>CM071838.1:71206820-72456820 GCA_036507285.1 Trichosanthes cucumerina
GTAGGGTAGGTTTATGGGATTCTCAATCTATCTTCCCCTTACATTGGCCATAGACCCTAATTATTTAGATTTTTCTAGCATTCAAGGAAGTAAACTATTAGGTGCCTGAAAACTATCCCCGAAGTAAACTTGTATCACTTTGATACCAAAGGCATTAACTTTCACACAACTATCGCAAGAATCCTTACCCAGAGCACTTACTCGATAAGTGGCCTAATTGATCACGATAACAATAATTTTTTTTACCCTGGATCTTTAAAACACATTACAAGCTTTATCTCTTTTCTTTTATTTTTCTTATTTATTTCATTTTCTTTTCTTTTTTCTCTTTCACTAAAATGATTTGACTTTTGAGCTCATTTTCTTTTCTAGCATGCATATACACACTTTTTCTTCCTAAGCAGCATATTACAAACTATCATGCTAGTTTACCGTCAAATCAATTCCTTGTTGGGGTTTATGCCCTAAAACTCGTAGTTTGTAATTTTTTTCTAATTATTGTAATAAAAAATTATTATTTCAATAAAGAGTTATTGTTCGTTATTTACGATATTGCCCTTTATTTTAACCCTAAATCCAATAAACTAAATATCCAAAGTTGTAAAATGTCTCTTGAACTGAATGTAGTGTACATATGAAGGATCTCGGTTCGAGATACAACATAAAGGGTCTATAGTAAAAGGATAAGGTTTGGGTAGGGCTGTACAACTAACCCAGTAACCCGAGCAACCCGGACTACCCAACCCAAATCGTAAGGGTTGGGTAGGGTTAGGTTTTTTTTCGGTTTGGATTGGGTTAGAAATTTGGAGAATAGAAAAGTTCGGGTCAGTTCTCTGTTGTTGTTTTTAGGCTCAGTTGACCTGACCCAACCTAACCCCAACCCAAAGTTTATATTTTTTAAATTTTATTTAATTAAATATATACTTATAAATGAATTATTGGTTAATTTCTTATGTTTTTCTTCTAGACTTCTAACAAATGTTAAGATGTTATGAATTTTAAAGTTTAATATTTGAATTTTATGTGATTTTAGTTATTAATTCAAGAAAAAATATTTTAAATAATTTAAGACATTATAAAAATAAAATAAAATATCCCGGTGACCCAACCCAACCCAACCCAAAAAAGGTTGGGTTACTCTCATGAATAGGGATTGATTGGGTTGAAGAAATTACCAACCCGAATTTTCGGGTTGGTCCAAAAATCTCCTCCAACCCAACCCAACCCGGCTTATGTACACCCCTAGGTTTGGGTACCTTACCCTGGTAACACTATGGATGTGACCCACTTTGTATATGATACAAACACTGTGATCCTAACGTATTCGTGTAGATGACATGTGAGTGGGGATATCCTATGTAATGAGATTACATAAGACCGGACCATGAGATAGTAACCACTAGATGTAATTCTGTTGACTAGCTAGGTTTCTATTTCACTAGGATGACCTAGGCAACTTGATCTCAATCCTGAGCATGTTACGAACTCCTGTTTGCGAGGGATTGTCCTTTCACTAGTATGGGTGAGAGTGGCCAGATTCCCCGACTCAATATGCCTACCTTCTTAGGGACAAGATCGAGTGAGCGGCTGGGGATTTAACTTAGCAAGTTGGAATTCACTTCTTCCCGCTTACTAGGGAAAGTAGATGAATGTTCCCTAAGTGGTGTCTCCGGGACTTGAACAAAGGGCCCAACCCTCTCATTGGCCCGAGAGGGACTTCTGTTTGTTGGTAGGACCACAAACAAATTGTTCATTAGAGGAGCACTGGTACTTAAAGTACGAGATGTAACCCAGAGGTAAAACGATAATTTGACCCAATTGGTGTTACGAACATTCGTGAATGATTGACTTGCTGTTATTGGTCAATATCCGTGGACACAGAAATATATCTGTAGTGAGAAGAGTGCAGCTGCGGGACTTTAGTGGAGGGTTCTAGTAGTTAACGAATGGTGATTAGGAGGTTAATGAGATTAACTGAATAATTTCGTATCGTTGGAGCTTTTGATCTATAGGTCCATTAGGTCCACCTTCTAGCTCGTAAAAGGTTCTTAGATCGTTTGAATTTGAAATGTTCAAATTCATTAGGGAATAAATTTAATGTATATAGATACGTTATAATATAAAGTTTTGGAACTTTATATTATAAATTTAATGTGAATATGATTCATATTAAATTATATGAGAGAATTAAATATTTCAAAGAGTTCAAATATTAATTTAAATGTGAATGTGATTCATATTTAAAAACTAAGGTTAAAATTTAATGTGCATGAGATGTGCATTAAAATTATAGGTTAGAGGAGAAATAGATTAAATATGATTTAATCTTATTTAAATATATGATATTTAATTAAATTTGATTTAATTAATTAATTAATGGGAACGTGTCAGGAGGACACGTTCCCCTCTTCCCCACTAACTCCCTATCGATAGAGAGTGGGGGGAAGAACTCCTCTCACAATAACCTCTCTAGGCAGAGGAGTTTTGATCGATCGATCAATTTGGGTGAGCAATTGTGAATTGCAAAAGAAAAGCTCTCTCTCTAAAATTCCCCTCTCCTTCCAAATCAGTTGGTCCCTTCCCACCAAGGGAGATCTAAGTGGAATCCAGAGATATAGATGTTGGGATGTTTGTCCTAATCTCGTTTAGTTTGTAAATCTACATTTGAAATTAATAAAAGTTATTTATTTCATCATTTTGTGTCTCACATTTATTACAAACTTTTTCCAATAAACTAAGCTCTCGGGTCATTGAATATATGAGAGAACTAGAACTTGAACGGTGTGTAGTGGACACATGGGGAGGATCACGTTCGAGTAAATGACCCGAACGGTCTACAGTATATGGATGAGGTTGGAGACCTAATCCTGGATACGCTGTGGATGCGACCTGCTTTGTATTAAGATACAAGCGAGGTGATCTGACTCGTTCATGTGGTTGACATGCGAGTGGGGGCATCCTGTACAATGAGATTGTACAAGACCGGACCGTGAATTATTAGACCTCTCGATGTAACACCGCTAATGGATGGACTAATAACTTCGTAGATGACCATTAGTGACTCGACCGAATCACTCGTGTTACGGACTCCTCATCTGCGAAGTCCGTCCTTTGACTAGTACGGGTGAGGGTGCTCACAGTTACTCGCCCAATATGCCTATCTTCTCGGGGACAGGAACAAGTAGGGAGTTAGGAACTTAACTACGCGAGATGGAATTCACCCGTTCCCGCCTTTTAGGAAACTAGAGGGGTTGCTCCCTTAAGTATTGTCTCTAGGGCTTGGACAACGGGCACCCACCCTCTCACTGGCACGAGAGGGTTGTTGTGTATGGTTGGACCATTACAATGTTGTTGTTCATTAGAGGAGCAGTGGAGACTTAAAGAACAAGAAGTAGACACAGGGGTAAAACGGTAATTTGATCCAGCAGTGTCTACGAACAACCTGTGAAGGGTCAATGTTGCGTGATATTTATGATATTGTAATACCGCAGTGTACGAGTCAAGTTTTAGTATAGTGATTTATGAGTCCAAGTATCGTCCTCGGGAATGTGTTTCTAGATTAATTAATTACTAAGGTACCAATTCTTAATTTTAGCTAAAGAAACATAACATGGATAGTTGGTTGAAAGTAAATACAAACAAACAAACAAACATGTGGAGACACGAATTGATAGAATTGTGGGAAATGATTTTACAAGTTAATAACCTAACTAACACATGCATTGAACCAATGAGATGAATTTATAAACAAGAAGTAAAATACTCAAGAAAATCTCTCGATTCTTAAGCAACTTCTTTATGTGTTTCCCTAAGAATTCTAAGTCATTCTCATGCCAGATTTCTAAGGGTTTTGACAATTTTACTCTAATTTAAGCTTTATCTCTCGAGTCCACTTAAACCAACAAATTAAGAAGTAAATAACGAATTGTCAAAAATAAGAACAAAACATGCTTCAATACATTGTAATAAAGTCATAACAAGCAAATCAAATCCCAACTACAATGTTTAGCTACTCTAAATCACATGAAAATCAAACTAAACAAGTAGAAAACGTCTTAGAACGCTATTACAAATTGAAAGAAAAGGAAATTAAACTTAGGTGTCGATGCCGGTCCTTCGTCTCCAAGCTCCCGTCTTCGATCTCGAACCTCCACGAATGCTTTGGCTCCCAAAAACGCTCTTTTCTCTCTTCTTACAAAGTGTATTTCGAAATTAGGGCAAAACTTTACCAAATTCGACTCCATTTTCTCAATTGCATAATGTTGTATTTATAGGCATGATTGGCACAACGTTGCAACGCTAGGGACAGCATTGCAACGCTGTGCCCTATACGCGTGGTAAATAAGGAAACAATCGATGGCGTTGCAACGGCGAGGCGCGTTACCACGCCACTACCCCCTAAGCGCGCCCCTTATCGATCTGGAGTTGCGACGCTGCAAGCCAGCGTTGCAACGCCCTTTGTGCGGCTTCTCACGCATGCGTTTCTATTGAGATAGCGTTGCGACGCTGCAAGGCAGCGTTGCAACGCTATCGGCAGTGGTCTTCAACGCTTCCAAACAGCAAGCATGGCGTTGTAACGCTATGCGTGGCGTTGCAACACCATCACCTCGGGTCATTATGCTTGGATTGATCATTTCTCTTCCAATTGGTATTATTTTTAGCTCCAAATAGCTCTTTTTGATCCCGAGTGATCCAAATTGTCTCCAATAGCTCTATTTAAGCTCTTAACCTGAAATTGAATGAATTAAACACGTAAAAGCCCTGAAATCATCATAAAACTAGCAATAATTAAGCCTAAGGATAGCACATTTTGCGTGCTATCAAACACCCCCAAACTTAAAGTTTTGCTAGTCCCGAGCAAAAAAAGAATTAAACATCAGATTGTTCTTAAACATACATTTGATTCAAGCCAAAAAATTTAAGAGAAAATCTAGCAATCACAGGTAACATTCAAACATGACACTTCAGCAAGCAATTTAAAACTTTTCCTAAGTGTTCCTACTTGTGTTTGTGATTAGCCTATGTTCCCTTCATTTTTACTAAGCCCGGATCAACTTTATTAGGCTCTCCATTCAACTTCCCCCTACACTGGTCTTAATTACTAATCCTTGAGCCTCCCCACATTCAAGAACTAAATAACTCTACTCAGCACTTAATCACTCTTTTGATGCCACTTTTTCTATTTTCTTCCTTTTTTTTATGCAAGGACACTAGCTTTCACACATCCACTGCAGGGACCCTTACCCAGAGCACTCGCTCAATGAGTGGCCTAACTGATCACAGTGAAGGCAACTCTTTTTGCCCTCACGATTTTTTTCTTTAGGAAACAAAAACAAAAACAAACTATTTCACATATTATACAGATCATGCACTTCATGTTGTTATTCACCTTATCCTGCAGTTTAACTCTCAAATCAGTTCTCAGACCAATCGAGGTGACATCAAACTTCTAAACCTAATAACTTTGTTCTAAGCATTTCAAAACTATAGGAACACAGGCTATGTGCATATAATGCAGGAAAAACTCAAGAAAATTTTTAAATTAACTCAAATTCATGTCATGCTTTCAGGTTTCAGCAGAATCACAAAGATTTTCAAATATATCTCATCCTAGGCTATCATACTCATAATTCATGTAAAAGATCAATCAACAATTCAGCACATTCTCAAGACAGTCACAACAAATAAACACAAATAAACACATCCCACCCCCAAACTTAAACTAAACATTGTCCCCAATGTTTGCAGAATTAAGCATAAATTAAGTATAAGGGTAAGAGTGAACAATACTTTCCTGGGTAATGGAGATCTTTCTGAGATTCTTGGATAGCCAAAGCATGTGTGTTGGAGTTCCTCAAAACGGGAGCATGGATTTCGACGAAGAAATGCATCATCACAACCTACAAAGCAAAACAACAATTAACTAAGAATTGAAAAACAAAAAAAAAAAAAAACTAACTAAAACAAGCTAAAGACAGAAAGAAAAAAAAAGAGTAAAGCTTGGGTTACCTCCCAAGAAGCGCTTTGTTTAACGTCTTTAGCTAGACTGTACTCCCTCAAGGTGTTTCTTTCCTTGCTTGCGATTGCACGGAGTGATGTGTTCATTTGGCCAATTTGGGTCTCTATATTCTTTATTGCAGCTCCATGACTGGTCACTATACCAGATAAACTGGTGACTGCATTCTCCAGTCGATTGGACCAACTTCTGGATTCAGCTATGAAGGAGTGCAATGTGTCTTCCAAAGATGGTTTCCTCTCTGATGTAGAAGAACGCCTTGTAGGAGGATTCAACACATTTTTGTTGTTAGCATAAGAAAAATTTTCATGATACCTCAAACCTGGATTGTAATGTGTTGGGAGGTTGTTCTGAGTCTGATTGCTTCCATAGTGGTTGCTTCTGTTGTTCAGGTAGTGCAATTGCTCTATAGTGGATTCTCCATTAGGTTGTGAGCATTGAGAGGACATCCCTGTCTGTGGTGATCCTGCAAACTTTTTTAGGGCATGAGTGAGAGATGCCATATGAGATCTAAGAGAGGTTACCTCGTCCAGTTGATATAATCCAGCTACTGGCTTAGATCTGTCATTTTCTGTAGGCCACTGGTAGATGACAATTGACACTTCCTCCAGGAGGGCACATGCTTCACGCACGCAGTCTTATGATGAAGCCCCTCCAAAGAATGACATCCAGAATGGTCCTGGTCTTACCTTCCAGTCCATTATAGAACAGTTGTATCTGGAGCCATTCTGGGTAGTCGTGTTGTGGGCACCTCCCTGAGCATGTCCTTGTACCTTTCCCAGGCCTCGAATAGTTGCTCTCCCTCCTGCTGCCTGAATGTTCCAATCTCAGTCCTTAACTTTGCAGCCTTTACAGGTGGAAAGAATTTGGTCATGAAGGCTTGGGCCAACTCCTCCCAAGAAGTGATACTCCCTGAGGGAAGGGACCCTAGCCATTCCTTGGCTCTACCCTGCAAAGAAAAAGGAAAGAGACGTAAGCGAATACTATCAGCAGAGATACCATTCATTTTAAATGTACCACAGATTTCTAAGAAATTTTGAAGATGAGAGTTAAGATCTTATGTGGCTAAACCTTTGAAAGCACCTTCTCTAACCATTTGTATCAACCCTGTCTTAAGTTCAAAATTATTAGTATTTATAGGGGCATGGACTATTCCAGCCTGCTCAGAATTAAACACAGGTTAGAAATACTCCCTGATAGGTTTAGGGTTATTAATGAGCTCTTGATCAACCATAGTATGAATTTCTGCTTTTACTTCCCTTAGGAGTCTCCTACAGGTCCTCTCGATCTCAGGATCAAAAGGGTGCAAGTCTGCAGTTCTCCCCTTGGGCATACACCTGGAGGTACAAAAAGAAAGAAATTAGATAAAAAAGAAAAACACAAACAACTAGAAAATAAAACAAAAAAAATAAAGACATAAAATATAAAACTTGGGTTGCCTCCCAAGAAGCGTTTTCTTTAATGTCTTTAGCTAGACGGTGACTTATCAGGGCACATAAAATTGCTCATATTTTTTCGGGCCCTTCTTGCTCGAATCGATGTAGCCTTTTAAGTCTAAAAGACTATCCTGTTTTTCTTTAGCCCCAGACAGAAAATTGTTTTTGGGATTTTTATTTATCAAAAGAAAAGAACTGAAATCAAAGCAAGACTCGTGAGTATAAGACAAATGGTTTTCAAAAATAAAGGAAATTTCTGGGGATAAAAGGAAAGAAGACTTCTCAGCCTCTAACTTTATCACCTGGATCTCTCCTGTGGAACTAAGTGTATCACCAGTGTCCTCCTCACTAACCTGATCATGGTGTGCCTCAGTCTCCCCCAAACTATCCTCACTAACATCTAAATAAATCCTCCTAGGTGGCACCTCCTGAGTGGTAAGGATAAGAAATTGTTCCTGTAAGGGCTTAAGGGAAACTACTGACTGGTTAAGGTATTGAGCTCTATCTTGTACTATTTTCCAAAGTCCTACCACCTCAGTTTCTAACCTATCCAACCTCTCTAATTCACTATGAACCAAATTTTTAAATTTCAACTCTAAGGTATATTCTCGCTAATTGGTCCATAAGAGAAGATTTTTCTGGGGTTGGTTAAGGTACTGAAAAACTATGGTTCCAAGTGCCTAAATAACTACCCTCATGTGAATTTTCATATATGTCAGGTACATAAGGGTAAAAATTAGACACATGGTATTCAGAAAAATCATGATGCACAAAACTAGGGTCTTGAGAGGGACAATAGAATGGTGGAAACTCAAAATTATGCAAAGTCATACTTGAAAAATCAGTAATTTCACAACAAGACTTCACACAATATCAACACAACCAAAACATGAAACAAAGACTCAAAAACACATAAAACTAAAATAACACAAATAAGGAAACAAACAATCACACAAAACAATTAAGGAAAGACAAACAAACAAGATTTAGTCTAAAATTTCAAATTTTCTCCTAATATTAATTAATCTAAATAATCACCATTCCCCGGCAACGACGCCAAAAACTTGTTGCATGATATTTATGATATTGCAATACCGCAGTGTACGGGTCAAGTTTTAGTATAGTGATTTATGAGTCCAAGTATCGTCCTCGGGAATGGGTTTCTAGATTAATTAATTACTAAGGTACCAATTCTCAATTTTAGCTAAAGAAACATAACATGGATAGTTGGTTGAAAGTAAATACAAACAAACAAACAAACATGTGGAGACACGAATTGATAGAATTGTGGGAAGTGATTTTACAAGTTAATAACCTAACTAACACATGCATTGAACCAATGAGATGAATTTATAAACAAGAAGTAAAATACTCAAGAAAATCTCTCGATTCTTAGTGAGCCTCACACATGCAATAAAATCCATAGTCTTCATATGAACCTACGACATGCATGGCATTATGCAACTTCTTTATGTGTTTCCCTAAGAATTCTAAGTCATTCTCATGCCAGATTTCTAAGGGTTTTGACAATTTTACTTTAATTTAAGCTTTATCTCTCGAGTCCACTTAAACCAACAAATTAAGAAGTAAAGAACGAATTGTCAAAAATAAGAACAAAACATGCTTCAATACATTGTAATAAAGTCATAACAAGCAAATCAAATCCTAACTACAATGTTTAGCTACTCTAAATCACATGAAAATCAAACTAAACAAGTAGAAAACGTCTTAGAACGCTATTACAAATTGAAAGAAAAGGAAATTAAACTTAGGTGTCGATGCCGGTCCTTCGTCTCCGAGCTCCTGTCTTCGATTTCGAACCTCCACGAATGCTTTGGCTCCCAAAAACGCTTTTTCTCTCATTTTACAAAGTGTATTTCGAAATTAGGGCAAAACTCTACCAAATTCGGCTCCCTTTTCTCAATTGCATAATGTTGTATTTATAGGCATGATTGGCACAGCGTTGCAACGCTAGGGACAGCGTTGCAACGCTGTGCCCTATACGCGTGGTAAATAAGGAAACAATCGATGGCGTTGCAACGCCGCTACCCTAAGCGCGCGCCCCTTATCAATCTGGCGTTGCAACGCCCTTTGTGCGGCTTCTCACGCTTGCGTTTCTATTCATATAGCGTTGCGACCTTTGCAAAGCGGCGTTAACGCGCTATCCGGCGATGGTCTTCAACGCTTCCAAACAGCAAGCATGGCGTTGTAACGCTATGCGTGGCATTGCAACGCCATCACCTCGGGTCATTATGCTTGGATTGATCCTTTCTCTTCCAATTGGTATTATTTTTAGCTCCAAATAGCCTCTTTTTTATCCCGAGTGATCCAAATTGTCTCCAATAGCTCTATTTAAGCTTTTAACCTGAAATTGAATGAATTAAACACGTAAAATCCCTGAAATTATCATAAAACTAGCAATAATAAAGCCTAAGGATAGCACATTTTTCGTGCTATCAGGCAACTCATGGACATTGGTTAACACGTAATATCTTGCATTGACGGGAGTGCAGCTACGAGGTTTAATGGAGTGTTACCATAGCTAATGAAGGTTGATTAACCAGGTCAAAGAGTTTGATAGGTTAATCTCGGATCATTGGTGCTCGTCGCTGTAGGTCTATAAGGTCCTTCGGTTGGCTCAAACTGGATGAAAAGAAGGTTTACATTTTTGGTGTGAATTGAAGTGTTCAAATTCACTAAAGGGTATTTATATCAATTATATGAGATATGAATGATATAATACATAATTTAATGTGAATGAGATTCATAATAAACTATAGGTTAGTCAAATTGTTGAATTAGGGCTAATTTGGAGAAATTAGATTGAGAGATGTTAAGTTGGATATGATTCAATTTAAAAATCCACAATATTGAAAATGTGATTTGTAAAATGAAATATGAGATATCTTATAATATGTGGTTATGCAAATATGATTTGCATAACCTATAGTTGTGGTAAAATGGTAAATAGGTGGAGATTTAAACTCCACCTATCACCATTATTTAAATCCCTTTTGCAAGAAGGGTTGTATACTCTTACTCTCATTTTTGGAAATCTCACCAAAAGAAGAGTTCTTTCCTCTCTCAATTCTCTCTCAAAAACTTCTCCTCCCAAACCAAAAAAGGATCCCACAATCCTCCTTCTTCCAAAAGAAGAACAACTGAGAAACCAAGTGGTGGTGTTCGATCGGTGTTCGTGAGAAGAGTACGAGATCGTTGAGATCGAGAAAAGCATGAAGAGTTCGTGATCATCGAAGGAAGGAACTTTGAAGAACGTCTTCAACAAGTAAGTATCATAACCTTACTGTTTTCTTTCCTTAGATTGCATGTTTAGCCTATTCTATGTGATAGATAGTTTTAACGAATTTAAGTTGCACAACTTCACCACGACGATTCGATCGTCTTCCGCTGCGCGGGGAGTTTCATTCCCTTCAATTGGTATCAGAGCCACTCGTTGGTTCTTGTTGTGCACTTATTTTCGTTAAAATTAGGTGGGTTTATGCCTTTAATTCATGAGATGAATGATGGTTTGCGAAATGGATGTTTTCGGTTTTGGCACTGTTTTTAGATTTGCATTTTATGTTGATTAGATCAATGTAAGGGCCCGTGTTTTGGGCATTTTTAATGTAAATCGAGTCTGTAAGTCCGAGTCATTCGTCGCATGGTATGTTGTGAAGAAATCAGAGTGAAAACGAGCGAGAATCAACGAAGAACAGTAAGAGGAATTTGTTGTTTTGTTGACAGCGTTGAGACGCTGTTCATCGGCGTCTCAACGCTGTGCATGCGAGCGAAGGCTTAGCTGCAGGACGGCGTTGCAACGCCACTGGCGTGGAGCACGCGAGGCGTGACGCTAGACACTGCAGCGTTGCAACGCTGCAAGCGTAGTGGGCAGTTTGGCGAGGCACACACGCGATTTTCATGGGGCATGGAGCGTGGGCAGTTTTTAGAACGTGTTTTATTTATTTTTCTATTTCCAAAATGTATTTTATTATTTATTTTATTTTATATTATTAAATAATATTAATATAAATGTTACATTAATGTTATTTAATTAAATAAATGCCCCTAGGTGCCAAAATCGGTCCATTTTTGCTATTTAATTATTTTATGCATGTGATGTATGATTTAATTAAATTCTATGTGCATAATGTATGTCATATAGATTTAAAATCTCACCTTAGGTTAAACATTTTCATGGATCATTTATATTATAAGTGTTATAATATATAGTTTGCATGATAGGTTATATTATAAGTGTTATAATATAATTAAGGGGGTGTTTGGTTTATGGGGTTGGGTTAGGTTGAGTTGGGTTAATAACCCAACTCCTTGTTTGGTTCACCAACAATTATAACCGGTGACTTAATTGTTGGGATTTATGCCCTAAACTTGTGTAATCTTGATCAATTAAATAAAGTGTTATTTGTTTTGATAAGATTACAGTTCTTTTATAAACCCAATAAACTAAGCTCGAGGTTATAACGTTTATCTTGAAATCAGTGTAGTGGACACTGTTTAGGTTGAATTCAAGATTATAACCTAAATAGTCTATGGTATAAGAATAAGGTTGGAAACCTCATTCTGGTAACACCATGGATGCGACCCACTTTGTAATTAGTACAAATGAGGTAATCCAACTCATTCATGTAGTTGACATGCGAGTGGGGGCATCCTGTATGAAGAGTTCATACAAGATCGGATCACAAATTATTAGTCTAACCAAAGATAACACCGCTTATGGATAAGACTAATAATTTATAGATGGTCATTAGTGACTTGACTCGAATCTGAGCAAGTTAAGAACTCCCCTTATAGGGGTTTGTCCTTAGACTAGTATGGGTGAGAGTGGCACATGGCCGACTCAATAAGCCTACCTTCTCGGGACGAGAACCTCGTGAGTAGTGGGAACTTAAGCTGTGCAAGATGGAATTCACTCATTCCTCTCGAGGAATTAGATAGGTTGTTCCCTTAGAATCGACTCGGGTTTTGAACAACGGGGCCCCGCCTCTCTGAGAGGTATGAGTCTAAGGTAGGACCTTAGACTTGTTGTTCATTAGAGGATCGGTGGTGTTTAAGGAGCAAAGAGGTAATCACGTGGGGTAAAGCGGTAATTTGACCCAAATATGATTACAAACAACTTTGTGAAGGGTCGACTCATGGGTAATGACTATATCGGTGGACACAATAATATCTCTGATGAGGAGAGTGCAACTACAATTCTATAGTGGAGTGACTTTTAGTTAATGAACATTGATTAAGCTGGATCAAAGAGTTTGATCGATTAATCTCACTTCATTGTGAGCTCATGATCCGTAGGTTCATTAGATCCTCCGTTGGCTCAACATGGTAATATTGAGGGTATAAAGTTAGGAGTGAAATTGAAGTGTTCAATTTCATACATGAGGAGTTATATCAATTATATGTGATGTAATTGATATAATATATAGTTTTAATGTGAATTAGATTCATATATAAACTATATACTAAAGAGAGATTAAAGGAGGGGTAGAATGGTCATTTCCATCCCATTCCTCTATATATAGTTGCATGAGATGCAACTAGGTTAAGACTTCAAAAGTATTCCTAGCCTCCTTGTTGTGTTGTTGGAAGAGTTCCAAAACACAAATCTCTCTCACAAAATACCTCACTACTCCTAAAGGGAACCCACCTTCCTCCCTCACCTAGAGAACAACGGAGAAGATCCGGTGGTGGTGTCGGTATTCGTACGAGTTCTTGTTGCTGAGATCGTGACCGTGGAGAGAGGAGCACTTGAAGAAAGGTTCTTCAAGGGTATATACTTGTTGTCCATACTCTTATTATATGCTTAATCCATGTTTACGTTCTTGAATTTTCCGTTGTAACTAAATCAAGAGCGCGCGATTCGCAATTGCTTCTGCTGCGGGGGCTTCGATTCCCTTCAATTGGTATCAGAGCCCAATTGCGTTCTTGATTTATGTTCTGAATTTTTCAAGAAAAAGGTGGGATTTACTGTTTTTGCTTGTGATGTATGAACGGTTTTGCGAAATTAGATGTTTTCAATTTTGGCACTTAGATTTACAATTTCATTGAAATGTTCAATATAAGGGTCCGGTATTTTGGACAAATTTAATTGTAAATCGAGTGTGTAAGTCTGTGTCGATCGAGGCAAGGCGGTTGCTGAGAAGATCGGAGCAAAAACGAGCAAAGGAATGGGATTCCTAGTTGTTGTCTGTGTGCAGCGTTGCAACGTTGTTCATCGGCGTTGCAACGCCGCGCTTGCGGGAGAAGGCGCGCGCATAAGACAGCGTTGCAACGCAGCCTCTAGCGTTGTAACGTTTTGGCGTTGCGCAACGCTCGGCAGAAAACGACAAAAGCAGCGTTGCAACGCTGCCATCATCGTTGCAACGCCGAAGCCGTTTCACGCGAGGAGCAACGGGTAGAAACGTTAATTTTATTATATATTAAATATAAAAACGTTTTGTATTTATTTTATATTTAATTAGTTAATTTTAATTAATATAATTAGATTATATTATTTAAAATTAAATTTAGGGTGCCAAAATTGGTCTAATTTTGCTATTTTAATTATGCAATTGTTGTGTAATTATTGCCATGCATAGTGTATGCTTGTATTTTAGAAATCTCACCTTAGGTTAAGCATTTTCATGCATCATTTATAATATAAGGAGTTATATTATATAGTTTGCATGATTAATTAATATAAGGTTGTTATATTAATTTTTGGACAACATTGACATGCATTATTTTTCATGAGATGAATATGCTATGAATGTTTTATTATTCATGTGATGAATGATCAAGCACTATAACATAGTATGCATGTCACCTAAGGTTAATTATTAGTTTTAAAGTGTTTAGAACTTGGAAATAATAGACCTTAGGTTATCTAGTTCTAATTAGATTAGAATTAGGAACCAAGTAATTTATAAGCTATAATTAAAAGAGGAACTCTGTCTAAGGAAAGTTCTGTCTAGGTTGGGGTATTTAAGCTGACGGAAACGGAACACCCATACCTGGGAACTGACCTGGGAGTGAAATTTAATCAGAGAGTCTTATAAATTACAGTAGCGTCAGCGGGTTTATTATGGGGTTAATAAACTAGAAATCGTAGGTTTAATATAAGGAGTTATATTAACAAACTTAGGATAAAATCAATATAAGAGTTATATTGATCATCAATATAAGAGTTATGTTGATAGAGTTAGGTAAAACCATTAGCCGGGTTTTAGCCTAAGAAAGATTCCTATAGACTTAAAGTATTTAGTGGGAGGAAAAAGTGTATGAGATACATATTTTTCCACCTACGCTATCTCCGGGAAGTTCACACCGTGAGACTCATACTTGGCCTCGTGGCGCAAACGGGAGCGTCCCCCTTCGGATGGTGTTTGTATGAGTCAATACCAAGGTGAATGGAGAGGTACTTATAGTGAGTGGGAGCGAGGTTTAGTGAAAACAAAACCTACGGTCTCTTTTGTCAGTTTACACCGTTAGACCACTATGGTCACCGCTAGTTTGTCTGGGACCGGACAATCCCTTACGAGGGCTTGATCATGGGGATCTAACACGATGAACACCCGAAAGGGATAAAGATTTCCTTAGACTATTTTCCAATCTAGTCCTCCCTTCAGGATTTTATTGGATCGAGACTCAGGATCTAAAGACAAAGGGTTACACTCACGGGGTACATAAGTTTGTGTATGAATTCGAGGCCAGAAAAATGGTAACTAAAACCTATAGGAATAAGAGTTATTCTGGTGTTAGGTTTTGGTCAAGAGTGTCTTGATCCAGGAGGAGGAGTGTTTTTATTACCCTTCTGTCTTACATTCTAAACCTTTGGAGTATCATTGCAAATTATAAATGGCCTAGGAATCATTTGATAATTAGCTAAAACATGATTGGATTAGAGTTATAGCAAGAAACTCATACAAGTTTGTTTGTAAATATTTCAAAGAAAATGTCTAGCTCTATGATTTTCTTATTGGGTGCGAAAAAGTTAACTGGAGAGAACATAGTGACTTGGAGGGATGGACTCAACATAATCTTGGTTACACATGATCTTAAGTTCGTTTCTCAATGAGGAGTGTCCTCAATTTCTGCTCAAAATGCATCTCAAGTCGTTGAGGATGCGTATGACCACTGGATTAATGCCAACGAAAAGGTGAAAGCCTATATCCCGCTAGCATACACGATGCTTTAGCCGAGAGGGCCGAGAGCAAGGTCTCACTCGAGAGATCATGAATTTTGTGCTAAATTTGTCTAGACAACCGCCCAAACAAATTCGGCATGATGCCCTAAAGTTCGTTTATAACGCATGCGTATGAAGGAAGGAACATCGGTGAGAGAACATGTTCTCAACTCGATTGCCCACTTCAATATAAGCGAGAATTAAACGGAGCGGTCATAGATGAGAAATGTCGATTTTGTTCATCCTAGAATCTCTTCCAAGAGTTTTCAACAATTTCGTAGCAATGCAAATGATGAACAACATAGTAGTATGATCGACTTCTCTGCTACATGAGCTGCAGAATTATCGATTTCTTATGGATGATAAGAGACAACAAAATGGAGAGGCAAATTTTTTTGCTCATTCCAAAAGTTCACGGGAGGATTCATCCTCTCGGGACTAAGAATCTATGACCATGCTTCGGACTTAAGAAGATACTGAGAAGAGGAGGAAAAGGAGCGGATAAAGAGCAAGCTGTGCTGAAAAGAAAAGTTGTTATTTGATAACATGTAGCTTAAGGGTTTATTAGAAACCTTATTTCTTGCCTTAAAGAACATTGTACTTCTTTTACTTTTCAATTAAATAAAGTGTTTATTTCATTGGAAAAGTATTGTACTATGTGTTGCTCTTCTTGAGAATTATTTGCAAATGGTTTAATTCAGTTAAAATAGTTTTAACAAGTGAATTTTACAAAATTGCAAGTACACGAACTAATTTCTCCTAAAATGCTCATCTTTGGCGTCTAAGATTGGGTCACATTAATCTCAATAGGATTGAGAGATTGGTAAAGAACGGACTTCTAAACGAGTTAGAAGAAAATTTCTTGCCAGTATGTGAATCCTGCCTAGAAGGCAAGATGACTAAAAGACCTTTTAGTGGAAAAGGTTATAGAGCCAAAGATCCTCTAGTGCTTATACATTCAGATCTTTGTGATCCGATGAATGTTAAAGCCAGGGGAAGATATGAATATTTCATCTCTTTTATAGATGATTATTCCATATATGGGCATATTTACCTAATGCACTACAAGTCTGAAGCACTTGAAAAGTTCAAGGAATTCAAGACTGAGGTTGAAAATTAGGTAAAAGAGTTAAAACACTTCGATCGGATCGAGGTGGAGAGTACATGGATTTAAAATTTCAGAACTATATGATAGAACATGGAATTACATCCCAACTCTCGGCTCCCGACACACCACAAAGAAAAAGGTGTATCGGAAAGGAGAAATAGAACCTTGTTGGACATGGTTCGATCAATGATGAGTTATGCTCATCTCCTAGTTCCTTTTGGGGTTATGCAAAGTGGAGACCGCAGATACATATTGAATAGTGTGCCCTCCAAGAGTGTTTCTGAAACACCTTTTGAACTCTGGAAAGGACGTAAAGGTAGTTTATGTCACTTCAGAATATGGGGCTGTCCAGCACATGTGCTTGTGACATCAAAGAAGTTGGATTCACGTTCAAAGTTGTATCTATTCGTAGGATATCCAAAAGAAACAAGAGGTGGTTTATTCTATGATCCTAAGGAAGATAAGGTCTTTGTGTCGACAAATGTCACTTTCTTGGAGGAGGACCACATAAGGGACCACATACCAAAAAGTAAGGTAGTGTTGAGTGAGTTAGACGGAACAATAGCAAAGGTTGCTAATAAGAACACTAGTACGTCAACAAGAGTTGTTGATACTAGTTTGTCTAGTCAAGAGGATCCATCTCAAGAGTTGAGTATGCCTCGACGTAGTGGGAGGGTTGTGATACAGCCTGACCGTTACATGGGTTTAGCTGAAACCCAAGTTGTTATACCAGATGACAACTGCGAGGATCCATTGACTTATAATCAAGCCATGGTTGACATTGACAAAGACAAATGGGTCATAGCCATGGACCAAGAAATGGAGTCTATGCACTTCAATTCTGTTTGGGATCTTATGGATAAGCCTGAAATTGAATGAATTAAACACGTAAAATCCCTGAAATTATCATAAAACTAGCAATAATTAAGCCTAAGGATAGCACATTTTGCGTGCTATCAGTCAACTCATGGACATTGGTTAACACGTAATATCTTGCATTGACGGGAGTGCAGCTACGGGCTTTAATGGAGTGTTACCGTAGCTAATGAAGGTTGATTAACCGGGTCAAAGAGTTTGATAGGTTAATCTCGGATCATTGGAGCTCGTCACTGTAGGCCCATAAGGTCCCTCGGTTGACTCAAACTGGATGAAAAGAAGGTTTACATTTTTGGTGTGAATTGAAGTGTTCAAATTCACTAAAGGGTATTTATATCATTTATATGAGATATGAATGATATAATATATAGTTTAATGTGAATGAGATTCATAATAAACTATAGGTTAGCCTAATTGTTGAATTAGGGCTAATTTAGAGAAATTAGATTGAGAGATGTTAAATTGGATGTGATTCAATTTAAAAATCCACAATATTGCAAATGTGATTTGTAAAATGAGATATGAAATATCTTATAATATGTGGTTATGCAAATATGATTTGCATAACCTATAGTTGTGGTAAAATGGTAAATAGGTGGAGATTTCAACTCCACCTATCACCATTATTTAAACCCCTTTTGCAAGAAGGGTTGTATATTCTCCCTTTTGCAAGAAGGGTTGTATATTCTTACTCTCATTTTTGGAAGTCTTACCAAAAGAAGAGTTCTCTCCTCTCTCAATTCTCTCTCAAAAACTTCTCCTCCCAAACCAAAAAAGGATCCCACAATTCTCCTTCTTCCAAAAGAAGAACAACCGAGAAACCAAGTGGTGGTGTTCGGTCGGTGTTCGTGAGAAGAGTACGAGATTGTTGAGATCAAGAAAAGTACGAAGAGTTCGTGATCATCGAAGGATGGAACTTTGAAGAACGTCTTCAACAAGTAAGTATCATAACCTTACTGTTTTATTTCCTTAGATTGCATGTTTAGCCTATTCTATGTGATAGATAGTTTTAATGAATTTAAGTTGCACAACTTCACCACGACGATTCGATCGTCTTCCGCTGCGCGGGGAGTTTCATTCCCTTCAATAGAAGGTTCTCCCTTGTGGTAGTGTCCTGTTGAAAGAACAGAGGAGAAGAATTTTGTTGTATTGCTGCAAACTTTGGTTGAGCAAGGAGTTGCTGTTGTTGAGAAACTACAAAGGCAACTTAAATTTTCCTTATAGTTTATTTCATTTATAGCATGTTTGCATGTTTAGGATCCATGCTCTAATTAGATTAGATTGTATGCTTATCTCTGTTTTATTTACCCAATGTACTGGTATTTCTAGTAAACCAAAACAACCAAGTAATCGATCTTAAAATACGTTTCCGCTGCTGAAGGGGATTAGATCTCCTTTAATTGATATAAGAGCAATGTTTGTTTTGTTTTGGTTGAAACAAATTTGCATTGGTTAGGTGGGAATTACATTTGGTTTGTTGTAAAACTAGTTTAGGAAAATTTTGGCCTTAGATTTATTTTTTATTAAATCAAATTAAATGTAAAGGCCCCTGCGTTTTGGGCAATTAAGTGCATAATCGAGTTTGTAATATTGTTTTGAGTCGTTCGTGACAAGTTTGAAGTAATTCGGATGAGTATCAGGTGAGAAATTGGCAATCGAAACTGCTGTTTTCGAAGGATTGAGCTACTGGCAGAACCAGTAGTGTTGCAACGCTATCAACAGCGTTGCAACGCCGTTCATCAGCAACTCCTCTAAGCCAAACATCCGCAACATCAGCGTCTCAACGCCCAGAATGGCGTTGCAACGCCTTGGGTTCGGGTCAACAAGCTAGATTTGGCTTTCTTCTTCTATTTACTTCACTTTTTTAGCTCCGTTAGCCTTGTTTTGATCCCGAATACTTCCAAATCTCTCCAATTGCTATGTTAAAATCTCTTAACCTGAAATTGGATGATTTATACACGTAAAAGCCCTGGAATTGTCATAAAAACTAGTAAAGTATAAGCCTAAGGATAACACATTTTGTGTGCTACCAAATACCCCCAAACTTAAACTTTTGCTAGTCCCGAGAAAAAACATAATTAAACATAAGATCTTTCCCATGCATACATCAGACTCGAACCTCAAAAAAGGAAAATTTCAACAATCACGGAAAACAATCAAACACGATACTTCAACAAGAAATTTAAAACTTTTCCTAAGTATCCCTACGTGTGTGTGTGATTAGCCTCCGTTCCTTTCATCTTTACTAGCCCGGAATAACTTAATTAAGTTCTCCATTCAACTTCCCCCTACACTGGCTATAAGTCCTAATCTTTAAGTCTTCCCACAATCAAGAAACAAACAACTCTTTTCAGTACTATATTTTTTTTCAACCCAATAGTTTATATATATATATACATATATATATATAAGCAAAGACAATAGCTTTCACACATCCACCGTAGGGATCTTTACCCAGAGAAATCGTTCAATGAGTGGCCTAACTGATCACAGTGAAGGTAGCTCTTTTTGTCCACGACTCTTTTAAGAACAATTCAAGAGCACATGTTACCAAGATACATTTTTTTTTCATTAAGCACAACATTTCAGATCATATAAATCATATTATCATTAATCCTATCGTGCAGTTAACTCTCAAATAAGTCCTTACTCCTATCGAGGTGACATCAAACTTATAAACCTGATAACTCTGTTCTAAGCATTCAAAACTACAGAAATAAAGGCTATATGCATAAATAATTGCAGGAAAAACTCAAGAAAATTTTAAAATTTACTCAGATTCATATCATGTTATTCTATATTCAGTTACCGTAGCTAGTGTTACCATAGCCAATGAATGTTGATTAACCGGGTCAAAGAGTTTGATAGGTTAATCTCGGATCATTGGAGCTCGTCACTGTAGGTCCATAAGGTCCCTCGGTTGGCTCAAACTGGATTAAAAGAAGGTTTACTATTTTGGTGTGAATTGAAGTGTTCAAATTCACTATAGGGTATTTATGTCATTTATATGAGATATGAATGATATAATATATAGTTTAATGTGAATAAGATTCATGATAAACTATAGCTTAGTCTAATTGTTGAATTAGGGGTAACTTGGAGAAATTAGATTGAGAGAAATTAAATTGAGTGTGATTCAATTTAAAAATCCACAATAATGCAAATGTGATTTGTAAAATGAGATATGAGATATCTTATAATATGTGGTTATGTAAATATGATTTGCATAACCTATAGTTGTGGTAAAATGGTAAATAGGTGGAGATTTCAACTCCACCTATCACCATTATATAAACCCCTTTGCAAGAATGGTTCATTAAAGCTTATTCTCATTTTTGGAATTCTCACCAAAAGAAGAATTTATTTATCTTTCAAACTCTCTCATCTTCTCCTCCCAAACCAAAAGGAAGGATCCCACAATCCTCCTTCTTCCAAAAGTAGAACAACCGTGTAGCCTAGTGGAGGTGTCCTGTCAGTGTTCGTGTGAAGAGTACGAGATTGTTGAGATCGAGGAGAGCACGAAGAGTTCGTGAACGGAAAGGATTCTTGAAAACGGTCTTCAACAAGTAAGTACAATCATGAACTTGTTGTTTTTCCTTTCTTAGAAAGCATGTTTAGCCTATTCTACATGATAGTTAATTTTAACGTAGTTGAGTTGCACAACAATACCACGACGATTCGATCGTCTTCCGCTGCGCTGGGACTTTAATTCCCTTCACCTTATCCATATACTATAACCCTTTAGGTTATTCTTGAATATGATCCTCCCATATTTCAACCCATATTGTTCAAGATTACACTAATAACCTTGGATTTTACATATAATAAATAATATTATATTGTTAATAAAATAACTATAATTATTATTAGTTATTGAATAAATCATTAATTACGAGGCTTTAGACATAAGTCCCAACAATCTCCTACTTGCACTAAAGCCGATGAGACATGTATCCTAGGATATACTTTATATCCCACATGTTCTCCCACTTTTCCGAGAAAAAATGAGATATATTTTGTAATCCTAGACCTTCTAGGTGACCCCAAACACTTTAGCCTTGAGATTCTTTTACATAGATTTAAATAACTGTCATTAAAAGTCATCTTGGTCACTACAATGATGCTTTCTCTCTCTCGATAGGATTTCCTATACGTTGGTGTATTCTAATTTCCTTAATATTAGTACTTGCACCACTATTATCATAATAAAAATGATAAACTAAATCATTTTTTAAACACTTTTCAGATCTTCAAGGAGTTATTTGAGTTATACAAGTTCTTTTGTTGCTTCACAAGCAAAACAATTTAACTTGTCTACCGTACTCCATCACCTAGGATAAAATTTATCTTAACATAGATTTCCTAAATCTTTTTAAAAACCAGTATATCTTTCAAGGATCAAATCTTTTACTCCATACGTAAAAATTTCTCATTATCCATTGATAAATTTAAGAAAGTTTTTAATTTTTCTACGCAATGATCATACCACTCGTTTAATTGATATATGCTAACCAACTATATATTAATTGTTTGGTCTCATTTATGCATTAATTGTCTCATACTTAGAGTAGATATAATTAATCATATGCTCTCAACATTTGAGGTTGTCTTAGGTTACTCTTCCTTAGACATAAATATGAAATATTTGAAAACAATTTTATCAATATAAGATGTTTGGGACAAAGTTAATATTTTGTCCTTAAAATCTCCATTTTGAACATATAAAATATGTCCGAGTCATTTCAAATCACTCTGGAATTGGTTATTTAGTCAACTTTGTATGTTACATAGAAATCTTACCTCATTCATAATGAGTAAAATATCATTAGCATAACACACATGAGAAAAATTCACTAAGTAATTAATAATTTTCTTGTCACTACAAGTTTTATTAATATTTATCCAAAGTCATAGGTTTTGATACTTTTATCAAACCTTATATTCAAAAAGCTAATTGTAACTTTTCTTTCATAAATGATTCTTTACTATTTCGCAAACTTTTTTTAAGATTTGAAAATAAACTTCTTTAATTGATTTGTGTAAATACATTATCTAAGAGTTCTTTTCATAAAAGAATTTTAAACACTCATTTTTCATAGCCCATATGCAACAATGAATTAAATAATGGTTACAGACTTCAGTATGACAACATGTGAGAAAGTTTAACGTGAGAAAGTTTACTCACAATCTCTTTTCTCCTATTAGGTTCAACATTTTTCCATTAGTCTCATTTTTTTTTTTGGGAGGGGCAATAAGCCTCAACTTTATTATCTAACATGACAATTTGAGCTTCAATTAAGTTCTTGCAAATGTTAAGCCATCTCATAAATCATCCACTATGATGAGACTTATCTAATTCATGACTTGGATCCATTTAACTTTAAAAAAATTGTTAACAACTTTTCTAACAATTCAATGGCTTCAGCTGGACCCAATTTATTAACTGTTGGCTTTTTGGCCCTTAATCTAAAATTAGTTAATTATAATTATTAATTAATTAATATTTTGATGATAACAAACCTGCTATTAATTACTAATAGTTTAATTGTTTTGAAGTTTCTGTTGCATAGAGCTCAGAATAACGATTCCAACGCCTCTTGAATCACTCAAATCGGAGATAAACGAAGAAGTTATGACCAAAACAAGTTTGAACGGAAATTTCCCGACGCGATGACGTGGCGACCAAATTACCATTGTAGACCCATTAAAGTATGACATGTGGACTATAAGAGAGTAACATTTGGTGGACTTTTGGTTGTTTTAAAATAAAAAGAAAAAAAATAAAAATTATATTTTATATAAATAACCGTTGAAAGTTAAAAAAAAAAAAAAAAAAGAAGTCAAAATTATATATTTTAAAATGCAATTCTGACCGTTGGGTTTTTTAAAAAAAAAAAAATCAAATTTGTTTTTGCCGTTAGACACATTTATATATAAATAATATTTTTTTATTATTATTATTATTAAATAATTCTTTTAATAATCATTTTCTTTTTACTTTTAATCTCCACCATCTATTTCTCTTTTACCACAATCCAATGGTCTAAATTAAAATTTGGTTTTTACCTCATTTCCCTCTCTTTTTATACCATCTTCTTCTCCAATTTTTTACAAGAAGTTTTGGCATTTTACAATCCTCCAAAAATCAAAAGCCTCCATTGTTGCTCTCTCCAAGCTCTCAATTTTTTTCTTTTCATCTTTTTCTTGAGAGAGTTTTGTTGTGTTGTGAGGATTATTTTGTGAGAGTTAAAATTTGTGAATCTACTCTATCAAGAGAGTGTATTAGTGTGTTCTTCAAATCTTTACCAAACTTTGTAACGGTTTGATCCTAAACCGTGGAAAGGATCGGGTTTGCTCTTGAACCCGTAAAAAGAATGGTGTAGTGGTTGGGCTCTAATCCGTGGAAAGAGTCGGTGAAATTTTTTTTATTCAAATTTTCAAGAGGCGCTTGGGGAGTGGAGTAGGTCGAGTTTGACCGAACCACTATAAAATTACGGTGTCCTCTTCTCTAACTCTTTCCAATTTATTTTTGCAATTACTAGTAGTTATTTATGCATGTTTTAATTTGTTCCTTAATTAATTGCTAAGTATTGGATAGAATTAATTTTTGTTATACTTTTTATTTATCTTGCATATTGGATTAATTTCTCTTAATTATTTCTTTTTAATTGTTTCTTAAAAAGTTTGTTAATTAGATAAATTGGGTATATTTAGCAAAAAGTTTAATTAAACCCTATTCACCCCCTCCCCCTCTAGGGTTGCCATACCGATCCAACAATTAAACCCTATTCACCCCCCCCTCTAGAGTTGAGAGAAAATCAACTTGCACTTTGGGATGGAATTCCAAAAAATGGCAAGATTGGATACAATGCGCTTCTCCAAGCACTTGTTTATAATGGTGTGTGGTGGAGTTAAAATCTCCATCAATTCACCAAAATACCACAACTATATAATATGCAAATCATATTTGCATATCATATAATATAAAGTATCTCATATCTTAATATACAAATCACATTTGCATAATTGTGGAATTTTAAATTGAATCATATTCAATTTAATTTATCTCAATCCAATTTCTCCAAATTACCCCTAATTAAATAATTAGGCTACAATATAGTTTATTATGAATCTCATTCACATTAAACTATATATTATGTCCATTATATCACATATAAATGACATAAATACCCTTTTAATGAATTTGAACACTTCAAATCTACTTCAAACTATAAACCCTCATTTTGTCCAATTTGAGCTAACCGAGGGACCTAATGGACCTACAAATGACAAGTTTCAATGATACGAGATTAACCGATCAAACTTTTTGACTCGGTTAATCAACATTCATTAACTACGATAACACTCCACTAAAGCCCATAGTTGCACTCTCCTCACTGTAGGACAAGTTGTGTCCATCGATATAACCAATACCCGTGAGTCGACCCTTCACAGGTTGTTCGTAGTCACAGCTGGGTCAAATTACCATTTTACTCATGTGTCTACCTCTTGCTCCTTAAGTCTCACTGCTTCTCTAATGAACAACTTCGTTGCATAGTCCTACCATAAACAACATCCCTTTCGGGCAAGTGAGAGGGTGGGGCCCTGTTGTCCAAGCCCCTGGAGACAACACTTAAGAGAACAACCCCTCTAGTTTCCCTAGCTCGGGAACGAGTGAATTCCTTCTTGCGTAATTAAGTTCTCAGCTCCCCACGAGGTCCTGTCTCCAAGAAGATAGGCATATTGGGCGAACACTCAGGCCACCCTCACTCGTACTAGTCAAAGGACAAACTCCCACAGACAAGAGTTTGTAACACGCTCATGATTAAGGACGAGTTACTAATGGTTATCTATGAAGTTATTAGTCCTATACTGTTAATGGTGTTACATCAGTAGATTTAATAATTCACGGTCCGATCTTGTACAATCTCATTGCACAAGAACGAGTTGAATCACCTCGTTTGTATCCAATACAAAGTGGGCCGCATCCACAGTGTCACCAGAATGAGGTTTCCAACCCTATCCGTATACTGTAGACCGTTCGAGTCATTAACTCGAACGTGATCCTCCCTGTGTGTCCACTACACATCGTTCAAATTCTAGTTCTCTCAAATAATATGACCCTGGAGCTTAATTTTTTTGGATTAAGTTTATAAAATGCGAGATACAAAGTTTGATAAATAAATAACCTTTATTTATTAAAGCAATTATATTACAAACTACACGAGATTAGGGCATGCACCCTAACAAGGAGTGTCCTACACTTAGGCTT
The DNA here is from genome assembly GCA_036507285.1 of Trichosanthes cucumerina. Classification (NCBI taxonomy): domain Eukaryota; kingdom Viridiplantae; phylum Streptophyta; class Magnoliopsida; order Cucurbitales; family Cucurbitaceae; genus Trichosanthes; species Trichosanthes cucumerina. The sequence goes on from CM071838.1 coordinate 71,232,714, forward strand.
ATCTCTGAACATATACAAGGTTTTTAGGCTTATTTCAGAATGTGAGCTTAACATTTCCAAATGATGAAGTGTTGTAAACTAACTTTACTACTATAATCTTAAATTGTATCGTAGACACTTTTAGTGGCAATCATGTTCACCAGACAATCTCTATTGGATTTCCTAACCAGAGTTTGATAATGATGTGTAAATCATTGCTAATGTGACCATGTCTTAGCAAAGTCCTGTTCTCCCCTTATATCACAATTTCACATAATTATACTTTGGCAAAACTCATTTTCTATAAGCTAATCTTAATACGTAATGTTCTTGCACTTTTGATTATGATTTGATCATAATATCTTGATAGATTTACCTAATTTATTTTCAACCTTACTCTTAATTTTCTTCAACTTTTCAAAAAAATCAGACTTATATTTGTATTAGGTATATGTACTTGTAACTTGAATGATCATCAACTAGAGTGATGAAATATTCATGAGTTTATTTAGTCTTTACATTCATAATACCACTTTGGTCAAAATCTGTAAGCTCAAAGTATTCTTTGGCCTTGTAGCCTTATCTAATAAAGACCCAATGATTATCTTGCATGAAAGATAAGATCAATAGACAAGTAAAGTAATTAACTAACTTTTGGAGAATTGTCTCTTACTAGTCTTTTCATTTTATTCAAGTTGATGTTGATCAACCTTAACTGCCAAAATCGAGTATTATCTTTTAGGAGGAAACGATGTCTTTCTATTCTGGATTTTATGATCTTAAATATCTTAGTATTTTGTAGTATAATATATTTCAACATTTTAACATATACAAATTGTTCTTCAACTAAATGTATTTTCAAACAATTTTGAAACTATAAACTTTAATACTTCAAAATAAGTCATACACTAGATGAACTTTTCAGTAATAAAGTTTGAGAAATTGAATTTCTCTTATGGTTACTATAAATATCATATTCAACATTGGGTTACAATTTTTACTTAATGATATCTTAATGTCTCCCATGACACTAGTTGAGATGGGCTTCCTGTCAACCTGTAGAAACTATTTTGCATGTTAAGTATTTTCCAAGAATTATATATTTGAGGTAATAATAAAAATAAATAATACGGATAGTGGATCTTCTATCAACTATCCAAATGGCTTTATTTATTCTCCACAACAAACCTAGTAAATCAAGTTTACTTTAATTTTTATCGATATTTATAGAGGTATTTCAAAAATTTCTCTTATCATAATTGTCTGATCGGATTGTCGAAGCCCTCCAAAATATTTACGAATTCTCTAGATTTAACTTGTAGAAATAGTGGACCAGGTTGAATCCTAATGGAATCAATGGAATTAATTTCTCAATTTTTTTAAAATAATAATAAAATAAGGGAGATTTGAATTACTGAATTTTTGTAAAAAAATAAATTTCAATTTATCTAATTCAAGAACTTAGTCAATTTATTTGGAAAAGTCGCAATAAATGTAAGTTTTCCTGATTGAATTGATTTTAACTCAATATCAAAATTCAAAACTTATAATTTAATCAACTGGGCATGATAACATTCCATATCGATTGAATAAATGTATTAAAAACAATGAGAACAAAACCAAAGCTAACTAATTGAGATAGCTACAAATTAATTAATTTTGTTTGTTTGTTTCCCTAAAGTCTATTATGCAAGCTATGTAAACTGGAAAAGCCATAAGTACACACAAAGCCAACTCTTTGCTATATTTTTCAATCATTTGTGACAATTACGGATCACAAAATCATCGATAACAATAAATATATTGATACTAAATCAATGCACTAATTTCATTAGTAACAATCAATCATAAAAATAAAAATCGAAAAACAAAGAATTCTTAAATTAGAAACAAAATTTCAATTTGACCTAAAGCCTCACACAATTATAATTGGAAATTGAATCACCTTTGAATAAGAAATTAAAATTTAGCCCCACATGGTGGAAAAGTAATAAAAATTATAAAGGGGAAGAAACATACCAAAAAAAAAACTCCAAAAAATTAAAAACACTATTTTCACTCTAAAAATGAACTAAAACAAAGAAAACACTCACTTCCTTCCTTCACTCTTTGTCTTGCACTCTATTTATACTTGAGGGGAGAGAAAAGTTTCAATTAAAAATAGGTTATCCACCTAAAATTAGCCCAAAAGAATTTCATGGAAAAGACCAACTCTTATACTTTATTTCTGCTAAAGAAGAGGAAATGGTGAGGTTGTCGAGGCTAATCGAAATTAAACTTCCTATTCTAACTTGCAGAAATAGTGGACCATGTCGATTTCCCAATGGAGTTAGAAATTTTATTTTCTCGAGGTTAAATTCCAAGGACAGAAAAACTGGGATTTTTTTAAAAAATTTTAGAAAATAAATTTATAACAATAATGACAAATAATTCAAAAAGGGAGACACCAAATCTTACCAAGTCCACCAAAGGTACGATTTAACTCAATTGCAAAATTGATCATAGGAGCATAAAAAAAAAACTTAACTAAGCAAGCACAAGGTCGACTTATTAGTAAACCCCAACAAGTCGTACTTCCCAAAAGTTAATTTCAATAAACTTGGAAACCAATACTAATGGCCTAAATAACATGACACTAAACCATTCCCAAATTATTTAGACAAAAACATTAAGCACAATGGAAGGACCAGGACACTTTAGTTAGAAGGGAGAGCTCTTGATTAACCAAAACACTTCTTCAAATCTTAGGAGTACACATGCAAACTATGTAGTTGTAGGAATGAAGCTCATAAAAAACACACACATGTGAGAGTCCTAACACTACTATGGTCAATAAATATGACTGTTGGAATAGAAATTTGACCAATCAAAAGTCACCATGTCATTACTTAAAATTAATCAGGAAATTATTTATTAAATTAGGGATTAATTAAAATTATAAATATCTCTAATTAAATTAAGTAAATTTCATATTTTGTCATTGGGTTATATGAAATTTGGGTCAATTCTTGACAAAACCCAAATGGCACCCAAATTCGAAAACGTCTTAGCCGAAAGGGCTAGGTCCAAGTCAATTGGACCAGTCTGAAGGGGTCAAACCCATAGACAACTATAGGCCCAATCCAATGATCACACCCAAGCCCACTTAGAAGCTTTGTAAATAAAGAGTTTTCCCTTCATTCCAAAGGTTCAGAAGTTGGAAACTCCAAAGAGAAAATCCAGAGAGAATTCTATAACAAAGGCTAGAAAACTCTTTGCACTTCTAGAGATCAAACACTTCCTGAACGAATAACGTTGTTTCGAAGATCAAGAACACTTTTTCGAGATTCATTGCAACTTCACACTCGAGAACAAACTTCAAACCCCTCGAGACAAATTCACATTCGAGAACAAGTTGTGAAGCCCTCAAACAACTTGAAGATCAAGAACAAGTTGCAAAGTTCTCGAACAACTTGAAGATCGAGAACAAGCTGTAAAGCTCTCGAACAACTTGAAGATCAAAATGAAGCTGCAAAGCTCTCGAATAACTTGAAGATCGAGATCAAGCTGCAAAAGCCCTTGAAACAAATTCACATTTGAGAACAAACTGCAAAGTCCTCGATACAAATTCACATTCGAGACACATGCTGGAAGCCCTCGAATCAAATCTATGTCCAAAAACAAGCTGCAAAGCCCTCAGACAAATTACAGTTGAGAGAGAATGAATCAGAGGAGAAACATTACAGATTATAACTCACAATATTCAAATTAATACAAACACAACATTCAATTACACGTGTCCATTTCTATTGCTTTGCTGAAATCACGTGTGAACAAATTGACATGCCCAGTGGGACCATCTCTACCTCTCATCTCTTTCTTTCATCTCAAAGCAGAAGTAAAGTGATGTCGTTCAAGACTTCTTCAATGATCGTTGTTATGAACAACTTGTACACAGGATCGACTTACTAATCATGGTTATATCGAGTGGACAGAAATATATCTACAGTGAGGAGAGTGCAACCACTGGGTTTTAGTGGAGTGTCTTGGTGGTTAACGAATGTTGATTAGCTAGGCTAAAGAGTTTAGCCAGTTAGTCTCTTATCGTTGGAGCTCATGATCTGTAGGTCCATTAGGTCCCCTTACTAGCTCGGACTATGCCTTGTAACATTTGAGAGAAAAGAATTTGAATTTCTCAAATTCAGTTTTGGGAGAAAATGTTAATTATGTGTGATGTACTTAACGTGTCATAGATTAATTATGAATTAAACTATGATAAAGAAGAGGTGAACGTATTTAAATATGATTTAAATATTGGTTCGGTTTATAACATGAATAAGGATTCATGTTCGAACGGTCGATTTAAGAAATCGAAATTGGTCCAATTATTTAATTTAATATTTGATATTAACTGAAATAAATTATTTAAAATTAATTAATTAAACTGTTTAATTAATTAAATTAATAAATTTATTTTAATTTAAAATTAATTTAATATTAATTGTTGAATTAAAATTAAATGAAAATTCAAATTGAATTTTGAAGTTTCAATTGGACCAAAGTCAAAAGGGTGAACAAACTTCTTTGAATGTCAAATTCACCATAATTGAACACCTCCTTCTTGTTTAATCATTTTCATCTTCTTGTTGTCATCTTCTCCTAGCTTGAAGAAGCTTTTTGTTTCTTTAATTGAAGAAGAAACTAATGGATTTAATAGGATTTATCAAGAATTTTCTGATTTACGTTTTTCAGACCTTTCTCCCATCTCTCTTCAAATTCTCTCTATCAAAGATCCCACAATCTGTTCCAAGGCCTGAGCATAGTAGGGAAGACACCAGAGGTTGTCCACAAAGTGTTTGTAACAAGAAATTGTCCACGGATTAGGAGAATTTTGAGCAACAAAGGTATGACTTCTTATTCTCTGTTTTTCCATATTTGAGCATGTTTTTTATTTCGTAAAATTGATCAACTTAGAGTGTTCAAGATCCGAAATTGCTTCCGCTTTCTTAATATAGACTCTTTCAAAAGTTTCAACAATTTAAAGGAAAAGGTAACCTTAAGCAACATGTTGCTCATTTCATCGAGACATGTGAAAATGTTGGTACATGAGAAGATCTACTGGTCAAACAGTTTGTTCGAACACTGAAGGGGACTTCTTTTGATTGGTACACTAATTTGGAACTTGAGTCAGTGGATAATTGGGAATAATTTGAAAAAGAGTTTCTCAACTAATTCTACAGTACAAGACGAATTGTCAGCCTGTTCAAGCTCACCAACACCAGACAACGAAAAGGTGAACCCGTTGTCGACTACATAAATCGTTGGAGAGCCACAAGTCTCAATTGCAAAGATCATCTCATAAACTATTTATTGTCGAAATGTGCATTCAAGGCATGCATTGGGGACTTCTATACATCCTCTAGGGCATAAAGTCTTGCACTTTTGAAGAACTAGCAACTCGCGTCCACAATATGCAATTGAGTATTGCTAGTCGAGGAGACAAAAACCTTTTAACTCCTAACATAAAGGAAAAGGGAAGTGACATTGAGGAACCTTCAGAAGAGTCTATGATTGTTGGTACAACCCCTCTCACATTATCTTCGAAGAGAAAATACAAGAAGACCAAAAAACGACAAGAAAATGAAAGACGTCGCTTAAGTCTAAAGGAAAAACATAACAAAGTCTATCATTTTCTTGATTCTGACATGCCTAATATGTTGGAACAACTATTGGACGCATAATTCATCGAACTTCCAAAATGTAAGTACCCAAAAGAGATGAAAAAGTTGATGATCTCAAGTATTGCAAGTAGTTATCAGTCATCCAGTGGAGAAGTGCTTCATCCTAAAAGAGTTAATTCTAAAATTAGTTGAAGAAGAAAAAAATTGAGCTAGACCTTGATGAATTAGCATAAAAATTATGTTGCAATGATGACAAACACATGTGATCAAATACACTCTAGTCTGCATCACGATCATGGAGTGTGTCAAGCTCAATTTAGAAACCACAAACACAAGGACAAACGTCAAAGTAAGAATGATACAAGGAAACCTAAGCCTGAAAGGAAGATAAATAAAAATCCCTCAAACTTACCAATCGGTAACCTTGAAAGAATTATTCTTGAGAGATTTCCTTCCTAGTAAAAAAGGGGAAGAAAATCATGCAAGTTCATGGCAGATGAAGCTGATGATACATAAGAACTCGAACAAGGGATTTATGTCTTCAATCGCATCGAACCTTCAACTACTTGACCTTCAGTCTTCCAGAGAATGAATATGGTCGCGACAAAAGAAGAAAACTAAGATCTAACTTCTAGCTCCACTCGACTTTTAGTCTTCTAAAGGCTAAACATCTCTACTTCGAGGAAAGGCCAACCTTCAACATCTGTTTTCGATCACCTCAAAGTAATAAGTGATCAACATGAAAGAATGATGAACACCTTAAAGGCATAACTATTTGATGAAGTGAAAAATGACAAAAAGATTCATAGTCTTGTTCCTTCACGTACGAAAAGGAAGTTTTTCGTTCTCACAAATACGGAGGGTTCCCTGAAGGTGGAGAAAAATATCATCATCTTAACAAATCTTACAAATGAATGATCTGATCAAGACCATGACGAGGACAACAACATCTAAGATGTAAAGAAAGCTTTTTATCCCAAGAGCCTAAACTGCGTGATGTTCCTAGTCCGCACGAGCTTAAAAGGTGAACGACTCAAAAAAATCTTTGAACTACGTTATGACTTGACTCTTTCACTCAAAGGGTACTTAGGCTGATTGAGATCGGATCTCCTTGAGCAGCGAAAACGTGGTTTGGAATCGTAATTGCTTGATTGTTTAGGTTGAAGCAAAAACCAATACATTGACAAATATACAGAACAAGCATAAAATTAACTCTAATCTAATTAGGCATGGATGTTTTACATGCAAACATCCTACAAGTTTAACAATTAAACTAATAAAGAAAGAGGAATTACCTTTGTAGTTTTCCTCAGAAGCAACTCCTTGCTCCAATCAGTACAGCAACACAAGAAGCTTTAGTTTCTCTATTTTTCTCCAAGAAAGACACTACCAATAGGAGAACCTCCTATATCTCTGAGTTCTACTTATATCTACCTTGGTGGAAAGGTAATCCAACAATTGGAATTTGGGAATTGAGAATGAGAGAGAATTTTTTAGCAACTACAATTCTCCAATTGCAAAAACAGGTTGATCGATACCTTGCCAGAGCAACCCCCTTCTCCCTATTGTACTATCGATAGGGAGAAGTAGGGGGGTAGTGGGAACGTGTCTGGATGACACGTTCCCTTATTTTATTATTAAAATAATAATAATAATAATAATAATATAATTAAATCATATTTAATTATTAATTTAAATCATATTTAAATAATACAAATTAAATATCATATATTTAATTTGGATTAAATCTCATTTAATCATATTAACCCTTTAACCTATAGTTTTAATGTACATCCAGTGCACATTAAATTTTAACCTATAGTTTTCAAATATGAATCACATTCACACTTGAATATAATATTTTAACTCTTTCAAATATTCAATTCTCTCATATAATTTAATATGAATCATATTCACATTAAATTTATAATATATAGTTCCAAAACTATATATTATATCGTATCTAAATACATTTAATATATTCCCTAAAGAATTTGAACATTTCAAATTTAAATGATCTAAGAACCCTTTACGAGCTAGAAGGTGGACCTAATGGACCTACAGATCAGAAGCTCCAACGATACGAGATTGCTCGGTTAATCTCATTAACCTCCCAATCAACATTCGTCAACTGCGGGAACACTCCACTAAAGTCTCACAGCTGCACTCTTCTCACTGCAGATATATTTCTGTGTCCATGGATATTGACCAATAACAGCAAGTCAATCCTTGTTCGTAACACCAGCTGGGACAAATTACCGTTTTACCTCTGGGTTACATCTTGTACCTTAAGTACCAGTGCTCCTCCAATGAACAATTTGCTTGTGGTCCTACCAACAAACAGAGTCCCTCTCGGGCAAATGAGAGGGTCGGGCCCTTTGTTCAAGTCCCGGAGGCACCACTTAAGGGAACATTCCTCTACTTACCCTAGTAGGCGGGAAGGAGTGAATTCCATCTTGCTAAGTTAAGTTCCCAGCCGCTCACTCGGTCTTGTCCCCAAGAAGGTAGGCATATTGAGTCGTGAATCCGCCACTCTCACCCATACTAGTCGAAGGACAATCCCTCATGAGCGAAGTTCGTAACTCTGCTCAAGATTGAGATCAAGTTGCCTAGGTCATCCTAGTGAAATAGAAACCTAACTAGTCAACGAGTTACAAAATTTAGAGGTTACTATTTCATGGTCCTAGGCCTTATGTAATCTCATTACATAGGATATCCTCACTCACATGTCATCTACACGAACACGTTAGGATCACCGTGTTTGCATCAAATACAAAGTGGGCCACATCCATAGTTTAACCAGGTAAGGTACCCAAACCTTATCCCCAACTATAGACTCTTTAGGTTGTATCTCGAATCGAGATCCTTTTTATGTACATTACATTCGGCTTAGAGATTCATTTAATGACCTTGGATGTTTAGTTTATTGGATTTAGGGTTTGAATGAAGGCAAACTCGTAGATAACTAACAATAACACTTTATTGAAATAATAACATTTTATTACATTAATTAGAACATAATTACAAACTACGAGTTTTAGGGCACAAATCCCAAATGAGACTCCCACTTGAACTAAAACTCAAAGTGGGGTACAAAAAAATCTAAAACAGTGGTTATAGAGATATAAATACAATAAACTAGGGCATCCATATACCTCATTACATATCTACTTGCCCTAGATTAAGCATTTGTACATATCTCGTAGACCCAGACTTTCCAGATGACCCTCGAACACTTTAGCTGTGAGAGTCTTTGTAAATGGATCGGCAATATTGTGCTTCAAGGCGATCTTTGTGATCATCACATCTCTTCGTTGCACTATTTCTCGTGTCGGTGATACTTCCTCTCGATGTGCTTACCTCGCTTATGGTCGCGAGGTTCCTTCGAATGGCTACTGCACCACCGTTGTCACAAAGATAAGGTGATGGGAGATTCCATATTTGGAACAACATCCAAATCGATGAAGGAATTTCTTAGCCAAACGACCTCTCTTTAGTTGCTTCACAAGCAACGACATACTCGGCCTCCATCGTGGAGTCGCGATGCATCCTTGCTGATGCTACGCCATACTATAGCTCCCGTTAAGGTGAAAAAATCGATCCCGATGTGGATTTACGAGAATCCTTATCGGTCCGAAAATCGAATCGGTGTATCCGATGAGATCAAATCCTTGGACCCATACACAAGCGTATAGTCCTCGTTCTCCTTAGATATTTGAGGATATTTTTAATCGTTGTCCAATGGTCTAACCTCGATTGGGCGTAACTCACCGACTATTCCCAATGCATAACAAATGTCCTACCTGCGTACAAAGATAGCATACATTAAGCTACCTCTTTCAGAGAGGCATAGGGAATATGTCTCATATCCTCAACTTCTTGAGGTGTCTTAGGACACTGTTCCCTAGACAAATGAACTTCATGTCTGAAGGGTAACAAGCCCCTCTTGGAATTCTGCATCGAATATCTTGACAACATTTTGTCGATGTAAGACGCTTGAGACAGTGCTAGCATTCTGTTCTTGCGATTTCTGAGGATCTGAATCCCAAGAACATATTGTGCCTCTCCCAAATCTTTCATTTGGAATTGGGTCATGACCAATTCTTTTTATGTCGAAAGGTATCTTACATCATTCCCAATGAGTAGGATATCATCCACATAAAGTACTAACAAAGCTACTTTGTCGTTGATGATCCTTTTGTAAACACAAGGCTCATCAACGTTTTGGTCAAAGCCGTAAGACTTGATCGCAGTATCAAATCTTATATTCCAAGATCTTGACGCTTGTTTCAACCCATAAATGGATCGATTGAGCTTGCAAACTTTTTGCTCCTGACCTTGGGCTATGAACCCTTCGGGCTGAGACATATAAATGCTCTCGTCAAGATTACCATCCATTTGCCAAATTTCATAATCATAAAATGCGGCTATGGACAAGAGTATCCTTATAGACTTCAGCATAGCAACAGGAGAAAAAGTTTCTTCATAGTCAACTCCTTCCCTTTGGGTAAAACCCTTTGCTACGAGTCTAGCCTTAAAGGTTTGTACCGTTCCGGCTGCATCTCTCTTTCTCTTATAGATCCATTTACACCCTATGGGTCTATGCATCTCTCTTTCTCTTATAGATCCATTTACACCCTATGGGTCTAACCCCTTGAGGTTGGTCTACAAGTTCCCATACTGAATTGAAGTCCATTGACTCCATTTCAAGGTCCATGGCTTTGATCCATCCGTCCTTGTCTATGCCATTCATTTCCTGTTTATAAGACAATGGATCTTCTACGCCGTCATTAGGTATGACAACTTGATTTTCAACTAAACCCAAGTAGCGGTCAGGTTGGGAAACAACCCTCCCACTGCGTTGAGGCATTCCCAACGATTGAGAAGGACGAGACTGACTTGAGGTGTTGGCTCTTCCATCAACTCTTGATGAAGGTTCAGCTTGATCAACAACTCTTGTTGGTTTATGAGTAGCTTCATTTAGTACTAATTTACTACGCGGTTTGTGGTTCCTCATGTGATCTTCCTCCAAGAACGTGGTGTTTGTCGACACAATCACCTTGTTTTCTTGTGGGTCATAGAAAAGACCACCTCTCGTTTCTTTGGGATAGCCAACAAATTGGCACAATTTTGAACGAGGTTCTAACTTCTTTTGGGTTTGTCACGAGCACGTGTGCTTGACAACCCAGATCTGAAGTGTTGTAAACTAGGTTTACGCCCTTCCATTATTCAAAAGGTGTTTCAAAACACTTTTTGATGGAACATTCAAGATTTGAATCTGCAGACTCTCTGCGTATCCCCAAAACGAGGCGACAAATCGAGCATAGCTCATCATAGAACGAACCATGTCCAACAAGGTTCTATTTCTCCTTTCGACACACCCATTTTGTTGTGGTGTATTAGGTGCTGAGAGTTGAGATTTAATTTCATGTTCTATCATATAGTCCTGGAATCTCAAATCCATATATTCTCCACCTCGATCGGATCGAAGTGTTTTAATGGTTTTCCCTAATGCATTCTCTACTTCAGCCTTAAACTTTTGAACTTTTCAAGAGCCTCAGACTTGTGATGCATTAGATATAGATAACCATACCTCGAATAATCATCTATGAAAGAGATGAAATATTCGTACCCTCCTCGAGCTTTAACATTCACCGGACCACAAAGATCCGAATGTACAAGTTCTAAGGGTTCTATGGCTCTGTAACCTTTTCCTATAAAAGGTCGCTTGGTCATTTTACCTTCCAAGCAAGACTCGCAAGGCGGTAAAGAATCATCTTCTAACTTGTTTAGAAGTCCATCCTTAGAGAGTCTCTCAATCCGGTTGAGATTAATATGACCAAGTTTAAGATGCCATAGATAGGTATTATTTTTAGGAGAAATTCTTTGCCTTTTATTTTGAGTGTTAGCATTCTTAAACATCTCATGATTTAAAATTGCTTTCGTTTTATTCGGTTTCAGTACGTACAAACAATTTTTCAATTTAGCAGAACAAATATTGACACCCTCTTTCAAAATGAACGCTTCATTAATTGAAAAAGAAATACAATATCCAAGTTCTATTAAACAAGAGATAGAAATTAAGTTCCTTTTAAGCTTAGGAACTATATACAAATTTTTTAATAAAAGAAATCTATCTCCGAAAAACGACTTTTGACATCTCCCATCGCATGAGTGAGACGACGTCTCCTGCTCCGACCACGAGCGTCATCTCACCTCTTGAGCTCTTTGAAGGAACTAGTTTCTGAAATGAAGAGCAAAACGTGATTAGTGGCTCCGAATCAAGTATCCGTGTCAAATCATCATTTTCCACTAAACAAGTTTCAAGAACAAGTAAATCTAATTACCTTTCTTCTCTTTAAGCTCAATGTCTGCAGTGGCAGAAGCTTTCCCTTTTCCTCCTTTCCTCTTCTTCCGAGTCTTCTTAATCCCAGAAGAAGAACCACATGACTTAGTCCCAGAGGATGAACCCTTCTGGAACCTTCTGGAATGGGCAAACAGATTGGCCTCTCCATCAGCCTGTCCCTTATTTTTTATAAGAGACTGGAAAGTTTGTAGTTCATTTAGGAGGGAAGTCAGGTTATACTCCTTTTTGTTCAACTCTGCATTGCTACGGAATGGCAGGAAACTCTTCGGAAGAGATTCAAGGATGAAGAATACCTGAATTTGTTCATCTATGACCGCTCCGTTCATTTCAGCCATGTTGAAGTGAACTATAAGATCGTGAACATGTTCTCTCACTGAAGTTCCCTCCTTCATGCGTGCGTTATAAACGTACTTGATGGATCCGTGCCGAATTTGTTCGGACGGTTGTCCAAACAAATTTTGAAGATAGCCCATGATCTCACGAGCTGAGACCATACCCTCCAATCTCCTGGCTAAAACATCAGATATCCCAACCAGGATATAGGCCTTGGCTTTTTCATTGGCCTTGGCCCAACGGTCAAACGCATCCTTAACTGATTGAGGTGCGTCTTGAGCAGGAATCTGAGGACATTCCTCAGTTAGTACTAAGGTCGTCAACAACAAGGATCGCATCCAGGTTTGACTTACGTAGTAAAGTTTTCACCAGTTAAACGTTCCTTTTTTAGTAAGGCTATATATGAAGACATGCTGAAAATCGAAAATAGTTCTAATTAGTTATGCCTTTTAACCCATTGTAAAAACCAATCTTATTTAGCAAAATTGTTAAAGAACCCTAGTGTTTAAACTAAACTCAATGTTTAAATTAAACCTTTAATTTTGCAACGATACTTCAAGGGTTTAGAACAAAAGCCTCCGTCGGGCGGTCAGTCATTCCTCCCTTGAAATGAGATTTTCTTAGCCAATCCTCACTACCAGAACATCTCATGCCCCAATGGTCCTTAGCTACCGTTTGTTCGGTCAAGAACTTGTTAACTAGCTTAACTCATCCCGTAAATGTGACCCTACCATTTTCAGATCCAATAGGCCCGAGCCAACAGGCTACTATTAAGAAAGAAAACTGTTGGCAAATAACCTAAGAGACCCTATCCATTTCTGGAGTTCGCGGTTTTCCAATCCCTATAGTCAGGCCCTCCGTAGGGTTTGGGTTGTTCGGGACAACCTAGCAGCGGACTATAGAAATCTCACTGCATGACCTAATGGAGGAGACCATAGGATACGTTGACACGCGTCCCCGCTCCCCATTTACTATGGATACTTCCTCATTCACCTTGGTATTGAACCATGCAAACACATATCGTAGGGGCGCCTATTGACGCCACGTGGCCGAGCATGGAACTCACGGTGTGAACTCTTGAGGACGTGAGAGTAAACTCGATGCGAACATCTCATTTTCTCCCACTGAAGCTCCTAAGATTATGGTATAGGTTTAACTTAGTCGGATTCTGGCTAAAAGAATCTAAGTCTATGCCTATTATAACTATTATAACTAGGTCTTAAAACCTTATGTCTAGGTGAATAAACATTTTAATTACCTAGAGATAAAAAAGAACTAAGGTTAATTCAACTCAGGCTCTCGGGTCGCCTCGGTAGGAGGTGTTAGATTGCAACTGTCGACTTAAGTACCTCTTGACTTTTTAGACGAACTTCACTGGTAGAGTTCTCTTATAACCAAAGTTCCAACGTCCTACTAGATTTTAAACTATTTAAAATACTACGTAAGACCAATTTCTAATCCTATTAGAATTAAAACTTATGTCTAAATTAATTTTAAACGATTAAAACTAATTTAAAATTTAACCCAAGTTCCTATGTTTGCATGCATTATTTCTTTATTATAGGTTATGGTTTCTAAAACCCTTTTAATTTATAACTTTTATAAATTTAATTAATAACCTATGAAAGAAACTATATTATAAATCCAACAATCATTATTCAAATTGGAATTATGAAAGGAAATTCAACTAATTGAATTATAGAATTACTTAAATAAAATAACATTTATTTTAAACTAAGTAATTTCATGCTCCATGCAATTTATTTTCCATATAATCTAATCATAACAATTATAATTAATTACTCATGAAAAATAAATCAATCATGCATTTGATCATATTCATATAAGATTTATATAAATAAAATGCATGAACATGTTTATCCTAAGGTGGGAAAAATCTAAATGACATTCATAAAAATAAATAGCTATAAAACCGGAATAATTTGGCCCCTAAAGTGCAAAAAATAAAATTACATTAATTTTATTTCATGAAATCGGTCCAAAAAATACCCTGAACCGGCCTTGAACCGCTCGAACCGGACCAAAACTAACGAACCAGCTTGAACCGATTTGCAGCTGCTGGAATGCCCCACGGCGTTGCAACGCTTATGGCAGCGTTGCAACGCCCACTTTGTCCTATGCGCGCCTGCTATCGGGGTGGCGTTGCAACACTGAGGAGCAGCGTTGCAACGCCACTGACCCCTTGAGCGCCCTCGTCGATAGGGGACGTTGGCGTTGTGATGTCGTTCTTCAGCGTTGCAACGCTGATGAACGGTGTTGCAACGCTGCTGATCGCGTTGCAATGTTGCTGCTTCGGCAGCACTTCCTTCTTCGAAAACAGCAACTTCCAAATGTAATTTCTCCTTCGATTCTCAACCGAATTGCTTGAAATTGGTCCCGAACGACTCGTAACTCAAATACAGACTCAATAATGCACTTTTTGCCCAAAAACGCAGGGGTCTTTACATACAAATTGATCAAAATCAAAGTAAACTAAGGCCAAAAAATTCCTAAACAAGTTTCACAGCAAACCATATGCAATTCCCACCAAAATCAATGCAATTTTGTTTCAATTAAAACAAATCAAGCATTGCTCTGATACCAATTGATGGAGATCGGATCTCCTTGAGCAGCGAAAACATGGTTTGGAATCGTAATTGCTTGATTGTTTAGGTTGAAGTAAAAACCAATACATTGACAAATATACAGAACAAGCATAAAATTAACTCTAATCTAATTAGGCATGGATGTTTTACATGCAAACATCCTACAAGTTTAACAATTAAACTAATAAAGAAAGAGGAATTACCTTTGTAGTTTTCCTCAGCAGCAACTCCTTCCTCCAATCAGTACAACAACACAAGAAGCTTTAGTTTCTCCGTTTTTTTCCAAGAAAGACACTACCAATAGGAGAACCTCCTATATCTCTGAGTTCTACTTAGATCTACCTTGGTGGAAAGGTAATCCAACAATTGGAATTTGGGAGTTGAGAGTGAGAGAGAATTTTTGAGCAACTGCAATTCTCCAATTCCAAAAATAGGTTGATTGATACCTTGCCAGAGCAACCCCCTTCTCCCTGTTGTACTATCGATAGGGAGAAGTAGGGGGTAGTGGGAACGTGTCTGGATGACACGTTCCCTTATTTATTATTAAAATAATAATAATAATAATAATATAATTAAATCAAATTTAATTATTAATTTAAATCATATTTAAATAATACAAATTAAATATCATATATTTAATTTGGATTAAATCTCATTTAATCATATTACCCCTTTGACCTATAGTTTTAATGTACATCCAGTGCACATTAAATTTTAACCTATAGTTTTCAAATATGAATCACATTCACACTTAAATATAATATTTGAACTCTTTCAAATATTCAATTCTCTCATATAATTTAATATGAATCATATTCACATTAAATTTATAATATATAGTTCCAAAACTATATATTATATCGTATCTAAATACATTAAATATATTCCCTAATGAATTTGAACATTTCAAATTCAAATGATCTAAGAACCATTTACGAGCTAGAAGGTGGACCTAATGAACCTACAGATCAGAAGCTCCAACGATACGAGATTGCTCGGTTAATCTCATTAACCTCCCAATCAACATTCGTTAATCATGGGAACACTCCACTAAAGTCCCACAACCGCACTCTTCTCACTACGTATATATTTCGTGTCCATGAATATTGACCAATAACAAGAAGTCAATCCTTCACGAATGTTCTTAACACCAATCGGGACAAATTACCATTTTACCCCTGGGTTACATCTTGTACCTTAAGTACCAGTGCTCCTCCAATGAACAATTTCCTTGTGGTCCTACCAATAAACAGAGTCCCTCTCGGGCCAATGAGAAGGTCGGACCCTTTGTTCAAGTCCTGGAGACACCACTTAAGGGAACATTCCTCTACTTACCCTAGTAGGCGGGAAGGAGTGAATTCCATCTTGCTAAGTTAAGTTCCCACCGCTCACTCGGTCTTGTCCCCAAGAAGGTAGGCATATTGAGTCGCGAAATCGACCACTCTCACCCATACTAGTCAAAGGACAATCTCTCGATGAGAGTTCGTAACACGCTCAAGATTGAGATCAAGTTGCCTATGTCATCCTAGTGAAATAGAAACCTAACTAGTCAACGAGTTACAAACTAGAGGTTACTATTTCGTGGTCCGGTCTTATGTAATCTCATTACATAGGATATCCCCACTCACATGTCATCTACACGAACACGTTAGGATCACTGTGTTTGCATCAAATACAAAGTGGGTCACATTCATAGTTTAACCAGGGTAAGGTACCCAAACCTTATCCCCTAACTATAGACTCTTTAGGCTGTATCTCGAATCGAGATCCTTTTTATGTACATTACATTCAGTTAGAGATTCATTTAACAACCTTGGATGTTTAGTTTATTGGATTTAAGATTTTAATGAAGGCAACCTCGTAGATAACGAACAATAACACTTTATTGAAATAATAACACTTTATTACATTAATTAGAACATAATTACAAACTACGAGTTTTAGGGCACAAATCCCAACATAGGCAACTTAAGAATTTTAAGTTCTGTCTTCTAAAAAAAATACATCCCCGTTAAGAGAGATGTTGCAAGTTAGAATGCATGCGAGAAACCCTCCCTCGCTTAAAGTTCAAGTTTCGTTCCTCTCAAGTTTGGGTCATCGTTCACCTCCCTAACGTTTGAAGGTTGCATCGTCACTCATTCTCGAAATTCGAAAGCTGCATTGTCGCTTCTTCTCAAAGTTCGAAGGGTGCGTCGTCACCCCTTCTTCATGTTCGAAGGGCGTTCCACCGCTCACTCTCCATGTTCGAAGGATGGGTCATTGGTCATTCTTCATGTTCGAAGGTTGCATCGTTACTTCTTCTCCATGTTCGAAGGCTACTTCGTCTCCCTGCCATCTCAAAGTTTGAAGGTTGTGTCGTCGCTCCTTCTCAAAGTTCGAAGGTTGCGTCGTTGCTTATTCTCAACGTTTGAAGGATGCGTCGTCACCTTTCTCAAAGTTTGAAGGTTGCATCGTCGTTCCTTCTCAAAGTTTGAAGGTTTCATCGTTACCCTGCCACCCCAAGATCGTAGGTTGCATCGTTGCCTTGTCTCCAAATTTAAAGGTAACAGGATCACCTTTGTTCATAACAGTAACAGGATCACCTTTATTTGTAACAGCAATAGGGTCACCTTCATTCATAACAGTATCATGGTCACCTTCACTTGTAACAGTAACAAGGTCGCCTTCGATGTTGAAGCCAAAGTAACAATGAAAGTGAGTTGTCCTTAACCTAAGCTAGGAACCTTTGTCACCTTCGATGTTGAAGCCACAAAGTCATAGAGGTGAACTGTCCTTACTCAAAACTAGAAGCCTTTGTCATCTTCGATGCTAAAGTCGAAAAACCGTGAGGGTGAACTTTCCTTAGCCGAAACTAGGAGCCTTTGTCACCTTCAATGTTGAAGTCACAAAATCGTGAAGGTGAGCCATCCATAGTCGAAGCTGTGAGCCTTTTGTTGGAATTTGTGCCATAAACTTATGTAATTTTGATCAAATAAATAAAGAGTTATTTGTTTTGATAAAATTATATTCTTGCTTTATAAATCCAATAAACTAAGCTCCAAGGTTATAATGTATCTTGAACATCAGTGTAGTAGACACTATTTGGATTATGTTCAAAAGTATAACTTAAATGGTCTATGGTATAATAATAAGGTTGGATGGTAACTCTATGGATGCGACCCACTTTGTAATTAGTACAAATGAGGTAATCCAACTCATTCATGTACTTGACATGCGAGTGGGGGCATCCTGTATGAAGAGTTCATAGAAGATCGGACTGCAAATTATTAGTCTCACGAGTATAACGTCGTTAACATGATAAGACTGATAATTTATAGATTGTCATTAGTGGCTCGACCTGAATCTTGAGCAAGTTAAGAACTCCTGCTTATAGAGGTTTGTCCTTAGACTAGTATGGGTGAGAGTGGCCTATAGCTAACTCAATAAGCCTACCTTCTCAGGGACAGAACCTCGTAGGTAGCTGGAGACTTAACTGTGCAAGATGGAATTCACTCATTCCTACACTAAGGAATTAGATAAGTTGTTCCCTTAAAAACTGACTCCAGATCTTGAACAACGGAGCCCCGCCCTCTATGAGGGTATGAGTCTATGGTAGGATCTTAGACTTGTTGTTCATTAGAGGATCAGTGGTGGTTAAGGAACAAAGAGGTAATCACAGGGGTAAAACGGTAATTTGACCCAGCTGTGTTACAAACAACCTGTGAAGGGTCGACTCATGGGTAATGATTATATCAGTGGACACAATATAATCTACAGTGAGGAGAGTGCAACTATAAGTCTATAGTGGAGTGACTTGTAGTTAATGAATATTGACTAACTGGATCAAAGATTTTGATCAGTTAATCTCACATCATTGGAGCTCATGAACTGTTTGTCCATTAGGTCCCTCCGTTGGCTCAACATGGTAATATTTAGGGTATAAAGTTAGGAATGAAATTGAAGTGTTCAATTTCATGCATGAGGTGTTACATCAATTATATATGATATAATTGTTATAATATATGGTTTTAATGTGAATTAGATTCACATATAAACCATATAATAGTGGGAGAATAAAGGAGGGATATGATGGTAATTTTCACCTTATTTCCCTATATATATAGTTGCATGAGATGCAACTTGTAAGTTAAGCTCTTGGTGAAACCCTAGCATTCTCTCACATTGTATTGGAAAGAGTTCCAATTACAATCTCACAAACATCTCATCTCACCTAAAGGGAACCCACCTTCCTCCCTCACCTAGAGAACAACGGAGAAGATCCGGTGGCAGTGTCCGTGATCGCCCGGGTTCGTGTTACTGAGATCGTGATCGTGGGAGGAGGAACACTTGAAAAAAAAGTTCTTCAAGGTATAATTATTGTTGTCCATCTTGTTTTTATATGCTTAATCTAGTTAAATTAGTTCTTGATTGTAATCCATGTAACGAAATTAAGAACACGCGATTCACAATCGCTTCCGCTGCGGGATTCGATCCCTATACCTTTATCACCTTCTATGTTGAAGCCGCAAAGTCGTGAAGGTGAACTGTCCTTAGCCAAAGCTAGGAACCTTCATCACTTTTGATGCTGAAGTCGCAAAGGCGTGATCCTTTGTCACCTTCGATGTTGAAGTCGCAGAGCAGTGAAGGTGAACTGTCTTTAACCGAAGTTAGGAACCTTTGTCACTTTCGATGTTGAAGCCACAAAGTCGTGAAGGTGAATTGTCCTTAATCGAAGCTAGGAGCCTTCGTCACCTTCGATGTTGAAGCCGCAGAGCCGTGAAGGTGAGTTATCCATGGTCGAAGCCAGGAGCTTGGACACCTTCAATGTCGAAGTCGAAGTACCTGGAAAAGTACTTTCATGCATTTTCTACCATCAAGAATTGTTAACACGTGGAATGAGATGAAAAGGCTTTTCTTGGAAAAAAAAGTACTTTCCTGCATCACAGGCTGCTTCTCTTAGGAAGGAGATTTATGGTATTCAACAAATGAAAGGAGAATCACTTCATGAATATTAGGAAGATACAATAGGTTCTGTGCCAGTTTCCAAATTATCAGATTTCAGACTAACTCCTCATCCAATACTTCTATAAAGGTTTGTTGCAGAATGATGAAGGTTGAAGAGATCAAATCCCGCAGCGGAAGCGATTGTTAATCGCGTGTTCTTAATTTTGTTACATGGATTACAATAAAGTAAAATTTTAACAATATTAAGCATGCTACTACAAGATGGACAACAAGAAATTACCTTTGAAAAACTCTTTCTTCAAATGTTCCTTCTCCCACGAACGCGATTTCAGCAACTCGAACCCAAACGATCACGAACACTACCACCGAATCTTCTCCGTTGTTCTCTAGGTGAGGGAGGAATGTGGGTTCCTTCTAGGATAGATTGTGAGGTTGTGAGAGAGGTTGTATGTGGAACTCTTCCAATACAACTATATGATGCTCTAGGGTTTCTCAAAAAATCTTTTTTTTTTCAAAGTTGCATCTCATGCAACTATTTATAGGGAAATAGGGTAGAAATTACCATCATATCCCTTCTTCATTCTCTCATTAGTATATAGTTAATATGTAAATCTAATTCACATCAAAACTATATATTATATCAATTATATCACATATAACTGATATAACACCTCATATATGAAATTGAACACTTCAATTTCATTCCTAACTTTATACCCTCAATATTACCATGTTGAGCCAACGGATGGATCTAATGGACCTACAGTTCATGAGCTCCAATGATGTGAGATTAACTGATCAAACTCTTTGATCTAGTTAATCAATATTCATTAACTACAAGTCACTCCATTATAGACTTGTAGTTGCACTCTCCTCACTGTAGATTATATTGTGCTCACTGATATAATCATTACCCATGAGTCGATCCTTCACAGGTTGTTCGTAATCACGGTTGGGTCAAATTACCGTTTTACCCTTGTGATTACCTCTTTGTTACTTAAGCACCACTGATCCTCTAATGAACAACAAGCCTATGGTCCTACCATAGACTCATACCCTCTTAGAGGGCGGGGCCCCGTTGTTCAAGACCTGGAGTCGGTTCTTAAGGGAACAACCCATCTAATTCCTTAGTGTAGGAATGAGTGAATTCCATCTTGCACAGTTAAGTCCCCGACTACCTCACGAGGTTCCGTCACTCCCGAGAAGGTAGGCTTATTGTGTCTGCAGTGCAGCCACTCTCACCCATACTAGTCTAAGGACAAACTTCTATAAGCAGGAGTTCTTAACTTGCTCAGGATTCAGGTCGAGTCACTAATGACCATCTATAAATTATCAGTTTTATCCTGTTAACGGCGTTATACTGGTTAGATTAATAATTTGTAGTCCATTTTTGTATGAACTCTTCATACAGGATGCCCCCACTCGCATGTCAACCACATGAATGAGTTGGATTACCTCATTTGTACTAATTACAAAGTGGATGGTGTTACTAGAATAAGGTTTCCAACCTTATTCTTATACCATAGATCATTTAGGTTATAATCTTGAACATAATCCAAATAGTGTCTACTACACTGATGTTCAAGATACATTATAACCTTGGAGCTTAGTTTATTGGATTTATAGAGCAAGAATATATTTTATCAAAATAAATAACTCTTTATTTATTTGATCAAAATTACATAAGTTTTAGGGCACAAATCCCATTAAAGGTACGATCGATGCAACAAGTGGAGGAACATTGGTGAATAAAACTCCTGCATAAGCTAAAAAACTTATCCGGACCATGGTAGAGAATTTTTAACAATTTGGTACTAGAGGATCAGAAGGAATATACCAGGTAAACGAGGTAAGCGAATTAAGAAATCAACTTTTTTAACTAACTTTTGTTGTTCGTCAAATGACCATAGGTAAAAATCAACATGATTTTTTACTAAGGAAGCAAATGATATAAGAGGCAATCAAGGACAAATGATGATCTCTACTCTAATACTTACAATCCTGGATGGAGGGATCATCACAAGTTTAGTTATGGTAATCAGAACAATCAACAAATACAACCTTACCAGAACATTAACAGACAACCTTAGGCTAATTCTCAACAACAAAGATCATCAGGTACATCTCTAGAAGATATGATGAAAACCTTAACTATCAATGTTCAGATGTTGACAAAGAAAATAGGGAACATTAAAAAAAAACAAGAGCAACAACATGTTGGGTTATATGCCCTAAAACTTATGTAATTTTGATCAAATAAATAAAGAATTATTTGTTTTGATAAAATTATATTCTTGCTTTATAAATCCAATAAACTAATCTCCAAGGTTATAATATATCTTGAACATCAGTGTAGTAGACACTATTTGGATTGTGTTCAAGAGTATAACCTAAATGGTCTATGGTATAAGAATAAGGTTAGAAACCTTATTCTGGTAACACCATGGATGCGACCTACTTTGTAATTAGTACAAATGAGGTAATCCAACTCATTCATGTGGATGACATGCGAGTGGAGACATCCTGTATGAAGAGTTCATACAAGACCAGACTGCAAATTATTAGTCTGACCAGTATAATGTCGTTAACAGGATAAGACTTATAATTTATAGATGGTCATTAGTGACTCGGCCTGAACCCTGAGCAAGTTAAGAACTCCTGCTTATAGGGGTTTGTCCTTAGACTAGTATTGGTGAGAGTGGTCTGTACCCGTCTCAATAAGCCTACCTTCTCAGTGACAGAACCTCGTAGGTAGCTGGGGACTTAACTATGCAAGACGGAATTCACTCATTCCTACACTAAGGAATTAGATAGGTTGTTCCCTTAAGAACTGAGTCTAGGTCTTGAACAACGGGGCCCTACCCTCTAAACTAGCTTAAGAGAGTATGAGTTTATGGTAGGACCATAGACTTTGTTGGGATGTATGTCCTCATCTCGTGTAGTTTGTAATATTCCAAGATGTAAATGAATAAGAGTTATTTATTTCAACATTGTGTAATAAATAAGAGTTATTTATTTCGACTTTGTGTCTCGCATTTTTCATAAACTTAATCCAATAAACTAAGCTCCAGGGTCATTGTATTAATGAGAGAACTAAGAACTTGAACGGTGTGTAGTGGACACACGGGAGGATCACGTTCGAGTTAATGACCCGAACGGTCTCACGTGATATGGATAGGGTTGGAGACCTAATCCGGATACACTTGTGGATGCGATCCGCTTTGTATTAGATACAAACGAGGTGATCTCGACTCATTCATGTGGTTGACATGCGAGTGGGGGCATCCTGTGCAATGAGATTGTACAAGACCGGACCGTGAATTATTAGACTTACTGATGTAACAAAGTTAACAGTATAGAGCTAATAAATTCGTAGATAACCATTAGTGACTCGACCTTAATCCTGAGCGTGTTACGGACTCGCTCACATGCGAAGTCCGTCCTTTGACTAGTACGGGTGAGTGTGGCCCACTGTTGCTCGCCCAATATGCCTATCTTCTCGGGCGGGACCACGTGGGAGCTGGGAACTTGACTACGCAAGAAGGAATTCACTGCTTCCGACTTAGGGAAACTAGAGGGTTGTTCCCTTAAGTGTTGTCTCTGGGGCTTGAACAACGGGGCCCCACTCTCTCATTGGCACGAGAGGGTTGTTGTTTATGGTTGGACCATGCAACGTAGTTGTTCATTAAAGGAGCAGTGAGACTTAAGGAGCAAGAGGTAGACATAGGGGTAAAACGGTAATTTGACCCAGCTGTGACTACGAACAACTTGTGAAGGATCGACTCATGGGTATTGGTTATATCAATGGACACAACTTGTCCTACAAATGATGAGAGTGCAAACTCACGGATTTAGTGGAGTGTTACCGTAGCTAATGAATGTTGAATAACCGGTCAAAAAGTTTGACAGAGTTAGTCTCGGATCATTGGAGCTCGTCACGTGTAGGTCCATTAGGTCCTCGGTTGGCTCAAATTAGACAAATTGAGGGTTTACAGTTTGGTGTGAATTTGAAGTGTTCAAATTCAGTATTTGGGTATTTATGTCATTTATATGAGATATAGATGACATAATATATAGTTTGATGTGAATGAGATTCATAATAAACTATAGTATAGCCTAATTGATTAATTAGTGCTAATTGGAGAAATTGAATTGAGAGAAATTAAATTGAATGTGATTCAATTTATAATTCCACATTTATGCAAATGAGATTTGTATAATAAGGTATGAGATACCTTATATTATATAATATACAAATGTGATTTGTATATTATATGGTTGTGGTAAAATTGTGATTTGGTGGAGGTTTTAACTCCATCACACAATAGTATTTAAAGGCTTTGCAAGAAGCCTCTAGTATGTCATTTGCCATTTTTTTTGGATTTCCATCCAAAAAGAGCAAATGTTTTCTCTCTAGAACTCTCTCAATTCTCTCTAATTCTCTCCTCACCCAAAACCAAAGGGAGTCTCACCTACTCTCCCTCAACCTCCCGAGAACAACCGAGAAGACCCTTTGGAGGTGTCTCCCTGTTTGGATCGAGGTTCGTGTTCGAGGAGAACGTCGGATCGAGAGCGATCGTGACCGTAGAAGGAGAAAACGTTGAAGAAGAGTTCTTCAAGAGGTTAGTGTACTATTACTTACTGTTTACTTCTTCTTCTTTGCATGTTTAGCCTAGGATCTATGAGATAGATTCAATTTTAAGATAGGAATTACACAACGGATCAACGACGTTTCACAACGTCTTCCGCTGCGGGAACTCAAAATCACTTCAGACTTGTTGTTCATTAGAGGATCAGTGGTGCTTAAGGAACAAAGAGGTAATCATAGGGGTAAAACGGTAATTTGACCCAACTGTGATTACGAACAACCTGTGAAGGGTCGACTCATGGGTAATGATTATATCAATTGACACAATATAATCTACAGTGAGGAGAGTGCAACTACAAGTCTATAGTGGAGTGACTTGTGGTCGATGAATATTGATTAACTGGATCAAAGTTTGCTGGGATGTATGTCCTAATCTTGTTTTGTTTGTAATTTACCATTTGAAATTAATAAGAGTTATTTATTTCATCACTTTGTGTCTCGCAAATTTTCCAAACTTTGTCCAATAAACTAAGCTCCAGGTCATTGAATATATGAGGGAACTAGAACTTGAACGGTGTGTAGTGGACACACAGGAAGGATCACGTTCGAGTTAATGACCCGAACGGTCTACAGTATATGGATAGTGTTGGAGACCTAATCCTGGATACGCTGGAGATGCGGATACAAACGAGGTGATCTAACTCGTTCATGTGGTTGACATGCGAGTGGGGACATCCTGTGCAATGAGATTGTACAAGACCGGACCGTGAATTATTAGACCTACTGATGTAACACCGTTAACAGTATGGGACTAATAACTTCGTAGATGACCATTAGTGACTCAACCTGAATCCTGAGTATGTTACGGACTTCTGTCTGCTGGAGTTTGCCCTTTAACTAGTACGGGTGAGGGTGGTCACAGTTACTCACCCAATATGCCTATATTCTGAGGGACAAGACCAAGTGGGGAGCTGGGAACTTAACTTCGCGAGATGGAATTCACTCGTTCCCGCCTTTAGGGAAACTAGAGGGGTTGTTCCCTTAAGTGTTGTCTTCAGGGCTTGGACAACGAGCGCCCACCCTCTCACTGTCCCGAGAGGGGTGTTGTGTATGGTTGAACCATTACAACGTTAGTGTTCATTAGAGGAGCAGTGGGGACTTAAGAAGCAAGAAGTAGACACAGGGGTAAAACGATAATTTGACCCAACAGTGTCTACGAACAACCTGTGAAGGGTCGACTCATGGGCATTGGTTATATCAGTGGACACAACTTGTCTTACATTGACGGGAGTGCAGCTACGGGCTTTAGTGGAGTGTTACCATAGCTAATGAATGTTGATTAATCGGGTCAAAGAGTTTGGAGGTTTTAGTCTCGGATCATTGGAGCTCAAATCACTTTGTAGGTCCATTAGGTCCCTCGGTTGGCTCAAGCTGGATTAATAGAAGGTTTATAGTTTTAGTGTGAATTTGAAGTGTTCAAGTTCATTAAAGGGTAAATATGTCATTCATATGAGATATGTATGACATATTATATAGTTTAATGTGAATGAGATTCATAATAAACTATAGGTTAGCCTAATTGTTGAATTAGGGCTAATTTGGAGAAATTGGATTGAGAGAAATTAAATTGAATGTGATTCAATTTAAAAATTCACAATTATACAAATGTGATTTGTAAAATGAGATATGAGATATCTTATTATATGTGATTATGCAAATATGATTTGCATAACCTATGGTTGTGGTAAAATGGTAAATAGGTGGAGATTTCAACTCCACCTATCACCATTATATAAACCCTTTGCAAGAAGGATTTCAAAAAAGCTTTGTTTCATTTTTTGGATTTCACACCAAAGAAACAAAATTCTCTTTCAAAATCCTCTCTTAATCTCTCTTCCCCTCTCACCAAAAGAGACCCACTTCTCTTCTTCTACCTAACTTAGAACAACCGAGAAACCGAGTGGAGGTGTTCGGTTCGCTTGTTCATTCGAGGAGTTCGAGAACGTTGAGATCGTGATCACGAAGGGTTCGTGAACAGGAGAAGGAAAACTTGAAGACGTTCTACAACAAGTAAGTGTTGCTTGCTGGTTTTTCTTTTTATTTTGCATGTTTAATCTAGTTTCTATGTGATAGAAATAGTTTTAAGAAAACAAATTTCACAACGATACCACGACGATTCAATCGTCCTTTCGTTGCATGGGATTTCATTCCCTTCAAGAGTTTGATCAGTTAATCTCACATCATTGGAGCTCATGAACTCTTGGTCCATTAGGTCCCTCCGTTGACTCAACATGGTAATATTGAGGGTATAAAGTTAGAAATGAGATTGAAGTGTTCAATTTCATATATGAGGTGTTATATCAATTATATGTGATATAATTCATATAATATATAGTTTTAATGTGAATTAGATTCACATATTAACTATATACTAATGAGAAAATGAAGGAGGGATAGGATGGTAATTTTCATCCTATTTCCCTATAAATAGTTGCATGAGATGCAACTTAAAAAAAAAAAGAAAAAAAAAAGGCTTTCACATAAATCCTAGAATTTTCTCATTTGTATTGGAAAGAGTTCCAAACACAATTCCAAAAGATCTCCTCACCTCATCCTAAAGGAACTCACCTTCCTCCCTCACCTAGAGAACAACGGAGAAGATCTAGTGGTGGATCTTCACAAGGTTCGGGTTTGTTGTTGAGATCGTGATCATTGGAAGAGGAATTCGTGAAGAAAGTACTCTTCAAAGGTAATATCTTGTTGTCCTATTTTGTAAAGCATGTTTAATCTTAGATTTAGTTCTTGTATTTTAGATCTATGTAACAAATCATGAACACGCGATTAACAATCGCTTCCGCTGCGGGATTCGATCCCTTCACAACAAACTCAGATAAACAACTGGGGAAATCAAATAACTCAGTTGTTACTACTGTGAACAAACTGGATATGTAGAATTCTGGGAGATTACCATCTCAACCTGAAGCAAACTCATGTGAGAACATGTGTGCTATCACCCTAAGGAGTGGGAAGGAGCTCCAAGCTGAAGAAAATCCTCAAAATAAGGAGGAAATCGAAAAACATAGTCCCACTGCTACAAAGAGTAAGCTAAGATTTGACCCACATTTATGTATTAATTCTCACCCTCCTGTTGCACATTTTTCAAGTCTAAGAATGCCCCTTTCCTTTCTTAAAACTAAAACTAAAAAAATTCCTTTTTCAACTCCAAGAATGCCTCCTTCCCTTTAGATTCTTCCCTTCCCTTATGCATCCATCCATCTCACTTTCAAGCTTTATGCGATTCGTCAAACTCCTAAATTTTCAATTGATGGCAATGGCGATGCTTCCAATTTTGGCCCCTTATCTCTCTCTTTCTCGTTCAATAGTATTTTTCTTTTTAGATGCGAAGAGGTCTTGTTTTCGTGTTTTAGATATGCCCTTTTTTATTAAAAAATGGTTTCGTTCGTTGTTGATTTGTATCTTTCTTATTATTACCTTTTAGTATGTTCTTTGTTCTTTGTTTCTTGATTGAATGGGAGGTGGTCAGTTTGTCGCTGGAATCTTTAAGAAACAGAGAAAGATGGTGGCCATGAATGTTAAAGAGTGACAATTTTCATCATTTTTACAATATTTTTTCATATCGCACTAGTCTAACTCAACATTCTATTTGTGTAGTTAACGATAGGGACATTTGTGAAACCTTTTTCATAGTTTAGGGACATTTTTTAAACTTTTTAAAGTTTAGAGGTAATTTTGAAACATAAGCCATAATTCGGGGGTATTTTTATAATTTATCAATTTTTTTAGTTTTGGTTTTGAGAATTGGAAGGGGTCATTCTTGGAGTTGAAAAATGATTTAGTTTTTAAAAAAAGAAAAGAAAAGGCAAAAGTATTTTTTTTCTCTCCCTGACACCCCCTTCCTTTCTTCTTCTTCATCTTCTTCGTCTTCTTCTCTTCCCTCCCATTGTTGCATCGTTTGCTGCCGCACGCCCAACCCATCGTTGGAGGTCATCGCCCACATTCGGAACCTGCCAGCGCGAACACAATCCTCTACTCCAGACCAGTTTGCTTACCGCTGCACGACCAGATCTCCGCCAGCCTCTGCCAAACGTTCGCTGCAACCTTTGCCCGCTCGTCATGCTAAACACCCAATTCGCGAGCCTCCAACCCAGCGCCTGTCGTGCACGCAGATCTAACAGTTTGTTGGTTGTTGCTTTAAGTTGCTAGGTGGTGCTAAGTTGTCTAAGAAGGAATTTTTGGTGTTGCTTGGAGTGATATTTATTTCTACCTAAAAGGTAAGTAGTCATTTGGATTTAAACCACTTTAAGTAATTATTTGTTTTGGTTGTTGTTTGAAAATTGGTGAATTGTGAAAGCATGTTCGATTTTTGTGCCTCTGAAGTATGTGTTGGTTAGTGGATCTCTACTGAAGGCGTGTGAGTTAAAGTTGGCCAAAATATGTGGTTAGTCAGATAGGGGCTTAAAGTTTTGAGCTAATTGTGGTTTATGTTTGTGGTGTTTTGTGATTAAATATGGGTGCTTAAATATGTGTATGTTGGATGAGCTTTAGATTGCCTAAACTCGTGCCAATTTTTGTTAAAGGTTCCAAAGTTGTCAACTAATGGTTGGAATTTGTGTTCGTGTGTAGAACCTTGGATGTGTTTATGCTTGAGTATCATGATTGATGTATGTGATCTGTGACTAGAACCTTGGATTAGTTTATGCCCAAGGTTATGATAGGTGGTTGTGATTCATGCAGAACCTTGGATGAGTTTATGTCGATTATGATGAGGATTGGGGGGGCATGATTCGGGTAGTTTTTGATGTAGCTAAGACATATCTGCCCTTATCTTGTGTGTTGTTGATCGTTATACCGATATAGTCTTGAGAACCCAGTTAGAGTTAAGGTATGACTTAGGACCTTTAAGCTAGTGACACATTCTACTCCACCTAGAGCATGCTTGCCTCAATGATTATGTGATGTGGTAGTTAGTGAGTTGTGTACCATGACGTGTGGTGGCATGGAGTATGTGTCCTTCATTGTAGAAGATAGCCAGTGTGGCTCGGGGATTGTGAAGCTCCTTGTTGTATGCTAGTTGTGGGGATAAAGCCCACTGTTCTGTAGGTGCTAACCAATGCGGCTTGAGGGTTGCAAACCTTCTTGTTGTATGCCAGTTGTGGGGATGAAGCCCCATAGATCAAAAGCATGACTCTAGAGCTTAGTAATGGGACTATACCGTAGATGGTGGTGGGTTAGGTGGTCACTTAGCCAAGAGAGTGTGGAACTTGAGGAAGATTAGGGAACATTGTGGTTTGTGTGTTCAGGTTTGTTGGATGGCTTTGCAGCGGTACTGTGAACCTTTTGGATTTTAAGTGGACTTCTTATTGAGTAGTTTTATACTCACCTATGCTACTCTTTTGGTTGTTTTGCATATGTGGCCTAGCCTTACGAGGCGTGGCGAGGGAGTCAGCTTGGCGAGGTTATGGAGATGGCATGGAGTGTTCCTAGAGTCTTAGCTTGAGTCGTGTTTTAGGTTTTGTACCTTTGTGTTGCCTTTATTGAACCTAAGTAGTCTTTTTGTTGTGCTATTTTCTTTACTTTTCTATTGAGCCATCTTGTTCTTGTAAATATTGTTAGATTAAGCTTCAACATATTTGTAGTTGGGAGGTACTAAAGCGATTCTAAGCTTTTGGAAGTGTGATTTTCTGCTTTTCAAGTTCTTAGAAATTTTTGTTTCCTTGTAATAACGTTGTTATGTTGTCGAAATCTCGGAGCATAAAAGGGCTTTAGTTGTGGATGTTCCTAGTTTAAGCTATCTGTTTTAGGGTCATTATGAGCTCCCTAACTAATTACCCTTATGCTCTTACTAATACCATAGTACTCCTACCCCGACACTCCTATTAATTCCTTTACGTTACCCTGCCTTTCAATGACACCTTGTTCTCAAGGTGTGCTTATCAAAACATACTGTGCTTATCAAAACATACTCCCAAAATTAGGTAATGATCATCCTTTTTTTTAAACACGAGACTCAACCCAGTTGGTCGATGCTTCCTCAATCCCATTCCGTGGCGACAACACAGGTGGTGGTGGTTGGTGATGTACAAAGGCTTTCTTCACATAGGTAAAACTTTGCAACAGGTAAATTTCTAGTTTTGAAAATAAAGGCATTTTGGCCCAAAACTCATACATTGTACATTCCACGGTACAATGGGCCTTAACTATTGCCTTAAACTAAGCCTACCCCACACTATTTTCCCCACAAGATTAAGGCTAGACCCTTTACTCCCCATTTCTTCTTTTTTTCCATGCCTGTCTCTATTTTTTACCACCCATTCACCATATCTCAGTCGACACTTCCATCACGCCTTCATCTCCAATTGTACTAGTCCTCACTGCCAACAATGGCCTCCATCGACGGTCAATTTCCTCTTATTCACAATAAACCAATTATTTTTTTTAACTTCTCTTCCTCTACTAGAATTCTTTTGACATTGTCGCCTTTCCCGATTTTTCATCTCTAGTAGTATTCACCGGCGACTTCTCCCTTGAGACTCCAATTCTACCGCCCCAAGTATTATTCCAACCCTCTTGTGCACGTTCTTCAAACTCCAACAAAAAATAGATCAGCCTCCCCTCGATTGCTTCTCTTCGATTACTTTCTTTCTTGATTGTTGCACGAACTTCATCTTCCAACCTCGATGTTGTTCGCATAGTTGTCACCATCTATCTCTCCCTGTTGTCGATCCATCCTCCCGTTGAGGATTGATCTTCTCATATGCGTTCGATGATTCCTTGCACGAAAACACTTTCTGAATTTCTCGAATGCTTTTCCTTCTCATTTCTAGAGGTTCTACTGCTTCTTTGTCAATCTTCTCCTTTATTTCCTTCATTTTATCTTCAACATGAACATTCGATTTCTCTCCAAAATCTTCTACTCTCTTATGTTTCTGTTATGAACTTTCCATAACTTTCGACAATGTTGATCGAGAGCCTAACAAAGCCAACTCTATCACGATCATTGCTAAAGACTTTGACAGTGACGCTAAGTTTTCCTCGATTGCAGGTAACCTCCTAACTTTCTCTTGGATGTTTCCAATCACAAATTTAATCTCTATCATCTCTTGGTCCATCACATCAAGCCTCCCCTAATTTCCTAGGATGAGATGCTTTGATACCAACTGTTAGGATACCATCTAACAAGAATCAAGAACTGAAATATATTAAATGTAAAGGATCAACAACTACAAGATAAACCAAGTATAAAACTCTTGGAACCTCCCTTTCTCTTGAGTGTGCTACTCAAATCCTAAATCACTCAACAATTGCCTATCTTCCCTCAATCCCCCTCCCTCTATTTATAACCAAATACACTAAGTAACTCCTTAACTAATTACTCATATGCCCTTACTAATCTCATACTACTCCTACCCATAAACCCCCATTAATTCCCTTACATATATTTTCAGAATATTTAGTGATGTACATATTGTAAAGACTTACTCTCAAATTGGAGCATACATGTAAATCATGCCTAGTTTGTTATAAATCTATTAGTCTATGTGTGCTCCTTTAATGCCTTTTTAAGAGATTTTTCCATTGTTCTCTTATCTTTTATTATAAGGTAAGTGCAAACTCTCGTTATATTGTTTCACGAACAAAACAATGTAAGATATTTTCTTCAACAAGTCTATTGATTCATATAAAAGACAAATTACAAGGGTTCTACCACCACTTAGAGAGGGTGGTCAACCTCCTTTCACTCACACTTCCCACAATGTCATACCTAGGGGTGTACAAATGAACCGATAACTCGAACAACCCGGCCTACCCAACCCAAATTACAAGAGTTGGGTTGGATTTGATTTATTTTTGGGTTGGGTTGGGTTAAATTTTGAGAGAACTGAAAAATCGGTTCGGTTCTCAATTTGAAAAGGTTTGGCTCGGGTCAACCCGACTTGAACCAAAATTTTATTTTTTTAATTTATATTATATATATATAAATATAAATATAAATAAAAACCCTAACGTGTAGCAGCCCCAACCGCATGCAAAACCCCTTCCCTTCAACCTTCGCAAAGACAAAACCCATTGCCTCTCTACATTCTCTGATTCCCATCTGTTGAGTCCTCGACGGCGAAGGCGCCAACTTCCCTTACTGGCTTGCCTCTTCACGTTCCACCAACCCAGTTGTTTACCACCGTTCAGTTTGACCGAGTCGCCCTTCGCGTCCCTCTTCCCGAGTCGCATCTCGCGTCCCTTTCGTCGTTTAGTTCAGTTGAGCAGAGTCACCCTCTCCGATCTAGTATTTTTTATTTTTTATATTTCTAAGCTAGTATTTTTCAACTCTTATTCTTAATCTTATGCTCTGTTTTTTCATTTTTTCTATTTCCTCATTTTTTTTATTTATCTGATTTTAAGTATTTGATTGAAGTTTCTGAATGTTTCACATTCCTTGTATGTTTGGTCAATTTTCTTTCTGATGTTGTTTCATGAAATTGTGTACAATCAAACTTTATCTATGTCATTCTGCCTTTAACAACAGGAATTTGAGAAATTTATACAAAGGGGGGTTTTATACCTATTTGAGATTAGTATCAGTTGGTTATCAATTTACTCCAATTAGTTTGCCCCTCAAAAGGGAGCTTAAGTCCTAGAATCAGGAGGTGTTTGGAGGCATTTGTCTTAAGAAGCAAGAGGTGTTGAGACGCCTTGCTGCATTAGATAGACTCGAGGAGGAGGATCAGGGTCTATCAGAGGAGGGTAAGGAGGAGCGGTTGGCGTTAAAAGTTGAGTTTGAGGAGTTGGTTTTCAAGGAAAATGTAAGCCGGAGGCAAAAAGCTAAGGTTAGGTGGGCTTCAGAAGGGGATGCTAACTCTGCTTATTTTCATAGTATGGCTAGTGGGAGAAGACACAAGAACTTTATTAGCTATCTAGAGAATGAGGATGGGGTTGTCTAGAAAGGGGACAAGGAGATTGAGGAGAAAGTCCTTTCTTTCTCCTCGTCTCTTTACGGTTCCACCTGTGCTCCAAGACCTTTCTTGGGCGGTGTAGACTGGTGTCCTATTTCCAGTATGGATAAAGATTCTCTAGATGTTCCATTTTCCTTGGAAGAGATTAAATGGGTCGTTTTTTAATGCGATAGGAACAAAGCTATTGGCCTGACGGGTTTTCCATGGCCTTCTTTCTGGATAACTGGGAAGGCTTACAAGAGGATATTTGGAGAGTCTTTAGTGATTTTATGAGCAGGGTGTTATAGATAGCACTTTGAACGAAACTTTTGTGTGCCTTATCCCAAAAAAAGAGAAGGTCACCAAGGTTAAAGACTTTAGGCCCATCAGTCTGGCGACTAGCGTTTATAAAATTATTGCCAAAGTTCTGGCAAATAAGTTGAGAAAGGTTCTTCCTTCGACAATCTCTGATTCCCAAGGGGCTTTTTTAACTGACAGACAAATTTTGGATCAAGTTTTAATTGCTAATGAGGCTATTGAGGATTACCGCACCAGAAAACAAGAAGGTGTTCTGTTTAAAATAGACTTTGAAAAAGCTTACGATCATGTTGATTGGGACTTCTTGGATAAGGTGTTGGCGAAAAAGGGTTCGATTTTAAGTGGCGGTCTTGGATTTGGAGTTGTGTCAGGACAGTAAGGTATTCCATCCTGGTTAATGGTAAACCCATGGGGAGGATTCATGCTTCTAGAGGTTTAAGACAAGGTGGCCCTCTTTCTCCTTTTCTTTTCCTTTTGGTGGTGGATATCCTGAGTAGGATCATTTCTAAAGGGGTGGAAGGAAGTATCCTTGAAGGCTTTCGGGTTAGCAAGAATAAGGTGACCCTTTCTCATCTTCAGTTTGTCGACGACACGATTTTTTTCTGTTCAGGTAAGGATGAGTCTTTCCGATTTTTTTAGGCCATTTCGGGGTTTCGCATTAATAGAAGGAAATGTCAAGTCTTAGGCCTTAAATGTGACCCCGATAAGTTGGAAAGATGGGCGACTTTAGTGTAGTGTGAGATTGGTACTTTTCCTACCTCCTATTTAGGGCTTCCTCTTGGTCACAACCCAAGAAGTATCCCTCTTTGGGACTCGGTTCTCATCAAAATTCGCAAAAGATTGGCATATTGGAGAAAGAGTTTATTTTCTAAAGGCGCGAGACTTACCCTTATCCAAGTTGTCTTGGACGACATTCCTACGTACTTCATGTCCTTTTTCAGAATTCCGATTTCTGTTAGTAAGGAGATTGAGAAGCTGATGAGGGATTTTCTTTGGGAAGGGGTAGATGAAGGTAAAGGTTTGCACCTGGTGAATTGGGAGGTGGTCTCGAAGCCTCTTCACTTGGGGGGTTTAGGGATTGACAATGTGAGGGCTAGAAACAAGGCCCTTTTAGCTAAATGGCACAAGATTATTGTTAGCAAGTATGGTCCTCATCCCTTTGAGTGGACTTTTGGTGGGGCTCTTGGCACTTCCAGGAACTCTTGGAAAAAGGTTGTATCTGAGCTCCCCGTTTTTTCGCAATTTGTTCGTTGTGTGGTGGGCGATGGGAGGGATACATATTTTTGGAAAGACAGTGGGTGGGGGAGCGACCTCTTCATTCCTTGTATCCCCATTTATATCATTTGTCCTCCTTAAAAAACCACTTGGTAGTTTCGATCTTCTCTAGTCCTTCCGACTCTATATCTGACACTCCTTCTCTTTCTCTTGGGTTTAGTAGGGCACTGACTAATAGGGAAACACCCGACGTTATATCTTTGTTGTCTTTGATTAGTCAGTTTCGTCTCTACCCTCATCAGAGGGATTCCTGCATTTGGACTCCATCCCCTTCTAATGGGTTTTCGGGTAGTTCCTTTTTTCATTGTCTGGTGAGTTTTGTAGTAGAGAGTGATTCTTCTTTCTCCTCTCTGTGGAAGGTGAAGGTTCCAAATAAGGTGAAGTTTTTTGTTTGGTAGGTTTGGCACGGAAGGGTGAACACTTTGAATCATTTGTTGGCCAGGGGGTCTCCCTTGGTTGGGTCGTTCTGTTGTACTCTCTGCAGGAGGGCAGATGAGGATCTGGACCACATTCTTTGGAGTTGCGAATTTGCTCGAGCTATTTAGAATTGTTTCTTTCAGCAATTCAATTTCTGTTTTGTTGGTCACTTCGACAGTAGAGAGACGTTCATGGAGCTTCTTCTCAATTCGTCTTTCCATGAGAAGGGGTTGTTTTTGTGGCAGTGAGGAGTTTGTGCTATTTTGTGGTATTTGTGGCGGGAGAGAAACAATAGAATCTTTAGGGGAAAAAAGACTTCTCCTTTGGAAGTGTGGACCCTACTTAGATTCTATGTTTCTCTTTGGGCCTCGGTGTCAGGGTTCTTTTGTAATTATTCTTTAAGTCTTATTTTGCTTCATTGGAGCCCCTTTTTGTGGTTGGCTCCCCTTCTTTTTGTGGGCTTCTCTTTTTTGAACGCCTGTGTATTCTTTCATTTTTCTCTCAATGAAAGTTCGGTATTTCATTAAAAAAAAAAAAAGTAGCACTAGTGGTTGTAATAATCCAACTCCTCCTAGTAATGTTTTTCATTTAGAATTGTAACGATTGTTATGAACTATGAATTTCAATATTTGAATGTTATGTAATTTAGTTCTCGAAGGAATTATTGCAAATATTAAACTTTAAAGAAAAATATTTCAATTAAAACAAAAGAACCCGACGACCCAACCCAACCCAACCTGAAAATATTGGGTTGGGTTGGGTTGAGTTGCCTTCTATTTTCAGGTTATTATACATGGCCAACCCAAATTTTCGGGTTGGTCCCAAAAAATTTCCTTAACCCAACCCAACCCGTGTACACCCCTCATACCCCCCCAAACTACCCCAAAATACATACTTATAGCAAACTTCACCCAAACCGACTTCCTTAAGCCGAATTTCTAAAAAACCGGCTTATAAAACCTTCTCCCTAAACCGACTATGCTAATCGATTCCCCATGAAGGAGGTGAATTTCCCCTTCTACCCCTTCTAGCCTAAGTATTCACAATTGGGGGTCTCACAAATGACATCCAACTTCAATATATTTAGTTTGTTCACTATTTCTTGGAAACAAGTGTCCTCCATCTAAGGACGAGGACAGATTGTGGGTAGAAAATGGAGCCTTCCAATGTGAGCATAAGTCAAAAGTTAATGCATCTAATTTTTCCCTTATGCTTGAGGTTCAAATCCCCATCCACACATCAGTTGTACTGAAAAATGAGGCCATGGAGTAGAGTAAATTAAAGAAGGGGTCTAAATCTTTAAGCTTGACATGGAGAAAACATTTAATATGGTGGGTTTGGAAGGGAAGAAAAAGGTTTTGGAGAACAGGGTTGCAATGGATCTAAAAGTTTAGAGCTTTAACAAATATTCTGATTGGGTACAAATCAGAAGATTAAAGAACATGGAAGATCCAGACTTCTAATAGAGGAAGTCTTTATATTAAAATCTAATTGCGAACAAATTGGTACGTGATTAAGATCTTTCTGTGATGATGTGAAAGGATAGAAGTCCAAGAAAGTGATTCATTTGTGTGGAAAGTCAAGATCGTCTATAGAATTTTCATAGAGTTGGACTTCTATCCTGTAGGAAGGCAGGGGAAAGTCAAGATCACATTTTCTTTCCTTGCCAATTTTTAGTTGCATGTGTAGGAGCTCTATTTTATACCATGCTTCAACCACTTGGAAATTTTCATAGAGTTGCACAGGAGGAGAATAACCTTGCAAGTTGCAACCAAAAACTGAAGAAGGCGAAGGCGGAGGCTTTAATGGTTGAATGCTGTAAAAGCAACTCCTTTGTGATTTGGATGAGGTGATATAGTTGGCTAAGTTTAGTTAATTGTTCTTTGTGGACAAAAACATTATTTTTTTTTAAAAGTATATGATACTTGTGGTTGATAGCATATTTCAAATGATACAATGTCTTGTAGCAAAGGTTAGTAAGTTTTGTAAGGTTAGATAAACATATTTCTAAGACCCTGTTTGATAACCATTTTTTTGTTTTTAGTTTTTGAAAGTTAAGCTTACGTTTATCTAATTTCTCTATAATAGACATCATCTCCCTTAAGTAAACATTTGAACTCTTAGCCAAATTCTAAAAACAAAGTCAAGTTTTTGAAATCTACTTTTTTTTTAGTTTTTAAAAGTTGGCTTGGTTTTTGAAAACATAGGTACAAAGTAGATAAGAAGGCGTATAAACTCATTGGTATAAGTAGTATTTTTAGGTTTAAATTTCAAAAACTAAAAACCAAAAATAAAATGGTTATCAAACGGGGCCTAAATAATTCGATCTCTCCAGAGAAAAGAATGTCAAACCAAACGTTTATATACTATCATAATTCATACACCAGAAGTCTAATGTTTCTCATTTTTGTCTCATTTGTATTGTGATCATCTTTATGTTATTTTCCAAATTGCACGAAAAAAAGAACCAATACCAAGTTCTTAAAACTAATTTCAATTGTTCGGATGTACGTTTGAAATAATAGCACATGAACGTGTTACCAAAATAAACTCATGTTTGAAATAGTAGGACATGAACGTGTTACCAAACTAAAATATTGTGTGTAAAAATTGGCCAAGTTGAACACAAATCAAGTTAAGACATTAGTAACCTCACTCATAGGTTAGAGGTTCTAATCCCCACCTGTATGTTGGAATGTTATATGATAAAACAAAGTGGAGGAAATGTTTTTTAATTGGAAAATGAGTTATATATAGCAAGATTGCCTACAAGATGAGGAGTAGCTATTGATTAGAAATCACTACAAACCTAATCACAAGTGGGTTTTGAGATTAGGAAATGAAAGTGAGTTTTGTCACGAAAGGGAGAATATGATGGCAAAATCATGTATTGCTTTTAAATGATTATAAAACTAAATCATAATTATGCATTTTAATTCCATTAAAAAAGTTAAACTACCAATTTAGCTCGTGACCTTTCATATTTTTGTCAAATAAGTTCTTGAATTGTATAGTGTCTAACCGATCTATAAATTTTCAATCTCGTATCCTAATAGGGTTTTCAATTTTAAAAAGTATCTAATAAGTTCTTAAATTTTCAATTTTGTGGCTAATAAGTCTCTAAGGCCCCGTTTGATAACGTTCATGTTTCTTGTTCCCTGTTTCTTGTTTCTTGTTTCTCATTTTTTAAGAATAAAAAACAAGAATATGTTTGATAACTATTTCTGTTTCTTGTTTTTATGAAACAAGAAATAGAAACATAAACTTGTTTGATAACCCTTTCTTGTTTCTTGTATATATAAATATACAATTAATTATAACAAATTTATATTATCAAATACGAATAAATCTCGATGCAAAATTAACTAATAAAAGTTTAACGACTAAACTTACAATTTAACACACAAAAAACAAACTAAATCTTGATCATATTCTTAACGTAAATATGTTACTATGCTATTCCAATTAAAATGGGAAAGGTACAACTTAATGAAACAATTTAACGCATGTTTGTGGTGAATTTCACATGTGATCGTCCTCTCTCTATTTTATTACTTGAAAATGGATTTTTTTGGTGACATTTATAAAAACATTTCTATGAAAATTTCAATTGTAATAAGAAACTTATTCATAGACACCCACAAAAATCTCCTTAAATCTAGAGAGAAAGTAGTACTATATTGTAGACCACTTGTTATGACGTGGTTGATTTATAAGAATTATAGTGAAAAGGCATATTTAGGAATTAGGGGCTAATAAGGACCCCAAAAGGCCCTCCCTAACCTTGGTAGAATTTCAGGAAAATAATAACCAAAATCTATTAAATTACACATTTAGTTTACAAACTCGTATGATTATGTCTATTAAATTAGTCATTGTGTACTTTTAGAAATTTTCTTATAAGTCTAGGGACTTTTAGAATTATATGAGTTATAATTTCTTTACTTTAAAAGAGCATTCCAAATTCTCTAATCTTTTGATTAAATGTGAAGTCAATACCATTCGTTTGTTTAATATTTATATGATAATCTAACCATGTATTGTTTGATGTTATGTGGCGTGTTTGAAATCAAATGTGATCATTAAATGACAACAACAAACACGTTAAATACATTTTAGGATGATTAATTTTGGTAAAAACAAATATATGGACTAAGTAGATACAACCATAAAAAAATTGGAGAGCTATTCATAATTTTTTAAAGTACAAGTTACTAAATAGACACGAGGATAAAAATTTATGGGTTATCACTCAGCTTATAATATAAACTTAATTTTTTCAATAAATAGTTTCTCATATGTTTATACATTCTTTTTCTTCTCAATGCTATATATTTTTTCTATTTTCTCATTTCATTATCTATCAAGATCTTAAATTTTCCCTTGATAATCTTTTTAAATCAAATTACCTGCATTAGTGACGATTCAATTCACAAATTCTATTATTTAAAATTTACCTCCATGATTCAATAGTAACACCCGATGTTTTTCAAAGATTTTTTTTAGAGTTTTTTACTATAGGCATGTTTCGTAATTTTTTTTGGTTATGGTTTGAGTTAAATAAAGAAAAGAAAAAGAAAAATGAAGGTTTTTATAAAAAAAATAGAAGTTAAATGATTTTATAAAATAATAAAAAAAAGAATCCTTTCCTTCCTTTCTCCTTCTGCGCCGCGCGACCCCAGCCACTTTCTCCTTTCTTTTTCTTCTTCTTCTTCTTCTCAAGCTACCCGTCGCCAACCAGCAACCGAATGTCGCCGTTCGTCTTTTTCTCTTCCCTCGAGTCGACGCGCAACAGCCGCAACTCATCGTGAAGCCGTTCCTTGCACCCCCGTCGCCGGAAGCTTCATCCCTCGGTTCGACGTCGTCGGGTTCCTTTCTTCTTCTCTTCGTTGCGCCGCCAACCAATCGCCACCAACCAATCGCCACCACACGACCTCTCCTCGCCGACAGCAGTCGCAAACCTCGCCGGTAAGTTTTTCAAGAAACCCTTTGAGTTTTGGTTAAGTCGGTTCGTGGGGTTTTAGTCTGGTTCTCACAAATTGGGTGTTGGTTTTGAGTAGATCGGGTCGCGGGCATCCCAGGTTCGAGCTCTGCGCCGCTACCGCCGTTTGTCGTTGCCGCCGTCGTCGAAAACTGTCGCCGCCGCTGCGGGTTAGGTATGATCAATCACTTTCGTTTTCTCTATGCCGTTTTCAGCCTCCATGTGTTTGTTCGTATACTTATGTCGGATTAGTTCAATTAACGTTTTTAGGAGTGTGTGTTAAGCCCTTGTTCGTTGATTAAGGGCTCGATCGGGTTAAGAAACTGTGTGGAACTCGACACCGGCCTACCGAACCTTCGTCATCGGGTAAGTAGTTATTGGATTAAGTCTCTCTTAAGATTATCGAACGATTGATTAAAGAATGGAAATTGATAATTTATGCACTATTGCTTTGAATCAATGTTATGCTGCATTGGGTTGCCTTTGGGTTAGTCCCGACATTATTCGAATCAGAAATTGACTAAGTAGTTACTACGGGATTAGGGGCTTAAGGCTTCGGGTCCAAGTGAGACTCGATGCCTCGACCATTGTATTGATGACTATTGAAGTCTACATGAATTAAAAATGGTGTTTTGGTCATGTAAGGACACATGAGGGTGGGCACCCCTTTTCTTTTTGTTTGATTGCTCGTTTGGTTGGGTGAGCTTCTGTTTTCCATGACGCCTGTTTGTGGGTAGTTCATCATTAAGGGTTGAGTTGGTGGGACTCTGACCCGAGGTAAGTAGTCATTTGGAGCAACGTCGAGCTCCTAAGCGAAGGAGTAAGGTGTACGACATTACTCGTTGTGTGTTCTTGAGATATTATTACTGATGGACTTTAGGCTAGTCATCTAAAGGTTTTGGAACTTGTAGCATGTCTTCATGAGTTTTCATTTTGGCATGATTGTGTGATTCTTACCTCAAGTTGGTGAGTCATGTTTGAGTTTGCTTTACCATGTTTACATAGACTATGTACCCTGTTATGTAAAGTCGTGTGAGGTGGGGGTTGATTGTTCGAGTTGTGCCTAATATTCCTAATAGGTGGATGGTTTGAGCTAAAACTTGGTTAGATTGAGAACCTAGTTGGAATTGGGACCCTTGGAATGGGTTGAGGACGTTAGGAATGCCTAGGTAGGACCCTTGGTCACCTTACGAATTAAGCCGAGAACCGACACTAACTAAACCCTGATTTGCACCTGAGCGGGTCAGAACCTCTAGGTTGACGATATATGATAGGCTCATGAGATTGGGGTACGCCCCCGTTGAAATCAGGGAGTGGTTGCTTTCCATTATCCCGTGCTAGCTTAGGGATGATTCCTCATA
This sequence comes from Trichosanthes cucumerina, assembly GCA_036507285.1. NCBI lineage: Eukaryota > Viridiplantae > Streptophyta > Magnoliopsida > Cucurbitales > Cucurbitaceae > Trichosanthes > Trichosanthes cucumerina. The sequence continues at coordinate 71,274,491 of CM071838.1, forward strand.
GGGCGTGTTGGTTACGTACCCCACTGCACTATGCTAGCGTGTTGTGTTGTGAGAGCCTGGGGTATGTCCCCTTCAGGGAGTGGTTGTTTTCCATTATCCCGTGCTGGCCTAGAGGTGATTCCCAATAGTGCGTGTAGGATACGTACCTGCTTTGCTCTATGCCAGTGTGTAGTGGCGTGAGAGTTGCTTTCTCTCATTGCATCGTCAATCAAAGTTCCAGGACCGAAGGTAGAACTCGAATTAAATACCACAGGGGGCTCAAGGTAAAGTGTGTTAAGTGTGAGATCTGTTTGGGGTTGAGCGAGCTTAGAAGTTGAGTCTTGACTCTGGCTGTTTTTGCTGAGATAAGTTTGGACGTGAGTGAGCTACTTACTGAGTATTTTATACTCACCCGTTTACTTTGATGTTTTTGGTTGCAAGTAAGAAACCCTGAGGCAGTTGGCGACGACGATGACCCGACGAGGCTGTGAATACTTCCTGCTTCTTGTCCTTAGGTTGAGTTTACTTTTTCCGAGTTTGTTCTTGTCATTGCTTGTTCAGTTAGTCGTTTGACAACCTTGTTCTCTTTTTTGTGTTGCTTCATAGACGATGGTTCTCTTTGTTTTAGGTAAAATTCCGCTGCATGTTCATCTAGCTGAGAAGTTGTGATGAAACTCTGGTTGTTGCCCAACCCATTTTCTGTTTGAAGTTTGGTGGGGGTTGGCCATTGTTTGAAACTCTTTGAAGTGTTTTCTTCTTGTTAGGTTCCAAAAAAATTTCTGGTTTTCTCCTTACTTTGTCGTTATGCTGCCGAAATTTTGGCACGAACGGTGTAGCGGAGTAACTTCCCTAACATAGGTTCGTCTCAAATTTTAGGGTCGTTACAGTTGGTATCAGAGCCTTAGGTTTTAGATTCTGTAGACTTGCTCATATCGTGAGCTTCCTGTTCTTCACACCTCATGCAGGGAAGTCGTCTTGTCGCTGCCAGGTTTGGTATCTGTTAACTAATTAGTAAAGTGGATAGGGACTAATATGTTTGCTCATCTAACTGTTTTTCATTGCTATGCCTGGCCTCGCTCTTAAGGTGAGCAGTCGTGAGATGCTTGTTTGTAGGATTGAATTCAGGTTAACGGTCGTGGAAGGCTCACCGACGGTCGTGGTCGGGGTGGTCAAAAAGGTCATGGTCGTAGAGGTCGTGGACAGAATCTAGTGGTAGACTCATCCTTGGCCACTTCGTTTTTGAATTGTCCGTTTTAGTGGAAGGTCGCTCGTTGAGGGTGATGTTGATTGCCCTGGGGACGGGTGACTTCGATGTGATCCTAGGCATGGATTGGCGGGTTGTGGACCATGCCCATATCGATTGTCACTGCAGGGATGCAGGGGCGAGAAACCCGTGGCCAAGGCAAGTTGTTCACCAACCAACAGATAAGCGCTCCGAGCACCCTTTTGCGAGTTGTGTGGGCATTAGGGTCGAACACCCTTTTGCGAGTTGTGTGGGCACTAGGGTCGAGCACCCTTTTGCGAGTTGTGTGGGCACTGAAGTATGTGTCCTTCAATGCAGAAGATAGCTAGAGTGGCTCGGGATTATGAAGCTCCTTGTTGTATGCTAGGTGTGGGGATGAAGCCCACTGTTCTGTAGGTGCTAATCAACGTGGCTTGAGGGTTGCAAACCTTCTTGTTGTATGCTAGTTGTGGGGATGAAGCCCCATAGATCGAAAGCATGACTCTAGGGCTTAGTAATGAGACTATACCGTAGGTGGTGGTGGGTTAGGTGGTCACTTAGCCAAGAGAGTGTGAAACTTGAGGAAGATTAGGGAACATTGTGGTTTGTGTGTTCAGGTTTGTTGGATGGATTTGCAGCGGTACTGTGAACCTATTGGATTTCAAGTGGACCTCTTATTGAGTAGTTTTATACCCACCTATGCTACTCTTTTGGTTGTTTTGCATATGTGGCCTAGCCTTACGAGGGATTAGAACTGTGAAAATTTGATCTTTACTTCTAAAAATATATGTACTACATTAATTTTCTCTCTTTAAAACCCAAGTTTTAAAGCATTAGAACTTTCAGACTTTTATGTAACTTTAGAAGTTTTGACAGGGATACTCACTCGTTCTAAATTTTTAAGACTGTAATTAACTGTCGAGTTTGAGCTAATGAAATTAGTTATGCTCCATTGAAGTTCTGATAGTAGAAGTTCTTCAAGTTTGAAATGCATGTGATGATGATGGAAATGCAGGTCTCCCATGCGAAGTGTTTCATTTAAATTTAGTATTAAATTTCTTAATTTCACTTCTATATTCTGGATGTACAATTGCAATTCTAAGCTAAAACCGTATTTCTGATCTAATTTCTGAAGGGACTCTGACTTAATTCTTTGAATGAGGATCAACAAAATTGATAATTTCTGGAGCAAGCCAAACCAGGTTGATCTATACTTTTTTCCCACTGTTAGTGCGATCTCATGACTTGGACAGTGGCCTTTAGTAGATAGTGACCGGTTCTGTCATCCTATTACAATCCTTCTAAAATATAACATTTTTCCAGATGTCTTTTCTCTCTTTGTGAATGTAGAGATGCTACACAACCTGAAATTTCTGTTTGAAATCTTCTCTGATGTCTATGTTGGTTTGAGATTCTTGGCAATAACTTGGTGATTTACTGCCATTTCCTATTGGACAGTTGTTTTTTTTTCCTTACTCAGTAGTGTAATTTGATTGACTACTTTGTGAATCGATATAATAGTGAATTGCTATCTTACCAAAGAGGAATTCACTGCCCTTGCCATAGATTATAATGTATAATTGGCTGTTATTTTTTCTTTATCTTATATGTATTGATCTCTCTATCCCATATCCTTACACTTGCAATTCAAGGAATTATAGCTAAGTAGATCAGGAGAGAAGTTTGGAGGTTTGCTAAGTTGAAAATAAATTTAATTTGGTTTATACTAAAACTTTTTGCAAGAGCTTTTTCGAAGGATTTATAAATATTGATAAAGAAGTATTTCTGAAGGCTTTAAAGTCTTTGAAAATAGTATTATAAGCCTTTAAAAATAATAAAAACCTTCGAAAAAGATAATTGACAATGAATAATTATCGATAAACAATTTGACAATTCTTGAAGATATATAACCTTTGAAAAATAATCATTTTCGAAGGTTAATGTACTTTTGATAAAAACTTTTTCGACAGGATCTATTTCGACACTTTTTGAAGGTCTTGTTAACCTTCGCAAAAGGATTTATCGAAGGGTTGTTTAGTATTTTTTCGAAGGTTGTGACCATCGAAAATAGTCAATTTTCTTGTAGTGAATCAAGTTAAGACATTAGTAACTTCCCTTCCTCCCTCATAGGTCAGAGGTTCTATTCTCCACCCCTATATTGTAATGTTATATAATAAAACAAAGTGGAGGAAATGTTTTTTTTAGGGCTATTGGTAATAACTCCCCATGTTTTATATGTAAAGTTTTTAATTGCATTGCATAACATATCTACATGAGTTGATTTCCAATGTTTTTTTAATGGAAAAAGGAGCAAGAACATCATCAAATAAGAAATACGTTCTATAGGCCAGGGTAAGAGAAATCTGCCCCTAAGGAAGATTTTGGGATGACTTGAAAATTTTACTTTCAATTGAAAGCAATTTTTTTATTAGTACTTTTAGATAAGTTGCTAATTAAGTCTTCTCTTGAAAGCACTTAAAGTATTTTTAGAATTTTCAAAATGACTTTTAGTGCCTGTTTGGTATGCAATCTGGATTCTGTTTTATGTTTTCAGATTCACTGAATTCAGTGAATATGTGTTTGGCAGATGTGTTTTCGAAAACTATTTTCGGATTCTATGGTCCAAATAGTAGAAATTCTGAAAACAACATTTTTTATATTTTTCATTGTATCCCGATTCTGAATTCAAAATTTTAAAATGCAAAATTATATTAAACAAAGACAAAAATCTTAATAAATACAATATTTTATGTTATAAACTAAATTTACTTTTATTAAATTAAAATATGTATAATATAATATAGTATAAATTATATAATATAATATTATAAGATGATAATTTTATAAAATTTAGAAAAATCATTTTCATAAATTAATTAATAATGACTTATATTCAATCTAATAATTAGTTTTGTAACTGTAACTAATTTCATGATCTATAAATATATTATAAGACACACTTTAAACAACTGTTTAGAATGGATTAAATTTCTAAATCTGCTACCAAACAAATATTTGAAAACATGAAATACAACTCTGTTTTCATTGAATTTATTGTTTTCAAATTTCTGTTTTCTGATTGCTTACCAAACAAACCCTTAGTTATTTAATTGAATTCTATAAACGTTTGAAAAGCGTTCTTAAAGGGTGAAAGTTCACTTTACCCGTCTAGAAACATCCCAAACTCACCTTAAAAAAGGTTACAATATACAACCCCAAACAGGGTTGATCGACAAGCTACTAAACTTATGCAAACACTTGTAAAGGACACTCGAATTAGAGACCGGAAAATAATTTCCCTCCTTTGTTATCGAGTTTTATTAGGGTTGAGTTGGATGGAATCAATATCATGTTCGTGAAAAGATAGAACCCTATTTGACACATTTCTTTCTTTAAGATTCTGTATGCAGACGCTCTAACAAGTCGGCCATGGAGAAAGGAGAAGAAAGCAAGGTCATGAGAAACAAGGTTAATTTGGACAATCCTGATGATGCTTGTTGGTTGTTGATTCACAAAGGAGTGAAAGCTATTTTCTTTTCCATATCTTTGTTTGCTCTGCTGGTTCGAGTGGCCGTCTCCCTTCATCCTTACTCAGGTGCAGGCAACCCTCCAAAGTATGGGGACTATGAGGCGCAGAGGCATTGGATGGAAATCACCATCAACCTTCCAGCTAAGGATTGGTATCGAAACAGTACCACCAATGACCTCAACTATTGGGGACTTGATTATCCACCCCTTACTGCCTATCAGAGTTACATTCATGCTCTATTCCTCAAGTTCTTTGATTCAGAATCAGTTTCGTTGTTTACTTCTCGAGGTTATGAGTCCTATATTGGGTAGGTATGAAGCTATTTTTCATCTTCTAATAATTCAATTACTTTATTTTTCTCTTCAAACCTGATTACATTTTGAGTTTCCTACTTCGTTGACTTCTTTGCAGAAAACTTCTTATGAGATGGACGGTTCTATCCTCTGATGTCCTGATTTTCTTCCCTGCAATTTTCTATTTTGTTCTTGCATATTTTAGTGGTAACTCCAACTTCCGTAAAAGTGATATGGCATGGCAAATTGCAATCCTTCTCCTCAACCCGTGTCTCATCTTAATTGATCATGGCCATTTTCAGGTTTCTACTGACTAGCATAGCTTTGTTTTCTACGTGTTTTATCCCTTTTCATTTCAAATTTGGCAGCATGCATGTTCACCTTTTCTCCTTTGACACAGTATAACTGTATAAGCTTGGGCCTCACTGTGGGAGCTATTGCTGCCATATGTACAGATAAAGATCTTGTGGCCAGTTTCCTATTTACTCTTGCTTTGAATCATAAGCAGGTAGGTTTCAACTCAAGCATTACATCTAAATTTTTTGCTCTAATCTGCTTCTTGTTGTGCGATGGATAGTGAACAGAGATCTTTTTTGTGTCTATAACATGTATGATTCAATTTATGTTGGCTCGGTCAAGACTTCTTTTGTGTTGACCTGACATATTATACAGTAGAATAAATAAATAATATATACATCTGGAAATGTCTAAAATTTTCTCAGTAGGTGTAATTCACTTTACAGTTCTTTCCTCCGAACTTTATCCAACTAGTTTCTTGATCATGAACGTGAAGATAGTATTCTTAAATTTAATAGTTTTTTTTTGTGTATTCACCAAAACTAGAGTGACTACTAATGCTACTTGATGTCGTGCAGATGAGTGCATATTTTGCCCCAGCATTTTTTAGCCATCTCTTGGGGAAATGTATGAGGCGTAGAAAACCCATTATTGAAGTGTTAAAATTGGGTTTGGTGGTCTTAGGGACATTTTCTATTATTTGGTTGCCATATCTTCATTCAGTTGATGCCCTTTTGCAGGTATGAAGAAACATCCCATCATGTATTCATTATTTGTTATTCTTTGCCTGTTTGCCTTCAAGTGTCAACACAATGTCCATGCATATTAAAGCAGACTTTTAAACTCTCTTTAAGCTTTACACATGTAGCAGAAGATGACTTCACCCTTCACAAATTGTTTTTTTACCTTATGTTTATGTCTAGTTTTATTTATTATTATTATATATATATTTGTTGGAGGCGGGGGTTCTGTCAAGCATACATAATTCAGAACTTGATAAGAGGGTAAACATTAAAATGGGTGCTCCTACTTGTAAAAATGTGGTTGAGAAGGAGAGAGGAAATAGGGATCGTATCGAACTCGGACCTATATGACATGGCTGAGATTTTGTCAACAGAAAAGAAATAGAAATTCTGACAAACTTATTATTATTTTTTGGGGGGAGAGCCACCAAGAGTGTGCATACTGAATTCTGACAAGTTGTCGAGCGGGGGGGGTAGAAACTGTAAGACCCTCTTTTGGTTCTTGAGTTAATTATTTTAAAATTTTCAGAACATCGAGTACAATTATGACAAACAAGGTAGTTCTTACTTCGAGACGTATTTGAGAGTATTTTTCAAACATCTTCGTGAATCATCCTCCCAGCAACCTTGAACATTTTTCTTTTTACTTTTATTTCAAGTACATTAGACAAGTTTGAGGCTCTCATCGGAATGCTCTTCTTACATGCATACCCCCTACAAATAATTTCTCCCAAAACCATCTCTCCCCAACTGAACTACCATGAGGGTCCCACTATCCTCGGATACCCAATATTCTGTAAGGGTACTAAGGGCAGTTTATGGGTAGTAGTAGTATGGTATTAGCAAGGGCATACAGGGAGTTAGTTAGGGAGTTAGTTAGTGCTTTTGGGTTATAAATAGAAGGAGTGGGATTAAGGGAAGGTGGATAATTGTTGAGTGTTTTAGGGCTTGGGTTAGCATACTCAAGAGAGGGAGGTTCCAAGTGTCTTATACTTGGTTTATCTTGTTACTTTTTCTCATTTATATTTCAATATATTTCAGTTCTTAGTTCTTGGTACTTGGGTGAAGGGAATTGATTTCCCACAGCGAAAAACGTTGTGAAACGTCGTTGATTCGTTGTGTAATTCATATCTTAAAATTGAACTAATCTAATTAATTCTAGGCTAAATATGCAAGTAACAAGAAGAAAACATAAAGTAAAACTACTTACTTGTTGAAGAACTGTTCTTCCACGTTTTTTTCTCCGGTGACGAAAACCTTCCGTACCAACGATCTCAACGATCTCTTTCCTCAAACCGAACAACAGGACACCTCCAAAAGAGCTTCTCGGTTGTTTTCGGTAGGTTGAGGGAGGTATGTGGGACTCCATTTGGTTTTGAGTTAGGAGAAATGTAGAGAAGTTGAGAGAGATTTGAGAGAGAAGTGCTTTGCTCTTGGAATTGGATTTCCAAAAAAATGAACAAGTGAGTATCCAAAAGCTTCTCACCAAGCCTTTATATAATCGTGAGTGGGGAGTTAAAATCCCTCTAGTTTCCCTAATTCGGGAACGAGTGAATTCCATCTCGCATAGTCAAGTTTCCAGCTCCCCACGTGGTCCTGTCCCTGAGAAGATAGGCATATTGGGTGAGCAACTGTGGCCACCCTCACCCGTACTAGTCAAAGGACAGACCCCTCGCAGACAAGAGTCAGTAACACGCTCAGGATTAAAGACGAGTCACTAGTGGTCATCTACGAAGTTATTAGTCCTATACTGTTAACGGTGTTACATCAGTAAGTCTAATAATTCACAGTCCGGTCTTGTACAATCGCATTGCATAGGATGCCCCCTGTGACGCCCGAGGAAGAGGGGTACATGAATGAACCGAGCCCACATCTGAATGAGAGGGATCCTGAGGATATGAAAGTATGGTGCCCGAGGAAAAGGGGTACCTGCGAGTGACCATGAGGATATGAAAGTATAATTGAGAAAGGCTTAAAAGATTTGATAGCTACTACCTATACCAACAAGGTGCACCTTCCTTTTCGGTGGCTCAATCATAGGAACTCCACAGTTAAGCGTGCTTGGCTTGGAGCAATTTTATGTTGGGTGACCTCCTGGGAATTTTCCTAGGGAGCATGTGAGTGAGGACAAAGCATGCTGAAAGGACCCCGTGTTGGTTTGTGGGGATAGTGTCTTCACTCTTACAAGCAGTCATGGATGATCAGAGTGACGCAGCCAGGTCGCACCATACGAGTTAGAGGTTTGAGAGGACCCTAACTAAATGAGAAGAATTAATTGTCCACAATAAGCCGAAAAGAAAGAGAATCACGACTTATGAAAGTAGGTTTAGGTCCCACTGAGGAAAGTTTTACGATTTTGGAAGTCATGTCGCATGCGATTGCATTTCCCGACCCCACTTACTGGGTATCATTTATAATACTCACCCTTTCTCTTTTGTTTCTTTTCTTTCCTTTTAAAAATGTTTTTCAGGTAAGGCCAAGGACGTGCAGGGCGAGTGACGGAGGCGCGTTGCCAGGACCATGGGAATAGACATGTCTTCCGCATATTTTTCTTTTAAAAACTGATGTTGTCATTTTATGTTTTCGTAGTTTAACTTTACTTCCCAGATTTTAAATAGGCCATGTTTAAACTGCTTCTTTTGCGTGTTTTGAATGTTTTAATGGGATCCCTAAAGACAATTTGTTTTCAGTGGAGTTTTAAAGATCGTTTTATATCTTTTGGCCTATAAACGCATGCATGTGTAGTAATGTCTCTAAGAGTTTAGTTATAGAAAAGTAGGGGCGTTACAGACGCAGCCAGGTCGCAGGAGATCCTGGGCCTGGGGCGTTACACCCCCACTCATGTTTACCACATGAACGAGCTAGATCACCTCGTTTGTATCTAATACAAAGTGGGTCGCATCACATCACAGTGTATCCAGGATTAGGCCTCCAACCCTATCCGTATACTGTAGACTATTCGGGTCATTTATTCGAACGTGATCCTCCCCGTGTGTCCACTACACACCGTTCAAGTTCTAGTTCTCTCATAATTCAATGACCTTAGAGTTTAGTTTATTGGATTAAGTTTATAAATATTCGAGACACAAAGTTCGAATAAATAATGAATGTTACAAACTTACAGGAGATTAGCATGCACCCCAACATTGGGTTCCTAACATATTCCTTACGGGTGCCAACTTTCCCTCTTTATTTTTATGTGTTTTCCTTCATGCCTCTCATAGCATACACAAAAGGCATGAGCCCTTATTAGGTTCCCCTCTCTTTTATCTTTATCTCTTAACAAAGACACGCAAGTGGCTTCTAAATTGAATTGCAAGGTTGAGCCTTTGCCAATTCTTTATCTTAGGTTGCCTCGTGGGGGGCATCCAAAGAATTCTTCTTTTTGGCAACCAGTGGTAGATAAAGTTCAAAAGAATCTTGATCGTTGGAAGAGATTTAATTTATCTCGTGGAGGGATGTTGACTATTTGTAGTTCCATTGTGTCTAATCTACCGGTTTACTATTTGTCAATCTTCTTAATGCCTCCTTCGGTCTGTTTGGCTTTGGAAAAGATGTTGAGATCTTTTTTTGGGAAGGCAAAGAGGGAGGGAAAATTAATCATCTTGTTCGTTGGAAGTTAACCTCTAAGGCTCAAAATGAAGGGGGTCTTGGTATTGGAGGCTTAATACACAAGAATTTGGCTTTGTTGGCAAAGTGGGATTGGCGTTTTATGCATGAATCTGATTCCTTGTGGCGGAGAGTGATAGGTAGTAATGGGCTCGATCATTTTCAATGGCATACCTTGGGTAAAAGGCCCTAAGGGTCTTAGAAGTCCTTGGAATAATATCTCCAGAACTTGGAGAAAAGTGGATCACTTGGCAGTATTTAAATTAGGCAATGGCAGAAGGATTTCGTTCTGGAAAGATCTCTGGTGTGGCCTTATTCCTTTTATGATATGTTTTGACAGATTGTTTTCTTTAGCTATCAATCCGGATGGCTCTATCTTTGAGCATTGGGATGCTAGCACGACTTCTTGGCATCTTTTATTTAGACGTCTTCTTTAAGGACGAAGAGATTATGGTTTTCATGTCTTTAATGAGTTGTATTTCAACCCTCAAGCCCAATGATGTTGAAGTTTCGAGAGGTTGGTCCATTGATTCTACAAGTTGCTTTTCGGTTAAGTCCCTCTCCAAACACTTAGCTTCATCCTTTCTTTGGAAAAAGATGTGTATTTAGCTATTTGGAAGTCTAAAAGTCCAAAGAGAATGGATGGCCCGCAATCAGAAAAGCTCTCCAGCTACATGTCAACAACTTCTGTGCCATAAACCCCATCCTCCTCAACAAAGCCTTGATTGTCTGCGAAAATGAATCTCAAGCTGCAAGCCTTGCATCAAACAAGTCATGGCAAAAGATTGGAGAATATTTGCTAAAGTTTGAGCTATAGAGTCAGGAAGCCTTTCTCCGCGATCAAAAAGTCCCTTCTTACGGTGGTTGGATAAAGGTGCGTAACCTTCCTCTCGATAGTTGGGGTTGGAACTCATTCAAGGCCATCGGAGATGCTTGTGGAGGTTTAATTGAAATCTCAAAGAAGACTCTCTCGGCTTGATATGATGGAGGTTTGCCTTAAAGTTGGAGAAAATGAGCGACGTTTCCTTTCGACACTGGTTCACCTTCCATCTTCCTCTTCATCGGCGCTGTCTGTATCCATCGAGCCTTTCTTCCATGCTGATTTTCACATTGGATCCATTGCCGGAGTACATGGTAAAAAAGCCCCGTTGAATCGCTCTGCTCGATTGCACAGTGGCGTGGTGGGGACGCGCCCCCAACCCTCTCCCCAAGCCCAAGCTTTTCTCCAACCCACGCGCCCCCTGCCAACCGATTTGACCTTTGCTGACCCTGGCCCACCTTGCATCCTTGACAATACCCCATGTGCTCTGACAACCCCACCAGCCTCTGTGGTAAAGTCAAATCCTGTCCTTGTTGACCCAATCACCACAGGCCCCTTGACCAATCCCAACCCACCATTGAGGCCCACTAAAAAACAACCCCTCTTTTCATCTCACTCCCCGATTAGTCAACCAAATCCATCCCATCACCCCTCCTTACAAAATTGTCCAACTCCCCAAAAAGGTGGCCCACCATCCTTACCAAGAAAGGTCGTCTTCATCGAGGATAAACAAACTTTTCTTCTCCAAGGTACAAAAAAAGTTACCTATGATATCTCTACCCCACTCGGCGACTGTGAAGAAGACGTTCTATCTAGCCCTTGCCCAGAGACCATCTTTTCTCCTCAGTCGGATTCAAAGCTTCTGTCTTCACCCAACTCCATTGTTCCCCTCACCCTCTTTACGGAAGATGACATCTTAATCCCCTCTTCTAATCTTGTTTGCTATGACACCAACTTGGACAACCATATAACTTCTCTACAAGTGTCGACCGACGAAGATGAACTCGCTCTTGAGAGCACATAAGAACTTTCTTAAAACAACTGGCCCCTTGGTTGATTGAAAATGGCCTTTGTATTACCGCTATTCCTCAAAGTTCCAAAAAAGGCAAAACTCCGGCAAATACCTCCAAATTAATCAGAGAAGTCAAAAACCTAGCTACAACAGTGAATTATGAAAAATTCAGCAAGCCACCTGTGGCAATCGGGTTGTCCAACACTCTTATATGATTATTTTCTCATGGAATGTTAGAGGCTTGGGTTCGCAGGGGAAAAGAGCCCTCATTAAACATTTCCTTCAACAATTAAATGTGACCATTGTCATCCTCGAGGAAACAAAACGAAGCTCTATTGACAAAATGTTTATTAAAACATTATGGAGCTCTCGCAACATAGCTTGGTCCACGCTTGATGCGGATGGTTCTGCTAGTGGTATCTTAATCATGTGGAACGATCCTTCGTTATCTATCATTGAAATCATTGAAGGTACTCACTCCCTTACACTCCATATCTCTCTAAACGATGGATATGCTTTCTGGTTAACAAGTGTATACGACCCTTCAAAAGCTCTGCACATAGACAATCTTTTTGGAATGAATTGACCAATCTCTCACACATCTGCATTGACCAATGGATTATGGGTGGAGACTTCAATGTAACTAGGTGGTCTTTTGAGAAATCCAGTGGGAAACCCAAAACAAAAAGCATGAATTTGTTCAACCAATTCATTGAAGATGCTGACCTCATCGGCCCTCCCCTCTCGAATGGTCTTTACACTTGGTCCAACTTTAGAGATAATCCTGTGATGACCCTCATCGACCGGGTTTTATTAACGGGCCCATGCATTAGACAAATTTAACAGTGCAACAGTTAAAAGACTTCCCAGAATCACTTCTGATCACTACCCAATAGTCCTCACTCTAGGGTTACAGGCTATTTCAAATTTGAAAACATGTGGTTAATTCACAGATCTTTTGAACCTCTCCTTAAACAATGGTGGAACAACAACCATATTAATGGTTGGCCGGGGCACGAATTTATTCAAAAGCTGAAGGAGTTCAAAAAAAAGTTCGAAAATGGAATGTGGATACATTCGGATGCACGAAAACCAGAAAGATTGACATTATAAACGAGCTCCATAGAATTGATGCTTTGGAAGAGACTAACCTTCTTAGGCCCACCCATTTACAACGAAGAGTGGAGATAAAGAGTGAACTCTTGGATATTTCTGTCATGGAAGATATTGCATGGAGACAAAAGTGCAAATTAAAATGATTAATGGAAGGGGACGAAAACATCTCCTTTTTTCACAGAATTACTTCTGCCAGAAAGAAGAAAAATACCATTGTTGAGCTATTGTCTAGACGGGGCGAAAGTTTAGTCATAGACAAACACATCGAGGAAGAATTCATTGATTTCTACACCAAATTATACACTAAATGTCCTGGTCAATGCCATCTTCCCTCATTAGACTCATGGAATCCCATTCCCATTGACAAAGCACAACAACTTGAGGCCCCCTTTTCCGAAGAAGAGATACAAAAGGCTATAAAGGATCTAGGCACAAACAAGTCCCCAGGACCCGATGGTTTCACTTCTGAGTTCTTTAAAAAACACTGGAACACCCTCAAAGAAGATATCAAGAGGGTGTTCCAAGATTTTTTTGAGAACGACATTATCAATGCAAACGTCAATGAAACATACATTTGCCTAATCCCGAAGAAGTTAGATGTTAAAACGGTTGGAGACTACATGCCTATTAGCTTAACTACGTGCCTCTACAAAGTGATTGCTAGAGTTTTGTCTGAACGCCTCAAATCGATTCTCCAACAAACCATATCCGAATTCCAGTTTGCTTTTGTCGTCGATAGACAGATTATTGACGCATCCCTTATTGCAAATGAATTGGTGGAGGAATATGTGAAGAAGAAAAAACAAGGGGTGGTGATAAACCTTGATATTGAAAAGGCTTTCGATATGGTCGATTGGGACTTTCTAGATTCCGTTCTTGCCGCAAAAGGATTCGGGGACAAATCGAGAAGATGGATTCATGGTTGTATTTCATCGACAAATTTCTCCATTATTATCAATGGAAAACGGCGAGGAAAGTTTAAAGCCATGAGGGGGCTTAGGCAAGGAGACCCCTTGTCACCTTTTTTATTCATTCTAATCATGGATTGTCTTAGTAGAATGTTGACCATGAAAGCTGACAGCGGTCATATTGATGGGATGATAGTTGGCAAAGACAAGCTTGCCATTAATCATCTCCTCTTTGCAGACGATGCCATTCTGTTTTCTTCTCCAAGCAAAGACAGTATCGTGGCACTATGTGACACAATGAAAGAATTTGAAGCAGCCTCAGGTTTGAGAATCAATCCCCACAAAACAGAACTCATTGGCATCCATATGGGGGAAACAATGGTGAACGACCTTGCCCAAGTCTTCGGCTGTAAAGTGGCTGTGTGGTCCATCTCCTACCTCGGATTGCCACTCAACGGTAAGCCACATAAGAAATCTTTTTGGGACCCTATCATTGAAAAGATTGAAAGGCGTTTAAAAGGATGGAATTCCTCACACATATCAAAAGGAGGTAGGCTCACCCTCATTCAAGCCACCCTAACCAACCTCCCCACCTACTACCTCTCACTCTACCAAGTCTCTACAACAGCTGCACTTTACATGGAAAAACTCTTTAGGAAGTTTCTATGGAATGGGGGCAAAGAATTGGCCGGTTTCCACCCAATTATTGGCAAACGGTATGTAAACCTCATGAAGAAGGAGGGCTCGGACTGATTAACATCAAGACAAAAAATAGAAGCCTTTTAGCAAAATGGATTTGGAGATTTCATCTTGAAAAATTTGCTCTTTGAAGGCGTGTTTTAACATCTAAATATGGCTCTAATCACTTCAACCTTCGTCCAGAAACAAAGAGATTGCAATATCATCATGACCCATGGAAACATATTGTTGGTGAACAGGGGCTGATCTTTGACAATATTTCTTGTATTCTTGGCAATGGAAAGCAAACATCTTTTTGGTTTGACTGTTGGTGTGGAAATGTACCTTTACAGAACACTTTTCCCCTTCTTTTTGCTCTATCACAGAAAAAGAATGCGACTGTAAGTGAGATGTCTATTACTTAGGGGCTCACATGGAACCTTGGGTTGAGAAGGAATTTGAGTGAGGCGGAGATTGAAGAATGGGCTAGTCTTTCGACCATTCTCCCAAATCACATAAGCTACACAGTCGAAGACACATGGAAATGGCGGTTAGACAGCAAGGGATCCTTCACAATAGTCTCTTACACATTGTTTATCTTCAACAAATCACTGCCCACACCATCTGCTGTACAAAAACATTTGGAAGGGCCCCATCCCCAAAAAAGTCCGATTTTTCCTTTGGGATGTCAGCCACGAAGGACTAAACACGACAGATACGCTCTTAAAGAAAGCCCCATGGATTGTTTCAGCCCCGAGCCGATGTGTTCTTTGTAAAAGTGTAGGTGAATCCGTGGCTCACATCTTCACAACTTACCCATTCACCTCCATTCTTTGGGCAAGAATATTAAATGCCTCAAACCTGCCGATCGCGCTCCCAAACTCAACTCTATACTTTCGGTCCTTGAATTGCTCTTATTGGGACACCCGTTCACCCAAAGGAAAGCATGCCTATGGGACAACATTGTCAAAGCTGTTCTTTGGTCCACATGGCTAGAACGAAACAACAAACTCTTCAACGACACCGAGAGAGACCCCCACATTGTTCTTGAGCATATCATCTATCTTGCTCTCTATTGGTGTAAATTTACTCCCCTTTTTGGTGATTATAGTCTCACTTCCCTTATTAGCAATTGAGAAAACCTTTTGTAATTGGATCCCCTTGTTGGACCCCTTACCTTTTGTACATTTCATACAATTAATGAAATGCTTATAAGTTTCTCATAAAAAAAAAAGTCCAAAGAGAATTAATATTCTTATTTGGATAATGTTAAATGGCTCTCTCAACTGCTCCGAGGTGTTACAAAAGATGCTTCCTAATCATTACTTGTCTCCATCGGTTTGCCCTTCTTGTTTTGCTAATGAGGAATCTTTACAACATTTGTTTTTTGAGTGCTGTTACGCACAAAGATGGTGGTGGAAATTATTTGATATGTTTAATTTGCAATGGGTCTTCTTCAGAAGCTTTCAAGATAATGTTCTTCAATTACTGGTAGGACATGCTCTTCTGGCTGAAGCTGCATTTATTTGGCGCAATGTAGTTAAAGCTTTATTGTAGATCTGGTTTGAAAGAAATGAGAGGGTCTTTTAAAGCACGTCTCTCTGCTAGTCTGATTGTTTTGATTCAGCTTGCCTAAAGGCTTCTTCCTGATGTTCTCTTTCCAAGCTCTTTAGTGATTATTCTTTTCAGATTTTAAGTTTAAATTGGAGTGTTTTTATTCGTTCTTTGTTATTTTACTGTCCTTTAGTATTTATTGATCTTACTTGTATTTTGAGCATTAGTCTCTTTTCATTCCATCAATGAAAAGTTTCGAATTTTTTTTTCAAAAAAAAAATAGAGTTATTATGACTGCTTCCTTGGGCCTGGACCATTCCTCGTTTCTGATTTCCCCGCCAACCACTGGGCTTCTTCATCTTGGGCCTGCTTAACAATATCATCCAACCCCTTGGGTTCCCGACTCACCACTGCCTGATGGTCGGCCGTAAACCGTTTAAGAACGTGTTTTCTAATACATCCTCCGACAACAAGTGTAACACTGACGCCGAATAAATCTCATACTTCTTTCGATACTCTGCGATAGTTCCTTGTTTAATCGTGAGAAATCGGGCGCACAAACTCCCTTCCTGCGTAGGTCGATACCTCTCGAATATTCTGGACTTCAAATCTTCCCAAGAGATAATTTTGGATCGCGTATTGGTATATCGATACCATTCGATAACTTCGGGATCAAAACTAACGATGGAAACATCGATTTTCTCTATCTCGCTCAGTTGATGGACCTCGAAGTACGTCTCAGCCCTGAACAACCAAGAATCCTAATTAGAAACGTCGAATCCTTGCATTTCCAGTTTTTTGAACTTACCTCGATCAGTCGGGGGTTCCCCTCTCGGGTACGTCTGCTCTCCAATCTCCCCATTTTTTTTCTGTTCGCGTTCCTGAACTCTCACCTATTCGAAAACTCGTCTGGTTTTGATTGGTAATGGTGGTTGAGTTCTCTCTTTGCCCGCCTCCATTTTCTGCCAACATTAAAACCAACATCTTATAGTTTTCTCTTATCTTGTCCATCTGCTTTCAATGGTTTTCTCGTGTCTCTTCCACGTTCCTTTGACTCTCCGATTCTCGATCCGAGAGTATTCCCATATTACGGGAAAGTTCCATCATCACTGCTCGTAGGTCAGTAATTGATGAAGGTAGGATTAGGGTAAACTTAAGTAAATTCTCTAGGTTAATCTTTTTCACCCTCATTTGTATTTTAATCCCTTATAAATAGAGAATCCCTCCCACGTATTCTACACAACTTTCATTCTAATAAAGATCCTTGATTGATTCTTGGAGAATTATCTCCTTTAGTCTCATTTAGGCTACATCAATTTAGGTATCGTGAGCAATCGCTCGGGCCAACGTTGATCTGCACCGGTGGAAGACCGGAAAACTCTTGGTGACGCCGATTGCAAGAGGGAGCTTCGTGAGTTGTGCTCGTTGCCAAACAACACACCCTTATTTAGGGGGAACCCTATAGATTCAAGAAATTTGAAGAATTTTCCAAGAATTTGCAAGAATGAATAATTACCGTTCAAAAAAAATGACCAAGAAAAAATATAGCAGTTGGTATGGGCAAGAAAGTAAAAAATACTCTCAAAATCATTGCTGGAATTTTGATTCAAGTGATTCGGAAGAGGAATTTCAACATCACAACGTTGCTCATGCTCGATTTTATCAAAGAATCAATCAAGATCCGCATTGGAATTTTGATTCTAGTGATTCTAGCGATTCCGAAAAAGATTGCAATATAGTTTGGGACAAACTAACGAACCGATATTATCAAGAAAGAGCTCTACTATCTAATCAAATAAGTTTTTCAAGAAATCGATGTGAGAATTTGGACTTGGATGATTTAGAAAGTGATTCAGAGGCTAAAACATTTTCAAGAAAACATCAATACTCAGATCAAACCATGAATTGGGAGGAATTTCAAAAGGGAATGGATAAAATCCGACGTCGTTTGGAAAAAATTCAAGGAAGACAAGTTCAACGCAAAGAAGAATTCACGGATCATATGATAAAGATTCAAGAAAATATAGCGGGAAGACCTCTTGAACATCAATTTTCAAGATTCATGAATCAAGATGATGAATGTTTGAAAAGAGAAGATTTCTACCATGGAGATATATACCAAAATCGTGGAGATGATCAAGAAGAAATGCTGCAAAAACAGAAAGCCCACCTTCCAAGATTTATTAGAAACCCTTTTCATCATGATAAACTCCAAGAATGCCAAAATGAAGGTTTCTTGGTTCCAAATTCCAAATTTTCCAGCAAAGAAGAAGAATTTTTTCATGGATTTGATGTCAACAGTTTTGATTTTTCCGGCAAAGAAGAGGAATGTTTTCTAAAATTTGAAAATTATTTTGATGAGGAAGATGAAGTTGAAAAAGAATTGATAGAGACAGTTGATGACTCTTCTTTTTATTTGGCTCAATTGTTCTTTGAAGTTGGAGAGCAAGACTCCAACGGGCATAGTTCTTTAATCTTTCAAGAATATGTACAAACAGAACAAGAAATTGAGAAGGAAAATGAGAAGGAAAATGAGAAGGAAGCCAAACCAATTTCTCACAACAATCAGATGAGTTCAAATGTAATAGATGATGAATTTCTTTTGAATTTCATTGAATATTTTGACGGTGAGGATGAAATTTTATTTTGTTTGGATAAACTTTTTACTGTCATGGAAGACACCTTAGGGGTGGAGAACTATGAAATCATAACCCATGAAGTTGAATTTGAGGAGAATTATGTTGAAACCGGTGAGGTCAACGTTGGAAGAATTACAAATAAAGTCAACATGGTTGAATTGGAAACTTCAAAAGGGTTTACAAGAAAATTCTCTCAAACATCCAATGTTGGCTTATTACATGAGAAAATTTTGCTTGAGTTGCAATTATTGAATTGGGAACCTCAAATTCTCGAAAGTCATTTTGGAAAAAGTTCTATCATTGTGGAGGAAGTTAAAGGACCAAAAATTTCTTCTTTGATTTGGCCGACAAATCGAGAGAGTTTAAAGAAAACCTTCCACAAATTTCACATGTCTGCTCTTTTGCAAATTATTTTTGTCAACAAGTTCGTGTATTTGGAGGAATTGTGGCGATACCACAAGCGCTTGACTCAAGAACTTGCATTTCAAGAATTATTTTTCAGGATGATAAGCAATGACCAACTGGGTTGGCAAGTTGATGAATTCAGAAAGCAATTTTCAGTTGGAGTATTTGGCAACCATCGAATGAAGCTTGTTTCTATTTTGTTTGTTTTCTTCTGTTTCCATTTTCTTTTTAAAACTCGAGGACGAGTTTTTTTTTGGAGGGATAGAATGATGAAGGTAGGATTAGGGTAAACTTAAGTGAATTCTCTAGGTTAATCTTTTTTACCCTCATTTGTATTTTAATCCCTTATAAATAGAGAATCCCTCCCATGTATTCTATACAACTTTCATTCTAATAAAGATCCTTGATTGATTCTTGGAGAATTATCTCCTTTAGTCTCATTTAGGCTACATCAGTAATCTCCCTCTCAGTTACTTCAACTCTTTCCTTCATCTGCCTTTGCATCATACGCCTTGTTCTCCCTAGGATTTCACGTACTCTGATACCAAGATGTTAGGAATCCTTTGAGACCCAAACAACAATGGAAAACACTGTTCTATTGACTAACACTGCAATAAACAGTGGTTATATCATTCATAGAAGTATTCCGGCTACAATCTCAAAAGGAAAATGCAGAAAACAAGAAAAGACACTCCCAACTATTAGAGAGAGCTGGTTCTCTCCCAAGACTCTAGTCTTACCCTAAAATCTAAGCTACTCCTCCCAAAGGGAACATTCCCCCTCCAAAACACCCACGGCCTGGAAAGCCAGTGGTCCCCCCTTGCCACCCTCAACTAACTTCTCAACTAATTCCCCAATTCAACTAATTCCCCAATTGGGGGCCTCACATACTATTTCTAAAACCTAGGGAGCCTTTATGGCATGATGACAAATTTTAGATCAAGTACTTGTTGCTAACAAAGCCATCGAGGACGAGTGATCTTTAATATTGATTTTGAGAAACCTTATGATCACGTTGATTGAAACTTCTTGAATAGAGTTTCGGGGAAGGAGTGATTTTGGGGTCAAATGGAGAGCTTGGATGCAGAATTGTGTCAAATCAGTGAACTTCTCTATTTTTGTCAACGAGAGGCCTAGGAGCAAGATTTTCGCTACAAGGGGTCTAGGCAAGGTGATTCATTGTTGTCTTTCCTCTTTCTCCTAGTGGTGGAAAGGGTGTGATTGGGGTTTTAAGGTGGGTAAAGGCTTGGCTCACCTATCTCACCTCTAGTTTTTTTATGACACTTTTTTTGTTCGAGCCAAGAGAAGTTTCAAAAACGATTGTCCATACCCTTCGACCAGTTTATTTTCCTTGAGAGAAGGGATGTTAGGGTTTTGTCCCCTTATCCTTCTAGGAGTACCTCTTGCCATTCCTATTTTCATATTTTGTCTTTCCCTTCTACTTCAACTTTTGCTTTTGAGGCTAGGGGTGAGCACATGAAAACCGCTCTGATCGACCAAAACTGATCGAATCGCCGTCGCTGATCCTCCCCAAAAGCGACAAGAACCGATCGAAGAGAACTGATACATTGGTGGTTGGCATCGGTTTGAGCCCAAAATCGATGTCGACCGACCAATGATCACCCCTACTTGAGGCTTCAATTTTTTCTTCTTTATGGAAGGTTAAAATTCCAAAGAGGGCAAAGGTTTTTGGGTGGTAGTTTTTACTTGGACGAGTTAACACCTTGAACGTGTTCAAAGACACTCTTCCTTAGTTTTATATCTGCAATGGTGCATTCTTTGCAGGAGCATGAGGAGGAACTGAATGATTTGCTATGGTATTGCTAGCTTGTGAACTACCTTTGGAGTCGTTGGATGAGTTTGTTTGGTGTTAGTGGGGTGCGTAATAGAGGGGTGATCTTTGTTGGAAGAGGTGCTTTTGAAATCGTCCCTTTGGTGAGGGGGAAAGTGCGGCATTCTAGCTTTTTTGCTATCTCGTGAGATATTTGACTTGAGAAGAATAATAGGATTTTTAGGGTGGTCACGAAATTGGGTGAGGATGTTTGGGAGGTGGTGAAGTATAATGCTTCTTTGTGGGCATTGGTCACTAGGCCAATGTAATTATGGTCTTGTTCTTGTTCTTTTGGATTGAAGTTCTCTTTTGTTGCTAGTGTCGGACTACTGTTTGGGACTTGTGAAGTTTAGTTTCTTATTTAAAAAAAACACATCATTCATTAGGGCTTGGAAGGTGGATGAGGAATTTGTAAGACAGAAGAGCATTACCAAAAACTCGCAATGTCCTTCATACATTTGAAAGTTCAGTTTAGCACATCCTCTGACCTCACCTGAATTTGATGGTATCTTGACTTCAAATATAGCTTGGAAAAGATTGTGGATACACATACACTTACCTTGTCAAACAACTTATCTGGAATGGTTTCACGATTAAGGGCTTGGTAAGCCACCTCAAATTCACGATTAAGGCCTTGTCAAACAACTGTCTGTCTTTTTTAATCAACAGAAATGGGCTGAAGGAGGGCTTCGGCTGCTATATGTTTGATGTTGAAAGAGAGATTATAACCCTTTCTTAGACATATAAGAGTTCAAGGAACTCCCTAAGGCGTTACTTTACATTACTCCCCTTGAAGCATAATAAAACACACCGATGTTTTATTTATCCTATCAAATTAAAGTTGGAATATGTATTTGGTGGTACGCAATCAAAACAATGTTTCAACCTCTGTCAATTCAATTCCAAAAAGCTGGAGGACTTGGAATCTTTTTTGGACCAGAAAAGTAGGAATGAAAGCGCGGCTTAAGATTTTTAGTATAATTGTTTTAACAATACCATCTTACAAGTTTGTTATACATTATTTTGCCTCCATATTTTTTTTAAAATTGTGTTTGTTGTCAATGTTAGCATCCATTCTGTTTTTTAAAGTTTACTTCAAGTGTGGTTTCTTAGGTTCTATCGCGTCTTGCTCCCTTCGAGAGAGGATTATATGAAGATTATGTGGCGAACTTTTGGTGTGCCACATCTGTCCTTATTAAGTGGAAGAGATTGTTTACAGTAAAATTACTGAAATTTCTCAGCTTCACTGCTACGCTGTCTACTTGTCTTCCTTCCATGGTTCAACAGATTCGTGCTCCAAGTAAACAGGGATTTCTATATGGCCTTCTATGTAGTTCTTTCTCATTCTACTTGTTCTCATTTCAAGGTACCTGAACTCTCTCTCTCTTCCTGCAAATTAGGATGATGTTTCGTATAAAATAGTATAATTTACGACCTATGAATAACTTTGCAGTGCATGAGAAGTCTATTCTTCTGCCTCTTCTTCCTGCAAGCATGTTGGCTCTGGATGATCCTTCATTATTTAGACATTTTCTGCACTATGCTATGCTTTCGATGTTTCCTCTCATAGTTCGAGACAAACTGGTTCAGGCATATCTTGGAATTTATGCTCTTACCTTCCTTATTGTTAATGCATCAATTCATGGACAGCGAAAAGGGGGAGCATTTCATTCTGCCGGGGTTTTATTTGGATGCCTTCTGTTTTGTTCACTGGTTCTCCACGTCGTTTATATGGCAGTTCACCCTCCTGAGAGGTATCCCTTCCTCTTCGAGGCGGTAATTATGCTTCTTTGTTTTTCTCAATTCATCTTCCTTGCTGTTTTTTCCAATATAAAGCAGTGGACGCTGTCTAAAGCTGTTTCACTGATGGACAAGCAGAAGCTTAATTAATTTGCAATATTTCTTACTTAGTTACATACTTGTAACTTTGGATTTTTGTTTTCTTTACCAAGAATAGAATATCTTTTGTGCTTATTTTAAAAGCATGGGGAACTGAGTTCAGTTTTTTTTTTTTAAAAAATAATTGATGAAGTTCACAGTTTCCAGTGAAGCTCCTTTCACCATATTCATGTTATTTTCTTCTCTTTGAGTTACTTTCTTGACTATTTCTTTTGTAGGCTTTTTTTTTTTCATTTTTCTTGATGAAAGTTATTTTTTTCAATTTTTTTTAAAGGAGTTATATGAATATAGCTTGCTAGGAATTACCTGAGTTGACTGTGGATCGTTATAGTTGTTTTGATATGGAACCGAAGATCTCTTTTCTCATTTCCAAAAAAGAAAAAGGTATTTATGGGATTCCATTTGTTGGCATCTGTTCCAAAACAAAATCAGTACCCAACTGGAGAATTTTGCAAATGGGGGGAGTTTTCCATTTTTTTTCAACATTGACGTGTTTCACCTCTTCGACCAATAGCAACAACTTCCTTTTCAAGAACAATGAGGAGTCAAGAACTATGGAAGAAGCGTCTTAATTTGTTTGGTTGGTCTCATGCCTGCTGAAGCTTGTCATTGGTTTATGTTGCCATTAGTATTATTTAGTCCAATGATATGTGATGTGGGAGATTTCCACCTTTGACATCTTGATCGAAGGTACATATTTTATGTCAGTTGAACTATGCTCGTGTTGGCTATGTTATCATTAGTTTAAGGTTAAAAAACAGACCTTATGGCTGAATGTGATGAAATTCCACTTAGCTTAAAAGAAATTCAGAGAAAGTAGAAGTTTAGGGGGGAAAAAAATTAGAGTTCTCCATCTCGAGTACTTTTCCCTTGCACCAATTATTGTATATCTTTGCTAGATTTGCTCCCTAGCCCTCCTACTAAAGTGTTGGGGATACGATACATCCACCCAAATGATCAGTTCGTTTCATTTGGTACTCTTTCAATAAGAAATGTCATTGGATTTGCCTGTGGATTTGCCTTTATTCATAGTCTACATAGGTGCCTGTAGTTCATAATAACATGCCCATTATATTCTTGTTTGACCTATTTCTTATCTCTACCGATCTGTCTTTGCTAGGCATTAATTTGATTGTTTGATTAGTGCCCTAGCCACCAAAATCAAGGGAAGAAGAACATATATATATATATATATAGTAAGTAAGATGTAATCATCTTAATTACTGTATATATGCATGTGCATGTATAGTTCCTCTAAATTACTATATAACTATGGTTAGAAGGATCTTTTCCACAATCTTTTCCATCTTTCTTTAAGAAGACATGAGTTTCTAGCTAAATTTCAAAAAAAAAAAAAAATTATTGAAAATTATTTAGTTTTTAAAATTTGGCTTATTCTCAAAAACATATGTAAAAGAGTAAGAAAACATAGAAATTCATAGGTGGAAGTCTATTTATAGGTTTAATTGTAAAAAATCAAAGACAAAAAACCATCGGTTATCAAATGGCTAAAATTTTAAAGTTGAAGAATTAAATAAACACATGGTTGAACACTAGGACTAGGTAAATTAATATAGTTTTCGTATTTTTATCCATGAATTATGAATTTTTGACCAACTAAAGTTTATCGTCTATCAAATTACTATTATAATTATAATGTGTATGCATATACCCCCCCCCAAAAAAAAAAAAATTATAATTATTATATTATCTTTAACCATGTTGATTGACAGTTAAAATAGTACATTAGCATCTAATTTTATAAGAGCTCAACAGCTTTAAAACATGGATTTATCTATGGCAAACTTGAAATTGCCATAAATGAACTGTGAACCATCGAATAACTAATATTGAGAAAAATTGTGAAAAGTTGCCTTTGAAATGAGAAAGGCTATCTTTAAATGCTAGAAATATCTATTTTCCCTGCCCCTACGAATCTCTGTTTAGGCGAGAAATGGGGAGTAATTTTTTTCGGTTAGCTAAATGGGAGTAGAGATACATTTCTCGACCTGTTACTTGTCACTGCCTCGATTTATTTATTTAAAAATATATTTGTGTATATATAATAAGCCATAATACTGAACTTTAATTAAATATCATTTTGCTTTTCTAAGAAAATTGAAAGAATGTCTTTTAAATAGAAATCTCTTACTAAGAATTAACAATTTAAATATTTTTATTTAATCAAATTAAAAAAAATAAAAATCATGAACAAAGATTTATTCGTGCGGAAAACTCGACCCCTGTGAATTCTTCGTAGGGAATCTCTGCTTCGTTCCTTGCAAAATTAGAATGGGAAATGGAATGGGGACGACATTTCTCGATCCCACCCTACCTTGTGGGCACTGTATTAATTGCCCTCAAACTTTTAATAGATTGTTGCAATTAAGCAATTAGTGGTGCAACTTAATTGTGACTTTTTCATAATTGAGTAAACTAATGTATAAGTTATAGTGTAGTAATTGTTAACATGAGCTTAGCTCAGTAATAATTCACATTACTCCTTTTTTGAAGTTCAAATCTCCATACTCGTTTGTTCTATTAAAAAAGAAAGAGTATGACTAAGATTTCAAAAATGTCGGGGAAATCTTATTGAATTAAAAATATAGAAATGAGTTTTTTTGAGTTCAAAATATAGAAATAAATTATATTTACACATTAAATTTTTTTTATTTCATGAACTACAATGCAGTTAATAAAATGTAATTATTTTAATTAAAAAAAACAAATATTGTTTAAAAATGGTCCCCTGGCCCTCACCTCAAATTCCTTTTGTTTATATAAAGCTATCAATAGCCAACCTCGTGAAAAATGAAAAATTTAAACTTCCATGAAGCTTCACTTTTCCCACGGGTCTACAAACACTAAAGAAAATTCATAACCATATTTCAACTTTCTTCTTATCTTTGCTGACAAATCTTCTTATCTTTTGCAATCAAAAGAATAAACTCATATTCAAAAGTCTCCCATTTCCCATTTCTTTCCGTCATATATATATATATATATATACACACATGACCGTTTAATTCCATATTCATGAAAGTTACATTCAATATCGTGTATACGTTGTTTCATTAACCGTTAGTATTCCTTTTTCTTTTTAAGTACAATTATGCAGGAATTCGAATTACTGACCTCGTAGTTGTTAACACATTTAACATACTAATTAAGTTATGCACTCTTCGTGGTGGTTGTTAACCGTTGGTATTCAATATGTAATATTACTTAATCGAGAAATTGAAAGGTATACTTTATAGGAAGTGGTAGAGGTTGTATTTGGTGTGAAACAAAAGTCAAAAGGGCAAATCTTTGGTTGCTTTCGGTTAGGGATACATGAATGATTGTGGATGCATTTGAGCTTAATTTGTAATATATGAGGAATTCGGTGAATGCTTAATTGGTTCCTCAATTATGCCTTTTTGCTATTTCACATGCTTTGCTTTTTTTTTTCCTTCCTAAAAAAAAAAATAAAAATAAAAATAAAAAATTCCTCTTTTTGGAGCTTCCAATGTTTCAAATTTAATTACCTCCTTTTATTTGCTTTCTTCATTTACTTTTTTACCAAACACATGAATTTCTCTCTCTTGGCTAATATAGTTGGTAGGAGTGTTCAAAAAATTCGATGACTCGAAAAATCTGATCAATACAACCTAATTTTACGATTTGGGTTGGGTTAAAAAAGTAAATTTTATGGGTTGGGTTAGTTCGTGGGTTCACCAAAAATTAGTTTGGGTTGAACCGAACCAACCTGAACTTCTAATTAGTTTAAATAAATATTTTTTTACTTATATTACAACTAATGTACATATATTTATTTTAATTTTATAATTATTTTAAGATTATTTATTCTTTAATAACTTTTTATAAAATATTCAAAAATAAAATAAATATATATTTTACATATCAATACTAATTTTTTCTTAAAATAAAATTTGAAGTATATAACACGACTAACTCGAACCAATCCAACCTAATCCAAAGTTTCTGGTTGGGTTGGGTTTATCACTTAATAAGAGTTGGTTGGATTGAAGAAATTTGCAAGCGAATAGTTGGATTGGGTTTAAAAAGTATCTCGTCCTGACTCAACCTAACCCACGAACACTCCTAATAGTTGGTAGGGTGTGAGCATATTGGTTCAAGTGAGTTTTGACTACCTTAAAACAATTAGAAAGTTGAAGAAGAAATTGATTATCTAAAATATTGAAACAAGCGTTCAATGAAACCTGATAAATTGACTAATGTCGACCCAACTAACTTTACAAAATTGAAATGTTTTCGATTTTAAATTTTATGAAGTTGAATCGATCATTTTCTAGTCAAACTAATCAAATTAACTCGGTCAGATTGATCCTTTTTTTTTTTCTTTTTGACTTGTCACTTATAATGGTAAGTAAGTAAGGGCACCATAGGTAATCCGAAAACAAAAATTTGAAAACAAGCGATTTAATAAAAATAAAGTTGTATTTCATGTTTTCAGATATGTGTTTGATAACCGATTTAGGAATTTAATTCCATTTTAAACAGTAGTTTAAAGTGTGTTCTATAATATATTTACAGATCATAAAATTAGTTGTAGTTGCAAACCTAAATATTAGATTGAATATAAGACATTATTAATTAATTTATGAACATGTGTTTTTTTTAATAAATTTTATAATATAATATACTATATTATACATATTTTAATTTAACAAAAGTAAATTAAGTTTATAAACATGAAATACTATATTAAGATTTTATCTTTATTTAATACAATTCTGCATTTTAAAATTTCAAATTTAGAATCTGGATACAATGAAAACATAAAAATGTTGTTTTCAGAATTTCTACTATTTGGATCACAGAATTCGAAAACAGTTTTCAAAAAGACGTCTCCCAAATATGTAATCACTGAATTCAGTGAATCCGAAAACATAAAACAGAATTCAGATTAAATATTTTAAATTTTCAATTCTTTATAGTAATCCAATGGTTTTTTATTTATTATTATTATTATTTTAAAATGTTAAATGTAACCTATAGTCTAAAGTAAAGCTAATAGCCTCACTCACTAGAATCACACGCATGAAAGATTGAAGATTGTGAGATAAATTGGAAAATGAGTTATATATAGCAAGATTGCCTACAAGATGAGGAGTAGCTATTGATTAGAAATCACTACAAATCTAATCACAAGTGGGTTTTGAGATTAGGAAATGAAAGTGAGTTTTGTCACGAAAGGGAGAATATGATGGCAAAATCATGTATTGCTTTTAAATGATTATAAAACTAAATCATAATTATGCATTTTCATTGCATTAAAAAAGTTAAATTACCAATTTAGCTCGCCATCTTTCAGATTTTTGTCAAATAAGTTCTTGAATTCTAAAGTATTTAACGGGTCTCTAAATTTTCAATCTCGTATCTTAATAGGTTCTTTAATTTAAAAAAGTATCTAATAAGTCCTTAAGTTTTCAATTTTGTACCTAATAAGTCTCTAAGCTTTTAAATTTATGTCTAATAGATTTTTGACCTATTTAATTTTTGGGCAAAATACTTTTTTGGTCCTTCAGTTTTGTGTTTAGTTCCTTTTTAATCCCTCATTTTTTCAAACTCAACAATTTAGCCCATGAGTTTTGCATTTAGTTAAACTGTTGGTCCTTCCATCCAATTTTCAGTTAGTCGGAAAGTTGACGTGACTGTTTACACGTGATTTCAACGAAGAAATAGAAACGAGACACGTGTAATTGAACGTTGTGTTTGTATTAATTTGAATTTTGTGAGTTACAATCTCTAATGTTTATCCTCTGATTCTTTCTCTCTCTCAAGTGTAATTTGTCTGAGGGCTTTATAGCTTGTTCTCGGACGTAGATTTGATTCGAGGGCTTCGCAGCTTGTTCTCGAATGTAGACTTGTCTTAAGGGCTTTGCAACTTGTTCTCAAGTGTAGACTTCTCTTGAGGATTTTGCAGCTTGTTGAAGGTCTTCGGCTTATAGCTTGTTGAAGGACTTCGGCTTGTTGCTTGTGAAGGCATTCGACTTGTTATTGGTTGAAGGACTTCGGTGCTTGTTGCTTGTTGAAGGCCTTTGGCTTGTAGTTTGTTGAAGGACTTCGGTGCTTGTTGCTTGTTGAAGGCCTTCGACTTGTAGCTTGTTGAAGGTCTCTTCGACTTGTAGCTTGTTGAAAGACTTCGACTTGTTGCTTGTTGAAGGCCTTCGGTTTGCAACTTGTTGAAGGAGTTCGGCTTGTTGCTTGTTGAAGGTTTTCGGCTTGTAGCTTGTTGAAGGTCTCTTATACTTGTAGCTTGTTGAAGGACTTCGGCTTGTAGCTTGTAACTTGTTGAAGATCTTCGGCTTGTAGCGTGTTGAAGGTCTTCGCTCGTAGTTTGTTGAAGGTCTTCGGCTTGTAGCTTGTTGAAGGACTTCGGCTTGCAGCTTGTTGAAGGACTTCAGCTTGCAGCTTGTTGAAGGACTTCGACTTTGAGATTGTTGAAGGCATTCGACTTGTTGTTTGTTGAAGGACTTCGGTGTTTGTAGCTTGTTGAAGGACTTCGGCTTGTTGCTTGTTGAAGGACTTTGACGTTTGTTGTTTGTTAAAGGCCTTCGGTTTGTACCGTGTTGAAGTCTTCGACTTGTAGCTTGTTGAAGGCTTTCGGCTTGTTGCTTGTTGAAGGACTTCGACGCTTGTTGCTTGTTGAAGGTCTTCAGCTTGTAGCGTGTTGAAGGTCTTCGGCTTGTAGCGTGATGAAGTCTTCAAGTTGCAACGTGTTGAAGGTCTTCGGCTTATTGCTTATTGAAGGACTTCGGCTGCTTGTAGCGTGTTGAAGATCTTCGGCTTGTAGCTTGTTGAAGGATTTCAACTTATTGCTTGTTGAATGCCTTCGGCTTGTACCGTGTCGAAGTCTTCAGCTTGTAGCTTGTTGAAGGACTTCGGCGCTTGTTGCTTGTTGAAGGCCTTCGGCTTAGAGCGTGTTAAAGTCCTTCAGCATGTAGGTTATTGAAGTCTTTTAACTTGTAACTTGTAAAAGCCATTCGCGAAACATTTAAGGACTTGTCTTACAGCATTCCGCCCTTAAAGACTCGTCTTACAATGCTCCGCACTTAAAGGTTCGTGTCCCAGCGTTCCGCACCTGGAGACTCGTCTTGCAACGTTCCGCACTTGGAGACTCGTCTTCCGCACTTGGAGACCCGTCTTCTGCGCTCCGCACTTGGAGACTCGTCTTCCGCACTCGGAGACTCGTCTTCCGCGCTCCGCACTTGGAGACTCGTCTTTTGCACTTGGAGACTCGTCTTCCGACGTTCAGCACCTAAGGACTTCAGAGAGCATCCAACACCTAAGTACTTTGCTATGAATCCTCTCTGAGTTCTCTTGAGAGTGAAATTTCTGAACCTTTGGAATGAAAGAGAAACTCTCTATTTATAGAGTTTTCCAAGACATGTGGATTTGGGCTTTAGTGGCTTTTGGGCCCAACAACCTGAACTTGGGGTTTATTGGATTTGGGCCTAGTCATTTGGATTTGAGTTTTATTTATCTTACCCAATTCCATATAATCCAATTTTGACCAAAATTAAATTTAATTATTTTGGCAAATTGCATGTTAACCCTTAACTTTTAGAATTTGTCAATTCTTATTTTCAAACTAAATTTAGGACATGTGTCAACTTATCATCGGTCCCAAATTTAATCATTTACAACTTCGTCATTAATTTGGAATAACGACGTGGCAACTGGGGATTGGTCGAAATTTCTATGTCAACAGTGACACCTATTTTTTTTATATATTTTATTAATATTTAATTATATTTTATTTAAAATTCATTTTTATTTGACAAAAAACTTTTTTAATCTCAAAATTTTGTATTTGGTTCTCTTTTGGTCCCTAAGTTTTCAAAAGCTCAACAAATTTACCCTCAAGTTTTGCATTTAGTTACACTATTAGTCCTTCTATTTAATTATTTTAAATTTTTTATTTAATTAAATTATCAAAAACTTATTAAGAAAGGAGAACGAACTAAAAAATAAAATTTTAATTAAAGACTGGAAATAATTAAATATTAATAAAATAATATTTTAATAAAAATAGGTGTCACATCACTATCAAAAACTTATCAAGAAAGGAGAACGAACTAAAAAATAAAAAATAAATTTTAATTAAAGACTGAAAATAATTAAATATTATTAAAATAATATTTTTAATAAAAAATAGGTGTCACATCACTATTTTAGACTACCGAAAAATTGAATGGAAGGATTAATAGCGTAACTAAATGCAAAACTTGAGGGTAAATTTGTTGAGTTTTTGAAAACCTAGGGGTCAAAAGAGAACCAAATACAAAATTAGGAGATTAAAAAAGTATTTTGTCACATAAAAAATAAAATTTAAATAAAATATAATTAAATATTAATAAAATATATAAAAAAATAGGTGTCACGTCAGCTTTCCGTTAGGGACTAACGAAAAATTGGATGGAAGGACCAACAGTGTAACTAAATGCAAAACTCAAGAGCTAAATTGTTGAGTTTGAAAACTGAAGGACTAAAAGGGAACTAAACACAAAACTGAGGGACCAAAAATGTATTTTGCCCTTTAATTTTTTTTTTTTAAAAAACCATTAACCTATTGGACTCAAAATTTAAAATTGAACACAAAACTCAATTTTATGTGTAATAAATCTGTTAGTTTTAGAAAATGTTGAATGACATAGACTTATTAGATCCAAAATTGAAATTTCATGACTTATTTGATAGTTTTAAAATTTAGGATCTATTTAAGTTGAAATTTGTAGATATTCTTTAAACTGCAGGAACCTATTAGACACAAATTTAAAAGTTCAACGACTAAACTTACCCTTTAACACATAAAAAACAAACTAAATCTTGATCATATTCTTACCATAAACATGTTCCTATCCTATTCCTATTTTTGTTTGAAATGGAATATGTACAACTTAATGAAACAATTTAACGCATGTTTATAGTGAATTTCACATGTGATCATCCTCTCTCTATTTAATTACTTGAAAATGGATTTTTTCGGTGACATTTATAAAAACATTTCTATGAAAATTTCAAGTGTAATAAGAAACTTATTCATAGACACATCCACCAAAATCTTCTTAAATCTAGAGAGAAAGTAGTACTATATTGTAGACCACTTGTTATGATGTTGTTGATTTATAAGAAATATAGTGAAAAGGCATATTTAGGAATTAGGAGCTAATAAGGACCCCCAAAAGGCCCTCCCTAATGTTTGTACAATTTTAGAGGAAAAGAATAGCTAAAATCTACTTAACATTTAAACTATTGGTTAAATTACAATTTTACTTCACAAACTCTTATGATTATGTCTATTAATTAGTCATTGTAATTTAAAAAGTTTCTTATAACTTCAGGAACTTGTAGAATTATATAAGTTATAATTTCTATACTTTAAAAAGGGTATCCCAAGTTCTCTAATCTTTTAATTTCGTTTAATATTTATATGATAATCTAACCATGTATTATTTGATGTCATGTGGCAAGTTTGATACCAAATGTGATCCTTAAATGAAAACAACCAATGCATTGAATAAACGTTAAGTTAATAAAGTTAAAATGTTAAATACAAAATTGAAATAACTCAAAAATTATTAATTTTGTTAAAAAAATATATGGACTGAGTAGACACAATCATAAAAAAATTGGAGAGTTATTCAGTTACTAAATAGACACGAGGATAAAAATTTATAGGTTATAACTCAACCTAAAATATAAATTTAATTTTTTCAATAAATAGTTTCTCATATGTTTATACATTGTGCATACTTTTTCTTCTCAATGCTATATGTTCTTTCTATTTTCTCATTTCATTATCTTTCAAGGTCTTAAAATTTTCCTGATAATCTTTTTAAATCTTACTACATGCATTAATGACGATTCAATTGACAAATTCTATTATTTAAAATTTACATCCATGATTCAAATCTCCCTATTTTCTTTTACACTTTTGTAAAAAGAAATGAAAAAGAAGATCTAACTTTTGTACGCAAAGGATTTAATAACTTTTTTTTTGAAAAGCTGACTGTCTTTTCGAATTTCAACCAGGTGAAAAGTTAGATAAAAAGGAGAAGATGCAATATAATAAATGAAATAGGTGTGAATAATATATGGTTTATTACTTGAAAATTGAAAGTGACCTAAGAAAGAATAAGTTAAAAAATATACTTATAAATGACTTTTCTTTAGAAAAACGTTTTCATAAATTGTTTATTAAAAGAATAGATAACCATTTTGTAGAAGAAATATTAAAATGTTATAAAAGAGAGAGCTAGAATCATACCCTCATCCATTCGAATACTTGCACAATATTAGAATTATATCTGTTATGAAAAAAATTGTACAATATACTATATCTTTTGGTGGCTAAGATCAACCTTTTAAATATCACGTGGATGAAAATATAGAATTCTCAATTTTACGCGATGAAAATATTGATAAAATATCATTGTTAATGAATATTTTTGAAAAGATTATAAAATAAAAAAATTCATAAAAATATATAAATTAATAAATAAACATTTCACCTTTTTTTTATATATAAATTAGAATGGCTTATTATTAATATTCATATCAATAATTCATGTATATTTATACATATATTATAAAATAATAGCAATATGAACAATAAGAAGAAGGAAGGACAATTAGAGAGCAAATGGAGAGATGAGAAGAAAGTAGAGAGTAAAATGATTATCTAATAAATGTATCTTTCAAAGGCTCTATAAAACACTAATTATAGGATTTACAGTAGTGTAATTTAAAAGATATATCTACCTATTTTAAAAGTTGTGACTCATAAGAATTATGGGAGAGGGATTAATAGAGATATGTAACTTAGGGGAGTTATGGGCATCTCATTAGAATATTTGAAAAGAATTTACCTACCATATTCATAACAACGGCTACCTCAACAAATCTAAAAATGATATGATATGGTTGTTATAACATTTTATACTGCTATGAAAAACCAATCATAGCAATTTTTTCTAATGCCATGAAAAGTTTCCATAACATTAAAATTATGCCATCGAAAATAAACTTTTTATAGCTTTTTTCTACAACATTGCAAAATGCTAGTAATAGACTATAACAACATGCTTAAAAATACTATTATTATGGGTGAAATTAGACCAACAAGAATGAGTTGAATGAAAGGCTACAATAGAGGGCCAAATGAGGAAATCAACCTCATATGAAGTCCAAATGGACCAAAACCAACATAGGACCAACTCGTGACGTGAAAGGACAAAGAAATAGGCTTGGGTTAAAGCCTAAGCTTGTGGTCTGCCTTAACCTGGCCGAGGCCGACCACATAGTAAGACCCTCCCATGGGTCTTACCTCGGTCTCTCATGGATCGTACGCATGTACCCCAAGATCCCTCCTTGTTTGGTCCATTCATTTGAGTTGAAGACGAAACCTGCAAAAACCCTACGAAGAGGTATTTAAGCTCTCTCTTGAGGGGAGAGCAAGGTAAGCCAATTTTTATCCTCATTCTAACTGCCTAAACTTTCTTTGAACTCCGAATTCTCTCTAAACTTTTTCTGATTTAATCATCGTAGCCTGTGTGCCCTACACCATACTGGTGTCCAGGTTTTTTTTTTTGTCTTGCAATCGGTTCTTCTCCTAAGCATACAAATTCCCCATCGTTGTCACACAGAGGTCATGTGAGGTTTCTCATGTCCAAAATCTGGCAACAATAGTTAGTTTTGTTTATGGAAAACGACAATACTTGCTTGAAAAACCTTGTGCTTGAGTCAATGTTTCAAAAGAGATGAGTAGAACATCGAAAAATAAGTAATGGAACGAGGATGGAGACGATTCTGATCAAGATCGAAACCTACGACAAACGAGAGAGGTCTTCTCCTCGACCTCATACTTACATAGGCCGACTAGAAGAGGAGATTGTCGAGCTGAAGAAAAAAGTAAAAAACATAGAAAAGTACCTGTTGAAGATACTGGAAAAGCTTGACAAGCAAGACCTTAAGAAGAATAAGAAGCAAGAAGAGGAACCTCCGAGACCAGAAAAAAGAAAAAGTGATGTTGGTTGAGGGTATGGGAGAATCCATCCCATGCCCAAAGACACACTAAATGTTGAAATTTATGTTCTAAAGCCTCGTAATTAATGATTTATTTAATAATTAATAATATATTTTTTATGATTTTATTTACAATATAATATTATTCATTATATGAAAAGTTAAAGGTTATTAGTATAATCTTGAACAATATTGATTGAAATATAGGGAGATTATGTTAAAAA
Source organism: Trichosanthes cucumerina (assembly GCA_036507285.1). Classification (NCBI taxonomy): domain Eukaryota; kingdom Viridiplantae; phylum Streptophyta; class Magnoliopsida; order Cucurbitales; family Cucurbitaceae; genus Trichosanthes; species Trichosanthes cucumerina. The sequence continues at coordinate 71,309,303 of CM071838.1, forward strand.
AATAATCTAAATGGTCATAGTATATGGATAAGTTTGGGTGCCTTATCCTGGTAACACTATTGATACACCCCACTTTGTAATAGTTACAAATGATTTAATCCAAATTGTTCATGTGGAGACATATGAGTGAGGGTATCTTATACAACGAGTCTGTATAAGAGTGAACCATGAAATATTTAATCTCTCTTTATAATTCTGTTAATTGAAAAGATTAATATTTCATCAGGATAATCATATGTGACTCGATCTTAATCGTGAGTGAGTTATAAATTCCTGCGTGCGAGGGCTTGTCCTTTGATTTGCATGAGTGAGAGTGACTTTTGTAGTTGATTAAATAAGTCTACTATTTTAGAGACTTGACCAAATAGGGAGATGAGAATTGAACATAATCTCTGATGAGATCGAATCCCGTAGCGGAAGCGATTTGAATCGCGCGTTCTTGTAATATGTTACGTAGATCAAATCAAAAGCATACATAAAACGATTAAGCATGTAAATTAGATATATGGACAACAATTGTATTACCTTTGTAGACAAAAACAACACATGCTCCTTTTGATTCTCTCGTTCTCACGATCTCAACGATCTCGCGTTCTCCACAAACTACGAAGTATTTTTTGATCCGCCCGCTAGATCTTCTCCGTTGTATCTCTAGGAGAGGGAATGTGGTGGAACCTCTTTTGGAGTTGGGAGGGATTTTTAGGAAGCCAAGTGTTTTGGAACTCTTCCAACAAAACACTTGTCAAAGAGAGCACTAGGGTTGCCTTTTTGAATTATGTTAACAAATGTGCATCTCATGCACATATTTATAGAGAAATAAGGTAGAAATGACCATCCTACCCCTATAGTGTTCTTATGATATATTTCTCATGGATTAAACCATATGTTATATCAATTATATCATATATAATTGATATATCTCTTTAAACATGAAATTAAACATTTCAATTTCCCTCAAAACTATAAACCCTCCTTATTTCAATGTTGAGCCAACGAAGGGGTCTAATGGATCTACAGATCATGAGCTTCAACGATACAAAATTAATCGATCAAACTCTTTGATTCAATTAACCAACATTCATTAACTATGAGTCATTCTACTATAGACTCGTAGTTGCACTCTCCTCACTGTAGACTATGTTGTATCCACTGATATAATCAATACTTGTGAGTCGACCCTTCACAGGTTGTTCGTAATCACAGTTGGGTCAAATTACCGTTTTACCCCTGTGAATACATCTTGCTCCTTAAGCTCCACTGATCCTCTAATGAACAATCAGTCTATGGTCCTACCATAAACTTGATCCTTCTTAGGCCAGTAAGAAGGTGGGGCCCCATTGTTCAAGACTCAGATTCAGTTCTTAAGAGAACAACCTATCCGATTCCCTAATTCAGGAATGAGTGAATTCCATCTTGCATAGTTAAGTTCCCAACTACTTACAAAGTTATGTCCCTGAGAAGGTAGACTTATTGAGTCGGCTACAGACCACTCTCACCCATACTAGTCTAAGGACAAACCTCACAAACAGGAGTCCGTAGCATGCTCAGGATTCAAGTCAAGTCACTAATGACCATCTATGAATTATTATACCTATCTTGATAACGGTGTTACACTAGTAGGTTAATAATTCGCAGTCTGGTCTTGTATAATTTCATTATACAGGATGCCCCCACTCGCATGTCTACCACATGAACGAGTTGGATTACCTCGTTTGTACCAAATACAAAATGGGCCGCATCCATGGTATTACGTGTATAAGGTTCCCAACGCTATGCATATACCATAGACCTTTTAGGTTATACTTGAACAACTTAATCCAACTTATGTCTACTACACAAATGTTCAAGATCTATCATTATAACCTTGGAACTTAGTTTATTGGATTTAGATTTATATGCGAGAATATAATAAATAACATCTTTATTTATTTGAAACAAAACTACACTTGTTTAGGGCATAAGTCCCAACAATCTCATAAGATGAAATTTACTCATTTCCATATAGAGTAAGTAGATGAGTAGTTCCTTTAAGTGATTTCAAAACTGAACAATGGGGTCTCATCCTCTCACTAGCCCGAGAAAGACTTAGTTTATGGTTGGATCATAAACAAAATGTTCATTAGAGGAATAGTGATACTTGAGATGCAAGATATAATTACAACGGACTTTTGACCCAACTATATTTACAACAACTCGTGAAAGATCAACTTGCATGTAGTGATTATATCCATGGACACAACTTGTCTTATGCATATAATATGTAGGTTCATAATGTCTCCTTGTCTTATGCATAAGAGATCAATTTAGTTGAAAAATTTTGAAATATTTAAATTAACATTTAATTTGAAGTGTTCAAACTAATATTTTGTATATTTAATTTATTAAATATAAAAGAGAAAAATATATTTATTGTATTTGGCACATTAAATATTAAAATAAGTAATATATATTTGATACATTAAAGAAAAGATATTTATAGAAGTTGATAAGATTCAAATAAATAAATATCAAAGAAGATTTGAATGAGATTAAAATATAATACTTTAATTATGACAAAGATTTTCCCTTAGCCTCTACCAATAGGACTTTGGATTGAACCATTATTGCACACACCTCCTCAATAGAAAATTAGAAGAATTTTCTCTAGAACTCTTCCTCTCCAATCCCTTGTGGATTTTCTGTCAAGAGACTCCCAAGGCTTGATTCTATGTTCAAGTCATAGTAAGGAAGATGTTATGGAATTCTTGGAACACAAGAAGTAAAAAACCACCATAATTTTATTCCATATTTAAGTGAAGACATGTTTTGCTTAGCCTAAATAACTTTTTGTTTAATTCCAAAAAAAAGCAAAGTCAATTCCAACGCTCTCGCTGTAAGTTTAATTTGATTATTTCCATCACTAAAAAGCTGACCTTAGAAGGAAACGACAAACCTCGTCAGCCAACGACCAAAAGTTTGATAAGTAAGGCATGTGAGCTAAAATCTATAACGTAGGCCATCTCACAATCTGATGGTTAAGGCTGACTAGGTGACAACAAAGTGATGATCACCCAGGATCAAAAAGCAACATTAGACTTGCGAAGTCTTATCAACGTGAAGGAAAGCTATAAGGTGAGATGCTGCAAGATGGTCGTAAAGCCTCATACCCACAATCCTCTATGGAAAGATGACTCTAAGTGTTGGGATATGTGCCCTGAACTTGTGTAATTTTAGTCAAATAAATAAAGAGTTATTTGATTTGATAAAATTATATTCTCGCTTTATAAATCCAATAAACTAAGCTTCAAGGTTATAATAGATCTTGAACATTAGTGTAGTAGACACTAATTGGATTATGTTCTAGAGTAGAACCTAAATGGTCTATGGTATATGTATAAGTTTGGAAACCTTATTCTGGTAACACCATGGATGCGACCCACTTTGTAGTTAGTACAAATGAGGTAATCCAACTCATTCATGTGGATGACATGCGAGTGGGGGCATCCTGTATGATGAGTTCATACAAGACCAGACTGCAAATTATTAGTCTAACCAGTATAACACTGTTAACAGGATAAGATTAATAATTTATCGATGATCATTAGTGATTCGACCTGAATCCTGAGCAAGTTAAGAACTCTTGCTTATAGGGGGTTGTCCTTAGACATGTATGGGTGAGAGTGGCCTACAACCGACTCAATATGCCTACCTTCTCAGGGACAGAACTTTGTAGGTAGTTGGGAACTTAACTCTGCAAGATGGAATACACTCATTCCTAGATTAAGGAATTAGATAGGTTGTTCCCTTAAGAACTGAGTCTAGATTTTGAACAACGGGGCCCCACCCTCTAAACTAGCTTAAGAGGGATTGGGTTTATGGTAGGATCATAGACTTGTTGTTCATTAGAGGATCAGTAGTGCTTAAGAAGCAAGAGGTAATCACAGGGGTAAAACGATAATTTGACTCAACTGTGATTACGAACAACCTGTGAAGGGTCAACTCATGGATAATGATTATATCGATGGACACCATATAATCTACAGTGAGGAGAATGCAACTACAAGTCTATAGTGGAGTGACTTGTAGTTAATGAATATTGATTAACCAGATCAAAGAGTTTGAATAGTTAATCTCACATCATTGGAGCTCATGAACTGTAGGTCCATTAGGTCCCTCCGTTGGCTCAACATGGTAATATTGAGAGTATAAAGTTAGGAATGAAATTGAAGTGCTCAATTTCATATATGAGGTAATATATCAATTATATGTGATATAATTGATATAATATATAGTTTTAATGAGAATTAGATTCACAAATTAACTATATACTTATGAGAGAATGAATGAGGGATAGGATGGTAATTTCTATCCTATTTCACTATAAATAGTTGCATGGGATGCAACTTTGATAAGGCTTGGTATAACCCTAAAGCTCACTTGATATTGTTGTTTGAAAAGTTTCTAGACAACTCTCTCAAACTCTCTACACCTCAATCTAAAGGAACCCACCTTCCTCACTCACCTAGAGAACAAGGGAGAAGATCTAGTGGTAGATCTTTGTACGTGTCGGGTTCGGGTCGTTGAGATCATGAGATCGTCAACAACACCTTGGAGAAGGAATACAAGAAGAAAATCATTCTTCAAAGGTAAAATCATGCTGCCCTAATCTCTTTATGCATGCTTAATCTTAGATTTTATGATCTTGATATGAATTTGTGTATAAGATCAAGAACACGCGATTCGCAATCACTTCCACTGCAGGATTCTATCCCTTCAATTGGTATTAGAGCGCCAATTGTGTTCTTGATCTTGTTCTAGATTTATCAAGAATAGAGGTGAAATTTATTGATTTCATAAGATGAATGTTCGATTTGCAAATTAGATGTTTTCGTTTTTAGCACCGTAGATTTATATTTTCATTGAATTGTTCAATGTAAATGGCCTATTATTTTTGGCATATATTTATGTAAATCGAGTCTATAAGTCCGTGTCGGTCGAAGCAATGAAGTTGCTGAGAAGAACGAAGCAAAAACGAGCAAAAATGGAAGAGGGAGCTTGTTGTTCTACATACAACGTTGCAATGCTGTTGAGGCAGTTTTTGAAGCTGTAGGAGACGCAGCGTTGCAACGCTAACACAAGCGTCACAACGCTGGCACAAGGAGGCATCAACGTTGCAACACCGAAGCAGAAACACGTGCGACTGGATGGACCAGCGTTGCAACGCCGATGGGAAAACGACAATTTTGTTCAATGCGCAAAAATGTTTTCTTATTATATTAAATATAAAAACGTTTCATATTTAATTTTAATTTATTATTGTTAATTTTAATTAATATAACTATTGCCATGCATAATGTATGCTTTAATTTAGATATCCTACCTTAGGTTAAGCATTTACATGCATCATTTATAATATAAAGTGTTATATTATATAGTTTGCATGAATAATTACTATAAGGTGTTATATTAATTATGGACAACATTGAAATACATACTATTCATGAGTTGAATGTGTTATGTATGTTTAATTATTCATGTGATGAATGATCAAACACAATAACATAGAATTGCATGTCACCTAAAGTTAATTCATTAGTTTTAAAATGTTTAGAATATGAAATTAATAGACCTTAGGTTATCTAGTTCTAATTAGATTAGAATTAGGAACCATGTAATTTATAAACAATGATTAAAAGAGGAAATCTATCTAAGAAAGGGTCGGTCTAGGCTGAGGTATTTAAGCTGACGGAAACAGAACACCCCTACTTGGGAACTTACCTGGGAATGAATTTTAATAAGAGAGTTTATAAATTATAGTAGCGCCAGCGGGTTTATTTGTTGGGATGTATGTCCTAATCTCGTGTATGTTTGTAATATTCCTTATTGAAATAAATAAGAGTTATTTTTCCATCACTTTGTGTCTCGCATATTTACAAACCTAATCCAATAAACTAAGCTTCAGGGTCATTGAATTATGAGAGAACTAGAACTAGAACGGTGTGCAGTGGACACATAGGGAGGATCACGTTTGAGTTAATGACCCGAACAGTCTACAGTATATAGATAGGGTTGGAGACCTAATCCTGGATACGCTGTGAATGCGACCCGTTTTGTATTAGATACAAACGAGTTGATCCAGCTCGTTCATGTGGTTGACATGCGAGTGGGGGCATCCTGTGCAATGAGATTGTACAAGACCGGACCGTGAATTATTAGACTTACTGATGTAACACCGTTGATAGTATAAGACTAATAAATTCGTAGATGACCATTAGTGACTCGACCTTAATCCTGAGCGTGTTACGGACTCCTGTCTGCGGGGATATGTCCTTTGACTAGTACGGGTGAGGGTGGCCACAGTTGCTCACCCAATATGTCTATCTTCTCAAGGACAGGACCACGTAGCGAGTTGAGAACTTGACTACGCGAGATGAAATTCACTCATTTCCGAATTAGGGAAACTAGAGGGGTTGTTCCCTTAAGTGCTGACTCTAGGGCTTTAACAACGGGGCCTACCCTCTCACTGGCCCGAGAGGGTTGTTGTTTATGGTTGGACCATACAACGTAGTTGTTCATTAGAGAAGCAGTGGGACTTAAGGAGCAAGAGGTAGACACAAGGGTAAAACGGTAATTTGACCCAACTGTGGCTATGAACAACCTGTGAAGGGTCGACTCACGGGCATTGGTTATATCGAGGGTCACAACTTGTCCTACAATGATAGAAGTGCAGCTACGGGCTTTAGTGGAGTGTTACCGTAGCTAATGAATGTTGAATAACCGGGTCAAAGAGTTTGACAGGTTAATCTCGGATCATTGGAGCTCGTCATCTGTAGGTCCATTAGGTCCCTCGGTTGACTCAAAATTGAACAAATTGAGGGTTTAGAGTTTGATGTGAATTTGAAGTGTTCAAATTCATTATTTGGGTATTTATGTCATTTATATGTGATATAGATGACATAATATATAGTTTGATGTGAATGAGATTCATAATAAACTATAGTATAACCTAATTGATTAATTAGTGCTAATTGGAGAAATTGAATTGAGAGAAATTAAATTGAATGTGATTCAATTTAAAATTCCACAATTATGCAAATGAGATTTGTATAATAATGTATGAGATACCTTATATTATGTGATATGCAAATATGATTTGCAAATCATATAGTTGTGGTAAAATGGTGATCTGGTGGAGGTTTTAACTCCACCACACCAATATATAAAGGGCTTGCAAGAAGCCTTTGGTGAGATACTTTGCCATTTTTTGGATTTTCACCCAAAGCAAGTGTAATTCTCTCTCAAGAGTTCTCTCTCAATTCCTCTAGACTTCTCTCAAAACCCAAAACCAAAGGGAGTCCTATAACTCTCCCTCTCGAGAACAACCGAGAAGACCCTTTGGAAGTGTCTTACCGTAAGGTTCGAGGATCGAGTTCGTAGAGATCGTTGGTTCGAGAGGGATCGTGACCGGAGGAGAAAAATCTTTGAAGAAGAGTTGTTCAACAAGTAAGTAACATGTTACTCATTGTTTTTCTTCTCTTTATGCATGTTTAGCCTAGAATTAAATAGTTTAATTCAATTTTAAGAAACAAATTGTGCAACGAAAACTACGACGTTTCATGTCGTTTTTCGCTGCGGGAATTTCAATCACTTCAATTGGTATCAGAGCCAATCGTTGACAATTTCGTTGTGCATTCTGGATTTCTTAAAATTAGGTGGGTATGCTTTAATTCATGAGATGAATTGATGGTTTGCATGTTGGATGTTTCGGTTTTTGGCACTTAGTTTAGATTCACTTTTCTGTTGATTTGATCAATGTAAAGGCCTAGTGTTTTTGGGCATTTTAGAAAGTAAATCGAGTCTGTAAGTCCGTGTCATTCGTGGCATGAGATGCTGTGAAGAAACGGAGCGGAAACGAGCGAATTTGGCGAAAAACAACAAGCTGTGTTGCTGGAAATTCAATGGCGTTGAGACGTTGTTCTTTGGCGTCTCAACGCCATCCGTCTTGAGCAGCAAGCGCGCCGCGCAGATGTTGTTGCGACGTTCTTTGGCGTTGGGGACGCTGACGCCGCAGCGCTGCGTTACGCCGCGCCGCGATGTAGTGGAATAGTTGCGCGAGAGAATTTTGCGTGGTAGTGGCATATGGGGCTTCGAGGTCGACAGTTCGAGCAACTGTGACCATTTTTGCATTTAGTTTTTTATATTTCTTTGTAAAATGAATTTTAATTTATTTTATTAATTAATATTAATATAATTGTTATATTAATGTTAATTAATTTAAATTAAAGTCCCTAGGGTTCCAAAACCGGTCAAATTATGCTATTTTATTAATTTTATGAGTATGAAATTTATTATTCTATGTGCATAGTGTATGTCATATAGATTAAAATCCCATCTTAGGTTAAATATTTCATGCATCATTTATATTATAAGAGTTATAATATATAGTATGCATGTTAGGATTATATTATTAAGTGTTATAATATAATGTAAGTATTTTAATTTAATTAATATAAAAGTTATATTTCTTAAATTAAAAGCATAGACATGCATTTAATACATGTGATGTATGTATATTATATAATTTAATTATTCATGTGATGAATGATCAAGCACTAAATATAACAATGCATGTAACCTAAGTTAATTATTAGTTTTAAATGGTTTAGAACTTGAATAATTAAACATAGGTTTTCTAGTTCTAATAAGATTAGAATTAGGAATCAATATGACTTATGAATGGTAACTAATTAGTAACTCTGTCTAAGGAAGGTTTTGCGTAAAAATTTCAGGGTATTTAAGTCGATGATTTGTGGAAAACCCTACACGGAACCGACTTCAGGCGTGAATTTGGTCCGGAGATTCATAGGTTATATTCTCGTGAGTGTCGTTAATTAAGAGTTAATTAATTTACTCACATAGACCTAAGTTAATAATGTAATTATAGACTTAGGCTAATCCAATATAAATGTTATATTGGTAGACTTAGGTAAATTATAGCCAGTTTATCTAGGTCAATCACGATTATATTAAAGTGCTGAGTGGGAGGAAATAAAGTGTATGAGATACATTTAATTTTTCATCCACAAATCTCTGCTAAGTTCACACCGTGAGATCCATACTCGGCCTCGTGGCGCAAATGGGAGCGTCCCCCAGGGTGGTATTTGTATGGGTCAAAATTCAACGTGAATGGAGAGAGTACTTATAGTGAGTGGGAGCGGGACCTGTGAAAATGGGACCGACGGTCTCTTCTTTCGATTCACACCGTGAGACACCTATGATCCGCCTGCTAGTTTGGTTTGGACTAGACAATTCCTATGGAGGGCCTTGATCATGGGAGTCGAAACACCGTGAATTCTCGAAAGGGATACGATTTCCTTGTTGGTTTTCCTTCTTAGTCCTCTCTACGACGACTATTGTTTGGACAGATACTTAAAAATTTAAAGATAGAGGGTGACACTCACAGAATTCAGTAAGAGTTAATGGATTCAGATCGAAAAATAGTAACTGGATACCTAATGGAATAAGAGTTATTCTGGTATTAGGGTCTGGTCGAGAAAGTCTCGTCCAAGAGGAAGAGTGGCTTTGTCTACCCTACGGTGGCGGCCATTCTAAACCTTTGGGGTATCATTGCAATTTTTAATGACCTAGGGATCATAGGATAAAAATTTGCTAAAACCTGATTGGATTTTCAAAGTTTTTGCGAGACTAATACAAAGTTTTTCATTTTTCAGCAACAAAATGTCAAACGCCTTTAATGCTCTTTTAGCTTCCGATAAGTTAGTCGGCGATATTGTTTTTTCAAACGTGGAAAGGCAATATTGACATGATTTTGGTAACTGACGACCTAAAGTTCGTGCTCACTGAGGAGTGTCCTCAGGTGCCCGGTCCAACAATCCTATTCAACGAAGTACAGACCTTCCAGTCCTTGGTGGAAATCAAGGGACAAGAAGCTGAAGCAAGTGTTGCCTTCAGATCTTTTCACAGGGGTTCGACCTCTGGAATAAAGTTTGTAGATTCTTCAGGCCCAAAAGGGAAGAAGAAGTAGTTGAAGGAGGTTAAGGTTGACCGCGCTGCCACCCAAAAGGGCAAAGAGATCAAGGAAGTTGCAAGAAAGTGTTTCTACTGCAATAGGGACGATCACCTGAAAAGGAGTTGTCCCAAGTTCCTTGTCGAAAAGAAGAAGGCATGTAAATGTGATTTACTTGTTACAGAAACTTGTTTAGTGGAGAGTAATGACTCTGTCTGGATACTGGATTCAGGCGCCACTAACCATGTTTGCTCTTTATTTCAGGGAATAAGTTCCTGGCAGCGGCTGGAGAAGTTGTCTCTGCTGCAACGATCGACACGGTGAAGCTGTTTTTTGGCGGGAAGTATTTATTATTAGATAATATGTACATAGTTGTAAGGCTTACTAGAAACCTAGTTTCTATTTCCTGCCTATTAGAACAAAATATTTCCGTTTCTTTCATGAGTAATAAAACGTTTATTTCTCGAAATGGAAATTTGTTATGTTCTGCTTCACTTGAGAGTAATTTGTATGTTTTAAAGCCTAATTTGGTCAAAAGAATTTTGAATACTGAATTGTTTAAAACAGCAGAAACGCGAACTAAGAGAGTAAAAGTTTCTCCAAAAGAAAATGTCCATCTTTGGTATCTAAGGTTAGACCACATAAATCTCAATAGGATTGAGAAACTAGTAAAGAGCGGACTTCTAAGCGAGTTGGAAGAAAACCTTTTACTGGTTTATGAGTCATGCCTTAAAGGAAAAATGACCAAACACCCTTTTAGTGGAAAAAGATATAGAGGCAAAGAGCCTCTTGAGCTTATACATTCTAACCTCTGTGGTCCGATGAATGTTAAAGCATGAGGAGGATACGAATACTTTGTATCTTTCATAGATGACTATTCAAGGTATGGGTACGTTTACCTAATACATAGGAAGTCTGAAACTCTTGAAAAGTTCAAGGAGTTCAAGACTGAGGTTGAGAACCTGTTAAGTAAAACGATTAAAACACTTCGATCGGATCGAGGTGGAAAGTACATGGACACTGAATTCCAGGTCTATATGATAAAACATGGAATTACGTCTTAACTCTCAACACCTGGTATGCCACAACAGAATGATGTATCGGAGAGGTGAAACAGAACCCTGTTGAACATGGTTCGATCGATGATGATCTATGCTCGTCTCCCTGATTCTTTTTGGGGTTACGCAGTGGAGACTACGGTATAAATTTTGAACACAGTTCTGTCGTAGAGTGTTTGTAAAACACCTTTCGAACTTTGGCATGGTCGTAAAACCAGTTTACGACATTTCAAAATTTGGGGATGTCCGACCCATGTGTTGGTGTCAAACCTAAAGAAGTTGGAACCCCGTTCAAAGTTGTGCCTCTTTGTAGGTTACCCAAAAGAGAATAGGGGTGGTCTATTTTACAATCCTAAGGAAAATAGGGTGCTTGTGTCGACAAACGTCACTTTCCTTGAGGAAGACCACATCAGGGATCACTTACCAAGGAGTAAGATTGTAGTAAACAAAATGGACAGTTCATCAACAAGAGTTGCTGATGGGGCTAGTACGTCAACAAGTGTTGTTGATCCTAGCTCGCCTAGTCAAGTCCGTTCTCAAGAGTTGAGAATGCCTCGACGAAGTGGGAGGGTTGTGAGACAACCTGAACGTTACATGGGTTTAGCTGAAATCCAGGTCGTCACCCCTGATGATGACTGCGAGGATCCATTGACCTATGATCAGGCAATGACAGACGTTAAAAAAGACGAATGGATTAAAGCTATGGACCAAGAAATGGAGTCGATGTACTTCAATTCCGTTTGGGAGCTTGTGGACCAATTGAATGAGGTTAAACCTATTGGTTGCAAGTGGATCTACAAGCATAAACGTGGCGTAGATGGGAAGGTGCAGACCTTCAAAGCAAGACTAGTGGCAAAGGGGGTTACCCAGGTTGAAGAGGTTGTCTATGAGGAAACCTTTTCTCCTGTTGCCATGGTAAAGTCTATCAGGATCCTTCTAGCCATTGCCGCATATTATGACTATGAGGTATGACAGATGAATGTCAAGACAACCTTTCTGAATGACAATCTTGATGAGACCATCTACATGGACAAGCCCAAAGGCTTCATTGTCCAAGGCCAAGAGCGAAAGGTTTGCTGGCTTCAAAGGTTTATTTATGGACTGAAACAAGCCTCGAGGTCTTGGAATATAAGGTTTGATGAGGCGATCAAATCTTATGGCTTTAATCAGAATGTTGATGAGCCTTGTGTCTACAAGAAAATCGTTAATAGTACTGTCGCATTTCTGATATTGTATGTGGATGATATCCTGCTAATTGGGAATGAGGTAGGATTTCTTACTGACATTAAGGAATGGTTGGTTTCGCAATTCCAAATGAAAGATTTGAGAGAGACTCAGTATGTTCTAGGTATCAAGATAGTCCGGAATCGGAAAAACAGAACGCTAGCCATGTCTCAGACATCTTACATTGACAAGATGTTGTCTAGATATAAGATGCAGAACTCCAAGAAGGGCTTGCTGCCTTTCAGGCATGGGGTTCACTTGTCTAAGGATCAATGTCCTAAGACGCCTCAAGAAGTTGAGGATATGAGACGAATCCCCTATGCTTCAGCTATAGGGAGCCTCATGTATGCCATGTTGTGTACTAGGCCTGACATCTGTTATGCAGTAGGGATTGCCAGTAGCTATCGATCCAATCCAGGATTAGATCACTGGACAACCGTGAAGGCAATCCTCAAGTATCTAAGGAGAACGAGGAACTACAACCTTGTGTATGGAAGTGGGGATTTGATCCTTACGGGATACAAAGACTCTGACTTTCAGACCGATAAGGATTCGAGGAAATCCACTTCGGGGTCAACGTTCATTCTGAACGGAGGAGCTGTAGTGTGGCGAAGAATCAAACAGGGATGCATCGCTGATTCCACGATGGAAGCCGAATATGTTGCAGCTTGTGAAGCTGCAAAAGAAGCTGTTTGGCTTAGGAAGTTCATGTTGAATTTGGAAGTTGTTCCAAATATGAACTTTCCAGTGACCATGTTTTGTGACAATAGGGGTGTAGTAACTCGAGAGAACCTCGAAGTCATAAGAGAGGCAAACATATTGAGCGTAAGTATCACCTGATACGGGAGATTGTGCACCGCGGAGATGTGACAGTCACACAGATAGCGTCAGAGCACAACGTTGCTGATCCATTTACAAAGGCCCTCACGGCTAAGGTGTTTGAGGGTCATCTAGAGAGGAGTCTAGGTCTTCGAGTGCTTCCTGACTAGGACAAGTGGGAGTATTGTAAAGGGTATTCAATGCCCTAGTTTATTATATTATTACTGTACATTTAAGAAATATATTTTGTACTCCATTAGCTTAGTCCAAGTGGGAGTTTGTTGGGATGTATGTCCTAATCTCGTGTATTTTTGTAATATTCCTTATTGAAATAAATAAGAATTATTTTTTCATCACTTTGTGTCTCGCATATTTACAAACTTAATCCAATAAACTAAGCTCCAGGGTCATTGAAGTATGAGAGAACTAGAACTTGAACGGTGTGTAGTGGCCACACAGGGAAGATCACGTTCGAGTTAATGACCCAAAAAGTCTACAATATATGGATAGGGTTGGAGACCTAATCCTGGATACGCTGTGCATGCGATCCGCTTTGTATTAGATACAAACGAGTTGATCAAACTCGTTCATGTGGTTGACATACGAGTGGGGGCATCCTGTGCAATGAGATTGTACAAGACCGGACCGTGAATTATTAGACTTACTGATGTAACACCGTTGACAATATAAGACTAATAAATTCGTAGATGACCATTAGTGACTCAACCTTAATCCAAAGCGTGTTACGGACTCCTATCTGAGGGGGTCTGTCCTTTGACTAGTACGGGTGAGGGTGGCCAAAGTTGCTCGCCCAATATGCCTATCTTCTCAGGGACATGATCACGTAGAGAGCTGGAAACTTGACTACGCGAGATGGAATTCACTCATTCCCGAATTAGGGAAACTAGAGGGGTTGTTCCCTTAAGTGCTGACTCCAGGGCTTGAACAACGGGGCCCCACCCTCTCACTTGCCCGAGAGGGTTGTTATTTATGGTTCGACCATACAACGTAGTTGTTCATTAGAGGAGCAGTGGGACGTAAGGAGCAAGAGGTAGACACAAGGGTAAAACGTCAATTTGACCCAGCTCTGGCTATGAACAACCTGTGAAGGGTCGATTCACGGGCATTGGTTATGGACACAACTTGTCCTACAGTGATGAGAGTGCAACTACGGGCTATAGTGAAATGTTACCGTAGCTAATGAATGTTGAATAACCGGGTCAAAGAGTTTGACAGGTTAATCTCGGATCATTGGAGCTCGTCATCTGTAGGTCCATGAGGTCGCTCGGCTGGCTCAAATTTGGACAAATTGAGGGTTTACAGTTTGGTGTGAATTTGAAGTGTTCAAATTCATTATTTGGGTATTTATGTCATTTATATGTGATGTAGATGACATAATATATAGTTTGATGTGAATGAGATTATAATAAACTGTAGTATAGCCTAATTGATTAATTAGTGCTAATTGGAGAAATTGAATGTGATTCAATTTAAAATTCCACAATTATGCAAATGAGATTTGTATAATAATGTATGAGATACCTTATATTATGTGATATGCAAATATGATTTGCATATCATATGGTTGTGGTAAAATGGTGATTTGGTGGATATTTTAACTCCACCACACACTAATATATAAAGGGCTTGCAAGAAGCCTTTGGTGAGACACTTTGCAATTTTTTTTGGATTTTCACCCAACGCAAGTGTAATTCTCTCTCAAGAGTTCTCTCTCAATTCCTCTAGATTTCTCTCAAAACCCAAAACCAAAGGGAGTCCCACAACTCTCCCTCAACCTCCCGAGAACAACCGAGAAGACCCTTTGGAAGCGTCTTACCGTTCGGTTCGAGGATCGAGTTCGTAGAGATCGTTGGTTCGAGAGGGATCGTGACCGGAGGAGGAAAAGCTTTTAAGAAGGGTTCTTCAACAAGTAAGTAACAGGTTACTCACTGTTTTTCTTCTCTTTATGCATGTTTAGCCAAGAATTAAATAGTTTAATTCAATTTTAAAAAACAATTGTGCACTGAAAACCACGACGTTTCATGTCGTTTTTCGCTGTGGAAATTTCAATCCCTTCAATTGGTATCAGAGCCAATCGTTGGCTATTTCATTGTTCATTCTGGATTTCTTAAAATTAGGTGGGTAAGCTTTAATTCATGAGATGAATTGATAGTTTGCAGGTTCAATGTTTCAATTTTTGACACTTAGTTTAGATTTACTTTTCTGTTGATTTGATCAATGTAAAGGCCTAGGGTTTTGGGGCATTTTGGAAAGTAAATCGAGTCTGCAAGTCCGTGTCGTTCGTGGCATGAGATGCTGTCAAGAAATGGAGCAGAAACGGGCGAATTTGGCGAAAAACAAGTTGTGTTGCTGGAAATTCAATGGCGTTGAGACGCTGTTCTTCGGCGTCTCAACGCCATTCGTGCAGATGGTATTTGTATGAGTCAATATCAAGGTGAATGAAGATGGTACTTATAGTGCGTGGGAGCACGTTTAGTGAAAACAAAACCTATGGTCTTTTCTGTCGGTTCACACCGTGCAATCACTATGGTCAGCTTGCTAGTTTGGCATGGACCAGACAATCACTTCGGAGGGCTTGATCATAGGGGATCGGAACATAGTGGACACCCGAAAGGGATGAAGATTACCTTAGTTTGTTTTTCAACCTAGTCCTCCCTTCGACGGATTTTGTTGGATGGGGACTCTGGGGTCTAAAGATAGAGGGTTACACTCACAAGGTACATAAGGAGTATATGTATCCTGACCAAATAATGGTAACTAAAACCTATAGGAATAAGAGTTATTCTCGGATTAGGTTTTGGTCAAGAATGTCTTGATCCAAAGTGTTTTTGATTACCCTTCGGTGTCATATACTCTAAACCTTTGGAGTATCATTGCAAATTATTAATGACCTAGGAATCATTAGATAATTAGCTAAAACTTGATTGGATTAGATAGATTTTAGCGAGAAACTAATACAAGTAATTGTTTATTTCAGCAATATGTCTAGCTCGATTATTTCCTTATTGGTGCGGAAAAGTTAACCGGAGAGAACATACTGATTTGGAAGAACAAACTTAACACTATCTTGGTAGTGGACGATCTTAAGTTTGTGTTAACTGAGAAGTGTCCTCAGGTGTCAGGCTCGAATGCAACACGAAATGTTCGTGATGCATATGATCGATGGATCAAGGCCAATGATAAGGACAAAGTCTATATGCTGGCAAGTATGTCTGACATACTGGCCAAGAAGCACGAGAGCATGATGACTGCTAAGGAAATCATGGATTCGTTGCAGGGCATGTTTGGACAACAGTCTACACAGACCCAACACAATGCCCTTAAGTATATATTCAACTCAAGGATGTTGGAGGGTTCATCTGTTCAGGATCATGTCCTGGACATGATGGTGCACTTCAACATCGCAGAGTCGAATGGTGCTTCGATCAATGAATCGAGCCAGGTCAACTTCATTTTGGAATTTCTTCCAGATAATTTCCTACTGTTTAGAAGTAATGCTGTTATGAACAAGCTTACTTTTAACCTTACATCCCTTCTGAATGAACTCCAGAACTTTCAGTCTTTGATGAAAATTCAGGAACCGAAAAGTGAGGAAAATATTGTCAGTAGGAGTTATCATAGAGGTTCGACCTCTGGAAAAAAAACTAGTGGCTTCATCTTCTTCTAACCTGAAAGGGAAGAATAAGAACATGAAGAAGGCTGGTAAAGGGAAACGGGCTAACAAAGCTGCCACCCAAAAGTAGAAGGTCAAGGAGGTTTCTGACAAGGAAAAATGTTTCCACTGTAACGAGGACAGACACTGGAAACGAAACTGCCCAAAATACCTGACCGAGAAGAAGAAAGTGTTGGGATGTATGTCCTAATCTCGTATTTGTTTGTAATATTCCTGATTGAAATAAATAAGAGTTATTTTTTCATCACTTTGTGTCTTACATATTTACAAACTTTGTCCAATAAACTAAGCTCTAGGGTCATTGAATTATGAGAGAACTAGAACTTGAACGATCTGTAGTGGACACATAGGGAGGATCACGTTCGAGTTAATGACCCGAAAGATCTACAGTACACGGATAGGGTTGGAGACCTAATCCTAGATACGCTGTGGATGTGGCCCGCTTTGTATTACATACAAATGAGTTGATCCGACTCGTTCATGTGGTTGACATGCGAGTAGGGGCATCCTGTGCAATGAGATTGTACAAGACCGGACCGTGAATTATTAGACCTACTGATTTAACACCGTTAACAATATAGGACTAATAACTTTGTAGATGACCATTAGTGACTCGACCTTAATCCTGAGCGTGTTACAGACTCCTGTCTGCGGGGGCCTGTCCTTTGACTAGTACGGGTGAGGGTGGTCACAATTACTTGCCCAATATGCCTATCTTCTCAAGGACAGGACCACGTGAGGAGCTGGGAACTTGACTACGCGAGATGGAATTCACTCGTTCCCGACTTTAGGGAAACTAGAGGGGTTGTTCCCTTAAGTGCTGTCTCCAGGGCTTGGACAACGGGCGCCCACCCTCTCACTGGCCCGAGAGGGATGTTGTTTATGGTTGGACCATACAACGTTGTTGTTCATTAGAGGAGCAGTGGGGACTTAAGGAGCAAGAAGTAGACACAGGGGTAAAACGATAATTTGACCCAACATTGTCTACGAACAACCTGTGAAGGGTCGACTCATGGGCATTGATTATATCAATGGACACAACTTGTCCTACAATGATGGGAGTGCAACTACGGGCTTTAGTGGAGTGTTATCGAGTTAATGAAGGTTGATTAACTGGGTCAAAGAGTTTGACAGGTTAGTCTCGGATCATTGGAGCTCGTCATTTGTAGGTCCATTAGGTCCCTCGGTTGGCTCAAATCCCAATACATAGAGGGTTTACATTTGGTGTGGATTTGATGTGTTCAAATTCATTAAAAGGGTATTTATGTCATTTATATGAGATATGATTGACATATTATATAGTTTAATGTGAATGAGATTCATAATAAACTATAGGTTAGCCTAATTGCTCAATTAGGGCTAATTTAGAGAAATTGGATTGAGAGAAATTAAATTGAATGTGATTCAATTTAAAATCCACAATTATACAAATGTGATTTGTATTATAAGGTATGAGATGTCTTATTATATGTGGTTATGCAAATATGATTTGCATAACCTAAGGTTGTGGTAAGATGGTAAATAGGTGGAGTTCCATTATATAAACACCTTTGCAAGAAGGTTTGTTTGATCAACTCTCATTTTTTGGATTTTCCATCCAAGAGAACTCTCTCAAATTCTCTCTTCTCTCAAATTTTCTCTCCACCCTAAACCAAAGGAGTCCCACCACTCTCTCTTTACCTAAGGAGAACAACTGAGAAGACCTTTTGGAGGTATTCGAAATGTTCAATTGTTCGGAGAGTTCGTGAACGTGGAGATTGAGAGCGCGAAGAGTTCGTGACTGGAGAAGGATTTCGTGAAGAAGGGTTCATCAACAAATAAGTAAATTCCTTACTATTTTTCCTTCTTTAAAGCATGTTTAATCTAATTTCTATAGGATAGAATTAATTTTAAGAATTATTTTCACAACGCAAACCACGACGATTCAAAGTCGTTTTCCGCTGCGGGAGTTTTATTCCCTTCAGAAAGAAGGTAAATATGATTTACTTTGCATAGAAGCTTGTTTAGTGGATAATGATAAAACTGCTTGGATACTGGATTTAGGCGCCACTAATCATGTCTGTTCTTCTTTTCAGGGAGTTGATTCCTGGCAACAACTACAGAAAGGAGAAATAACGCTCCAGGTTGGAACTGGAGATATTGTCTCAGCTGTAGCGATTGACACGATGAAGCTTTTATTCGACAAGAAATATATGTTGTTAGACAATGTATTAGTGATACCAGGGTTTACTAGAAACCTTATTTCAATTTATTGCCTAATAGAACAATGTATTTATGTTTCCCTTTCTTTCAATAAAGTGTTTATTTCAAAGAAAGGTGTCGAAATATGTACAACTTCATTAGATAATGGTTTGTATGTTTTGAGACCGAATTCAGTCAAAACTGTTTTGAACACTAAACTACTTAAAACAACAAACACACAAACTAAGAAACGTAAAATTTCTCCTAAAGAAAAATGCTCATCTTTGGCATCTTAGGTTAGGACACATTAATCTTAATAGGATTGAGAGATTGGTAAGAAATGGGCTTCTAAATGAGTTAGAAGAAAGTGCCTTACCTGTATGTGAGTCCTGCTTACCTTTTAGTGGAAAAAGTTATAGAGCCAAAGAGCCTCTTGAGCTTATACATTCAGACCTTTGCAGTCCGATGAATGTTAAAGCTAGAGGAGGTTATGAATATTTCATCTCTTTCATAGATGATTATTCAAGATTTGGGCATATTTACCAATGCATCATAAGTCTGAAGCACTTGAAAAGTTAAAGGAATTCAAAGCTGAAGTTGAAAATCAATTAGGTAAAACAATTAAAACACTTCGATCAGATCGAGGTGGAGAGTACATGGATTTAAAATTCCAGGGCTATATGATAGAACATAGAATTACATCCCAACTCTCAGCACCCGGTATGCCTCAGCAGAATGATTTATTGGAAAGGATAAATAGAACCTTGTTGGACATGGTTCGATCGATGATGAGTTATGCTCATCTCCTTAACTCTTTTTGGGGTTATGTTGTAGAGACTGCAGTATACATTTTGAACAACGTGCCATCAACGAGTGTTTCTAAAATACCTTTTGAACTCTGGAAAG
This sequence comes from Trichosanthes cucumerina, assembly GCA_036507285.1. Classification (NCBI taxonomy): domain Eukaryota; kingdom Viridiplantae; phylum Streptophyta; class Magnoliopsida; order Cucurbitales; family Cucurbitaceae; genus Trichosanthes; species Trichosanthes cucumerina. The sequence continues at coordinate 71,329,191 of CM071838.1, forward strand.
GACATAAAGGTAGTTTATGACATTTCAGAATTTGGGGTTGTCCAACACATGTGATTGTGACGAACCCGAAGAAATTGGATTCACGTTCAAAATTATGCCTCTTTGTAGGCTACCCAAAAGAGACAAGAGGTGTATTATTCTATGATCCTAAGGAAGATAAGGTACTTGTGTCGACAAATGCCACTTTCTTAGAGGAAGACCACATCAGAGACCACAAACAAAGAAGTAAAATTGTGTTAAGTGAGTTAGACGGAACAACAACAAAGGTTGCTAATGGTGCTAGTACGTCAACAAGAGTTGTTGATACTAGATTGTCTAGTCAAGAGTGTCCATCTCAAGAGTTGAGAATGCCCCGACGTAGTGGGAGGGTTATAACACAACCTGACCGTTACATGGGTTTATCTGAAACCCAAGTTGTCATATCAGATGACGATTGTGAGGATCCATTGACTTATAATCAAGCAATGATTGACAAAGACAAAGACAAGTGAGTCACAACTATGGACCAAGAAATGAAATCTATGCGCTTCAATTCATTTTGGGTTCTTGTAGATAAACCTGATGAGGTAAAACCTATAAGTTGTAAGTGGATCTACAAGAGAAAACGTGGAGTAGATGGAAAGGTGCAAACCTTTAAAGCTAGACTAGTAGCAAAGGGTTATACCCAGGTAGAAGGGGTGGACCATGAGGAAACCTTTTCACCAGTTGCTATGGTAAAGTCTATAAGAATTCTAGTTGTCATTGCCGCATATTATGACTATGAGGTATGGAAAATGATGTCAAGACAACATTCTTAAATAGCAATCTTGACGAGAACATCTACATGGACCAACCCAAAGGGTTCATTGAACCAGGACAAGAGCAAAAGGTTTGTAGGCTTAAAAGGTCGATCTATGGACTGAAACAAGCCTCTAGGTCCTGGAATATAAGATTTGATGAGACAATCAAATCTTTTGGCTTTGACCAAAATGATGATGAACCTTGTGTCTACAAGAAGATCATCAATAGTTTTGTCGCATTCCTAGTTCTATATGTGGATGATATCCTACTCATTGGGAATGATGTAGGTTATCTTACTGACATTAAGAATTTGTTAGCTATGCAATTCCAAATGAAAGATTTGGGAGAAACGCAGTTTGTTCTTGGGATCCAGATTGTCCGGAACCACAGGAATAAAACTCTAGCATTGACTCAGACATCTTACATCGACAAAGTGTTGATGAGGTTTAAGATGCAAGACTCTAAGAAAGGTTTATTACCTTTTAGATATGAAGTTCATTTGTCTAAGGAATAGTGTCCTAAGACACCTCAAGAAGTTGAGGACATGAGACGAATTCCTTATGCATCAGCTGTTGGGAGCCTCATGTACGCCATGTTGTGTACTAGACCAGACATCTGTTTTGCAGTAGGAATGGTCAGTAGGTATCAATCCAATCCAGGACTTGAACACTGGACAACGGTTAAAACAATCCTTAAGTATCTTTAGAGAACGAGGAACTACATGCTTGTGTATGGGGCTAGGGATTTGATCCTTACAGGATTCACGGATTCTGACTTTCAAATTGATAAAAATTATAGGAAATCTACGTCAGGGTTAGTATTTACTCTTAACGGAAGGGCTGTAGTTTGGCGAAGCGTCAAGCAGAGATGCATCGCTGATTTTACCATGGAGGTCGAATATGTAGCAGCTTGTGAAGCAGCTAAAGAGGCCGTTTGGTTAAGGAAATTCATGTTAAATTGGAAGTTGTTCCAAATATGAGTTTTCCTATCACACTTTACTGTGATAATAGTGGTGTTCTGGCAAATTTAAGAGAACCCCGAAGTCACAAGAGGGGTAAACACATTGAGCAGAAATATCATTTCATCTAGGAGATCGTGCATCGAGGGGACGTGATCATCATAAAGATAGCTTCGGAGCACAACATTATTGATCCATTTACAAAGGCTCTCACGGCTAAAGTATTTGAGAGTGACCTAGAAGGTCTAGGTTTACAAGTCTTACCCTAACTAGTGTTGGGATGTATGTCCTAATCTCGTATTTGTTTGTAATATTCCTTATTGAAATAAATAAGAGTTATTTTTTCATCACTTTGTGTCTCGCATATTTACAAACTTAATCCAATAAACTAAGCTCCAAGGTCATTGAATTATGAGAGAACTAGAACTAGAACGGTGTGTAGTGGACACACAGGGAGGAGACCCGAACGGTCTATAGTATACGGATAGGGTTGGAGACCTAATCCTGGATACGCTGTGGATGCGACCTGCTTTGTATTAGATACAAATGAGGTGATCCAACTCGTTCATGTGGTTGACATGCGAGTGAGGGCATCCTGTGCAATGAGATTGTACAAGACTGGACCGTGAATTATTAGACCTACTGATGTAACACTGTTAATAGTATAGGGCTAATAACTTCGCAGATGACCAATAGTGACTCGACCTTAATCCTGAGCGTGTTACGGACTTCTGTCTGCGGGGGTCTGTCCTTTGACTAGTACGAGTGAGGGTGGTCACAGTTACTCACCCAATATGCCCATCTTGTCAGGGACAGGACCACGTGGGGAGCTGGGAACTTGACTACGAAAGATGAAATTTACTCGTTCCCGAATCAGGGAAACTAGAGGGGTTATTTCCTTAAGTGCTGTCTCCAAGGCTTGGACAACGGGCGCCTACCCTCTCACTGGCCCGAGAGGGATGTTGTTTATGGTTGGACCATGCAACGTTGTTGTTCATTAGAGGAGCAGTGGGACTTAAGGAGAAAGAAGTAGACATAGGGGTAAAACGGTAATTTGACCCAGCAGTGTCTACGAACAACCTGTGAAGAGTCGACTCACGGGCATTGGTTATATCGATTGACACAACTTGTCCTACAATGATGGGAGTGCAACTACGGGCTTTAGTGGAGTGTTACCGTAGCTAATGAATGTTGAATAATCGGGTCAAAGAGTTTGATAGGTTAATCTTGGATCATTGGAGCTCGTCATCTGTAGGTCCATTAGGTCCCTCAGTTGGCTCAAACTGGATAAATTAAGGGTTCAGAATTTGGTGTGGATTAGAAGTGTTCAAATTCATTAAAAGGGTATTTATGTCATTTATATGAGATATGATAGGCATAATATATAGTTTTAATGTGAATGAGATTCATATTAAACTATAGGTTAGCCTAATTGATTAATTAGTGCTAATTTGGAGAAATTTAATTGAGAGAAATTAAATTGAATGTGATTCAATTTAAAATCCACAATTATACAAATGTGATTTGTATAATAAGGTATGAGATATCTTATTATATGTGTTATGCAAATATGATTTGCATAACCTAATGTTGTGGTAAAATGGTAAATAGGTGGAGATTTCAACTCCACCTATCACCATTATAAAAGCACCTTTGCAAGAAGGATTGCTAGAAGTGATCTCTCATTTTTTGGAATTCCATCCAAAAAGCTCTCTCTCATTCTCTCAATCTTTCTCAAATTCTCTCTACCCTAAACCAAAGGGAGTTCCACCACTCTCCCTCAACCGACGGAGTACAATCGAGAAGATCGTTTTGGAAGTGTCCAAACCGTTCGGTTCGAGAGATCGTGATTGTAGAGATCGAAGGCACGAAGAGTTCGTGATCAGAGAAGGAATTGGCAAAGAAGTGTTCTTCAACAAGTAAGTAACTACCACTCACTGTTTTTCCTTCCTTTTGAGCATGTTTAGCCTAGGATTTATGTGATAAATTCGATTTTAAGAAAACATTTTTCACAACGAACACCACGACGATTCAAAGTCGTTTTCGCTGCGGGAGTTTCATTTCCTTCAGCTAGGGCAAGTAGGAGTATATTGTACAAAGGGTTTCAGTGCCCTAGTTTATTAGGTAGACCGCAACCATGTTCCTTCATTTTTTTTTATATATATTTTATTTTTTTATAAAAAGAAAAAGAAAATAACGGAAAAGATAAACCTATCTTATTCCATTGGGTAGACCGCAACCATGTTCCTTCATTTGCACCATGGTCTTGATGATGGACGACATTTGAGCCTTAGTTGAGGTGCTTTCATCACAATGAGTCTTGTTTGCTCAAGAGATTTATATGTTCCTTTGGAAGTAGAGATTGTAATTTTTATGACATCCTGCAAATTGTCATCCATCATGCTTTCCTTTTTGCATTCTTCTTCATTTAGCCTTTCTTGCATACTCCAATAAGTGAAAGTTGGACATTCTAGTACCGGAAGCTCCTTGGATGTCATTGGTTGTGGAATTTAAATTGCATAGCTCACTGCCACTTCCTTGGGTGGTTCCTTCTCTTCTAGAGGTGGTTCTTCTCTAATCTTTGTTTTCCCTTCTAGCTCCTCAATGGTTTCAAGTGTTGGGATGCATTGTGCTTCTATTAGAAGTTTAGGGTCTTCATAATCAATTTCAGCTCTAAGTGTCACCACTTCACATTGTTGTTTTTCTTCTTGTTTTGAAGTCTCTATATTTTCAAACAAGATTCCTTGAGTCTTGTCATGCAATTCATTTGCAACTTGTTCTACCTGGATCTCCAAATTGCGTAAAGATGTGGTTTGCTTTGGCATCACAACATCGTTCTTTGCCCTGTATTCCCTCACAAGTTCTTTAATACTAGGCTCTTTTGGAATCATCTTCCCTTGTTGGAAACACTGGTAGTGATGTTGATTTGCAAATCTGGGTAGAAGTCCATGAAGGGAATCGAATCCCCATGAGCAGCGGAAACATGTGATTAAGATCGAAATTGCTTGTTTGTTTTAGTTTACTTCCAAAAATCAGTACATTGACAAAATACAGAGATAAACAATTCTAATCCAAGCATGGATTAAACATGATAAAGCATACTGTAATTTTCTAAACTAAAAGGAAATATATTCATTACCTTTGTAGTTTCAATTAGCAACTCCTTGCCTCCTTTTGCAACAAATTCCATAACACAACAAAGCAACTTCTCTTCCTCTGTAATACAGGACACCGCCACTATAGAAAATCTCCTATCCTTTGAGAAACTTAGATCAAAGCTTTTGTGGGAAAGCCTCCAACAATTGGAAGAGAAAGGGATATGTGAGAGAGAGAGAATCGGGAGGAAAACCAGTTTTTCCACACTCACCCAAAATTGAACGATCAATCAACAAACTTCTTTCCATCGAGAAGTTAAAGCTAGAGGAGCACTTCCCCTGCTCCCTATCGATAGGGAGTCAGAGGGGAAGTGGGGAACGTGTCCTCCTGACACGTTCCCATTATTTAATTAATAATTAAATTAATTAATTAAATTAAATTTATATTAATTAAATATCATATATTTAATTAATGTTAATTAAATATCATATATTTAATTAAGATTAAATCATATTTAATCAATTTTTCTTCTAACCTATAGTTTTAATGTACATCTTATGCACATTAAATTTTAACCTATAGTTTTAAATATGAATCTCATTCACATTTAAATAATATTTGAACTCTTTCAAATATTTAATTCTCTCATGTATTTTAATATGAATCATATTCAAATAAAATTTATAATATAGAGTTCCAAAACTTTATATTATAATGTATCTTTATACATTAATGTTTATTCCCTAATTGAATTTGAACATTTCAAATTCAAATGATCTAAGAACCCTTTACGAGCTAGAAGGTGGACCTATTGTACCTACAGATCAAAAACTCCAACGATACGAGATTATTCGGTCAATCTCATCAACCTCCTAATCAACATTCGTTAACTGCGGGATCACTCCACTAAAGTCCCGTAGTTGCACTCTTCTCACTATAGATATATTTTTGTGTCCACGAATATTGACCAATTACAGTAAGTCAAACCTTCACGAATGTTCGTAACACCAGCTGGGTAAAATTACCGTTTTACCCATGGGTTACATCTTTTACCTTAAGTCCCAGTGCTCCTCTAATGAACAATTTGTTTGTGGTTCTACCAGCAAAAAGAAGTCCCTCTCGAGCCAATGAGAGGGTCAGACCCTTTGTTCAAGTCACAGAGATACCACTTAAGGGAACATTCATCTACTTACCCTAATAGGCGAGAAGGAGTGAATTCCATCTTGCTAGGTTAAGTCTCCAGCTGCCTGCTCTGTCTTGTCCCCAAGAAGGTAGACTTATTGAGTCGGCGACTCGGGCCACTCTTACCCATACTAGTCAAAGGATAATCCCTCGTAATAGGAGTTCGTAACGTCCTCAGGATTGAGATCAAGTTGCCTAGGTCATCCTAGTGAAATAAAAACCTAATTAGTCAACGGAGTTACACCTAGCAGATACTATTTCGTGGTCCGGTCTTATGCAATCTCATTACATAGGATATCTTCACTCACATGTCGTCTACACGAACACGTTAGGATCACTGTGTTTGTATCACATATAAAGTGGGTCATATCCATAGTATTACCAGGGTAAGGACCCAAACTTTATGTCCTTACTATAGACCCTTTAGGTTGTATCTCGAACTGAGATCCTTATATGTACACAACATTAAGTTCAAGAGACATATTACAACCTTGGGTGTTAGTTTATTGGATTTAGAGTTAATAAAAGGGCAATATCGTAAATAATGAACAATAACTCTTTATTTATAATAGTAACTCTTTATTTATAATAGTAACTCTTTATACATTCATTAGAACATTATTTACAAACTACGAGTTTTAGAACACAAAATCCTAACAACCCATAATATAAAGAATCAGGATTATAAGGAAAATTATCAAATATATGACTTCCTTTACAGTAAATACAAGAAATAGAAGGAATAGGGTTAGCAGGAGTTATGGAATTTCTCATCATCAGATTGTCCATCATGTAGCTCAATGATGAAGATTGTGCACGCAATGTTTCCATGATATCTACTTCCATCTTGTTATTATCTCAAGCAATTTCCTTTCCTCAACCTGCAAAAGAATAGAAACACGATTTTGTTTTTAGAATAGAAAGATTGCAACTGCAATGCAATTGCAATCTAATTGCAATGCAAATGCAATTGAAATTGAAATGCAAATGTAATTGCAATCAAATTGAAATATGTGCACAATCTATGTGTCCAATAATTTTATTGAAAATGTTGTTCTCCGGTAACGACGCCAAAAATTTGATAACATAAAGCGCGCAAGCGCACGCGATCGAAGTAATAAGAAACTGAAAGTATTCCAGAGTATCGTACCCAAGGGAACGATTTTAATAAAACTTATTTGGATGACACAAACTGTTAGCAAATTGCAAGTGAAAGGTAACCGAGGGTATAAAAAGATGGTTTTGGGGTGATTTTGACTAAGGTAAGAAGAAATAAAAACAATAGAAAAATAAGGGATTCAAAAATTGATCATGCCACTAAATTGGAAAGACAATGCAACCCGATGCAATTGCCTTGCTTTGCAGTTACATCACCGATGCGCAGCGCGACAGTATTCTGCACTTGCATGAGAAGGCAAAACAACGCAATGACGTCTTGCTGCTCTACCACATAGTTTCATATGACTACCGTTTACGATGCAATTGCGTAGCGCTATTGCATCAACGCCGTTGCATAACTCTGCACTACACCGCTTTGCTAATACGATGCAAATGCAGGATTCTGCCATTGCGACACAATTGCATGATGCGACAACGAAAAATGCGACTGCAAGTGCGATGTGATTCGATCTAACCTTCCAAACGAAGTTCTACTCCTATTCGACCTTCTTTGAAGTATCTTTAGGAGACTGAGTGATTAATCCTATATGTCTATGGTTAATCTATCCCAAATGTTTGTGCACATAACTCTAAGGTTTTGGAGTTTTGCCCTATGCCTAGGGTCAAAGTTAAGGTCTTATGTCTAAACCCTTTCACTCATTACTTTTCGGAAATCCACTTTAACTCAACCCTTTCGATGCCAAGCTAAAGCTTGATGGGTAACTTTAGATGACCGACTAAGGCTACCCACGTTAAGCTCACCAAAAGTAAACTTCATTAGAGGTTGGTCGAATATAATGGCTCTTGCTTTGAGTTCATTGTCTTTCCTTAGGGCATTCACATCTTGAATCCCTAAGGAATTTTAGCTCCTCATGAATAAGGTAAAGAAAAACAATGAAATTTCAACCATTAAGATTTATAACTCTTCCCACGTTGACCACTTAGAATATGAACCTCGGTCTACCACAACTTAGCAAGAACCGAGGGTGATAATAAGCTTCTAAACTGAGGGAGAGAAAATCTATTCGTGAAACTCAAAGTTTTAATCACCGAAGTATGCGTGAAACTCGTAAAACCCTTTGCTATGAGTCTAGCCTTAAAGGTCTATACCTTTCCAGCTGCATCTCTCTTTCTCTTATAGATCCATTTTCACCCTATGGGTCTTACCCCTTCAGGTTGGTCTACAAGTTCCCAAACTGAAATGAAGTACATTTACTCCATTTCAAGGTCCATTGCTTTGATCCATTGGTCCTTATCTACGTCATTCATTGCCTCTTTATAAGACAACGAATCCTTTACGCCGTCATCCGCTATGACAACCTGAGTTTCAGTTAAACCCTAGTAGCGGTCAGGTTGGGAAACAACCCTCCCACTGCGTTGAGGCATTCCCAACGATTGAGAAGGACGAGATTGACTCGATGTGTCGGCTTCTTCATCAACGCTTTGAAGGTCCGACTTGGTCGACAACTCTTGTTGACTTATCTGTAGCTTCATTTAGTACTAACTTACTACGTGGTTTATGGTTTCTCATGTGATCTTCCTCCAAGAAAGTGGTGTTTGTTGATACAAGCACCTTATTTTCTTGTGGGTCGTAGAAAAGACCACCTCTCGTTTCCTTGGGATAGCCTATAAATAGGCATAATCTTGAACGAGCTTCCAGTTTCTTCGAGTTTGCCACTAGCATGTGTGTCGGACAACCCCAAATCCTGAAGTGACACAAACTAGGTTTACGTCCTTTCCACAACTCAAAAGGTGTTTCTGAAACACTTTTTGATGGAACAGTGTTCAAGATTTGAACTGCAGTCTCTACTGCGTAACCCCAAAACGAGTCAGGCAACTGAGCATAGCTCATCATAGATCGAACCATGTCTAACAAGGTTCTATTTCTCCTTTCTGACATATCATTCTGTTGTTGTGTATTAGGTGTTGAGAGTTGTGACTGAATTCCATGTTCTATCAAATAGTCCTGGAATCTCAAGTCCATATATTCTCCATCTCGATCGGATCGAAGTGTCTTAATGATTTTCCCTAATGCATTTTCAACTTCAGCCTAAACTCTTTGAACTTTCAAGAGCCTCAGACTTGTGATGCATTAGATACAGATAACCATACCTTGAATAATTATCTATGAAATAGATGAAAAATTTGTACCCTCATCGAGCTTTAACATTTACTGGACCACAAAGATCCGAATGTATAAGCTCTAAGGGTTCTTTGCCTTTATAACCTTTTCCAGTAAAAGGTCACTTAGTCATTTTTTCTTCTAAACATGACTCACATAGAGGTAAAGAATCATCTTCTAACTCGTTTAGAAGTCCATTCTTAATTAATCTCTCAATCCGGTTGAGATTTATGTGACCAAGTCTTAAATGCCAAAGATAGGTATTATTATTCGGAGAGATTTTGTGTCTTTTACTTTGAGTATTTGCATATTTAAACATCTCATGATTTAAAATTGCTTTAGTTTGATTCAGTCTTATAACATATAAATTGTTTTCTAGTTTAGCTTAACAAATGTTGACACCCTCTTTAGAAATGAACGCTTCATTAATAGAAAAGGTAATATAATAACCATGTTCAATTAAACAAGAGATAGATAATAAGTTCCTCTTAATCTTAGGAACTATGTACAGATTTTCTAAAATTTAAAATTTATCTCTAAAAAAATAATTTAGCATCTCCCACTGAACGAGCTGAGACGACGTCGCTCGTTCCGACCCTAAGCATCATCTCACCCTCATCGATGTCCATGAATGAACTAGTTTCTTGAAAAGAAGAGCAAACGTGGTTAGTGGCTCCTAAATCAAGTATCCAGGTTAAGTCATCACTTTCCACTAAACAGGTTTTTAGAACTAGTAAATCACATTTACTTTTCTTCTCTTTGAGCTCAGCAAGGTACTTTGGGTAGTTTTGCTTCCAGTGTCCGTCCACGTTGCAGTGGAAACACTTTCCTTTATCTGCAATCTTGGCCTTTCCCTTGCCCTTGTCAGTAGCGACAGGTGCTTTCCTCTTCCCTCCTTTCTTCTTCTTCTGGATTTTCTTAAGGCTAGAAGAGGAGTCACAGGACTTGGTTCTAGAGGATGAACCCTTTTGGAACTTTCTGGAATGGGCAACCAGATTTGCCTCTCCATTAACCTGTTCCTTATTTTTCATAAGAGACTGGAAAGTCTGCAACTCGTTAAGGAGAGTAGTCAGGTTGTACTCTATCTTGTTCATCACCGCATTATTGCGGAACTGCAGGAAGCTCTTCGGAAGATATTTCAAGATGAACGACACCTGACTTTGCTCGCCAATGACCACACCGTTCATTTCGGCCATGTTGAAGTGGACCATCAGATCGAGAACTTGTTCTCTCACTGAAGACCCCTCCTTCATACGGGAGTAATAAAGGTATTTGAGGGATTCGTGCCGAAGCTGTCTTGACGGTTGCCTGAACATATTCTGCAACGAACTCATGATCTCACGAGCTGAGATCATGCCCTCGTGCTTTTTGGCCCGAACTTCAGAAACACTAGCCAAAATGTAGACCTTGACCTTATCATTGGCCTTGATCCAACGGTCATACGCATGCTTAACAGATTGAGGCGCATTACGAGCAGGGATCTGAGGACATTCCTCAGTCAGTACGAACCGAAGGTCGTCCACAACCAAATCGTATTCAGGTTGGACTTTCACGTAGTGTATTTTTTCCCAGTTAATCGTTCACTTTTAAGTAAGGATATAATCGAAGGCGACATGCTGAAATTTCAAAAGTAGTTCTAATTAGTCATGCCTTTATCCCACTAATAAAACCAATCTCATTTAGCAAAATTATTAAGAACCCTACTGTTTAAACTTAAATCTTTAATTTTGCAACGATACTTCAAGGGTTTAGAATAAAAGCCACCGTCGAGTGGTCAGTCACTCTTCCCCTGAATTTAGACTATCTCGGCTAATCATCACTACAAGAACATCTCATGTCCTAATGATTTTTAGCTACCGTTTATTTGGTCAAGGACTCGTTAAGTAGCTTAAATTATCCCGTAAATGTGACCCTACCATTTTCAGATCCAATAGGCCCGAGCCAACATGCTACTATTAAGAAAGACAACTGCTAACAAATAACCTAGGAGACCCTATCCATTTCTGGAGTTCGCGGTGTTCCGATCCCTATAGTCAGGCACTCCGTAGGGTTTGGTTGCTCCAAGGCAACCTAGCAGGAGAACTATATAGATATCTCAAGGTGCGATCTAATGGAGGAGACTGTAGGATACGTTGACACACATCCTTCTCCCATTTACTATGGAGACTTCCCTCATTCACCTTGGTATTGAACCATGCAAACACTTACCGTAGGAGGATACCCTATTGACGCCGTCTAGCCGAGCATATAAATCACGGTGTGAACTCTTGAGGACATGAGAGTAAACTCGACGTGAACGTCTCATTTTCACACACTAAAGTTCGTAAATATTTAGGGTTTAGGTTTAACTTAGTTGGATTCTAGCTAAAAAAATCTATCTATGTCTATGCCTATTATAACTTTTATAATTATGTCTTTTTAACTTATGTCTAGGTGAATAAACATTTTAAAAACCTAGAGATACTGCATGCTAACAAGACTACGGTTAATTCAACTCATGTTCCGGGTCAGTTCCCAGGTAGGAGGTATTCCGTTAACCGTCAGCTTAAGTACCCCCAACCTCAGACAGACCATCACTGGTAGAGTTCCCTTATAACCAAAGTTCTATTTAGTCATATTTTACTTTAAACTATTTAAAATGTTATGTAAGACTAATTTCTAATCCTATTAGAAATTTTACTTAGGTCTAATTAATTTTAAACATTTTAAAATTAATTCCATCCTACCCAAGCTCCTATGTTTGAATGCAATTCTTTGTTATAGGTGAAGGTTTCTAAAACCAATTTATAACTTTTATAAATTTTAATAATTAACCTATGACATGGAACTATATGTTATTTCCAACCATCAAATTCAAATTGGAAAAACAACTGCTATTCAACTTTTTGAATCATGGACATTACTCAAATAATATAACACATTATATTATACTAAGTAATATCATGCTCCATGCTATTCATATAATTCCCTTCTTTTATTTCGATGACACGTTCCCCTTTAATTTAATAATAATTAATTAATCAAATTAATTAATAATATAATTAAATCCATTAATTATATTTATATATCTATATAACCTATTAATTTAATTAAATAATATTAAATTAAATTAATTAATTAATTCTCAATTAATCAAAATATCAGGTTATATATATGATTGAATCATATTTAATCATACTCCCTTTTAACCTATAGTTTTAATGCACATCTTATGTACATTAACCTATAGTTTTAAATATGAATCACATTCACATTTAAATAATATTTGAACACTTTCAAATATTTAATTCTCTCAATTAATTTACTTTGAATCATATTCAAAATAAATTATACTATAAAGTTTTAATGCACATAAAAACTTTATATTATAATGCATCTCCATACATTATGCTTATTCCCTAATAGAATTTGAACATTTCAAATTCTAATGATCTAAGAACCCTTTACGAGCTAGGAAGTGGACCTAATGGACCTACAGATCAGAAGCTTCAACGATACAAGATTATTCAGTTAATCTCATTAACCTCCTAATCAACATTCGTTAACTGTGGGAACACTCCACTAAAGTCCCGCAGTTGCACTCTTCTCACTGTAGATATATTTCTGTGTTCACCGATATCGATCAATACCAGCAAGTCAATCCTTCACAAATGTTCGTAACACCAGCTGGAAAAAATTACCGTTTTACCCCTGGGTTACATTTTTCACCTTAAGTTTCAGTGCTCCTCTAATGAACAACCTGTTTGAGGTCCTACAAACAAACAGAAGTTTCTCTCGGGCCAATGAGAAGGTCGGATCCTTTGTTCAAGTTTTAGAGACACCACTTAAGGGAACATTCATCTACTTACCCTAATAGGCGGGAAGGAGTGAATTCCTTCTTGCTAGGTTAAGTCTCCAGTTGCCTGCTCGATCTTGTCCCTAAGAAGGTAGGCTTATTGAGTCGGTGACTCGGGCCACTCTCACCCGTACTAGTCGAAGGACAATCCCTCACAAACAGGAGTTTGTAATGTGCTCAAGATTGAGATCAAGTTGCCTAGGTCATCCCATTGAAGTAGAAACCTAACTAGTCAACGGAGTTACATCTAGTGGTTACTATTTCGTGGTCCTGTATTATGCAATCTCATTACATAGGATATCCCCACTCACATGTCATCTACACGAACATGTTAGGATCACTGTGTTTGTATCATAAACAGAGTGGCCATATCCAGAGTATTACCAGGGTAAGGTACCCAAGCCTTATCCCCTTACTATAAACCCTTTAGGTTGTATCTCGAACTGAGATCCTTATATGTCCCATACATTCAGTTCAAGAGACATGCAACAACCTTGGATGTTCTTTATTGGATTTAGGGTTAAGTTAAGGCAATATAGAACATAATGATAAACAATAACTCTTTATTGATATTAATAGAACATTATTTACAAACTACGAGTTCTAGGGCATAAAACCCAACACTGGCAAGATGAGGACTCATTTTGGAGAGAGAGAGAAAGACAAGTACTGCTTCTTTCACAAAGATCACGACCATGTAACTCATGGTTGTTATCAACTATGAGATGAGATTAGGGACGATTTGAGAGGTCGAGGCCAACTAGATAAAGAACCTCCACGTGAGATCATTACCATGTTTGGAGACTAAGATGGGGCGAATCCAATAGGAAAAGGAAGGCAATTCCTCGAGAGGCTAAACACGACTCAGATTACAAAGGTATGTATTCAATCCATTGTGAAACTATTAACCAAACCCTAAAAGTCATTGAGACTAAAGTTAGAGTCATCTATCAGCCGCATAATGATGCTTTGGTTGTAACTCAAACTATAACCAATATAAAAGTTCACAGGGTCTCATAGATGGAGGAAGTTCAATTGATTTTCTATCTCTAACTGCCTTCAAAGCAATAAGGTTAGAGAGAAAACTACTGAAGGAGAATATGATTCCTCTAGTTGGATTTGGGGAAAAAAAGTTACTCTAGAAGGTAGCATCAAACTCTTGTCATCTTTGAAGATGAATTGAATACAACTACCAAGATGATTCACTTGTCGGTAATAGAGTGCACATCAGTCTATAATGTCATATTAGAAAGACCGATACTCCATCAACTGAAAGCAATGGCTTCCACCTACTTTGAATGGAGTGAGAATAGTAAAAGGGGAACACAAAGCTTCAAGGAAGTGAAAACACTTAGAGAAGTCAAAAGATCAAGAAACAAGGAGGAAACACATCTTGGCAAAGTTGAGGCCGACCACACCCCCAAGGATCATTACAAAGCTTCTCTTTGGTTATTTTTCTTTAATTAATTTTATGTTTGCCAATTTCAACAATTTCATGTAAGATTCGCCTTCTATTAGCAACAAAATTCTATTTTTTAAGTTTCAAATTGTGTCACTCAGGCATGATCTTCAACTAAAAACTTATACTTGAGTAGGGGACTACTAGAAATATATGCCCCACTATTAAAAAAATGGCAAAAAAGCTACATAGAAGATTTGTCTTTTGTTAAACAAAAGACAAAGAAGCTAATAAAGGAGTTATGCTCCATTGTTGAACAAAAAGTAGAAGGTATGCAAAACAAGCTAGAAAAGTCAATAATCCTAGAGAAGCTGTGGCCAACTTTCATAGGGCGAGGTTGAGCATGTTGCAAGTAAGTAATCTCTTTTGGATTTGTGGTTTGAGTTTATGAATTAATGAGAGTATATCTTTGTCAGAGCATCTCTTGGAATAAGAATTCATTTATCTTATTTAGTAAGACTTAAATAATTATATTTGTCAGAGTATCTCTTTGAATAAGAATTCATTAAAAAGAAACGAGGATGATAAATAGAAATCAAAATTTTTATTAAATAACAAAGGATAGTCTTACATCAAGATTAAAAGATAAGGAAAAACAAGCAAAATACAAGACAAAAATAGATTAACCCTAATTCATATCAACTTCTCTATTCCCATTAGAATCATTTGACTCTAGGAAGACATAGGATATAGATGGTATTTTATGTTTGTCAAATACTCTATCAAGATTAAATTTATAAACCAAACCTCTAAATATTTTGTAATTATAGTGATCAGGGTCGATCATAAGGATTGAAGTTCTTAGGTTAATTAAGTACTGATCGGTCACTACACAGAAGTGCACATGATCGAAGTAATAAAACTGGAGTACTCTAGAGTATTATACCCACAGGGAACAGATTCCACAAAGTTAATCGAGAAAGCAAGAATTTCTAATGAAGATGCAAGTAAGGTAACCAATTTTTAAGGAGTGTTTTGGTGGTAAAAAAGTGTTGCTAATGTTAAAGAAAACATTGAAATAAAAGAAGGGAATTCAAGTTGCTTTTGCCCATTCAAAGAAAATGCTGCTGAAAATGCAGTTGCAATTGTGCCAACAATCTTAAACCTTAAGTAAACTGAATTCTATTCCTATTCGATTTTTCTCCCAAAACCTTTAGGAGACTAAGCAATTAAACCTATATGTCTATGGATAATTGAGGTTAGATAGTTCCGTGCACAACCCTTTTGGTCTCGGAGTCTCACCCTATGTTTAGAGTCGAAGTTTCGGGTCTTATGTCCAAGTCGTTTCCTCTGTTGATTTTATGAGATCCGCTTTCCCTTGACCCTTTCAGTATCAAGTTCAAGCTTGATGAACAAGACCTAGTGATCGGCTAGGGTTGCCCAAATTATATTCAATAAAATCAAACTTAGGGTTAGGCATCGATACAATTACTTTGATACTTTAAGCTTGACATCTCTCTTCTAGGGCATTCACAGCTTGAATCCCTAGAGAGGATTTAGCTCATGATTAAATTAGAAGAAAATATGATTTTTAGATGGTGAAATTTAAGGGACTTCGAAAGAGAATAAAAAACACAATTGAAGAAGTTAGCGAGAAATAAGCTATTCGAAAACGAAGCTCGTGAGCAACAAAGAGGAGCTCTCGACTTTTTATTCAACGAGCAAAGACTACAATGTATAAACTTCAACAAGAACTACAAATAACAAAACAACAAAATCATAAGTAGAGTACAATAGCCTTCAACTCTAAAATAACAGTAAGTAAAAGAGAGGAAAACCTAGAGCTCCCTTGTTGGTCGATTCCAAAACCCAAGGATAAGTTTTGAATCTTCACCTCTAAAATTGTGTAAAAGAGGGACAAACTGAGGGGTTATATTACAATCTAAATGAAGAAGAAAAACTTGTTGAAAGTAACAGAACTGGAACCCTAAAAAGAAATCTTAAAACTTAAGAGAAATATCGAGAGGGAAAGAAACTGCAGTCGTCGCCAAAACCCATCGAAGATCTCCTTTTTTATATACATCGTGAGCTAGGGTTTCCTTCCAAGTCTACCCTTAATTCATGGGAATTCATTTGGGTACGATTCTCAACTGTATTTTTTTCAAAGATGATGAAGAATCCACTTGAATCTCAAAATCCCGGAATTATCGGCGTGTTTCTGGAAGTCCCAAAATGCAGTGGCAATTTTTCCAACACTTTCCCTTGCATTTTGTCCTGCTAGTCTGATCATTTTGCGGGTATAATTTCTCCTGCAATTTCCTTTGCATTTTTTTTTTCTGTTCTCATTTTCCTTCACAAAAACACATCAATTTAGCTTATTTTTCACCAATTTTCAATCATTTTCTATTTTTCACTAATTTTAGCAAGCTTGAACAATTTTACTCATGAATGCATTTTTTTCGCTTACTACAAAATAAATATTTGCAATAAATTAGACAGAAATAACCATGTTTTGGTATAAATAATCGTCATAAATGAGAATTATCACACCCCCAAACTTAAGTCATTGCTTGTCCTCAAGCAATCAAACAATCTCAACACTTTTTGATAATTCTTAAAATCTAGAATTTAGAAAGAACCACAACCTTTCTCCGGGGTGTCTCAAACTCATAATGTTAGTTTTGACAACCAACTCCATTACTAGCTTAACTGACCTTGGTAGTTTTCACTCAATTTCTCACAATGACTATACCACTATTACCCTCGTTTGGTCTTGTCTGCTTCCTATATAAGTTCTCAGGTTGCCCCCTCCCCCCCAAACTTATTTCTTCTTGCGACCAAGCTATAATTTTTTTAGAAGACTATATTTTTTTCTGAGTCAATTGTGCTTTCGCTTCAACTCACCGACACTTTGTGGTGACAATGGCTAACTACGAGCACACATCATTGTTTTATCTACTCATTTCCTGAAACAACCTTTCATGTAGAGGAAATAATGGGTGTCATGACTTTTCCTGGTTACTTGGTTGCTTCTTGAAAGTGGAGTATGTTGGGATTTATGCCCTAAACTTGTGTAATTTTGATCAATTAAATAAAGTGTTATTTGTTTTGATAGAATTACAGTCTTTCTTTATAAATGCAATAAACTAAGCTCAAAGGTTATAACTTTTATCTTGAACATCAGTGTAGTGGACACTATTTGGGTTGAGTTCAAGAATATAACCTAAATAGTCTAGGTATAAGAATAAGGTTGGAAACCTCATTCTGGTAACACCATGGATGCGACTCACTTTGTAATTAATACAAATGAGGTAATCCAACTCATTCATGTAATTGATGAAAGTAGTGGGGCATCCCAGATGAAGAGTTCATACAAGACCGGATCGCAGATTATTAGTCTAACCAAAGGTAACACCGCTAATGTGGATAACACTAGTAATTTATAGATGGTCATTAGTGACTCAACTCAATCCCGAGCAAGTTAAGAACTTCGCTTATAGGGTTTTCCTTTAGACTAGTATGGGTGAGAGTGGCCTGTGAGTCGACTCAATAAGCCTACCTTCTCGGGACGAACCTCGTAGGTAGTGGGAACTTAATCATGCAAGATGGAATTCCCTCATTGCTCTACTAAGGAATTCGATAGGTTGTTCCCTTAAGAACTGATTCCAGGTCTTGACAACGGGGCCCCGCCCTCTATGAGGGTATGAGTCTAAGGTAGGACCTTAGACTTGTTGTTCATTAGAGGATCAGTGGTGCTTAAGGAGCAAAGAGGTAATCACAGGGGTAAAACGATAATTTGACCCAACTGTGATTACGAACAACCTGTGAAGGGTCGATTCATGGGTAATGACTATATCAGTGCACACAATATTATCTACAGTGAGGAGAGTGCAACTACAAGTCTATAGTGGAGTGACTTGTAGTTCATGAATATTGATTAACTGGATCAAAGAGTTTGATCAGTTAATCTCACATTATTGGATCTCATGAACTTTAGGTCCATTAGATCCCTCCGTTGGCTCAATATGGTAATATTGAGGATATAAAGTTAGGAGTGAAATTGAAGTGTTCAATTTCATACATGAGGTGTTATATCAATTATATATGATATAATTGATATAATATATAGTTTTATGTGAATTAGATTCATATATAAACTATATACTAAAGAGAGAATAAATGAGGGGTAGGATGGTCATTTCCATCCCATTCCCCTATATATATGGTTGCATGAGATGCAACTAGGTTAAGACGTTCTAAGGAATTACAAGCTCTCTCTTGTTGTGTTGTTGGAAGAGTTCCAAAGCACACATCTCTCTCAAAATACTTCACCTCTCCTAAAGGAAACCCACCTTCCTCCCTCACCTAAAGAACAACGGAGAAGATCCGGTGGTCGTGTCTTCGTACGTTGGAGTTCCTGTTGCTGAGATCGTGATAGTGGGAGAGTGGAGCACTTGAAGAAAGGTTCTTCAAAGGTAATTATCTTGCTGTCCATTCTGTTTTACATGCTTAATCTAGTTATATTTGTTCTTGAATTTATCGTTGTAACTAAATCAAGAACGCGCGATTCGCAATCGCTTCCGCTGCGGGACTTCGATTCCCTTCAATTGGTATTAGAGTCCAATTGCGTTCTTGATTTATGTTCTGGATTTTTCAAGAACAAGGTGGGATTTACTGTTTTTGCATGAGATGTATGAACGGTTTTGCAAAATTAGATGTTTTCAATTTTGGCACTTAGATTTACAATTTTCATTGAATCGTTCAATGTAAGGGCTCGGTATTTCGGGTAAATTTAATTGTAAATTGAGTCTGTAAGTCCGTGTCGATCGAGGCAAAGTGGTTGCTGAGAAGATCGGAGCGAAAATGAGCAAGGAATGAGGATTCCTAGTTGTTGTCTCTGTGCGT
This sequence comes from Trichosanthes cucumerina, assembly GCA_036507285.1. Classification (NCBI taxonomy): domain Eukaryota; kingdom Viridiplantae; phylum Streptophyta; class Magnoliopsida; order Cucurbitales; family Cucurbitaceae; genus Trichosanthes; species Trichosanthes cucumerina. The sequence continues at coordinate 71,348,626 of CM071838.1, forward strand.
GCGTGCTGCAATCAGCTGCGCTTGCAAAGAAAGCGCGCGATGAGGTAGCGTTACTACGCTGTGGGCGCTGCACAACGCCATGTAAGACGACAAGAAGCGGCGTTGCAACGCCGAGACGCGTTCGCGAATTTCAAAGAATTCGTGAAAAATCGTTTTATTTATATATATTAATTATAAAACGTTTTATATTTAATATATTTAATTTTAATTAATATATTAGATTATATTAATTAAAATTATTTCTAGGGTGTCAAAATTGGTCTAAATTTTGCTATTTTAATTATGCAATTGTTGTATAATTATTGTCATGCATAATGTATGCTTTTATTTTAGAAATCCCACCTTAGGTTAAGTATTGTATGCATCATTTATAATATAAGGAGTTATATTATATAGTTTGCATGATTAATTAATATAAAGTTGTTATATTAATTTATGGATAACATTGACTTGCATATATTGAAGGGAATCGAAGTCCCCGCAGCGGAAGCGATTGCGAATCGCGCGCTCTTGATTTAGTTACAACGATAAATTCAAGAACATACAAAACTAGATTAAGCCTAAAAGCAAAATGGACAGCAAGAAATTACCTTTGAAGAACCTTTCTTCTAGTGCTCCTCTCTCCCACGATCACGATCTCAGCAACAGGAACTCCAACGTGCGAAGACACGACCACCGGATCTTCTCCGTTGTTCTCTAGGTGAGGGAGGAAGGTGGGTTTCCTTTAGGAGAGGTGAAGTATTTTGAGAGAGATGTGTGTGTCTTGGAACTCTTCAAACAACACAACAAAAGAGCTTGTTGAACCTTAACCTAGTTGCATCTCATGCAACCATATATATAGAGAAATAGGATGGAAATGACCATCTTACCCCTCCTTTAATCTCTCTTTAGTATATAGTTTATATATGAATCTAATTCAGATTAAAACTATATATTATATCAATTATGTCATATATAATTGATATAGCTCCTCATGTATGAAATTGAACACTTCAATTTCTCTCCTAACTTTATACCCTCAATATTACCATGTTGAGCCAACGGAGGGATCTAATGGACCTACAGATCATGAGCTCCAATGATGTGAGATTAACTGATCAAACTCTTTGATCCAGTTAATCAATATTCATTAACTACAAGTCACTCCACTATAGACTTGTATCTACACTCTCCTCACTGTAGATAATATTGTGTCCACTGATATCCACTGATATAGTCATTATCCATGAGTCGACCCTTCAAAGGTTGTTCGTAATCACAGCTGGGTCAAATTATCGTTTTACCTCTGTGATTACCTCTTTGCTCCTTAAGCACCACTGATCCTCTAATGAACAACAAGTATAAGGTTCTACCTGAGACTTATACCCTTATAGAGGGCGGGGCCCCGTTGTTCAAGACCTGGAGTCAGTTCTTAAGGGAACGACCTATCTAATTCATCAGTAGAGGAGTGAGTGAATTCCATTTTGCACAGTTAAGTTCCCAGCTACCTACGAGGTTCTGTCACCCGAGAAGGTAGGCTTATTGAATCGGCCACAGTGCCACTCTCACCCATACTAGTCTAAGGACAAACCCCATATAGGAGTTCTTAACTTGCTCAGATTCAGTCGAGTCACTAATGACCATTTATAAATTACTAGTCTTATCCTCATTAGCGATTGTTATACTTTGGTTTAGACTAATAATTTATGATCCATCTTGTATGAACTCTTCATACAAGATGCCCCCCTCACACATGTCAACTACATGAATGAGTTGGATTACCTCATTTGTACTAATTAAAAAGTGGGTCGCATCCATGGTGTTACCAGAATAAGGTTTCCAACCTTATTCTTATACCATAGACTATTTAGGTTATAATCTTGAACTCAACCCAAATAGTGTCCACTACACTCGATTTCAAGATAAACGTTATAACCTTGGAGCTTAGTTTATTGGATTTATAAAGGAAGACTGTAATCTTATCAAAACAAATAACACTTTATTTAATTGATCAAGATTACACAAGTTTAGGGCATAAATCCCAACAATCTCCCACTTGACCTAAAGCTTGTGGAGTACTAAACATTACAATGAATGTAAATACAATAAACTAGGGCATTTAAACCCCTTTGTACAAAAATACTCTCACTTGCCCTAGTTGGGGAAGACTTGTAAACCTAGACCTTCTAGGTGACTCTCAAATACTTTAGCCGTGAGAGCCTTTGTAAAAGGATCAACAATGTTGTGCTCTGAGGCTATCTTCGTGACAATCACGTCTCCTCTATGCACGATCTCTCGGATGAGATGATACTTCCGCTCTATGTGCTTTCCCCTCTTGTGACTTCTGGTTCCTCGAATTTGCCTTTACACCACCATTATCGCAATACAGATTGTGATGGGCAAAGTCATATTTGGAACAACTTCCAAATTTAGCATGAATTTCCTTAACCAAATAAATTTCCTCAGCCGCTTTCACAAGTCGCTACATATTCGACCTCCATGGTAGAATCAGCGATGCATACTTGCTTGACGCTTCGCCATACTACTGCTCCTCCGTTAAGAGTGAAAACTGACCCTGATGTAGATTTCCGAGAATCTTTATCAGTCTGAAAGTCAAAATCCGTGTATCCTGTAAGGATCAAATCCTTAGCTCATACACAAGCATGTAGTTCCTTGTTCTCCGAAGATACTTAAGGATCGTTTTAACCGCTGTCCGTTGTTCAAGTCCTGGATTGGATTGATACCTCACCGACCATCCCAACTACAAAAAGCAGATGCGCCTAGTACACAACATGGCATACATCAGGCTCCCAACAGCCGATGCATAAGGAATCCGTCTCATATCCTAAACTCCTTGAGGTGTCTTAGGACACTGTTCCTTAGACAAATGGATTCCATGTCTAAAAGGAAACAAGCTCTTTTTGGAATCTTGCATCTTAAACCTTGACAACACTTTGTCTATGTATGATGCTTGAGACAAGGCTAGTGTTTTATTCTTGCGGTTCCGGACAATCTGGATCCTAAGAACAAACTGCGCATCACCCAAATCTTTCATTTGGAACTGCGTAGCTAGCCATTCCTTGATGTCAGTAAGATAACCTACATCATTCCCAATGAGTAGGATATCATCCACATAGAGAATTAGGAATGCGACAGAACTATTTATGATTTTCTTGTAGACACAAGGTTCATCATCATTCTGATCAAAACCATAAGATCTGATAGCCTCATCAAATCTTATATTCCAGGACCTAGAGGCTTGTTTCACTCCATAAATCGACCTTTTAAGCTCCATGAACTTTTTGCTCTTGTCCTGGTTTAATGAACCCTTTGGGTTGGTCCATGTAGATGGTTTCCTCAAGATTGCCATTCAAAAAGGCTGTCTTGACATCCATTTGCCATACATCATAATCATAATATGCGGCAATGGCAAGAAGCATACGGATAGACTTTACCATAGCAACAGGTGAAAAGGTCTCCTCATAGTCAACCCCTTCAACCTGGGTATACCCATGGTTTGCACCTTCCCATCTACACCACGTTTTCTCTTGTAGATCCACTTACAACCTATAGGTTTTACCCCATCAGGCTTATCTACAAGATCTCAAACAGAATTGAAGTACATCGACTCCATTTCTTGGTCCATGACTATGACCCATTTGTCTTTGTCTTTGTCAACCATTGCTTGATTATAAGTCAATGGATCCTCGCCGTTGTCATCTGGTATAACAACTTGGGTTTCAAATAAACCCATGTAACAGTCGGGCGATCAGATCACAACCCTCCCACTACGTCGAGGCATACTCAACTCTTGAGATGGACTTTCTTGACTAGACAAACTAGTATCAACAACTCTTGTTGACGTACTAGTGTTCTTATTAGCAACCTTTGCTATTGTTCCGTCTAACTCACTCAACACTACCTTACTTTTTGGTTTGTGGTCCCTTATGTGGTCCTCCTCCAAGAAAGTGGCATTTGTCGACACAAAAACCTTATCTTCCTTAGGATCATAGAATAAACCACCTCTTGTTTCTTTTGGGTATCCTACGAATAGGCATAATTTTGAATGTGAATCCAACTTCTTTGGATTTGTCACAAGCACATGTGTCGGACAACCTCATATGCTGAAGTGACATAAACTACCTTTACGTCCTTTCCAGAGTTCAAAAGGTGTTTCAGAAACACTTTTGGAGGACACATTATTCAAAATGTATACTGCAGTCTCCACTGCGTAACCCCAAAAGGAACTAGGGAGATGAGCATAACTCATCATTGATCGAACCATGTCCAACAAGGTTTTATTTCTCCTTTCCGATACACCGTTTTGCTGTGGTGTGCCGGGAGCTGAGAGTTGAAATGTAATTCCATGTTCTATCATATAGTTCTGAAATTTTAAATCCATGTACTCTCCACCTCGATCCGATCGAAGTGTTTTAACAGTTTTACCTAATTGATTTTCAACCTCAGTCTTGAATTCCTTGAACTTTTCAAGTGCTTCAAACTTGTAGTGCATTAGGTAAATATGCCCAAATCTAGAATAATCATCTATAAAAGAGATGAAATATTCATATCCTCCCCTGGCTTTAACATTCATTGGACCACAAAGGTCTGAATGTATAAGCTCTAGAGGGTCTTTGGCTCTATAACCTTTTCCACTAAAAGGTCTTTTAGTCATCTTCCCTTCTAGGCATGATTCACATACTGACAAAGAATTTTCTTCTAACTCGTTTAGAAGTCCTTTCTTTACCAATCTCTCAATCCTATTGAGATTAATGTGACCCAATCTTAGATGCCAAAGATGAGCATTTTCTTTAGGAGAAATTTTACATTTCTTAGTTCGTGCGTTTACAGTTTTAAATAATTCAGTGTTCAAAACAATTTTTACTGAATTAGGCCTTAAATCATACAATCCATTTTCTAATGAAGCTTAACGTATTTCTAAACCTTTCTTCAAAATAAACACTTTATTCATAGAAAATGAAACAATAATACATTGTTCAATAAGGCAAGAAATGGAAATAAGGTTTCTAGTAAACCCTGGTATCACTAATATATTGTCCAACAATACATATTTCTTGCCAAAATAAAGCTTCATTGTGCCTCATCTTTGCTCTACAAATGAGACGACCTCTCCATTTCCAACCCAGAGCGTTATCTCTCCTTGTTGTAGCTGCTGCCAGGAATCAAATCCCTGAAAAGAAGAACAAACATGATTAGTGGCGCCTGAATCAAGTATCCAAGCAGTTTTATCATTATCCACTAAACAAGCTTCTACGCAAAGTAAATCATATTTACCTTCCTTCTTCTTTTTTCTCGCAATGTACTTGGACGATTCCGTTTCTAATGCTCGTCTTCGTTGCAGTGGAAACACTTTCCTTTGTCAGCAACGTCTTTGACTTTCTTGCCCTTCTGGGCGGCAGCTTTGTCAGCCTATTTCCCTTTACCAACCTTCTTCATGTTCTTTTTCTTACCTCTCAGGTTAGAAGAAGATGAAGCCACTGTTTTTGTCCCAGAGGTCGAACTTCTGTGATAACTCCTACTGGCAACATTTGCCTCACCTTTCGATCCCTGAATTTTCATCAAAGACTGAAAGGTCTAGAGTTCATTCAGAAGGGAGGTAAGATTAAAAGTAAGCTTGTTCATAACAACATTACTTCTAAACTGCAGGAAACTATCTGGAAGGGTTTCTAGAATGAAGCTGACTTGGCTCGACTCATCGATGGAAGCACCATTCGACTCCGCGATGTTAAAGTGCACCATCATATCCAGGACATGATCCCGAACAGATGTACCCTCTGGCATCCTCGAGTTGAATATGTACTTTAGGGCATTATGTCGGGCTTGTGTGGACTGTTGTCCAAACATTCCCTAAACAGAATCCATGATTTCCTTAGCGGTAATCATGCCCTCATGCTTCTTGGCTAATATATCAGACATACTTGCCAGCATGTAGACCTTGGCCTTGATCCATCGATCATATGCATCACAAACATTTCGTGACGCATTCGAGCCTGGCACCTGAGGACACTCCTCAGTTAGCACAAACTTCAGATCATCCACTACCAAAATAGTGTTGAGTTTGTTTTTCCATGTCATCATATTCTCTCCGGTTAACTTTTCCGCACCCAATAAGGAAATTATAGAGCTAGACATTTTTGCTGAAAATTTACAAACAAACTTGTATGAGTTTCTTGCTATAACTCTAATCCAATCATGTTTTAGCTAACTATCAAATGATTCCTAGGTCATTTATAATTTGCAATGATACTCCAAACGTTTAGAATGTATGACACCGAAGGGTAATCAAAAACATTCCTCCTCTGGATCAAGACACTCTTGACCAAAACCTAATACCAGAATAACTCTTATTCCTATAGGTTTTAGTTACCATTCTTCGGTCTGGATACATACACAACTTATGTACCCCGTGAGTGTAACTCTTTGTCTTTAGATCCCAGAGTCTCGATCCAATAAAATCCGCTGAAGGGAGGACTAGATTGGAAAATAGTCTAAGGAAATCTTTATCCCTTTCGGGTGTCTACTGTGTTAGATCCTCTATGATCAAGCCCTCCGAAGGGATTGTCTGGTCCATGCCAAACTAGCAGGCTGACCATAGTAGTCTAACGGTGTAAACCGACAAAAGATACTGTAGGTTTTATTTTCATTAAATCTGCTCCCACTCACTATAAGTACCCTCTCCATTCACCTTGATATTGACTCATACAAACACCATCCAAAGGGGGACGCTCCCGTTTGCGCCACGAGGCCAAGTATGAGTCTCACGGTGTAAACTTCCTGGAGATAGCATAGGTGGAAAAATATGTATCTCATACACTTTTTTCTCCCACTGGATACTTTAAGTTTATAGGAATCTTTCTTAGGCTAAAACACGGCTAATGGTTTTACCTAACTCTATCAACATAACTCTTATATTGATAATCAATATAACTCTTATATTGATTTTATCCTAAGTTTATAAAAAAACTCCTTATATTAAACCTAGGATTTCTAGTTTATTAACCCCTTAATAAACCCGCTGACGCTACTGTAATTTATAAGACTCTCTGATTAAATTTCACTCTCTCAGTCGATTCTCGGGTAGGGTATTTCGTTTCACAACCTTAAATAATACTGAAATAGACAGAACTTTCCTTAGACAGAGTTCCTCTTTTAATCATAGCTTATAAATTACTTGGTTCCTAATTCTAATTTAATTAGAACTAGATAGCCTAAGGTCTATTATTTCCAAGTTCTAAACATTTTAAAACTAATAGTTAACCTTAGGTGACATGCATACTATGTTATAGTGCTTGATCATTCATCACATGAATAATAAGACATTCATAGCATATTCATTTCATGAAAAATAATGCATGTCAATGCTGTCCAAAAATTAATATAACATCCTTATATTAATTAATCATGCAAACTATATAATATAACTCCTTATATTATAAATGATGCATGAAAATGCTTAACCTAAGGTGGGATTTCTAAAATACAAGCATACATTATGCATGGCAATAATTACACGACAATTGCATAATTAAAATAGCAAAAATTAGACCAATTTTGGCACCCTAGAAATAATTTTAATTAATATAATCTAATTATATTAATTAAAATTAAATATATTAAAAACAAAACATTTTTATAATTAATATATATAATAAAAATCGATTTCTGCTCGTTGCTCCTTTGCGTGAAACGTATCTGGCGTTACAACGCTGCTTTTGTTGTCTTCTGCCGAGCGTTGCATAACGCCACGCCGTTGCAACGCTAGAGGCTGCGTTGCAATGCCGCCTCTCGCGCGCTTCTCTCAAGCGCAGCTGCAGTAACGCCGCATTGCACATAACAACAATGAGATTTCTCCAAATCTTGCTCGTTTTCGCTCCGATCTTCTCAGGAACCGCCTTGCCTCGATCGACACGGACTTACAGACTCGATTTACAATTAAATTTGCCCAAAACACCGGGCCCTTACATTGAACGTTTCAATGGAAATTGTAAATCTAAATGCCAAAAATTGAAAACATCTAATTTTGCAAAACCGTTCATACATCTCATGCAAAAAACAGTAAATCTCACCTTGTTCTTGAAAAATCCAGAACATAAATCAAGAACGCAATTGGTCTCTGATACCAATTGAAGGAATCGAAGTCCCATGAATGGGAAGCAATTGCGAATCGCGCGCTCTTGATTTAGTTACAACGATAAATTCAAGAACATACAAAACTAGATTAAGCATAAAAGCAAAATGGACAGCAAGAAATTACCTTTGAAGAACCTTTCTTCTAGTGCTCCTCTCTCCCACGATCACGATCTCAGCAACAAGAACTCCAACGTGCGAAGACACGACCACCGGATCTTCTCCGTTGTTCTCTAGGTGAGGGAGGAAGGTGGGTTCCCTTTAGGACAGGTGAGGTATTTTGAGAGAGATGTGTGTGTCTTGGAACTCTTCAAACAACACAACAAAAGAGCTTGTTGAACCTTAACCTAGTTGCATCTCATGCAACCATATATATAGAGAAATAGGATGGAAATGATCATCTTACCCCTCCTTTAATCTCTCTTTAGTATATAGTTTATATATGAATCTAATTTACATTAAAACTATATATTATATCAATTATATTAATTGAATTGAACACTTCAATTTCTCTCCTAACTTTATACCCTCAATATTACCATGTTGAGCCAACGGAGGATCTAATGGACCTACGGATCATGAGCTCCATGATGCGAGATTAACCGTCAAACTCTTTGATCCAGCTTAATCAATATTCATTAACTACAAGTCACTCCACTATAGACTTGTAGCTGCACTCTCCTCACTGTAGATAATATTGTGTCCACTAATATAGTCATTACCCACGAGTCGACCCTTCACAGGTTGTTCGTAATCACAATTGGGTCAAATTACCGTTTTACCCCTGTGATTACCTTTTTGCTCCTTAAGCACCACTGATCCTCTAATGAACAACAAGTCTAAGGTCCTACCTTAGACTCATACCCCTCATAGAGGGCGGGGCCCCGTTGTTCAAGACCTGAAGTCAGTTCTTAAGGGAACAACCTATCTAATTCCTCAATAGAGGAATGAGTGAATTCCATCTTGCACAGTTAAGTTCCCAGCTACCTACGAGGTTCTGTCGCTGAGAAGGTAGGCTTATTGAGTCGGCTACAGTGCCACTCTCTCACCCATACTAGTCTAAGGACAAACCCCTATAAGCATGAGTTCTTAACTTGCTCGAGATTCAGTCGAGTCACTAATGACCATCTATAAATTACTAGTCTTATCCATTAACGGTGTTATACTTGGTTAGATTAATAATTTGCGATCCAGTCTTGTATGAACTCTTCATACAGGATGCCCCCACTCACATGTTAACTACATGAATGTGTTGGATTACCTCATTTGTACTAATTACAAAGTGGGCCGCATCCATGGTGTTACCAGAATAAGGTTTCCAACCTTATTCTTATACCATAAACTATTTAGGTTATAATCTTGAACTCAACCCAAATAGTGTCCAGTACACTGATTTCAAGATAAAAGTTATAACCTTGGAGCTTAGTTTATTGGATTTATAAAAGAAGGACTGTAATCTTATCAAAATAAATAACACTTTATTTAATTGATCAAAATTACACAAGTTTAGGGCATAAATCCCAACATATATATCATGAGATGAATATGCTATGAATGTCTTATTATTCATGTGATGAATGTTCAAGCACTATTACATAGTATGCTGTCACCTAAGGTTAATTATTAATTTTAAAGTGTTTAGAACTTGGAAATAATAGACCTTAGGTTATCTAGTTCTAATTAGATTAGAATTAGGAACCAGGTAATTTATAAGCTATGATTAAAAGAGAAACTCTGTCTAAGGAAAGTTCTGTCTAGGATGAGGTATTTAAGTCGACTTTAAATGTAACACCCCTACACTGAAGGCGACTGGGAGTGAAATTTAATCAAAGAGTCTTATAAATTACAGTAGCATCAGCGGGTTTATTAAGGGGTTAATAAACTAGAAATCCTAGGTTTAATATAAGGAGTTATATTAACAAACTTATGATAAAATCAATATAAGAGTTATATTGATTATCAATATAAAAGTTATATTGATAGAGTTAGGAAAAACCATTAGTCGGGTTTTAGCCTAAGTAAGATTCCTATAAACTTTAAAGTATTCAGTGGGAGGAAAAAGTGTATGAGATACATGTTTTTCCACCTACGCTATCTCTTAGAAGTTCACACCGTGAGACTCATACTTGGCCTCGTGGCGCAAACGGGAGCGCCCCCTTCGGATGGTGTTTGTATGAGTCAATATCAAGGTGAATGGAGAGGGTACTTATAGTGAGTGGGAGCAGGTTTAGTGAAAACAAAACCTATGGTCTATTTTGTCGGTTTACACCGTTAGACCACTATGGTCAGCCTGCTAGTTTGGCCTGGACAAGACAATCCCTTCGGAGGGCTTGATCATAGGGGATCGAACACAGTAGACACCTGAAAGGGATAAAGATTCCCTCAGACTATTTTTCAATCTAGTCCTCCTTTCGGCGGATTTTATTGGATGGAGACTCTGGGATCTAAAAACAGAGGGTTACACTCACGGGATACATAAGTTGTGTATGTATCCAGACCGAAAAATGGTAACTAAAACCTATAGGAATAAGAGTTATTCTTGTATTAGGTTTTAGTCAAGAGTGTCTTGATCCAAAGGAGGAATGTTTTTTATTACCCTTCGGTGTCATACATTCTAAACCTTTGGAGTATCATTGCAAATTATAAATGGCCGAGGAATCATTTGATAATTAGCTAAAACATGATTGGATTAGAGTTATAGCAAGAAACTCATACAAGTTTGTTTGTAAATTTTCAGCAAAAATGTCTAGCTCTATGATTTCATTATTGGGTGCGAAAAAGTTAACTGGAGAGAACATAATGACTTGGAGGAATGGACTCAACATAATTTTGGTTACACATGATCTTAAGTTCGTTTTCAATGAGAAGTGTCCTCAATTTCCTGCTCAAAAAGCATCTCAAGCTGTTGAGGATGCATATGACCGTTGGATCAATGCCAACGAAAAGGCAAAAGCCTATATCCTGGGTAGAATACCTGATGTTTTAGCCAGGAGGCTGGAGGGTAAGGTCTCAGCTCGTGAGATCATGGATTTTGTGCTAAATTTGTCTAGACAACCGTCCAAACAAATTCGGCATGAAGCCCTAAAATTCGTTTACAACGCACGCATGAAGGAAGGAACATCAGTGAGAGAACATGTTCTCAATCTAATTGCCCACTTCAATGTAGCGGAATTAAACGGAGCGATCATAGATGAGAAATGTCAGGTTTTGTTCATCTTAGAATCTCTTCCGAAGAGTTTTCTGCACTCAGAGCAATTCAAATGATGAACAACATAGAGTATGATCTCGACTTCTCTGCTACATGAGCCGCAGAATTATCTTCTTATGGATGATAAGAGACAACAAAATGGAGAGGCAAATTTGTTTGCTCATTCCAAAAGTTCTCAGGAGGATTCATCCTCTGGAACTAAGAACTGCAGCCATACTTCTGAACTTAAGAAGATACAGAAGAAGAGGAAAAGGAGCAGATAAAGAGCAATCGTCTGGCAAAGAAAGGCTGTTATTTGATAACATGTAGCTTAAGGGTTTATTAGAAACCTTATTTTAATTTCTTGCCTTAGCGAACATTGTACTTCTTTTTCTTTTCAATTGAATAAAGTGTTTATTTCATTGAAAAAGTATTGTACTATGTGTTGCTCTTTTTGAGAATTATTTGCAAACGGTTTAATTCAGTTAAAATAGTTTTAACAAGTGAATTCTACAAAATTGCAAGTACACGAACTAATTTCTCCTAAAGAAAAATGCTCATCTTTGGCATCTAAGATGAGGTCACTTTAATCTCAATAGGATTGAGAGATTGGTAAAGAACGGACTTCTAAACGAGTTAGAAGAAAATTCTTTGCCAGTATGTGAATCATGCCTAGAAGGAAAAATGACTAAATGACCTTTTAGTGGAAACGGTTATAGAGCCAAAGACCCTCTAGAGCTTATACATTCAGACCTTTGTGGTCCGATAAATGTTAAAGCCAGGGGAGGATATGAATATTTCATCTCTTTTATAGATGATTATTCTAGATTTGGGCATATTTACCTGATGCACCACAAGTCTAAGCACTTGAAAAGTTCAAGGAATTCAAGACTGAGGTTGAAAATCAATTAGGTAAAACTATTAAAACACTTCGATCTGATCGAGGTGGAGAGTACATGGATTTAAAATTCCAGAACTATATGATAGAACATGGAATTACATCCCAACTCTCAAATTTCTCAGCACACCACAAAGAAAGCGGTGTATCGAAAAGGAGAAATAGAACCTTGTTGGACATGGTTCGATCAATGATGAGCTATGCTCATCTCCCTAGTTCCTTTTGGGGTTACGCAGTAGAGACTGCAATATACATTTTGAATAATGTGCCCTCCAAAAGTGTTTCTGAAACACCTTTTGAACTCTGGAAAGGACGTAAAGGTAGTTTATGTCACTTTAGAATATGGGGTTGTCCGACACATGTGCTTGTGACAAATCCAAAGAAGTTGGATTTACGTTCAAAGTTATGCCTATTCGTAGGATACCCGAAAGAAACAAGAGGTGGTTTATTCTATGATCCTAAGGAAGATAAGGTTTTTGTGTCGACAAATGCCATTTTCTTGGAGGAGGACCACATAAGGGACCACAAATCAAAAAGTAAAGTAGTGTTGAGTGAGTTAGACAGAATAATAGCAAAAGTTGCTAATAAGAACACTAGTACGTCAACAAGAGTTGTTGATACTGGTTTGTCTAGTCAAGAGAGTCCATCTCAAGAGTTGAGTATGCCTCGACGTAGTGGGAGGGTTGTGATACACCTTTGACCAATTACATGGGTTTAAATTTGAAACCCAAGTTGTTATACCAGATGACAACTGCGATGATCCATTGACTTATAATCAAGCAATGGTTGACAAAGACAAAGACAAATGGGTCATAGCCATGGACCAAGAAATAGAGTCTATGTACTTCAATTCTGTTTGGGATCTTGTAGATAAGCCTGATGGGGTAAAACCTATAGGTTGTAAGTGGATCTACAAGAGAAAACGTGGTGTAGATGGGAAGGTGCAAACCTTTAAAGTTAGACTAGTAACAAAGGGTTATACCCAGGTTGAAGGAGTTGACTATGAGGAGACCTTTTCACCTGTTGCTATGGTAAAGTCTATTCGTATTCTTCTTGCCATTGCCGCATATTATGACTATGAGGTATGGAAAATGGATGTCAAGACAGCCTTTTTGAATGGCAATCTTGAGGAAAACATCTACATGGACCAACCCAAAGGGTTCATTGAACCAGACAAGAGCAAAGGGTTTGCAGAGCTTAAAAGGTCAATTTATGGATCAAACAAGCCTCTAGGTCATGGAATATAAGATTTGATGAGGCAATCAGATCTTATGGTTTTGACCAAAATGATTATGAACCTTGTGTCTACAAGAAAATCATCAATAGTTCTGTCGCATTTCTAATTCTCTATGTGGATGATATCCTACTCATTGGGAATGATGCAGGTTATCTTACTGACATCAAGGAATGGCTAGCTACGCAGCCCAAATGAAAGATTTGGGTGATGCGCATTTGTTCTTAGGATCCGCATTGTCCTGAACCGCAAGAATAAAACACTAGCCTTGTCTCAAGCATCATACATAGACAAAGTGTTGTCAAGGTTTAAGATGCACTATTCCAAAAAGGGCTTGTTGCCTTTTAGACATAGAATCCATTTGTCTAAGGAACAGTGTCCTAAGACACCTCAAGGAGTTGAGGATATGAGACGGATTCCTTATGCATCGGTTGTTGGGAGCCTGATGTACGCCATGTTGTGTACTAGGCCCGACATCTGCTTTTGCATTGGGATGGTCGGTGAGGTATCAATCCAATCCAGACTTGAACACCGAATAATGTTAAAACAATCCTTAAGTATCTTCGGAGAACAAGGAACTACATGCTTGTGTATGGGGCTAAGGATTTGATCCTTACAGGATACACGAATTCTGACTTTCAGACTGATAAAAAAGATTCTCAGAAATCTACATCAAGGTCAGTATTCACACTTAACGGAGGAGTTGTAGTATGGCGAAGCGTCAAACAAAGATGCATCGTTGATTCCACCATGGAGGTCGAATATGTAGCAGCTTGTGAAGCAGCTAAGGAGACCGTTTGGTTAAGGAAATTCATGCTAAATTTGGAAGTTGCTCCAAATATGACTTTGCCCATCACGCTGTATTGCGATAACAGTGGTGCAGTGGAAAATTCGAGGAAACCCCAAAGTCACAAGAGGGGAAAGCACATAGAGCGGAAGTATCATCTCATCCGAGAGATCGTGTCTCTGGAGACGTGATTGTCACGAAGATAGCCTCAGAGCACAACATTGCTGATCCTTTTACAAAGGCTCTCACGGCTAAAGTATTTGAGAGTCACCTAGAAGGTCTAGGTTTACAAATCTTTCCCAACTAGGGCAAGTGGGAGTATTTTGTACAAAGGGGTTTAAATGCCCTAGTTTATTGTATTTACATTATCAGAATGTTTTAGTACTCCACAAGCTTTAGGTCAAGTGGGAGATTGTTGGGATTTATGCCCTAAACTTGTGTAATTTTGATCAATTAAATAAAGTGTTATTTGTTTTGATAGAATTATAGTCTTGTTTTATAAATCCAATAAACTAAGCTCCAAGGTTATAACTTTTATCTTGAACATCAGTGTAGTGGACACTATTTGGGTTGAGTTCAAGAATATAACCTAAATAGTCTATGGTATAAGAATAAGGTTGGAAACCTCATTCTGTAACACACCATGGATGCGCTCACTTTGTAATTAGTACAAATGAGGTAATCCAACTCATTCATGTAGTTGACATGTGAGTGAGGGCATCCTGTATGAAGAGTTCATACAAGATCGGATCGCAAATTATTAGTCTAACCAAAGGTAACAATCAAGTTAATAGGATAAGACTAGTAATTTATAGATGGTCATTAGTGACTCGACTGAATCCCTGAGCAAGTTAAGAACTCCCGCTTATGGGGGTTTGTCCTTAGACTAGTATGGGTGAGAGTGGCCTGTGGCCGACTCAATAAGCCCACCTTCTCGTGGGACGTAACCTCGTAGGTAGCTGGGAACTTAACTGTGCAAGATGGAATTCACTCATTCCTGTACTAAGGAATTAGATAGGTTGTTCTCATAAGAACTGACTCCAGGTCTTGAAAAACGGGGCCCCGCCCTCTATGAGGATATGAGTCTAAGGTAGGACCTTAGACTTGTTGTTCATTAGAGGATCAATGGTGCTTAAGGAGCAAAGAGGTAATCACAGGGGTAAAACGGTAAATTGACCCAGTTGTGATTATGAACAACCTGTGAAGAGTCGACTCGTGGGTAATGACTATATCAGTGGACACAATATTATCTACAGTGAGGAGAGTGCAACTACAAGTCTATAGTGGAGTGACTTGTAGTTAATGAATATTGATTAACTGGATCAAAGAGTTTGATCAGTTAATCTCACATCATTGGAGCTCATGAACTGTAGGTCAATTAGATCCCTCCATTGGCTCAATATGGTAATATTGAGGGTATAAAGTTATGAGTGAAATTGAAGTGTTCAATTTCATACATGAGGTGTTATATCAATTATATATGATATAATTGATATAATATATAGTTTTATGTGAATTAGATTCATATATAAACTCTATACTAAAGAGAGAATAAAGGAGGGGTAGGATGATTATTTTCATCCATTTCCTATATATATATAGTTGCATGAGATGCAACTAGGTTAAGACATTCTAAGGAATTACAAGCTCTCTCTTGTTGTGTTGTTGGAAGAGTTCCAAAGCACACATCTCTCCCAAAATACTTCACCTCTCCTAAAGGGAACCCACCTTCCTCCCTCACCTAGAGAACAACGGAGAAGATCCGGTGGTCGTGTCTTCGTACGTTGGAGTTCCTGTTGCTGAGATCGTGATCGTGGGAGAGTGGAGCACTTGAAGAAAGGTTTTTCAAAGGTAATTATCTTGTTGTCCATTCTATTTTACATGCTTTGAATTTATCGTTGTAACTAAATCAAGAGCGCGCGATTCGCAATCGCTTCCGCTGCGGGACTTCGATTCCCTTCAGAGTATCCCCCCATATCATTATTTCTTTCGAATTTTCGAGATTTTTGAACAATTTCCCAGGTAGATCCCCAGGTAGAGGTGTTCCCTACGGTCAGCTTAAGTACCTTAGCCTTAGACATGATCTTTCCTTAGACAGAATTTGCTCAAAAAGTTTCTCAATTGATAGAACTAAGGATATATATATATATATATTTTACTTGGCAGCTATCAAATTGAATTGGGGTTACTAAGAACAATGAAAGAGGGTTTACTAAAGAAAAATCTCAATACAAGTCGTACAGGAAAATGTAAGATAAAATGCAACTGCATTTTTGTCAGCAAAACTCTCTCCCCCAAACTAGACCTTCCTTAAGTGCTAGGGCATGGTCTAGGGAGAGTGGAGAATCTGTACTAAGGAGAGTGTAGTAGTTTTGTTGTTGTTTGTGAAAAAGGTTAACTGTTTAATGAGTTGAGTTTGCACCAATTTTCATCATTGAGGCTATGATTCTTTCAAAACTCTTAAATTTATAAAAATTCCACAGAGATGAAGTCACAAATATTCAACAAAATTAAATTCGTAACATCAACAAGTTCAACCGTAGCTTGGGATTCATGTTTTCAATCGTTATGTTAAAGTTTTCATTTATCGTTTTGTCCATGAGGAGCTAATTTTCCTTAGGGATTCAAGATGTGAATGCCCTGAGGAAAGACAATGAACTCCAAAGCAAGAGTGATTCGATGATCCTCCAATGAGGTTTACTTTTGGTGAGTTTAATGCAGGTAGCTTTAGCCGACCATCTAAAGTTACCCATCACGCCTTTGGTTGGCACTGAAAGGGTCAAGCTAAGGCAGATTTCTCAAAAGTAATGGAGTAAAAAGGTTTAGACATAAGACCTGAACTTTTACCCTAGGCATAGGGCAAGACTCCAAAACCTTAGAATTGAGGGCTTAAGCATCTGGGAAAAATTAACCATAGAAATATAGGAGTAATCACCTAACCTCCTAAAGATACTTCAAAGAAGGTCGAATAGGAGTAAAACTTGGTTTACATCACTTGGAAGGTTAGATTGAATCACAATATACTTGCAGTCACATCGTCATTGCCGCATCATGCAATTGCATCGCAATGGCAGAAGCCTGCAATTGCATCATATTAGCAGAGCGGTGTAGTGCAGTGTTATGCAATGACGTTGAGGCAATAACGCTACGCAATTGCATCGGGAGTGGTAGTCGTAAGCAACTATGCGGTAGAGCAGCGTGACACAATTGCGTTGTTTTTCCTTTTCATGCAAGTGCGGAATACTGTCGCGCTGCGCAGCAGAATATAACTGCAATGCAAGGCAATTGCATTGGAGTTGTATTGTCTTTCCAACTTAGTCGCTCTAGCATTTTGAATCTCTTTCTCATTCTTAACATTTATTTTAGTCACAATCACCACACCATTTAATTCATTTTTGGTTACCATCTTAATTGTAATTGGCTGACAAGTCGTGCAATATTCTCGGTTTATTTTATTAATCCGTTCCCTTGGACTCGATACTCTGGAATACTTTCAGTTTCTTATTACTTCGATCGTGTGCACTTGCGTGTTTCACTATAAAAAATATAGGACTATTTTTTGTCCTATCAAATACCTCCAACCTAAATCTTTCTAGTCCTCGAGCAAGACATAAGCAAATAACTAGGAATCAATGGAAACATTATGCATGACTCAATCTTCAATGCTCATTTAACTAATTAACAATGCAAAAATGAGATGCACTGAACAATGCACTATCCACCCATGAGCAAATTTAAAAACATTCTTCACAATCTTTGAGTGTGTGTGTATAATTAGTCATTCTAACATGCTTCCTACAAGTGCGAAATAGACTTACAAGAGCCTCAAATCCATCTTCCCTCTATACTAACTGAAGAACTAACAAGAGAGCAAGAGACAATCAAACAAGTAATGCTAAACCTAAGTGCCTAAACTCAAATAAACTGGGATTAAACTTGTATTCTTTTACCTCAAAGGTGCTAGCTTTCACACACTCGTCGTAGGAACCCTCATCCAGAGCACTCACTCAATTGATGACCTAATTGATCATGACAAGGGTAGATCTTTTCACCAATGATCCATAAGCACGCAACAAGTTTATTTTTCTTCTTTTTCTTCTTTTCTCTTCTTAACAAGGTTTTTCTTTGAAGCCATTTTCTTTTTTTTCATTCATTTTTTTACTAGGAAAATCAACACATTTCTCCTCCTAAGCTATGAATTACAAACTTTCACGCAAGAATCACCCTAAAGCTAGCCTAAGACCTATTGAGGTGACAACGAACATCTAGCCCCTATAAAGCTACTCTAGGCATGGCTAATACGTGCTCAAAAGTGTTCAAGGAATGCAAACTTTTTTTTTAAAGAAACTTAAATGAGAACAACATGCTCAACTTCTCATAAGATGCAGATAACTATCAAACTTAAAAAATTCTAGGATGTCATGATCATGCAAAAAGCAACCACTTCATCCAACAATAGAGCTAAAGAATTTTCAACATTTTCCTAAAATTACATGATTAACACAATCAATCAAAAATTTGAGCACCGAATTCCACATAGAAGCATAACAACCGACAGGACAAGACCCCTGACTGGATTGATATGACAAAAGATAAAATTATTACAAAAAACAAAATGTACGAAAAGTAAAAGATTCGATTCTTTACAATAATAATGCACACTACTACTTCCTATTACACTATTACAATAATGCGTACTACTACTAATAATGCACACTACTACTTCCTATTACACTATTACAATAATGCGTACTACTATTCCTCCACCATCTTTTGTCGTATCCCTTTATTAAAGTGACTTTAATAAAGATGATATTTGTTGTCCTTATCTGATAGGTTCGAATATCATGTCAAATCACTTTTCAGGCGTGAAGGCAAGATATGCCGACCAAACGGATTTATTACTCATCTCGAGATTTATTACCGGACCACACACATGCAATGATCCTTCGCATCACCCTTTATGGTGATTCTTCATAATTTTCTTCTGCTACAAGATTTGGGCATTTTCCTTATGTTCTGATGTGGAGCTTATAATTTACAATTTATAATGTACATTTTATTATACAACACTTTTTTTTTTTTTTTTTTCAAGGAAACTACATTGGTTGGGAATCTAAAAACGGATCATTGATATCATATTCATCATCTTCTTCCACTTCAGAGTTTTGTGGAGAAGACGAAGATGCTATTGAAGTAACTTGATTCAAGATTATTTGTAAATCTGCCTCTGTTGTTGTTTGTGCTAAGGCAGCTAGCAGCTTTGATTTTGAATTGAGGAACTCTGCATTTTTCTTCTTTGACAGGTCTTGGAGGTAGCCATTATCGGCAAACCATTGCTTCACTTCTTTGATTCCTGCGTGAGAAAAGTTGTACTTGTCCCACCATTTGATTTGTAAAACTTTTACAATTTGTTTGTAATAGTTGTAAGTATTGATTTGGAAATTCCAACAGAATATCCAAGGGGTTTGAAAGTATAAACAAAAACGCATTGTGAGTGGGAATGCATTTTTGTGTATTGTTTGTGAAAAGTAATGGAATGATTCTTGAATAGGAACTGGGAAGATTTCCTCTGATAGGCCGAAAGTCTTCCACCATTTGATAAACCAGAATGGATAATCTATTTTGTAAGCATTTTGACAGAATTGAATAAACCAAGAATGCTCATAATTTTTGTACCACATTACTTTGTACCAAACTTCAACATAATCTCGGTACGAGTAAGTCTGGGGATTGAATGGTTTTGAAAGTGTTCTTTCTGTGAATATATTTTGATTCCAATTGGTAGGGTTTAAAACTTTAAAAATTTTGAGTTTTGAGTAGGCAATTTTTGAAGGATCATTTCATCCGGATATGAGTTATCCGGATGATTTTGAATCTACAAGGATGAATTCATAATATTTCCTTGTTTTTATCAAGGATTCTGGTAGGAAATAGAATCCTTGAGGATACATATTTTGAATGATTTCAACAATTGAAATACCATCGAATTCAACTTCGACAATTGGCTCAGAAATTTGAAGTGGTTTTTCGAAATAATTTTTGATTTCAGGTTTAGGGATAAACCTTTTGGGAGGATTGACGGCTTCAACAAAGGTTGTAGGGATTGAAGATCCTCGTTGAGACGAAGATGGAGTAGTAGGTGAGACGGAAGGTCTCATTGGTGTAAACGCAGTGAGGTCGCATGAGGAGGCCGATGGCCTTGGTGGTGGAGTTAATGACTCCATTGAATCTCTTATTTGAATCGATGCGCTTCGTTCTTGGGCGATTCACCCGAGTGAAACCCGCATCCATTGCGTATTGATCGGCGCTCATGGGAGCCGGAATGTTTGAAGAAGAAGTTGGGCTTTTGCCCTTTGAAGATGAGGCTTTGCCTCACGATCACTCATGCTTCAAATAGAGAGAGAAGAAGTTTTCTTTGTAAGAAATTCCCTTGAGAGATAATCTGCAAGGGGTTTTGAACTCCTTTTATAGGCAAGATTTGAAAATCAAAGCATGATAAGATAGCTTGCCATCTTGCAAAAATTTGTTTTGAAACAAGATTTTTAACATCTTTTTCTAGAACGAATTTAGAAGCTCTTGAATCCGTTTTAATTGTAAAATGTTTATTAATTAAATCTCCTTGAAATTTTTGAACACACAAAACTATTGCTAAAATCTCCTTTTTTATCATTGAATAATTTTTTTGAGTACTATTCCATATTCCGAATGAAATCGAATAATTGATTCGTTCTTATCTATACATCTGTTTTAGGATTCCTCCATATCCTATGTCGGATGCGTCAGATTCCACTATTAAATTTGCTTTTGGATTTATCGAGGACTTAAACAGGAATTGATTTGACTAAAGCTTTAATTGATTTGACAAGATTTGTATGCTTATCCGACCATGGCTCTGGATTCTTTTTTAGCCTTTGAAAAAGTGGCTTACATATAGGCCTTAGGTTTTGAATAAAGTCAGAAACATAATTTAGACATCCTAGAAATCTTTGCAATTGAGTTTTATCTAAAATTTGATCGGGGAAATTTGAAGCGAATTCAATTGATCTCTCAGACGGTTTTACTAAACCTAAATGAATATCAAATCCTAAAAATCGGATTTGGGTTTGAAAAAGTTTAATTTTGGGGAGTGACACTACTAAACCATTTCGTTTAATAATATCAAAAAATATATTGAGGTGTTTAAAATGTTGATCTATATTTTGAGAAAATACTAGGACATCGCCGATGTAAAACAATTGAAAATTCTTGAAAAGGGTTGAATATATCGTTCATAATTTTTTGAAATTCTGATGGAGCATTTTTTAATCCAAATGGCATAACATTCCATTCGTATTGACCAAAAGGGACATTGAAGGCGGTTTTGTATCGATCTTCTTCAGAAATTTGTATTTGCCAGAATCCCGATTTCATATCAAATTTTGAGAAAATTTTTGAGTTTGAAATTCTTTTAAGTAAATCTTGTTTATTTGGAATTGGATACCTTATCCATTCTAAGACTTTGTTGAGTGGTTTATAATTAATGACCAATCTTGGAACTCCTCGTTCCTTTTCTGCTTGATTATTGACATAGAAGGCGCACAAGACCAAGGGCTTTTGGATGGTCCGATGAGTCCTTTTGTAAAAGATCATCTATTTCTTTCTTGCAATGGGTTAATAATTCGAAATTCATTTGAATTGGCCTAGCTTTTGTTGGAATTTTTTCTTCATTGAAGTCTTTGGTATAAGGGAGATTAACTATATGTTGTTTTCTTTTCCAAAAGGCATTTGGAAGATTTGAACAAACCTCATTTTCTAATTTTGTTTTGAAATTAGATATTTTATCTTGTATTGATTTTCTCTTTAATTCTTCATCTATTTTCTTGTATGAGATTTCTTCCTTTAAGAATTGAATTTGTTTTTGTTTGCTCTCTATAATATTTATGGATTTTTGGACTGTTGTTTGTTGTAAATTATGGATTTCATGGCGGGTTATTGGACTCGTAAACTTGAATATTATTTCTTGTCCCAATATATTGGATATTATTCCTTCTTCCGATATTGATATTGGGTATAATTGAGTAAGAAATGGCGCTCCTAAAATCAACTCTTGACCTAGGTCTTTCACTAACAAGAAAGAGTTTACAAAACAAACTCCCTTGTTGCAAACATGGACTTTTGACAATTTGTAATTAATCATTAATTGTTGATTATTTGCACCTCTGAGCGCTTTCTCGGTCTTTTCAAAGTAAATTGAGGGTATTAATCCTTCTTGAATACGCTTTGATCTCACTGAATCAATTAGGGGCACGTAAAGTGATTTTGAAGTCATGAATTTTGAGGTCACTAAAGAGTACCATTTTTGAAATCGAATGCTTGAGATAGCTCCAACGAAAGATTCTTCTTCTTCATTTGGAGTTTCTTCACTTGGATTTTCATTTGAGACATCTCTAGTCGGAGATGAAATATCTCACGATCGATGTCATTTTTATTTTATTGACTTCTCTTTTAGGTTATTAATTTCTCGCTTGAAGATCTTGAATAGTGATTGGTTTTGGTTCCTCAAATTTTTTGATAACGTTTTTCCATTCATAGGGTTTGAAATCACTAGTTTCTCCTTGATCTTTCTTTTCGAGTATTGAACTTTTAGGCTATGCACGGAATTGATTTTTGAGTTCTACGTTGTCTATTTCATCAACAACGTTAAGTAGAGTTTCTTGATCTTTGGTTAGGACACATATGCATCCCAACAAACTCTTTTGCCTTCTTTTTCTTCTTCATCATATTCGCTATCGAATATGAATCGGTTTTCTTCTTGTAATTCAAGTATTTGACCTTCATCGTAACTATAGATTGATTCTTTAGAATCGGATTGGATGATGTTTAGAAGTTGATGTTTAAATTCATCATCAATTTCTAATTCATTGATCTTCTTTTTCATAGGACACTTATTTGCATAGTGTCCATGTGATCGACATTTATAGCATTGAATCTTTTCTTTTGAATGTCCACCTTTATAAGTGGGTCGTTTTTTAGTATAAGAATTATAGGGCTTTCTATAGTTCTTTCTTTGGAATGATCTATATGGACGATAACTTTGTCTTTCTTGATGTTTTCTGTATCTTTTTATTGCGCTTTTTTTCTGATCACAGAGGGTGGATGGACTTTTCCACATCCATATTGATCACGAGAAAATTCCTAATTCTCGCTTTTTGATCCAAAGGTTTTGTTAAGTTTTGTTTGAACTTTGGATTCGTTGCATAGACGGATACCTTCACTTATTATGAATGAAGTTAAATTTCCATAGGTTAGACTATCCCAAGGAATTTTCCGTCATATTTGGCATTTAAATCGATTTTGACTCTTTCAAAGAAAGTAATTGGGAGTCCTTTGATAAATTGTTCCTTCCAAATTGAGGAAGAGCAATCGGCTCTAATTAAGACTTTGCTTAGGAACATATCTTTGTACCATCTAAAGTCTCCTAATGTTGGACATTTGAGATTTAAAAGAATTTCAAATTGATCCGCTTGATATTGAGTGGATCTCCTATGAAGGCATTTGTTATAGTGTAGGCGAGAGTATTTAATGCATCGTCTATTTTTTCTTCTATTTCAACTGCTTGAGGTAATTGACCTTCTACCTTGAGTGTTTGTACTTTTTTCAATCTTAGAATGATTTAAGATATAGTGGCGATCACCTTCCTTTAGGTATTGATCCCACCATTGTTTTAATTGTCCCGTGAATCCTAAGAACGAGAAGTTGTGCTATTTCATGATCTCTTTTGCCTCTTTGTCTATAGGCATTGGAGGCGATTAACATTTCGCTTTATTACGTTTATGATTAGATAATCGATATATTCCGTCCACATTCCATTCGTGGATGGCTAATCCATCATAAACGGCTTGAGTCATTTGTGTTTTTCTTCAAATTGAATATCCGGGAATGATGGTTGAGGATACCAATTTCTCATTGTAGAATATTTCGATATTTTTGATTTTGTACCAATTTTTAAGACTTCATTTGGAGACTCGATTTTTTCTTCATTTAGGAAAGATCCTTAGACTTTTGGATAATTTGGTCAATAATGGAATCCTTTATAACGTTTATTGTGGGAATTGTTTTTGAAATATGAAGGTCATTTAGCTTTTCTTCTATTAAAGCTAAAGTTTCTTCCTCTTTAGTTCTTATTTTAATTTTGCTATCAATGATTGTAGGTTTAAATAAAGGAATTGATTCATCTATTGGAGGTATTAGTATTCCCCATTTGAAGACGAAGCAATGGAAGGTTTTGATATTTTTCCTCAATCTTTTCTACTTGATTTGCTATTGTGGAAAGAATTTTATTGGAAAAATTATTCTGTTGAATATTTTTATATCTTTGAGGGTAGGAACATTTTTCTCTTCCTTCTCACTAATATTTTTAAATGGACTAGCTTTGACCTTTTCTCCATAAATTGTTTCAAATTCTATCTCCTCTAGGAGGATGCGTTGAGTGAATATTTCCCTTTGACTTGTTTTCCATGTTTCTAGCAACATATTGATTTCGTTTTCAGATTGTTTTATCCATGTAAAAAATGGAATATTTTTCTCTATTTCTTCCATAAATGAATACCATTTTGACCTTATTTCAGATCTTTGGTTTTCATCATATTTTTGGAAAAAGGCATTCCTCTTTGTTTTGTTTTTTATTGAAAGGAAATCCTTTTTTAGTGCTTCTTTGTTAATTGAAAATCCTTCAATAAGAACATTTAATTGACTAGAGAACATAGATCGATTATCCATGTCGGTTTGGGTTGGAGATTGTGGTTGTGCTTCATAATGAACATTTGCTACATTTTGTTCTATATTGACTGATTTTACTCGCAACGAGTTAGATTGATCAAAATAGAATTTTGAGTCGGCTTCTGAGGCTGCAGAAGTTCGAGAGGTACTTGGTCTTGAGGACATGAATTCCTTGACTTTAGTGACCTCCGTTTCTTCTGAGAATTGTATTTCAACAGCTCCATTTGTATGTTCGATAATTTGGGCTAAATTTGAATTTCTTTTTGGTGGAGTGAAAGCTTCCGTAAGCTTCCACGTTGGATTCCTAGTGATTTGTTCCCAAGATAAACTTTTTGGAACAGTAATTGAGGACTTATCAAGATTTGCTTCTATAAGGATTGTTGATCCCTTTGGGGAAGACCTTAAAGCTCTTGGAGAAATGTTTGTATTCATTAATTTGTAACAAATGAGAACAACATGCTCAACTTCTCATAAGATGCAGATAACTATCAAACTTAAAAAATTCTAGGATGTCATGATCATGCAAAAAGCAACCACTTCATCCAACAATAGAGCTAAAGAATTTTCAACATTTTCCTAAAATTACATGATTAACACAATCAATCAAAAATTTGAGCACCGAATTCCACATAGAAGCATAACAACCAACCAAAAGATAAGTCTGAGCTCAGATGCCCAAGATTCAACCAATCATGCCAAACAATTCAACATCAAAGCTCCCATAATTAACTCCCAACCCCAACACGAACTCATGCATTGCCCTTAATATATTAAAATCTTTAAATGTGCAAGGACAAAAATAAGAGGCACATAAAAACTCCCCTAGAATGTTAAGCACGTAGGCGAGTGGCACAACAAAGACCTCCAAGAATTATAATTCTTTAGCTCAAAGGTCAACTTATTACCTACAAAACAAACAAAACAAGTTAAACTACGAAAACGAAAAAACAAAAAGCAATAAAGAAAGCAAGTAAACTTTCAAGCATGGTTGCCTCCAAGAAGTGAAAATTTTTATAGTCGATTGTTTGACTTACCGTGTGGCATGTGTTAGGGCACATAAAAGTTTTTTCATTTCGTCGCCCCTTTCTTCCTAGAATCTATGAAGCTCGCTACATTAAATAAGCTCTTCAGCATCGCTGGGCTCCAAAAATATAGGTCTTTTTATTTTTTTCCTTTATACTATGAAAATGGAAAATAATAAAAATCAAAAGAAACTTACTCTGACTCAAGAGACAAAGAAGAACATTCAGATAGAACAAACACATGTCTCTCAATCTCCAACTCTATCACCTGAACCTCCTCACATTGAAGCTTGGTCTCTTTAGCCTCACATGCCTACTTTTTAAGTGACAAACAAACTTTATAATCAATTTCAAAACTAATTTCAATACTTCGTACCTTAAGAATGTCGAGAGGTTGTTGATGCTTTGCTAATATATTTGTTACAAAAATATATATGATTTAGCTTTACATGTTCTCTTATGCGTACATATATACATAAATTATGTAGCTAGCAACAAGTAAATTATCGTATCCACAGAGTCGAGTAATCTTATATTTTATCTAAGTTAATACATAGGAAACTCAGATTGTAACAAACAAATATCGGGTAACAAAATGACATGAAATATAAAGATGTTGGAACAAAATAAATGCAAGAGCACATCAAACATAGTAGAAATGGATTGAAAGTGATAAATGTTAAATGTAAAGGCTTAGATTAGAGGTATTCATGCATTTAATTACACTATCGTTAATCGAATCACTACAGTGAACACGATATTCTCCTGAATTATCGAATAAAAGTTGCTTCATTCCTATTATTCCAATGATATTAAACCCATTGTACTTCTTGTGCATTAGGTGAGTGATTATCCCTAATCTCCTCACTTAACTAGTCATTAACCCTAACTATGGAGCTAATGTATTTTTTTTATGAAATCAACCCTCCATATTCTTCCTAGAAATCAAGAAAACAAAGCTACGAAATGATAGGCCACATGAAATCAAACTAGGATTAAGCATACATAAAAACCAAATAGATTAACAATGAACTTTACTTAACTAAAATGCAATTAAAGTACAATCATCCTCTAATGGTGAGTTAATGGTGAGTTAGTTCATGCTCGAAAATAAAGAAAATGAGGGAATAAATAGAAATCCATAAATGAAACAATAACTAAGCTAAACAACTAAAAATGCAGAAAAAGAAGAAGAAGAATTATACTATTGCGTGAATATTCCGTTGTAGCTCCCGTTGATGCTCTGACAAGGGACCTTCCTCTTCGGGCAAAAACCACCGCTCTGGCATTTTCAATGCATAAATAACCTCTTCATCTCCTTTTTGGGACTTCCTCTCTAAAATGATGGGCTCTTTCTAAAATTATGAATCCCCTTGAAAATGCAGCTACCCTAATCCTTTATCTTCTCTTTTTGGGCAAATCAGGACTGAATAAACAACACATTCCACGTGGCAGCAACTCTGAGGTTAACTGGAGTTGAGCCACCTAACAACCTCCACGTCAATTAATGAAACATTTCTAACATGTGGTTTCTGTTTAGCTCCAGGGGAAGACATTTTGCTCCAACAAATAATATAAATTCAACTGCCCGTGATCCTTGAGCAATCTTCTTTAATTCAAAACCTGATTAAGTGACATTAAACCCATAAATCAAGGTAATTATGCTCAAATAATAATTTTATTGTCTCAAAATTAATAATAGAGCAAAGTAGACAAATCTAGGGGGTTTCATACACTAGAACAAAACTGGGATACGATGACAGACAAAAAAAATTGGGGGCGGGAAACAATGACGGACAATCAAAATGTGCGGAGGGTAAGTTGAAATGGAGGTACAATGACGGGCATTGTCCGTCATTGTAAGTTCTTTTTAATGAAGACTTTGCCCGTCATTATAGGATATATTAATTAAAAAAAAACATTTTCGGACACCTCACCCGACCCATCGAACGACAGCTCTCACTCTCTCTCTTCACATCTCTCCCTCTCTCTCCACCCTCGATCTCAATCTCACTCTCTCCATCCTCGATCTCACTCTCTCTCTCACCCGTCATTAAAAACCGCCCGTCATTGTAACATACAATGACACTTGCATAGATGACGGGCGCGCGCCCGTCATCAAAACCCTTTTTCCTACTAGTGATACCTAAAGTCATATAAATCCATAGAAAATCATTACAAAATAATAGCCAATAACTCTTATTTCTAAGAGTTATCAATTGCTCTTGAGAACTCTCCAATCCCGCCACATGATCAGCCAAATGGTTGATTTGATCATCCAGGCGTTGAATCATGACTCGAGTCTGACTTGGAACTAAAAATTGCTATTAGCAAACTCATTAATTAAGTCTTCTAACGACAAATTTCCTGAAACTGAAGAATGAGTAACTTTCCAAGATTCCTGAAATTGTTAGCCATAAAAAAAAAGCGAGATATATACTTTTTTTGTATTTTTTTAAAATAAGAAAATTAAATACGTTAGGCATATTTAAAAAAAAAAGGTATTTAATTTTGTAGCTCACACTGTCCTGTAGCTCGCACGCCTTTTTGAAATTGTTGACAGCGTTGCAACGCTGTTTTGTAGCTTGCGCACCTTTCTGAAATTGTCGACAACGTTGCAACACTATTATTTGGACAACATTGGTCATTTTTACTATAACTTTTCGCTCAGATGTCCAAATGACCTCTGATTTGATGCATTGGAACCATGATTTGATGTAGAATCTCCTATAATGGGCCTTAGACTAAAATTGATACAAAGTATATGTAGCATATAAAAAAATTCTAATTTAATGTATTATCTAAAAAATGTGTCTTGTACTCAATTTATCTATAAAATATGTAATATACACATAAAATTAATGAAACAAGCAAAAATTAGGCATAAAATATAGGATTATTTTTTGTCCTATCAATTATAATTAATTCGATTCGAGTATTTTGTTGCTAAGTTAGAGTATTTTTTATCCGCTTCCTTTTGTGGCTAGCTACAAGTATTTTCAGATTGAGTTTAAGGATTTTTGCAACATGATCTTAAATATTTTATTAGTTACTTTTATTTCATAATTTATGGGTTGGTTTATGTCAAACTCTGTATTTTCATTTCCTTCTCAATTAATATTGATTTTCACTTGTTAGACCTTTTATTAATTTTCAAACGCACTCGTGAGAGGATGTTAAAGTATTAATATAACATTAAATTGACCTTAACTCATTTGTTGAATTTTATATAATAAAAAGTGTGAAAGAAAGTGTTTATTTGAAACATGAAAATCCAATTGATGTTGATGTTATTTAACTTTAAATTCAAAAGTTTCAAAATGGTTTGAAACATCCAAATGTGTTGATGTTTCTTATAGGGGTGATAGTTTTAACCGAAAACCGATCAAACCGAACCGAATCAAATCGATCCAATGGTTTGGTTTGGTTTTTTAGAAGAAAATTGGACATCAAAAACCGAAAAATATTGGTTTGGTTCGGTTTTTGTTTAGAAAAATCATTAAAAGTCGAACCAAACCGAAGTATATATATATGTACCTCAAAAAATCCCAAATTGAATCCCTATCCATTATTGCGTCGTTTCATCCGTTTTCTTTCAATTAATTTTAAAGTAACAAAATGAGATTGTTAGCTCTATGAATTCTTATTGAGGTATTGAGAAATTTAGGGGCAAAAAATATTAAAATAGGATGAAACTAAGAAATAAAATAGCATAAGATTTGTAAAAAAAAAATCGAAAACCGAACCAAAGAAGAACCAAACCAATGGACAACCGAACCAATGGTTTTGTCCTTTATTAGACTTTGGTTTGGTTCCTCTTTTGATGAAACCGATCGGATCAGTTTGGTTCTCGGTTTGGCCTAAAGCCAATGAAAACCGAACCAATATCACCCCTAGTTTCTTATACAAATTTAACTTAAAAAGTTAAGTTTGTGAGTTTTGTTTGAATTTCAACAAGTAACTATACAATTGAGTTACTTTTGATGTATGTTTTATATTCTTCATATTAATTTGATTTTAGAGAGTTACTAAGTTGCTAGCCTATAAATAGCAACTTGTTTCTTTGTTTGGAGTATCTCATTCCAAGTGAAGAGTATTCTCTCTTTTCTTTCTTCTCTTTAATCTTCAGTCAAGTTGAGAGCAAGTGTCCAAGAGTTCTGTCATATCCGAGTAGTTCGAGGTTGTTGTTCTATCGGGGTTAGTCGTTGTATCATGTTGAGCCGATTGTTGTAGTCTGCTTGCAACCTGTGCAGAGCGAATAATTGTCTTAAGGACAACGCTTAATAAGCGTGTCTCGACTATTTACGATTTTTTGTTCTTGAGTTTTGAGTTGTTATATACAATACATTGTAATTGTTTGTAGTCAGTTAAGTTGTAATCTATTTTCTAGTGTTACTCAGTTTTATACACAACAAAACAATATTTTTCCAACATCATCAACTTAAACTTTTCGATTAATTAGTTATTTAAGGCAACAATTATTCAAATTTAAAGTTTTATTTGATGAAATTATAAATTTAAGGTTAAAATTAACTCGAGGATTTAAGTGCAGAACTAAAATTGACGGGCAGCTGAGATCGATCTCATCATACTAATTTGCTATTATTATCAACTAACCCTTTGACTTAAATTCTATCTTTGTTCGTAAATTTTCATGTTCATATTTTTTTTATACCTATACTTTTATAATTTTTATTTTAGTCCCTAAATTACAATAACAATTATAATAATTTTGGTTGAAAAACTTTCAAAACGTCATTTTAGGCCCTGGGTTTAATAATCATTTAGGTTCTGTTTGATAACCATTTGGTTTTTAATTTTTGGTTTTTGAAAATTAAGCCTAGAAATACTATTTCTGCCAATGGATCTATATGTTTTCTTATCTACTTTGTACCTATGGTTTAAAATCAAGGTAAGTTTTGAAAACAAAAAAAAGTAGTTTTCAAAAACTTGATTTTGTTTTTAGAATTTAGCTAAGCTTCAAATGCTTTTTTAGAAGAGATGAACTTCATTGTAGTGAAATTGAGAGAAAATAAGCTTAATTTTTAAAAACCAAAAACTAAAAACAAAATGGTTATCAAACAGGGCCTTAGTTTTTTGTTCTTAATTTTTTAAAATTAAGCGTAAAAGTACTACTCCTACAAATGAGTTACTATGTTTTCTTCTCTACTAAGCCCTCATGACTTTACTTTTGGTTTCGCCTCATACCAATAGAGATAGTGCCTCACTTATATATCCATGATTTTCTCCTTGTTTAGCCGATGTGGCACTTTGGTCGTACTCCAACAATTATGTTATTGAGCTTATACAATTAATTAACATTATTCAATTGTTTAAACAATTAAGGAAAAACTAACAATAATGACCCAAAAAATGGTAATTTTCTTAAAAAATCTAGAAACTAAATAGACATTCTAAGATCCAAATAAAACAAACGGTATAATTTAAAATAGATATTTTGAGAATTAGCCAAAACAAAATAATTTAAAAGTTTCTGATGCGAAAAATACTTGAACCTTATTCATGATTTTAATTATCTGTCAACTACTAATGTAATATTTTACTTCAATGACATCATGCATATGGAATGACTATAGTCAAGGTTTTATACATGTGTCAAAGGAAAAATATTTGGGTGCACCTATATATATATATTGTGGCATCCATTTTATAGCACATAAGAAAAGTTTTTTATTTTTTTAAACAAAAAAAATTTGCAATAAAAAATGAAGCTATATTATTATACTTGGGTGCAGTGCAAATTTTACTGTGGGAGGAAACCCATAAAACAAACTTTCATTTTCTTTCAGTTTTTAACCTTTGCAATTAATTTCCTTACCATTTCATTCAAATATTTGGAGATTGTGACCATTAAAAATCATAATTGCCTTTCCTCTCCAATGCAATAAATAAATACATACATACATATGTATATCACATGCAAGGAATAGCCCATGAACATGCATGAAAATCATGAAATTAAATACGAGAAGTTTAAGTCCGTTGGATAATCATTGAGTCTTTTATTTTTAGTTTTTTATGTTTGTTTTTTATAATTTCTCTACACTAGTTTTCATTTTCTCTACAATGATTTTTATCTTTCTTAAAGAAACATTTGAACTTTTCTAAAAGTAAAAAAAAAAAACAAAAATTTGAAAACTACAACTCCGTTTGACAACCATTTAGGTCCCGTTTGATAACCATTTTGTTTTTGTTTTTTAGTTTTTAAAAATTAAGTTTATTTTCACCTAATTTCTCTACAATAGAGATCATCTCCTTTAAGTAGGCATTTGAACTCTTAGTCAAATTCTAAAAACAAAATCAAGTTTTTTAAAATTACTTTTTTTAGTTTTCAAAAGTTAGTTTGGTTTTTGAAAACATAGGTACAAAGTAGATAAAAAGACATACAAACTCATTGGTAGAAGTAGTATTTTCAGGTTTAAATTTCAAAAACTAAAAACCAAAAACAAAATAGTTATCAAATGGGGTCTTAGTTTTTTGGTTTTTTAAAATTGTACGTGTTTTCTCACAATTTCTCTATAATGATTTTCATATTCCCTACAATGACTCTCATATTTCTTACGTAAACACTTGAATTCATAGCTAAATTTAAAAAACAAAACAAGTTTTTAGAAACTACTTTTTTAGTTTTTAAAACTTGGCTTGGTTTTTGAAAATAAATCTAAAAAGTAAATAATAAAACATGAAAAATCATGAGTTGGACGGAAGAGTAGTACTTATATGCTTAAGTTTCAAAATCCAAAAACAAAAAATCAAATGGTTATCAAACGAAGCCTATTTTTTAGTTTTCAAAAATTAAACTTAGCTTGATTTTTGAAAACATACGTAGAAGTAGATAACAAATAAGAAAATCCATAGGTAAAAACTCATTTGATAACTATTTGAATTTTTATTTTTCACAATTGTGCTTGTTTTCTCATAATTTTATTACAATATTTTTCATCTCCCCTACAATAATTTTTATCACCCTTGAGGAAACATTCGAATTTCTAACTAAATTTCAAAAACAAAAATAAAATTTTAAAAACTAACTTTTTCTTAAGTTCTCAAAACTTGACTTGATTTTTTAAAACATATAGAGAAAGTAGATTAGAAAATATAAAAATAGTATTTATAGACTTAATTTTGACGAATCAAACAGTCAACAAATACATCTAAATAGTTATTAAACCAAACTTTCAATTACACAAAAAGATGGCAGGAAAATAACATAATTTTTTTTAAAAGGTAACTGAGTTGGTGGGCATTATAAATTGGCTCCTTCCATCATCCATACAAACCACCAATTGTCTCTCTCCTCACTTCTCTCTCTCTAAAAAAGCTTTCTCTTATCTGCCATGGCGATTGTGATTTTTCTAACAACGCTTTTAGTGATTTTTATTTCAACACTTGCAAAGATTGCATATGATACTGTCTCATGCTACTGGCTGACCCCAAAAAGAATCAGGGAGACGATGGCGAAGCAAGGTGTTTTCGGCCCCAAGCCGCGACCGCTGATCGGAAACATCCTCGACGTAGCGGCACTCGTGGCGAAATCCACCACCGACGACATGAGTTCGATCAACCACGACATCGTCGACCGCCTGTTGCCCCATTACACTGCATGGACAAAACAATACGGTACAACTATTCGTTTACATGCTAGAGAGGATTAAGAATATGAATAAATGATTAAACATATAACAACCATGTGTTAGTATCAAAATATGCTTGTTAATGAATTATTGGGCTAATTTTTAAGTCCATCAAAAATTAAGACGTTATTCAATGGTAAGAATACGAATAAATGATGAAATAGACTGTAACCCATCAACTTTAGCGTTTACAGGAAAGAGGTTTATTTATTGGAACGGGACGGAGCCGAGGTTGTGTTTGACGGAGACGGAAATGATAAAAGAACTATTGGGGAAAAACAGCAGTGTGTGTGGGAAATCATGGCTGCAAAGACAGGGAACCAAACATTTCATAGGGAAAGGATTGTTGATGGCAAATGGGGAAGATTGGTATCATCAACGTCACATCGTTGCACCTGCGTTTATGGGGGAAAAGCTCAAGGTACATATTAAAAAAAAAAAAAAATACTTTTTCTTCTTCTCATTATTATTAAATTTTATATTATAAATTTAGTCTCCAAACGTTTTGTTTGATAATTTGTTTTTCTTTTATGACCTTTCTTATTTCTTTCTTAAAAAAGAAACGCATATATGGAAAGAGGTTGAATATTATTATTATTATTATTATTTTCTTTTCATATGTATTTTGATAAATGTTTTTTGTTTTCTCGAATTTAAATTAATAGAGTTAAAGTTTTACTTTAAAAATAAAAAATTGTTTTTTAATGAAAAATAAATTATTCAAGTAAATAAAATATTCGGAGTTATTGGATTATACTAAAATTAATTTTCTTGGGTGGATTTTATAAGCTGAAATGGTAAAATACTAATTTTATTTATACTTTTGAAAAAATCTAAATCATAAAATAAGCCGCTAGATCTTTTTTCCTTTTCTTTTTTCAAAATTTATATACAATTTTAGGAAAATTTCTTAAAAGTAAGAAAAAGAAACACCTTTCCAAATGCATATATTTCTCAAAAAAGAAATGAGAAATCAAAACCTACCTAACAATTAAAAAATTTTACGCGGCACCCTAAATTCCTGAATCATGAGAAACTATATAAAAGAAAACAGACATATTTTCGAATTCACATCAAACGATTATTAGAAAACAAATATTTTGTGACAATTTTATCAAAGGATGGTTCATAAATCATAAATGGTACCATCAACATATATAATTAACGAAAGAACGACATATCATGTCGATTAAATAATTAAGGATAAAATAAAAGTAGAATTTAGAAATTGGTTGGAAATTGAAATGAGTATTATATAGAGGGAGAGTTGAATTGACAAAGTTCAAATCAAAATTCTTCCGTTGTACCTATTGTCTGTTAAAAAGAGAAAAGATAGGACCCATATGTACGAACAACGTTAGTCAGTCGGTGAAGAAAAAACAAAAACAAAGAAAAGAAAAAGGATTTAATTATTTATTTTTTTTTATTTTTTTTTTTGGAGAAGCATTTGTTAAATATGTTTGTAATTATATTATTGGAATTGTTATATGGTTTTTTGTAATGACATGAATAGAGCTATGCGGGTTTCATGGTGGAGTGCACTGAGAAAATGATTCAATCAATGGAGACCGAGTTGGAATCGGGTCGGACCGAGTTCGAAATCGCTGATTACATGAAACGACTCACCGCCGACATCATTTCTCGGACTGAGTTCGACACCAGCGCCGAAAAAGGAAAGCAAATCTTCCATTTGCTCACTCTTCTTCAGCGCCTCTGCGCCCAAGCCAGCCGCCACCTCTGCCTTCCCGGTAGCCGGTATGCCTACCCAATTATAAAACAGGCTTTACATAAAAACATCTTTTTATATTATTTAAAAAAAAAAACGTAAATTTAAAATCCAAATTTATATACAAACATGGAAGCTTAGTTTGATAGTTATTTGGTTTTATTTATTTTCCGTTTTTCAAAAAATAAACTTTTTTTTTTTAAAAAAAATTTCAAAACTTGTTGAAACATTTGTTTTTTTTAATTAGTTCAACGGGTGGGAGTAAGAGATCAAATGAGAGATCAGAGCATATGCTTTTACGCTAGCAAACCAATGCTTAGTTTGGTAGAAAACATTTATTAAAAATACATAACAAAACAAAAAAAATCATAGGTAGAAGTGGTATTTAAAGATAGGCTTAATTTTCAAAAACCAAAAACTAAAATCCTATTTGAGATAATCATTTGGTTTTTTGTTATCTACATTTTTACATATATTTTCAAAAATCTAATCAAGTTTTGAAAAATAAAAAAAAAAGAAAAAGAAAAAAAAGTGTAGCTTTCCGTATATTTTCACAATTGAACATTAGATATAGGAAAAGTTGAAAAAGGTAAAATTTGATTGTTTGAAATTGCGGTAATAAATGATTATTAAATTATATTGGGAGGTTACGTTACGTTACAGGTTTTTTCCAAGTAAATACAACAGAGAAATAAAGTCACTAAAAATGGAGGTGGAGAGATTGTTAATGGAGATCATAGAAAGCAGAAAAAATGGTGTGGAAATTGGAAGAAGCAGTTGCTATGGAAGTGATTTGTTAGGAATGCTGTTGAACGAGATGCAGAGAAAAAGAGAAGATGGATTCAGCTTGAACTTGCAGCTGATAATGGATGAATGCAAAACTTTTTTCTTTGCTGGCCATGAAACCACTGCTCTTTTGCTCACTTGGACCATCATGTTGCTTGCCAGTAACCCTACTTGGCAACACAAGGTTCGTGCCCAAGTCAACCAAGTAATTTGCAATCATAATGCAACTCCCTCTCTTGAACATCTCTCTAAGCTCACTTTGGTAAGCCAACTACAACTTCTCAAAATCAATATTTCTATATTTTTGGATCCCGACGTAGTTGGTTATAATAACCTGAGTTATAAATATAGTTTGTAGGTTATAATGATCTTTGAAATTATATAATATTGTTTAAAATGTAGAGTTGTTTGTCTGGAGGTTATATTGAATTAGTATGTGCTTGGAGGAGTGCAGAATACTGCATAGGTTATTATAACTCATGTCTCAAACAATCCTTTAGGGCCTGTTTGGTCCACTGGTTATAATAACCTGTGAAATACTTTGTACTCCAAACACAGACTATTTATAACTTGAGACTATACTACTCTGCATTTTAAATAATAATATATGTTTCACAGACTATTATAACCCACAAATTATTATAACTCTCTGTTATTATAATCCACTCGATGCCCCAAACAACCCCGTAGGGGTTTAGTGGCATTTTATGTCCTATTTGATAACTTTTTTATTTTTAGTTTTTTGAAATTTTTGTTTTGTTTTTTCTTAC
The DNA here is from genome assembly GCA_036507285.1 of Trichosanthes cucumerina. Classification (NCBI taxonomy): domain Eukaryota; kingdom Viridiplantae; phylum Streptophyta; class Magnoliopsida; order Cucurbitales; family Cucurbitaceae; genus Trichosanthes; species Trichosanthes cucumerina. The sequence continues at coordinate 71,385,579 of CM071838.1, forward strand.
AACTTCTTTTTTCTTTTTTTAAAGAAACATTGAATTCTTTAATCAAATTCCAAAAATAAAAACAAGTTTTTAAAAACTATTTTTTTTTTTTAGTTTTCAAAACTTGCTTTGGTTTTTTAAAGCATGGGTAGAAAATCCACAACAAAACAAATAAATTCATAGATAAAAGTTATATTTATAAGCTTAAGTTTAAAAAGTCAAATGATTATCAAACAAGAGCTTAATAATTTGTTTGTCGATCGAGCTTGGTCAGGAGTAAAATTAATATACATTTAAATCCACTAAATAAATGTGTATATGTTAGGATTTAGCAGTGCTCTAACATATATATATATATGGACAATTAGATTTAGATAGAGGTCATGAGTTTGAATCCTTAAAAAGTTATTTCTATTCCATTAATATTTCGACTCTCCTAACGTTTTTCCAACGTCAGGAGTCTGAATCACCGATCGACAGAGGGATCTTGTAATGATGATAGTTGTTCTCCGGCCAGTTGGACTTTGAGAGTCAAATTAACATCATAACCGTAGATATATATTTTATATTTTAAACTATCTATTTAAAGCTTTCGAGTTTAGTGGTGATTAGATTATTATATGCATTTGTTCTTGACCCGAGATATGGTTTTGCAGCTAAACATGGTGATAAACGAATCCCTAAGGCTGTACCCACCGGCGACGGTGCTACCAAGAATAGCATTTGAAGACATAAAGCTAGGAGATTTAGAGATCCCAAAAGGGCTATCGATATGGATTCCAGTGCTAGCAATTCATCATAGCGAAGAGTTGTGGGGAAAAGATGCAAACGAGTTCAACCCAGAAAGATTTGCCTCAAAACCATTTGCAGCTGGACGTTTCATTCCATTTGCAGCTGGACCAAGAAACTGCATTGGCCAAGGCTTTGCAATCATGGAAGCTAAGATCATTTTGGCTATGTTTCTCTCTAAGTTTAGCTTCACTATTTCAGATTCTTATCGCCATGCTCCTGTTGTTGTTCTCACCATTCAGCCTAAGTATGGAGTTCAAGTTTGTTTGACCCCATTGAATTAATTCTTCAACACCACCCTTTATTTCTTTTTCCTTTATTAAAACATTTATACATCTTCTCTAGCTATAAACCCCTAGAAACTTATGAGCTCGGTTCGACTTTCTCGAGATTCGAACCTACTCAAATGTACCAATCATCAGTTATATATAAATCTCTGTTTAGACGGAGTGTGCATGGTACTAAAGTAAGGATGAATACTCAATAGTAATTAGCATGTATCATTGATCAAGAGTGGTTAGGCTATGTTCATATACTTAAATTACCTTTCAGTTTAAGCTTTTGGGCTGATTGGTGAATTCAATATGATACTCCTCTTCTTCAAGTTTTGAAGCCCACAAATGAGGGGATCGGAGTGTTAGACTATGCCAATATAATTGATTTAAGGAGGAGGTCACAAGTTGGAATTTCTCAATTTCAATATTGTTGAACTAAAATAAAAAATTACGATCTCGTTTGATAACCATTTTGTGTTTAGTTTTCGGTTTTCGAAAGTTAGGCTTATTTTCACTTAATTTCTCTACATGGATCATCTCCATAAAAGAAGCATTTGGATTCTTAGCAAAATTCTGAAAACAAAATCAAGTTTTTGGAAACTATTTTTTATTTTATTTTCAAAAGTTGGCTTAGTTTTTTAAAACATAGGTACAAAATAGATAAGAAAACATGTATGCCTATTGGTAAAAATAGTATTTTTAGGCTTAAATTTCAAAAATTAAAAACAAAAAACTAAATAGTTATCAAACGGGACCTACATTAATCAAATTTTTTTTAGCTTTTTGTTGAAAAAATTGTTCGCTTCTATTGAAATCTTTTTACTTTTATCTCCATTCTGTTTAAATCTTTTTATGATAGCCAATTTGACCATTATTCAAGTAGTCAAATATTAGTGTCTCTTCTCATGTACCAGAGGTTTATATCTTTTTCTAGCATAAAATATTATGACAAAGTATCTTCTTGGATTAGCAAATTAGCCTTTTGATTCCTAGATGAATTCTTTGCATACTAAATTTTCAATAGTGGACTTCTAACTCCCCTTTAAATTTAAATAAAGTCATAAAAATAAATAAATTATTCAAAGTGAGAGTATAGAATAAATATATCATTATCAAATCAATTAATTAAGACTCATTCAATTATATATCTTCTTAAGACAATGAAATTATTCAATTAGATATATATATAGAGGATGTCTTCTTCTTTGGGTTTCATGCTCCATAATCTTAGCAATGATGGTGCCATCACTCTTCTATATATCCTTTTCCCCAATTCTTTTTTCATATACTAAACAAACACATCCTTTAGTTGTCAAGTCAATTTTGTTAATCATACACCCAAACACATCCTAATTAAGACAGTTTCAGACACATATTCTAATTATTGTTTATGTCTAAGAAAAATTTGAGGATATTTCTAATGAGAAAAGGTCTTAGGAAATTGATAAATTCATAGGTATTTGAATGATTAAATAAAGGTTTCATGTTTTTAAAATAAATAAGAAATATTTATTCAAATACTTATATTTGTGTTGGCAATATTTTATTTTATTTTATATATGTAATTAGATATTGTTTATATTTATATGAATTTTAAAAATACTAAAAAAAAAACTAGAAAAATACTAGCTGCACCCATCTAATATACAACCCAATGGAGAGCCACAAAAAATATTTTTTTTTTAATTTTTTATAAAAGAAATTTTTGTGGTTGGAAAATGGGTTGCACCCAAGTACAACTCAAAAAAATATATAGATTTTCTCACTTTCATATTGATAACGAGTTTTCAATCTATAGAAAATGGAATCTTGAAAATATTTATCGACGTGCCAATAATAGATATTTTACTCTACGACGATTATAAATTAATCTATCTCAAGTTGATGACTTTATAGAATCTATGTAATATTTGTATTAGTTTAATGTCAAATCAACTATTTCAAAATTTTTTAAAATTTTAAAATATAGTAAAATTAGTTAATTATTAAGTGATCAAAAGTAAGTAAATAAAATTTAAAGAAAGATATGTGTGAAATTAAGTTTAAAGAAAGATAGTAGTAAAATTAATTTGATTTAACTCGAACGATATTTAGAAGAATTGTAGTTGTCATATCAACTCAAAGAAATGAAGAAACGATGTATATAAGTAATTTAAATTTGAAAAAATTTATAATTAAATTTGATTTTTCAAAATATCAACTAAAACTAAGGCTTTCAATCTCAACATATCATATACTAATTAACACGAAGTATCTTTCAAAAACAATATAGTAAGCTTGCCAATAAATATCCATCATATTAATATTCAACTTCCACACGAGGCACTCATAAGAGATTTGGAAAGTCGTCTTTAATAATAACATTATCCCATGATTATATTATATAAGTATGAAATATAAGTCCATTATTTTCATATATATATATATAACTTTTTTTTATAATTTTTTTCCTAACAACTTAGCACGAGTGGGGTTTAGTATATCCAAATAAATAATGGATTAAAAAAGAAAATGGAGGAGAAAGAAGTGGTGGGGCTTCACATTAATGTGAAGTTGTGGCCATGTCCATGTGTGGAGTTCATCCTTAAAAGTTAGAAAAGTGTCTAAAATAAAAAGTTATTGAATAGGTTTCAAAAAATGTGATCAAGATCGAGCGACGAAAGTAGTTGGTTTTAGATTTAAAAAATGTTAAGATATACTGAAAAAAAACTCTAAATCAATAGAATTACAGATCGATTTCCCATGTCAGAAACAAAAATATACCTGTATACATTGTCGAAAGCCTCAAAGTAGGTATGATCTTCCAAGTCTAGATAAATCACGTTTTTCTTCTGATGTTTATTTCCTTAGTTTCTCTAGGAAGAGAAGAAGTCATTCTCATTCTTTCTGATGGGATGAAAGAAAAGAAACTTAACGTGAATTAAATTTATCTGGCGTTGGGAACCATAAATATATCATAACCAACCATTAAATTTTAAAAGAAAAAACGATTAGTTGGTAAGCTACTTTCATTTCTAATTTGGTCCTTCATCAAATTAGAAAATAAAGTAATATTATCTACACACTTTGCCCATGACTAATTTGTAAATACTCTTTTATAAATATTTTCATAAGTAGATCACTTCTCTTAGGCTTAATCAAAATAGCAAAAGAACACATTAAATAATTACACATGTGGTCCATATTATAGAAATTTTCAACAATCTCCCACTGGACCACACATGTAATTTAAAAATTGTGTTTGACCTTATGAGCTCCAAAATTGCTATGTAAAAGTGAGTAAGTTTAAACAATCTAGTCCATTAGTTATATCGATAAGGATCAAAGAGGTCTTCGTTACAACAAAAGCAACTAAACCTATCAGTGGCCACAATACCGACATAGCTAAATGACATAGATCAAGTCATGGATGCATAACATGAAAATTACATGCAATGTGACATGTACATGCCTATTTCCAACTGGTTCTTCCTTACTTTAGTGAGATCAAAATTCTTTAACATGATGAGTTAGAGTAAAAAGAACTTAATTTCTGATCAGAATAATTATAAAAAGTACATAACATAAATGTCCAAATCAAACATAAAATAATGCAAACTCCCACTAAAACATGATATCCTCTTGAAAAATAACTCCCATATGAGTAGTATGCTCATAAAAGACCTTGGGTAGTAATCCCTTTGTAAGCGGATCCGCTATCATGGAGTTTGTCCCAATGTGCTCTATAGATATGTGTTTACTCTGTACTTTTTCCTTCACAACAAGGAACTTTATGTCTATATGTTTAGACTTAGATGAGTTTCTATTTTTATTGGAATAAAGCACTGCTGATTTATTATCATAATAAATTTTGAGTGGTGTTTCTACAATCTCTAAAATACGCAGCCCCTTGACAAAGTTCTGTAGCCATATTCCATGATTAGATGCCTCATAACACGCTACAAATTCTGCAGCCATTGTGGAAGAATTTACATGTGTCTGTTTAGCACTTCTCCAAAATATAGCTCCACCAGCTAACATATAAATATAACCTGAAGTGGATCTTCTACTATCTTGGCATCCAGCATAATCAGAGTCGGAGTACCCAATGATATCTAACTGATCCTATCTCCGATATGTGAACATGTAATCTTTTGTCCTTTGCAAATATCTCATAACTCGTTTTGCTGCTTTCCAATGATCCATACCAGGGTTACTCAATTATCTTCCTAACATCCCAACAATGTACGAAATATCTGGACGCCTACATACTTGAGCATACATTAGACTCCCAACTGCAGATGAATAGGGAATCTTTTCCATTTCTTTAACTTCTAGATTGGTTTTAGGGCATTGACTAAGACTGAATTTGTCTCCTTTGGAGACAAGGGTATCACTAGGTTTGCAGTCTTGCATGCCATGTGACGACCGCCATCTCAGGTACTATTAATTACTTTAATTAACACTCTATTAGCCGCTGTATTTAGTCGTTTTGGAGTTCTAATCAAGCTCGGGGAGAGTGAAACCTTAAATTTTGTTTAGTTTAAATGAATGGTTCCCTATAAAATGAGATGAGATATGAAATGGAAAGAAAAGGGAAGTCCAAGAGCATTTTGGTTATTAACATGTAATGGAGGGCTACTTTAGCAATTGGAGTTAACCTAAATTGTTGATATATAAGCCTCCTTAAGTGAAACCACCAACATGTACGAACCCTAACCCTAATCTTCCTCATCCTCTCCATCTTAAACACTTTCCCAAACCCTAACTTTCTCTCTCACACTATTTTTCATCTTACCCTAACCCTAATCCTAGAGGAAGAAGACCGGCTGCTCTCTCTCCATCACAATTTATGCCCTAGCCGTGAGCCTCCATCCAACCACCGTGACCTTCGCCGGCCGAACCACTCGAAGAGCGTTCACACTGCTGCTGCCGCCGACGAACCACGAAGCCACTCCAATACGTTCTCCTAGCCGCACCGGACGTCGAGGAAGGAAGCCCTAGCCGGAGTGCTCGCTCGCAAGGGAGGTAGCTACAGTCCGGTTCCGTGCTCACCGCCGACCGAACCCTACAGCGCAGAAGCTCTTGCGAGGTATCGACGATCGACTCACAGCCGCCGCCGCCGGAAGAGTTGATCCTCGTACAGCCGTTCACGAGCGAAGGGGGGGTCCCGCACCGAAGACCGGCCGCTGCTGCTGCTCGTGTCGGAGGTCGCCTTGATCGAAGCTCCAACCGCTGGTGCTGCTCGGATCTACGTCGCCGTCGAAGTCGTCCAGCCAGCCGCACGGAAGTGTGCCCTAACCCTTGCCGCTTCTCACGCGTTCGCGCCGCGCGAACCACCGAACGAGGGTGCGCACGCATCGGTCGTGACCTCGTTACGATCTATCAACACACCACCGCCGCCGGAAGATCGGATCCTCGCCCAGCCGACCGCGAATCTCCACAGCAGCCGCCGACGAACCTGCACGGCCGAGAGTCACCTCCTACACCGTCGTCGGAATTTTACAGCAGCGAGTTGTTGGTCGGTGAGCGTTTTAATTCGAGTTTCGTAGTTAATTAGTAATATTGCGACCTATCGATTGGATTAAATGTTCGGTTGAGAATTTAAGCTATGGTTTCGGTCACACCTTTGTAGAAACCGAACGTGGAACGGATTTGGAGGTCGATTGCCAAGCAAACTAAGGATTATCAAGTTCTCGAGTTGAAACCGAGGTAAGCGGATAGGATATCTTAATACGGTAGATTAAGTATCGCATTTATTAGGGTTTAAGGGTGAATATTTGGAGTTTAATTTCGAAATTATGATGTGAATCAGGTTTCGCTAAAAGGAGAATAGCCAGGGAGTTCGATTACATTTTGGAATTAAAGTCGAAGCTCGAGGTAAGGGACCTCGTGCCGAACTTTTAAATGGGAGGAAATGAAAATGACTTTCATGATTTTATGTGAAATAGTTCATATTTTTCCACATGAAAATCCACAGATATTATTTGAGAATACGTGACATTTTATGTGCAATATTTCGATGAATTATGTGAAAAGGAAATTATTATTTTATGTGAAAGTACTCTTGCATGTTAAGTATAAAGATCCCATTATTTCATGTGAAAACAGATGATGGGGTGTATGAGAATGTTTCATGTTTATTACAAAAGTATGATTTATCACCCTGTCCATGAGAAAGTATGAATGATATGTTGATAATGATATTTATGATATGTACACCATGATTGTGTGACTGATGGGACCTTATGCATGATTTTGTATGTCACGAAATGAATTATTGAATAGTGTGGACATTGGTTAGCTTTGAGATCATTGTAATGACTCGGGATGACCACGATCGGCCTCACAATTATATGATTAGCCATGGATTAAAGACTGCAATCAATGAATAGCCATGGATTAAAGACACGCAATCAATGAATAGCCATGGATTAAAGACACAGCAATCAATGAATAGCCATGGATTAAAGACTCAAAATCGAATGAGCGACCATGGATTAAAGACACGCAATCAATGAATAGCCATGGATTAAAGACCTGGCAATTTAATGAACAGTCATGGATTAAAGGCCTGACATTTAATTATGCAGCCATGGATTAAAGACCTGGCAACTTAGAAAGTTTTAATTCCCATCTATGTATGTTATGAATGAATTTAAAGATCATGATTGTATGTGTATGCATATCCCAAACCTCGGTAGCGAGGTTACTTACTGGGTATTGTTTATGCAATACTCACCCTTTCTTTTAAAAATGTTTTTCAGGTAAAGGGAAGGACGTGCAGGGCGTGTGACGGGAAAGCGTGATTTGGACCATGGGAACCAGGCATTGATTTCCGCATATATTTGATTTGAAATATTGTTGTCTTTATGTTTTCCTTTGAAGTTAAACTTACTTACAGTTTTTGGATAGGCCAAGCTGATGTGATGTTTTTAAATGATTTGAATGTTTTGTTTTTGTTTGGGATCCCTGGAACTATTTAAGTCAAATGGAAATTTCTTTTAAGTTCTTTTAAGTCTCGGCCTATAAATGCATGCATGTGTAGTAATGTCCCTAGGGATTTGGTCTTAGAAAAGTAGGGGCGTTACATGCCAAATCTTTTTAGTATCTTATCAATATAGCTCATTTGTGATAATCCAAGAACACCTCGAGAACGATTTCGATGTATTTGGATTCCTAATACAAAAGAAGCTTCACCAAGATCTTTCATTTCAAAATTCTTAGATAGAAATCTCTTGGTGTCATACAATAAACTTGTGTCATTAGTAGAAGCAATATGTCATCAACATACAAAACTAGAAATATATACTTACTCCCACTGAATTTGTGATACACACAGTCATCAACTATATTCATCTCAAAACCAAATGACAGAATCACTTGATGAAACTTGTATTACCATTGACGAGAAGCTTGTTTAAGCCCATAAATGGATTTTGTTAATTTACAAACCATTTTCTTTTGGTTTCCCAATACAAAATTTTCTGGTTGTACCATATATATTGTCTCATCAATGTCACCATTGAGAAATGTTGTTTTAACATCCATTTGATGAAGCTCTAGATCAAAATATGCAATAAGTGCCATGATAGTCCTTAAAGAGTCTTTCGATGAAACTGGAGAGAAAGCCTCTTTATAATCAATTCCTTCCAAAGCCTCTTTATAATCAATTCCTTCCTTTTGAGTATAACCTTTAGCTACAAGACGTGTTTTATACCTTTCCACATTACCTTTTGCATCCCTCTTGGTTTTCAAAATCCATTTACAACCAATATGTTTTGCACCTTCTGGCAATGGGACAAGTTTCCAAACTTCATTGTCTTGCATGGACTTACACTTCTCATTCATGGCCTCAATCCACTTTTGAGAATTTGAACCTTGTATGGCTTGATGAAAGTTGATTGAATCATCTTCCATCATTCCACTATTATCTTCATGTTCTTGAAGGAAGACAATGAAATCATCTGGAATAACCCTTCTTCTTTCTCTAGTGGATTGCCTTAAAGGTATTTGTTCTAAAGGTTGTTGAGTTTGCTCTTGAGGAACAATTACCTCATTTTGAATAGAGGTTTGTTCAACATTATTTGGTTGAGGTTCCGGATATGCTTCTCATTAATGACAGGTATAGAAACCTGTACATTATCAAAAGCAACAGTAGGATTGGCAACAAATTCCTCCTCATAAAAAATAATGTTTCTCACTTGATTTCTCCCCTAAAACTCAACATCCTCAAAAAATGTTGCGATTCCCGTGGGATCATAAAACTTATACCCCTTGGATCGCTCAACATAACCAATAAAGTAGTTGCTAACTGTTTTGGATTCCAGCTTTTTCTCATGTGGCCTATAAGGCTTAGCCTCATCTAGACATCCCCAAACATGAAAATGCTTTAAACTGGGTTTTTTTCCAGTCCAAAGCTCTTAAGGTATTTTTGCAACTGATTTAGTTGACATTCTATTTAAAATGTAAGCTGTTGTTTTAAGTGTTTCTCCCCACATAGTGACTCTGGCAAGGTAGAATGACTAACTATACTCCTTACCATATCTTTAAGAGTACGATTTCGTCTTTCAGCCACACCATTCATATGAGGAGAACCTGGTAGAGTGTATTGTGGGACAATTCCACACCCCTCAAAATATCTACCAAATGCTCCAAGACGTTGTTCACCTGAATCATCATATCTGCCATAGTATTCACCTAGCTCCACGATCATATCTAACACTCTTTTATGGATTTGTTAAGTTGTTTTTCAACTTAAGTTTTAAACTTTTTGAAAACATCTAAAAACTGTGATTTTTCATGAATCAAATATAAGTACCCATATCTGGAGTAGTCATCAATGAATGATATGAAATATTTTTGTCCATTCCAAGAAGTTGTAGAAAATGACCCACAAATATCTATATGGATTAATTCTAAGACATTTGTGGCTCTATTGACACCTTTATTCTTTACTTTAGTTCGTTTTCCCTTGATGCAATTAATACAAGTTTCAAAGTTCGTAAAGTCAAGGGAACATAAAATTCTATCAGACACAAGACGCTCAACTCGGGATTTAGAGATGTGACCCAAGCGTTTATGCCATAAAATTACAGAATTTTCTTGACTTCTTTTACGTTCTGAACCACATGATTCCAAATGTAATGATTCATTATGGGAATCAATTGTGTCGAGCATATATAAATTATCAAGGGCATTAAGATAACCGGTTCCTACATTATTTGAATTTAAAGACAAAGTGAATATATTATTTCTAAAAGAACAACTAAATTTTGATTTGTCCAATAAGGAAATTGAAACCAAATTCCGTCTAAAAGACGGTACAACAAAAGTGTCTTTCAAATCCAAATAAAAACCAGTAGACAATAGCAATCTAAAATGCCCAATTGCCTCAACTGCTGCCGATTTGCCATCACCTACATAGATGTTTCTTTCAACATCAGTTGCCTTTCAGTAATTCAGGCAACCCTGCATAGAAACACTAACATGAGTAGTTGCACCAGAGTCTAACCACCATGTGTTTCTAGGCACTGAAGTCAAATTTACTTCAGAACATACCAAAATAAGATATGTACCTTTCTTTTTACGCCAAGCATGGTACTTGATACATTCCTTTTTTGCATGTCCAGATTTTTCACAAAAGAAACAACCTTTATTTTCTAGTTGTTGATGTTGTTTCTTAGGAGCTGGATTAGCAGCTTCATATTTCTTTTTCCTTTTGCCCTTTTCCTTAGAGGTGTTTGTTAGGTGAGCACTTTCTATCCTATCTTGCTTTAATGTTTCTTCCTCTTGTACAAAGTAAGAAATGATCTCATTAAGAGTCCATTCATCCTTTTGACAGTTATAACTAACCTTAAACTTGTTAAACTGTGCAGAAGAGAGATCAATACTAAGTGCATGAGCAAACCATCAGATAGCTCAAGCTTAAGAGCCTTTAGTTTTGATGCCAAATGAGACATTTCCATAATGTACTCCCTAATATTTCCATTTCCCTTATATTTTATTGGAATCAAGCGTTGTAATAGCATACTTGTTTTTCAGTCTTGTCGTTTTTAGCAAAACGTTTTTCTATTTTAACAAGGAAATCTTTGGCATTGGTTATCCCATCGGATACTGCACCCCTAAATGCTTCTGGAATGTCGCGCTTTATGATCATTAGACACATGCGATTTGAGCGGTCCCATTTCTCAAAAAGTTTTCTTTCATCAGGAGAACTCTCAATTGAAAGAGAAAGAGGTTGCTCTATTCTTAGTGCAAGGTCCAGATCCATGCAACCCAAAATTATAAAAATATTTTCTTTCCAATCTTTGAAGTTTGAATCATTAAGAATAGGGACATTGTTGAGATTAGAAGATATTGTATTAACATTAACGGTAAAGAAAATAAATTTAAACATACAAAAATGCTCACATCAGTAATGGTCAATATTAGATTAATCATAAAGTTCAAATAATGGTTAATTCCATTACAAGATATTTAACACAACATCAACATTAAGTCTTTGGACAATAATATTGATTGTAAGCAATAATCTTGATGTAGTGATCAAATATCGACAATAAATGCATGTCAAATAATAAAAGTATCTTTGGATCGATTTATTATTTACATATCAAATACCTTATAATTGTCACACATTTATCACCGCAAGTATGTTTATACAAATATTTACCTACCTTTGGGTCGATTAATATTTGCATAAACATATAAACATTAAACATTCTCATGAATGGTTTCCATATGAGAGGTTACTTTGGCAACATCAAATTTTAATCACTCAATCATATGTTTAACATTACTTTCATTAACCATAAAACTAAATGTACTAAAATTTGAATTTATGATATAATGCCTGAATTGATGAAACATAAATTAATAATAGATGTTGTACGCCGTTTATGTTTCAAAACAACATTCATAATTAACCACGAAATTCAACGTATTCAAAATTGAATTTATCATCTTTATTTATCACATATAAAATAGAAATGAAGCCATTAAACCAAGAAATAATGGGACAAGTTTATTAGAATACGTTATTTTTTCTAATGGGGCAAGCTTATGAAATGGAAGAATAACTTATTGGCATTTAATAAAGTATATTTGTAATAAACCACAATCAAATATACGTTAATCTCAATTTACCTCAAACCATAACAATTAATTCAAGGAATATAACCCAAAAATTTACTTTACAATTTCACATAAAAAAAGTAAGTACCTTAAACAAAATGAAACTATGTTGAAGGTGATAAATGAATGTGAAACATTAACGCAATGGATGAGTTATTTATCACAATCAATTTTATAAGATAGTGTCCATGATCAATATGAGTTCCATGAAAATAATTCTAGAAGCAACGGAACGTAGTTTTCATCCAAATATATAGACATAGAATAACACTAAATTAATTTTAAACAGTGCATATATTAAATTAAAACTATCGAAAGAAATTCTCATGAATTGCCAATGAGATGTCTCTGATACCACTTGTTAAGATATACTGAAAAAAAAAAACTCTAGATCAATAGACTTACAGATCAATTTCCCATGTCAAATTCAAGAGAAATAAACTCCAAAAGCGGAAGCAAAAATATACATGTATCCATTGTCGAAAGCCGCAAAGTAGGTATGATTTTCCAAGTCTAGATAAATCACGTGTTTCTTCTGATGTTTATTTCCTTAGTTTCTCCTCCTTTTATAGGAAGAGAGGAAGTCATTCTCATTCTTTCATATGAGAATGAAAGAAAAGAAACTTAACGTGAATTAAATTTATCTGACGTTCGGGACCATAAATATATCATAACCAACCATTAAATTTTAAAAGAAAAAACGATTAGTTGGTAAGCTACTTTCATTTCTAATTTGGCCCCTCATCAAATTAGAAAATAAAATAATATTATCTACACACTTTGCCCATGACTAGTTTGTAAATATTTCTTTATAAATATTTTCATAAGTAAATCACTTCTCTTAGATTTAATCAAAATAGCAAAAGAACACATTAAATAATTACACACGTGGTCCCATATTATAGAAATTTCCAACAAAAAATACTTTTTTGATCGATGATATAACGTCTTAACTATTGAATTATGTTCAAATAGAAAACCTTAAAATAAATCCTATATATATGAAGTTAGAAGGTAAAAATTCACTTTTTTTATGAAAATTTGTAACTAAATATTATTAGAATCATCTAGGGTTACGTCGTATCAAATCATGTTTCTCTTATTTTATTTTCTTTTATTTATGATGTAAATCTTTCATAAGCTTTCTTATAAATTGGTTATATCATATCTCATTAAACAGCTAATCAAATACAAATTATATATTTTTTTTATCTATTCTTTATCAATTATGTATATATATTATGAGGTTGGGATTGTTGACCTAATCAAAATTTATTAGGTTAACATCCAACTAAATCTATATAACATGGGGATGTAATTAAAACATGAATGGTATAAAGTCAACAAATTTAAATAAATTCATCCAAAAGACATATAATAGGTCTTTTTATGCCAGCCTTACCACATCTGAATTAGTTAAGATATGAACTAAAAAAATGATTAAGACATTATACAAATTTAATCAAAATTTTAGGCATAACCATTGAAAATTGTTGAAAGTTTATTCTTCATTGTCCTAGTCTTTAGGTTTTATTGTTGAGTGGGTTGTTTAAGTGTTAGTGGAGTGAGTATGTGTCATTACAATTAGCACTAGTACCTAGTTTATAGGAGGGTATGTGGTTTTTACCATTAGTTCCTATTGTGAAAATAGGATGAAAACCGGATATGATTTTACCAATATTTAAATAATAATAATATAATAATAATAATAATAATAATAATAATAATAATAATAATGATGATGATGATGATGATGCAAGTTTCTTTTGGAAATGGAATATATATAATATAATAAAGATAGTGGGAATTTATGGAAAATTAAATAAGCAATAAACTAAATAGAAAGTGGGAGAGAAGAAATTGAATTGGAGAGAATTTCACCAATGGTGTATTTTATTCTTCCACCAAAAGCCACTATTCATAGGCAATTTGGCAAGGGATGAGTTGGTACATTTGGACACTAAGCATTCGTAAAAATTTGACACATGGAGGACACTATGGCTATGAGAGTTTTGCCACTTGACATGGGTAATATATGACATGTGGATGGACATTTATACTACACATTTTACAATACTCCCCCTTAAATGCCCATTTATATAATATATATCTCGTTAAAACCTTACTAAGGAAAAACCCTATGGGATAAAAACCCTAGTGAAGGAAAAAGAGTACATATTTTATATAATACATTTACTCCCCCTCATGACGATATCAGTTGTGATCTCTGAGTCGTCGCACCCCAATACTTTGAACCAATTTCTCAAATGTTGTAGTTGGTAATGCCATTGTAAATATGTCTGCCAAGTTATGCTTCGAACAAATCTGTTGTACTGAGATGTCGCCATTTTCTTCAAGGTCATGAGTGTAGAAAAGCTTTGGAGAGATATGCTTCGTTCTATCTCCTTTGATATATCCTCCTTTGACTTGAGCTATACACGCTGTGTTGTCTTCGTATAATATTGTTGGAAGGGGTTTACTCGAAGACAAGCCACATGTCTCACGAATGTGTTGTGTCATTGACCTTAGTCATACACATTCTCGACTTGCCTCGTGAATTGCAAGGATTTCAGCATGATTTGAGGAAGTTGCTGTAATGGTTTGTTTCACTGATCGCCATGATATAGCAGTCCCTCCACATGTAAATAGATAATATGTCTGAGATCTAGTTTTGTGTGGATCAGATAGATAACCAGAATCTGCATAACCAACTAGATCAAAACTGGATTTGTTAGAATAAAATAGACCCATATCAATCGTCCCTCGAAGATATCGGAGTATATGCTTAACTTCGTTCCAATGTCTTTTTGTAGGACATGAACTATATCTAGCTAATAAATTTACTGAAAATGCAATATCTGGTATTGTGTTATTAGCTAGATACATAAGTGCACCAATTACACTAAGATATGGTACTTCAGGACTAAGTAGTTCTTCATTATCATCTCGAGGTCGAAATATATTTTTCTTTACATCCAGTGAACGAACCTCCATTGGAATGTTCAATGGATGTGCTTTATCCATATAGAATCTTTTTAAGATTTTCTCTGTATAAGTTGATTGATGAACAAGTATCCCATCTGCCAAATGTTCAATTTGCAAACCAAGGCAAAATTTTGTTTTTCCAAGATCTTTCATCTCGAATTCTTTCTTAAGATATTCTATTTCCTTGGATAACTCTTCAGGAGTTCCAATTATATTTAAGTCATCAACATATACAGTTATAATAGCAAATCCTGACTGAGATTTCTTTATAAAAACACACGGACATATTGGATTATTTTGATATCCTTCTTTCAACAGATATTCACTTGGGCGATTTTACCACATTCGTCCTGATTGTTTTAATCCATATAATGATCTCTGTAACTTTATTGAATATAATTCCCGAGAACTTGATCCATATGTTTCTGGTATTTTAAATCCTTCCGGGATTTTCATATAAATGTCATTATCCAGAGATCCATATAAATACGCCGTGACTACATCCATTAGATGCATATCAAGTTTTTCATACACAGTCAGGTCAATCAAATATCTTAACGTTATTGCATCCACCACAGGAGAATATGTCTCCTCATAATCTATACCAGGCCCTTGCGAAAATCCTTGTGCAACAAGTCTCGCTTTATATCTTGTGACTTCATTCTTTTAATTTCTTTTCCTTACAAATACCCATTTGTATCCCACAGGTTTAACACCTTCTGGTGTTAGGACTACTGGTCCAAAAACCTCACGTTTTGAAAGTGAGCTCAACTCTGCTTGGATTGCTTCTTTCCACTTCAACCAATCCTTTCTACGTTTACATTCATCGATAGATTTTGGATCAAAATCGTCCCTTTCATGAATAATATAGTGAGCAACATTATAAGCAAAAATGTTGTCAACAATGATATCATTTCGGTTCCATCTCTTTTCTGTTGTAACATAATTTATAGAAATTTCATTATTATCCTCAAGCGTTTGATTTTCATCAATACTCTTTTGAGTAGTTGTAACTTGGATTTCTTCTGGAACATCCATACCTTTTATCGAATCATTTTGATTCTCAACTACTTTTCTTTTTCGAGGATTTTTATCTTTGGAACCATAGGTCTACCACGCTTCTGGTGTGCTCCAGACTCATTATTGACAACTTGTTCCTTTGGGATATCAATTTTTGATGGAGCATTTGTTGCTGGTATATATGATTTAGTCACCCTTTTAACATTTGTGAATGCATCTGGTAATTGATTTGCTATATTTTGCAAATGAATTATCTTTTGAATTTCAAGTTCACATTGATCTCTACGAGGATCTAAATTAAATGAGATAATAATGATGCATTCCATGTAATTTCTTTTTCCAACTTCTTAATTCCTCCCCCTAATGTTGGAAAATTTGTCTCATTAAAATGACAATCAACAAATCGTGCCATAAATACATCACCCGTCCAGGGGTTCAAGATATTTAATAATTGATGGGGAATCATATCCAACATATATTCCTAACCTCCTTTGAGGACCCATCTTAGTACGTTGTGGTGGAGCAATTGGAACATATACTGCACATCCAAAAATTCTCAGATGGGATACATTTGGCCTGCTGGCCATAAGCTAATTGCAGGGGGAATATTTATTATAAGCTCTTGGCTAATACGTAATAATGATGCGGCGTGTAAAATAGCATGACCCCAGACCGATGTAGGGAGTTTAGCTCTCATAAGCAATGGTCTTGCAATTAGTTGCAGACGTTTTATAAATGATTCTGCTAGACCATTTTGTGTATGAACATGAGCTACAGGATGTTCAACACTTATCCCAATTGACATACAATAATTATTAAAAGTTTGAGATGTAAATTCACCAGCATTATCAAGTCGAATTGTCATAATTGTATAATCAGGAAATTGTGCTCTTAACTTAATTATTCGAGCAAGTAATCTTGCAAATGCAAGATTTCGACTTGATAATAAGCATACATGTGACCATCTACTGGATGCGTCAATTAATACCATAAAATATCTAAATAGACCACTAGGTCCACAAATATCACCTTGAATTCGCTCTAAAAATGCAGGTGATTCAATGCCCACTTTAGCTGGTGATGGTCTAATAATTAATTTCCCTTGAGAGCAAGCATCACATGACAACTCATTGGATTGAAGAATCTTCTGGTTCTTTAAAGGATGTCCATGTGAATTCTCAATAATTTTCCTCATCATTATCGATCCTGGATGACCCAGTCGATCATGCCAAACCTGAATATTTCTAGATTCATGAACTTCTGGTTCATTGTTGCATAACTTTCGGTTACTCGTATATGAGTATAATATAATCCAAAAGAAAAAGCAGGCAGTGTTTCTAATATACGTTTTTCATGTGAAACAATAGATGTGATATAGAGACACTCTATATTATTTTTACGATCAGTTTCAACATGATAACCATTATTACGTATATCTTTGAAACTCAATAGATTTCTTTTTGATTTTGTAGAGAACAAAGCATTATAATTGAAAATCGTGTTCCTCTAGGCAAGATAAAACTTGCTTTTCCAAAACCTTCAATCAGGTCTGCAGAACCTGATATAGTATTGATTTTTGCTTCCGGCATTGTCAATTTAGAAAAATATTTTCTATTTATGAGTATTGTGTGCGTAGTTGCGCAGTCTGCCAGACATAAATCATCATTGCTCATTTTCGGGTTACTCAACATATTGAAATTGTCCATATTTCTTCATTGATAAGAAAAGAAAAACGATTACAAAAAGTCCTAAATATATATACAAAAACAACAAAAACATACAATAATTACAAGCAGTACTTAATTATATATCTTCATACAAAACATCCTCTACTTGTTTGATTGCATCAATTTTCTCTCCAGGAGATTCAAAATAATCAACCACATCAAGATGCACCATATTAGAGGAGTCAAACACATCATCTTCTTGAATGACAAGATTCACCTCCACATTCTTCCCTTTTCCTTTTTCCTTTAGGGAAGCTTGATAGAGATCAACAAGGTGTTTTGACGTACGACAGTGCACGTGACCGAAGCCTCAGTCATTCCATTGCCGGAAACATTTATGTTCATCACCTTTTGAACTTCTATCTTGTGGAGTTTTTCCTTTATGATCATCAGTTTGTGTGGGTTTCTTAAAATTATAATGCCCACCACGAAAAGAGGTATTTCTTCCTCTACCGCGGTCCCGACCTCGACCACGACCACGACCTCGACCACGATTATTGAAATTCACAGCATTCACTTCAAGGAATGATGTTGCTCCAGTTGGTCGAGATTCATGATTTTTCATTAATAGCTCGTTATTTTGTTCATTACCACGAGAAGACATGAAATTAGTTACAATATTTTTAAAGCCTTTCTCTCGATATTGCTGCTGCAGGAGCATATTCGAGATATGAAAAGTGGAGAATGTCTTCTCTAACATATCAACATCAGTAATCCTTTCTCCGCATAATTTTAGTTTTGAACTAATTCTGAAGAGTGCGGAATTATATTCACTTACTGATTTGAAGTCCTGCAACCTCAGGTGCATCCAATCATAACGAGCTCTTGGAAGAATAATTGTTTTTTTATGATCATACCTTTCTTTCAAGCCTTACCATAGAATGTAGGGATCTTTTATTGTAAGATACTCCATTTTCAATCCCTCGTGAAGATGATGGCGAAGGAAGATCATGGCTTTCGCTTTTTCTTGATTTGATGCATCATTTTCTTCTTTAATTGTTTCTCCAAGATTCATGGAATCTAAATGGATCTCAGCATCAAGGACCCATGACAAGTAGTTATTTCCATTAATATCCAAGGCGGCAAATTCTAATTTTGCAAAATTTGCCATAGTAATACTATATAAAAAGAAATTGCATTTACATTAGGAAATCAATTAAACATGCAAAATAACATTTTATTATTAAAAAAAAAAGGCTTACCCGGAGGACCTACCTTCAGTGAAAAAATCGGCAGAGTTTCGTGCTGATAACGTGTTGTGAAAATAGGATGAAAATCGAGTATGATTTTACCAATATTTAAATACTAATATAATATATTTATAATAATAATAATAATAATAATAATAATAATAATAATAATGCAAGTTTCTTTTGGAAATGGAATATATATAATATAATAAAGATAGTGGGAATTTATGGAAAATTAAATAAGCAATAAACTAAATAGAAAGTGGGAGAGAAGAAATTGAATTGGAGAGAATTTCACCAATGGTGTATTTTATTCTTCCACCAAAAGTCACTATTTGTAGGCAATTTGGCAAGGGATGAGTTGGTACATTTGGACACTAAGCATTGGTAAAAATTTGACACATGGAGAACACTATGGCTATGGCAATTTTGCCACTTGGCATGGGTAATATATGACATGTGGATGGGCATTTATACTACACATTTTACAATAGTTCCTATTTTATTGGTTGAACATTGTTTGTAATGCCTATATATAGAGGCCACCTGATTGATTAAAAATTGTGTCAAGTATTCAATACTTTCTTCTTATTTAACAATGATATCAGAGCCTGACCATTTTTATGAGTGAAACTGGGTTTGTAAAAAAGTGAGTGGTCTGAGAGTTGGATTGGTGAGTGAAAGCAATATTAAATGAGCAAACAAAAGCAAAAGTCTTTAACTCGTCTTGCAGCAGCAGTCTATTATCATGGCAACTGATAACTTTGTGCAACCAACAATTCTTCGCTTTGATGGTCATTATGACCATTGGAGCATGTTAATAGAGAATTTCTTGAAGTCCAAGGAATATTGGCAGGTTGTTGAATCTAGAGTAGCAGAGCTTGCACCTGGAGAAATATTGTCTAATACACAAAAGTCAGAGTTGGAAGCATTGAAACTGAAGGATCTTAAAGCAAAAAACTATCTTTTCCAATTAATTGATCGAGCAACCTTGGAGACAATTCTTAGCAAAGAAACCTCCAAACAGATTTGGGACTCCATGAAAAAGAAGCATCAATGGAATGCAAAGGCAAAACGAGTGCAACTCCAAGGTCTTCGAACTGAATTCGAGACTCTATGCATGAAGACGGGCGAGTCGGTGATTGATTTCTTTGCAAGAACGATGAAAATCGCCAACAAGATGCGGATCCATGGAGAAAGAATGGAGGACGTCACCATTGTGGAGAAAATTTTTCGATCGATGACACCAAAATTTAATTTTGTTGTATGTTCCATAGAAGAATCAAAAGATGTTGATAAGCTTTCAATTGATAAGTTTCAAAGCTCTTTGCTCGTTCATGAGCAAAAGGTTACACAACACAAGAGAAAGAGGAGCAAACATTGAAGGCCTCAACTGAAAGTCAGTTAACATTTAAAGGAGATAGAGGACGAGGAATATGGAGATTCAAAAGCAGATGAGGCAATGATCGTGGCTGCCAACAAAAACACCATCAGTACCAAGAGAATCAATTTCAAGGAAGAGGAAAAGGAAAAGATAGAGGAGGTCATCTCTCAACAACTCAGAAGTCAATCGACAAGTCTCATATTGAATATCACCGATGTCATAGGTATGACCATTATCAATCAGAATGTCGAACAAATTTGAACAAGCAAAATGGAGAAAGAACTAATTTTGTAGGGAAAGAAGAAGAAATATCCCTTTTTAATGGTGTGCCATGTAAATGAAACAACTCAACAAAACATGTGGTGTTTAAACATTGGTTGCAACAATCACATGTGTGGAGACAAGAAGGCCTTTTATGAACTTGACGAGTCACTCCGCAACACCGCCAAATTTGGTGATAACTCCACGGTTCCAGTTTTGGGTAAAGGACGGGTAACTATCCAAACCAAAGGAAACTCTACCCGCACTATCTCTAATGTTCTTTTTGTTCCAAACTTAAAGTCCAATCTTTTGAGTGTGGATCAGTTTCTAGAAAAAGGGCATGAATTGTAACGCCCCAAGTCCAGGATCCCCTGTGACCTGACCACATCGCCATATCATCTTTGAGTCGCTTGCAAGAGTGAAGACTTTCCCCACAAACCAACACGGGTCCTTTCAACATGCTTTGTCCCCACTCACATGCTCCTAGGAAAATTCCCAAGAGGTCACCCAACATACGATTACTCCAAGCAAATCACGCTTAACTTTGGAGTTCCTAAGATTGAGCTACCGAAAAGGAAGGTGCACCTTGTTTGTATATGTTGTAGTAACTATCAATTCCTTTAAGCCTTTCTCAACTATACTTTCATATTCTCATGGTCACTCGCATGTACCTCTCTTCTTCAGACACCATACTTTCATATCATCAGGATCCCTCTCATTCAGATGTAGACTTGGTTCATTCATGTACCCCTTTTCCTCAGGCGTCACATGAATTATCTATCAAAGATGGAGTCTGTAGAATTCAATATGCGGAGATTGGTTTAATTGCTCAAGTGAATATGACATCAAACCGTATGTTCTCGCTTTATTTGCACAACGCGACTCATTCTTGCTTCTTGGCAAAATCGAAAGACGTCTCATGGTTATGGCATTTTCGCTATGGTTACTTAAACTTTGGTGGGTTGAAGACTCTGCAACAGAAAAATATAGTGACTGGGCTTCCTCAAATTGAAGTTCCTACTGAAGTTTGTGAAGAATGTGTTATTAGCAAGCAACATCGAGACCCTTTTAAAAAAGGAAAGTCATGGAGAGCAAAGAGACCATTGGAGCTGGTGTATTCCGATCTTTGCGACCCAATAAACCCCTCATCAAATGGACTTAAACGATATATAACCACCTTCATTGATGACTATAGTCGGAAAACTTGGGTATACTTTTTGCTTTTAAGAGTTATAAAGTGCAAGTTGAGAAAGAAATTGGCAACTCAATCAAAGTTCTTCGCACTGATCGTGGCAGGGAATATAACTCACGAGAATTTGAAGTTTTTTGTGAGAATTCTGGAATCGAGAGGCAACTAACTGCAGCCTACACGACTCAACAAAATGGTGTCTATGAGCGAAAAAATCACACTCTTCTCAATATGGTGTGAAGCCTTTTGACGAAAAGTGGTATTTCAAAAACTTTCTGGCCTGAAGCAATCAATTGGAGCATCCTTGTATTGAATAGAAGTCCCACACTTGTTGTTCAAAATATGACTCCGGAGGAAGCATGAAGCAGATGGAGGCCGAAGGTAGATCATTTCAAAATTTTTGGGTGTGTTGCCATGCCCATATTCTAGATCAGAAGCAGATAAAGCTATATGACAAATGAGAAAAGTGTGTCTTTCTTGGTGTAAGTGATCAATCAAAGGCTTACAAGCTTTACAATCATATCACTAAGAAAATTATAACCAGTCGTGACGTAGTTTTTTATGAAGAAAATTTTTGGCAATGGACAACAACGTTGCTGAAAAACCAATCCCTGCCAACTTTGATGGAGTTGATGATGAGTAATCACCATAACCAACAGAAAATGATCAACAAATTTCAACATATAGTTCGGTAAATCTGCCAAGCCTGCCAACAACAGCGGGGAGTGAAGAAAGATCTCAACGTGCTAGAAGAAGACCAGCATGGATGACAGACTATGAGGTAGCGGGAATCGATCAATCTGATGACCCACTTACATATATTGCTTTATTTTCCAATTGTGATCCTCCAGCCTTTGAAGAGGCTATTAAGGAATGAAAATAGCAAAAGGCGATGGATGAAGAAATCGAAGCCATTGAACAGAACAACACATAGGAGTTGACTGATCTTCCTAAAGAGCACAAGACAATTGGTGTCAAGTGGATGTACAAGACAAAATCGAAAGAGAATGGTGAAGTTGACAAGTTCAAGGCGTGTTTGGTTGCAAAGGGGTATAAGCAAGAATTTGGTGTCGACTATAAAGAAGTTTTTTCTCCGGTTGCAAGACACGATACAATCAGATTGGTGGTGTCTTTGGCAACACAAAATTCATGGCCTATTTTTCAACTGGATGTGAAATCAACATTTTTGCATGGTGAGCTAGAAGAAAAGGTATTTGTCGATCAATATCCTGGTTATTTGAAGCTTAAAAATGAGCACAAAAATTATAGGCTCAAAAAGGCATTATACAGACTAAAACAAGCTCCACGAGCTTGGGTCGTATAGATGCTTATTTTACTAAGGAGGGATTTAAGAAATGTCCATATGAGCACATTCTTTTTACAAAGATTGGAGATGAAAGAAAATTACTCATTGTTTGCTTATATGTGGATGATCTTATTTTTACTGGAAACGACAGTGCAATGATTGAAAAATTGAAGAGATCTATGATGGTTGAATTTGAAATGTCTGATCTTGAAAAGATGCATTATTTTGTGGGCATTGAAGTGGTTCAATCGACAAGTGGAATTTTTATTTGTCAAAAAAAAAATATGCATAAGAGATGTTGGACATGTTCCAAATGGCAGATTGCAATCCTGCGAGCACACCTATGGAAGTGGGTCTTAAGCTTGTTTGAAATCCTGAAGGAAGGAAGATTGCTAACACACTCTACAAGCAGATTGTGGGGAGTTTGATGTATTGAACAACAACAAAACATGATATTATGCATGTTGCAAGCATTATCAGTAAATACATGGAATACCCAACAGAGATGCATCTTCTAGCTGCCAAAAGGATTTTTCGATACTTGTAAGGAACCAAAGAATTTGGGTTGTTCTACAAGAAGGGTGAAAAACCAAATTTAGTTGGTTTTACTGACAGTGACTATGCATGTGATCTTGATGATAGAAAGAGCACTTCTGGCTATGTATTAATGATGAGTTCAACAACAATTTCATGGGGTTCAAAGAAACAACCGATTGTTACTTTGTCAACAACTGAAGCGGAGTTTGTAGCTGCAACAGTCTGCACTTGTCAAGCAATTTGGCTGAGAAAAGTACTTGAGGAGCTATATTTCAAGCAAGATGGTGCTACTAAAATTTATTGTGATAATAGCTCTGCCATCAAGCTTTCTAAGAACCCTGTTCTGCATGGAAGGACTAAGCACATAGATGTGAAGTTTCACTCCCTAAGGGATCTGACGAGAGATGGGGTTATTTATCTTTACTACTGCAAAAGTGAAGATCAAATTGTCGATATAATGACCAAGCCATTGAAGTTGCCTGCATTTCAGAAGCTACAGAGACTACTTGGAGTTTGTGTAATCAATAAGTCTTAAACTGATTTTTTTTTTTTTTTGTTGCTAAAGAAAAGTTATCAGTTTAAGGAAGGGATTGTTGAAAGTTTCTTCTTCATTGTCCGTCTTTAGGATTTATTGTTGAGTGGGTTGTTTAAGTGTTAGTGGAGTGAGTATGTGTCATTACTATTAGCACTAGTACCAAGTCTATAGGAGAGTATGTGGTTTTTACAATTTTTGATTAGAACGTTGCTTGTAATGTCTATATATATATATAGGTGACCTGATTGATTAAAAAGTGTGTCAAGTATTCAATATTTTCTTCTTATTTTTAATTAACAAAAATTCTGCTTATATTTTTATAATTTCTCTTTATCTTCTCTATAATGATTTTCATTGTTCTTGAAGTACCATTTAAGTTCTTAGCCAAATTTTAAAAACAAAAACAAGTTTTTAAAAACTATTTTTTTTAGTTTTTAAAACTTAATTTTTGAAAACTATTTTTTGTTTAGTTTTTACAACTTAACTTAATTTTAAAAAATATACGTATAAATAGATAAGAAAACAAAGAAATCTATTGGTAGAGATAGTACTTTTAGGTTTAAATTTTAAAAACCAAAAACAAAAAAATAAATGATTATCAAATAGAGTCTTAAATATTAGAATTCTCACATCACTAAAATAAATGTCTTCCTATGTTAATTATTCGAGGAAATAGGTTGAATAGGAAGGAAAAAAAATTCGAAATTTAAATGATAAACTGAAATAAATGGAATTTTGTTTGTGGATCCTTTATTTTATTTTAATCTTTTTGAGGGTCAGTGGATCCGTTACAAATGAATTCATATTCCTAATCTTATCCTCCTCAATTTTAAAAAGTTTTAATTACATCCAAAATTTCAAAATGAGGCTTTAGTTCTGTTTTTCTTCCTATTATTAACAAAATTAACATTAACTTAGACTTGACATTTCTATCAGTATGTCCACCATTCATTTTTTTTAATTGATAATTACCTATCATTATACGATACTTAAATTACATTATTAAGATCTAGTTTGATAACTATTTGATTTTTGAAAATTAAACTTAAAATATACCACTTTTATTTTTAATCTTATGTGTCGTTATCTAGTTTTTACAAATTTTTCAAAATTCAAGTTAAAATTTGAAAAAAAAATTGTTTTTAGAATTTAACTAAAAAATCAAATGTTTCTTAAAAAAATGAAAATATAGTAAAAACAATTGTAAAAAAAAAAAAAGAAGAAAACAAGCATTAATTTTTAAGATTAGAAACTTAAAATCAATTAGATTATTAAACAGGTATAAATCTTACCATTCAATTAAAATACTATTCTCCATTCTCCATTCCAAAACCAACCCTACAACGTTCCTCCCCCACTAATTTCTCTATTTCATATGATCATATCATAAAAAAGCAACTATTTGAACATTGTAGCATTAGCATACATATAATTTTTTGTTATTGGAGAGTTTCTTTAAAAGAAAACGTTGTAGTGGACCAACCATTAAATTTTTTAAAAAAAGTTGTATTATTTGAGAAAACAAATAGATTTGGGGTTCTTTTATTATTATTTCAAAAAGCAAGCTTCTAACCCTTTCGAAATAAAATATGTATTCAATTAAGGATTGGAAATTAAATAAATATAGAATAAGTTAAACTTACAATCCAATGGATAATTAATTTATATATAGCTAAGATTGAAGTGGCTTATCATCATTGTGTTGTCTTAATTAATCGATGCCTCAAGCAAGGTGCAAACCTTATATTATAAAAAATATTAGTCGTCCCCAATAAAAAAAATTCATTAAGCTAATCTTAATTTTTATTTACTACAATTGAAGTGGAAGGATTTGAACCATAGAACTCATAGTTATTAATACATTCATCATGTCAGTTAAGCTAAACTCTCTTTAATATCTTTAGTAGGTAAGACTTAATTTTAGATTGATATAATTTAAAATAATGATTGGAAACTATGCTTTTAGATTAGGTGAGTATGAAGTAAATTAATGTTTGGTAAATTTTAATTTTGAACTTAAAAAAATATATAGCGTTTGATAAAATAAGACAATTGTGATTTATCAATAATGAGCAAAGTAGATAATTTACTTAACTATTTTCATATTGATATTTAACATCTATATTATTATAAGTTAATTATTTAAAAATTTAAATGATTTAAATGATATTTTGTTTTAATCTAAATTATTTAATAAAAGCTTCCAAAAAAAACAATGGTTATAAAAGTGGAATTAATAAACATTTTATTAATGTGGTATGAAACATGTGTGAAAGAAAAAAGAAGGTATACAAAAGGATATGATTAAATTTTTTAAAAAATATGCTAGAGAATGTATGACTGATTTTTAGAAAAGTTGCTTTTAAAAGAAGGTAAGGGCATGATTTTGGAGTGATCAAAATCACTTTTGACATGTCTAAAATCACTTCCCTACCAAAAGTGTGAAGTTTGGCAATATTAAGCAAGTGATTTTGGAAGAATAAAAAATCATTTGAATTTATTACTTTTCAATCACTTGGGAGGTGATTCCCAAGTGATTTTTGTAACAACCCTAATTTTCGACACAAATCCAACTAGGGACGTCACTAGATAGCACCCTCTGCGCCGAAATTTTGGCAACATAACGGCGCTATGCGGATGAATCCAAAATTTTTACTTAACCTGTTTAAGCAAGAAGCACTTCTAAGAACTTTTTCAATGTCCGACCTCCTCCGGACTACAACAATACAGGTCGGGCTCTAGCAGACCACACAACAGAGGCAACAAAAGTAGTAAACAAAAGTTTAACGAGCATGCTGAACAAGGGAACTAAATGAATAAATGTCATGCTCAACACACAGAGAGTTTAGAAATCCAAGAGCAATAAACCAAAGTCATAATTCAACTCATAAATACAAGAACTTCCTAAGTTCCAAAATAAAAGTCCCTCTAAGACAAGAGTGGTCTCATAGCCCCGTCAGGTCGCCACCGTCGCTCTCCAGCTCACTGTTTGCCCTTATCTGCAACCAAAGACATTAAAGCAGACGGGTGAGTATAAGAACACTCAGTAAGTAGCCCACTCACGTCCAAGCTACAAATTTCACAAGTGCACACACAGAGGTAAAACAGATTCGCAACCAAAGCATCTTAGGGACTCAAGACTAGACGCTCACGTGTCTACCTCATCCCGAGACTCACCGACGATCAAGAAACCTAGGCGGCCATAGACGGGGACGCGCCCCAACGCGAAAGAGTAATCACTCTAACGCCCACACAGAACGCAATAGAGCCTCGACTCTAAAGTCCACACAGATCGCACAAGGGCGGCCCACCCAAGTACCCACACAGAGATCACATAGGGTGCTCGACCCCATGTCCACACAACTCGCAAAAGGGCGCACTCGACCTTAATGCCCACAGGCTCGTAAAAGGGCGCACTCGACCCTAATGCCCACACAGCTCGCAGAAGGGCGCACTCGACCCTAATGCCCACACAGAGATGCCAGCCTAAAGGTTTTGTCTCGCTCGGGGTCACTCGGTGGGTTTGGTAATGCTAGCCTTGGAAGTCGAGCTCAACGTTTCTCCTAGGCTTTCCCTAAATCTTTCTGAGGTCATCCTGAAACCGAATCCCTAACCAACAGCCTAACCAACCAACCACACAACCCGCCAACCAAATCTTTGGCTCGACCACCAAGCTAACCACCCATCTCTGACCTTAACCACCACACAACTTAACTGCTCGGTTCTAGGGTCAACGACCCATCGTGCACTACCCCACCATTTCGAGTCTCACCTAGCAACCAACCACGAGTCAAAAGCAACAAATTCATGACACACAGCAGAGTCAAACCCAACACTCAAAAGCAAGTACAAAATATTCACATAACGAACAGGATAATCAGGGTCTCATGCTCCAAGCAACCATTAACATTCACACAGCAGTTATAAAGTCAACCACGACGACCATATACTCAAACTCATTCGCTTACGAGCTTGATGCTTAAACCAACAACTACTTGCCTCGAATAACGTGCACAAAAG
Organism: Trichosanthes cucumerina; assembly: GCA_036507285.1. Lineage (NCBI taxonomy): Eukaryota > Viridiplantae > Streptophyta > Magnoliopsida > Cucurbitales > Cucurbitaceae > Trichosanthes > Trichosanthes cucumerina. Next base: position 71,413,891 of record CM071838.1, read on the forward strand.
ATCCTTGCCCTTGCTAGCAGCCTAAGGCACCTACAGAAACCACAAACAACGCACAAGTTCAAATGGGAACCAAGCTCGTGGCCCTACCCTTGAGATGCAATACTGGCCCGAACCTAACCAAGCTAATAGGAGCACCTTTTGATAAACTAACATGAATTCGCAGCAACTAACATGAATTCACAGCCAATCCAACACTCCTAAACTCAAACACAAATCAACGGATTCAAGATCGAGGCTTACCCACAGTTACAAGCTGAAACCGTCCTCTGCTCGTCCTCAACCTCGAGATTTCTTCCAAAGACCTTACTCCTTCGCCAACGGATCTGCCCCTGTCCACAAAATAACCACAAAACAGAAAGTGAGAAGCGAATCGATTTGGACAGGAGAGTTAGGCAGAACAAATTCAGATCCAAGAGAGAGAACTGATCTGAGAGAGAAAGAGAGGGAAAGCAGATCGAGTGAGAGAGAGAGCAACACAGATCGAGAGAGGAAGAGAGTAGATCGAGGGAAGGGGAGAGGGATGGTCGAACGTAGAGGGAAGCGACGGTTCGACAGAGAGAGAGAGAGACCGAACGAGAGAGAGGGACAGATCGAGAGAGGGAAGAACGAAAGAGAAGGCGGCGGATCGAGAGATGGAAGAGAGAGAGCCGAACCGATCGAGGGAGAGGGAGAGGGAGACGATCGGAGAGAGAGAAGGGAGAGATCGCGATGGAGAGGACGAGGTCGAGAGACAACGGAGAGGGGAGCATCGAAGTTGCGCTCGGCTCGCCACGGCGGCGTGGCTTCAACGGACGGACGGGCGCGCGCCCCGCAAAGAAGAAGGAGACGGGCGGGGGCGCGATCATGATCGCAACCCCTTCCTTTTTTTTTCCTTAACCCTAAAGAACTAGAAAAAAAAGAAAGAAGGGAAAATTACCTTGACTCCCTTCTCCCAAGACGCTCGATGAGGAGCTTAGGTTGTCCACCCCATTTAAAGCGAGATTTAGAAGTTTATTGGGTCCCTGTAAGATTCGATAATCAAATTCTTAGCCCAACACTTTAAAAAAATTACGACATGAGCCCGAAATTAACTTAAAAAGAAACAATAACTTACTTGAAATTACTGGGCGTTACATCCTTCTCCCCATAAGAACTTTCATCCTCGAAAGTGGCTAGTTCTCAAACAGCTCCGGGTAGTTCGTTCTCATCTCGTCCTCACGCTCCCAGGTAGCTTCTTTAAGCTGCTGGTTTTGCCATAAGACCTTGACAAGGTAAATTTCTTTGTTCCTCAACACCTTCTTCTCTCGATCTAGGATTCCCACTGGTTTCTCCTTGTAGCTCAAGTCCTTATCGACCTGCAGTGGCTTGTAATCAATCACGTGGATGCATCTGACACATAGCCTCGCAGCATCGATATGTGAAACACGTCGTGCACAGCTGCTAGCGACGGTGGCAAGGCTAAACGATACGCCACTGGGCCAATACGCTCCAAGATCTCGAATGACCCAATGAACCTAGGGCTCAACTTCCCTTTCTTGCCAAATCTCAACACACCTTTCATCGGTGCAACTTTCAGGAACGCATACTCTCCAACTGCGAACTCCAAGTCCCTGCGTCTCACATCGGCATAACTCTTTTGTCTGCTCTGAGCCGTTAACATTCTCGCTCTGATCTTCTGCACAACCTCATTTGTAACTTGGACCAGCTCGGGTCCTAAAAGCTTATGCTCACCAACCTCTCCCCAATACACTAGGGACTTGCATCTCTTCCCATACAAGGCCTCAAAGGGCGCCATCCCAATCGTTGCCTGATAACTGTTGTTATAGGCAAACTCCATCAAGTGAAGGTGCGTATCCCAACTCCCTGCGAAAGCTAGGGCACAAGCTCGGAGCATGTCTTCCAAAATCTAGTTCAACCTTTCAGTCTGACCGTCTGTCTGAGGGTGAAATGTTGTGCTGAAACTGCACTCCGCTCCCAGAGCCTTCTGGAAACTCATCCAGAAGTTCGATGTGAAACGAGGGTCCCTGTCCGAGACAATCTTCACCGGGACTCCGTGTAGCCTGACAATTTCCTCCATGAGCAGCTTCGCCCACTTCTCCACCGTATAAGTCAGTTTTCCAGGAAGGAAATGTGCCGACTTTGTCAGCCTATCCACGATCACTCAAACCACCGTGAATCCTCTAACGGTTCGGGGTAGACCTAAAATGAAATCCATCGAGACCTCTTCCCATTTCCACTGAGGTACCTCTAAGGGTTGCAATAGCCCTGCCAGCTTCTGCCTCGGGGCTTTAACCTGTTGGCAGACTAAACATCTGCTAACAAACTCTGCTCGCGTCTTTCTTCACTCCACTCCACCGTGAGAAGCGCCAGTCCCCGATACATTTAAATCTTGCCGGGATGCACTGAGAAAGGGGAACTGTGAGCCTCGGCTAGAACTTCCTCCTTGAGGCCACTTACATCTGGAACGCATAACCGTCCTCTGAACAACAAGGCCCCATTTGATGACATTGTGAACTCACTCTCTTGGCCCGACTTGGCCTGTTTCCACCAATCCACAAGACTGGGGTTCCCTTGTTGGGAGTCTAGGACTCATTGTCTCAGAATCGGTTGCACTGACAACTGGTTAAACTGAGCCATGACCTGCCCTACCATCACGACAATACCGGCACGCTCCATCTCGGCTCGCAAATGAAACTCCTTCGTGACTAAGGCCGACGTGTGAGCTACCTTTCTACTAAGGGCATCGACAACAACATTTGCCTTACCCGGGTGATACAAGATCTCAATCTCGTAATCCTTCACCAACTCCAGCCACCTACGTTGTCTCATGTTCAACTCTTTCTGCGTAAACAAGTATTTCAAGCTCTTGTGGTCTGTATATATCTGGATTTTCTCACCATACAGATAGTGTCTCCAGATTTTCAAGGCGAAGACCACTACCGCTAAATCCAAGTCATGGGTCGGGTAGTTCTTCTCGTAGTCTTTCAACTGTCAGGAGGCATAGGCAATTACCCTCCCATTTTGCATCAAAACACAACCCAAGCCCTTCTTGGAAGCATCACTGTAAACCACAAAGTTTCCTGATTCATCTGGCACCGTAAGCACAAGTGCAGAGATCAACCTCTACTTCAAATCCTAAAAACTTGTCTCGCACGCCTCACTCCACATGAAGGCATTCCCCTTCCGTGTTAACTGAGTAAGGGGTGTTGCAATCTTGGAGAAGTCCTTCACAAATCGTCGGTAATAGTCATCCAAACCCAAGAAACTGCAAACTTCAGTGACGGTCTTGGGTCGGGGCCACTTTGAAACTGCTTCCACCTTCGTCGGGTCTACAGAGACACCCTCCTTAGATACTACATGCCCTAAAAAAGATACCTGCGACAACCAAAACTCGCACTTGGAGAACTTGGCGTACAACTGATTCTCTCTCAAAGTGGTCAAGACTTTCCTCAGATGGTTCTCGTGCTTTTCGCTCGACTTTGAGTAAACCAGGATGTCGTCTATAAATACAAACACGAGGGTGTCTAGAAACTCCTTTAACACCCTATTCATCAGGCCCATGAACACAGTCAGGGCATTTGTCAAACCGAACGACATCACGGTAAACTCGTAATGTCCACACCTAGATCTGAAGGTTGTCTTTGGGATATCTTCTTCTCTTATTCGCAGATGATGATAGCCCGAGCGCAAATCAATCTTAGAAAACACAGTGGCTCCCTGCAGCTGGTCAAACAAATCATCAATTCTGGGGAGCGGGTACTTATTCTTTATTGTCACTTTATTTAACTCTCGGTAGTCAATGCATAGGCGCATCGACCCGTCCTTCTATTTCACAAAGAGTACCGGCGCACCCCACGAAGAGACACTAGGGCGAATGAAACCCTTGTCTAGCAACTCCTGCAATTGAGTCTTGAGCTCCTTTAACTCGGCTGGGGCCATTCTGTACGGAGCTTTCGATAACGGCGAAGTGCCTGGCTCCAACTCAATACTGAAATCCACCTCCCTAGCTGGAGGTAGACTGGGCAAATCCTCAGGAAACACATGTCAACTCTCCGACTCATCAAAAGCGACGACACGTCTTCTTTCTCACTTCTCAAGTCCGTCACACTTGCCAAGAAGGCCCAAGCCCCTTGACCAACCAACTTACTCGCCTTAAGTGTTGAGATCACCTTGGGAACCGTCTTTGACTCGCTTCCCTTAAACTTGAAGCTCGGTTCTGACGGAGGCTTGAACACAACCTCCCTGCGGTGACAATCGATGTTGGTATGATTTGCTGCTAGCCAATCCATGCCCAAAATTACATCGAAGTAACTCATCTCCAGGACAATCAGGGCCACTTCCAACAAGCGACCTTCTACCAAGACCTGACCGGTCTTCACCTTTTCCCGTGTCACTAACTCTGCCCCTACAGGGGTTGCAACTGATAGGCTAAAACCTAAGGGTTCTACTTCTAGTTGGGCTTGCCCCACAAACAGTGCAAAAATAAAGGAGTGCGTGCAACCAGAATCAAAAAGTACAAAAGCTAAATGACCGAGAATAGGTAGGGTACCTGTGACAACTTTACCAACACCCTCAGCGGCTCGACCAACATTAGAGTACGCTCCTCCTCTCTGACGACCCTCCTGGTTTCCAGCATTTCTATTATCCGGGTACGCTGAGGCCACATGGCCTTCCTTACGACAAATATAACAAACTCTTAGATTTGGCCTCTTCTTCTACCTGCACACCGATGCCATATGGCCCACCTTACCGCAATGGAAACAGACTTTGGTGGCTGTCGGGCAAGCTCCTCTGTTATGCTGCCCTCCACAGTTAGGGCACGAGCCTCTACCTGCTCTTTGGGCCCACTGTTGCCCTTGCGCTCCTGGTCGTTTGGCCTAGGGAAGGCATGATCGTGTCTCCTCTTCTGACCTGATCCAGAAGTCTGCCGTGCCCCTGATTTCTGGCCAACATTACTCCCATGCTGTTTCAAATCTGCATCAATCAGGGTGGCCACTCGAACAACTCCAACATAGGACTTCAGGTCGTGGGCAGCTATAGACCCACGTAACCCTCCGCGCAAACCTGTGAGGAATCGTTCGATCTTCTTCTTATTCGTGTCCACCAATTCTGCAGCAAACCGGGACAACATGGTAAACTCGTGCTCATACTCTTCGACCGACTGGTTCGGTCCCTACTTCAGATGTAGAAACTCAGTTTGCTTCTCAATTCTCATTGCGACTAGGTCGTACTTCTCATAGAATGCTTCCTGGAACTGCGCCTAGGTTATATGCCCTTCATTGCGCACTGGACTCTTTGTCGATCAGGATAGCACATGCGCTAGAATATGTCTTCCACCATCCCAAACCATGCCTCTGCGGCCACATGGTCGACTCCTTGCCCATCGAAGAGTGGTGGCTCGTACTTCCTGAAGTTTCGAAGGTATCTGGCCTCCTCTGTAGTGGGTCCATGTGCCTGGGTAGTCTCTCCTTCGTTCTCAGTTGGAAGTGCCTGGTTCTGATTCTGTGCTCCCTGATTTTGGGCAACCATCACCCCCAGAACTTGGGTGACCTGATTGAGCAGCGTCGTCTGACTAGCCAGGGTTGCCTGTAGGATCTCCTGGAGTCCTGCCAAAGTTGGGGGAGCTGGCTGTGGGGGTTGGTCGTTCCCTCGCTCCTGAGCGTTTTCATCAACATGCTCCGACGGTTCCTCGACAGCTGGTGCGTCCTGATTAAGCTCCTCCTGGTGTTCGAAGTGCTCATCCATTGGTGGGTCCACCACTGGGCCCTGACCACGGGCTCCAAGGCCTCGACCTCTTCGACCCCCACGACCACGCCCACCAGCCACTGCTCTACCTCGTCCACGACCACGTACCATACTCTGAGTTAACCACAACAAACTTTAGAACACAACACCACGGTCTTAAACAAGCACAGATTCAAGCATCCAGAGGCAAACAAAAAAAAACTTACTAAACCCGACTTACTTTACAGAAATAAAACCAAGCAAACCTGGAGGTGACGAGGCGACATTCTGCGACAGGCTATGAGGACCAGTACCTACGATGTAGGCAAGTATACAAGACCTAAAAACTTTCGCTCTGATACCAACTGTAACGACCCTAATTTTCGACACAAATCCAACTAGGGACGTCACTAGATAACACCCTTTGCGCCGAAATTTCGGCAGCATAACGACGCTATCCAGATGAATCCAAAATTTTTACTTAACCTGTTTAAGCAAGAAACACTTCTAAGAACTTTTTCAATGTCCGACCTCCTCCGGACTACAACAAAACAGGTCGGGCTCCAACAGACCACACAACAGAGGCAACAGAAGCAGTAAACAAAAGTTTAACGAGCATGCTGAACAAGGGAACTAAATGAATAAATGTCATGCTCAACACACAGAGAGTTCAGAAATCCAAGAGCAATAAACCAAAGTCATAATTCAACTCATAAATACAAGAACTTCCTAAGTTCCAAAATAAAAGTCCCTCTAAGACAAGAGTGGTCTCATAGCCCCGTCATGTCGCCACCGTCGCTCTCCAGCTCACTGTTTACCCTTACCTGCAACCAAAGACATTAAAGTAGACGGGTGAGTATAAGAATACTCAGTAAGTAGCCCACTCATGTCCAAGCTACAAATTTCACAAGTGCACACACAGAGGTAAAACAAGTTCGAAACCAAAGTATCTAAGGGACTCAAGACTAGACGCTCACGTGTCTACCTCACCCCGAGACTCACCGACGATCCAGAAACCTAGGCGGCCATAGACGGGGATGTGCCCCAACGCGAAAGAGTAATCACTCTAACGCCCACACAAAACGCAATAGAGCCTCGACTCTAAAGTCCACACAGATCGCACAAGGGCGGCCCACCCAAGTGCCCACACAGAGATCACATAGAGTGCTCGACCATAATGCCCACAGGCTTGTAATAGGGCGCACTCGACCGTAATGCCCACAGGCTCGCAAAAGGGGGCACTCGACCCTAATGCCCACACAGCTCGCAGAAGGGCGCACTTGACCCTAATGCCCACACAGAGATGCCAGCCTAAAGGTTTTGTCTCGCTCGGGGTCACTCAGTGGGTTTGGTAACGCTAGCCTAGGAAGTCGAGCTCAACGTTTCTCCTAGGCTTCCCCTAAATCTTTCCCAGGTCGTCCTGAAATCGAGTCCCTAACCAACATCCTTACCAACCAACCACACAGCCCGCCAACCAAATCTTTGGCTCGACCACCAAGCTAACCACCCATCTCTGACCTTAACCACCACACAACTTAACTGCTCGATTCTAGGGTCAACGACCCATCGTGCACTACCCCACTGTCTCGAGTCTCACCTAGAAACCAACCACGAGTCAAAAGCAATAGATTTATGACACACAGCAGAGTCAAACCCAACACTCAGAAGCAAGTACAAAATATGCACATAACGAACAGGATAATCAGGGTCTCATGCTCCAAGCAACCATTAACATTCACACAGCAATTATAAAGTCAACCACGACGACCCTATACTCAAACTCATTCGCTTACGAGCTTGATGCTTAAACCAACAGCTACTTACCTCGAATAACTTGCACAAAAGATCCTTGCCCTTGATAGTAGCCTAAGGCACCTACAGAAACTACAAACAACGCACAAGTTCAAATGGGAACCAAGCTCGTGGCCCTACCCTTGAGATGCAATACGAAACTGAACCTAACCAAGCTAATAGGAGCACCTTTTGATAAACTAACATGAATTCGCAGCAACTAACATGAATTCACAGCCAATCCAACACTCCTAAACTCAAACACAAACCAACGGATTCAAGATCGAGGCTTATCCACAGTTACAAGCTGAAACCGTCCTCTGCTCGTCCTCAACCTCGAGATTTCTTCCAAAGACCTTACTCCTTCGCCAACGGATCTGCCCCTGTCCACAAAATAACCATAAAACAGAGAGTGAGAAGCGAATCGATTTGGACAGGAGAGTTAGACAGAACAAATTCGGATCCGAGAGAGAGAACTGGTCTGAGAGAGAAAGAGAGGGAAAGCAGATCAAGTGAGAGAGAGTGTAACACAGATCGAGAGAGGAGGAGAGGGATGGCCGGACGGAGAGGGAAGCGGCGGTTCGAGAGAGAGAGAGAGAGAGAGAGAGACCGAACGAGAGAGAGGGAAAGATCGAGAGTGAGAAGAACGAAAGAGAAGGCGGCGGATCGAGAGATGGAAGAGAGAGAGCCGAACCGATCGAGGGAGAGGGAGAGGGAGACGATCGGAGAGAGAGAAGGGAGAGATCGCGGCGGAGAGGACGAGGCCGAGAGACAACGGAGAGGGGAGCATCGAAGTCGTCGGCTCGCCGGCCGGCGGCGTGGCTTCGACGGACGGGGGTGGCACCCCCCTACGCAAAGAAGGAGACGGAACCGGGGGGGGGGGGGGAGGGACGCGACCACAATCGCAACCCCTTCCCTTTTTTTTTAACCCTAAAGAACTAGAAATGAAAGAAAGAATGGAAAATTACCTTGACTCCCTTCTCCCAAGACGCTCGATGAGGAGCTTAGGTTGTCTACCCCATTTAAAGCGAAATTTAGAAGTTTATTGGGTCCTTGTAAGATTCGATAATCAAATTCTTAGCCCAACACTTCAAAAAAATTACGACATGAGCCCGAAATTAACTTAAAAAGAAACAATAACTTACTTGAAATTACCGGGCGTTACACTTTTTGTCAAATGATTGTAATTTAAAATGACTATTATTAATTTTTTAAAATAGTATATTTTTAATGATGAGTAAAAACCGTAATCTTCGGTTAAAGTTCATAAATTTCCATAAAAAAGTGAATTTTTTCAAAACCAAAATCACTATTAAAAGTATAGAACCAAACATGAAAATAATTATATTGGAATAACTTTTAATAAATCAATTATAGACAAATCAATTACACTAAAATCAATATTTTTTAAATCATGCCCAAACATGCATTAAGAGAAAATTGAAAAGTGATTTTAAATAAATGAATATAATTAGTTTTATCAAATAAGTAAACTGATTAAGATTTTCATATAATTACTTTTGACCCTTGCAAAAGTAATCTCAAATAGATTGTATGTTCGAAAAAATGTGTATTATAAAATTTGATTATGATAAATTAATTCTAGTGGCACATTGTCACAAATTTATAACATCGTTTGGCATACAAGTTTTAATCAATTGATGAATGAATATCTAGGTCTGGTCTTTTATATATATTACACCTCATATAAATAAATTAAGGAGAATATTTCCTTTAATGATCAAAATTAATGAACCTTTAGAAAGTAGTCCTCAGTATAAATAGTCTTTAAGAGGAAGAGAAAACCTACTGACTAACAGACTCAATAGAAATAGAAAAATAAAACTAATATGTTATAATAAGTTGGTATATCTTATACTCTTCCTATATTGGAGTATGGATATCATAAATTCCGAACTTGAACATAACATATGGTAAAGTTGAAGATGGCAGAGCTTTCATGAATACTTCAACTAATTGCATATGAGAATGAACAGGTTAGTAATTTGAGAAAACCATCATTGATCTTACCACGAATAAAGTGACAGTCTATTTTGACATGCTTTGTTCGTTCATGAAACATAGGATTCGATGCAACGGAGATCACAACTTGGTTATCTCAGTAGACTACAATTGGTAGTAAAGATTTGATACAAAAGTCTGGAAGTAGCTGATGAATACATATTAACTCACTGGTTACTGTAGCCAATGCCCTCTATACGACTTCTACTGATGATCTAGAAACAATGGGATGCTTTTGGAGAGCCAAGATATCGAAGCTGGAAATTAGCGGTAGATTTTATTAAACTCAACCAAACCTAACCATGAAACATTTGAGTTGGGTTGGTTTGGGTTGTTCCGGCCATTTATTCAAAATTTTACTTTTAAGAAAAAGTAAAATGTTCATACGTAAATCATCTATTTATTTTATCTTTCAAACATTGAATTAAAATTAGTCACTTCGTTTCAATTTATATTATGAAAAATTACACCCTAAAGACTTAAAAAATTTATTTCTAAGAGTAATTAAAGAGTAAATAGTTATGAAATTAAATAAAAATAAATTAAATACATGTATATATAATTGTATGATAGGTAAGAAGATAATATTTAAAATTAATAATAAATTCAGATTTGTTGGGTCAACCCAAATTAATTTTAGGTGAACACATAAACTAACTCAACCCATAAATTTTCATTTATTTGAACCAAATAAATTTTTGTTGGGTTGCTTGGCCGGGTTGTTCAGGTTATCAAATTTTTTGAACACCCATATTTGTAGATATAGTAGTAAGCCAATAAGTCTTATATAACTAGGACCATCTTCTTCTTATAAGGGAGATTTTTCATTCTTTGACAGCTTTAATTTTGAATCTATCTATTGGTAGTGAGGCTGGTTTGGCATTAAGAAATCCTTTATCTTCAAGGATTTGTAGACAATATTTTCGTTGGGATAGAAAAAGACCATGTGCTTGTTGGGTTTTTTGTGTGGAGACAAATAAAAGGCCAATGGGCCAAGTCCCATTTGAATATTAGGTTTTTGTAAACACACATATATATGATATTTGTGTGTGGCCGCTAAGAGAGAAGAAAAGAAAACCGTGTGTGACCATATAACATTTGTGAGAGAAAAAAATATTTTTCTCTTGTGAGGTTGAAGGTTTTGTTTATCCCAAGCTATCAGGTTGTGATACTTTAAAGTCAGTATTCTTATGGGCTATTGAGGGTTTCATGGCGCCAGTTTTGTGAATCTTTCTTGTAATCTCCCAATTTTAGTAGAACCTGCAGTTGCAGAAGACTGAACGTAGTCCCAAGTTTGGGACAAACCAGTATAAATTTTGTCTCGTTCTCCTTTACTTATCTTTTAATTTTATTATTTGTGACTTTGATCTGGTTGACTTATCTTGTGGAATGAGAGATTTAATATAATAGTAATTAATATTGTGATTATTATAGGACCGTATAGCAACACTAGAGGGGTGAATAGGGTTGTCTACCAACTTTTTGATTTATTAAAAAAATAATTTCAACACTTTTTAGGCACTTTTTTCACACAATGAGAAATTTAAGAAATTTGCACTCAATCAATTTTAATACAAAAAACTTTAAACAAAAAGTAATTTAATGATAGAAAGATTGCAGACAAAACAATTCAAAGAAGCAAATCCTAAATCATGCAATCTAAAAATATGCTAGAGCAGAAAGTAAAGTGCAGAAATTAAAAAGTTAAGAAAAAGAGGACACCAAAAATTTATAGTGGTTCGACAAATTGCCTACTCCACTCCCCAAGCTCCTCTTGGGTATTTCACTAAATTCGATCCTCTTGCGGGTGAGAACCAAACCGTCACGATCCTCTTTTTCCTAGTCTAAAGAGAAACCCAAATCTTTTTTCTGGTTCAGGATTAAACCAATTGAATTTTCACACAACCCAAGGTTGGTTCAGGATTAAACCAATTGAATTTTCACACAACCCAAGGTATACTCACACCTTAATACAATATTCCCGAAAGAAAGAAAATTGAACAAAAGAAAAGATTGCTTCAAAAAAGCAAGATTACACAAATTTCGGATCATACTTCAATTCCAAAATTCTCACAACAATTGCAGGATTTGCCGGTTTAGAGGATGGTGAGAATTCTTGAAGATTAGAGCCTTTTTTGAGACTTTTTGATGACTTTTTGGTTGCTGGAAATTTTTCAAAAAGTGAGTGAAAGATGATGTTTTTAGGGTTAAAAAGGATTTTGGACAAATGGAAGATAGGTCATTGGATTTAGGTCAAAAATGATGGATGGTTGTGATTGAATGGTTTAATTTTGGAAAGATTAAAGTCCATAATTGGAGAGGAGAGAGGAGAAAATATTCTTCTCTAAAATGTCCATGTGTGATATTCTTTCCTTTTTATTTTTTTTTGCTTTGTTTAATTCTTTTGAATTTCAAAAACATGAATTTTTGAAAGCTTCTCGCCACATGTATGCTTTTTATTCGTCCACGTATGTCACATCAATCACCATCGTCACCTACCACGTGATCGCCACATCAGTCGCCACCACGTCAGCACAATGCCACGTGTCACTGCCTTATTAGTTTCCCTTTTCAAACTTCTTTTGCTCATATCTTCTTCGTTTGAGCTCCGATTTGAGCGATTCAAATTACCTTGTACTCGTCTCTTCGAGCTCTACAAGATAGACCCTTTGAAATACTAAAAAGATTAGCACAAAAATTTGAGTTTGTTATCATCAAAATATTTAGTTTGATTGAAGCCTTAAAGCTAACAGGTTCAAGAATCATGAGATATGTGGTAGCAACAAATTTTGATGGAGTCATGAAGTTCAATAGAAACAATTTTGGGTATTGGAAGATGATGGTCAAAGATTACTTGACTGTTAAAAAGTTTGGTAAGGCTTTGAAAAAGAGACCGAACGGAATGAAAGATGAAGATTGAGAAACTCTAGATGAAGAAGTAGTGGTTGCAATGAGAATGTGTCTGTCAATGGATGTGGCTAGTCAGGTATTCAGTGAGACAACTGCAATTGAGTTAATGAGAGCGCTTACAAACAGGTATGAAAAACCTTGCACAAATAATAAAATCTATTTGCTTAGGAAGTTTTTCAATATGCATATGGTTGAGGATGGTTCTGTGAATTCCTATATAAATGAGGTAACCACTTTGATAAATCAGTTGAAGTAAGTAAAAATAGAGTTTACTGATAAAGTGAATGCTATTTTATCATTAACCTTTTTGCTTGATAGTCGAGAAACGATGAAGACAACAGTGTCTAATTCAGTTGGTGAAAATACTCTGAAATTTTCAGGTGTTTGTGATTTAGCCTTAGCTGAGGAGATTTGTAGAAAGGATAGTAGTAAGGAGCCTACTGTTGGATCAACTTTGGTTATGAATAAGGGTAAAAAGAAGATTAATAAAGAAAATACGGCAAGTAGCAGTAAGAAAAAGTGGGATAATATGAATAAAGAGATAAAGTATTTTTACTATCACAAGAAGGGTCACAATAAAAGTCAGTGTAGAAATTGGAAAAAAGATCTAGAAGAGAGAGAAAAGTAAGAGGCAATTGTACTGCAAGTTGCTTTAGTTTGTGTTGGGAGTGACACATAGAGCTGTAGTAATTCATCTGAATGGATTTTAGACAGCGCAACTACTGTACACAGATAGGAGTTTGTTCACATCCTTTTACCGGAGGTAATCATGACCTAGTGAGGATGTGGAATGATATAACATCCAAGACTAATAAGATTAGAGAGATTAATTTGAAAACTGAATGTGGAAATAATTTGGTACTGCGAGATGTCATGTTTGTGCCCAGTGTCAAGATAAATCTTATCTCTACTGGTAAGTTAACAGATGATGGCTACATGTGTGAGTTTGGCAAAAGTCAGTGTAAACTCAAGTTAGGATCCCAGGTAGTGGCAGTTGGCCACAGGAAATCTAAATTGTACGGATGTCGGTTAAATGTTGCCAATAAAGGTTTGAAGAGACAATGAATGCCAGTTAAAGTTGTCGATGGTTGTAGTAGAGGTAAAATTGAGCCAGCAGCAATGATAGCCAATTTTGATAAGTTAGGTCAGGATCTTTCAATCAAGGAACAATTGGGAAGTCCCAGAAAGAAAGTTGATGATTATCATGAACCCCCAATTGTCAGACAAACAATTGAATTGAAGAAGTCGCCTAGGCGAGTGGAGGAATCAAAATGGAAGGCCAAAGCAGTTGCTAAGGTCAAGGATAGCAACTGTCCCTCCTGCCAAAGAAGAGCTTCATCATGCCCACAACTGCAACTAAGACAAATTCTCCGGATCCAACCCTGAGTGTTATCTCTCCCTACTGCAGTCGTTGCGAGGAACTAATTTCCTGAAAAGAAGAGCAAACATGGTTAGTGGCGCCTGAATCAAGTATCCAGACTGAATCATTACTCTCCACTAAACAAGTTTCAGTAACAAGTATATCACAGTAACCTTCGTTCTTCTTGTCAGCAAGAATTTTGGGGCAGTTTTGTTGGGATGTATGTCCTAATCTCGTATATGTTTGTAACATTCCAAGTTGAAATAAATAAGAGTTATTTTTTCATCACTTTGTGTCTCGCATATTTATAAACTTAATCCAATAAACCAAGCTCCAGGTTCATTGAATTATGAGAGAACTAGAACTTAAACGGTGTGTAGTGGACACACAGGGAGGATCACGTTCGAGTAAATGACCCAAACGATCTACTGTATATGGATAGGGTTGGAGACCTAATCCTTGATACGCTGTGGATGCGACCCTCTTTGTACTAGATACAAACGAGGTGATCCAACTCGTTCATGTGGTTGACATGCGAGTGGGGGCATCCTGTGCAATGAGATTGTACAAAACCGAATCGTGAATTATTAGACTTACTAATGTAACACCGTTAACAGTATATGGCTAATAACTTCGTAGATGACCAATAAGCACTCGACCTTAATCCTAAGCGTGTTCAAACTCCTGTATGTGAGGGTTTGCCCTTTGACTAGTACGGGTGACAGTGGTCACAGTTACTCATCCAATATGCCTATCTTCTCAGGGGCAGGACCACGTGGGGAGCTGGGAACTTGACTACGCGAGATGGAATTTACTCGTTTCCGATTTAGGGAAACTACAGAGGTTGTTCCCTTAAGTGTTGTCTTCAGGGCTTGGACAACGGGCGACCACCCTCTCACTGGCCCGAGAGAGATATTGTTTTTTATTGGACCATACAACGTAGTTGTTCATTAGAGAAGCAGTGGAACTTAAGAAGCAAGAGGTAGACACAGGGATAAAACGGTAATTTGACCCAACAGTGTCTACGAACAACCTGTGAAGGGTCGACTCACGGGCATTGGTTATATCAATGGACACAACTTGTCCTACAACAACTACGGGCTTTAGTGGAGTGTTATCATAGCTAATGAATGTTGAATAACCGGGTCAAAGAGTTTGACAAGTTAATCTCGAATCATTGGAGCTCGTCATCTATAGGTCCATTAGGTCCCTTGGTTGGCTCAAATTGGATAAATTGAGGGTTTACAGTTTGGTGTGAATTTGAAGTGTTCAAATTTATTATTTTGGTATTTATGTTATTTATATGTGATATAACTGACATAATATATAGTTTGATGTGAATGAGATTCATAATAAACTATAGGTTAGCCTAATTGGTTAATTAGTGCTAATTTGGAGAAATTGAATTGAGAGAAATTAAATTGAATGTGATTCAATTTAAAAATCCAATTTGTATAATAAGGTATGAGATACCTTATTATATGTAATATGCAAATATGATTTGCATATTATAAGGTTGTGGTAAAATGGTGATTTGGTGGAAATTTCATCTTCACCACTCACCATTATATAAAGGTTTGGTGAAAAGCCTTTTGCAAGTCATTAGATCATTTTTTGGATTTGGCATCCAAAAGAAGAAGAATTCTCTCTCAAATTCTCTCTAATCTCACCATATTCTCTCGACCCAAAAACCAAAGGGAGTCCCACCGCTCCCCTCAACCGATCGATAACAGTCGAGAAGATCATATTGGAGGTGTCCAATTTGTTCAGTTCGAGAGATTGCGTGAAGAGATCGTTGAACAAAAGTTCGTGATCGGAGAAGAAAACATCGAAGAAGGGTTCTTCAACAAGTAAGTGTTACTATTACTTTCTGTTTTCTTCTTGAAAATTTCATGTTTAGCCTAGAATTAAATAGTTTAATTCAATTATAAGAAAAGATTTTCACAACGAACACCACGACGTTTCAAGTCGTTTCTGCTGCGGGAGTTTCATTCCCTTCAAGTTCCTCTTCCAATGGTCGTCCTTGTTGCAGTAGAAACACTTTCCTTTTTCTGCAACCTATTTGACCTTCTTGCCCTTTTGGGCGACAATGCGGTGGACAGCAGTTCGCGAGGACAGCGCGCTCGAGTGGCGGCAGGGACAGTTTCTACAAAGCATGCAGTTTTTTTATTTCATTTTTTTATTATTTTTTTTTTGTAATATGAGTTTATAAAGGAATTTTATTAATTAATATTAATATAAATGTTATATTAATGTTAATTAATTTAATTAAAGTCCCTAGGGTGCCAAAACCGATCCAATATTGGTATTTATTTAATTTTATGCATGTGATGTATGAAATTTATTATTCTATGTGCATAATGTATGTCATATAGATTAAAATCTCACCTTAGATTAAACATTTCATGCATCATATTTATATTATAAGAGTTATAATATATAGTATGCATGATAGGATTATATTATAAGGGTTATAATATAATGCATGTTTTTAATTTAATTAATATAAGTGTTATATTTCTTAGATTAAAAGCATTGACATGCATTTATACATGTGATGTATGTATATTATATAGTTTATTATTCATGTGATGAATGATCAAACACTATAATATAGCAATGCATGTAACCTAAGTTAATTATTAGTTTTAAATGGTTTAGAACTTGAATAATAAGACTTAGGTTTTCTAGTTCTAATAAGATTAGAATTAGGAAATCAAACATGACTTATGAATGGAGACTAATTAGTAACTCTGTCTAAGGAAGGTTCTGTCTAAGGCTGGGGTATTTAAACTGACGCTTTGCGGAACACCCATACCTGGGAACCGACCTGGGAGTGAATTTGGTCCAGAGATTCATAGGTTATATTCTCATGAGTGGCGTTTAATTAAAAGTTAATTAAATTACTCACATAGACCTAAGTTAATAATGTGATTACATACTTAGGCTAAACAAATATAAGTGTTATATTGGTAGACTTAGGTAAATATTAACCGATTTATCTAGGTCAATCCCAATTAACTTAAAGTGTTGAGTGGGAGGAAATAAAGTGTATGAGATACATTTAATTTTTCGGCCACAAATCTCCGTTAAGTTCTCACCGTCAGATCCATACTCGGCCTCGTGGCGCAAATGGAAGCGTCCCCCTTCGGATGGTATTTGTATAGTCAAAATTCAAGGTGAATGGAGAGAGTACTTATAGTGAGTGGGAGTGGAACCTGTGAGAACGGGACCCACAGTATCTTTTATCGATTCACACCGTAGACGCCTATGATCCGCCTGCTAGTTTGGCCTGGGCCAGACAATCCCTTCGGAGGGCCTTGATCATGGGAGTCGGAACACCGTGAATTCCCGAAAGGGATACAATTTCCTTGTTGGTTTTCCTTCGTAGTTTACCCTTTGGTGGTTATTCTTTGGACGGATACTTGGAAATTTAAAGATAGAGGGTGAAATACACATGATTCATTAAGAGTTAATGGATTCAGACCGAATAATGGTAACTGGATGCCTAACGGAATAAGAGTTATTCTGGTATTAGGGTCTGGTCGAGAAAGTCTCGTCCTAGAGGAGGAGTGTTTCTGTTCACCCTTCGGTGGCGGTCATTCTTAACCTTTGGGCTATCATTACAATTTTTAATGACCTAGGGATCATAGGATAAAAATTTGCTAAAACTTGATTGGATTTTCAAAGTTTTTGCCAGACTAGTACAAAGTTTTTCTTATTTTCAGCAAACAAAATGCCAAGTTTAATTATCGCCCTATTAGCTTCTGATAAACTTGTCGGTGATAATTTTCAAACGTGGAAAAATAATATCAACATAATACTTGTAACTGACGACCTAAAGTTCGTGCTCACTAAGGAGTGCCCTCAGGTGACGGGCTCGACTGCATCGCGAAGTCTTCGTGATGCGTACGATCGGTGGATCGGGGCCAATGAAAAAGTCAAGGTCTACATTATTGCCAGCTTGTCTGAAGTCTTGGCCAAGAAGCATGAGGTTATGGTCACTGCTAAGGAGATCATGGAATCGTTGCAGGAAATGTTTGGACAACAGTCCTTTCATGTCTGACACGATGCCCTAAAACACGTCTTCAATGCAAGGATGGAGGGCACGTCTGTCCATGAACATATTTTGGACATGATGACCCACTTTAACCTGGCAGAGATGAACAGGACTTCGATCGACGAGTCGAGCTAGGTCAGCTTTGTAATGGAGATTCTTCCGAAGAGTTTCTTGCAGTTTCGTAGCAATGCTGTTATGAACAAAATTAGCTACACTCTGACCACCTTACTCAATGAACTACAGAACTTCCAGTCCTTGACGAGGATCAGGGACCGGAACCTGAGGCAAATGTTGCCTTCAGATCCTATCACAGGAGTTCAACCTCTGGGACTAAATCTGTAAGTTCTTGAGGCCCGAAAGGGAAGAAGAAGAAGTTGAAGAAGGGTAAAGCTGACCGTGCTGCAGAGAAAGGAAAGTGTGTCCACTGCAACGGGGATGGTCACTGAAAGAGAAACTGTCCCAAGTTCCTTGCCGACAGGAAGAAAGAAGGTAAACGTGATTTACTTGTAACTGAAACTTATTTAGTGAAGAGTAATGACTCTGTCTGGATATTGGATTCAGGCGCCACTAACCATGTTTGTTCTTCTTTTAAGGGAATTAGTTCCTGGCTGCGCGAGAGAGTGAGATAACATTACGGGCTGGATCCAGGGAGGATGTCTCTGCTGCAGCGGTCGGAGCACGGTGAAGCTCTTTTTTGGCGGGAAGTACTTATTATTGGATAATATGTATATAGTGCCAGGGTTTACTAGAAAACTTGTTTTCATTTCCTGCCTATTAGAATATTGTATTTCTATTTCTTTCAGTGGTAATAAAGTGTGTTATTTCCCGAAATGAAAACTTATTATGTTCTGCTTCACTTGAGAGTAATTTATACGTTTTAAAGCCTAATTCGGTCAAAAGTGTTTTAAATATCGAATTGTTTAAAACGGCTGAAACACGAACTAAAAGAATGAAAGTTTCTCCTAAAGAAAATGCACATCTTTGGCATCTAAGGTTTGGCCACATAAATCTCAATAGGATTGAGAGACTAATGTAGAGTGGACTTCTAAGCGAGTTGGATGAAAACTCTTTACCAGTATGTGAGTCATGTCTTGAAGGCAAAATGACCAAACGTCCTTTTAGTGGAAAAGGATATAGAGCCAAAGAGCCTTTTGAGCTTATACATTATGATCTCTATGGTCCGATGAGTGTTAAAGCACTAGGAGGTTACAAATACTTTGTATCTTTCATAGATGACTATTCGAGGTATGGGTATATTTACCTAATGCATAGGAAGTCTGAAACTCTTGAAAAGTTCAAGGAGTACAAGACTGAGGTTGAGAACCTGTTAGGTAAAACAATTAAAACACTTTGATCGGATCGAGGTGGAGAGTATATGGACACTGAATTCCAGGACTATATGATAGAACATTAAATTACGTCCCAACTCTCAACACCTGGTATGCCACAGCAGAATGGTGTATCGGAAAGGAGAAACAGAACCCTGTTGGACATGGTTCGCTCGATGATGAGCTATGCTCGTCTCCTTGATTCTTTTTGGTGTTACGCAGTGGAGACTGCAGTATATATCTTGAACAACGTTCCGTTGAATAGTGTTTGTGAAACACCTTTCGGACCCTGGAATGGACGTAAAGGCAGTTTACATCATTTTAGGATTGGGGGATGCTCGATCTATGTGTTGGTGTCAAACCCCAAGAAGTTGGAACGCCGTTCAAAGTTGTGCCTCTTTGTAGGTTACCCAAAAGATACTAGGGGTGGTATGTTTTACGATCCTAAGGAAAATAGGGTGCTTGTGTCGACAAATGCCACTTTTCTTGAGGAAGACCACATCAGGGATCACTTACCAAGGAGTAAGATTGTGTTAACGAAATGGACAATACATCAACAAGAGCTGTTGATGGTTCTAGTACATCAACAAGTGTTGTTGATCCTAGCTCGTCTAGTCAAGTTCGTTCTCAAGAGTTGAGAATGACTCGACGTAGTGGGAGGGTTGTGAGACAGCTTGAACGTTACATGGGTTTAGCTGAAATCCAAGTTGTCACTCCTGATGATGACTGCGAGGATCCATTGACCTATGATCAGGCGATGGCTGATGTTGACAAAGACGAATGGATTAAAGTTATGGACCAGGAAATGGAGTCGATGTATTTCAATTCCGTTTGGGAGCTTGTGGACAAACTGGATGAGGTTAAACCTATTGGTTGCATCTTGAAAGCCAGACTAGTGGCAAAAGGGTTTACCCAGGTTAAAGGGGTTGACTATGAGGAAACCTTTTCTCCTGTTGCCATGGTAAAGTCTATCAAGATCCCTCTGGCCATTGCCGCATATTATGACTATAAGGTATGACAGATGGATGTCAATTCAACCTTTCTGAATGGCAATCTTGATGAGACCATCTATATGGACCAACCCAAGGGGTTCATTGCCCAAGGCCAAGAGTAAAAGGTTTGTCGGCTTTAAAGGTATATTTATGGACTGAAACAAGCCTCGAGGTCTTGGAATATAAGGTTTGATGAGGCGATCAAATCTTATGCCTTTGATTAGAAACGGACAAGGTGCAGCATTGCAACGCTACCATCAGCGTTGCAACGCCGAAGGAGTTTCAAGAGTTTCACAACGGGCGGTTAATTAATATAATTAGATTATATTAATTAAAATTAATTTTAGGGTGCCAAAAAATGGTCTAATTTTGCTATTTAAATTATGCAATTGTTGTATAATTATTGCCATGCATAAAGTATGCTTTTATTTAGATATCCCACCTTAGGTTAAACATTTTCATGCATCATTTATAATATAAAGTGTTATATTATATAGTTTGCATGTATAATTAATATAAAGTGTTATATTAATTTATGGACAACATTGACATGCATTATAATTCATGAGATGAATATATTATGTATGTTTATTATTCATGTGATGGATGATGAAGCAAATA
This sequence comes from Trichosanthes cucumerina, assembly GCA_036507285.1. Classification (NCBI taxonomy): domain Eukaryota; kingdom Viridiplantae; phylum Streptophyta; class Magnoliopsida; order Cucurbitales; family Cucurbitaceae; genus Trichosanthes; species Trichosanthes cucumerina. Next base: position 71,434,678 of record CM071838.1, read on the forward strand.
TACCATAGTTTGCATGTCACCTAAGGTTAATTATTAGTTTTAAAATGTTTAGAACTTGGAATTAATAGACCTTAGGTTATCTAGTTCTAGTTAGATTAGAATTAGGAATCATGTAATTTATATACAATGATTAAAAGAGGAACTCTGTCTAAGGAAGGTTCTGTCTAGACTGGGGTATTTAAGCTGACGAAAACTGAACACCCCTACCTGGAAACTGACCTGTGAGTGAATTTGAATCAGAGGGTTTATAAATTATAGTAACGTCAGCGGGTTTATTAAGGGGTTAGTAAACTAGAAATCCTAGGCTTAATATAAAGAGTTATATTAGCAAACTTAGGATAAAATCAATATAAGAGTTATATTGATTATCAATATAAGAGTTATATTGATTATCAATATAAGAGTTATATTGATAAGTTTAGGTAAAACCATTAGTCGGGTTTAGCCTAAGTAAATTTTCTATAGAGTAACAAGTATCGAGTGGGAGGAAAAGTGTATATGATATATATTTTTCCACCTATGTTTCTCCTGGAAGTTCACACCGTGAGACTCATACTTGGCCTCGCGGCGTAAACGGGAGCGTCTCCCTTCGGATGGTGTTTGTATGAATCAATATCAAGGTGAATGAAGAGGGTACTTATAGTGAGTGGGAGCAGGTTTAGTGAATACAAAACCTATGGTCTCTTCTGTCGGTTCACACCGTAAGATCACTATGGTCAGCCTGCTAGTTTGGCCTAGACCAGACAATCCCTTCGAAGGGCTTGATCATAGGGGATCGAACATAGTGGACACCCGAAAGGGATAAAGATTTCCTTAGTCTGTTTTTCAACCTAGTCCTCCCTTCAGCGGATTTTGTTGGATGGGGACTCTGGGGTCTAAAGACAAAGGGTTACACTCACAAGGTACATAAGAAGTGTATGTATCCTGACCGAATAATGGTAACTAAAGCCTATAGGAATAAGAGTTATTCAGACATTAGGTTTTGGTCAAGAATGTCTTGATCCAGAGGAGGAGTGTTTTTTATTACCCTTCGATGTCATACATTCTAAACCTTTGGAGTATCATTGCAAATTATCAATGACTTAGGAATCATTTGATAATTAGCTAAAACATGATTGGATTAGACAATTATAGCAAGAAGCTTATACAAGTTTTATTTGTAAATTTTAGCAAAATGTCTAGCTCAATTATTTCCTTACTGGGTGTGGGAAAATTAACCGGAGAGAACATAATGACTTGGAAGAATAGACTCAACATAATCTTGGTCGCAAATGATTTTATGTTCGTTCTCAATGACGAGTGTCCTCAATTCCCTGCTCAAAACACACCTCAATCTGTTGAGGATGCGTATGACCGCTGGATCAATGCCAATGAAAAGGCAAAAGCCTATATCCTGGCTAGCATACTTGATGTTTTAGCAAGGAGGCTGGACGACAAGGTCTCAGCTCGTGAGATCGTGGATTTTGTGCTAAATTTGTCTAGACAAGCGTCTAAACAAATTCGACATGAAGCCCTAAATTACGTTTACAACACGCACATGGAGGAGGGAACGTCAGTAAGAGAACATGTTATCAATCTGATGGCTCACTTCAACATAGCGGAATTGAACGGGCGATCATAGATGAGAAAAATCAGGTATCGTTCATCATAGAATCTCTTCCGAAGAGTTTTATGCAATTCCGCAACAATGCAGCAATGAACAACATAGACTATGATCTGACTTCTCTGCTAAATGAGCTGCAAAATTATCAGTTTCTTATGGATGATAAGAGACAACAAAATGGAGAGGCAAATCTGTTTGCCCATTCCAAAAGTTCTCAGAAGGGTTCACCCTTTGGAACTAAGTACTGCAGTCATTCTTCTGAACTTAAGAAGATACAGGAGAAAAAGATAAAAGAGCAACCTTATTTCTATTTCTTGCCTTAGCGAACAATGTACTTCAATTTCTTTTCAATTGAATAAAGTGTTTATTTCTTTGAAAAAATATTAGACTATGTGTTGCTCTTCTTGAGAAATATTTGCAATGGTTTAATTCAGTTAAAATGGTTTTAAACACTGAATTATTCAAAATAGCAAGTACACGAACTGATTTCTCCTAAAGAAAATGCTCATCTTTGGCATCTTAGTTGGGTCACATTAACGTGAATAGGATTGAGAGATTGGTAAATAATAGACTTCTAAATGAGTTAGAAGAAAATACTTTACCTGTATGTGAATCCTGCCTAGAAGGCAAAATGACTAAAAGATCTTTTAGTGGAAAATGTTATAGAACCAAAGAACCTCTTGAGCTTATACATTCAGACCTTTTTGGTCCAATGAGTGTTAAAGCCAGAGGAGGTTATGAATATTTCATCTCCTTCGTAGATAATTATTCCAGATATGGGGATATTTACCTAATACAACATAAGTCTGAAGCACTTTAAAAGTTCAAGGAATTCAAGACTGAAGTTGAAAATCAATTGGGTAAAACAATTAAAACACTTCGATCAGATCGAGGTGGAGAGTACATGGATTTAAAATTCCAGAACTATATGATAGAACATGAAATTACGTCTCAATTCTCGGCTCCCGGTACACCACAACAAAATGGTGTATCAGAAAGGAGAAATGGAACCTTGTTGGACATGGTTCGATCAATGATAAGTTATGCTCATCTCCCCAGTTCGTTTTGGGGTTACGCAGTAGAGACTATGGTATACATTTTGAACAATGTGCCCTCAAAAAGTGTTTCTGAAACATCTTTTGAACTCTGGAAAGGACGTAAAGGTAGTTTATGTCATTTCAGAATTTGGGGTTGTCCAGCACATGTGCTTGTGACAAATCCAAAGAAGTTGGATTCACGTTCAAAATTGTGCCAATTCGTAGGCTACCCAAAAGAAACAAGAGGTGGTTTATTCTATGATCCTAAGGATGATAAGGTTTTTGTGTCGACAAATGCCACTTTCATAGAGGAGGACCTCATAAGGGATCACAAACCAAGAAGTAAAGTTGTGTTAAGTGAGTTAGACAGAACACTAGCAAATGTTGCTAATACGTCAACAAAAGTTGTTGATACTAGTTTGTTTAGTCATGTGAGTCTATCTCAAGAGTTGAGTATGCCTCGACGTAGTGAGAGGGTTATAACACAACCTGACCTTTACATGGGTTTATCTGAAACCCAAGTTGTTATACCAGATGACGATTGTGAGGATCCATCGACTTATAATCAAGTGATGGTTGACAAAGACAAAGACAAAGGGGTCATAGTCATGGACCAAGAAATAGAGTCTGTGTACTTCAATTATGTTTGGGATCTTGGAGATAAACCTGATGGGGTAAAACCTATAGGTTGTGAGTGGATCTACAAGAGAAAACGTGGTGTAGATGGAAAGGTGCAAACCTTTAAAGCTAGATTAGTAGCAAAGGGTTATACCCAGTTGAAGGGATTGACTATGAGGAAACTTTTTCACCTGTTGCTATGGTAAAGTCTATCCGTATTCTACTTTCCATTGCCGCATATTATGACTATGAGGTATGGCAAATGGATTTCAAGACATCATTCTTGAATGACAATCTTGACGAGAACATCTACATGGACCAACCCAAAGGGTTCATTGAACCAGGACAAGAGCAAAAAGTTTGCAGGCTTAAAAGGTCAATCTATGGACTGAAACAAGCGTCTAGGTCCTGAAATATAATATTTTATGAGGCAATCAAATCTTTTGGCTTTGATCAGAATGATGATGAACCTTGTGTCTACAAGAAAATCATCAATAATTCTGTCGCATTCCTAGTTTTATATGTTGATGATATCTTACTCATTGGGAATGATGTAGGTTATCTTACTGACATTAAGAATTGGCTAGCTACGCAATTCCAAATGAAAGATTTGGGTGAAGCGCAGTTTGTTCTTGGGATCCAGATTGTCCGGAACCGTAAGAATAAAATACTACCCTTGTCTCAGACATCTTACATCGACAAAGTGTTGTTGAAATTTAAGATGCAAGACTCCAAAAAGGGTTTATTGCCTTTTAGACATGGAGTTCATTTGTCTAAGGAACAGTGTCCTAAGACACCTCAAGAAGTTGAGAATATGAGACGGATTCCTTATGCATCAACTGTTGGGAGCCTAATGTACGTCATGTTGTGTACTAGGCCAGACATCTGTTTTGTAGTTGGAATGGTCAGTAGGTATCAATCCAATCCGTAACTCCAACATCGGACAAATTGGTTAAAACAATCATTAAGTATATACGGAGAACAAGGAACTACATGCTTGTGTATGGGGTCTAAGGATTTGAACCTTACAGGATACACGGATTCTGACTTTCAGACTGATAAAGATTCTCGGAAATCTACATCAGGGTTCGTATTTACTCTTAACGGAGGAGCTGTAGTATGGCGAAGCGTCAAGCAAGGATGCATCGCTTGACTCCACCATGGAGGGTGAATATGTAACAACTTGTAAAACAGCAAAAGAGGTTGTTTGGTTAAGGAAATTTATGTTCGATTTGGAAGTTGTTCCAAATATGAGTTTGCTCATCACGCTGTATTGTGATAACAAGTGTGTCGTGGCAAATTCAAGGGAACCTCGAAGTTGCAAGAGGGGAAACCATATTGAGTGAAAATATCATCTCATCCGGGAGATCGTGCATCAAGGAGACGTGATCGTCACGAAGATAGCCTCAGAGCACAACATTGTTGATCCTTTTACAAAGGCTCTCACAGCTAAAGTATTTGAGAGTCACCAAGAAGATCTAGGTTTACAAGTCTTCCCCAACTAGGACAAGTGGGAGTAGATTGTACAAAGGGTTTCAATGCCACAAGCTTTAGGTCAAGTGGGAGATTGTTGGGATAGGTGCCCTAAATTTATGTAATTTTGATAAAAAAAATAAAGAGTTATTTGTTTTGGTAAAATTATATTTTTGCTTTATAAATCCAATAAACTAAACTCTAATGTTATAATGTATCTTGAACATCAGTGTAGTAGACACTATTTGGATTGTGTTTAAGAGTATAACATAAATGGTCTATGGTATAAGAATAAGGTTGGAAACCTTATTCTAGTAACACCATGGATGCGACCCACTTTGTAATTAGTACAAATGAGGTAATCCAACTCATTCATGTTGTTGACATGCGAGGTGGGGGCATCTGTATAAAGAGTTCATACAAGATCGAATCAGAAATTATTAGTCTAACCAAAGATAACGCCAAGTAATGTGATAAGACCGATAATTTATAGATGGTGATTAGTGACTCGACCTGAATCCTGAGCAAGTTAAGAACTCCTCCTTATAGGGGGTTTTTCCTTAGGCTAGTATGGGTGAGAGTGACCTGTAGCTGACTCAATAAGCCTAGGCTCAGGGACAGAACCTCGTAGGTAGCTGGGGACTTAACTATGCAAGAAGGAATTCACTCATTCCTACACTAAGGAATTAGATAGGTTGTTCCCTTAAGAACTGAGTCCAAGTCTTGAACAACGGTGCCCCACCCTCTAAACTAACTTAAGAGGAAATGAGTCTATAGTAGGACCAGAGACTTGTTGTTCATTAGAGGATCAGTGGTGCTTAAGGAACAAAGAGGTAATCACAGGGGTAAAACGATAATTTGACCCAGCTGTGATTACGAACAACCTGTGAAAGGTTGACTCATAGGTAATGATTATATCAATGGACACAATATAATCTACAGTGAGGAGAGTGCAGCTGCAAGTCTATAGTGGAGTGACTTGTAGTTAATGAATATTGATCAACTGATCAAAGAGTTTGATCAGTTAATCTCACATCATTGGGCTCATGAACTGTAGGTCCATTAGGTCCCTCCGTTGGCTCAACATGGTAATATTGAGGGTATAAAGTTAGGAATGAAATTGAAGTGTTCAATTTCATATATGAGGTGTTATATCAATTATATGTGATATAATTGATATGATATATAGTTTTAATGTGAATTAGATTCACATATTAACTATATACTAATGAGAGAATGAAGGAGGGATAGGATGGTAATTTCTATCATATTTCCCTATAAGTAGTTGCATGAGATGCAACTTTGAAGTGAAGGCCTTTTGACAAAACCCTAGAATTCTCTCAAATTGTGTTGGAAAGAGTTCCAAACACAATTCCATAAGATCACCTCACCTCATCCTAAAGGAACCCACCTTCCTCCCTCACCTAGAGAACAACGGAGAAGATCTGGTGGTGGAACTTCACAAGGTTCGAGTTGTAGCTGAGATCGTGATCTATCGAGGAGGGATTCGTGAAGAAAGTAATCTTCAAAGGCAATTTCCTTGATGTCTTATGTTGTAAAGCATGCTTAATCTTAGATATATCGTTCTTGAATGTAATCTGTGTATCAAAATAAAGAACACGCGATTCACAATCGCTTTCGCTGCGGGATTCGATCCCTTCACTTATGTGGTGGTATAAAATGTGTGTTCAACCCCCTTGAGATCGAAAGGCTTAAGATGTGTGTTGGTTAGGCCAAGGGTGCTTGGTTGATAGTTGTGTGGTTGAGCCAATGCTTGCTGGGCTTGGGTTGTGTGGTTGATTTGGTTGGATTGGTAGTTAAGGACTCTAGAGGAAGACACCTAAGACGACAACAAGATGAGTTTAGGGGAAGGCTTAGAAGTGGCAAGAGAGTCTGACCTTCTAGGCTAGCATCACCAAACCCATTAAATGACACCGGGCGAGACGAAACCTCTAGGCTGGCGTTTCTGTGCGGGCATTAGGGTCGAGCATCCTAATGCGAGTTGTATGGGCATTAGGGTCGAGCATCCTAATGCGAGCAATGTGGGTGGTAGGGTCGAGCATCCTACGGCGAGCTGTGTGGGTGATAGGGTCGAGCATCCTATTGCGAGCTGTGTTGCCGGTAGGGTCGAGCATTCTACTGCGAGCTGTGTGGCATAGGGTCGAGCGACCTCTGTGATCTCTGTGTGGGCATTAGGGTCGAGCGCGCCCTTTCGTAAGCTGTGTGGGCACTTGGGTGGGTCGCCCTTGTGTGATCTGTGTGGGCTTTAGAGTCGAGGCTCTATTGCATTTCTGTGTGGGCGTTAGAGTGATCACTCTTCCGCATTGGAGTGTGTCCCCGTCTGTGGCCGCCTAGGTTCCTGGATCGTCGACGAGTCTTGGGGTGAGGTATGCACGAGTGGTGCCTAGTCGTGAGTCCTTAAGATGCTCTTGGTTGCAAACTTGACCTATTTCGTGTGTGCAGTTGTAGCTTGGACGTGAGTAGGCTACTTAATGAGTATTCTTATACTCACCCGTCTACTTTGATGTTTTTGGTTGCAGGTAAGAAACCCTGAGGCAGTTGACGACGATGACGACCTGTCGAGGCTGTGGACCCCTCCTTTCTCTCGTCTGTAGGCTTAGTTTTCCTTTTTTGAGTTTGTTCTTGTTAGAGCTGGTTTCACTTAGTTGCTCGACAATTTTGGTTCCTTTTTATCTGTGATGCTTCATACTCGTAGTTGTTGATTTTCATTTTGTCTTATTTAATTTACGCTGCATGTTCATCTATCTGGAATCGTGTATTGGAACTTTGGTTGTAGCCCAACCCATTTTCTGATTGAAGTTGGTGGAGGTTGGACATTCTTTGAAACTCTTTGAAGTGTTTTCTGCTTGATAGGTTCTAGGAAAAATTTTGTCTTTCTCTTTGCTATGTTGTTATGCTGCCGAAATTTCGGCGCGAACGGTGTGGCGAAGTAATCCCTTACGTAGGTTCGTCTCGAATTTTAGGGTCGTTATACTATATCAGTAGTGTACAATGATATATTCTATATTATGTATAATATCATATGTGAAATACTTATATATTCTTGATAAACTTTATAGAAGTATATCAGTAGTTTATTAGTGATATACTTTATATTAGTTATATTGTTGGTCTATCAATAATATACCATTGATAGACTACTAAAAACTTTTTATGAACAACACCTGTGAAAATTAAAGTATATCAATAATGCACCAGTGATACATTCTACATCATGTATATATAATATGCTAGTTATTGACATATTCTTGATTAACTTCAAATAAGAACATTAGTAGCATACTATGTATTTATTTTTTGTTTAGGTACATCGTTAATCTATCAGAACTATCGTTGATAGACGATCGATATTCTCCATATTAAAAAACGTGTGGAAGGGCATTTTTGACTTTTTGCTCCGTCTGATTGGGTCGGGTTTGATGTTTTTTTTTAATTTTTGCAAATCCAATATATGAATGACACTCCGACAATAATTGCTATATAATATTTTGTCATCTATGCAAGTGCCCCTTAAACAAACAACATGAACTCTTTTCAATAAAGAAAATCAACTTGGGTCAATTACAAACTCCATCTAACTTTTTTTAAAAAATCCAACAGGCCCTACTCAAATAAATAATCCATCCAACAAGATATTATCACGATAACCCTTCATTTCTCTCAATCAATTAAAAAAAAGCATACTTCATTTCTCTTTTTCTCTTTCTTCATTTTCATTGTAACCATTCTAGCTCTTGGACTTACTTCCTAAGATCATTACTAGACATACATGCTAGACATACATGCTTTGGAGGCCATAAAATAGAGAAAATAAAAAAAAATAAATTAAATTTACCCAAACATTTTAGAACAAAACAAATATCAACGAGTAAATGAAACAACATAATTATTCAAGATCCCATAAAAAAAATATTTTATGAAACATTAAATTCAAGGCCTCTAGATTGAAAATGAATCAAATGCTTAATTCCAAAACATCTCCCAATAAAGTCTTAGGGCCTGTTTGGGGAACAAGTTATAATAACCTGTGTTATTATAACCCGTGACATACTTTGTACACCAAACACATATTATAACCTTAGACTATACTACTCTGCATTTTAAATAATAATATATGATTCCACAAATTATAATAACCCACAAACTATTATAATATAGATCATGATTCATAAATTATAAGTTTTACATCATAGATACTAAACAAGAGTCTCCAAAAAATAAATAAATAAATAAAAATCTCAATATGACACTCCTAAATTTTCAAGCATAAAATAAATTTCCTTTTGAAAACCTATATAAAGCAAAATTCACAAAGGTCTACTTTTCTTGAAACACTAGCCCTTTAAATCTTAATCATAATTTTTAAAATTCAGCATGATATCCCTTATCTTGATTGCAAATTCAAAAAAAATTAATACCTCAACCTACGAAATCTCTCAAACAAATTCTACATTAATTTCCACAATTAATTAGAAATTTCTACAACCCAACTTTGGGCTTATTTTTGAAAACCAACTTTTTACATAAAAAATATCTTGGAGGGCTACCAAGAAATTCCTTAAATGAATTCACCCTCCAACCTCGATTTCTTTTGGTATCGATCTATCCAACAGAGATATCAAGAATTAAAAAGTCACTCCAGAATAGTTAATTGAATATAGAGAGACTTAGAACCGATTAAAACGCACCCATGAACACACTTCCCCTTGCTGGACAACAATCTCATTTGCTCAAATCTCGTGTTTTTTATGCCGGAACAAAGTGAGTATGTAACACCTCCAGGCCTAGGATTCAGATCAAGATTCGGAATCTCCAGCCTTATCCTGCATCCCCTACAATCTAGCCATGTCACCATACCATCCATACCATGGTTGAGCCGCTTGCGAGAGTGAAGACTTTCCCTACAAACCAACACGGGTCCTTTAAACATGTTTTGTCCTCACTCACATGCTCCCTAGGAAAATTCCCAAGAGTTCACCCAACATAAGATTTCTCCAAGCTAAGCACGCTTAACTTTGGAGTTCCTATGATTGAGCCACCGAAAAGGAAGATGCACCTTGTTGGTATACGTAGTAGATATTAATTATTTTTTTCTCAACTATACTTTCATATCCTCATGGTCACTCTCATTCGGATGTGAACTTAGTTCATTCATGTACCCCTCTTCCTCGGACACCATATTTTCATATCCTCAAGATCCCTCTCATTTTCAGATATGGACTCGGTTCATTCATGTGCCCCTCGAGCGTCACATGTCCACCAGCTTCCACCTTGGTTCATCCCTGAACCACGTCTTACTGGTAGAGGTTTCGTTCTGATACCTTCTATAACGCCACCAGGCCCAAGATTCGAATCGGGATTCGAAATCCTCGACATTTTCTTACATCCGCTGCGACCTGGCCATGCCACCATACCATCCATACCATAGTTGAGTCGCTTGCGGGAGTGAAGACGTTCCCCACAAACCAACGCAGGTCTTTTCAACATGTCTTGTCGTCACTCACATGCTCCCTAGGAAACTTTCCAACAGATCACCCAACATAGGATTGTTCGAAGCTAAGCACGCTTAACTTTGGAGTTCGTATGATTAAGCCACCGAAAAGGGAGGTGCACCTTGTTGGTATAAGTAATAGCTATCAATTCTTTTAAGTTTTTCTCAACTATAGTTTCATATCCTCATGGTCACTCTCATTTGTGTGAACTTAGTTCATTTATGTACCCTCTTCTCCAGGCATGCACCATAACGATCCCTCTCATTCAGATGTTGACTTAGTTCATTCATGTACCCTTATTTCTCGGGCGCCACGGAGTACACTTGAAACAACGACAATAATCCATGAATTAGCCTTACCCATAACCAAGAATATCAAGAAATGTGTATAACTAACACTTACCCCTGATCGACGGAACGAGTCCCCAAAGACGTGCGACTGTAGTACAGATCCAACGTCGGCATGCAATTCGGAGCCTATTGAGTTCGCGTGAACCTTTCCTGCGAGGCTGTAATTCTGGCAATGACTTTAGATCTGGCGAGTTGTGCAGTGTCGATGCATGTCGGTGTGTGGTGGCATCTAGGTCACGAGGCGTGGCGATTAAGGTGTGGTGCGACAATAATGAGCGATATGACGCATCTTGTTGCAAATCCAAACGACGCACAACCTTCCAGCGAGACTGCAAAAGTGTACGACTGGAACGACGATGGGCGGAGGTGGGCATTTGACTGCAGCGATCAACTAAGAGGCCTGCTGCTCGGAGAAGGTTGGTCAAAAGTCCATTCAGCTTGGTTGATGTCGTGAAGATGAGGGAGAAGGTGGAGAAGGGTGGTCTCGATTTACGCACTTGCTAAAAGACAAAATTGGTATAAAAGGCCTTCTTTCAAACCCTAGTTCGAATTTTTCTTTCCAAATTTGCCTTGTTTCTCTTCAAACAATCACAACAAACCCATTACCTCAATTTCTAAAGATAGAAATAACTCAAACATTCAAATTTAGGGGAATTGTAATAGGTAGCAAAAAATTGTAGGATATTTGCAAATAGTTGGATATTTGCAAATCTAGCTATAGTTTTTTTCAAAATCTAATTTTCACTTATGTATTATTCCAATTTTACCCTCATTGGTGTATCAGTAGGATATCTAATATACTTAATATTTGGTATATCAGTAGTATATCAGTATATATCTGATATACTTTATATTTGGTATTTCAATAGTATATCAGTAGGATATCTTGTATACTTAATATTTGGTATATCATTAGTATATCTGATATACTTTATATTTTGTATATATCAGTCAACTAGTATATACCTATTTGTTTGTAACACCCTAGGCTTGGGATTCGGATCAAGATTTGGAATCCAGATTTGGCCCTAACATAGGATTACTTCAAGGCAAACACGCGGAGTCTTGGAGATCCTATGATTGAGGCATCAAAAATTAGAAAGGTGCACCTTGTTGGTATAGGTAGTAGATATCAATTCTTTTAAGCCTTTCTCGTCCATATTTTCATAACTTCGGGATCGCTCTCATTTCGATATGGTATCGGTTCATTCATGTACCCTCTTCCTTGAACATCACAATATTAGTTGTATATTATTGATATACTATCGATACACTTCTTTTTAGGTATTAATTAAATGATTACTTTATATATATCGTAGCGTATCATGAATATTTTGCATATTTGATATATCACTGATATACTTCATTTTAGGGATATTTATTTCATTAATATATATAATATTGAGTGTATCCGTAGTATATCTTATATACTACTAGCCAAATGTATCAATTAAAAAAGACTATTGACTAAAAACTAGAAAATACAAATCTTTAATAAAGTAAAGAACTAAAATAAAGTTTATTAGTAGTACATCAATGATATACTTAATATTATTTATATCTCGTATATGAGTTACTGACATACTATTAATAAACTTTATATTAAATATATCAGCAATATATCAGTTATATATTTTATATTAAGTATATCAACGATTATCAATGATAAATTACTGACAAACTTTATGTTAAGGAACTCACAAAAAAATAAAGTATATCAATTGTGTATAAGTGACATACCCTATATTATGTATATATTATATTTGATATATTTATATACTTGATAGCACACAAAATGTGTTATCCTTAGGCTTAATTATTGTTAGTTTTATGATAATTTCAGGGCTTTGATGTGTTTAAATCACTCAATTACAGGTTAAGAGCTTAAACAGAACCTTTGGAGACATTTTGGATCACTTGGGATCGAAACGAGTCTATTTGGAGCTAAAAATCACATCAATTAGAAGTGAAAGGATTAATCCAAGCATGAAGACCTGAAGTGATGGCGTTGCAACGTCGAGCGTGCTGCGTTGATGCGTTGAAGGCATATGCAGATAGCGTTGCAATGCTATATCGATAAAGGAACAAGTAGGAAGGACCGCACAGAGGGCGTTGCAACGCTGCTTTGCAGCGTCGCAACGCCACTTCGATAGAAAGGCGCGCGCGTTAGGGCAGCCGCGTTGCAACGCTGCCGACAATTTCAATATATACCACGCGGTTAGGGTACAACGTTGCAACGCTGTCCCTAGCGTTGCAACGCTGTACCGTTGAAGCCTATAAATACATCCTTACATTCTTTTGCAAAGGGGGCCGAATTTGATAGACAATTCACCCTAATATCGAAATACACTTTGTGAGAAGAGAAAAGAGAGCGTTTTTGGGAGCCAAAGCATTTGTGGAGGTTCGAGATCGAAGACGGGAGCTCGGTGACAAAGGTCCGACATCGACACATAAGTTTAAATTCCTTTTCTTTCAGATTGTAATTTCGTTTTAAGACGCTTCCTACATGTTTAGCTTGGTTTTCATGTGATTTAGAGTAGCTAAATGTTGTAGTTAGGATTTGATTTGCTTGTTAAGACTTATTTGCTATGTATTGGAGCATGTTTTGTTCTTATTTTTGGCAATTCGTTCTTTAACTCTTGATTTTGTTGGTTTAAGTGGGCTCGAGAGATAAAACTTGAATTAGAGAAAAGTTGTCAAAACCCTTAGGAGTCTGGCATGAGAATGACCTAGAAATCTAAGGGGAAACATATAAAGAAGTTGCTTAATATCGTGCATGTTGTAGGTTCATATGGAGACTATAGAATTTATTGCATGTGCGAGGCTCACTAAGAATCGAGAGGTTTTATTGAGTATCTTACTTTTTGTTTATAAATTCATCTCATTAGTTCATTGCATATGTCAATTAAGTCATTAACTTGTAAAGTAACTTTCCTCAATTCTATCAATTCGTGTCTTCACATCTTAGTCTGTTGTTTGTCTTTACTCTCAATCACCTATCCATGTGTTGTTACTTTAGCTAAAATTGAGAATTAGTATCTTAGTAATTAATTAATCTAGAAACCCATTCCCGAGGATGATACTTAGACTCTTAAATCACTAGACTAAAACTTGAGCCGTACACTTGCGGTATTGCATCAATATAATTTTATGCAACAAGTTTTTGGCGCCATTGTAGGGGAATGACGATTATTTAGATTGATTAATATTGGGAGAAAATTCGAGATTTTAGACTAAAGTTTTTTTTCTTTTTATGTTTTTTTCTTATTAATTTTTTTCTTATTTGGTTTTTTTCTTTTTGTCGTATTTAGTTTTGTGTGTTTTTTAGTCTTTGTCCCCTATTTTTGCTTGTGTTGTTATTGTGTAGAAGTCTTGATTTGCATTACTGATTTTTCAAGTATGACTTTGCATGATTTTGATTCTCCACCATTCTATTGTCCCTCCCAGGACCATAGGTATGTGCATCATGATTTCTCTGAATATAATATGTCTAATTTTTACCATTTTGTACCTGAAATTGATAAAAAATCTTATGATGGTAGTTATTTAGGCACTTGGGATCATAATTTTTTGTACCCTAACCAACCCATAGAAAAATTTTCTCTTGTGAATCAACTAATGGAATATACTTTAGAGTTGAAAATTAAAAATGTGGTTCATAATGAATTAGAAAGGTTAGATAGGTTAGAAGCTGAGGTGGTAGGACTTTGGGAGATAGTACAGGATAGGGCTCAGTATCTTAATCAACTAGTAATTTTCCTTAAGGCTTTGTAGGAAAATTTTTTTATCCTTACCACTGAGGAGGTGCCACCTAGGAGGACTTGTTCATACGATAGTGAGGATAGTTTCTGGGAGACTGAGACACACCATAATTAGGTTAGTGAGGTAGACATTGGTGATACAATCATTTTCATAGGGGAGATTCAGGTGATAGAGGTGGAGGCTGAGAAGTCCTTTCCCCTTTTGTCTCTAGAAATTTCCTTTAATCTTCAAAGCCAATTGTCCTACACTCACGAGTCTTGTTTTGATTTTTATTTTTTTATGTTGATAAACAAAGTACCAAAAATATGTCACTCTCTGGTGCCCATGAGAAACAGGATAGCCTTTTAGACTTAGAAGGCTATATCGATTCAAGCAAGAAGGGCCCAAAGAAATATGAGCAGTTTTATGTGCCCTGAGAAGTCACCGTCTAGCTAAAGACGTTAAAGAAAGCGCTTCTTGGGAGGCAATCCAAGTTTTATGTTTTATGTTCTCTGTTTTTTATGTTTTTCTTTTTATGTTTTCTTTCCTTTCCTAGTTGTTTGTCTAATTTTTTTTTGGTACCTCCAAGTGTATGCCCAAGGGGAAAGCTGCAGACTTGCGCCCTTTTGATCCTGAGATCGAGAGGACCTGTAGAAGACTCCTAAGGGAACGAAGAGCAGAACCTCATACTATGGTTGATCAGGAGTTAATTAATAACCCTAAACCTATCAGGGAGTATTTCCAACCTGTGTTTGATTTTGAGCAGGATGGAATAGTTTATGCCCCCATAAATGCTAACAATTTTGAACTTAAGACAGGGCTTATACAGATGATTAGGGAAGGTGCTTTTAGAGGACTAGCCACAGAAGATCTTAGAAATCTGTGGTATAATTAAAATGAATGGTATCTTTGCTGATAATATTCGATTACGTCTCTTTCCTTTCTCCTTGTAGGGTAGAGCTAAAGAATGGCTAGGGTCCCTTCCCTCAAGCAGTATCACTTCTTGGCAGGAGTAGGCCCAAACCTTCATGTAATGACCCTACTTTTAGCAGACTTTCTTTCTAAGGGTCATTACTATCATGCATGTATTTGAGGCCCTAAATGACTTTAAATAGATAAAAACTTGATAATTAAATTCACTTTAATTTGGGATCCCATAAAAATACAAAACATTTGAAAACATAAATAAGTCTGGCCTTTGGTTTCAAATCTCTGTAATACATAAGCGGAAAACGGTAATCTTTTAAAATTAATTTCTAAAACATGTGTGCGAAAAACTAGGACTTGGTTCCCATGGCTTCCGTAGCGCATCCATGTCACTCGCCTGGTATGCCCTCGCCTTTACCTGAAAACATTTTAAAAACGGAGAAAGCTAAACAAAGGTAAATGGATGAGTATTATAATAATACCCAGTAAGTGGGGGTCGGGAAATGCAAACGCATGCAACATGACTTTCTTTAAGCATGACTTTTAAATATGATTGTTAATCGTGACTTTAAAATCATAAAACTTTCTGTAGTGGGACCTAAAACTTCCTTTCATAAAATCATGAATTTTTTCTTCGGCTATATGTGGTCAATTGAATCTACCTAAGTCTATTCATGTTGAGTCCCTCACAGACCCCTATAGGTTTGAGTCCCTCACAGACCCCTATAAGTTTGAGTCCCTCACAGACCCTTATAAGTTCGAGTCCCTCAAAGACTCCTATAAGTTTGACCCATAGGGTCTCTGATGCATGTTTGACCATGCATAAATCCTCAGGAGACCAATTCCCACAGCGTTCATAAACATGTTCATATACATACAATATGCATGAGGTCCCATTCACCAATCACATATACATATGTATTCATAATGATGCTACAAGCACATAAATCATATAATCATAGCATAACTTTCAATCATAAATCATAAATACATTTACAATTTAAAATACATATTCATCACAATGGTAGAAGGGAAAATCTTATTCTATGAAAATCTAAATAACTGTGTTAAAACTCTTTTTCAAATACTTCAAAGTCATTTCTATTCGTGTCCTCTCAAATCCTTAAATCATCTGGAATCCTCTCAAATTCCAAGATGAAGTTCCTTTCTAAATCTTCTGAAAATCATTTACTCAGGGTCGTTTCAAACCCTTTGAAATATTCTTTTTTTTTATTCAAGTCTTAAGCACAAATCCTAGAAAATCATTTGTTACAATAAATCCTTGAGATTCCTCTTTTTGGAATAAACCTTTGAATTTCATCTTTTGAAATAGATCTTTCATAAAACATGCTTATTCCCCTTTACAAAATCATTTATAGAAAATCCCTTACCTCAGCTTAACTTGGAACTCCTATAGTTTCGCTCCTAACTCAAGGTTGCTTTCAAACGTGCTTGCTACTTGAATCCCCTAAATTCAATACATTTATCCTAATTAAAACAAATAATCATAGCTTATTTTCGAATCCAATCTAAGTTAGGCTAAATTACCACAAACGAACGCTTAAAACGAACTCGAAAAATAAATTAAGCAGATCGAACCAAATCTGGCCGGCGGCAGCCAACGGTGGCGCATGGTGGCGGTGCAGCAGCGTGTCTCGGAGCGTAGAAGTCAGATCCAAGAAGCTCGTGAGCCGATCGATCCAAAAATAGTGTCTAAACCTCCAAAACTGGTTGAAAACTAGACGAACTACTCGAACCAAAAGTTGAACCGGCGACTGCTTCTTCAACATCTTCCAGACGATGATGGCGACTCAAGGAGGTTCAAATCGACACTGCTGGTCGATGAACGACACATTGCTTCCCACCAGCCTTCAGATCCGACAACTCGAGTAACATCATAGAGAGATGACGGCAACAGCGTGGGTCCGATTGGTCGGAGGTATCTGGCGTGGGTTTCGTCGACAGCGATCCTCACAACTCATTCGACGACTACAGGTTAGGTGGTTTGACGGCGCGCGGCTGGATGGACTCGAGGCAGTTGGCGCGAGGTCTCCGGTGGCTACACAGGAGTTCGACTTGCCATCGCTCGCAGCGAGTCTTCGTAACGACCGCAGCTTGGTGGCGAGGATGACGTGCGACAATCGTGGTCTGGAAGCAAGAAGACGTCGACGGTGAGATGCGTGAGTGTTGCGGCTGAAGAAGTTCGGTTCGACTACTGGCGTGGTTGCAGAAAGGTGAATGGCGGCGAGGTGGGGTTGGTTGTCGGTTGTGAACGTGAAGAGGGAAGGAGAAGATCCTCGTAGAGTGTGCTATACAGAAGTAAAAGAAAACCCTAATCTTCTTATTGCAAATTACAACAATGCCCCTATAATAACTCCTAAATATAAAAATGCCCATTTCTCTTTCTTTTAATCACAACAAGCCCTTATTCAAATTTAATTGTTTCAAAGGTCCTTTAATTACACAAAATTCACCAATTGCATGAATCTTAAATTAAATTACAAAGTCCCAATGCCCAATTAAATTTAATTTCCAATAAATTAATCCAAAACACAAATTAAAAGGTACTTGGAGTTTTGGGTCGTTACACTTCATGACCAAATTCTTCCCACCTGTGAAAGCTATAAAGTTAAGGACTAAGATAGGAACATTCAGGCAGTAGGAGGGAGAGCAGCTATTTGAGACCTGGGAAAGGTACAAGGACATGCTCAGGAGGTGCCCGCAGCATGGCTACCCACATTGGCTTCAGGTACAACTGTTTTACAATGGATTGGAAGGTAAGACCAGGATCATTCTAGATGCCACTGCTGGAGGGGCTTTCATGGCGAAAGTTGTGCCAGAAACACGTGCCCTCCTCGAGGAAGTGTCAACTGTCAGCTACCAGTGGCCTACAGATAATGACAGATCTAAGCCTATAGTTGGATTATATCAACTTGATGAGGTAACCTCCCTTAAATCTCATATGTCATCCCTCACTCATGCTCTGAATAATTTTGCAGGATCACCCCAAACAATGGTTCCCTCACAATGCTCCCAGCCAAATGGAGACTCTACTTTGGAGCAATTGCATTATCTGAACAATAGAAGCAACAACTATGGAGGAAACCAGACTCAAAATAACCTCCCAACACATTATAATCCAGGTTTGAGGTGTCATGAAAATTTCTCTTATACTAACAATAAAAATGTGTTGAATCCTCCTACAGGGTATGCTTCTACATCAGAGAGGAAACCATCTCTGGAAGAGACTTTGCACTCCTTCATAGCTGAATCCAGAAGTCGGTCCAACCAGCTGGAGAATGCAGTCACCAGTCTATTTGGTATAATGACTAGTCATGGAGCTGCAATAAAGAATATTGAGACCCAGATTGGTCAGATGAACACATCACTCAGAGCACTGCAGGATAGAAAAGAAACACCATGAGGGAGTACAGTCTAGCAAAAGACGTTAAACAAAGCGTTTCTTGGGAGGCAACCCAAGCTTTACTTATTTTTGTTTTTCTGTCTTTAGCTTGCTTTAGTTGTTTTTCAGTTCTTAGTTTATTTACTAGTTTGTTTGTTTTGCTTTATAGGTTATGATGATGTCTTCCCTCGTTGAAATTCATGCTCCCGTTCTGAGGAACTCCAGCACACATGTTTTGGCTATCCAAGGAACCCAGAAAGACCTTCATAACTCAGGACAGTATTGTTCACTCTTACCTTTACACTTAATTTGTGCTTATTTCTGCAAACATTGGGGACAATGTTTAGTTTAAGTTTGGGGGTGGGATGTTGTTTATCTGTTGTGACTGTCCTGAGTACGTGTTGGAATTGTTGATTGATCTTTTGCATAAGTATGATTATGATAGCATAGGATGATATATAATTGGAAATCTTTGTGATTCTGCTGAAACCTGAAAGCATGACATGAATTTGAGTTAATTTAAAAATTTTCTTGAGTTTCTCCTGACCTATTATGCACATAGCCTGTGTTCTTGTAGTTTTGAAATACTTAGAACAAAGTTATTAGGCTTAGAAGTTTAATGTCACCTCGATAGGTCTAAGAACTGATTTGAGAGTTAAACTGCAGGATAGGGTGAATGACAATATGAAGTGCGTGATCTGTAAACTATGTGAAATAGTTTGTTTTTGTTGTTTGTTTGCTAAAGAAAACATTTGTGAGGGCAAAAAGAGTTGCATTCACTATGGTCAGTCAGGCCACTCATTGAGCAAGTGCTCTGGGTAAGGGTCCCTGCAGTGGATGTGTGAAAGTTAGTGTCCTTGCACAAAAAAAAAGGAAGAAAATAGAAAAAGTGATAAAAAAGTGATTAAATGTGGAGTAGAGTTTGTTATTGCTTGAATGTGGGGAGGCTCAAAGATTAGTAATTATGACCAGTGTAGGGGAAAGTTGAATGGAGAGCTTAATAAAATTGATCCGGGCTTAGTAAAAATGAAGGAAACATAGGCTAATCACACACACACGTAGGAACACTTAGGAAAAGTTTGAAATTGCTTGCAAAAGGGTTATGTTTGAGTGTTTCCTGTGATTGCCAAATTTTCTCTTAAATCTTTGAGGCTTGAATCAAATGTATGTATAAGAACAATCTAATATTTAATTTTATTTTTTCTCGGGACTAGCAAAAGTTTAAGTTTGGGGGTGTTTGATAACACACAAAATGTACTATCCTTAGGTTTAATTATTGTTAGTTTTATGATAATTTCAAGGATTTTGATGTGTTTAAATCAGTCAATTGCAGGTTAAAAGCTTAAGCAGGACCTTTGGAGACATTTTGGATCACTCGGGATCGAAACGAGGCTATTTGGAGCTAAAAATCACATCAATTGGAAGTGAAAGGATCAATCCAAGTATGAAAACCCGAAAGGATGGTGTTGCAACGTTGTCCTTAGCATTGCAACGCCGAGCGTGTTGCGTTGATGCGTTGAAGGCATATGCAGATAGCGTTGCAACGCTATATCGATAAAGGAACAAGCAGGAAGGACCGCACAGAGGGCGTTGCAATGTTGCTTTGCAGCGTCGCAACGCCACTTCGATAGAAAGACGCGCGTGTTGGGGTAGCGACGTTGGAACGCTGTCAACTATTTCCATATATACCACGCAGTTAGGGTACAGGGTTGCAACGTTGTCCCTAGCATTGCAACGCTGTACCGTTGAAGCCTATAAATACATCCTTACATTCTCTTGCAAACGGGGCCAAATTTGATAGATAATTGACCCTAATTTCGAAATACACTTTGTGAGAAGAGAAAAGAGAGCGTTTTTGGGAGCCAAAGCATTCGTGGAGGTTCGAGATCGAAGACGGGAGCTCGGAGGCGAACAACCGACATCAACACATAAGTTTAAATTCCTTTTCATTTAGATTGTAATACCGTTTTAAGACGTTTCCTACATGTTTAGCTTGGTTTTCATGTGATTTAGAGTAGCTAAATGTTGTAGTTAGGATTTGATTTGCTTGTTAAGACTTATTTGCTATGCATTGAAGCATGTTTTGTTCTTATTTTTGGCAATTCGTTCTTTAACTCTTGATTTTGTTTGTTTAAGTGGACTCGAGAGATAAAACTTGAATTAGAGCAAAGTTGTCAAAACCCTTAGGAGTCTGACATGAGAATAACCTAGAAATCTAAGGGAAACATATAAAGAGGTTGCTTAATGTCGTGCATGTTGAAGGTTCATATGGAGACTATAGAATTTATTGCATGTGCGAGGCTCACTAAGAATCGAGAGGTTTTATTGAGTATCTTACTTCTTGTTTATAAATTCATCTCATTAGTTCATTGCATATGTCAATTAAGCCATTAACTTGTAAAGTCACTTTCCTCAATTCTATCAATTCGTGTCTCTACATGTTAGTCTGTTGTTTGTTTTTACTCTCAATTACCTATCCATGTGTTGTTACTTTAGCTAAAATTGAGAATTAGTATCTTAGTAATTAATTAATCTAAAAACCCATTCCCGAGGACCATACTTGGACTTTTAAATTACTATACTAAAACTTGACTCGTACACTTGCGGTATTGCATCAATATAATTTTATGCAACAATACTCTTGATAAACTTCATATAAACATATTAGTAGTTTATGAGTAATATATTTTCTATTAGGTATATCAGTAGTATATCATTGATAGACTGCTGATATACTTGCGAGAAATATAAAAGGTATTTTTTACTTTTCACATAATCTATTTAGGTTGGGTCTTTTTTTTTTTTTTTTTTTTTTTACAAATTGAATAAATAGTAGATAAGACTGCAATTTAGGTAAGTTTTTTTATTATCCATGCAAGTGGCCGTAAAATTTAATTCCAAATTAGTTCTAATTAATTTTTTTTTATGAATTTTAATAAAAAACCTTAAATTAGCTATACCTAAACTAAAATGTCCGGTGTTGCAGTTATAACTAAAATGTCCGGTGTTGTAGTTATAACTTTCTCTTTTTGTTCTTTAGATTAAGGGAATGGACAACTCTTTAAATCAACAGGTAATTTTATTATATTACTATTTTATTGTTCAATTTTAACGATATTATTTAGGGGCAATTGGATTGGTAGCAAACAGGCCCAATATAATTGTCCATATAGCAAATGGCTCAATCTATTTGCAAAAATAGTAAAAATTTAAAAAGAGAAATTAAAATTACTAAAACACCCACGCCAGTCACTTCTATCAGTGATATCACTGATAGGATTCTATCACTGATATCATTGATAGGAGTCTGTTTATTTAATAACTAATTTTTTTTGTCTGTTTACTTAATAACTAATTTTTTTCTTATAATTTTGATAAACTACTATTGTAATATCTATCACTGATAGAAGTGATAGACTTCTATCAGTGATAGTTGTCTGATAGACTTCTACCACAGTTGTCTATTTATTACCTATTACTCATAACTTTTCTATTATCTATTAGACTTCTTGTTCCTATTCGACTTCTATCACTGTCTATCACGGATAGAAGTGATAGACTACTATCCTGTTAATGATTAACATGATAGAAGTGATAGACTACTATCACTGATAGAAGTCTGATAGACTTCTACCTATCTATTACCTATTACTCATAACTTTTCTATTAGACTTATTGTTCTTCATGATTATTAACTTCTTTCTTCTATCCGACTTCTATCAGTGATAGATGTCTATCACTAATAGTTGTCTATCAATCATTAACTTCTTTCCAGTGATAGTCTTCTATCAGTGATAGGTGTCTATCATTGATAGAAGTGATAGCCTTCTATCAGTGGTAGTTGTCTATCACTATCACTGATAGTTGTCTATCTGTTAGCTATTACTGTTTGTTGTGTGGTCTTCAAATTTTCACATCAGATGCCAAAGTTCTTGTGTTCATAGTATTGATATTAAACTTTTGAAACAATCACAAACCTTGTATTGATAGTATGAATAGTATGATAACAACAATATTGAGTTCTATCTTGAAAAAATATATCTAAAACCAATTGTAAAAAATTACATCAGGGTAAAAATGGTGAAAATTTACATGTCCTACGGTTGTGACCAACACGATGACAATGATTACATTTTGTGTGACTTCTTGCTTCACCAATCGACGGAATCCTTTACTTTCGGGGTCTTCCTACTTGATGTTTAACAATTGGAGGCAATGCATTCATGTTAACATCTATCGAACTCCATTCAGAATGATTCCCAACTGGGTGGATTACACCTTCATAAGTTGTCACTCCCATCACTAATTGCACAAGAGGAGCCATCAAAACAAGCATCATTAATATGAGCAACTAAAGGATACTTGTATTTTGATCTTTCACTAAAGTTAAAAACCAAGCAACATCTTTATCTTCTTGAATTTTAACCACATCATGAGCACCATTCATCCCATAACCTAATAACATCGACAATTCAATAGAAGAAATAGAACTATCCATTCGAACTTCTTTCATAATCAGATTAATAAAATCATCAAAACACGTCATCTCAAGATTCCAATGGTCTTGTAATTCTCATAGAAAATTTTCTCATTCCATTGCCCACTATGAAAAAAAAAACTATTGGAAGCTTCATCATAGTTCCTACGAAAAGTAATAACAACATTAACAACATTAAGTAATATAGAAACCGATCACCACAATAGTCACTCGTGTATCATTGATTAATGATATCACTGATATCATATCTATTGATCAATGACATCACTGATATCATTGATATCTAGAAAACAGTGATAGATATCACTGATATCACTGATATCATTATCTATTGATCACTGATATAACTGATATCTATTGATCATATCTAGAAAACAATGATAGATATCACTGATGTCACGTATATCGTCGACCATCTAAAAAACAATATTGCTGATAGAACAAAAAATGAAGAAGACTTGCGACTCCAAAGCAGAAAAACAGTGATGTAACAAACATAAGAAATACCCACGAAAAATGTTGATTGAAAAACTCAAATACCCACGAAAAAAGCTCCGTTGGACTTCGAAAATATCGAATTGGAAGATACTTCGACCGAATAAGAAGATACTACAATGTGATCGAATTGGAGAAGATAATCAGACAAACTTGCGACTTCGATCGAATTGGAGAAGATAATCAAACAAACTCGATGAAAATTCATGGACTGCAATTCAACAGATTGAACTGGAAGATACCCGATCGAATAGGTGAAGACTTGCGACTCTTATTGAATTTGAGAAGATACTCAAACTTGCGACTCGTGGTAAGATTGGACCGAATCGAGAAGAGTTTGGGAAGATTGACCGAATCAAGAAGATGTTGTCGCAAAAATCGGAAGAAGAAAAATACCGTGAAGAACAAATACCAATTAAAAAATAAATACCAATTAAAAAGGGAATAGGTTTAAGCCAAGGGTATAATTGGAATTATAAAAAAATTAAAGATTTTTGCCATATTTGCAATTCTTTTAAAATGTTGCTATATCTACAAATACTAAAACCATAATTGCTACCCATTACAAATTCTCTAAAAAATAGGTATATTAAATAAATTATAATACATCTCATTTGATTTGGCTGTGAATTTAGAGCCTTAGTTAAATATTTATTCATGTTTGAGAATCTAGAAAATTGAAATGTTTAAATGCTTAAAATTGTAAAATAATAAAAAATATAAATGTCGGGCATAATCATGTTTGTTTTGAATATAAAAATATAAAAATAACAAGGAATATTTAAGTAACCGTGAAAAACAAATACCTTGAAGAACAAATACCAATTGAAAAACAAATACCAATTAAAAAGAGAATAGGTTTAAGCCAAGGGTATAATTGGAATTAATAAAAAAAGTTAAAGATTTTTGCCATATTTGCAATTCTTTTAAAATTTTGCTATATGTACAAATACTAAAATCATAATTGCTACCCATTACAAATTCTTTATTATTTAGTAAGGATTTTATTGAAAAAATTTCAATCTCCCAAAACTAGAACATAAAAGAATTAAATATTATGGGGTACAATAAAGAAGAGGCATCCATATACTTTAGGATGAAAGGATATATTCATTCAACTTCAATTTTTTAGCTATTTGCGATTAATATAATATTAAATGGAATAAAAAAAAGAGAGAAAATGACACTTTAGTGCTTCTTTCCCACTAGGTGATCATAACAACTAGAAATGGCTTCTTATCAAAATAGAAAAGATATCAATATAAATATATATAAAAAAAAAACCTATAAATTATAATAGATTCTTTCGTGGATTAAAATATAGCACTAAAAATAGTCATGTTCGCTAAATATACCATTTTTAAAATATATCTTTAGTAAATTTAAATAGAGACCTATAAATAAAATTGTAATATATATTTATTGAATATAAATTATTATATGAGCACAAATTGTAAAATATTAAACTATAATTTTGACTAAATATATCATCATTTTAGCCTTGTTATTTAAACGTGGGTGGATGTAAGAGACGCTATTATTGTCTTTGCCAAGTTAAAAGCTAATATATCAATTGGTTGGTAGGCCTACATCATTTTTAAAAAAAAAAATTCATATCCCATGTTTTAAAAGGTTTAGTTTATTTCATTGTTAATATTTAAAAGTTTTTGTCAATCTGAATATAGTTCACACATATATTTTCAATTGATATGTTAGAGGTTGGAATTCTCCCACCCTTATTTCTATTAGATTTTTTTTTCAAGAAAATTTATTAAAAGTTTGAATGATGAAATAGAGATGCGACATCACATATCTACATGGTCGTATCCAATTTAAAAAACCAATTAATGCTAGTCCAACTTTTTTAACAAAATCCACATGATAAAAAAGTGATGATATAACACTTCATGCTTTGCTCAATTAGATTAAATCAAGTATTTTCATGTCTCACCCAATTAAAGGGAAAGCCCACCCAACATACATTATATCTCATTCCCTCCCCCTCCATCATTTTAGGCAATTAGAGGGTAGATTGGATGTATCTTGGAGAATATATGACATACATAAGCATGGAAAATGAAATCTAAGTGGTGAAAGTTGGGTAGGAATTTTACATTTTTCTTCTCATCCCAATATTGGCTCAAGGGGTTTTTTAAGGCAAAAAGTCCTTATTGCTCCAAATATTTTTAAAGAGGTGGCTTAAGGTTATGCATTGACTTTGGAAAAATATTCAAACCTCCATCAATTTGTGTTGGTAGTTAAAATTCCTTATCTTTCAAAAGTAAAAATTTGGGGTGTTAGATACAATGTCTTATAAATCAACATTGTGGGTTAGTAGAAGAAAAGTCGTCTTTTTTATGAAACAAATATATATATATATATATATATATATATATATATATATATATATATCCCAAATACTTTAGTTGTACTTTTACACCTAATATATTTTCCCCCCAAAATAAGATTTATAAACAATTATTGATATTATAAAAACTAATCTAACGATACTAGTATCACAATTTAAAGAAATATTCTATACAGATGTGTTGTTGCAAAAATCCGCACAGGGTAATGCACCTGACGTTCACGTAGTAGCAATCATAATATTTATATTCAGGGGAGAAGGGTGCGACCTGCAAAATAAGAGTCACCTGCACATCAATGTAGTGTTTGCCACACAAGCTTCAATGTTTAAGTTAGAAAACTTTTTAGGAATGTAGCAAGTAAGTATGAAATGAGAACTTACCTCTCTATTTTTAAGAAGAGAGCTTTAATACTCTATCTGCTAGGATTTTTGGTAGATTCCTTACAAGAATTGGACGAAAGAGGACTGGATCAAGCGGACATAGATCATTCGGGTCCAGAGGAGAAGATACAAGGCTCATGGTAGGGGCATGAGGTGGGGTCTACTCGGCCCAAGCCAAGGCCAACCAGGTCTTGGGTCATTGTCCAGTCATGCTCCTTTGTTCCTCTCACGTTGATCATTTTTTCCTATTTTAAACAAATTTTCGTAGACATAGGACAAAAATTAGTAGACCAGATCAGGTTGAACGAAGGAGAGCATGTCAAAGAGAGAATAAGCAAGGCCCAAATGAGGGCCTTGCAAAGTGGGCTTCAACTCGAATTACTCTTTCACTCGTTCAGTGGTTCAATTTCAACCCATCTTGATCTGTATTTGGCTTTTTAGTTTTGATTGTCCTTTGTTATCTGTGATTTTTATAACTGGCCCTTATGGTCCAACTTCAATTTCTCCAATGAAGTTTACTTTCTCTCATTTTTGTTTTTCTTTTATCTTTTGCACTTTAGTTTTATTTCCAATGAGTAGCTAAACTTATTGGAGGAGATTCAATGAAATGAATACCCTAACAAGGAGAAAATTTCCACCATGTGATCTTAGTAAACTTTCTTAACATTTAGCATCGTTTGCTTTTATTGAGTTTAGATTTCATTGTTAGCTTAAACCGATCACTTGAATTAACATAGTTTGTGTGAAATACAATACTGAAAGGGTTGGGTTGACCGCGCGTTTTCATAAAAGCAATCTATGAGAAGAGTCTAGACATAGAACTTCGCTTTTTGTATCTAAACATAGGACCTTTAGAGTGATGAAATTGTGTTCTTTATTTATCTAAGTTTTAATTAGCCTTGGACATATGTGTTTAATTGTTTAGTCTCCCAAAAATCACTTAGAAAATAGTTGTATAGGTGTAGAACTCGATTCATGGTGTTAACTGTTAGTTAGGGCAGGTTGTGGGGGCATTTTTATCGCATTTTGCCTAAATCACACAAAACTCGAAAGAGTCAGTATGCAGGTGCATGTGGCTAAATCACAGGTATAACCAGACTTAGTTAAACAAGTATGCAAACACATGGTAGACGCATTTCCTCGGGGTTGAAACAAACTTGAATCTCTTGTTTCTCATTACTATTTTTCTATCTTTCCATTACTTTTCCTACCACAAAAACTCAAAAATCACTTCATTTTATCTAGTTACCTTCGGTTACAACTAAGAGTAAGATTGTTGTTAACTGAAAAGATATTTGTTACCATTTCCTTGAGTTCAATACTTCTTACTTGGTTTAGACAAGCGTGCATTTGCACTTCTGCTTTTTCAACACAAATTTCCTCTTCAATTTTCTGAACCATTCTTTTATTGGTTTATTAAGGGTGAAAGAGAAAACACTACAAATTGCATTTGAAACTCCATGAAATTTCATCCACGATCGATATGTGTCTAGGTGCTCTACTGGATCGCTCTGACCGTCATAAGGTGTTATAGTAGGTACCTTAAATTTTTCATGTACCTTGTATCCCATGATCTTTGTCACTAAATGGTGGATCTATATGTTCGATTAGGGCTTCTAGGTCAAAATCTTCAGTTTCTCAAGGCATTTGAATGTTTTCTTTAATAACACCCAACTATTTCTGAATTTTCAAAAGTTCGACCTTCCATGGAAAAGTCTTGATAAAAACTTTGACCTTGACGTCGACCTTAACCTCAGCCTTGGCCTCGACCTCCGTCTCGACCATAACTTCAACCTCATCTCACACTTTTTATTTTTCTTCAATTACACTCTGAAGATTAGAGCTTGTCGATCTGTATTGCTCCTTGGATGGTCGACCTTGGTTGTCTTTTCCTACATTAATATGGATCACAAACGTCAATTTGCTTGCTTTGCTTGTATTGATGCAATCATCATGTTGCAGTTTCCTTGATCGGTTCTCACCAAGGATTAGCTTATCCTTTAGTTTTAAGATAGAGAAATTAATTTTACCCACCTCCCCATTCATAATTGGAGCTTTTCTTTTGGCAGGGTCTCTTATCAATGTGTCACTAGTAGAAAATAGGGATACAATGACGGACGAAAAAAACAAGGGCCGAGAAACAATGACGCACGAGGAAAAGGCGCGCTGGAAATTTTGGTCGGACATACAATGACGGGCATTGCCCGTCATAGTAACTTGTTTTTAATGACGGGCATTGCCCGTCATCATAGGGTATTTAAAAAATATTCACCCCCAACTCATTTTCTCTCTCTTTCCACTTTACCATTTCGACACCCCAACTCATTTTCTGTAACGCCCCAAAACTCTAAGTACTCTTATTTGTGTTTTAGATTAATTTATTGGAAAATAAATTTATTTGGACCGTGTGACCTTGCGATTTGAAGAAAGAGTATGCAAGTTAAGAAATTTGTATAATTAAAAAGGTCTTTCAAAACATCCAAATGAGCCCAAGGGCATTTTAGTGATTAAGAGAGTTTGGAGGGCATTTTGGTAATTTAGAGAAATTTGATCTAGGGTTCTTCTCATCCCTTCTCTCCCCTCCTCGTGAGCCGCATAACAGAAGGACCTTGCACGACTGGCCATTCTTCTTCTTTTTCCGATTAGGGTGGCTCGACGCCGATCGAGCCTGACGTCGGATCGAGCTTCGTCAGTCAGCCTCACCGCTCGGTCGTGTGTTACCGTGAGGAGTCGTCGACCATCGAAGCTAGCGTGAAGTGCTGCCAACCGGTCGTTTTCCGTTAGATCTAGTCGTCGGGGAGAACCCACACGCCAGATCGAGTTCGCCGACTCCCCTACACACGGATTTTGACCGTCGACCACCTTGCTCGGAGCCGTAGAGTTCGATCGAACGCCCCTGAGGTCGTCGGAGGTCGTTTTCATGGACTAACCGTCGGTTCGTCGGAGGTTGAGCGCAGCAGCAGGTCGTCGGAGGTCAGTTTGTGGGTCGTCGGTCTGATTTTGGTTCGGGTTTTTGAGGGAGTTTCCGATCGGTTTTCGAAATTATAGGACCGGTTCTGAGTAGATCGGTGAGTGGGCATCTCAGATCCGACCTCCACGCGCCAAGACGCGCCGCCACTCGCCCGACCACGCGCGCGCTGTACTCCGACCCACGCGTCGCGGTTGCTCGGACCACGCGCCGCCGCCTCCCCGCTTCGCCAATTGCCCCCGTTTCGTTTCCCGGGTTCGTTTTAAGCGTCCGTCTGTGGTAATTTAGCCTAACTATGATTGGATTCAAAATAAGTGTCTAATCGTGTAAGTTAACTAAAGAATTGATGAATGTGATTTAGGGGATTCGACTATCGAGCACGACCACAAGCCAAAACCTTGAGTTAGAAACGGAATGTATGGAGTTTCGAGCTAAGGTAAGGGATTTTCTACAAACGATCTTAAAAGGGAAGAGAATACGATTTCTGAAATATGTATTTGTTTTAAAAGATGAAAATTGAGGTTTATTTCAAAGGTGAATTTCCAAAACTCATGCTTAGGGCTTGAATTTAGAAAACGAATATTTTAAAGGGTTTTTCGGGAATCTCGAGTGAATGATTTTCAAAAGGGTTTAGAAAGGAACTTGATGATTTAAGGGTTTGAGAGGACCCGAGCTGAAATGATTTCAAGGAATTTAAAACGAATCTTGACACAAATATGTATATTTTTGTATATTGAGATTTTCGCTATGTTATTGTGCTAGTTATGCACCTTAAATAATAAACGTATTTATTATCGATGATTGATTGACTCTAGTTAAAATTATGAAAGTCATGTCATGATCTTAAGTTTATGTGATTGTTGCATCATTCCGGGATGTATATGTATATGAATTTAAAGGATGGGACCTCATGCATATTGTATGTATATGAACATGTCATGTAGGTCAGGGCAATTGGTCTCTGAGGACTTATGCATGGTAAAACATGCATTAGAGACTCTATGGGTCATTATTACAGAGTCCATGAGGACTCAATATTACAGAGTCTCGTGAGGGACTCAATATTACAGAGTCTGCAGAGGGACTCATTATTACAGAGTCCAGTGAGGGACTCATTATTACAGGAGTCCATGAGGGACTCAATATTACAGAGTCCAGAGGACTCAAACCTACAGGAGTCCAGTGAGGACTCAAACCTACAGTGGGTCCAGTGAGGACTCAAAATGAAAAGACTCTGTGAGACTCAATTGACCACGCATAGCCAAAGAGAAAAGTCATGATTTTATGAGAAAGTTTTAGGTCCCATTACGAAAGTTTGATGATTTTAAAAGTCACGAATAATGATCATGTTTAAAAGTCGATTTGAAGGATATCATATGCATGTGTTTGCATTTTCCCGATCCCCACTTACTGGGTATTTTATAATACTCATCCTCTTCCCTTTGTTGTGTTTTCTCTGTTTTAAAAATGTTTTCAGTGTAGAGTCGAGAGCATACCAAAGTAGTGGCATGGATGCGCTACAGAAGCCATGGGAACCGATTCATGAATTCCGCATCAATGATTTAGAAAGAAATTTTTTAAATGATTACTGTCTTCCGTTATGTAACATTGAGTTTTGAAACTAGAGGCCGAACTTGGTTATGTTTATTGTAAACGTTTTGTGTTTCTATGGGATCCCAAATTAAAAATGATTTTTATTTATCAACTTTTACTTATTTAAATTTCAATTAGGGCCTCGAATGCATGCATGAGTAGTAATGTCCCTAGGAATTTATGTTCTAAAAGTAGGGGCGTTACAGTTGGTATCATAGCCCAAGGTTATAGGTCTTGTAGACTCGCTTACAGGGTAAGCAACCAGTATCCCATGGCTAAGTAGCAACTCCAGTCACCGCCAGGTATGCCTTCGAATTAAAAGTTTTATTGTTCATGAAAAGAAAATTTAGTATTCTATGTAAAGATACTTTTATATAAAAATCAAGTTTGATGAATTTCCAAACTAGGAAAGAATGAGAATGTATGAGCTAAACTATATGTCTATGAAAAAGGAAATGCATAAAGGAAATGCTTATATGTGAATCTATATGCGTATATGTCGTAAAGTTGACGTGATCTTACGCCGAAAGGAAAGAGAATACATGTGATCCCTGCTTTTGACGATAGAAAGGAAAATGTTTTATTTAAGGATGTTCACGCTAAAAATGAAGTTTTATAGCCATAAAGCACATATTGAGGGTTGTTAAAAGATCCGCTTTGACAAAGGGAGTGAAGAGTAAGACTTAAGAGACTAGAGTGTTAAGGGTTGCTAAGCAACTAGATTACTTAAGTATAGCTTTCAAAAATAAAAGTTAAGACTACTCATGAGAAGTACAAAGTTAGAATGTGTTCGGTAATAGGTTAGTAGTCTCATTCATACATGCTGGATCAATTGGATAGAAAGGTATGAGATTTAGTGAACGTACCACTTTGGAGTGTTCGACTTTGTTGGTTCCTGAATAAAGTCCCTTCATCTTCAAGTGATTGCATAACTATAGTATTTAAGGAGTTGAAAAGTAAAGAGAGCAAAAGTGTTTTGAAAATGGGCTCGAGATGTAAAGGAAAAAAAAAATAGATTGTTAATATTGAGAGGAAAATTAGTCTTTTTCAAAATACGTGAAACACTTCGATTTTATTTTTACCATTGCTCTGAGGGGAAAGCCACAGGGATATACACAATTAATGTGTTACTGCAGATAGGCATGATACGAAGTTTCAAAAGCGAGGCCATAAACTAAATAAGCTCAATAAAGACAAGTATAAAGAGGAAAAGTAAGGAGTTAAAGTTTTAGTTTGAGAACAAGAGAATTGATTGTCGGGACTCCAGAAACTTGTGCACGAATTGACATTCATATGATCACTTGTGTATTCAAGCTTGTGGAATGTGTATAAGGAACCTTGTCACTAATTTCTACCTGTTGGACTAGATATATGTGTACAACTCGAAAGAGATAACATGTGATGTTACCCTTGAACTCTTATGTAGTAAGTTTCCTTTTTCCCAATCAAAGGGTTATGGAGAGAAGATTCAGTTATTAGAGGAAAGTGCCTTGAATCTCTTCTTCGCTATATAGCAGTCAAGCTGAGGAACTTCTTTCAATTAGTAAAGTGTATAGTGGTAGTGGTCGAGCGACCATTAGAAGCATGAAACTATAAGGTTCCTTTAGTAAAGGCTAGGTTGATGGTCTCTTAAGGGAGGTTTTAGTGAATTTGACATTATAACCAAACGAGTACAAATAGTTGAGAAAGTCCTTAATCTTACTAAAAGAAGAAGGCCAAGTTTAAGGAGAGTAAGCACGAGGATCAATGCGTTAGTATTAGATAAGGAAGGTTTTATCTTTTAAAGTTACTCCTAACACAAGAGACAGACTTAAGTATGGAATTAAAAGTAGAGAGTAACAGTAATTTCTAATACTCCTTACAGAATGCTCCCGTAAAGTAAAAGAACTCAAGTCACAGGTACATAACCTCCTTTATAAGAGTTAATAGTAGTTTACCGCCATAAGAGGTATTAGTGTGAAGCATAAAGGAGAAAGGTGTATCCTTATGCTCGTGCATAATAAGTGAGAAGTGGAAGACAGTTGTTGCTAAGAATAAATCTCTTCGTGTTTGAACGAACGACCTATTCCACCAGTACGAGGAGCATAGTGTTCCTTAAGATGATTTTTGGAGTCAAGCTAACGCCACATGAACCGTGGATTAGATATTCCGAGACAACTTTCAAATCACTTTACGAACATCATGAAGGTGGTAGAGATTTTACTTAAATGCCCTAATGTTTATAGGCTTGATGGATTCAATAGCCAAGAAAAGGTAAATCATTGTTGGGATAAAGTTGTCGGAGACGTTCTAGTTAAACCAAGCCTAAGAAGCAGGCGAGAAATGACAATTCGGAAGGATTGCTTTAGGCATAAGGAGGGAAGAGTAAGTCCTGAGATATGGAAGTAGTCGAAAGGTCACTAAGGAGTTAAATGCTCAAGTAAACTTCAAAAGATGAGCATAAGAAAATTTGTAAAGCTAAGAAAAGACGAGTAGGTGACCTCAGGTGAGTGATATTAGAAAGGAAATGTCCGAGTTCAGGATGTAGGGCTTAAAGGAATCTTTGTCAAGATAAGACTCACTTGCGCGTTATCAAAAAGGAGTAGTTTGGACAAAGGGAGGAAAGGGTAGACATCACAAGGCGAGAGTCTTTCAAGAAACCTTGAACAACTGAGTTCGCGAGTAGAACCTTAGCAAAGGAATATTGTAATTCTTGAAAAGTTCAAAGTCTAGAGGTGTTAAATAAAGTATTCGTATTCAAGGTTTGAACGTTAGGGTTTCATGACAAAAGAGTCGGAAAAGTTAAGAAATGTAGTGGGTGCCATTGTAAAGTATCCCACCCTATTGGTGTTAAGAAAATTGCATTATATTCAAGTGATTACTTGAGCAGGATATTCAAGGGAGCGAAGGATAATGGGAGAATGAGTCTTAAAGGACTAATTTCATTTTCGCGAGAGCGCATAGTATCGAAGTTGATGTTAGTGAATTATTTTAAAGGGGAGTAATATGAATGACTGTTGCGTTGTGCCATAGGCCGAGGAAAGATTAAAAGAGATAGAGAACGAGTTGTATCTTGAATAACTTATTTAAAAGGGTCATTCTAATTCCTAGAACTTACAATGAAGATTTTGTCACTTAATGCGATAACCTATAATTGTTTAGGCTCTAAAGCAGGGTAAGTAGAGAGGATTTCATCACACTCCTTTTAAAGTTCGTGTTAAAGTTAAGGTTGTAACTTTATTGTTAGATTTCCTTGCCTCTAAAGAATCCTTGTTTACAACTAAAGAAATTGTGTTTCATTCATATATTGATTGTTCAACATTCCTATGTATCGTGTGTTCTGCACTCTGAGTAATCCTGAAATGAAGTTGGAGGTATGATTGGTTGGTCATCTCGATTTTAGAAGTGCAATTTCTATCAAACAGTGTGTGAAGAAAATTTTGGCATGGTTGTAGTTACGCCATATGTCACTAAAAATTTTCTGGCATTTTTGTAATAAGATTGACAGAGTTGCATGGAACAGTTCATGTATCACGACAACCAAAGGAGACCTAAGTTTGAGTTACTCCCACCGCGACTTAAAACTTTCAACGAGTTATTGATTGCATTAGAAAGCCCCAAGGTTAACTAAGTAAGCATGCAGAGTGAGATCGCCACACGTAACGCTTACTAAAAAAGGTCGCTTGAGAGTAGCGAAAGGTTAACCATTAATGTGAAGAGTCTCGAACAACCGAACAAAGTTGCTAACTTTATCCTTGAAGTCACATCTCTTAGAAAGGTGTTAAAGTTATGGAAACCATGGTCAGTCGGAATGATCTGGTCATGTCTTGAAATGAATGCTAGTAGCTAGTGCAACAAACCTTAAAGAGGATTTTGTGACTCGGCAACAACAAGGTAATGGTTTTAGCAAATAGTTCCTTTCTATAATCACAAAACGTAAGAAACTAGTAAAAGAACTAGAGAATGAAATACGAGCTAAATATCCTAAGTTATCTTAGAATTTGAATCTGGAACTTTTCAAATTTAGAATCCGAGTCAAGGGCATCAATTATGTGGGCCTTAGTAGAAGGACTCCAGTGAGGAGAACAAGCTCAAGTTAAAGTTATGAGACCTTTGGGTTATAAGTTTACGGCAGGGTGTGATACTTGAGGAGCAGCTAGTGCTAATTCTTGCATAAGGATCAAAGGCTCGTCGTAACCAAGTGGAGCGGGTATGAGCAAGCTTCTTTTTTTTTTTTTTCTTTTCCAAAGTATTATAAGATTAGAAACTTTCGAGGACGAAAGTTCTTAAGGAGGGAAGATTGTAACGCCCCAAAACTCTAAGTACTCTTATTTGTGTTTTAGATTAATTTATTGGAAAATAAATTTATTTGGACCGTGTGACCTTGCGATTTGAAGAAAGAGTATGCAAGTTAAGAAATTTGTATAATTAAAAAGGTCTTTCAAAACATCCAAATGAGCCCAAGGGCATTTTAGTGATTAAGAGAGTTTGGAGGGCATTTTGGTAATTTAGAGAAATTTGATCTAGGGTTCTTCTCATCCCTTCTCTCCCCTCCTCGTGAGCCGCATAACGAAGGACCTTGCACGACCGCCATTCTTCTTCTTTTTTTCCGATTAGGGTGGCTCGACGCCGATCGAGAGCTCGACGTCGATCGAAGCCGTCGATCCACCTCACCGCTTTCGGCCGTGTGTTACCGTGAGAGTCGTCGACCATCGAAGCTAGCGTGAAGTCGCCAACCGGTCGTTTCCGTTAGATCTAGTCGTCGCGGCGAAACCCACACGCCGATCGAGTTCGCCGAATTTCCCACACACGGATTTTGACCGCCGACCACCTTGCTCGAGCCGTAGAGTTCGATCGAACGCCCGAGGTCGTCGGAGGTCGTTTTCATGGACTAACCGCTCGGTTCGTCGGAGGTTGAGCGCAGCAGCAGTCGTCGAGGTCGGGCCAGTGGGTCGTCGGTCCGATTTTGGTTCGGGTTTTGAGGAGTTTCCGATCGGTTTTGAAATTATAGGACCGGCTTACGAGTAGATCGGTGAGTGGGCATCTCGATCCGACCTCCACGCGCAAAGACGCCGCCCGTGCTCCGACCACGCGCCACCGCGGTTCGACCACGCGCGCGCGTTCGTGCCGCCACGCGCCGCCGCGCTGCTCGCCACGCGCGCGCCGCTCCCCCGCTCGCCAATTGGCCCCGTTTCGTTTCCCGGGTTCGTTTTAAGCGTCCGTCTGTGGTAATTTAGCCTAACTATGATTGGATTCAAAATAAGTGTCTAATCGTGTAAGTTAACTAAAGAATTGATGAATGTGATTTAGGGGATTCGACTATCGAGCACGACCAAGCGAAACCTTGAGTTAGGAACGGAATGTATGGAGTTTCGAGCTAAGGTAAGGGATTTTCTACAAACGATCTTAAAAAGGGAAGAGAATACGATTTCTTGAAATATGTATTTGTTTTAAAAGATGAAAATTGAGGTTTATTTCAAAAGGTGAATTTCCAAAACTCATGCTTAGGGCTTGAATTTAGAAAACGAATATTTTAAAGGGTTTTTCGGGAATCTCGAGTGAATGATTTTCAAAAGGGTTTAGAAAGGAACTTGATGATTTAAGGGTTTGAGAGGACCCGAGCTGAAATGATTTCAAGGAATTTAAAAACGAATCTTGAAACAGCTATGTATATTTTTGTATATTGAGATTTTCAGTTATGTTATTGTGCTAGTTATGCACCTTAAATAATAAACGATTTATTATCGATGATTGATTGACTCTAGTTAAAATTATGAAAGTCATGTCATGATCTTAAGTTTATGTGATTGTTGCATCATTCCGGGATGTATATGTATATGAATTTAAAGGATGGGACCTCATGCATATTGTATGTATATGAACATGTCATGTAGGCTGTGGCAATTGGTCTCCTGAGGACTTATGCATGGTAAAACATGCATTAGAGACTCTATGGGTCATTATTACAGAGTCCATGAGGACTCAATATTACAGAGAGTCCTGTGAGGACTCAATATTACAGAGTCCAGTGAGGACTCATTATTACAGAGTCAGAGGACTCAATATTACAGGAGTCTGTGAGGGACTCAAACCTACAGGAGTCTGTGAGGGACTCAAACCTACAGGGGTCTGTGAGGGACTCAAAATGAAAAGACTCAGGTAGACTCAATTGACCACGCATAGCCAAAGAGAAAAGTCATGATTTTATGAGAAAGTTTTAGGTCCCATTACAGAAAGTTTGATGATTTTAAAAGTCACGAATAATGATCATGTTTAAAAGTTAGATTTGAAGGATATCATATGCATGTGTTTGCATTTTCCCGATCCCCACTTACTGGGTATTTTATAATACTCATCCCTCTTCCTTTGTTGTGTTTTCTCTGTTTTAAAACTGTTTTCAGGTAGAGTCGAGAGCATACCAGGCGAGTGGCATGGATGCGCTACAGAAGCCATGGGAACCGATTCATGAATTCCGCATCAATGATTTAGAAAGAAATTTTTTAAATGATTACTGTCTTCCGTTATGTAACATTGAGTTTTGAAACTAGAAGCCGAACTTGGTTATGTTTATTGTAAACGTTTTGTGTTTCTATGGGATCCCAAATTAAAAATGATTTTTATTTATCAACTTTTACTTATTTAAATTTCAATTAGGGCCTCGAATGCATGCATGAGTAGTAATGTCCCTAGGAATTTATGTTCTAAAAGTAGGGGCGTTACATTTTCTCTCTCTAACAGCAGCTCACCCCTCTCTCTCTCTCACTCTCCCTCTTCGTCGTTTGTCATCGTCGGCCCCTCTTCCCCCGTTTGCCACCGTCAGTCGTCCGTCTGAGTTTCCACCGAGCTTTCTTCGTCTGAGTTTCCTTCCACTGTGCTTCCCACGGCCAGATCCCCGAGCTTCCCTCCCTCTCCAGTCGCAGACCAGATCCGTTTCCCTCCGTCAGATCTCCGAGCTTCCTTCACCTTAGTTTGTGTTTCACCGTTGGTGATTTCCCTTTTATTTTTTTCTTTTATTATTTTAGATTGGATTTTTTTTTTTTGTGGATCTGAGTTTTTTTTGTGTAGATCTAAATGTTTTTGTGTAGAATAGAAAATTATTTTGGGTATCTTTGATTTTTATAAAATCGATTCGGTATCTTTGAAAATTATTTTGGGCATTAGTGTATCTTTAACGTTTTTTGGTATCTTTGATCTTGTGGGCATTGATTATTTTTGTGAATAATCTAAAAATTATACCCTAAGTTTTGAATATGAGATGGTTGTATTGAGTGGAGTTGAAGCAAAAAAAACATCTATTTAGTTTTTTCTTTAACTTAAAGTTTCCAAACGAAAACATCCCATAAAATATTTTTGATCCATGTTTAAAACAACTTTTAACATATTTGGTTACATGTTGATATTAAAAATTCTAAAAAAAAAATATTTGCAAAGTTCTTTTTAGAGGAAAACACTTACTGAATGCTTCTAAAACTTCTTATAATTAAAAAAGTGTCGGACTTAAGAGCATTACACTCAAAAGTTGTTTAATTTTATTTTATTTTACGCGCAGATGAACAATGGTTTCATGGTAATAGAAAAAGCTGGGGTAGTCCGGATTTCATGCCATTGAGTGATCTCAATGATCCAACGAAGGACTTTCGGAGTAACAATAATACTATGATTGTAGAAGTAAAAATTAATGTCATGTCTACCTTGAAAAAGTTTTTGTCGTAAGAGAAATGCTACTTCTTATTATGATATTAACTTATATGGTTGTGATTTCATGGTGGTTCTATTAGTTTATATGAAGGAGTACTTTCACAGGCGAGAATTAGATTCGTGACTGTTTTCTACTGCAAAATAACTCGTGCAGTTGGATTCCGATGAATGAAGAACCTAAAGCTCTGATTTTTATCGGTCATGGTTATGCCATGGAATGTAGCACCACCATGAACAGTAAGTTTTCTTTGAATTTGAATTTGAATTTTATTTTTTTTGGAAAATTATCAATTTTAAGTTTTTAATTTGAAAAAGAAGAAAATGGGTTTTGTTTTTGATTGATTAGGTACTGCAAGGAGATTGACAAATGAAGGATAT
This sequence comes from Trichosanthes cucumerina, assembly GCA_036507285.1. Taxonomy (NCBI): domain Eukaryota; kingdom Viridiplantae; phylum Streptophyta; class Magnoliopsida; order Cucurbitales; family Cucurbitaceae; genus Trichosanthes; species Trichosanthes cucumerina. The sequence continues at coordinate 71,473,701 of CM071838.1, forward strand.
GGAGTTTATGGAGTTTATGCTTTTGTTGGCTATGAAATTAAATTATGGGAGAGTTTATGGAGTTTATGCTTTTGTTAGCCCTCTTTTTTACTTTGATATGTGTTCAATTTGTTCATCTTCCGTTTTTGTTTAGCCCTTTTCTAATTACTATTATTTGTTTGTTATATCTTTTTTAGGGAATGCTTCTCTATTAGACTTGATTTTGTTTTAATTTTCTAAAATTTGTGTATATTGGTGGAAATATAAAATGCAGTTACAGGTTGATGACATGAGTTAATCCAGGTACGTAAAACTTTTTTGTTTATTTTGGATGTAGTTAATGTGCTTTTCAATTTAAATGTAGTTGTTGTATACTTATGTTATTTGTTCTTGAAATCTTATGTAGAGTCTAATGGAGAGTGTTTTTTTTTTCAAAAGTGGAAGTTAAAAAAAGTGAAGGTATGTTGGTCTTGTCTACGCCTCATGAATATTTCATCGGTAATTTTAAATTCTAGAAAAGTAGGGACTTGTTTATAGGTCATAAGAAGTGTTTTAAGTTAATTAAATTTGAATATTGTTCAATTTGATTTGTTGAAGGGTAGTTCTTTTACTTCTCATTCTACTGCATTTTTCCATAGCCTATATCCATACGCATAGTTTATCATAAGACACTTGCATATTCCAAATATTTACTTAGGTCAGTTTTGTTTTCTATTTGATTTCTTCAATAGCATTTTGTAGCTAGAGGATTGTGAAATTGATGATATTATTAGATATATTGTTTGAGTATATTACCAACTGTTTGCTCTTTTTGTGGTGCATTTGTTGTCTAGGGGTTTGAAAGATTCATGATCACTGTTCTTTAGTCTTTTATTACTGAAGTGTACCAAAAGGTTAGATTGTGGAAGAACTTTGTTGCAAATTAATTTTATTTTAAAGTCCTGGTGAGAAAAATTGAAAACTAGTTTACATTTTTTCTATTTACAAACTTCTACCATTTAAGGTTAATGGTGACAATCTTAATTGATTTTTATGTTAATATCATAGCTATTGCGATATGAAAAGTTTCAGGCATGAAGATTAATCGATTGAAGATAAGAGGAAAAAGAGCATGAAGTTGGGTTCTTTATTTTGTTTAGCAATTTTTCTTATCTTTGTAAAGTAAATGTAGTTTGTATATATATTTTTCTGATATGTAATACACTTCTTTTAATACATACTTTATATTTTATTAATTAAAGTTAAGTTGGTAAGATTACTTGTGTAAAAATATATTAGTATTGAGATTTTTATGTACAAAATTTGCGAAATATTAATATTTTTTGTTAAAGCCATTGAGGCAAACAACAATTTTTTTTCTTAAATTACGAACAAAACAATGACGGGCAATGCCCGTCATTAAAAGTGTCTGTGATTATAGGCAATAATGACAAACACTTTTAATGGCGGTCAAAGACCTTTAATGATGGGCATTGCCCTTCATTAAAAATGTCTGTTATTATATGTTACAATGACACTCGCATAGATGACGGACGCGCGCCCGTCATCAAAACTGTTGGGATTGTTGGAGTACAACCAAAGTCCCACATTGGCTAGATAAGGGGATAATCATGGGTATATAAGTGGGGGCACTATCTCCATTGGTATGAGTCCTTTTGGTGGGAACAAAAAACAAAGCCATGAGGGCTTATGCCCAAAGTGGACAATATCATACCATTGTGGAGATCTGTCGGAATCGGTTGCCCCTAACAAGTGGTATCAGAGCGGGGCCCCTGACTTAGCCATGCCGGTAGAATGCCCAGGTGTCAAACAAAGAATGCGAGCCATAAGCATAGTCATAGTTAATCCGTGGTCGAGCTTCCGGATGTTGTGTACTCCAGTGGGGAGTTGACAACGCAGTTTACTCCACTGAGGAGTATCAGTGACTCCAGTGAGGAGTCGTCAGTGTACTTCAGTGAGAAGTCGTCAGTAATTTGCTCGAGTGTAATTTGGAGGGATGACTATTTTAGGGGGCAATCATGGGTATATAAGGGAGGGATAGTATCTCCATTGGTATGAGGCCTTTTGAGAGAACCAAAAACAAAGCCATGAGGGTTGATGCCCAAAGTGGACAATATCATACCATTGTAGAGATATATGGAGGTTTGTTGTCCATAACAAGTGGTATCAGAGTCGGGCCCCTGACTTAGCCATGCCGGTAGAATCTCCAAGTGTCAAACAAAGACGGTGAGCCATCGGTATAGTCATAGTGAATTTGTGGTCGAGCTTCCGGATGTTGTGTGCTCCAGTGGAGAGTTGACAACGCAGTTTACTCCAGTGAGCAGTATCAGTGACTCCAGTGAGGAGTCGTCAGTGTACTTTAGTGTGAAGTCGTCAGTAATTTGCTCGAGTGTAATTCGAAGGGATGATTATTTGAGGGGAGGCTCGAAGTGGTACTTTGTTTGAGGGGAGGATTGTTGGGATTGTTGGAGTACAACCAAAGTCCCACATTGGCTAGATAAGGGGATAATCATGGGTATATAAGTGGGGGTACTATCTCCATTGGTATGAGGCCTTTTGGTGGGAACCAAAAATAAAAACCATGAGGGTTAATGTCCAAAGTGGACAATATCATACCGTACTTGGTCATTCGAACCGGCAGATAACAGATTCAAGGCATCTTTACAAATCTCCACCTTGACTTGAATTCTCTCACAGATAGCAGATGTACCAGATGTAACTCAAAAAATTACCAGATGTACCAGATGTAACTCAAAGGTTATCAGACTTTCTCCCTTGCCTCAGAGTGTCCCTAGCAGGGATCACTAACAGCTTAAGACATTTAGCAAGTCCAAGCAATGTTTGATCTTGCCATACTGAATAGGCTTGATGAACATATCAGCAGGATTATCAGAAGTGCCAACTTTCATCACCTTCACCCTCTTCTCGCTTCTTAGGAAATGATACCTCACATCTATGTGCTTAGTTCTCTCATGATGGACTTGATCCTTGGCCAGACCTATTGCACTTAAACTATCACAATATATAATTGTCTGATCATGATGTAAACCAAGATCACCAACTAGTCTTTTCAGCCATATTCCCTCTTTTGCAGCTTCAATCAATGCCATATACTCTGCCTCAGTAGTAGACAAAGTAACTGTAGGCTATAAGGTTTCCTTCCAACTGACAAATGTAAACCACCAAGAGTAAATACATAACCAAATATAGATCTTCTCACACTGCCCACATCTCCAAAGATAGTCTGAATCATAATAACCCTTCACTAAACACTCTGTATTACTCCCATAAGCAAGACCGACATCAGATGTACCTCCAAGGTAACGAAAAATTCTCTTCACTGCTTGCCAATGTTCCTTTCCAGGTTTCCCCATGAACCTGCTGACAACACTAACAGCATGTGCAAGATCAGGTCTAGTGTAAAGCATAACATACATCAGGCTTCCAACTGCACTAGAATACAGAATTCGAGACATGTACTCCTTCTCAGCTTCAGATTGTGGTGCAAACTCAGCAGACAAATGAACTGTTAGGGGCAACCGACTTCGACAGATCTCCACAATGGTATGATATTGTCCACTTTGGGCACCAACCCTCATGGTTTTGGTTTTAGTTCTCCCAAAAGGCTTCATACCAATGGAGATAGTGCCCCCACTTATAAACCCATGATTGTCCCCTTATCTAGCCAATGTGGGACTTTGGTTGTACTCCAACAATCCCAACAATCATCCCCTCAAACAAATTATCACTTCGAGCCTCCCCTCAAATAGTCATCCCTCCGAATTACACTCGAGCAAATTACTGACGACTTCTCACTGAAGTACATTGACGACTCCTCACTGGAGTCACTGATACTCCTCAGTGGACCTTTGTGCTTCATCATAATTTCCCAAGTCATCCCGAGTAATCATCTATTATTGACAAAAAATACCTACTACCTCCAACTGATTCAACTCTAGAAGGTCCCCAGCAATCAACATGGATAGAATCAAGTGTCCCTTTGTACTCGTGAACACTCTTTGGAAACTTGCTACGATGTAGCTTCCCGAATACGGTGTTCGCAATTCAAGATCCTCGCACCTCGTGCCCACACAAAAGGTCCCTCTTTGACAGAATCTGATTTCTCTTTCACCCATATGGCCAAGCCTCATATGTCATAGCTTGGTCATATCCTCCTTGTGAACTACGGATGATGCAACAAAGAAAGATACCCTCAAAAAGTCGAACTCATAAGAAAAATAAAGTTCCCGCTTGACATCTTTCGAAATACCTTGGAGTCTTTGTAGACATACATAACTCCACCTTCGCCTTTGAAGTCAAACCTTTACATGTCAAGTACACTCAACGATATCGAGTTCTTGGTCATCTATGGGACATGTTTAACATCACTTAAGGTGCAAAAACAACCGTCATGTGTTCGTATCTTGATCGAGCCTATTCCAACTACCTTGCGCACGCATATCATTGGCCATAGATATATTTCCTCCATCTATCTCGCTTGTAAGTTAAAAACCACTCCTGCTTTGGGCACATATGATAAGATGCCCTTAATCAAGAAGTCACACGTCTTCATGACATAATCTGCATTTGCAGCTAAAGCTAAATCTCCTTCAGAGTCGGTGCCAACTTCTGCCACAGCGGCAGAACCTCCGGAACTTCCAGAATTTCCAAAACCTCCAGGACTTCCCTTTACTTTCTGTTGCTGCTTATTTTTCTTAGGACAGTCATCCTTCCAATGACCCTTCTCCTTACAATAATTACTATATCATCCAGTTTAGGGCCCCTAGACTTCGAGTTTTTATAACCCGACTTCTTTCTAAAAGGTTTCTTCTGTCCGGTTGGTCCTGTAGCAGCTAACCCAGAGGGTTGATTTTCAGTAACTGAACCTACAATAACTTTATGACGGACCTCTCTAGTATAAAGTGTAGTTTTCACTTCTTCTAAAGACAAAGTATCTTTCCCACTCATAAACGACTCCCTAAAGTTATCGTACGACAGAGGCAAAGACACTAACATAATTAAAGCACCATCCTCATCATCTACTTTAACATCAATATTACGCAGATCCAGTAAAACACCATTCAATTGATCTATATGGTCCTTAAGAGGCGTACCTTCCTGCATACGCAGACTGAACAGACGTTGCTTTAGAAGCAACTTCTTGGTTAAAGATTTTGTCATATACTGCACTTTGAGCTTTAACTGAGAGACCGACGACAGTTTCTTCCCTTGCGACCTCCACGATGACGCCATCGATAAACACAACAGAATTGTCAAATGTGCCTTCTCCTCCAGGACATTCCACTCATAGTCATCGATGTCCGCCTTCTTCGGTTTTCCTGATAGCGGCGCCCACAGACCTTGCTACTTTAGCAAGGATCGCATCTTGATTTGCCACGCATCAAAACCGCTTCGTTCCAAAGAATTTGTCAATTTTCACGCTGATGAGAGACATCTTCGATTATCACGGAAGAACCCTAACAACGAGGCTCGATACCGCTTTGTTAAAACTAAAGCGTGAGATAATCGAAGAGTATCACGAAAGAAAATCACACACGATTTACGTGGTTCACTAACGTTGTGTTAGCTACATCTACGCGGAGGGGAGAGAGTAATTTTATTGATCGAGAGAATAAAATTAAATGAATGATTAAACAACAGATAGGTGTTTAGAGGGTTTATATATGGCACCCCTCCTAAACCCCCGTACTTGGTCATTCGAACCGGCAGATAACAGATTCATGGCATCTTTACAAATAATGGTCTGAAATTCTGTGGATTTGAGTTTAATGAGTTCTGCAAAAATGAAGGGATAGCCCGCCATCGTACTACTATCGTGAGACACTCCACAAAGAGAATGGAGTGGCGGAACGCATGAATCGAGACATCGTTAGAGAGAGCAAGATGCATGCTCTCTAATGCTGGGTTAACTAGAAGATTTTGGGCAGAAGCGGTAAATACGGCATGTTATCTGATTAACCGTGGACCTCACACAGGTATTGATTGCAAAACACCTTATGAGGTGTGGTCTGGTAAGCCTGCAGATTATTCTTTTCTAAGAGTTTTTGGTTGTATTGCTTATTATCATGTCAATGAGGGTAAGTTAGAACCGAGAGCTAAGAAGGGTGTCTTTGTGGGTTTTGGAGATGGAGTTAAAGAATATAGAATCTGGTCACCTTACGAAAATAGAGTGATACTCGTGAGAAATGTAATATTTGATGAGAATTCTTTATTTAACTCATTGTGAAGTCCATCACTGTGCGGGAGAAATCGATGAATGTTGACAAACAGTGGAGTTGCAATTCACTCTAGATGATAGTGAAACACAGAACCAAGATGGGCAAGATGAGTCTGTTGATTTTGGAACAGATACACCGGTAGCTGCTTCAGAAACTAATATGCCATTTGTTCCTAGTTCAGGAGTACGCCAGCCAAGCATAGCTCTTGATAGAGCCAGAATTGACTAGTTCAGGAGTACGCCAGCCAATCATAGCTCTTGATAGAGCTAGGAGAGTTGGTGTTGGACCTCCAAAGAGGTATGGTTTTGAAGGCATGATAGCTTATGCTTTGCAGGTTGCTGAAGAGGTGGATCCTCATGAACCATCCACCTACAAAGAAACCATTTCATGTAGTGAATCTGTTCAATGGCTTGTTGCAATGGGTGATGAAATGGAGTCACTTGATAAGAATCAGACTTGGGAGCTAGTCAAACGACCTAAGGAGAGACAGATTGTTACTTGTAAATGGGTCTTCAAAAAGAAGGAAGGAATCTCACCTACTGAGGATGTCAAGTATAAGGCTCGAGTAGTTGCAAGAGGGTTCACGCAGAGGGAGAGAATTGACTACAATGAGATTTTCTCACCAGTTGTCAGACACAATTCCATCAAAGGCTACTAGCTATGGTTGCACATCAGAACTTAGAACTTGAGCAACTAGATGTGAAGACAATTTTCTTACATGGGGAGCTAGAAGAGGAGATATACATGACCCAACTAGATGGGTTTCAGTGTCCTGGTAAGGAAGGTTATGTTTGCAACCTGAAAAAGTCCTTGTATGGGCTGAAACAATCTCCAAGGCAATGGTACAAGAGGTTTGACAGTTATATGATTGAGCTTGGCTACAATAGGAGTTCATACGATTGTTGTGTGTATCATAACAAGTCAGGTGATGGTTCGAGAGCTTATCTGATCCTATATGTAGATGACATGCTCATAGCTGCAAAGTCAAAGTCTGATATTTAGAAGCTAAAAGGTCTTTTCAGTACTGAGTTTGAAATGAAGGATTTGTGTGTTGCACGAAAAATCTTGGGATGGAAATTTATAGGGAAAGAAGTCAGAATAAGCTTTTTGTAACACAGAAAGGCTATATTCAGAAGATATTGTCCAGGTTTGGCATGTCATCAGCTAAGCCTATAGATACTCCAAGTCCTACAAGTGTTCGTGTTGGGATTGTTGGAGTACAACCAAAGTCCCACATTGGCTAGATAAGAGGACAATCATGGATTTATAAGTGGGGGCACTATCTCCATTGGTATGAGGCCTTTTGGTGGGAACCAAAAACAAAGTCATGAGGGATTATGCCCAAAGTGGACAATATCATATCATTGTGGAGATCTGTCGGAGTCGGTTGCCCCCTAACAAGTGGTATCAGAGTCGGACCCCTGACTTTGCCATGCCGGTAGAATCCTCAGGTGTCAAACAAAGAAGGCGAGCCATCGACATAGTCATAGTGAATCTGTGGTCGAGCTTTCGGATGTTGTGTGCTCCAGTGAGAAGTTGACAACGCAGTTTACTCCAGTGAGGAGTCGTCAGTGTACTTCAGTGAGAAGTCGTCAGTAATTTGCTCGAGTGTAATTCGGAGGGATGACTCTTTGAGGGGAGGCTCGAAGTGGTACTTTGTTTGAGGGGAGGATTGTTGGAGTATAACCAAAGTCGCACATTGACTAGATAAGGGGATAATCATGGGTATATAAGTGGGGGCACTATCTCCATTGGTATGAGGCTTTTTGGTGGGAACCAAAAACAAATTCATGAGGGCTTATGCCCAAAGTGGACAATATCATACCATTGTGGAGATCTTTCTGAGTCGGTTGCCCCCTAACAAAAATCTTTTAATGATGGGCAATAGCCGTCATTAAAACCCTTTTTTCTTCTAGTGTGTCTTCTTAAATCTTCGTTGTTGGATTCTATTTCTCTAGAATGTTCTGAATCCGAGCGAGATTTCAGTTCATGTCGTCCACTCGCTTTTCTAGGGCTTCAAATTGGCGACCATCAGGGAGAGGTCAAGTAGGGTTGGTCACCTCATCCTTCGTGGATGCCAGTCACCATTTGGATCCTCTCCATCGATGTTTCGATAGTTTTTATCGGCTTGATTACTCTCCCCACAGACAACACCAACTGTTGTTGCAAAATTCAGACAGGGTAATGCCTCTAACCTTCACGTGGCAACAACCGTAATATTTGTATTCATGGGAGAATAACGTGATTTTCAAAACAAGAAAAATCTGCACATGATGTGGTACTTGCTACACATGCTTCGATGCTTAGGTCAAGAAACCTTTTAGGAATATAGCAAATGAGCATGGAATGAGGACTTACCTCTCTCCTCTTAACAAGAAAGCTTAAATCTGTCTTTGTTAGGATTTTAGTGGATTCCTCATAAGAATTGGACGAAAGAGGGTCGGATCGAACTGGACACAACTTATTTAGGTTGAGAGGTGAAGATACAAGGCCTGTGGTAGGAAGAGGTGGGGTCGACCTCGACTGGTCTTGGGTTGTTGCTCAGGCCTTCTCGTTTGTTCCTCTCACGTTGATCCTTTTAACCCGTTTTAAACACCTCTTCATAGACATAAGACGAAAAGTAGACCGAATCGAGTTGGATGAAAGAGAGCAGGCCCAAGAGAGAATAAGCAAGGCCCAAATGAGGGCCTTGCAAAGTGGGGTCAGGTTGGCCTCGACTCGGGCTTGGCTCGAGTTTGATCGTAAGTATTTGGGCTTCAATCTTGGTTCAGTTTCAACCCAACTTTTGATCCGTATTTAACTTTTTAGTCTTGTTCGTTCTTTGATTTTTGTGATTTTTGTTACCAATCCTTATGGTTCAATTTCACCCCTAACAAGATGGATGAGTTTATCCTTCGGCTTTTTCTTTTTTACCAATTAAGATAGATACAAGGATAATCATTTTAAAGTAAATTAAAAAAAAAAAGAAGAAAAATTAGCAGGAAACATTTTTATTCACCTTAACAAGAAAAATCACCACATCATAATGTCTCTTTCCTGCCAAGTTTATCCTAAAAGTCGTCCCAAAACTCATGTTATATATATAACAACTTAATTTAAAATTAAGGGTTTCTTTTGGAAAAATTAGTCATTGAATTTTCAAGAAGGGATACATGTGAACCTTTTTAGTCCCTAAGTTTTGAGAAATAGGTTTAAAAGGTGTTTAGTATTAATTTTTTTAATTATGCTAATGTTAATGAAAAACTAAAAAATAATAAAAATAATAATAAAACCAAAATCTCCTCCCCTCCCCTCTCAATCACTCCCACCCTCTCTCCTCTTCTCTTTTCCCTCTTCATTCTCCCTCATTCGAAGTTGTGAATTCGTGATATCAAAAAAGAGAGATAAGTCAATTCTAACATTCTCAATCTCACTTCAAATACTGAAAAATTCTTAAACAAGTTTGAACAAGATTTGAATGGACAAAGTAAAAATAATGTTTCATTGAGTTCATATTATGGCTTCTTTGTATCCATGTTTTTTAGTTCCCCTTCATTGTCCTATCTTAAAAGTTTTACTTAGTGTTGATTGTCAGTTTGAAATTTCATACATGGAGTAGGAGAAAGAAGAAAGGATTGAGAGAGAAGAGGAGACATGAAAGAGGAGGGAGTAAGTGGAAGGAGATAGAGGGTTTATGTTTTTATTGTTTTATTATTTTAAATTTTTCATTAACATTAAAATAATTAAAAAATATTCGGGCCTTTAAAACCTATTTTCAAAATTTAGGGACTAAAAAGGTCTATTTTGAAAACTATATCCTAAGGAGCCGTTTGGTTTAAGGTTTTATTGGATGAGAATGGGTAATAGATGTCTGTGAAGAAGATGTCTGAGAATAATAAATGCATAGGAATAAGATGACTATATTTGGTTTTACATGAGAATGTTATCAGATTTTTATTTAAAAAAATAATATTTTATATTTATTTGACCAAATTAATATATAAATCTTATGTAATATATACTTACAATCTAATAAATAATGTGTAAATTTATTTTAATAATATTTATCTTATAAATTTTATATATTATTATCTATTATTAATAAAATAATAAAAATGCATTTAAAAATAATAATTAATTAATATTTTTAATATAAAAAAATAATTATTAATTAATCACAAATAATTAATTATAATGATTATACTTACGATAAATTAATAATATTTATAATTAATTGATTAATATAATATTAATTAGTGATTTAATATTTTTATAATGAATTTTATAATGAATGTTTATGCTTGTTTGATGAAATTAATCTTAAAAATATTATTTTATTAACTAATGAAAATTAATGTCTAATAATAAAAATAAATAATTAATTATAAATATTCTTAATTAAATAATTAATTGTGATTATTGAAAATAAATAAATAAATAAATAAATATAAATATATAAATATTAATAAAGAAGAGATATTAATAAAGAAGAGAGAGAAAAAGAGAGATGAATGGGTATAAAGAAAACTAATTATTCTTGAAAGGTATATGAAACTCATCCACCATGAGCAAAAGTGATGCATGAGAATAAGTAATACCCATGCCTATGCTTACAAATCTTGTTCCAAACAAACACATTTAAAACCTTTATCCATTCTCATTTACAAAACCTTGCACCAAACGACCCCTAAAAGTTTAAGTACCAAAAGGGACATTTTTTCATTCTTTTTTTAAATAATAATAAGAAGAAGAAATTAAGAAATTAAGATAAAATGAAATAAAAAGCCTCAATTAGATTCAAATAGAATCAATTAGTTGAAAAGAAATCAACTTAGAGGATCCACTGAGATCTCCAAAACACAAAAGTTAATACTTTCTTTTTTTCAAAAACTATTAGAAGACCAAATATATTAATATTTAATAGGGCACATATGGCCTAAATATAAGGATCTGTTTGCCAAATTCAAAGATCTTAAAACTTCTTTTCGGGGAAAATCTTAATGAAGATTAGTCAAATTCGTCGGTGAGATTACGGCGTGATCTTCTATTACATCATTCGAGGAAAATCTTAAACAAAGTCGGGTTTACACCAACATCTTTTTTTTTTTTTTTGCTTAAGACCATCTTGAAGATCCTGCAAATATTTATTAATTAAAATTTTTGTTAGCCACATTAGTATGATATTGGTCACTAACTTTTATTCCACTTTAAGGATTTCAGATCTTCGTATGATATTTTTCACTTTGGACATAAACCTTTATGGTTTTACTTTTAGTTTGACCCAAAATGTCTCATACCATTGCAAATCATTTTCCTCACTTATATACCATGGTTCTTTTACTTTCCTAATCGCACTATACGTCAACCCACGATGCATCTTCCTCTCTAGGAACATTGTGAGCATTGCTAACAATTTCTTTAGTCTACATTTAATCATCTCTATAGTTCAACAAAGTAGGACTTTATCTTCTATCACCAATATAATATTTTAGCCTTTATTTCCCCAATATTATATATCTTTGAAGGAATGAAGAAGAAAATAATTGTTTCAATTAGACCTTTAAACACTATAGGAAGATATTTTAAAAACTTTTATTACGATCTCTATCGTTAGATTCAAGAGTATCAAATATTTATGATACTATGAAAATGTGTCAAGTTATTTGTAGATGTGATAGATACTTAAACTTCATCGTTTGTTATTTTATTTAAATTGGGTAGAGTGTGATAGGTCACTTTAGTTAAAAAAAAATATGAATTTGAATCGGATATTAAGATATTTTTTGGTGAGAAAATGTGCTAAGATTATTTTCTTTCTAACCATGCCTATTGTTCTATTACTTTTTTCGAAGTTCAACCATATAAAATTAACTTACCACATATTATAATCTGATTATTCCCTAATTACAAAGAGAATAGGTAATATTTAATAAAAGGATATAGACAGTAATACAATTTCTAAAATTATAGAGAAATTTTTTAGCATTTTTACCAAAAGAACTAATTTTTTTGATCCTAAATTATAGTTTTTTTTTAAAAAAAAATAAATTGATTTAAAGTTTCACAACTAATTTTTACCATTCTTTCCTTCCTTATTTTTTCTCTCCCCCTGTTATTTGTGCTTCGTGATGGTGTTGGACAGGGCAGTGGGTAGTAGAGAGAGTTAGTTTTGAGGAATTTTGGGTAAAGTCAGCAATTTGCTTGGCAAGAAGAGATTCAGTTTGGCATCAGGTGTAAGTTTTTCTTAATCTGGGAGTGATGTTGTTCTGTATTTTAGACTTAATGTGGTTACTTTAGACCAAAGTTGGCCTTTAGTGTTGGCCCCAAATTTTATAAGTTGAGACGATCCCTGGATATTTTTTGGGTTACTAAGGGTTAGCATTAGATAATAGGGAGGAGGAGCTAACCTTTTGCATTCCCAACTAGCATTCCAATCTCGTCCTATTCTGTGTGCTTCTGTTTTCAATACAACGATGAGACGCTACAAGTAGCATCTAAACGCTGCCTTGTTTGCACCATTTTGTATTGAACCATCAAGGTGGCCTCCATGGGCCATCTAGACGCTCCCGCTTTGACCAAAATGACAAAATTGCCCTTTTAGCATCTAATTTGCGCTTAGTTAGCCTTCTGATTGTCTTGAACTCGTCCCGAACACTCTAAAATGGCTCCAGAGCGGTGCAAATGTCTCCAAATGCTTCTTGAAAAATATACATTAAGAACATTAAATCGATTAAAACGACAAGGAATGGACGTATAAAAAAAGGACTATTTTGAGTCTTATCAGTTGCCTACGAGCCAAAGATGTTCTCCACGACCCTGTGAGCGACATCCTTGATCAACACTCATTCTTCAAGGCGAAGGGGGTCAATCCTAGTCAGAATTCTGGGATAGAACAGAGCTCGAGATTCGGACAAGAAGAGAAAATTTGGCCAGGATATTATTTTGCGCCAATTGTGGGAGACAACATAGTGAAGCATATCTTGAACATCAGTGTAGTGGACACTATTTGGGTTGAATTCTTTGTTGGGATATTATTTTGCGCCAATTGTCGTGTGAGTGTTGCATTCTTTGTTGGGATTTATGCCCTAAAACTTGTGTAATTTTGATCAAAGAAATAAAGAGTTATTTGTTTTGATAAAATTACAGTCTTGCTTTATAAATCTAATAAACTAAGCTCCAAGGTTATGACATATATCTTGAACATCAGTGTAGTGGACACTATTTGGGTTGAATTCAAGAATATAACCTAAATGGTCTATGGTATAAGAATAAGGTTGGAAACCTCATTCTGGTAACACCATAGATGCGACCCACTTTGTAATTAGTACAAATGAGGTAATCCAACTCATTCATATAGTTGACATGCGAGTGGGGGCATCATTTATGAAGAGTTCATACAAGATCGGATCAAGAAATTATTAGTCTAACTCGTGTGTAACAGCTAATGAGATAAGACTAGTAATTTATAGATGGTCATTAGTGACTCGACTGAATCTGAGCAAGTTAAGAACTTACCGCTTATAGGAGTTTTGTCCTTAGACTAGTATGGGTGAGAGTGGCACATGGCTTCCACTCAATAAGCCTACCTTCTCGGGACGTAACCTTGTAGATAGTCGGGAACTTAACTGCAAGATGGAATTCACTCATTCCTCTCTTGAGGAATTAGATAGGTTGTTCCCTTTAGAACCGACTCCGTGTCTTGAACAATGGGGCCATACCTCTTTGAGGTATGAGTCTATGGTAAGACCTTAGACTTGTTGTTCATTAGAGGATCAGTGGTGCTTAAGGAACAAAGAGGTAATCACACGGGTAAAACGATAATTTGACCCAACTGTGATCACGAACAACCTGTGAAGGGTCGACTCATGGGTAATGACTATATCAGTGGACACAATATTATCTACAGTGAGAAGAGTGCAGCTACAAGTCTATAGTGGAGTGACTTGTAGTTAATGAATATTGATTAACTGGATCAAAGAGTTTGATCAGTTAATCTCATATCATTGGAGCTCATGAACTGTAGGTCCATCAGGTTCCTCTGTTGGCTCAACATGGTAATATTGAGGGTATAAAGTTATGGATGAAATTGAAGTGTTCAATTTCATATATGAGGTGTTATATCAATTATATATCATATGATTGATATAATATATAGTTCTAATGTGAATTAGATTCACATATAAACCATATACTAATGAGAGAATAGAGAAAGGGTAGGATGGTCATTTTCACCCTATTTGCCTCTATATATAGTTGCATGAGATGCAACTAGGTTAAGGCAAGTGAAGCTAAGCACTTGGTGAAACCCTAGCCTCTCTCACATCGTGTTGGAAAGTGTTCCAACTACAATTTTGTGAAACACCTCTCCTCTCCTAAAGGGAACCCACTTTCCTCCCTCACCTAGAGAACAACGGAGAAGATCGGGTGGTAGTGTCGGTGATCGTTTGGGTTCGTGTTGCTGTGATCTTGATCGTGCGAGAGGAGGAGCACTTGAAGAAAGAGTTCTTCAAAGGTAATATTTCTTGTTGTCCATATTATGTTTATATGCTTAATCTAGGTAGAATTGTTCTTGAATGTAATGTTTGTAACGAAATTGAGAACGCGCGATTCACAATCGCTTCCGCTACGGGATTCGATTCCCTTCAATTTGTATCAGAGCCCAATTGCGTTCTTGATTCATGTTCTAGATTTTTCAAGAACGAGATGAGATTTACTGTTTTGAAGAGATGTATGAACGGTTTGCAAATTAGATGTTTTCGATTTTGGCACTTAGATTTACAATTTTTCCATTGAATCGTTCAATATAAGGGCCCGGTGTTTTGGACAAATTTAATTGTAAATCGAGTCTGTAAGTCCGTGTCAATCGAGGCAAAGTGGTTGCTGAGAAGATCGGAGCAAAAACGAGCAAGGAATAGGAGATTCCACATGTTGTCTGTGTGCAGCGTTGCAACGATGTTAATTGGCGTTATGTAGCTGCGCGCGCATGAGAAGGCACACATCGAGGCGCGCGTTAACGCGGCTTTCAGCGTTACAGTAACGTCGGCGCGCTTTCACAACGCGCTCCAACGGGCAGAAACAGACAACTTACAGCGTTGAAACGCTGCCATCAGCGTTGCAATGCTGAATGCGTTTCAGCGTTTTTTCCAACGGGTGAAATTTCGTTTTTATTATATATAATAAATATAAAAATGTTTTATATTTATTTATATTTAATTTATTTAATTTTAATTAATATAATTAGATTATATTAATTAAAATTAATTTTAGTGTGCCAAAATTGGTCTAATTTTGTTATTTAAATTATGCAATTGTTGTGTAATTATTGTCATGCATAATATATGGTTTTATTTTAGAAATCCCACCTTAGGTTAAACATTTTCATGCATCATTTATAATATAAAGAGTTATATTATATAGTTTGCATGATTAATTAATATAAAGTTGTTATATTAATTTATGGACAAAATTGACATGCATTATATATCATAAGATGATTATGCTATGAATGTCTTATTATTCATGTGATGAATGATCAAGCACTATAACATAGTATGCATGTCACCTAAGGTTAATTATTAGTTTTAAAATGTTTAGAACTTGGAAATAATAGACCTTAGGATATCTAGTTCTAATTAGATTAGAATTAGGAACCAAGTAATTTATAAGCTATGATTAAAAGAGAAACTCTGTCTAAGAAAGGTTTTATCTAGGTTGGGGTATTTAAGCTAACGAAAACGGAACACTCATACCTGGGAACTGACCTGGGAGTGAAATTTAATTAGAGAGTTTATAAATTACAGTAGCGTCAGCGGGTTTATTAAAGGGTTAATAAACTAGAAATCCTAGGTTTAATATAAACAGTTATATTAACAAACTTAGGATAAAATCAATATAAGTGTTATATTGATTATCGATATAAGAGTTATATTGATAGAGTTAGGTAAAACCAATAGTCGGATTTTAGTCTGTTACACACTCCTGTCTACGGGTCCTTTGACCAGTACGGGTGAGGGTGGTCATAGTTACTCACCCAATATGACTATCTTCTCAAGGACAGGACCACGCGGGGAGCTGGGAACTTGACTATGCGAGATGGAATTCGCTCATTCTCGATTTAGGGAAACTAGAGGGGTTGTTCCCTTAAGTGTTGTCTCCAAGGCTTGAACAACGGGCGCCCACCCCCTCTCACTAGCTCGAGAGGGATGTTGTTTATAGTTGGATCATACAACGTTGTTGTTTATTAGAGGAGCAGTGAGACTTAAGGCGCAAGAGGTAGACACATGGGTAAAACGGTAATTTGACCCAACTGTGACTACGAACAACCTGTGAAGGGTCGACTCATGGGCATTGGTTATATCAATGGACACAACTTGTCCTACAGTGATGCGAGTGTAGCTATGGGCTTTAGTGGAGTGCTACAGTAGCTAATGAATGTTGAATAACCTGGTCAAAAAGTTTGACAGGTTAATCTCGAATCATTGGAGCTCGTCATCTGTAGGTCCATTAGGTCTCTTGGTTGGCTCAAACTGGATAAATTGAGGGTTTATAGTTTGGTAAGGATTTCAAGTGTTCAAATTCATTAAAAGGGTATTTATGTTATTTATATGAGATATGATTGACATAATATATAGTTTAATGTGAATGAGATTCATAATAAACTATACCTTAGCCTAATTGATTAATTAGTGCTAATTTGGAGAAATTGGATTGAGAGAAATTAAATTAAATGTGATTCAATTTAAACATTCCACAACTATAGAAATGAGATTTGTATAATAAGGTATGAGATACCTTATTGTATATAATATGCAAATATGATTTGCATATTATAAAGTTGTGGTAAAATGGTGAATTGGTGGAGATTTCAACTTCACCTCTCACCATTATATAAATACCTTTGCAAGAAGGTTTTGTTAATGACTTCTTATTTTTTGGAATTCTATCCAAAGAAGCTCTCTCTATTCTCTCAATCTCTCTACCAAATTCTCTCCACCCAAACCAAAGGGAGTTCCACCACTCTCCATCAACCGATCGAGAACAAACCAAGAAGGCTATTTGGAGGTGTCCAAACTATTCGGTTCGTGAGATCGTGTGTAAAGATCGTTGGAACAAAAAGAGATCGAGATCGGAGAAGGAACGTTGAAGAAGTGTTTTTCAACAAGTAAGTACTTTTACTTTACTATTTTCTTCTTAATTCAGCATGTTTAACATAGAATTTATGTGATAGATTCAATTTTAAGAAATCAGTAGCATAACGAAAATCATGACGTATCATGTCGTTTTCCGCTATGGGAGTTTTTTCCCTTCACTTGATCATAGGATGCGAAACACCGTGAATTCTTAAGAGGGATACGATTTCCTTAGTTTATTTTCCTTCGTAGTCCTCCCTTCTGCGGCTATGGTTTGGATGGAAACTCTAGAGATTTAAAGATATAGGGTTATACTCACGGGAATCATTAAGAGTTAATGAGTCTGAGCGAAAAATGGTAACAAGATGCCTATAGGAATAAGAGTTATTATGGTATTAGGGTATTGTCGAGAAAGTCTCATCCTAGAGGAAGAGTGATTTTGTCTACCCTTCGGTGGCGATCATTCTAAACTTTTGGGGTATCATTGAAATTTTTAATGACCTAGGGATCATAGATTAAAATTTGCTAAAAAAATGATTGGATTTTCAAAAGTTTTTGCGAGAACTAATACAAAGTTGTTTTCCTTTCAGCAAACATGTCTAGTTCAATCATAGCTCTCTTAGCTTCTGATAAGCTCGTAGGTGATAACTACTAAATGTGGAACAATAATATAAACACAATCTTAGTCACTGACAACCTGAAATTCGCGCTCACTGAGGAATGTCCTTAGGTGCCCGACCCGACCGCATCACAAAGTGTTTGTGATGTGAACGATCGATGGACCAAGGCCAATGAAAAGGCCAAGGTCTACATCATAGTCAGCTTATTTGAAGTTTTGGCTAAGAAGCATGAGAACATGGTCACCGCTAAGGAGATCATGGAGTCATTGCAGAACATGTTTGGACAACAGTCCTTTTAGGTTAGGCACGACACTCTCAAGCACGTGTTCAAAGCTAGAAAGAGGGAACGTCTGTTAAGGAACATGTTCTCGACATGATGACCCACTTTAACTTGGCAGAGATGAACGACCTTCTATCAATAAGTCGAGTCAGGTCAGCTTCATCATGGAGACTGTTCTAAGAGTTGCCGTCAGTTTCATCAACGAACTACAGACCTTCCAGTCCTTGATGCGAGTCAAAGGACATGAAGTTGATGCAAATGTTGCCTTCAGGTACTTTTACAGGGCTTCGACCTCTGGGGCAAAGTCTGTTGGTTCATCTTCAGGCCCGAAAGGTAAAAAGAAATAAGGTTTCTAGTAAACCTTGAAACTACATATACGTTATCTAATAACAGTATTCTCTTGCCAAACTGTAGCTCTACTGTGCCTACTGTTGTAGCTGAGATAACGTTCCTAGTACCAACTCTGAGTGTTATCTACCTTTCCAGCAGTTGTTGTCAGGAACTATATTTCCTTGAAAAGAAGAACAAACGTGGTTAGTGGCGCCTGAATCCAGTATCCAGGCAGAGTTATCACTTCCCACTAAACAGGTTTCGACGCAAAGCAAATCACATTTACCTTCTTGTCGACCAGGCATTTAGGGCAGGTACGCTTCCAGTGCCCATCTACATTGCAGTAGAAACACATTCCTTTTTCTGTAACGTCCTTGACCTTCTTGCCCTTCTGGGTGCCAGCACGGTCAGCTTGTTTCCCCTTTGCTACCTTTTTCATATTCTTCTTCTTCCCTTTCGGGCCTGAAGAAGACGAGGTTACAGATTTCGTCCCCGAGGACGAACCCCTGTGAAAAGACCGTTGGGCAACGTTTGCCTCACCCTCCTGTTGCTTGACTTTCATCAGAGACTGAAAAGTTTGTAGCTCGTTGAGTATGGTGGTTAGGGTGTAGCTCAGTTTGTTCATAACAGCGTTGCTAAGAAACTGTAGGAAACTATCTAGAAGAGTTTCCAGTATGAAGTTAAACTGGCTCGACTCATCGATAGATGTCCCATTCATCTCCGCCATATTAAAGTGGACCATCATGTTGAGAACGTGTTTCCTGACAAGCACCCCATCCTTCATCCTGGCGTTGAAAATGTGCTTGAGAGCATCATGCCTTACTTGAAAGCACTTTTGTCCAAACATGTCCAATAACGATGCCATGATCTCTTTAGTGAAGGGAATCGAAGTCACCGCAGCGGAAGCGATTGCGAATCGCGCGCTCTTGATTTAGTTACAATGAAAATTTCAACAATATAAAACATGGATTAAGCATATAATAAGAGTTTGGACAACAAGAAGTTACCTTTGAAGAACCTTTCTTCAAGTGCTCCTCTCTCCACGGTCACGATCTCAAAGAACAAGAACTCCAACGCGTGCGAAACACGACCACCTGGATCTTCTCTCGTTGTTCTCTAGGTGAGGAGGAAGGTGGGTTCCTTTAGGAGATGTGAGGTATTTGAGAGAGATGTATGTTTTTGGAACTCTTCCAACAACACAACAAGGAGGCTAGTGATTCTATGAAAAAACCCTTTACCTAGTTACATCTCATGCAACCATATATAGAGAGAATTGGGATGGAAATGACCATCCTACCCCTCATTTAATCTCTCTTTAGTATATAGTTTAAAACACATTAAAACTATATATTATATCAAGGGCAAAATACTTTTTTAGTCCCTCAGTTTTGCATTTGGTTCGCTTTTGGTCCCTCAGTTTGCAAACTTAACAATTTAGCCCCTGAACTTTGTATTTAGTTACACTCTTAGTTCTTCCGTCTAAATTTCTGTCTATTTCTAACAGAACGCTGATGTGGCATAAAAGTTTTATTTAAAAAAATAGTTTTATTATTATTTTATTATTATTTTATTTTTTTATTTTTTCTTTTCCTCTTTCTCTCTCCTCCTTCTTCGTCTTCTTCGTCTTCTTCGGTCTTCTTCTACTTTTGGTTTCTTCTTCTTCTTAAGCACCCAAAATTGCAGAGGACCCATGAAAATCTCTCCAACATAAAACTCATCCATGAGAAAGATTGAAAATTTTCATTATTTTTTCTTTTTCTCTCTCTCCTCTTTATCCTGATTTCTTCAATCTTTTTCAATCTTCTTCTGCTTTTGTTTTCTTCTTCTTCTTGAGCACCGAAAATTGACCAAACTCATCCATGAAAATCTCTCCAATAAAAACCCATCCATGAAAATTGCAGGGGAGAAGTTTGAAGCACTAGAAATTACATGAGAGGTGGCCCCCCTTTCTTCTTCTCTCAAAATCCATCCATGAAAATCTCTCCAAGACCCATCAAAATTCTCCCAAGATGCTTGATTTCCCCGGTCCTCGACTCAGTAAAGCCATTCATTCCCGACCCTCTCTGCAATTATCAGTGTTCAAGAAGAAGAAGAAAACAGAAGCAGAAGAAGATTGAAGAATACAGGATAAAGAGGAGAGAGAGAGAAAAAGAAAAAATAATGGAAATTTTCAATATTTCTCATGGATGAGTTTTATATTGGATAGATTTTCATGGGTCCTCTGCAATTTTGAGTGCTTAAGAAGAAGAAGAAACCAGAAGTAGAAGAAGACCGAAGAAGACGAAGAAGACGAAGAAGGAGGAGAGAGAAAGAGGAAAAGAAAAAATAAAATAATCAAATAATCAATAAAATAATAATAATAATGAATAATAAAAACTATTTTTTAAATAAAACTTTTATGCCACATCAGCGTTCCGTTAGAAATAAACAGAAATTTAGACGGAAGGACTAAGAGTGTAACTAAATACAAAGCTCAGGGGCTAAATTGTTAAGTTTGAAAACTGAGAGACCAAAAGCGAACCAAATGCAAAACTGAGGGACTAAAAACGTATTTTGCCCTTATATCAATTATATCATATATAATTGATATAACTCCTCATGTATGAAATTGAACACTTCAATTTCACTCCTAATTTTATACCCTCAATATTACCATGTTGAGCCCACGGAGGGATCTAATGGACCTACAGATCATGAGCACCAATGATGTGAGGTTAACTGATCAAACTCTTTGATCCAGTTAATCAATATTCATTAACTACAAGTCACTCCACTATAGACTTGTAGCTGCACTCTCCTCACTGTAGATATTATTGTGTCCACTGATATAGTCATTGCCCATGAATCGACCCTTCACAGGTTGTTCGGAATCACAGCTGGGTCAAATTACCGTTTTATCCCTGTGATTACCTCTTTGCTCCTTAAGCACCACTGATCCTCTAATGAACAACAAGTCTAAGGTCCTACCTTAGACTCATACCCTCGTAGAGGGCGGGGCCCCGTTGTTCAAGACCTGGAGTCAGTTCTTAAGGGAACAACCTATCTAATTCCTCAGTAGAGGAATGAGTGAATTCCATCTTGCACAGTTAAGTTCCCAGCTACCTACAAGGTTCTGTCCCTGAGAAGGTAGGCTTATTGAGTCGGCTACAGGCCACTCTCACCCATACTAGTCTAAGGACAAACCCCTATAAGCAGGAGTTTCTTAACTTGCTTAGGATTCAGGTCAAGTCACTAATGACTATCTACAAATTACTAGTCTTATCCTGTTAACGGTGTTATGCTGGTTAGACTAATAATTTGCGATCCAGTCTTGTATGAACTCTTCATACAGGATGCCCCCACTTGCATGTCAACTACATGAATGAGTTGGATTACCTCATTTGTACTAATTACAAAGTGGGTCGCATCCATGGTGTTACCAGAATGAGGTTTCCAACCTTATTCTTATACCATAGACTATTTAGGTCATAATCTTGAATTCAACCCAAATAGTGTCCACTATACTGATTTCAAGATAAACGTTATAACCTTGGAGCTTAGTTTATTGGATTTATAAAAGCAAGACTGTAATCTTATCAAAACGAATAACCCTTTATTTAATTGAACAAGATTACACAAGTTTAGGGCATAAATCCCAACAATCTCCCACTTGACCTAAAGCTTGTGGAGTACTAAAGATTACATTAATGTAAATACAATAAACTAGGGCATTTAAACCCGTTATACAAAATACTCGCACTTGCCCTAGTTGGGGAAGACTTGGAAACCTAGACCTTCTAGGTGACTCTCAAATACTTTAGCCGTGAGAGCTTTTGTAAAAGGATCAGCAATGTTGTGCTGTGAGGCTATCTTCGTGACAATCACGTCTCCTCTGTGCACGATCTCCCGAATGAGATGATACTTCCGCTCTATGTGCTTTCCCCTCTTGTGACATCGGGGTTCCCTCGAATTTGCCACTGCACCACTGTTATCGCAATACAGTGTGATGGGCAAAGTCATATTTGGAACAACTTCCAAATTTACCATAAATTTCCTTAACCAAACGGCCTCCTTAGCTGCTTCACAAGCTGCTACATATTCGGCCTCCATGGTGGAATGAGCGATGCATCCTTGCTCGACGCTTCGCCATACTACAGCTCCTCCGTTAAGAGTGAAAACTGACCTTGATGTAGATTTCTGAGAATCTTTATCAGTCTGAAAGTCAGAATCCGTGTATCTTGTAAGGATCAAATCCTTAGCCCCATACACAAGCATGTAGTTCCTTGTTCTCCGAAGATACTTAAGGATCGTTTTAACCGCTGTCCAAAGGTTCAAGTCCTCGGATTGGATTGATACCTCACCGACCATCCCAATTGCAAAACAGATGTCAGGCCTAGTACACAACATGGCGTACATCAGGCTCCCAACAGCTGATGCGTAAGGAATCCGTCTCGTATCCTCAACTCCTTGAGGTTTCTTAGGACACTGTTCCTTAGACAAATGGATTCCATGTCTAAAAGGCAACAAACCCTTTTTGGAATCTTGCATCTTAAACCTTGACAACACTTTGTCTATGTATGATGCTTGAGGCAAAGCTAGTGTTCTATTCTTGCGGTTCCGGACAATCTGGATCCCAAGAACAAACTGCGCATCACCCAAATCTTTCATTTGGAATTGCGTTGCTATCCATCCCTTGATGTCAGTAAGATAACCTACATCATTCCCAATGAGTAGGATATCATCCACATAGAGAATTAGGAAAGCGACAGAACTATTGATGATTTTCTTGTAGACACAAGGTTCATCATCATTCTGGTCAAAACCATAAGATCTGATAGCCTCATCCAATCTTATATTCCAAGACCTAGAGGCTTGTTTCAGTCCATAAATCAACGTTTTAAGCCTGCAAACCTTTTGCTCTTGTCCTGGTTCAATGAACCCTTTGGGTTGGTCCATGTAAATGGTTTCTTAAAGATTGCCATTCAAAAAGGTTGTCTTGACATCCATTTGCCATACCTCATAGTCATAATATGCGGCAATGGCAAGAAGGATACTTGATAGACTTTACCATAGCAACAGTGAAAAGGTTTCCTCAAAGTCAACCCCTTCAACCCGGTATAACCCTTTGCTACTAGTCTAGCTTTTAAAGGTTTGCACCTTCCTATCTACACCACATTTTCTCTTGTAGATCCACTTACAACCTATAGGTTTTACCCCATCAGCTTATCTACAAGATCCCAAACAGGCATTGAAGTGCATAGACTCCATTTCTTGGTCCATGGCTATGACCCATTTGTCTTTGTCAATGTCAACCATTGCTTGATTATAAGTCAATGGATCCTCACAGCTTGTCATCCGGTATAACAACTTGGGTTTCAAATTTAAACCCATGTAATGGTCAGTCAGATCACAACCCTCCCACTACGTCGAGGCATACTCAACTCTTGAGATGGACCCTCTTGACTAGACAAACTAGTATCAACAACTCTTGTTGACGTACTAGTGTTCTTATCAAAGAACCTTTGCCATTGTTCCGTCTAACTCACTCAACACTACCTTACTTTTTGGTTTGTGGTCCCTTATGTGGTCCTCCTCCAAGAAAGTGGCATTTGTCGACACAAAGACCTTATCTTCCTTAGGATCATAGAATAAACCACCTCTTGTTTCTTTTGAGTATCCTACGAATAGGCACAACTTTGAACGTGAATCCAACTTCTTTGGATTTGTCACAAGCACATGTGTCGGATGACATTCATATATTCTGAAATGACATAAACTACTTTTACGTCCTTTCCAGAGTTCAAGAGGTGTTTCAGAAACACTTTTGGATGGTACACTATTCAATATGTTTACTGCAGTCTCCACTGCATAACCCTAAAAGGAACTAGGGAGATGAGCATAACTCATCATTGATCGAACCATGTCCAACAAGGTTCTATTTCTCCTTTCCGATACACCGTTTTGCTGTGGTGTGCCGGGAGCTGAGAGTTGGGTGGTAATTCCATGTTCTATCATATAGTTCTGGAATTTTAAATCCATGTACTCTCCACCTCGATCTGATCGAAGTGTTTTAACTCTTTTACCTAATTGATTTTCAACCTCAACCTTGAATTCCTTGAACTTTTCAAGTGTTTCAGACTTGTGGTGCATTAGGTAAATGTGCCCATATCTGGAATAATAATCTATAAAAGAGATGAAATATTCATATCCTCCCCTGGCTTTAACATTCATTGGACCACAAAGGTCTGAATGTATAAGCTCTAGAGGGTCTTTGGCTCTATAACCTTTTTCACTAAAAGGTCTTTTAGTCATTTTTCCTTCTAGGCAGGATTCACATACTGGTAAGGAATTTTCTTCTAATTCGTTTAGAAGTCCGTTCTTTACCAATCTCTCAATCCTATTGAGATTAATGTGACCCAATCTTAGACGCCAAAGATGAGCATTTTAGGAGAAATTAGTTCGTGTACTTGAAATTTTGTAAAATTCACTTGTTAAAACTATTTTAACTGAATTAAACCATTTGCAAATAATTCTCAGGAAGAGCAACACATAGTACAATACTTTTTCAATTAAATAAACACTTTATTTAATTGAAAAGTAAAAGAAGTACAATGTTCTTTAAGGTAAGAAATAAGGTTTCTAATAAACCCTTAAGCTACATGTTATCAAATAGTAGCTTTTCTTTGCCCGACAGTTGCTCTTTATCTGCTCATTTTCCTCTTCTTCTGTATCTTCTTAAGTCCAGAAGCATGACTGCAGTTCTTAGTCCTAGAGGATGAATCCTCCTGAAAACTTTTGGAATAAGCAAACAAATTTGCCTCTCCATTTTGTTGTCTCTTATCATCCATAAGAAACTGATAATTATGTAGCTCATGTAGCAGAGAAGTCAGATCATACTCTATGTTGTTCATCGCTGCATTGCTACGGAATCGCTGAAAACTCTTCGGAAGAGATTCGAGGATGAACAAAATCTGACATTTCTCATCTATGACCGCTCCGTTTAATTCCGCTATATTGAAGTGGGCAATCAGATTGAGAACATGTTCTCTCACCGATGTTCCTTCCTTCATACGTGCGTTATAAAAGAACTTTAGGGCTTCATGCCGAATTTGTTTGGACGGTTGTCTAGACAAATTTAGCACAAAATCCATGATCTCTCGAGCTGAGACCTTGCCCTCCAGCCTCCTGGCTAAAACATCAGGTATGCTAGCCAGGATATAGGTTTTCGCCTTTTCGTTGGCATTAATCCAGCGGTCATACACATCCTCAACAGCTTGAGATGCATTTTGAGCAGGAAATTGAGGACACTCCTCATTGAGAACGAACTTAAGATCATGTGTAACCAAAATTATGTTGAGTCCATCCCTCCATGTCACTATGTTCTCTCCAGTATACTTTTTCGCACCCAATAAGGAAATCATAGAGCTAGACATTTTTGCTGAAAATTTACAAACAAACTTGTATGAGTTTCTTGCTATAACTCTAATCCAATCATGTTTTAGCTAATTATCAAATGATTCCTAGGCCATTTATAATTTGCAATGATACTCCAAAGGTTTAGAGTGTATGACACCGAAGGGTAATAAAAACACTCCTCCTCTGGATCAAGACACTCTTGACCAAAACCTAACACCAGAATAACTCTTATTCCTATAGGTTTTAGTTACCATTTTTCGGTCTAGATACATACACAACTTATGTACCCCGTGAGTGTAACCCTTTGTCTTTAGATCCCAGAGTCTCGATCCAATAAAATCCGCCAAAAGGAGGACTAGATTAGAAAATAGTCTAAGAAAATCTTTATCCCTTTCGGTGTCTCATCGTGTTAGATCCCCTATGATCAAGCCCTTCAGAGGGATTGTCCGGTCCAAAGCAAACTAGCAGGTGACCATAGTGGTCTAACGGTGTAAACCGACCAAAGAGACCGTGAGGTTTTGTTTTCACTAAACCTCGCTTCCACTCACTATAAGTACCCTCTCAATTCACCTTGGTATTGACTCATACAAACACCATCCGGCGGGGACGCCCCGCTTGCGCCATGAGGTCAAGTATGAGTCTCACTGTGTGAACTTCTGGAGATAGCGTAGGTGAAAAAATATGTATCTCATACACGTTTTCCTCCCACTGAATACTTTAAGTCTATAGGAATCTTTCTTAGGCTAAAACCCGGCTAATGGTTTTACCTAACTCTATCAACATAACTCTTATAATGATAATGAATATAACTCTTATATTGATTTTATCCTAAGTTTGTTAATATAACTCCTTATATTAAACCTAGGATTTCTAGTTTATTAACCCCTTAATAAACTCTCGCTGACGCCATCTCTTGTAATTTATAAGACTCTCTCGATTAAATTTCACTCCCGCATCGCCTCCCGTGCAGGGGTGTTCCGCTTCCGCACCTTAAATACCCTAGCCTAGACAGGAACTTTCCTTAGACAGAGTTCCTCTTTTAATCATAGCTTATAAATTACTTGGTTCCTAATTCTAATCTAATTAGAACTAGATAACCTAAGGTCTATTATTTCAAAGTTCTAAACACTTTAAAACTAATAATTAACCTTAGGTGACATGCATACTATGTTATAGTGCTTGATCATTCATCACATGAATAATAAACATACATAGCATATTCATCTCATGAAATGTAATACATATCAATGCTGTCCAAAAATTAATATAACAACCTTATATTAATTAATCATGCAAACTATATAATATAACTCCTTATATTATAAATGATGCATGACAATGCTTAACCTAAGGTGGAATTTCTAAAACTATGCATGGCAATAATTACACAACAATTGCATAATTAAAATAACAAAATTAGACCAATTTTGGCACCCTAGAAATAATTTTAATTAATATAATCTAATTATATTAATTAAAATTAAAATAATTAAATATATTAAAATAAAACATTTTATAATTAATATAAATAATAAAATTTCGGTTTCTGCCTGTTGCTCCTCGCGTGAAACGTCTTCGGCGTTGCAATGCTGATAGCAGCGTTGCAACGCTGCTTTTGTCATTTTCTGCCGAGCGTTGCAACGCTAAAGGCTGCGTTGCAACGCGGCCTCTGCGCGCGCCTTCTCCCGCAAGTTCGACATTGCAACGCCGATGAACAACGTTGTAACGCTGCACACAGACAGCATTGAGAATCTCCATTCTTTGCTCGTTTTTGCTCCGTTCTTCTCAGCAACCGCCTTGCCTCGAACGACACGGACTTACAGACTCGATTTACAATTAAATTTTTCCAAAACATCGGGCCCTTACATTGAACATTTCAATGAAAAATTGTAAATCTAAGTGCCAAAATCGAAAACATCTAATTTCGCAAAAACCGTTCATACATGTCATGCACAAAACAGTAAATCCCACCTTGTTCTTGAAAAATCTAGAACATAAATCAAGAACGCAATTGGGCTCGGATACCAATTGAAGGGAATCGAAGTCCCCGCAGCGGAAGTGATTGCGAATCGCGCGCTCTTGATTTAGTTACAATGGAAATTTCAAGAATATAAAACATGGATTAAGCATATAATAAGAGTTTGTACAGCAAGAAGTTACCTTTGAAGAACCTTTCTTCAAGTGCTCCTCTCTCCACAGTCACGATCTCAGCAACAAGAACTCCAACGTGCGAAGACACGACCACCGGATCTTCTCTGTTGTTCTCTAGGTGAGGGAGGAAGGTGAGTTCCCTTTAGGAGATGTGAGGTATTTGAGAGAGATGTATGTTTTTGGAACTCTTCCAACAACACAACAAGGAGACTAGTGATTCTATGAAAAAAACCCTTTACGTAGTTACATCTCATGCAACCATATATATAGAGAATTGGGATGGAAATGACCATGCTACCCCTCCTTTAATCTCTCTTTAGTATATAGTTTAAAACACATTAAAACTATATATTATATCAATTATATCATATATAATTGATATAACTCCTCATGTATGAAATTGAACACTTCAATTTCACTCCTAACTTTATACCCTCAATATTACCATGTTGAGCCAATGGAGGGATCTAATGGACCTACAGATCATGAGCTCCAATGATATGAGATTAACTGATCAAACTCTTTGATCCAGTTTGATCAGTTAATCAATATTCATTAACTACAAGTCACTCCACTATAGACTTGTAGCCGCACTCTCCTCACCAGTAGATATTATTGTGTCCATTGATATAGTCATTGCCCATGAGTCGACCCTTTCACAGTTGTTCGTAATCACACCGGGTCAAATTACCGCTTTATCCCCGTGATTACCTCTTTGCTCCTTAAGCACCACTGATCCTCTAATGAACAACAAGTCTAAGGTCCTACCTTAGACTCATACCCTCGTAGAGGGCGGGGCCCCGTTGTTCAAGACCTGAGTCGGGCCTTAAGGGAACAACCTATCTAATTCCTCGATGAGAGGAATGAGTGAATTCCATCTTT
This sequence comes from Trichosanthes cucumerina, assembly GCA_036507285.1. NCBI lineage: Eukaryota > Viridiplantae > Streptophyta > Magnoliopsida > Cucurbitales > Cucurbitaceae > Trichosanthes > Trichosanthes cucumerina. Next base: position 71,502,685 of record CM071838.1, read on the forward strand.
CACGCTTAAGTTCCCACTACCTACAAGGTTCTCGTCCCGAGAAGGTAGGCTTATTGAGTCTGGCCATGCCACTCTCACCCATACTAGTCTAAGGACAAACCCCTATAAGCAGGAGTTTCTTAACTTGCTTAGGATTCAGGTCAAGTCACTAATGACCATCTACAAATTACTAGTCTTATCCTGTTAACGGTGTTATGTCAAGTTAGACTAATAATTTCATGCGATCCATCTTGTATGAACTCTTCATACAGATGCCCCCACTTGCATGTCAACTACATGAATGAGTTGGATTACCTCATTTGTACTAATTACAAAGTGGGTCGCATCCATGGTGTTACCAGAATGAGGTTTCCAACCTTATTCTTATACCATAGACTATTTAGGTTATAATCTTGAATTCAACCCAAATAGTGTCCACTACACTGATTTCAAGATAAACGTTATAACCTTGGAGCTTATTTTATTGGATTTATAAAAGCAAGACTGCAATCTTATCAAAACAAATAACCCTTTATTTAATTGATCAAGATTACACAAGTTTAGGGCATAAATCCCAACATTTAGCGGTGGCCATGTTTTCATGCTTCTTAACCAATATATCAGATATACTGGCTGGGATGTAAACCTTGGCCTTGTCATTGGCCTTGGTTCATCTATCGAATGCGTCATGAAGATTTCATGCCGCAGTCGGGTCGGCACCTAAGGACAGTCCTTAGTGAGAACAAACATCAGGTCGTCTACAACCAATATTGTGTTAATGTTGTTTTTCCAAGTCTGGTAATATTTCCTATGATTTTTTCGTCAGCCAAAAGTGAAATTATCGAACTCGACATTTTTGCTGAAAAATAAGAAAAACTTGTATTATTTTCGCGAATAAACCTACGTTTAATCCAATCATGTTTTAGCAAAATTAATCAATGATCCCAAGGTCAAATAATTTGCAATGACACCCCATAAGTTTAGAATGTATCCAATGAGTGTTACATTCTAACTTTAGATCTCATAGTTTCTATCCAACAAAATTCGCCGAAGGGAAGACGTTGTGAAACGTCGTTATTTCGTTGTGTAATTGTTACGTTAAAATTGATTAAACTACTTTAATCCTAGGCTAAACATGTTGTTTAAGAAGAAAACCAGAGATTTAATGTACACCAACCTCTTGAAAAATGTTTGTTCACTGTTTTGTCCTCTAGTCACGAACACCTTCGCAACAACGATCTCTACAACCACGAACTCTCAAACTGAACAATTTAGGTAACTCCAAAAGAGTTACTCGGTTGTTCTCGGTAGGTTGAGGGAGAGTAAGTGGGACTCCCTTTGGTTTTGGGATGGAGAGAATGTAGGGGGGAATTGAGAGAGTAGAGAGAGCTCTTGGAAGATGAAATTCCAAAAATGAGCAAGTCTTACCAAAACGTTTCTTCCAAAAGCCTTTAAATAATGGTGAAATGTGGAGTTGGAATCTCCAGTAATTCACCATTTTGCCCCAACCTTATAATATGCAAATCATATTTGCATGTTACATATAATAAGGTATCTCATACCTTATTAATACAAATCTCATTTGTATAATTGTGGAATTTTAAATTGAATCATATTTAATTTAATTTCTCTCAATTCAATTTCTCCAATTAACACTAATTAATCAATTAGGCTAACCCATAGTTATTATGAATCTCATTCGCATCAAACTATATATTATGTCAACTATATTACATATAAATGACATAAATACCGAATTAATGAATTTGAACACTTCAAATTCACACCAAACTGTAAATTCTCAATTTTTCCAATTTGAGCCAACTGAGGGATCTTATGAACCTACAGATGACGAGCTCCAATGATTCGAGATTAACCTGTCAAACTTTTTGACCCGGTTATTCAACATTCATTAGCTACGGTAACACTCCACTAAAGCCCGTAGCTGCACTCCCATCATTGTAGGACAAGTTGTGTCCATCGATATAACCAATGCCCGTGAGTCGACCCTTCACAGGTTGTTCGTAGGCACAGTTGGGTCAAATTATCGTTTTATGCCTATGTCTACCTCTTGCTCCTTACGTCCCACTGCTCCTCTAATGAACAACAACATTGCATGGTCCAACCATAAACAACATCCCTCTCGGGCTTGTGAGAGGGTGGGTGCCCTTTGTCCAAGCCCTGGAGACAACACTTAAGGAAACAACCCCTCTAGTTTCCCTAATTCGGGAACGAGTGAATTCCATCTCGCGTAGTCAATTTCCCAACTCCCCACGTGGTCCTGTCCTTGAGAAAATAGGCATATTGGATAAGTAACTGTGACCACTCTCACCCGTACTAATTCAACGACAGACCCCTGCAGACAGGAGTTCGTAACATGCTCAGGATTAAGGACGAGTCACTATTGGTCATCTACGAAGTTATTAGTCCTATACCGTTAACGGTGTTACATTAGTAAGTCTAATAATTCACGGTTCAGTTTTGTACAATCTCATTGCACAAGATGCCCCGACTCGCATGTCAACCACATGAACGAGCTGGATTAACTCGTTTGTATCTAATACAAAGCGGGTTGCATCCACAATGTATCTAGGATTTAGTGTCCAACCCTATCCGTATACTATAGACCGTTCGGGTCATTAACTCGAACATGATCCTCCCTATGTGTCCACTACACACCGTTCAAGTTCTAGTTCTCTCATAATACAATGACCCCAGAGCTTAGTTTATTGGATTAAGTTTATAAAATATGCGAGACACAAAGTTCGAATAAATAACTCTTATTTATTTACAACAATGAATATTACGGCTTTGATGTGTTTAAATCACTCAATTTCAGGTTAAGAGCTTAAACAGGACAATTGGAGATATTTTGGATCACTCGGGATCAAAACGAGGCTTTTTGGAGCTAAAAATAATAACATTTGGAAGTAGAAGGACCAGTTCAAGCTAAAGGACCCGAGGTGATGGCGTCGAAACGCCATGTAGAGCGTTGCAACGCCGAGCGTGTTGTTTTCATGTATAAATAAGCCACGTCGATAACGTTGCAACACTACCTTACAGTGTCGCAACGTTATCTCGATAAAAGTACAAGCAGAAAGGTTGTGCAGAGAGACGTGCACGTTAAGGTAGCGGCGTTGCAACGCTGCCCTCAGCATTGCAACGCCATCGACACATTCCATATATGATACACGCTTAGGGTACAACGTTGCAACGTTGTCCCTAGCATTGCAACGCTGTACCGATTAGGCCTATAAATAGAACATTACATCTTCTTACAAAGGGAGCCGAATTTGATAGAGATTTCACCCTAATTTCGAAATACACTCTGTAAGAAGAGAAAAGTGGGCATTCCTTGGGAGCCAAAGCATTCGTGGAGGTTCGAGATCGAGACGGGAGCTAGGAGACGAAGGACCGACATCGACACATAAGTTTATTTCCTCTTTCTTTCAGATTGTAACATCGTTCTAAGACGTTTTCTACACTTTTAGCCTGATTTTATTATGATTTAGAGTGGCTAATAGTTGTAGCTAGGATTTGATTTTTTTGTTTAAGACTTGTTTCCTTATGTATTGAATTATGTTTTGTTATTTATTTTTAGCAATTTGTTCTTTAATTCCTTGATCTTGTTGGTTTAAGTGGACTCAAGAGAAAAAGCCTAGATTAGAGCAAAGTTGTGAAAACTCTTAGAAGTCTGGCATGAGAATGACCTAGAAGTCTAAGGGAAACACATAAAGAAATTGCATAATGTCGTGCACGCTTTAGGTTCATATGGATACTATAAAATTCATTGTGTGTGCGAGGCTCACTAAGAATCAAGAGATTTTCTTGAGAATCTTACTTCTTGTTTATAAATTCATCACACTAGTTCATTGCATGTGTTAATTAAGTTATTAACTTGTGAAGTCAATTTCCTCCAAATCTATCAATTCGTGTCTCCACTTATTTGTTTGTCTTTTATCTTTGTTTTCATCACCTATCCATATTATGTTTTTTAGTTGAAATTGAGAATTAGTATCTTGGTAATTAATTATGTTGGGTTTTTTGTCCTAATCTCGTGTTTGTAAATTACTGTTTGAAATTAATAAGAGTTATTTATTTCATTACTTTGTGTCTCGCAAATTTTACAAACTTTTCCAATAAACTAAGCTCCAGGGTCATTGAATCTATGAGAGAACTAGAACTTGAACGGTGTGTAGTGGACACACAGGGAGGATCACGTTCGAGTTAATAACCCGAACAGTCTACACTATATGGATAGGGTTGGAGACCTAATCCTGGATACACTATAGATGCGGCCCGCTTTGTATTAAGATACAAACGAGGTGATCTGACTCGTTCATGTGATTGACATGCGAGTGGGGGCATCCTGTACAATGAGATTGTACAAGACCGATCAGAATTATTAGACCTCACGATGTAACACCGCTGATGTGATGGACTAATAATTTCGTAGATGACCATTAGTGACTCGACCTGAATCCTAATCGTGTTACGGACTTCTATCTGCGGGGGTCTGTCCTTTGACTAGTACGGGTGAGGGTGATCATAGTTACTCGTCCAATATGCCTATCTTCTCAGGGACTGGACCAAGTAGAGAGCTGTGAACTTAGAAGGGTGTTGTGTATGGTTGGACCATCACAATATGTTGTTCATTAGAGAAGCAGTGGGGACTTAAGGAACAAGAAGTAGACACATGGGTAAAACGGTAATTTGACCTAGCCGTGTCTACGAACAACCTGTGAAGGGTCGACTCATGGGCATTGGTTATATCAGTGGACACGTAATATTCTGCATTGATGGGAGTGCAGCTACGGGCTATAGTGGAGTGTTACCGTAGCTAATGAATGTTGATTAACCTGGTCAAAGAGTTTGATAGGTTAATCTCGTATCATTGGAGCTCATCACTGTAGGTCCATTAGGTCCCTCGGTTGGCTCAATCTAGATTAAAAGAAGGGTTAATGTTTTGGTGTGAATTGAAGTGTTCAATTTCACTTAAAGGTCATTTATGTCATTTGTATGAGATATGAATGATATAATATATAGTTTAATGTAAATGAGATTCATAATAAACTATATGTTAGCCTAATTGTTGAATTAGGGCTAATTGGAGAAATTAATTTAGAGAAATTAAATTGAATGTTATTCAATTTAATAAATCCACATTATTGCAAATGTGATTTATAATATGAGATATGAGATATCTTATAATATATGGGTATGCAAATATGATTTGCATAACCTATAGTTGTGGTAAACTGGTTATAATGTGGAGATTTTAACTCCATGTTCTTTCCACTATTTAAACCTTTTGCATGAAGGGTTTCCTAAGCTATTCTCTCATTTTTTGGATTCTAACCAAAAAAAAGAGAAATTTTTCTCTCTACTCTCTCAACTCTCCTCTCTTCTCCAAAACTAAAAGTCCCACTACTTTCCTTCTTCCAAAGGAAGAACAACCGATAAGTCATTGATTGTGTTCGGGTTTTGTTCGAGAGAAGATTTTGTAAAGATCGAGTTTGCACGAAGAGTTCGTGATCCGCTGGAAAGGAGTTCTTGAAGATTGTCTTCAACTAGTAAGTAGATTAACTTGCTGTAATTTCTTTCCTGTGAACATGTTTAGCCTAGATTATTTGATAATTGATTTTAATGAAATTCGAGTAACGTAACAATACCTCGACGATTCGATCGTCTTCCGTTGCGCGGGGATTCTCATTCCCTTCAAATTAATGTAGAAACCTTTTCCCGAGGACGATACTTGGACTCTCAAATCACTATACTAAAACTTGACCCGTACACTTACGGTATTGCAAATATAAATTTACGCAACAAGTTTTTTGCGTCGTTACTGGGGATGACGATTATTTGGATTAATTAATATTATGAGAAAATTTGAGATTTTAGACTAAAGTGTGTTTGTGTTGTCTTTCGTTATTTGTTTTCTTTGTGGGTTGTTGTTTGTTTCTTTATTTGTTTTATTTTAGTTTTGTGTGTTTTTTAGTCTTTGTCTCCTGTTTTTTGGTTGTGTTGCTATTGTGTAAAAGTTTTGTTTTGAATTGTTGTTTTTTCAAGTATGACTTTTCATGATTTTGGTTCTCCACAAATGTACTGTTCTTCCCAAGACCCTAGGTATGTGCATCATGACTTTTCTGGATACCATTTGTCTAATCTTTACCATTATGAATCTATGATTGATGAAAATTCTTTTGATTGTAATTATATAGACACTTGGAACCAAAATTTCTCGCACCCTGACCAACCTATAGAAAACTCTTCTCTTGTGGACCAATTAATGTAATATACGTTAGAGCTGAAAATTATTAATTTGGTTCATGATGAATTAGAAAGGTTGGAAAGGTTAGATGCTAAAGTGGTAGAACTTTAGGAAATAGTACGTGAAAGAACTTATTATCTTAATCAATTAGTAATTTCCCTTAAGCCCTTACAAGAGCAATTCCTTATTCTTACCACTGAGGAGGAGCCACCTAGGAGGACTTATTCATATGATAGTGAGGATGGGATGGAGGAGACTGAAACACACCAGAAAAAGGTTTGTGAGGTAGACAATGGTAATACAATCACTTTCACGGAGGAATGTCAGGTGATAGAGTTCGAGGCTGAAAAACTCCTTCCCTCTTTATCTTCAGAAATTTCCTTTAATATTGATAACCATTTGTCCTATACTCACGAGTCTTGTTTTAATTTTTGTTCTTTTATTTCCATCAACAAAAATAACAAAAATAATTTTCTTTCAGGTGCCCAGGAAAAACAAGATAGCCTTTTAGACTTAGAAGGCTATATCGATTCAAGCAAGAACGACCTAAAGAAATACGAGCAATTTTATGTACCCTGAGGCCAACCTAGGGCTATACAGTCTAGCTAAAAGCGTTAAACAAAGTGTTTCTTGGGAGGCAACCCAAGCTTTATTATTTTGTCATTTTTGTTTTCTGTCTTTAGTTTGTTTTGGTTGTTTGTTGCTTTCTTAGTAGTTTGTTTTGTTTTGCTTTGTTAGGTTGTTGTGGATATCACCCCTCGTGGAAACCCATGCTCCCATTCAGTGGAACTTCAACTCACATGTCTTGGCTATTCAAGGAATCCAGAAAAGAAATGGAAGATCTCCATTACTCAGGACAATATTGTTCACTCTTACCTTGCTTACTATTTGAGCTTATTTTGCAAACATTAGGGACAATATTTAGTTTAAGTTTGGGGGTGGGATGTTATTGATATGTTATGACTGTCCTGAGTATATGTTGCATTGTTGATTGATCTTTTGCATAAGTATGCTTATGATAGCCTAGGATGAGAATTAATTGAAAATTTTTGTGATTCTGCTGAAACTCGAGAGCATGATATGAATTTGAGTCAATTTAAAATTTTCTTGAGATTTTCCTCCATATGCACATAGCCTGTGTTCCTGTAGTTTTGAAATGCTTAGAACAAACTTATTAGATTTAGAAGTTTAATGTCACCTCGATAGGTCTAAGAGCTGATTTGAGAGTTAAACTACAGGATAGGGTGAATGACAATATCAAGTGCATGATCTGTATAATATTTGCCTTTTGTGAAGTAGTTTGTTTTTGTTTTTTGTTTGTTAAAAAAACATTTGTGAGGACAAAAAGAGCTACCTTCACTATGATCAGTTAGGCCACTAATTAAACGAATGCTCTGGGTAAGGGTTCCTGCAATGGATGTGTGAAAGCCAGTTTCCTTGCACAAAAAAAAATAAAAGAAGAAAATAGAAAAAAAGTGATAAAAAGTGATTAAGTGTTGAGTAAAGTTGTTTATTTCTTGCAATGTGGGGAGACTCAAGGATTAGTAATTATGACCAGTGTAGGGGGAAGTTGAATGGAGAGCCTAATAAAGTTGATCCGGGCTTAGTAAAAATGAAGGGAACATAGGCTAATCACACACATACACGTATGAACACTTAGGAAAAGTTTTAAATTGCTCGTTGAAGTATTATGTTTGAGTGTTTCCTTTGATTGCAAAAATTTCCTTTTAAATCTTTGAGTTTTGAATCAAATGTATGTAGAAGAACAATCTCATGTTTAATTATGTTTTTGCTTGCTACTAACAAAAGTTTAAGTTTGGGGGTGTTTGATAGCACATAAAATGTGTTATCCTTAAGCTTAATTATTGCTAGTTTTTTTGTTAATTTCAGGGCTTTGATGTGTTTAAATCACTCAATATAAGATTAAGAGCTTAAATAGGACAATTGGAGACATTTTGGATCACTCGGGATCGAAAAGAGATTTTTTGGAGCTAAAAATAATACCAATTTGAAGTAGAAAGACCAATCCAAGTTAAAGGACCCGAGGTGATGACTTTGCAACGCCGAGCGTGTTGTTTTCATGCATAAAGAAGCCATGTCGATAGCGTTGCAACACTGCCTTACAGCATCGCAACGCTAGCTCGATAAGAGTACAAGTAGAAAGGTCGTGCAGAGAGTGTTGCAACGCTGCCTTGCAACGTCGCAATGCCAGATCGATAGAGACGCACGCGTTAAGGTAGCGGCGTTGCAACGCTGCCCTTGAAGGGAATGAAAGTCCCGTGCAGCGGAAGACGATTGAATCGTCGATGTATCAATTATGCAAACCGTCTTTGTTAAAATTGATCTAATACATAGATCTCGGCTAAACATGCTTCTAAGAAGAAGAAAAACAGTAAGAAATGAATTTACATACTTATTCAAGACTTTCTTCAAGATTTCTTCTACAAATCCACGAACTCTTCGTGCTCCTCGTACACAACGAACACCTCCAACAGTTATGAACTGAACACAACCAAAATGCCTTCTCGGTTGTTCTCTTTTGGAGAAAGGCTTGTGGGAACCTTTTTGGTTTTGGAGAGGGAGGAGAATTTGAGAGAGAATAGAGAGAGTTTTTCTTCTCATTTTTTGTGTAAAACTAAAAAATGAGAGAATCAAGTTAAGTCCTTCTTGTAAGAAGGGTTTATATAGTGGGATTAGTGGAGTTAAAATGTCCACATTATTACCACTTTACCACAACCATAGGTTATGCAAATCTCATTCGCATAACCACATAATATAAGATATCTCATATCTCATATTGCAAATCTCATTTGCAATAATTGTGGATTTATTAAATTGAATCACATCCAATTTAATTTCTCTCAATCAAATTCTCCAATTAGCCCTAATTCAACAATTAGGCTAACCTATAGTTTATTATGAATCTCATTCACATTAAACTATATATTATATCATTCATATCTCATATAAATGACATAAATGCCCTTAAGGTGAAATTGAACATTTCAATTTCATACCAAAACTTTATCCCTTCTTAAATCCGATGGAGCCAACCGAGGGATCTAATGGACCTCGAAAGGCGATCGCTCCAATGATCCGAGATTAACTCGCCAAACTCTTTGACCCAGGTTAACCAACATTCATTAGCTACGGTAACACTCCACTATAGCCCGTGAGTCGCACTCCCGTCGATCACGAGAATATTACGTGTGCAATCGATATAACCAATGCCCATGAGTCGACCCTTCACGGGTGTTGTTCGTGAGACACTACCGGTCAAATTACCGCTTTACCCCCGTGTCTACCTCTTATTCCTTAAGTCCCCACTTTGCTCCTCTAATGAACAACATATTGTGATGGTCCAACCATACACAACACCCTTCTTGGACCAAAGAGAAGGTGGGCGCCCGTTGTCCAAGCCACCGGAGACAAGACTTTAAGGGAACAACCCCTCTAGTTTCCCTAAAGGCGGGACGAGTGAATTCCATCTCGCGTAGTTAAGTTCCCAGCTCCCTACTTGGTTCTCGTCACCGAGAAGATAGGCATATTGGGCGAGTAATCGTGACCACCCTCACCCGTACTAGTCAAAGAAAGGACCACTCGCAGATAGGAGTCCGTAACACGCTCGTGATTCGTGTCGAGTCACTAATGGTCATCTACGAAATTATTAGTCTCATCACAATCGGTGTTACATCGGTAGGTCTAATAATTCACGGTCCGGTCTTGTACAATCTAATTGCACAGGATTCCTCCACTCGCATGTCAACTACATGAACGAGTCAGATCACCTCGTCTGTATCTAATACAAAGCGGGCCGCATCCACAGTGTATCAAGGATTAGGTCTCCAACCCTATCCATATACTATAGACCATTCGGGTCATTAACTCCAACGTGATCTTCCCTGTGTGTCCACTACACACCGTTCAAGTTCTAGTTCTCTCATGTATACAATGACCCTGGAGCTTAGTTTATTGGAAAAGTTTATAAATATTGCGAGACACAAAGTGATGAAATAAATAACACTTATTAATTTCAATCAATATATTACAAACACGAGATTAGGATAAAAATCCCTACAAACTCCCACTTGGACTAAGCTAGTGGAGAAAATACATTTCAGAAATGTACATAAATTACAACGAAGTAATACAATAAACTAGGGCATTGAATACCATTTTACACATTGTAAGTGGATCAGCTACGTTGTGCTTCGACGCTATCTCGCGTGGATCACCACGCCTCTCGCGGTGCACAATCTCCCGTGTCGATGATACTTGCGCTCAATGTGTTTGCCTCTCTTATGGCTCTGAGTCTCACGTGAGTTGGCTCTCGCACCACTTTGTTATCACGCGAGCGATTGCGTGATGGGCAAGTTCATGTTAGGAACAACTTCCAAATCATGAACTTCCTAAGCCAAACGACTTCCTTTGCGATTTCACAAGCGCAACATACTCGCTTCCATAGTGGAATCGCGATGCATCCTCGCTGATGTTTCGCCATACTACACCTCCTCCATTCGGAATGAAGGTCGACTTTGAGGTGGATTTCCTAAAATCCTTATCGGCCCCGAAAATCGAATCTGTGTATCCCGTAAGAGATCAAATTCCCACTACCATACACTAAGTCGTAGTTCCTCGTTCTCCTAAGATACTTGAGGATTGCCTTTACGGTTGTCCAGTGATCTAATCTCGATTGGACCGATATCTCACCGACAATTCCTCTTGCATAACAGATGTCGCCTAGTACACAAAGATGGCATACATCGGGCTTCCCTACAATTTGAAGCATATGGAATCCGTCTCATATCCTCAACATCTTGAGGAGTCTTAGGACACTGATCCTTACACAAGTGAACCCCATGCCTGAAAGGCAGCAAGCCCTTCTTGGAGTTCTGCATCTTATATCTTGACAACATCTTGTCAATATAAGACGCCTGAGACAAGGCTAGCGTTCTGTTCTTCCGGTTCCGGACTATCTGGATACCTAGAACATATTGAGCTTCTCCCAAATCTTTCATTTGGAATTGCGAAGCTAGCCACTTTTTAACGTCAGTAAGAAATTCTACCTCATTCCCAATGAGAAGAATATCGTCCACATACAACACTAAAAATGCGACAATTTTGTCAACGATTTTCTTGTAGACACAAGGCTTGTCGACATTTTGATCAAAGCCATAAGATTTGATTGCCTCATCAAACCTTATATTCCAAGACCTCGAAGCCTGTTTCAGTCCATAAATGGACCTATGAAGCCGACAAACTTTTTGCTCTTGGCCTTCGGCAATGAACCCTTTGGGTTGGTCCATGTAGATGGTCTCATCAAGTTTGCCATTCAGAAAGGCTGTCTTGACGTCCATCTGTCATACCTCGTAGTCATAATACGCGGCAATGGCCAGAAGGATCCTGATCGACTTTACCATGGCAATAGGTGAAAAGGTCTCCTCATAGTCAACCCCTTCAACCTGGGTAAAACCCTTTGCCACTAGTCGGGCTTTGAAGGTCTGCACCTTCTCATCTACGCCACGTTTACGCTTGTAGATCCATTTGCAACCAATAGGTTTTACCCCATCCGGTTGATCCACAAGCTCCCATACAGAATTGAAGTACATAGACTCCATTTCCTGGTCCATAGCTTTAATCCACTCGTCTTTGTCAACATCAACCATTGCCTGATCATAGGTCAATGGATCCTCACATCACCATCGGGAGCGACAAGCCAAGTTTCAATTTAAACCCATGTAGCGATCAGTCGCCTCACGACCCTCCCACTACGTCGAGGCATTCCCAACTCTTGGGAACGGATTTAACTAGACGTGCTAGGATCAACAACACTTGTTGACGTACTAGCCCCATCAGCAACTCTTGCTGATGATCTGTCCATTTCATTCAATACAATCTTACTCCTTGGTACATGATCCCTGACGTGGTCTTCCTCTAGGAAAGTGGCGTTTGTCGACACAAGCACCCTATTTTCCCTAGGATCATAAAACAGACCACCCCTAGTCTCTTTAGGATAACCTACGAATAGGCATAATTTCGAACGGAATTCCAACTTTTTCGGGTTTGACACCAACACATGGGTCGGGCATCCCCAAATCTTGAAGTGATGTAAACTGCCTTTACGTCCACTCCAGAGCTCGAAAGGTATTTCACAAACACTCTTCGAGGGAACATTGTTCAAAATGTAAACCGTAGTCTCCACTGTGTACCCCCAAAAAGAATCAAGGAGACGAGCATAGCTCATCATCGACCGAACCATGTCCAACAAGGTTCTGTTTCTCCTCTCCGATACACCATTCTGTTGTGGCATACCAGGCGCTGAGAGTTGGGACGTGATTCCGTGTTCTATCATATAGTCCTGGAATTCAGTGTCCATGTACTCTCCACCCCGATCCGATCGAAGTGTTTTAAGCGATTTACCTAAGAGGTTCTCAACCTCAGTCTTGTACTCCTTGAACTTTTCAAGAGTTTCAGACTTCTTATGCATTAGGTAAATATACCCATATCTGGAGTAGTCGTCTATGAAAGACACAAAGTACTCATAACCACCCCGAGCTTTAACATTCATCGGACCATAAAGGTCAGAATGCACTAACTCAAGAGGCTCTTTGGCTCTATATCCTTTTCCACTAAAAGGACGTTTGGTCATTTTGCCCTCAAGGCATGACTCACACACCGGTAAAAAGTTTTCTTCCAACTCGCTTAGAAGTCCACTCTTCACTAGTTTCTCAATCCTATTGAGATTAATGTGGCCTAACCGAAGATGCCAAAGATGGGCATTTTCTTTTGGAGAAACTTTCGCTTTCTTAGTTCGTGTTTACTGCGCTTTTAAATAATTCATATTCAAAACACTTTTGACCGAATTAGGTTTCAAAACATACAGATTATTTTCAAGTGAAGCTGAACAAATCACATTCCCTTTGAAAGAAATAAACGCTTTATTCGACTCAAAAGAAACTGAAATACATTGTTCTATAAGGCAGGAAATTGAAACAAGGTTTCTAGTAAACCCTGGAACTATGTACAGATTGTCCAACAATAAGTACTTCCCGCCAAAGTTTAGCTTCACCGTGCCGATCGCTGCAGCAGAGATAAGCTCCCTGGATCCAACCCGTAGAGTCACCTCACCCTAGGAATCAATCCCCTGAAAAGAAGAACAAATGTGGTTAGTGGCGCCCGAATCCAATATCCAGGCAGAGTCACTACTCTCAACTAAACAGGTTTCAGTCACAAGTAAATCACATTTACCTTGATTCTTCTTCTCGGCAAGGAATTTGTGATAGTTTCTCTTCCAGTGACCGCCCCCATTGCAGTGGAAACACTTTCCTTTCTCTGCAACCTCCTTGACCTTCTTGCCCTTGTGGGCGGCAGCTCAGTCAGTTTTACCCCCTCTTCATCCTCTTCTTCTCTTTCGGGCGTGAAGGAGCAACATGTTTCGTCCCAGAGGTCGAACCCCTGTGATAAGACCTGTAGGCAACATTTGCCTCAGATTCCTTGACCCTATGCAAGGATTGGAAATTTTGTAGCTCGTTGAGGAGGGTTGTCAGTGTGTAGCTAATTTTGTTCATAACAGCATTGCTACGAAACTGAAGGAAACTCTTCGGAAGAGTCTCCAAAATAAAACTGACCTGGCTCGACTCATCGATCGAAGCCCCGTTCATCTCGGCGGATGGAAGTGGGTCATCATCTCTAGAACGTGTTCACTTTACGCACGACCCTCTTTCATCCGTGCGTTGAAAACGTATTTGAAGCGAGTCATCTTGGACTGAAGGATCTGCTTTGTCCAAACATTTCTGCAGAGACTCCATGATCTCCTTAGCGCGGAAACCATCATCTCGTGCTTCTTTGCCAAGACATCGGACATCTTGCCGCAATTATGTAGACCTTGGACTTTTCATTGGCCCCGATCCATCGATCGTGCGCATCGCGAACACTTCGCGACGCTGTCGAGTCGAGCCCGACATCTGAGGACACTCCTCAGATAACACGAACTTAATGTCATCTTGTACCAAAATTGTATTTATGTTGTTTTTCCAACTTTGATAGTTATCTCCCACTAATTTTTCCGAAGCGAGTAAAGCTATTATTGCGCTAGACATTTTTAGCTGAAAAATCAAGAAAACCTTTGTATTAGTCTCGCAAAAAACTTTTGAAATCCAACCAAGTTTTAGCAAAATTTGTTTCATGATCCCTAGGTCAATCAAAATTTTGCAATGATACCCTAAAGGTTTAGAATGGCCGCCACCGAAGGGTGAACAGAACACTCCTCCTCTAGGACGAGACTTTCTCGATCAAACCCTAATCCCAGAATAACTCTTATTCCATTAGGCGTCCAATTACCATTGTTCGGTCGAATTCATTAACACTTAACGAATTCTGTGAGTGTCACCCTCAATCTTTAAGTTTCCAAGCATCCGTCCAAACAATAGCCACCGAAAGGTGAACCAAGAATGAAAACCAACCAGGAAACTGTATCCCTTTCAAGAATTCACGGTGTTCCGACTCCCATGATCAAGCCCTCCGAAGGTGTTGCGTATAATTATGTTGCAATACCGCAGTGTACGGGTCAAGTTTTAGTATAGTGATTTATGAGTCCAAGTATCGTCCTCAGGAATGAGTTTCTAGATTAATTAATTATTAAGGTACTAATTCTCGATTTTAGCTAAAGAAACATAACATGGATAGTTGGTTGAAGTAAATACAAACAAGCAAACAAACATGTGGAGACACAAATTGATAGAATTAAAGGAAGTGATTTTACAAGTTAAAGACCTAACTAGCACATGCATTGAATCAATGAGATGAAATTATAAACAAGAAGTGAAATACTCAAGAAAATCTCTCGATTCTTAGTGAGCCTCACACATGCAATAAACTCATAGTCTCCATATGAACCTACAACATGCATGGCATTAAGCAACTTCTTTATGTGTTTCCCTAAGATTTCTAGGTCACTCTCGTGCTAGACTTCCAAGGGTTTTGACAATTTTGCTCTAATTCAAGCTTTATCTCTCGAGTCCACTTAAATCAACAAATTAACAAGTAAAAAACGAATTGCCAAAAATAACGACATAACATGTTTCAATACATCACAAGAAAGTCATAACAAGTAATTCAAATCCTAACTACTATGTTTAGCTACTCCAAATCACAAGAAAAACAAACTAAACAAGTAGAAAACGTCTTAGAACGCTATTACAAATTGAAAGAAAGAGAAATAAACTTAGGTGTCGATGTCGGTCCTTCGTCTCCGAGCTCCCGTCTTCGATCTCGAACCTCCACGAATGCTTTGGCTCCCAAAATCACTCTTTTCTCTCTTCTTACAAGGTGTATTTTGAATTTAGGGCAAAACTCTACCAAATTGTACTCCCCTTGTAATGAAAACAACATGTTGTATTTATAAGCATTATCGGCACAGCGTTGCAACGCTAGGGACAGCGTTACCTTGGCGTAGCCTAAGCCTAGGCGGCTGATATTTAAGGAAGTAATCGATGGCGTTGCAACGCAGCAAAGCGGCGTTACAACGCCACCGCACGGTCTTCATAAGCGTCTTCTTATCGAGATGGCATTGCAACGCCGTAAAAGCGGCGTTACCACGCCATCGCTCGTAGCCTTCAAAGCCTCTTGGCTGCGCGTTCGGCGTTGCAACGCTCTATATGGCGTTGCAACGCCATCACCTCGGGTCTTAAAGCTTGGTTTGGTCTTCTCTCTTCCATTTGATGTTATATTTAGCTCCAAATAGCCTTATTTTGATCCTGAGTGATCCAAATTGTCTCCAATAGCTCCGTTTAAGCTCTTAACCTGAAATTGAAAAAATTAACCACGTAAAAGCCCTGAAATCATCATAAAACTAGCAATAATTAAGCCTAAGGATAGCATATTTTGTGTGCTATCAGAAGGGATTGTCTGGTCCAGGCCAAACTAGCAGGCAGATCATAGGCGTCTCACGGTGTGAATCGAAAGAAGAGACCGTGGGTCTCGTTTTCACAAGTCCCGCTCCCACTCACTATAAGTACTCTCTCCATCCACGATGATATTGACCTATACAAATGCCATCCGAAGGGGGACGCTCTCATTTGCGCCACGAGGCCGAGTATAGATCTCACGGTGCGGACTTTAAAAGAGATTTGTGGTTGGAAATTCAAATGTATCTCATACACTTTATTTCCTCCCACTCAGCACTTTAATTTTTATTAGGGATTGACCTAGATAAACCGGCTAAAATTTACCTAAGTCTACCAATATAACTCTTATATGGTATTAACCTAAGTTTATAATCACATTATTAACTTAGGTCCATGTGAGTAAATTAATTAACACTTAATTAACGGCACTCACGAGAATATAACCTAAGAATCTCCGGACCGAATTCACTCCCAGGTCGGTTTCCAGGTAGGGGTGTTCATGGCGTCAACTTAAATACCCCAGCCTTAGACAAAACCTTCCTTAGACAGAGTTACTTATCAGTCACCATTCATAGGTTATATTTGATTTCCTAAATTTCTAATCTCATTAGAAAATTAGAAAACCTAAGTCTAATTATTCAAGTTCTAAACACTTTAAAACTAATAATTAACTTAGGTTGCATGCATTTCTATGTTATAGTGCTTGATCATCCATCACATGAATAATACTATATACTATAACATAATATAATTCATCACATGAATTTAAATGCATGAGCATGCTTTTAATTTAAAATATAACACTTCTATTTAAATAAATTAAAACATGCATACATTATATTATAACTCTTATAATATAATCCTATCATGCATACTATATATTATAACTCTTATAATATAAATATGATGCATGAAATGTTTAACCTAAGGTGGGATTTTAAATCTATATGACATACAATATGCACATAGAAATTAATTAAAGTATACATCTCATGCATAAAATAATTAAATAGCAAAATTGGACCGATTTTTGGCACCTAGGGGCATTTATTTAATTAAATAACATGAATATAACATTTATATTAATATTATTTAATAAAATAAATAAAAAAATTACATTTTACAAAAAGAAATAAATAAAACGTGTGAAAACCGCCCAAGTGGAGGCTTGAACCCACGTCCTCGCATGCTTCGCCGCGAATCGCTCCTCAACGCGCATAGCGTTACAGTAACGCCGCGGCGTTACTGCTGTAACGCTGTCTCTCAGCGTCGACCCGCATTCTCAACGCCAGCGGCGTTGCAACGCTAC
Source organism: Trichosanthes cucumerina (assembly GCA_036507285.1). Lineage (NCBI taxonomy): Eukaryota > Viridiplantae > Streptophyta > Magnoliopsida > Cucurbitales > Cucurbitaceae > Trichosanthes > Trichosanthes cucumerina. The sequence continues at coordinate 71,520,149 of CM071838.1, forward strand.
GCCCTACGCCAGCGTTACCAGCGTTGTTCTGCTGCGGGCCTCCATCCATGAGGATAGCGTTGAGACGCCATTGGGCGTAGTCTCAGCGCCATCGGCGTAATGAAGAAATACCTTTGCTTTTTCTTGGTCGATTCACTGCTTCCGCCTTCGATTTCTTCACAAACAACACTTGCCACGAACGACACGGACTTACAGACTCGATTTATTTTCTAAAATTGCCCAAAAACATGGGCCCTTTACATTTGATCTCATTAAACAGAAAATAAATCTAAAAGTGCCAAAAATCGAAACGACCATTATGCAAACCAAGACATTCATCTCATGAATCATGGCAAAAACCCACCAAATTTTAATAAAACAGTGCATAATTGAGAAACCATGGAAATGGCTCTGATACCATTTGAAGGGAATGAAAGTCCCGTGCAGCGGAAGACGATTGAATCGTCGATGTATCAATTATGCAAACCGTCTTTGTTAAAATTGATCTAATACATAGATCTAGGCTAAACATGCTTCTAAGAAGAAGAAAAAGCGAAGAAATGAATTTACTTACTTGTTGAAGACTTTCTTCAAGATTTCTTCTACAAATCCACGAACTCTTCGTGCTCCTCGTACACAACGAACACCTCCAACAGTTATGAACTGAACACAACCAAAATGCTTTCTCGGTTGTTCTCTTTTGGAGAAAGGAGGCTTGTGGGAACCTTTTTGGTTTTGGAGAGGGAGGAGAATTTGAGAGAGAATAGAGAGAGTTTCTCTTCTCCTTTTTTGTGTAAAACTAAAAAATGAGAGAATTAAGTTAAGTCCTTCTTGTAAGAAGGGTTTATATAGTGGGATTAGTGGAGTTAAAATGTCCACATTATTACCACTTTACCACAACCATAGGTTATGCAAACCTCATTTGCATAACCACATAATATAAGATATCTCATATCTTATATTGCAAATCTCATTTGCAATAATTGTGGATTTATTAAATTGAATCACATCCAATTTAACTTCTCTCAATCAAATTCTCCAATTAGCCCTAATTCAACAATTAGGCTAACCTATAGTTTATTATGAATCTCATTCACATTAAACTATATATTATATCATTCATATCTCATATAAATGACATAAATGCCCTTAAGGTGAAATTGAACACTTCAATTTCATACCAAAACTTTATCCCTTCTTAAATCCAGATGGAGCCAACCGAGGGACCTAATGGACCTACAGTGACGGGCTCCAATGATCCGAGATTAACCTGCCAAGCTCTTTGACCGGTTAACCAACATTCATTAGCTACGGTAACACTCCACTCAGAGCCCGTAGCGCGCACTCCGTCGGTCTGCGAGAATATTACGTGTCCACTGATATAACCAATGCCCATGAGTCGACCCTTCACAGGTTGTTCGTAAGACACGACTGGGTCAAATTACCGTTTTACCCTGTGTCTACCTCTTGTTCCTTAAGTCCCCACTGCTCCTCTAATGAACAACATATTGTGATGGTCCAACCATACACAACACCCTTCTTGGGCCAGTGAGAAGGTGGGCGCCCGTTGTCCAAGCCCTGGAGACAACACTTAAGGGAACAACCCCTCTAGTTTCCCTAAAGGCGGGAACGAGTGAATTCCATCTCGCGTAGTTAAGTTCCCAGCTCCTTACTTGGTTCTGTCCCTGAGAAGATAGGCATATTGGGCGAGTAACTGTGACCACCCTCACCCGTACTAGTCAAAGAATAGACCTCTCGCATGCGAGTCCGTAACACGCCAAGATTCGGTCGAGTCACTAATGGTCATCTACGAAATTATTAGTCCTTACTGTCAACGGTGTTACATCAGTAGGTCTAATAATTCACGGTCCGGTCTTGTACAATCTCATTGCACAGGATGCCCCCACTCGCATGTCAACTACATGAACGAGTCAGATCACCTCGTCTGTATCTAATACAAAGCGGGTCGTATCCACAATGTATCCAGGATTAGGTCTCCAACCCTATCCATATACTGTAGACCATTCGGGTCATTAACTCGAACGTGATCTTCCCTGTGTGTCCACTACACACCGTTCAAGTTCTAGTTCTCTCATGTATACAATGACCCTGGAGCTTAGTTTATTGGAAAAGTTTATAAATATTGCGAGACACAAAGTGATGAAATAAATAACACTTATTAATTTCAATCAATATATTACAAACACGAGATTAGGACAAAAATCCCAACTGCCCTCAGCGTTGCAACGCCATCAACACATTCCATATATGATACGCGCTTAGGGTACATCGTTGCAACGCTGTCCCTAGCATTGCAACGTTGTACCAATTAGACCTATAAATAGAACATGACATCTTCTTACAAAGGGAGTCGAATTTGATAGAGATTTCACCCTAATTTCGAAATACACTCTGTAAGAAGAGAAAAGTGAGCATTCCTTGGGAGCCAAAACATTCGTGGAGGTTAAAGATCGATACGGAAGCTTGGGGACGAAGGACGGGCATCAACACAAAAGTTTATTTCCTCTTTCTTTCAGGTTGTAACATCGTTCTAAGACGTTTTCTACACTTTTAGTTTTGTTTTATTGTGATTTAGAGTGGCTAATAGTTGTAGCTAGGATTTGATTTCTTTGTTTAAGACTTATTTGCTTATGTATTGAATTATGTTTTGTTATTTATTTTTGGCAATTCGTTCTTTAATTCCTTGATCTTGTTTGTTTAAGTGGGCTCGCGAGAGAAAGCTTAGATTAGAGCAAAATTGTCAAAAATCTTAGAAGTCTGGCATGAGAATGACCTAGAAGTCTAAGGGAAACACATAAAAAAGTTGCTTAATGTCGTGCATACTTTAGGTTCATATGGAGACTATAGAATTCATTGTGTGTGCGAGGCTTATTAAGAATCAAGAGATTTTCTTGAGTATCTTACTTCTTGTTTAGAAATTCATCAAATTAGTTCATTGCATGTGTTAATTAAATTATTAACTTGTGAAATTAATTTCCTTCAAATCTATCAATTCGTGTCTCCACTAATTTGTTTGTCTTTTATATTTTTTTTTTCATCACCTATCCATGTTATGTTTTTTTAGCTAAATTGAGAATTAGTATCTTGGTAATTAATTAATCTAGAAACTCATTCCCAAGGAGGATATTTGGACTCTCAAATCACTATACTAAAACTTGACTCGTACACTTGCGGTATTGCAAATATAAATTTACGCAACAATTACAAACTACACCAGATTAGAGCATACACCCCAACAACGGTGTGAACTTAACGGAGATACTTAGGTGGAAATTAATGTATCATATGCACATATTTCCTCCCACTAAGTACTTAGGAATAATTGGGATGACCGAGATAAACCCGACTATAATTTACCTAAGTTTACCAATATAACATTTATATTGGGGTTTCCTAAGTCTATAAATCATTTATTTAAACTTAGGTCTAAGTTTATTAACATTTTAGTAAACGTCACTCACATGGTATAATCTATAAACCTCTTGATTAAATTCACTCTCAGGTCAGTTCCCAAGTAGGGGTGTTTTGTTTTCCTCAGCTTAAATACCCCAGCTTAGCCAAAACCTTCCTTAGATAGAATTTCTCTTTAATAATAGTTTATAAATTATAGGTTACATAATTCTAATTCTTTTTAGTTACATGCATTTCTATGTTATAGTGCTTGATCATTCATCACGTGAATTAATAAACACATACAACATACTCATCATATGAAAAAATGCATTTCAATGCTTTCATAACAATTAGCATAACCCTTATATTAATTAAACGTGCATACTATATAATATAACATCTTATATTGCAATAATGATGCATGAATATGCTTAACCTAAGGTGAGAATTTAATTTATATAACATACATTATGCACATAATAAACATACAATAATTATAAAATAAAATAGCAAAATTTGGACCACAATTTGGCATCGTAAACATGAATTAAAATTAATATAATCATATTATATTAATCATAATTAATATAAATAATTAAAAACGAAAAAATTAAAAAAAACGCCCACAAAACGCCCCATGAAGCCACATCTTGCGGAAAAACCTCGTGCGCACTACCCACTATCGCATGACGTTGCAACGATATGCGTCTCAACCATGAAATCGCGTGCTCAACGCGCACGGCGTTGTAACATTGTAACTTGTGTTGCAATGTTGCGCCTGCAGCGTGCCATAAACCACTTGCACGATGTCGCAACCCTATTCAACAGGGTTGCAATGCCATGTGTTCCAGAACAGCAAACTCCTCGTTTTGTCTGTTTTCACTCTGTTTCTTCACAACAATTCCTTGCCACGACCGACACAGACTTACAGACTTGATTTACAACATAATTTGCCCAAAACAATGACCCTTTACATTAAACGATTCAACCAAAATTGTAAATCTATGTAACGCCCCTACTTTTCTATGACTAAACTCTTAGGGACATTACTACACATGCATGCATTTATAGGCCAAGAGATAAAAGATCTTAAAAGAAAACCTCCAACTGAAATAATTTGTCTTTAGGGATCCCAAATAAAACATTCGAAACAGATAAAAAGGAGCAGTTTAGCATGGCCTGTTTAAAATCTGTAAAGTAAATTTAAACCTCCAAAAACATAAAGGAGCAACATCATTTATAAAAGAAATATGCGGAAAAACATGTCTAATCCCATGGTCCTAGCAACGCGCCTCCGTCACTCGCCCTGCACGTCCTTAGCCTTACCTGAAAAACATTTTGAAAAGAAAGGGTGAGTATTGTAAAGACAATACCCAGTAAGTGACCTCGCTACCGAGGTTTGGGATATGCATACACATACAATCATGACTTTTAAACTTGTTCGAGATGTACATATGCGGGACCTAAAACTTTCTCATATTGTCAGGTCTTTAATCCATGACTTCCTTTTTATTTGTGTGGCCGACTGGTCATCCTGAGTCATATCATTTTGAGTCCCTCACAGACCCCTGTCATAATTTGAGTCCCTCACAGACCCCTGTAATAATTTGAGTCCTCACGGACCCACACTTTGACCCATAGGGTCTCTATTGCATGTTTGACCATGCACATAATGCTCTCGGGAGACCAATGTCCACACTTTTCATTAATTCATTTCATGACATACATAACATGCATGAGGTCCCATCATTCATCATAATTATCGTGTACATGCCACAACCATTATCAATAATATGCAAATCATGACTTTTCACCTCAGATAGGGCGTAATACTCGCGTATACAAATCATGCAATATTCTCATAGATAATACTGTACTATCCTCACATGAAATACTGGAATATCATTACATAAAATGCAAAGGCATTCTCGCATAAAATACTAGGATTTTCTCGCATAAAATATTGAGATATCTTCTCATAGAATATCAAAGTATTTTTCACATAAAATCTCGGGATATTCTCATATAAAAATCATTAAATCCTTTTAAGTAAAATATCGTACTAATTTCACATAAAATATTGAAGTTCGTTTTCTTTAATCCCATTAAAAAGATTCGGCACAAGGTCCCTTACCTTAGCTCCGATTTCGCTCCAAAACTTAACCGAACTCCTTGACTACTCTTCCTTTAGTAGAACCTGAATCGCACAACAATTCGAAATTATTCACCGAGCCTTCACTAAATTCATAATTGTAAAGGTACTTAACTCAAGTCCTTACAATTTCATGCCTCGCTTACCTCGGGTTCAACGCGAGAACTCAATATTCCTTAGTTTGTTTTGGCGTTTGACCTCCAATTCCGCTCCAAGTTTAGTCCCTACAAGTTGTGTTCGAAACCGTAGTTAAACTCCCAATCAGACTCTTAGATAAATAATGGGTCGCGATTTAATCCTTCAACAACATCGAAGCTAAACACGAACGCTCACCGGGATGTAATTCCGCTCATCATAAGATATTGCTTTGGCGGCGCGGATCGGGCGAAGGCGGGCGTCAACGGCAGCAGATTGTTCGTGGCTCGTCGCGGTGGTGGCGGGCGCCGCGTATGGACCCTGGTCTTTGCCGGACTTCAACGGAGAGAGCCTGCTGCTTGAAAGCTCCTCACGTCGGCGGCTGGAGCTTCGTGACGTCCGGCGTAGGAGGTTACACCGCTGATCAATAAACCCCTCGTCGACGGCTGAAGCTTCGTGAAACTCGGCGCAAGGAACGACGCGGCTGGAGTCTTCTTCGGCTGCCGCTGATTGATCAGACGCGGCTCCTCTTCGTGGACGTGAGTTCGATCGGCGGTAGGGTCTTCTTCGGCTGGACGTGCGTGGTCGGCGGCGTAAACGACTGAAGACAGATGCTTGTGGGTCGGCTCGAGGTTCGGCGATCGTCTGTGCTCGTGGATCGACCGGCGAGGGCTGCTGCACAGGTGGTTTCGTGAATCGGCCGGCGGTAGCTGCTGTGGTTGAGTATTCACGGCTAGGGCAAAAATAGGAGAAGATGAAGCTTGTTAGATTTAGGATTAGGTTTTTCAGCTAGGGCAACACTAGGAGCTTGAAGGAGGAGAAGAGATGATGGCAATTAGGGTTAGGGTTTTCTTGTTTGTGATTACACTTAAGGAGACTATATACTACCAAATTAGGTTAAATTCCTCTTGCCAAACGTAACCCTCATTTAAACATTAATAACCAAAGTGCCATTGCCTCTCCCTTTTCTTTTAATTTTAATAGATAAAAATCTAAAGGAGAATATTTGGCTTTAAACTAAATAAAATCAAGGACTCATTAGCACCGAGCTTGATGAAATTCACCAATTCACTAGGCACACACAGGTTGAAAGGACGCTAAATAAAATAAATAATTAGTACACGTGGTCGTGTGGTCGTCACAATCTTCCTCCTTAAGAACTTTCGTCCTCGAAAGTTCCTATTCTTGAAATAGTTACGGATATTTAGCTCGCACTTCTTCTTCTCGCTCCTGGGTAGCTTCTTCCGTGCGGTGGTTTTGCCACAACACTTTAACTAAGCCGATCTCAGTTCACGGAGGGTCTTTCGATCTCTCGCAATAATGCATGGCACTTGGTCGTTCGCCATAACTCGGATCTTACGCTAGCGCAATGGTTGAAGTCTACGACATGAGTCGAATGCGGAACATACTTTCTCAACATGGAGACATGAAACACGTTATGAACCATTTGAAGGGAAGCGCGGCGGTGCTAATCAGAGGCCACTACACCAATCCTCTCTAAAATCTCAAATGGTCCGATGAATCGCGGACTCAATTTCCCTTTCGGCCAAACCTTAGAATTCCCTTCATTGGGGCCACCTTAAGAAATCGTGGTCCCCAACATCGAATTCTAGGTCCCTTCGTCTCGCGTCGGCATAACTCTTACATGCGCTTTGGGCGGTGCGCATCCGCGCCCTAATCTTTTATACCGCATCATTTGTGACTGTACCAACTCTGGACCCAATAATCGGCGTTCACCAACCTCCTCCCGAAGACGGGAGTTCTCGCAACGTTTTCCATAGAGAGCTTCAAAGGGAGTCATTCCGATGGTCGATCGATAAATCGTTATTGTAAGCAAACTCCATCAAATGCAAATGAGTGTCCCAACTCACCGGGAAGTCTAAGGTGCAAGCTCGCATGCAGATCTTCTAATATCTGGTTTAAACGTTAAAATCGCCCATCCGTCATGGATGAAAAGTCATACTAAAGTTCAATCTGCGAACCTAACGCTCTCAGTAAACTCCTCCGTAAATTGGAGGTGAAACGTGGATCCTCATGCGAAATAATCTTGACCGGAATCCCATGCAAACGGATTATCTCTTCCAAGTAAAGCCGCGCCCACTTATCCAGTAGAATAGGTGGGTTTCCTGTATGAAATGTGCCGACTTGGTTAATCTGGCCCACTATGACCCAAATCACCGAGTAACCTCGTAAAGTTCTAGGCGATCAGACTATGAAATCCATAGAGATCTCCTCCCATTTCCACCGAGGTACATGTAAAGGTTGTAGTAATCCTGCGGGTCTCGCCTAGGTGCCTTTACTGTGACAAGTCAAACACTTGCGACAAACTCGCTATGTCGCGCTTCATGTTACACCACCAAAATGATCATTTGAGATCTCGATACATCTTGAAATTGCCGCCAGATGCATAGAAAATGGTGAGTTGTGGGCCTCGCTCAAGATCTCGGTTCTCGACTTGTCATCGTCGGCACACATAATCGTCCCCGAAATAGTAATCCTCCATCTGTGGATAGGGAAAACTCATCAACTCACACGTAGTCACCGCCGTAAGTTTCTCTACTAATCGAGGGTCTCCTCGCCGAGACTCAACGATCGCATCTCTCAAGGTTGGTCGTCACCGTTAAATCGAGCTAAGCGAGCCGTGGTCTTTCTCGCTAAGTCTTCGCAATTTCAGCTCGAGCAAACTTTGCTCGTAACTCGCTCTGTCGAACTCGTCTTTGAAGTATGCACCGCTTTTCTCGAGGGCATCGGCCACTACATTAGCCTTACCGGGGTGGTATTGAATGTCTATGTCATAATCCTTCACTAACTCCAACCATCTGCGTTGCCTCATGTTCAATTCCTTCTGGGTGAACAGATACTTCAGACTTTTGTGATCTGTGAAAATTTGAATTTTCTCGCCATACAGGTAGTGTCTCCAGATCTTTAATGCAAAGACCACTGCTGCTAGTTCCAAGTCATGAGTTGGATAATTCCTCTCATGCGTCTTTAATTGTCGGGACGCATAGGCTATTACCTTACCGTGCTGCATTAGAACACAACCCAAACCTTTCTTAGAAGCATCACTGTAGACCACGAAGCTCCCTGTTCCCTCGGGAACTGTAAGAATCGGGGCTGACACTAATCTGTACTTGAGTTCCTGGAAACTCGCCTCACAAGCATCATCCCAAACAAATGAGTTTCCCTTGCGCGTCAGCTGAGTCATAGGCATGGCTATCTTGGCAAAATCCTGCACGAAACGTCTATAGTATCCTGCAAGACCCAGAAAACTACGTACCTCTGTAACGGTGGTCGGACGAGGCCACTGTGTGACGGCCTCCACTTTTCTTTGGGTCAACAGAGACTCGACCGGACACCACATGTCCTAAGAAAGATACCTGTCTGAGCCAGAATTCACACTTGGAAAATTTTGCATATAACTTATTCTCTCTCAACGTGAGTAAAACTTTTCTCAGGTGTCTTTCATGATCTTCATCGCATCTGGAGTATATCAGAATATCGTCAATGAACACAATCACGAACGTATCTAGAAACTCTTTGAATAAACGGTTCATGAAGTCCATGAAAGCGGCGGGGCGTTGGTCAAACCAAACGGCATCACCGTGAACTCGTAATGCCCATAACGTGATCCGAATCTTTGTTTTAGGGATATCCTCTTCACCGATTCTCAATCGGTGGTAGCTTTGATCTCGAGATCAATCTTGGAGAACACTCTGTTGCTCCTTAATCGATCGAACAAATCATCTATTCGGGAGAGGGTATTTATTCTTGATCGTAACTTTATTCAACTCCTCGTAATCTATACACGGCGCATGGATCCGTCTTTCTTTTCACGAACAATACAGTGCTCCCCAGGCGAAACGCTTGGGCGTATAAACCCTTGTCCATGAAGTCCTGCAATCGTAGTTTCGATTCTTTCAACTCTGCGGTGCCATTCTCATGCGGTGCCTTGGATATCGGGTCGTCCCTAATTCCAATCCGATGTTAAAATCTACCTCTCTGACCGGAGGTATTCTGGGGAGGTCCTCGGGGAAGACGTCTGTGAATTCATTCACCACTGGTACCGATGTCACTGAGATCTCTGTGCACCTTGCATCTAGTATGCAAGCTAAGACGCCCCAAGCTCCCCGATGTAATAACTTTCTGGCCTTAAGGGCAGTAATTACCTTAGGCCTACTTCCTGCTATCGTGCCTCTGAACTTGTAGCCAGGTTGGTCGGGAGGAGTAAACACTACCTCCTTCCTGAAACAATCGATGCAAGCATGGTTCTGCGCTAACCAGTCCATGCCCAATATCACATCAAAGTCAAACATGTCTAAGACTACTAGATTTACTGTTAACTCATGGTCTGCGATGGTCACACTACCATCCTTGACTTTCATAGTGGCTAACAAATTTATCCCCGCAGGAGTGGAGACAGACAGAGCATACTGTAACCGTTCTAGTTCTAACTCAGCTTGACTTACAAAGGATGCAGAAATAAAAGAGTGTGTAGAACCAGAATCAAATAATACAAAGGCAAGGTGCCCAAGTAATGGGAGTGTACCTGTAACCACTGAGTCTGAGCCATAGATGTTTTTACTGGTGCTTGCATAAGCTCTTCCTTGATGTATGACAGGCTTCACAGCAGTCCCACTATTGATAACCTGAGGTTGGCTAGTGCTGGCTTGACTCGGGCAGCTATTAGCTCTGTGCCCTTCTTTCCCACATCTGAAGCACACTCCGGACCGGGCCAAACACTTACCCAGTCTTTGCTACCACGCTCTTTGCTGCCGTGGCTTATCTCCACTGTTATTTCCCGTTCTGTTGACCTGTGGTTTCTGACCTGAACCTGCACGAAAATGTCCTGGCCTATGCGGTGTACGCTGGGGACGCTGTGAGCTTGAATTTGGCTGGTCCCACTTCCTCTTATGATTTGCCATGGGCTGCCCCGGGTTAACCACTACCTGCTGTGCAGTCTGCGCCTGCACCCAAATCAATTCCGCCACTCTCACTGCGGAGGCATAATCAGGAGGTGCTAGTGCTTGAATGAAGCCTCGAACATTCTCATCCAGTCCCATAATGAAGCGCTCTGTTTTCTTTGCCTCTGTGTCAACCAGTTCGGGGGCAAAGCGTGACAAACGGGTAAATTCCCTCTCATATACCTCCACTGCCCTCCTGTTCTGGCCAAGCTGTAAGAATTCTGCCTGCTTCCTGTAACGAGCTGCAGCAGGATAAAATTTCCGCCAGAACGCTTCCTTAAACAGATTCCAGGTAATCGTTTCTCCGCTGGCGACAATGGTTCCCTGGGCGGACTCCCACCATAAATACGCGTCATCCCTCAGCATAAAGGTAGCACAGGACACCCTCTGGTCCTCAGGGCAATTCATCAGCCTGAAAATGGTCTCAATGGAGGACAGCCACAACTCGGCCACAGTGGGGTCACTGGAAGACCCATCGAAAGATCTGGGATCATACTTCCTGAAGTCCTTCAGATATCGAGACTCCAGAGTTGCATCGTTTCGCCCCTGATTTACTTGAGCCAGCTGAGTGGCTACTGTAGCTCGCACTAGACTCTGCATAGCCTCCACCATCATAGTCATAACGTTGGTGTTCCCTTGATCGCCACCGAGCGATCGCAGTGCATTCTCCTGGCGACCAGGCTGGTCCTGGGGGAGGTCTCGTACGGGTGGAGCAACCTCTTCCTGTTCCAGTGGTAATTCCGGTTGGGCGTCAACGTGTTCCCTTGCCCTCCGGCCCCTACCACGTCCCCTACCTCTCCCTCGACCTCTAGGTGGCATTTTGTCGATACTACAATACAGAGAGTTTCTAACTCAGTTTCTTTACTTTCTAACCATAAGATAGGGTCACCCCTTGGGGTTTTAAGTTCATGTATATGCATAAGACAGAATCACATCATAATCATTTACTTAATTAGTAAAATACTAGAACGTACCTGGCGGTGACCGGAACGCGTTGTTCAACCATGGGAACTACTCTGTGCTTACTCTGTAAGCAAGTCTACAGAACCCTTAAACCTAGGGCTCTGATACCAACTGTAACGCCCCTACTTTTCTATGACTAAACTCTTAGGGACATTACTACACATGCATGCATTTATAGGCCAAGAGATAAAAGATCTTAAAAGAAAACCTCCAACTGAAATAATTTGTCTTTAGGGATCCCAAATAAAACATTCGAAACAGATAAAAAGGAGCAGTTTAGCATGGCCTGTTTAAAATCTGTAAAGTAAATTTAAACCTCCAAAAACATAAAGGAGCAACATCATTTATAAAAGAAATATGCGGAAAAACATGTCTAATCCCATGGTCCTAGCAGCGCGCCTCCGTCACTCGCCTCTGCACGTCCTTAGCCTTACACAAAAACATTTTGAAAAGAAAGGGTGAGTATTGTAAAGACAATACCCGAGTAAGTGACCTCGCTACTGAGAGGTTTGGGATATGCATACACATACAATCATGTCTTTTAAACTTGTTCGAGATGTACATATGCGGGACCTAAAACTTTCTCATATTGTCGTGTCTTTAATCCATGACTTTCTTTTTATTTGTGTGGCCGATCGGTCATCCCGAGTCATATCATTTTGAGTCCCTCACGCACCCTGTCATAATTTGAGTCCCTCATGCACCCTGTAATAATTTGAGTCCTCACGGACCCACGTAATTTGATCCATAGGGTCTCTATTGCATGTTTGACCATGCACATAATGCTCTCGGAGACCAATGTCCACACTTTTCATTAATTCATTTCATGACATACATAACATGCATGAGGTCCCATCATTCATCATAATTATCGTGTACATGCCACAACCATTATCAATAATATGCAAATCATGACTTTTCACCTCGGATAGGGGCGTAATACTCACAGTATACAAATCATGCAATATTCTCATAGATAATACTTTGTACTATCCTCACATGAAATCTTTGGAATATCATTACATAAAATGCAAAGGCATTCTCGCATAAAATACTAGGATTTTCTCGCATAAAATATTGAGATATCTTCTCATAGAATATCAAAGTATTTTTCACATAAAATCTCTGGATATTCTCATATAAAAATCATTAAATCCTTTTAAGTAAAATATCGTACTAATTTCACATAAAATATTGAAGTTCGTTTTCTTTAATCCCATTAAAAAGATTCGGCACAAGGTCCCTTACCTTAGCTCCGATTTCGCTCCAAAACTTAACCGAACTCCTTGACTACTCTTCCTTTAGTAGAACCTGAATCGCACAACAATTCGAAATTATTCACCGAGCCTTCACTAAATTCATAATTGTAAAGGTACTTAACTCAAGTCCTTACAATTTCATGCCTCGCTTACCTCGGGTTCAACGCGAGAACTCAATATTCCTTAGTTTGTTTTGGCGTTTGACCTCCAATTCCGCTCCAAGTTTAGTCCTACAAGTTGTGTTCAAACCGTAGTTAAACTCCCAATCGGACTCTTAGATAAATAATGGGTCGCGATTTAATCCTTCAACAACATCGAAGCTAAACACGAACGCTCACCGGGATGTAATTCCGCTACTGTAAGATATTGCTTTGGCCGCGCGCAGTGATCGGAGGCGGCCGGGCGTCAACGGCAGCAGCTTGTTCGTGTGGCTCGTCACGGTGGTGGCGGGCGCGTATGGACCCTCGGTGTTGCCGGACTTCAACGGAGAGAGCTCGCCGCTTGAGCTCTCCTCACGTCGGCGGTGGGAGCTTCGTGACGTCCGGCGTAGGAGGTTACACCGCCCGATCAATAAACCCTTCGCCGATCGGCCAAGTGAAGCCCGTGAAACTTCGGCGCAAGGAACGACGCGGTGGAGTCTTCTTCGCCGCCACGATTGATCGACGCGCTCTCTTCGTGGACGTGAGTTCGATCGGCGGTAGGGTCTTCTTGGTTTGGGCGACGCGTGGTCGTGGCGTAAGCGCAAACGAAAAAGAGATGCTTGTGGGTCGGCTCGAGGTTCGCGATCGTGCGTGCTCGTGGATCGACCGCGCGAGGTCAGCTGCCGCAGTGGTTTCGTGAATCGGCCGGCGGTAGCTGCTGTGGTTGAGTATTCACGGCTAGGGCAAAAATAGGAGAAGATGAAGCTTGTTAGATTTAGGATTAGGGTTTTCAGCTAGGGCAACACTAGGAGCTTGAAGGAGGAGAAGAGATGATGGCAATTAGGGTTAGGGTTTTCTTGTTTGTGATTACACTTAAGGAGACTATATACTACCAAATTAGGTTAAATTCCTCTTGCCAAACGTAACCCTCATTTAAACATTAATAACCAAAGTGTCATTGCCTCTCCCTTTTCTTTTAATTTTAATAGATAAAAATCTAAAGGAGAATATTTGGCTTTAAACTAAATAAAATCAAGGACTCATTAGCACCGAGCTTGATGAAATTCACCAATTCACTAGGCACACACAGGTTGAAAGGACGCTAAATAAAATAAATAATTAGTACCTGTGGTCGTGGTCGTCACAATCTAAATGCCAAATTGTGAAAACATCCAATTTTGCAACATTACAATTTCACCAAATTGAATGCAATACCCTCCTCGTTTTTGACAAATTTCTAACATAATCAAGAGGAACAACGGCTCTGATACCAATTGAAATGATTGAATTCCGATGCGGAAGCGATTGATCGCGTTTGTTCTGGATTATGTTCATATAGAAACTACAAAAACGGAAACTATAGGCTAAGGCCACTTACGAAAGCATAGTAGATTAAGGATTACCTTTGAAGATTCAATTCTTCTCGTAATCCTCTTGTCGTCTATGATTTCTTCGTCCTCTACGATCGAACACCTCCAAAATGTCTTCACGGTTGTTCTCTAGGAAAGGGAGAGAAATGGGAACTCCTTTTGGAGGAGAGAATTCTAGAGAAGGAAAATGAGAGTGTGTTCTTGGAGTTTTTGCTAGATTGCAAAAATCTACCAAATCCCTTAAGTCCCTTAATTTGCATCCAAAAGGATGATTATATAGGAAATGTGGGTGGAGAATTATTATGCCACTATTTCCACTAATTATCCATTATGCAAACCCCATTTGCATAATCGTGTAATATAAGGTATCAAATACCTTATTATGTAAAGCACATTTACATAAAGTGGAAATTAAACTGAATCATATTCAATTTCCATATCTCTCAAATTAATTTATGTAATTATGCCTTAATTCCACAATTAGGCAATAATATGGTTTATTATGAATCATATGCACATTAAACTATATTTTATATCATATTCACATTAAACTATATTTTATATCGATTATATCATATATAATTAATATAATTCCCTAAATTGTATTTGAACACTTCAAATTCATTCCAAAACTTTATACCCTCATTAATCCATATTGAGCCAACCGAGGGACCAAATGGACATATAGATCATGAGCTCTAACGATACGAGATTAACTTGAACGGATTGAAATTCCTGCAGCGGAAACGACTTTGAATGTCGTGGTGTTCGTTGTGAAAATTGTTTCTTAAAATTAAATTAAACTCTTTAATTCTAGGTTAAACATGCAATTAGAAGAAGGAAAAAACAGTAAAGTAAAATACTTACTTGTTGAAGAACAATTCCTCGCTGATTCCTTCTCCAATCTCGATCTCTTTCGTTACAACAATCTCACGAACTAGAAAGTTTGGACACCTCCAAATCGATCTTCTCGGTTGTTCTCAATCGGTTGAGGCAGAGAGGTGGAACTCCTTTTTGTTTGGATAGAGAGATTTTTCTAGAGAGAATTTGAGAGATGAGAGAGAGCTTTTGGATGAAAATCCAAAAAATGAGAAGTAAGTTGTCAAAACCTTCTTGCAAAGGTCTTTATATAATGCTGAGAAGTGGAGTTAAAATCTCCACCAATTCACCATTTTACCACAACCATATAATATGCAAATCATATTTACATATCATATACAATAAGGTATCTCATACCTTATTATACAAATCTCATTTGTATAATTGTGAAAATTTTAAATTGAATCATATTCAATTTAATTTCTCTCAATTCAATTTCTTCAAATTAGCACTAATTAATCAATTAGGCTAACCTATAGTTTATTATGAATCTCATTCACATTAAACTATATATTATGTCAATTATATCTCATATATCTCATATAAATCACATAAATACCCTTTTAATGAATTTGAACACTTCAAATCCACACCAAACTGTAAACCCTCAATTTATCCAGTTTGAGTCAACCGAGGGACCTAATGAACTTACAGATGACGAGATCTAATGATCCGAGATTAACCTGTCAAACTTTTTGACCCGGTTATTCAACATTCATTAGCTACTGTAACACTCCACTAAAGCCCGTAGTTACACTCCCATCACTATCGGACAAGTTGTGTCCATCGATATAACCAATGCCCGTGAGTCGACCATTCACAGGTTGTTCGTAGACATTGTTAGGTCAAATTACGGTTTTACTCCTATGTCTACCTCTTGCTCCCTAAGTCCCACTGCTACTCTAATGAACAACAACGTTGCATGGTCCAACAATAAACAACATCCCTTTCGGCCTAGTGAGAGGGTGGGACCCGTTGTCCAAGCCTTGGAGACAACACTTAAGGGAACAACCCCTCTATTTTCCCTAAGGTCGGGAACAAGTGAATTCCATCTCGCATAGTCAAGTTCTCAGCTTCCCACGTGGTCCTGCCTTTAGAAGATAGGCATATTCGATGAGTAATTGTGACCACCCTCACCCATACTAGTCAAAGGACAGAACCTGCAGACAGGAGTCCGTAACACACTAAGGATTAAGATCGAGTCACTATTGGTCATCTACGAAGTTATTAGCCCTATACTGTTAACGGTGTTACATCAGTAAGTCAAATAATTCACGGTCAGGTCTTGTACAATATCATTGCACAGGATGCCCCCACTCCATGTCAACCACATGAACGAGTTAGATCAGCTCGTTTGTATCTAATACAAAGCGAGTCGCATCCATAGTGTATCCAGTATTTGGTCTCCAATCCTATCCGTATACTGTAGACCGTTCGAGTCATTTACTCGAACGTGATCCTCCGTGTGTGTCCACTACACACCCTTCAAGTTCTTGTTCTCTCATAATTCAATGACCCTGGAGCTTAGTTTATTGGATTAAGTTTGTAAATATGCGAGACAAAAAAGTGATGAAAAATAACTCTTATATATTTCAATAAGCAATGTTACAAACATATACGAGATTAGGACATCCATCTCAACATAACTAATCAAACTCTTTGACCCCGTTAATCAACATTCGTTAACTACGAGTCACTCCACTATAGACTCTAGCTTCACTCTCCTCACTGTAGGACAAGTTGTGTCCATTGATATAACCAATGCTCGTGAGTCAACCCCTCACACGTCGTTCGTAGTCACAATTGGGTCAAATTACCGTTTACACCTGTGATTACATCTCGCTCCTTAAGCACCATTGATGCACTAATGAAACAACAAGTTTATGGTCCAACCATAAAACAGCGTCCCTCTCGGGCCAGCGAGAGGGAGGGGCCCCATTATTCAAGACCTAGATTCAGTTCTTAAGGGAACAACCAATCTAGTTATCCTAGGTCAGGAACAAGTGAATTCCTTTTTGTGAAGTTAAGCCCCCAGCTCCCCTTCGAGGTTTCATCCCTAAGAAGGTAGGCATATTGAGTCGGCAGCTATGGCCACTCTCACCCGTGTGAGTCTAAGGATAAACCCCCGCAGACAGGAGTTCATAACTCGCTCAGGATTCCGGTCGAGTCACTAATAGTCATCATTGAATTATTAGTCCTAATATATCAACAATATTATTAGAGTGGTCTAATAATTCTCGGTCCGATCTTATACAATCTCATCGCACAGGATTCCCCCACTCGCATGCAACTACATGAACAAGTTGGATCGCCTCGTTTGTATCAAATACAATGTGGGTCACACTCATAGTATTACCATGATGATGTTCCCAACCTTATCCATGTACTATAGACCATTTCGGTCATCTACTTGAACTTGATCCTAGCTTTGTGTCAACTACACACTGTTCAAGATCTCCTAAATGTGACCTCGGAGCTTAGTTTATTAGATTTAAGTTTGTAACTGCGAGAATACAAGGTTTAAGGAAAAATAACACTTTTATTTATTTCCTTGAAATAATTACAAATACATGAGTTTAGGGCATAAATCCCAACAAAGAACCATATTGATAAGTCGCTGTCTTCGTCGGGCGTCCAAGCATCTTCGGCGTCGCGCCGATCGAAGAATCGCTTCACCGCACTCTATTCAACCAGTCGTTACCGCGAGTCGAAGCAACCCCATCCGTGAGAGATCCTTTGTCGCCGACACAGCAAGAAAACTCGTCACCTCGCGCTCGGACAACCCGATTTTCAGCTGCCTCGCACCACGTCGAACGCCAGCTGTCATCATGAAGCTTTCGTCGAGCATCTCACCAGCCTCCCCCGACTGTCGGTTCATCAGTAGCGAGTCGCTTCTCCATCCTTTCTAGTTGCCTCCTCCGTCGTGTTGTTGCATACAGTCCGGCCAGCCGTGCACGCCTAAGCCACCAGCACCCTTTTGTCTACTCACTGATGTGTTGTCGAAGCCAAGTCACACATGAAATCAGCGTCGGTCTACTTTTTTGTACAATTTGGTTCGAGTTTTTGGTGTATTTTTTACCGGTTTTGATTGAGATGGGACCGACTCCAGATAGATCGGCTCACACAATCAAAAGCTACGCTCCACGCGCCACATCTGTTGTTGCTCGCTGGAGTTAGCCAACCCGATTAGTTTCGTTCCCCCGAGTCCATTTGAAGCCTATATTAGTGGTAATTCAGCTAGTTATTGTTGAATTTCAAAGATAAGATTAATTATGTGCATGAATTAAATTAGGGAATTTATGGATTTGATTATTTAGGGGTCGATTTATTAGTCCAATGGAGAGGGACGTCAAAGTAGGAACAGATTTTTAGTAGATTTTGGAGCTAAATTTAAGGTAAGAGATCTCACGTCGAACTCTTTAAAATGAGATTAATAGTTTCTAAAAGGATCTTTTGAACAATGAACCTTTAATGTTATTTTACGTATTTAGTGACTTCTTTTCTATGTTTTACCATCCTTGAAAATTGTTATGCACTGATTGTTTTGAGCTTAAATGTTATGAAAGGTATGTTATGATATGTGATTTAATGTTATTCTATGACATGTGCATCATAGTTTATGAAAGAATGATGAGACCTCATGCATGATTGTATGTACATGATAAGATTATGAATAGTTGTGGAAATTATGCTCCATAAGATTCTAGGGGTTTTGAGAGGACTCCATATTACACAGGAGTCTTCGGACTCAACATGCTCTCGGGGTTTGGGATGACTCCATATGATAGGAGCCATCAGACTCAACATGCTCTCTAGAGAACTTAATTGACCATTAAAAGCCAAAGAAAATAGTCATGATAGTTTTAGACAAAGTTAGGTCCCACACATGAAAGTTTTAAAGACATGTTTGTATGTGTATGCATATCCCAAATCTCAGTAGTGAGGTCATTTACTGAGTATTATTTTTATAATACTCACCCTTTCTTTTTAAAATGTTTTCAGGTAAAGGCTAGGGCATACAAGGCGAGTGACGGGAATGCGTTATGAAGGCCATGGGGACTAAGCCATGAATTCCACATTTTTGTTTCAGTAGTTATTTTTCATTGATTTCATTTTCCGCTTTATTAGCATAGAGAAATTCAAATTGAGGCCAAGCTTATTTATGTCATTTAAATGTTTTGACTATTGGGATCCCTAAAAGTGGTTTTGACGGTGTTTTAAATTGAATTTATTTTTATTATATTTTATGGCCCAAAAAAACCGGATGCGTGAAAAGTAACGTCCCTAGGAAGTGTGTCTTAAAAGTTAAGGGTGTTACAAATCCCAATCTAAAAATCAAATTTTCGAACATGAATCCCTATTTATGTTTTCAACTAATCCAATATTTAAATTATACTTAAATATGTCCACTTCTTCTTGATCATAGTTTAATTCATGATTAAGCTATGCCACGTTAAATATATCGCATATAATTAACGTTTTCTCCCAAAACAAAATTTGAACAATTCAAATTCTTTTCTCTCAAATTGTTACAAGGCTTAGTCCGAGCTAGTAAGGGGGACCTAATGGACCTATAGATCATGATCTCCAACGATACGAGATTAACCGGTCAAACTCTTTAGCCTACCTAATCAACATTCGTTAACCAACAAGACACTTGTTGCGTAAATGTTGTCATACCGTAAGTGTACGGGTCAAGTTTTAATATAGTGAGATTGAGTACGAGTATCGTCCATAGGATTGAGTTATTTAATTCAATTAATTCCTACAAATATCACCACTCAATTTTATCTAGAAAAAAAATAAAACTTTGTGTGAAGAAAAGTAAAATAACAAACAGTGAAAATTAGAAACAATCAGTAGAGAAAAGTATCTTAGGGACAAGATTTCACCAATCAATCGACTATTTCATTGAGGTCATGCTAATGGAGAATTGCACTGCTTTTATAAACCAAGAATCTCACATAATAAATGACTCTCTCGAGGCAAGTGAATCTCATGCATGAAAATAAAACCAACATCTCTGTCTAGCTTTTAAAAATCAAGCATGACATTTGGTTCAATTTTTTTATGATTTCTAATAGCACCCTAATCACTCTCATGTCAAAGTAACTATCAGACATGCAATCGAGATCAAATAGAAACTATCTTTCTCAAGCATAATTTAGATCTAAGAATAAATAAACTGTGATCAAGAATCTATAAGCTTTAAGGATGCAACTGCATGAATAAAGCAGTGCAATAATCCAAAGCAGTCGAATCAAATAAATAGTCTAATCAAAAGACTACTTCTATCCCTAAGAAAATACTTTTGGCTACTCATGTCCACTATAAAAAAAACTAAACTTAAATACAAAACCATCGTTTAACAAACACAAAGTCGAAAAGATGAAGAAAGAACTATCGTGGTGTGAGCTCTATGTGAAAAAGGTGTTTTGGCTTCGATCCCGACACCTATCACAAACCTTGAGCTTCAGAAATCTCTTACTTGAACTCCTAAGTTGCCTCCTTACAGTCCCTCACACTTAAATTTCGACAATGGTATTGTCTCTTTCCAAAAAGTCCTTCAATTTTAGGCAAAACTATCATTTTATAGCAATTGGCACGATGTTGCAACCCTGGCATAGCGTTGCAACGCGACAACAGCATACAACGCGCACGCTATCGAACTGCCGTTGCGACACTGCAAACGCCGTCACCATGGGTGTTCAAGGCTGAAAGCCCGCGAGTTTGGCGTCTCAATGCCCAAATCAGCGTTGCAACGCTGTGGGCTCGGGTCTTAAGGCTTGTTTAGGCTCTCTCCTTCCATTTGCTTCAATTTTTATGCTCCATTAGCCTCAATTTGATCTATTTTACTTCAATATCTCTCTGTGTGCTCTATTAATGCTCATAACCTGAAATTCAATGATTTAAACACATGAAAGCTCTAAAATTATCACAAAAGTTAAAAGAATCTAAGCCTGAGGGTAGCACATTTTGTGTGCTATCAAACACCCCCAAACTTAAACATTTGCTAGTCCTCAAGCATACTCAAGAAAAGGAAAGATTTATCAATGTGAGATCTCTACTACTTAAGACTCAAACTTTAGGAATTCTGTGAATCAGAAAAGAATATCATCAACATGATAACAATGATTAAAGACTAAATAGTAAGATATTAAAATTGGATCAAACCATTCCTTGAGTGGATGTGTGCTAGGCTTTTCTAGTTCAATCCTTACAAGCCCAAGATAACCTTTTTAAGTCCTCTATTCATCTTCCCTCTACAATAGCCCTAGGATCCAAATCTTCAGTTTATTTACACAATCAGAAGGTTTTACCTTTTTCATATGCTTCTCTCTTACCCTCAAACTTGCACTTTATTCCACCAACACTTTACTTTTGCATGGAGTGAATCTTCAAGTCATCTATGCCTTCGCTCCAACATACTAACACTTTGTGGTGAAAATAGCTGACTACGAGCATAGATCACCATACAATTGTCATGGACTACTCACATCCTAAGTGATTAAATTGTAGAGATTTGTAGTTAATCACAACACTCTAGATGTTGGAGTACCCTCCCTTTATGAAATATTTATTTTTCTTATTTTTTCTTATTTTTTATTTATTTTTTCTTTTATAAGGGGATAAAATTTTAATCAGCTCCTATGCCTATCGAGGTGACAACGATCTTCTGGAGAAAATAAACCTGTCCCAAGCATTCAGAACCATCCTAGAATCTGCTAAGTGCATTCAGATTTCAAGGAATTCTCTAATCAATTCTAACCATCTTAAAACTAGAATTTAACCAAGGTTCCTCAAAAGATGAAAATTATCCAAAATTCAAAATTAAATCTCATCAAGGGATTATCATAGTCAAAGTAACAAGAGAGAACTTACAATGCGTTCTCAATTTCCATAATCCTGAGATCATTTAAATACCAACAAATTCATAATAGAACCAGGAGTCAAATAAAAATGAAAATACACAAAAGAGTTCACACAATCACCCCAAACTGTAAAATAAACATGGTCCTCAATGTTTAAATAAACACAAATGTAACATCTTAACAATAAATTAGGGGAAGAAAAAGAACAGTACAACCCTGAACTCAAATAAAGATCTCACTCCTCATCAGATGGAGTGTATGAAGGCATAGGCTCGGGAAAAGTAGGATCAAACCATCAATGTGTCGGAGGCAGTCATACAGATGTCAGTTGGATGGCTCATTCTAATGCAAATGACTCATGATTTGCGCTCCTGCCGACAACTCTTAGTCTCGTGCTAACTAAAACGCTCCTCCAAGCTTGCCACTACACTCATCAGACTCTGATAATCAGGATGAGGAAATGGATGCAGAGGATCCTGTCTCATCTCCTCAGGCATCTCGACACCAACAACATCAAAGAAATAATCTGGGTCGTCAGGATGCACACCTGCATCCCCCTCGTGGTCTTGCTCTCTAAGACCCATGATGTAGTTCTTGTCCATCACTCCCTTAGGATGGATCAACTCCTCATCAGATGTCCATGTGACCCCAGCTAGTCGACCTAGGGAAGTGATCAAAGAAGAGTGTCCCAACCCCCTGGTGATCAAAGAAGAATTCCCACACAATGGGAACCACCCCAACTTCAGGCTGCTGCACTAACACCTCCTAGTGTCGTTGAACAATTTTTTTAATATAGGTCAATATGGTGGGAGTCGTCAGGGGCGATGCCACGCTCAGGAACGAGAGCGCGAAATACGACATAACTCTGATAACGACCCGCAACATGGTCGTCTACAAACTTTTGCTAGTCAAACTCCGAACAAGAGGTGGTGGCTCTTTTTTCTTTTCTCGATGCCATTCGTGTCACTCAAGAGGTCAGAAAGTAAGACAACCACGGTTGAACCCTTGATTTGGTGAAGAAGAGCCTGCAAATGGTGTCAATCTACCACAAAAAGCAAGAAAATGAGTGGAGAAATGAGTGGGTATGAAGAAATGGGAAGAATCACCTTAAAATTGAAAGAGATTGATGGGAGAAGAGAGAAAAGAGAAGAGAAGAAGAAAATTGGGGCAAAATGTTAGGGTTCGGGCAAAATTTTGAACTTAAAGTTTCAGATTTCGTGATAACATTGCAACGCTCGCCCACGCGGACTTTTCAACAAGCAGACTACATGGCGTTGCAACGCGAGCCCCTAGGTTGCAACGCCGTGTTTAAAACCCTTTTTTTTAAACGATGAGTTGCCTCTCATTCAGCGCTTTCTTTAACGTCTTTAGCTAGACCAATTAATGTTGGATCAAGGGACTGCACAGTCAGTGAGGGTGACGTTCTCCAAATGTCGTTCCTTGTCACCATAGTAATATTTCATTCGTTGTCCATTTACCTTGAACAGTTTCTCATCTTTGCCCTCTAGCTCGATTGCCCATATTGGAAGACCTCCTTCACAATGAATGGTCCTGCCCATATTGATTTTAATTTGCCTGGAAACAAACGTAAGCGAGAGTTAAAAAGGAGAACTTGCTGACTAGGAGAAAATGTTTGATTTTTGATTTGTTAATCATACCATCGAGTTGTTCTTTCTATATATACTTTGGCATTCTAGTAGGCTTGATGTCTGAATTCCTCCATTTCATTGATCAGCAGTAGTCTTTGATCGCCCGCTTTGTGAAGGTCAGAGTTGAGTGTTTTGATGGCTTAGTAGGGTTTACGCTCCAGCTCTACAGGCAAATGGCACGCCTTACTAAACACCAATCAGTACGGTGACATGCCTATCGGTGTTTTAAAGGTTGTGTGATATGCCCATAATGCTTCATCTAGTTTTAATGTCCAATCCTTCCTGTTAGTCTTGACTGTTTTCTCCATGATTAATTTGATTTCT
The DNA here is from genome assembly GCA_036507285.1 of Trichosanthes cucumerina. Classification (NCBI taxonomy): domain Eukaryota; kingdom Viridiplantae; phylum Streptophyta; class Magnoliopsida; order Cucurbitales; family Cucurbitaceae; genus Trichosanthes; species Trichosanthes cucumerina. The sequence continues at coordinate 71,544,246 of CM071838.1, forward strand.
TTATTTGAGATTTCTGCCTGGCCATTTCTCTAAGGATTATATGCCAATGGGACCTTATGTTTAACTTCATACCTGGCTAACAAAGAATCAAACAGTTTATTGCAAAAGTGGTGCCCTTATCACTAATAATAGCTTGAGAGGTGCCAAATCTCGTGAAACTATTCATGTGTAAAAACTTGACCACAACACGATCATCATTTTTCTTAATGGTAATGGCCTCTACCCACTTAGATACATAATCTACTGCAACCAAGATATAGAGATAATCATGTGAAAAAGGAACTAGCCCCATAAAATCAATCCCCCAAACATCAAATAATTCAACTTCAAGAATTAGAATTAGAGGAAGTTCATGATGATGCGAGATGTTACCTGTACACTGGCATCGATCACAGGTCCGTACAAAAGTATAACAATCTTTAAAAAGTGTAGGCCAATAAAATCCTGATTGTAATACCTTGGTAGTTGTTCGAGTGGGCCCAAAATGTCCTCCATAAGGGGAGGCATGATAGTCATTTATCATTTTACCCACTTCCTCTCAAGGTACACATCTCTTTATGAGTTGGTTTGCACAAACTTTGAATACCAGTGGATCATCCCAAAGATAAGACTTTGGAGGAATTTTTTCCTTTGTTGAAAGTTCAAATCTGGTGGCATAACTCCTGCAAGAAAATTATCATGATCAACAAACAATGGTAGAGCATCTTGTACCTGATAAAGCCTTTCATAAGAAAAGTCTTCTGTGATAAGGAGGGTGTGTGGAGTAGCCTCTTTCTCAATCTTAGACAAGTGGTCAACTACCATATTTTCACACCCCTTCCTGTCTCTGATCTTAATGTCAAATTCAAGCAACAAAAGAATCCATCTAATCAAATGAGGTTTAGCATCTTTCTTATCAAATAAGTATCTCAAAGTTGCATGATCAGTGTGCATAATAACCCTAGTCCATAACAAATAAGATCTAAATTTATCAAATGCAAACACAACAATAAGCATTTCTTTCCCAGTGGTGGTTTAATTTTGTTGTGCACTATCTAAACTTCTGCTTGCATAGTAAATGACCCTAAATTTTTTTTTTCCGACGCTGGTCTAATATTGCGCCTACAACATAGTATTTGGCATCACACATGATCTCAAATGGTTGACTCCAATCTAATACAACAATAATAGGAGTCGAAGTTAGGTTTTCTTTCAAGAAATTAAAAGCTAATAAACAGCCTTCAGTAAACACAAAGGAAACATTTTTTTCAAGTACGTTACACATGGGTTTCACAATTTTAGAAAAATCTATTATAAAACGTCTGTAAAACCCTGCATGTCCGAAAAAACTGCGAACTCCTTTCACATTCACTGGAGGTGGTAATTGTTCAATGTTTGAGATCTTGGCTCATCCACTTCAAGCCCCTTTTCAGAAACTATGTGTCCTAAAACTCTACCTTTCTTAACCATAAAATGACATTTTCCAATTTAAAACAAGGTTAGTTTCTTGGAACCTCTGCAAGGCACGAGCAGGATTACACAACCAATTATCAAATGAAAACCAAAGACAGAAAAATAATCCATAAAAACCTCCATAATCTCCTCAATCATGTCATGAAATATGGCCATCATGCAGCGTTGGAAAGTGGCAGGTGCATTGCACAATCCAAATGACATCCTCCTAAAAGCATAAGTTTCGTAAAAGCATGTGATGTGGTATTCTCCTGGTCCTCAAGTGCAATAGGAATCTGGTTATAACCTGAATAGCCATCAAGAAAATAACAGTAAGGATAACCAGCAAGTCTATCAAGCATCTGATCAATAAAAGAAAGATGAAAATGATATTTTCGTGTAGCTTTATTCACCCTCCTGTAATTGATACAAACACGCCATTCAGTGAAAGTCATCCCTCCCTTTTTAGGAGCAATCTGCACAGGAATCACCCAAGAACTGTCAGATATGATTCGTGCATTTAAAAGTTTGAGCACTTCAGCTTTTAGCACTTCCTTCATAACTAGGATAAGCCTCCTCTGATGCTCAACTAATGGATTAAAGGTATCTTCCATGAGGATTTTATACATGACAATAGATGGAATGATACTTTTAATATCACCAATTGACCATCCTAAGGCAGACTTATGAGTTCTCAAAATTCTCAACAGTTGTTCTTCATCTTCTTTATTCAAATCAACAGAAATAATCACAGGATAAGTAGAGAATCTCCTAAGAAATTATAACGAAGATGTGCAGGTAATTGTTTCAGTTCTAAGGCAAGAGGTTTTGTTTCTTCCACTTCATTCACACACAAAGGTAATGTCCCCCGAGGACCAGAATGAAATACAAGCAATTGATTCAATGCATCAAAACAACAGACAATTTCATGCTCTAATGACCCTAATTGATCAAATATCAAATTCATCATGCAAGTTTTCAGGGGATCAACAGATAGAATAAACTCCCTAAATAAATCAACAGTATCATTGACAATATCAATCACGTGACAAGTACTTACCTCATTTGGATATTTCATGGATCAAAATATGTCGAATACTACCTTTTTTTCATCAACCCTCAGAGTTAATTTACCATCTTGAACATCTATCAAAGCCCGTCCAGTGGCCAGGAAAGGTCTTCCCTAGATAATTGGGACCTCAGAATCCTTCTCCATATCCAGAACAACAAAATTTGTGGGGAAGATAAACTTTTCAACCTTAACTAACACATCCTTTACAATATCTCTAGGTTATTTAATAGAACGGTCAGCTAATTGCAGTGAAATTGTTGAAGGTTGCACTTCCCTAAGACCTAGTTTCCTGTAAACAGAAAGAGACATCAAATTAATACTGGCCCTTAGATCACATAAATATCTCTCAACAGAAATATTACCAATATTGTAAGGAACAGTAAAACTCCTTGGATCTTTTAATTTTTGAGGTAGTTTTCTCTGAAATATTGCGCTTCACTCCTTAGTGAGATTGATTGTTTCATGTTTATCAAAAATTTTCTTCTGTGAAAGGATTTCCTTCATGAACTTCACATATTTGGACATTTGTTCCAAAGCATCTGCAAAAGGAATATTAATGTGCAGTTTCTTAAATATCTCAATAAATTAAGAAAATTCAGAATCAGTCTTTTTCTTTTGAAAACGTTAAGGACAAGGCATAAAGTTAGGAACAAAAGGAATAGAGAAATCAGAAGGCTTCTCTATCAGTATTGTTGTGGTTGCTTCCTCAACCAATTTCTCTATATCATCCAAGATATCTGTATTGAGCTCATTTTCAAGATTTACCTTTTCAGGTTCAACAAGCTCCTTACAACTCCTCAATGTCATAGCCTTGCATTTTTCCCTATGATTCACCTTAGTGTCACCAGGAAACTTACCTTTCTGCAACGTGTTCAAAGTAGTTGTCATTTGACTGATCTGTACCTCAATATTCTTGATGGTTGCTCCCTAGGTGTTCATTGTGCTACTCAAGCTCAGGAATACATTCTTCAATTGGTTGGCTCGATTCCTATATTAAATGACAAATGATCCCACCACATCTTCTAGAGATTGTTTACCCTGAGATGTAGATGCATAACCTGGAGGAGGCTGCACCACATTTTTCTTGTTAGCATAAGAAAAGTTTTCACGATTACGCAAACCTTGATGATAGTGGGTAGGAAATTGGCTCTTGTTTTGATTTCCACGATATCCATAGCCCCTGTTGTTCACATATTGAACTTGCTCAAATCCTGATCTTCACCACCTGCATATTTATTAGCAGCTGCAATTGCAGTTATGGATTCACTATTACCTGTACCTGCAAGTTTATTGAGAGCACTAGTCAGAGAAGCCATATAAAACTTTATGGAACTTACATCATCGATCTTGTACAACTTGTGGCAACCGAGCAAAGTACGAGCATCCTCTGCAGATTTGGAAAATATGGAACCCCCAGCAGCTGCAACGAAAAGAGCTTTGTTATTACCAAATAATCCATTATAGAAAAGTTGAATTTGCAACCAGTCTGGATAACCGTGCTGTGGGAATTTTCTCAAAAGATCTTTATATCGTTCCCATGCTTCGAACCTCTGTTCTCCATCTAGCTGTCTGAAAGTGCCAATCTCGTTCGTAGCCTCGTAGTTTTGGTAGGTGGAAAATATTTGGCTAAAAATACCCGAGCCAACTCCTCCCACGTACTAATGGTACCTGTGGGCAAAGATTCCAACCAAAATTTGGCTTTATCCTGCAAAGGGAAAGGGAAAAGTCGTAAGCGAATAGCATCAGGTTGATTTTTACCGTGCCACAAATTTCAGTAAAGTAACTCAGATGCAGATTTGGATCCTCAGTGGCATGTCCTCTGAAGGCATTCTCTCGAACCATCTGAATGAGATCAATCTTAATCTCAAAATTATTTCATTAACTGGGGCATAGACAATTCCAGACTGGTTCCCAGTGAAAGTGGGTTGGAAGTGCTCCCTAATGGGCTTGTAATATACATGTTGATCCTCCATGACTCTAACCTTGTCCTTTGTCTCCTTAAGCTTCCTTCTAAAATTTTTGTCAACCTCAGAATCAAAAGGAACTAGATCAGCTTCTGGATTACTTCGCATGCACCATAAAACAAAAACAGAAACAACAAAGAAAATAAAAATAAAAAATAAAGGAAAAAAGTTGTCAACAAAACAACAAAATAAAGAAATATACACTCTAGATTAAGACCAAATGACTTCTTTCTAGTATCAGAAGAATTAAATAAACGCCAACCCTCGGCAGCATCGCCAAAAACTTGTTGCGTAAATTTTGCAATACTGCAAATGTACGGGTCAAGTTTTAATATAGTGAGATTGAGTATGAGTATCGTCCACAGGATTGAGTTATTTAATTCAATTAATTCCCATAAATATCACCACTCAATTTTATCTAAAAAAAGAAAAACAAACTTTGGGTGAAGAAAAACAAAATAACAAAGAGTGAAAATTGAAAACAATAAGGAGAGAAAAGTATCTTAGGGATTAGATTTCACAAATCAATCGACTATTTCATTGAGGTCATGCTAATGAATAATTGCACTGATTTTATAAACCAAGAATCTAACATAACAAATGACTCTCTCGAGGCAAGTGAATCTCATACATAAAAATAAAGCCAACATCTATGTCTAGCTTTTAAAAATCAAGCATGACATTAGGTTCAGTTCTTTTATGATTTATAATAGCACCCTAATCATTCTCATGTCAAAGTTACTATCAGTCATGCAATTGAGAACACATCTAAACTATCTTTCTCAAGCATAAATTTAGATATAAGATCAAATAAACAGTAATTAAGAGTCTATATGCATTAAGGATGCAATTACATGAATAAAAGCAATACAATAAACCAAAACAATCAAATCAAATAAATAGACTGATCAAAAGGCTACATCTATCCTTAAGATAACACATTTAGCTACTCATGTCCACTATAAAAACAACTAAACTTAAATACAAAACTATTGTTCAACAAAACAAAGTAGAAAGGAAGAAGAAAGAATTATCGTGGCGTGAACGGCTTCGATCCTGACACCTATCACGAACCTCGAGCATCAGAAATCTCTTCTTTAAACTCCCAAGTTGCCTCCTTACAGTCCCTCACACTTAATTTTCGACATTGGTATTGCATCTCTCCAAAAAGTCCTTCAATTTGAGGCAAAACTATCATTTTATAGCAATCGACATGGCATTGCAACCCTAGGCCCAATGTTGCAACGCCATGCCCTAAACGCGCACTTTGCAAAAGGAAATTAAGCGGCGTTGCAACGCTAGTATGCAGTGTTGCAATGCCGCAACAACATACAACACGTGCGCTATCGAACCGGCATTGTGACGCTACAAAGCAGTGTTGCAACACCGTAACCATGGGTCTTCAAGGCTGAAATCCCATGATTTTGGCGTCTCAATGCCCAAATCAGCGTTGCAATGTCGTGGGCTCGGGTCCTAAGGCTTGTTTAGCCTCTCTCCTTCCATTTGCTTCAGTTCTTATGCTCCATTAGCCTCAATTTGATTCCTTTTACTTCAATATCTCTCCATCTGCTCTGTTAATGCCCTTAACCTGAAATTCAATGGTTTAAACACATGAAAACTTTGAAACTATCACAAAAACTAGCAAAATCTAAGCCTAAGGATACAACATTTTGTGTGCTATCAAGCCCAGTGGTTGCACTCTCCTCACTGTAGATATATTTCTGTCCACTCGATATAACCATGATCAGTAAGTCGATCCTTCACAGGTCGTTCGTAATTACAGTTGGGTCAAAATAACCGTTTTACCCCTGTAATTACTTCTTGTTCCTTAAGTCCTACTGATCCTCAAATGAATAATTGATTTGTGGTCCAACCAACAAACCATATGCCTTTTGGGCCAATGAGAGGGGTGAACCCTTTGCTCAAGACCCGGAGTTAGCACTTGAGGGAATAACCTCTCTAATAATCTCCAAAGCGGGTAGGATGCATTCCATCTTGCAGAACTATGTTCCCACCTATCTACCTCGTCTTATCCATGAAATGGGAGGCTTATTGAGTTGGTAATCTCAGGTCACTCTCACCAATGAAAATCTAAGGATAATCCTGAATAAACAGGAGTTCATAGCACGCTCACGATTAAGATCAAGTTACCTAGGTCATCGTATGAATATAGTCAGTTAAGACAGTAAATGGAGTTATAATGTCTAAGTTGTTGGGATGTATCTCCTAATATCGTATAAGTTTGTAATAATCCTTATTGAAATAAATATCAGTTATTTTTTCATCACTTTGTGTCTCGCATATTTATAAACTTAATCCAATAAACTAAGCTTCAGGGTCATTGAATTAAGAGAGAACAAGAACTTGAACGGTGTGTAGTGGACACACAGGGAGGATCACGTTCGAGTAAATGACTCAAACGGTCTACAGTATACGAAAGGGTTGGAGACCTAATCCTTGATACGCTGTGGATGCGACCCGCTTTGTTTTAGATACAAACGAGGTGATCCGACTTGTTCATGTGGTTGATATGCGAGTGGAGGCATCCTGTGCAATGAGATTGTACAAGACCAGACCGTGAATTATTAGACTTACTGATGTAACATCTCTAACAGTATAGGACTAATAATTTCGTAGATGACTATTAGTGACTCCACCTTAATCCTGAACGTGTTATGGACTCTTGTCTGTGGGGCTCTGTCCTTTGACTAGTACGAATTAGGGTCGTCACAGTTAGTCGCCCAATATGCTTATCTTCTAAGGGACAGGACCACGTGGGGAGCTGGGAACTTGATAACGCGAGATAAAATTCACTCGTTCCCGAATTAGGCAAATTAGAGGGGTTGTTCCCTTAAGTGTTGTCTCTAGAGCTTGGACAACGGGCGCCCACCCTCTCACCGGCCCGAGAGGGATGTTGCTTATGGTAGGACCATACAACGTTGTTGTTCTTAGAGGAGCAGTGAGACTTAAGGAGCAAGAGGTAGACACAGGGGTAAAACGGTAATTTGACCCAATTGTGACTACGAACAACTTGTGAAGGGTCGACTCATGGGGATTGGTTATATCAGTGGACACAACTTGTCCTACAATGATGGGAGTGCAACTACGAACTTTAGTGGAGTGTTACGGTAGCTAATGAATGTTTAAGAACAAGGTCAAAGAGTTTGACCAGTTAATCTCGAATCATTGGAGCTTGTCATCTGCATGTCCATTAGGTCCCTCGGTTGGCTCAAACTGGATAAATTTAGGGTTTACAGTTTGGTGTGAGTTTGAAGTGTTCAAATTCATTATTTGGGTATTTATATCATTTATATGTGATATGATTGATATAATATATAGTTTGATGTGAATGAGATTCATAATAAACTATAGGTTAGCCTAATTGATTAATTAGTGCTAATTTGGAGAAATTGAATTGAGAGAAATTAAGTTGAATGTGATTCGATTTAAAATTCCATGATTATACAAATGAGATTTGTATAATAAGGTATGAGATACCTTATTGTATGTAATATGCAAATATGATTTGCATATTACAAGGTTTTGGTAGAATGGTGATTTGGTGGAGATTTCAACTCCACCACTTACCATTATATATAGGCTTTGTAAAAAGCCTTTTGTAAGTTAATTGCTCATTTTTAGAATTTCCATCCAAAGAGCTTTCTCTCTTCTCTCAATTCTCTCTCAAATTCTCTCACACCCAAACCAAAGGGAGTCCCACAACTCTCCCTCAACCTACCGAGAACAACGGAGAAGGTCTTTAGGAGGTGTCCCTGTTGCTCGATTCGAGAGATCGTGGTTGAAGAAATCGTTGTTGCAAAAGAATTCGTGATCGGAGAAGAAACCATCAAAGAAGTTTTCTTCAAAAAGTAAGTAAATTTACTCTTTGGTTTTCTTCTTAAAATTGTATGTTTAGCCTAGGATTAAAGTAGTTTAATTCAATTTGAAGAAAGGAATTGCATAACAAAAACTACGACATTTCATGTCGTTTTCCGCTGCGGGATTCACATTCCCTTCAATTGGTATCAGAGCATAAAGTTTGTTATTTCGTTGTGCATTTTGTATTTCTTAAAATTAAGTGGGTTTGCTTTAATTAATGAGATGAATTGATGGTTTGTGTATTGGATGTTTCAGTTTTGCTACTTAAATTTTAGATTTACATTTTCATTGATGTGATCAATGTAAGGACCCGTTGTTTTGGGCAAATTGTATGTAAAATCGAGTCTGTAAGTCCGTTTCGTTCGTGAAAAGTGTTGTCGTGAAAAAATCTGAGCGGAAACGGATGAAAAACGACGAACAATAGCAAACGAGTTTGTTGTGCAGTCGATGGCGTTGAGACATTGTTCTTCGGCGTCTCAACGTCGTCCGTACGGAACTAGGCGCGCTGCAGGCACAACATTGTGACGCCAGGTGCGGTGTTGCAACGTTGTGGGCGTTGCGCACGTTGCCAAGGCGTTGGGCAGAATAGCGTTGCAACGCTAGCCACGACGTTGCAACACTATCGCGCAGTGAGCAGTTCCAACGAGCAGTTCGCGTGAAGTGGCATCAAGGGGTTGTTTTGTGTGGTTAATTTCACAATTTTATTTTATTTACTTTATTTTATTTTGTAAATTAAGTTTATAAATTAATTTTATTAATTAATATTAATACAAGTGTTATATTAATGTTAATTAATTTAATTAATGCCCCTAATGTGTCAAAAACGGTCCAATATTGTTGTTTATTTCGTTTTATGCATGTGATGTATGAAATTTATTATTCTAGTGCATAATGTATGTCATATAGATTAAAATCCCACTTTAAGTTAAACATTTCATGCATCATATTTATATTATAAGAGTTATAATATATAGTATGCATGATAGGATTATATTATAAGAATTATAATATAATATATGGTTTTAATTTAATTAATATAAGTGTTATATTTCTTATATTAAAATCATAGACATGCATTAATACATGTGATATATGTATATTATATAGTTTATTATTCATGTGATGAATGATAGCATTATAATATAGCGAATGCATGTAACCTAAGTTAATTATTAGTTTTAAATGGTTTAGAACTTGAATAATTAGACTTAGGTTTTCTTGTTCTAATAAGATTCGAATTATGAAATCAAATATGACTTATGAATGGTGACTAATTAGTAACTCTGTCTAAGGAAGGTTCTACCTAAGGCTGGGGTATTTTAAGCTAACGCTTTGCGGAACACCCCTACCTAGGAACCGACCTGTAAGTGAATTTGGTCCGGAGATTCATAGGTTATATTCTCGTGAGTGACATTTAATTAAAAGTTGATTAAATTACTCACATACACCTAAGTTAATAATGTGATTATAGACTTAGGCTAATCCAATATAAATGTTATATTGGTAGACTTAGGTAAATATTAGTCGATTTATCTAGGTCATTCCTGATTAACTTAAAGTGCTGAGTGGGAGGAAATAAAGTGTATGAGATGAAGGAAATAAAACTCCCACAGCGGAAAATGACTTTGAATTGTCGTGGTGTTCATTGTAAAAAACGTTTTCTTAAAACTGAATTTATCACATAAATCCTAGGCTTAAACATGCTTAAATGAAGGAAAAAACAGTGAGCCACAATTACTTACTTGTTGAAGAACACTTCTTCGAGATTTCCTTCTCCAATCACGAACTCTTTGTGCCCTCGATCTCTATGATCACGAACTCTCGAACCGAACGGATTGGACACCTCCAATTGATCTTCTCGGTTGTTCTCGGTCGATAGAGGGAGAGCAGTGAGACTCCCTTTTCTTTGGGGTAGAGTGAACTTTAGAGAGATTGAGCGAGTTTGAGAGAGTGACTTTTGGTGAGAATCTAAAAAAATGAGCAATCACACTTACAAAGCCGTCTCACAAAGGCTTTATATAATGGTGATAGGTGGAATTGAAATCTCCACCTATTTACCATTTACACAACATTAAGTTATGCAAATCATATTTGCATAACACATATAATAAGATATCTCATGTCTTATTATACAAATCACATTTGTATAATTGTGGATTTTAAATTGAATCACATTCAATTTAATTTCTCTCAATCCAATTTCTCTAAATTGGTACTAATTAATCAATTAAGCTAACCTATAGTTTATTATGAAACACATTCACATTAAACTATATAATATGTCAATCATATCTCATATCAATGACATAAATACCCTTTTAATGAATTTGAACACTTCAAATTCACACTAAACTTTAAACCCTCAGTATATATCAGTTTGAGCCAACTAAGGGACCTAATAGACCTACAGATGACGGGCTCCAATGATCCGAGACTAACCTGTCAAACTCTTTGACCCGATTATTCAACATTCATTAGCTACGGTAACACTCCACTAAAGCTTGTAGTTGCACTCCCATCATTGTAGGACAAGTTATGTCCATTGATATAACCAATGCCCGTGAGTCAATCCTTTACAGGTTGTTCGTAGACACTACTGGGTCAAATTACCATTTTACCCCTGTGTCTACCTCTTGCTCCTTAAGTCTCACTACTCCTCTAATGAACAACAACGTTGTATGGTCCAAGCATAAACAACACCCCTCTCGGGCCAGTGAGAGGGTGAGTACCCGTTGTCCAAGCCTTGGAGACAGCACTTAAGGGAATAACCCATCTAGTTTCCCTAAGTCGGAACGAGTGAATTCTATCTCGCGTAGTCAAGTTCCCAACTCCCCCACGTGGTCCTATCCCTGAGAAGATAGGCATATTGGGCGAGTAACTATGACCACCCTCACCAGTACTAGTCAAAGGACAGACCCCCGCAGACAAGAGTCCGTAACACGCTCAGGATTAATGTCGAGTCACTATTGGTCATCTACGAAGTTATTAGTCCTATATTGTTAACGGTGTTACATCAGTACGTCTAATAATTCACGTTCCGGTCTTGTACAATTTCATTGCACAGGATTCCCCCACTCGCAAGTCAACCACATGAACGAGTTGGATCACCTCGTTTGTATCTAATACAAAACGAGTCGCATCCAAAACGTATCCAGGATTAGGTCTCCAACCCTATCCGTATGTTGTAGACCGTTCGGGTCATTAACTCGAACGATCCTCCCTGTGTGTCCACTACACATTGTTCAAGTTCTAGTTCTCTCATAATTCAATGACCCTGAAGCTTAGTTTATTGTATAAAGTTTGTAAATATGCGAGACACAAAGTGATGAAAAAATGACTCTTATTTATTTCAATAAGGAATATTACAAACATTTACGAGATTAGGACATACATCCCAACAAACCTCCACTTGGACTAAGCTAGTGGTGTACAAACTGCATTTCTCAAATGTACAGTAAAATACAATAAACTAGCCCATTGAATACCCTTTACAATACTCCCACTTGTCCTAGTCAGGAAGCACTCGAAGACCTAGACTTTGTAGGTGACCCTCAAACACCTTCGCCGTGAGGGCCTTTGTAAATGGACCAGCAACGTTGTGCTCCGACGCTATCTGCATCACTGTCACGTCACCACCGTGCACAATCTCCCGTATGTGGTGATACTTCCGCTCAATGTGCTTGCCCCTCTTATGACTCTGAGGTTCTCTCGAGTTGGCTACTGCACCACTGTTGTCACAAAACATGGTAATCGACGAGTTCATATTTGGAACAAATTTCAAATCCATCATGAACTTCCTAAGCCAAACAGCTTCCTTTGCAGCTTCAGAAGCCGCAACATACTCGACTTCCATCGTTGAATCAGCGATGCATCCCTGCTTGTTGATTCGCCACACTACAGCTCCTCCGTTCAGAATGAAGGCTGACCCCGAATTGGATTTCCTAGAATTCTTATCGGTCTGAAAGTCAGAGTCTGTGTATCCCATAAAAATGAAATCCTCACTCTCATACACAAGGTTGTAGTTCCTCATTCTCCTAAGATACTTGAGGATTGCCTTTACGGTTGTCTAGTGATCTAATCCTGAATTGGATTGATACCTACTGATAATCCCAACTGCATAACAGATGTCGGGCCTAGTACACAACATGGCATACATGAAGCTCCCTACAACTGAAGCATAGAGGATTCGGCTCATGTCCTCAACCTCTTGAGGTGACTTAGGACATTGATCCTTAGATAGGTGAACCACATGCTTGAAATAGAGCAAACCCTTCTTGGAGTTCTGCATCTTATATCTAGACAACATCTTGTCAATATAAGACACCTAAGAAATGGCTAGCATTCTGTTCTTCCGGTTCCGGACTATCTGGATACCTAGAACATACTGACCATCTCCCAAATCTTTCATTTGGAATTGCGAAGCCAACCATTTCTTAATGTCAGTAAGAAATCCTACCTCATTCCCAATAAGAAGGATATCATCCACATATTATATCTGGAATGCGACAGTGTTGTTGACGATTTTCTTGTAGACACAAGGCTCGTCAACATTCTTATCAAAGCCATAAGATTTGATCGCCTCATCAAACCTTATATTCCAAAACCTCGAGGCTTGTTTCAGTCCATAAATAGACTTTTGAAGCCGACAAACCTTTTGCTCTTGGCCTTGGGCAATGAACCCCTTGGGTTGGTCCATGTAGATGGTCTCATCAAAATTGTCATTCAAAAAGGTTGTCTTGACATCCATCTGCCATACCTCATAGTCATAATATGCGGCAATGGTTAGAAGGATCCCGATCGACTTGGCAACAGGAGAAAAGGTTTCCTCATAGTCAACCCTTTTAACTTGGGTAAAACCCTTTGCCACTAGTCGGGCTTAGAAGGTCTGCACCATCCCATCTACGCCACGTTTACGCTTGTAGATCCATTTCATACCAATAGGTTTTACCCCATCCGATTGATCCACAAGCTCCCAGACAGAGTTGAAGTACATCGACTCCATTTCCTGGTCCATAGCTTTAATCCATTCGTCTTTGTCAACGTTTGTCATTGCCTGATCAAAGGTCAATGGATCATCGCAATCATCATCAGGGGTGACGACTTGGGTTTCAGCCAAACCCATGTAACATTTAGGTTGTCTCACAACCCTCCCACTACGTCGAGGCATTCACAACTCTTGAGAACGGACTTGACTAGACAAGCTAGGATCAACAACACTTGTTGACGTACTAGCCCCATTAGTAACTCTTGTTGATGTACTGTCCATTTCGTTTAACACAATCTTACTTCTTGGTAAATGATCTCTGATGTGGCCTTCCTCAAGGAAAGTGGCGTTTGTCGACACAGGCACCCTATTTTCTTTAGGATCGTAAAACAGACCACTCCTAGTCTCTTTTGGGTAACCTACAAATAGGCACAATTTTGAACGGGGTTCCAACTTTTTTGGGTTTCACACCAATGGGTCGGGCATTCCCAAAATCTGAAATGGTGTAAACTGCCTTTACGTCCATTCCAGAGTTCGAAAGGTGTTTCACAAACACTCTTCGACAGAACGTTGTTCAAAATATAAACCACAGTCTCCACTTCGTAACCCCAAAAAGAATCAGGGAGACGAGCATAGCTCATCCTCGACCGAACCATGTCCAACAGGGTTCTATTTTTTCTCTCCGATACACCATTCTGCTGTGGCATATCAGGTGCTGAGAGTTGGAACATAATTCCATGTTCTATCATATAGTCTTGGAATTCAGTGTCCATATACTCTCCACCTCGATCTGATCGAAGTGTTTTTATAGTTTTACCTAACAGGTCCTCAACCTCAGTCTTGTACTCCTTGAAATTTTCAAAAGTTTCAGACTTCCTATGCATTAGGTAAATATACCCATATCTTGAATAGTCATCTATAAAAGATACAAAGTATTCATAACCTCCTCGTAATTTAACACTCATCGAACCACAAAGATCAGAATGTATAAGCTTAAGAGGCTCATTGGCTCTATATCATTTTCCACTAAAAGGATGTTTGGTCATTTTGCCTTCAAAGCATGACTCACATACCGGAAAAGTGTTTTCTTCCAACACACTTAGAAGTCCACTATTAACTAGTCTCTCAATCCTATTGAGATTAATGTGGCCTTATGCCAAAAATGGGCATTTTCTTTAGGAGAAACCTTTACTCTTTTAGTTCGTGTTTCTGTCGTTTTAAATAATTCAATATTCAAAACACTTTTGATCGAATTAGGTTTCAAAACGTACAAGTTATTCTCAAGTGAACCAGAAAATATAAAGTTGCCTTTGAAACAGATAAACGCTTTATTCAATTCAAAGTTAACTGAAATACAATGTTAAGTAAGGCAGGAAATGGAAACAAGGTTTCTAGTAAACCCTGTCACCATGTACAAATTATCTAATAATAAGTACTTCCTGCCAAAAAAGAGTTTCACCGTGTCGACCGCTGCAGCAAAGACAATCTCCCCTGATCCAACCCATAGCGTTATCTCACTCTCTCGTAGGTGCTGCCAGGAACTAATTCCCTGAAAAAAAGAACAAACATGGTTAGTGGCGCCTGAATTCAGTATCCAGGTAGAGTCATTACTCCCCACTAAACAAGTTTCAGTTACAAGTAAATCATATTTACCTTCTTTCTTTCTGTCGGCAAGGAACTTGGGACAATTTCTCTTCTAGTGACCATCCCCATTGCAGTGGAAACACTTTCCTTTCTCTACAACTTGCTTGACCTACTTGCCCTTCTGGGCGGCAACACGGTCAACTTTTCCCTTTTCAACTTCTTCTTCTTCCCTTTCGAGCCTCAAGAACCCACAGATTTTGTCCTAGAGGTCGAACCCTTGTGAAAGGGCCTTAAGGCAACGTTTGCCTCAGCTTCCGGTGTCATGATCCTCATCAAGGACTGGAAGTTCGGTAGTTCGTTAAGAAGGGTGGTCAGGGTGTAACTAATTTTGTTCATAACATCATTGCAACGAAACTGAAGAAAACTCTTCGGAAGAGTCTCCAAGATAAATCTGACCTGGCTCGACTCGTCGATCGAAACCCCGTTCATCTCTGCCAGATTAAAGTAGGACATCATGTCCAGGGATGTATCGCTGATTCCACGATGGAAGCCAAATATGTTGCAACCCCGACCGATCGATGCTTACCCCTACAAGCAGGGATGTATCGCTGATTCCACGATGCAAGCCGAATATGTTGCGGCTTGTGAAGCTGCAAAGGAAGTTGTTTGGCTAAGAAAGTTCATGCTGGATTTTGAAGTTGTTCCAAATATGAACTTGCCAATTACCTTGTTTTATGACTACAGTAGTGCAGTAGCCAACTCGAGACAACCTCAGAGTCATAAGAGGGGCAAACATATTGAGCGAAAGTATCACCTGATACGGGAGATTGTGCACCGTGTAGACGTGACAGTCACACAAATAGCATCAGAGCACAACGTTGTTGATCCATTTACAAAGGCCCTCACAACTAAGGTGTTTGAGGGTCACCTAAAGACTCTAGGTCTTCGAGTGCTTCCTGACTATAGCAAGTGGGAGTAGTGTAAGGGGTATTCAATGCCCTAGTTTATTGTATTATTATTGTACATTTGAGAAATGTATTTTGTACTCCACTAGCTTAGTCCAAGTGGGAGTTTGTTGAGATGTAGTCCTAATCTCGTATAAGTTTGTAATATTCTTTATTTAAATAAATGCATCAGTTTGTGTCTCACATATTTATAAACTTAATCCAATAAACTAAGTTCCAGGGTCATTGAATTATGAGAGAACTAGAACTTGAACGGTGTGTAGTGGACACACAGGGAGGATCACGTTTGAGTAAATGACCTGAACGGTCTACAGTATACGGATAGGGTTGGAGACCTAATCCTGGATACGCTGTGCATGTCGCCCGCTTTGTATTAGCTACAAACGAGGTGATCCGGCTTGTTCATGTGGGTGACATGCGAGTGGGGGCATCCTGTGCAATGAGATTGTACAAGACCGAACGTGAATTATTAGACTTACTAATGTAACACCATTAACAGTATAAGACTAATAATTTCATATATGACCATTAGTGACTCGACCTTAATCCTGAGCGTGTTATGGACTCGTGGCTACAGGGGTTTGTCCTTTGACTAGTATGGATGAGGGTCGTCATAGTTACTCGCACAATATACCTACCTTCTCAGGGACAGGACCACGTGAGAAGCTAGGAACTTGACTACGCGAGATGAAATTCACTTGTTCTCGAATTAGGGAAATTCGAGAGGTTGTTCCCTTAAGTGTTGTCTCTAGGGCTTGGATAACGGGCGCCCACCCTCTCACTGGGCTGAGAGGGATGTTGCTTATGGTCGGATCATACAACATTGTTGTTCATTAGAGGAGTAGTGGGACTTAAGGAGCAAGAGGTAGACGCAAGGGTAAAATGGTAATTTGACCAAGATGTGACTACGAACAACCTGTGAAGGATCGACTCATGGGCATTGGTTATATCAATGCACACAACTTGTCCTACAGTGATGGGAGTGCACCTACGAGCTTTAGCAGAGTGTTACCGTAGCTAATGAATGTTGAATAACCGGGTCAAAGAGTTTGGTCGGTTAATCTCGAATCATTAGAGCTCGTCATCTGTAGGTCCATTAGGTCCCTCGGTTGGCTCAAACTAGATAAATTGAGGGTTTATAGTTTGGTGTGAATTTAAGGTGTTCAAATTCATTGTTTGGGTATTTATGTCATTTATATGTGATATGATTGACATAATTTATAGTTTGATGTGAATGAGATTTATAATAAACTATAGGTTAGCCTAATTTTTTAATTAGTGCTAATTTGGAGAAATTCAATAGAGAGAAATTAAATTGAATGTTATTCAATTTAAAATTCCACAATTATACAAATGAAATTTGTATAATAAGGTATGAGATACCTTATTGTATGTAATATGCAAATAGGATTTTCATATTATAAGGTTGTGGTAAAATGGTGAATTGGTGAAGATTTCAACTCCACCACTCACCATTATATATAGGCTTTGCAAAAATCCTTTGGTAAGGTAATTGCTAATTTTTGGAATTTCCATCCAAAGAGTTTTCTCTCTTCCCTCAATTCTCTCCAACCCAAACCAAAGGGAGTCCCATAACTCTCCCTCAACCTACCAAGAACAACTGAGAAGATCTTTCGGAGGTGTCCCTGTTGCTCGGTTTAGAGATCGTTTTTGCGAAAGCGTTCGTGACCAGAGAAATAAATATCGAAGAAGTGTTCTTCAACAAGTAAGTAAATTTACTCTCTGATTTTCTTCTTAAAATTGCATGTTTAGCGTAGGATTAAAGTAGTTTAATTCAATTTTAAGAAAGGTATTGCATATAAAAAACCACGACGTTTCTTGTCCTTTTCTGCTGCGGGATTCACATTCCCTTCAAAGTGACTATTTCGCAGTTTAGTCTTATGCAAACTCATTGCATAGGACGCCCCCACTCGCATGTCTCCACATGAAGGATTGTCACATTGTTTGTACTTTACAAAGTTGGTCGTGTCCATAGTGTCCCATGTTGGGATTTATGTCCTAAACTCGTGTAGTTTGTAGTTATTTGATAGTTATAAATAAAGTGTTATTTTTCCTTAAATCTTGTAATCTCGCAATTAAAACTTAAATCCAATAAACTAAGCTCCAACGTCATGTTTATGAGACCTTGAACAGTGTGTAATGACACATAGGTAGGATCATGTTCAAGTAAATGACCCGAATGGTCTATAGTATGTGGATATGGTTCGGAACATCATCCTGGTAACACTATGGATGCGTCCCACTTTGTATTTAATACAAACGAGTCGATCAAACTCGTTCATGTAGTTGACATGCGAGTAGGGGCATCTTGTGCAATGCAAGACCGGACCAAGAATTATTAGTACTGTAGTAACACTGTTAATAGATTAGAACTAATAATTCATAGATGACCATTAGTGACTCGACCTTAATCCTGAGCAAGTTACGAACTCCTATCTGCGGAGATTTGTCTTTAGACAAATATGGGTGAGAGTGGCCAGAGTTGCCGACTCAATACGGCTACCTTCTCAGGGACGAAACCTCGTAGGGAGCTGGGAACTTAACTCCGCAAGAATGAATTCACTCGTTCCCGAGCTAGGGAATTAAGATAGGTTGTTTCCTTAAGAATTGAATCCAGGTCTTAAACAATGGGGCCTCACTTCTCACTTATCGGGGAGGGACATTGTTTATGGTAGGACCATAAACTGGTTGATCAGTGATACTTAAGGAACAAGAGATAGTCATAGGGGTAAAACGATAATTTTGACCTAGCTGTGATTACAAACGACCTATGAAGTGTTGACTCACGGGCATTGCTTCGATGGACACAACTTTTCCTACAGTGAGGAGAGTGCAGCTATGAGTCTTTAGTCGAGTGACTCATAGTTAATTAATGTTGATTAACCGGATCAAAGAGTTTGATTAGTTAATCTCGCATCATTGGAGCTCATAATCTGTAGGTCCATTAGGTCCCTCTGTTGGCTCAATATGGAAATAAAGAGGGTATAAAGTTTTGAAATGAATTTGAAATGTTCAAATTTATATAAAGAATTAATATCAATTATATGTGATACAATTGATATAATATATAGCTTAATGTGAATATGATTCATGATAAACTATATTATTTCTTGATAATGAAATTATTACATAATTAGAGGAATTAATAATAAGATATATGAAAATTGAATATGATTCAATTTATAATGCACACTATGCAAATATAATTTGCACAATGCATGATATGCGCATTTAGTGGGATTGTGGGAAGAGAATTTCTCTCCACTCTCAATCCCTATATAAGGATGCATTTGGATGCATTTCACAACACAACAAGCCATTTTTTAGAGATTATAATTTCCATAACACCAAAATTCTCTCTAATCCTCTCTAAGTTCCCCTTTTCTCCAAAAAGAACTCCCACAGTTCTCCCTCTCCTAGAGAACAACTGAGAAGATCTTGTAGAAGTGTACGGTTCAAGATCGGGTCGTGTTCGTAGAGATCTAAAGGATTCAATAGGAAGGATTATTAGAGGAAAATGTTCTTCAAAGGTAAATTGACCTTCTTCCATTTATGCTTAACCATGTTTCTGTTTTTTGAGTAAATTCATGTAACATAATTTGAGAGCAAAGTGATTCAATCGCTTCCGCTGTGGGATTCGATCTATTTATCCCCAAGACAAGATAACCAACCCCTATCCTTATACTATAGATTATTCTAGTTATGACTTGAACTTGATCAACTTTTTATGTCACACATAAGGTTCAAGTATACGTCCTAGAGTTAAGGGTTCTTTATTGGATTAGAGTTACAAAATACATCATTCACACGTTACTCAATAACATTTTTACTGAATAAACATCAACAACATCTTTATTGCAAAATAGAATGTATATTCAGTTTACAAGACCACGAGTTTTAGGACATAAAACCCAAAAATTAGAACTCCTCTCCTCTCGAATCGAACTCAATTTTGACGGCTTACGGCTTCCTCCTCCAAAATATATAGGGATTACGTTCTAGGGTTTCCAACTTTATGGGTCAACATTCCTTGCTAAATTTGTGGGAAAAATTTGCATAAAATCTCCAAAAATAATAAAAAAAAATCTCAAATTTTCTATGTTTTCGAGATTTACTAGAATTATAATTGCAATGTAATTGCATTTCTGGTGCATTGTTTTCCAGATCTACAAGAATTGCAATTGCAATACAATTGCATTCCTATTGCATTTTTCAAGTTCCTGCAC
The DNA here is from genome assembly GCA_036507285.1 of Trichosanthes cucumerina. Lineage (NCBI taxonomy): Eukaryota > Viridiplantae > Streptophyta > Magnoliopsida > Cucurbitales > Cucurbitaceae > Trichosanthes > Trichosanthes cucumerina. The sequence goes on from CM071838.1 coordinate 71,564,372, forward strand.
AATAACATCAAGTAAGTGTGATTTTCATTTTCTTTTATCTACTTGCTTAATTTAAGGGTCTTCCAACCATAATATCAATAAACTCAACATTTTTCCTATTTTCATCTAATTATATTGATCAGGTGAACCTTAGGGTGAAGAAAAATAATTAATTATGTTCAATACTAGTGCAAATTCATACTATTGATGCAAATAATAAAACATGAATATTCCTTAATATCATCCCACAGAGAATAGAGTACCAAAAATTATTGTCAAAAACAATTATGTAAGACAATTATGTAATTAGAATTACAATTTTGAAAACTAAAAATATAAAAATAGTTTTGTTTTGGGGTGTTGGTGCAAAATAACAAAGTAAATGAAAGATTAGCTATGCTAAGTTCAATTGCAAAATCTAAATGCAAAATTCAATATTGCAAAAACGAAATGACAAAGAAATAAATTGGAAAAGCAGATCGCAAAACAGATGGCAGAATCAAGTTGAAATTGCAAAAACATATTGTGAAATCAAATTTTGCAAAATGAAAATAGCAAGAAATGTAAAAGCGATCCAAGAAAAATTACTCAATGAGGGAAATGGGGTTCAAGAATGTCATTGCCCTAAGTTGTAATTGCAACACCAAAATTGCAATCCAATCTACTTTACACTCAATTGTAAACTAAAATTGCTAATCTTATTCACCTTAAAATTTAGGTTTTTAGGAAACTAAGTGAGTGACTTATACGTCTATAGTCTCTCTATCTTAGATAATTTAGTTCAACAATTTATCTCATATTTAATTTACAAAATTTAAAATAATTTATAAAACCAAATTCTATTGGTAGAAAATAAAATTAAGATTAAGAAAATAAAAACAAAGACTTTGCTATCCAAATTGGCAAGTTGAAAGTAATAATTGCACTAAACATTGGGAATTTTTACTCAAAACATATCCATGAACAATGGCAGCAGATTTTAAAGGAAATAAAGCTTGAAGTTTTTTTTTTTTTTTTAACAGAGAAAACCCATGAACATAAACTTTGAAAGTACGACGAATTCAAGTTTTCTTCATTCTCAATTAAAATTCAACCCCAATACATAGTAAAAAAAGTGCAAAACTAAAATTATTCGAGAAACTTTTGCTAAAAACATAAAATGTAATAGAAGGAAAACCTAACAAAAATTTAAAGCAACCTCAAGATGAAAACACAGAAAGAACTTAAAGAATAAAATAGAGGACCATTGGAATGATACCCACAAGTAAACTTGTCCAAAACGAACTTGAATTAAACTAATAAAATCACGAATACATAATGTAAAAAAAAATATAGCAATGTTGCTGGAAAACATAAGAAAAATGGCAGAAAAATACAAGAGGATCGCAGCAAAACAGAAGGAAAAAAAAAATCTGGAGAAAACCCAAAATTGAACTCCTAAACCGCCTCGTAAAAATGTGTATTAAATGGTTGCCTCTTCTTCTCCATTTATAGGCCTTGATTAGGGTTGAAAGTTGTCCAAAATCGTGCTTAAAATCTCACAAATCGTGCATAAATCACGAATTTTCTAAATGGGTTTCGTTTCCTTTTTTCTTCTTTTTTTTTTCGTTCTTCGGACTACCCAGAATTTGCAATTTTCCTGAAATTCCATTTGGATATTGCATTTTTAACCAGTCCTGCACAAAAGTAATTATTAATATTTTTCACCTTAATTGCTTTTGTTCTTCTTTCTTTCCCAAATACCAAGATATTTCAACTATTTTCCCATAGTCTAAAGACAAAACAAGAACATTTCAAGTATTTGGACATTAATTAAGCCTTAATATTAAGGCTTATCAATTATTAATAAAATTCCCAAGCATAACTAAGTTTCAAGGCAAAATAACCCTCATAATTCAGAATTAACTGAAGAAGTCAAATTATGAAAGCGGAAGCAATTTAGGATCTTGAACACTCTAATTTGATCAATTTTGCAAATTAAAAAATATGCTCAAAACTAGAAAACAAAGAGTTAGAATACTCAACTTTAAAGATCAAATTCTCTCCACCAGGAACACTTCGTGAACCACCTCTAGTGTCTTCTCTACTGTCCTCAGGCCTTGGAACAGATTGTGGGATCCTAGAATGAGAGAATTTGGAAAAAGAGTGATCAAAGGTCAAAAACCAAGTACACTTTCAATTTCTGTAAAATCCTACCAAATAACCTAAAATCTCATTCATATAAAGGTTCATTAAGCTTTGTGAAGGTGTCAACACATGAATGATGGGGATGATTTGAGAAGGAGATAGACAATTTTGGCTAATTTTGAGATTGAGTCGTATTGGGCAAGTTGACAACTTGATTTCAAGATAAAACTTGAAATTTCTCTTAATTTTAATTCAAAATCAATATTAAATTTAATTAAAATTAAAATCAATTTAATTAATTAAATAACTTGAATAAATAAATAATTTAATTAATTAAGTTTTAATTTAATTTAATATCAAATAGTAAATTAAATAATTTGACCAATCCCGATCTCAAAATCCATTTTTCGAACATGAATCCCTATTCATGCTATAAACCGAATCAATATTTAAATCATATTTAAATATGCCCACTTCTTCTTAATCATAGTTTAATTCATAATTAAGCTATGACACATTAAATATATCGCATATAATTAGCATTTTCTCCCAAAAATCGAATTTGAACAATTCAAATTCTTTTGTCTCAAATTGTTACAAGATTTAGTTCGAGCTAGTAAGGAGGACCTAACGTACCTACAGATCATGAGCTCCAACGATACGAGATTAACTAGCCAAACTCTTTAGCCTAACTCATCAACATTCGCTAACCACCGGGGCACTCCACTAAAGTCCAGTGGTTGCACTCTCCTCACTGTATATATATTTCTATCCACTTGATATAACAATGATTAGTAAGTCGATCCTTCAAAATTCATTCCTAATCACAGCTGGGTCAAATAAATCGTTTTACCACTGTAATTACTTCTTATTCCTTAAGTCACGAGGTCGAGCATAAATCTCACAGTGTGAACTTCGCGGAGAGCGTAAGAGGAAATTGATATATCATATATTCCTTTTCACTCTCACTAAGTATTTTAAACAGTTTGGGTATATTTTTACTTAGGCATATTCCAGCTAAAATAATATGACCTAAGTCTACCAAAATAACAATTATATTGGAATTACCTAAGTCTATTAACATTTTAATAAACTGCGATCTATGAGTTTAATTTATTAACTTTTTAATAAACGCCGCTCACGAATAGTAATTTATAAACCTCTGGATTAAATTCACTCTCAGGTCAGTTTCCAAGTAGGGGTGTTCCGTTTCCGTCAGCTTAAATACCCCAGCCTAGCTAGAACCTTCCTTAAACAGAGTCTTTCTTTAATCATAGTTTATAAATTATTGGTTGCCTAATTCTAATCTTATTAGAACTAGATCACCTAAGGTCTAATTAATTCCAATTCTAAAACCATTTTAAAGCTAATAAATTAACCTTAGGTTACATGCATTTCTATGTTATAAAGTGTTTGATCATTCATCACATAAATAAACAATGTTTGATCATTCATCACATAAATAAACATGCATTTATAACATATTTATCACAAGAATAAATGCATGGCAATTATATGTTTATTTTTAAATAATATAACCCTTATATTAATTATAATTAAACTATATAATATTTATTTTATAAATTAATATAACTCTTATATTAATTCTTATGAAACCAAAAAACATGCCTACTATATATTACAACACTTATAACATATTTTCAATGCATGGAGCATGCTTCCTATGGTGGGATTTTAAAATCTATATGGCATACTTTATGTACATACAATCAAGGATTTTAATTAAAACATACATTCACAATGCATAATTAATTAAACACACTAAATTAGACTGGTTTTGGCATCAAATACAAGCAAACAACTAAATTATTACAATAATAATCTAGAAATAAGGTTGACCCACTTCGAACACTTCGAATTCCGACCGAACCGACTTGCAAATGTGTGAATAGGACCTTCAACAAGTTGAACCGAGTCGTAAAAGACTGATCGGGCCTTCAACTGATGAATTGGACCTCAAAAATAGCAGAACCGATCTTGAATTAGTCCGAACAAGTCTCAAAAGGCTCAAACCGTACCGAAAACGGGTTGAACCGGTTTGCTGACATCATCAGTTAGGTTGTTGACGTCATCACTTCTACTTCCATTTAAAAAAAAAAAACTTTTGCGCGTGTGTGTTAGGAGTGTACAAATAAACCGACAACCCGACCAACTCGGACTACCCAACCCAAACCGTAAGGGTTGGGTTGGGTTGATTTTTTTTTGGGTTGGGTTTGGTTCCTTTGTCGGAGAATCGAATTTTTCGGCTCGATTCTGGGTTGGTCGATTTTTGGCTTGGTTCAACCCGAGCTGAATCGAATTTACATTTATATATATATAACTTAAAAGTAAAAGTCTAAACCTAATCTTCTTTTTCTATTCGCAATCGTCATCACTGACTCACTCTCCTCTCATAATCTTCTTGTCTCCCCTGGTTTGGACCTCTCCCTCGTAGAACGTAGATCGTCGTCGTCGTCGATTCTCCTCTCCAGATCGTCGTCAACTCTTCCTCTCCCTCGTGTACTACTTTTTCTCTCTCTCTCGTATCGACGTATCGTAGTACGATTCTGAGGATTCTCGAATCGACTCCCTCGACTATTTGTGGACTTGACTCCTAGTGTCACCGACTCACCGTCGTTGATCCGTGGTTGAAGTTATTTGCTTTTGTTCGTCGCTCGTGAGTGAGATCCAGATCCATTGAATCTCATGGTCAAAGTTTGAATCCCTTTCCGTTGACCCGAACCCGATTTCTGGGGTCGTGAGGTGAGATCTTAGATCATTTTTTCCTTTTTTTTTGTCTTTCTCTTTAACATATTTATTTGTTATTGTGCTTTTCTGAAAAAAAAATTGTTTTGTGGTCGATTGCAAGTGTGTTCATACTGATTTCATTGGCTTCTGTTCTCTTTAACACATTTTTGCCCGATTTATGTTCATACTCCTTTCTGTTCAAACTAAAAAAAATTAATTTACGACATTTTCATTGGCTTTCTGTTCAGTGTTCACAAGGTTGGAGCTAAACTATCTGTTTAGTGTTCTGGAAAAAACAAATTGTGTTGTGGTGCATTGTCTGTGAATTGGGTCATTTTTAATTGTAAGTGTCTATTTGTATCTTACAATTTACAGAATAGTTGGTTCACTCAAAGTTTTCATCACGGAGTCGGACTCAGAGGAATAACCTATATACAACTTCATTGTGAGTTAAATTTGTCTAATTCATTTTGTACATTGTGTTCACTCTCATATATTTGGTTAGACTGAATCGTTTTTTGATTAATAGGTCGTAAGTTGATTGTGATTTGTTTTAGTTTAATTTATTTTATAGATGGACAACAGTAGTGGTAATGCAAATACAAGTATGTCAGGGTAAGGATGTAATGATGAAACTCCTACTATTCTCAATCCTAGCCAAATTTGTAAACAATCTTTGCCTCCAAAGTCTAGCAAAAGGAAACCTAGTGAACAAACCTCTTCTGTTTGGGTCCATTTCACAAAAATAGAAGTGAGTGTTGATGATGGAGCTAGGTGAAAGTGTAATTATTGTGATAAGGATTATGCTTGTGACACTAATAGTTGTGGAACTAGCACTTTATCGAATCATTTAAGGAATATGTGTAAAAAGTATCCATATAGAGAATAAGAAAAGCAACAACCCACCTTAACTTTTGTCCCTGTTAATGATGAAAAATGATGAAGTGCTAGTAACTTAGGGAGAAATCATTTTGAACTTTTGTCAAGTTGCTAACCATAAGGGAGAAACCATTGGCAAGGAGATTGAGAGTTGTTTGTTGGAATGGGGGATCGACAATATTTTTTCCATCACTGTTGATAATGCAAGTTCTAATGACGTTGCTATTGCTTACATTAAGAGAAGACTCAAAAGTTGGAAATCTATTGTCTTAGATGGAGAGGTATTAAACATGAGGTGTTGTGCTTACATAATTAACTTGATTGTCAATGATGGATTGAAAGATATACATGAATCAATTGCTAGTGTTTGTAATATAGTAAGTGATAGCATGCAAATATGCTATCTTATTTCTATATTTTAGCTAGTTTTTATATTTAAAACATAATCTTTCATGGCATTTTATGGTTAATTTCAGGAAACTGAGCTTGAGAAGCAAAAATTGAGTGTTTTTAGGCTATTTTGGTGCAATTTAGAACATGTGTATGCTTAATTGAAGACCTTAGAAAACTATAGATGTATTTTGAGTATAAAAAGTATACTGAGAGATTCTACATCGAATCACGATTCCAATGCATCAAACCGGAGGTCATTTGGACACCCGAGCGAAAAGATATGACAAACCGGTCGCAGTGTCGCAGTTGGTGGTGGCAGCAGTGACGTTGCAACAACGCCGTACCGAAAAATCCTATAAATACAATATGTTGTTTTCATTGCAAGGGGAGCCGAATTTGGCAGTTTTTAGCCCTAATTTCGAAACACACACTCTAAGGGGAGAAAAAAGAGCATTCCTTGGGAGCTAAATCGTTTGTGGAGGCTCGAGATCGTGACGGGAGCTCGGGAACGAGAGACCCACATCGACACATAAGTTTATTTCTCTTTCTTTTAGTTTGTAATTGAGTTTAAAGACTTTTCCTATGACTTTAGCTTGTTTTTATGGTGATTTTGAGTAGCTAAACGTTGTAGTTGGAATTTGATTAGCATGTTTTAGATTTATTTGATTATGTATTGAACTTTGTTATGTTATTTATTTTTGGCAATTCATTCTTAATTTCATTTATATCTTTGGTTTAAGTGGACTCGAGAGAAAAAGCTTAAATTAGAACAAGGTTGTCAAAACTCTTAGAATTCTGCATGAGAATGACCTAGAAATCTTAGGAAAACGATAAAGAAGTTGCTTAATGCCGTGCATGCTTAGATTTTATATGGAGACTATAGGATTTATTGTATGTGCGAGGCTCTTGAGAGATCGAGAGATTTTCTTGAGTAATTTACTTCTTGTTTATAAATTCATAATATTAGTTCATTGCATGTGTTAAATAAGGAATTATCTTGTGAAATCATCTTCCTTCAATTCTATCATATTCGTGTCTCCAATTGTACATTTATTTTCTATCTTTCTTTTCACTATCCATCAAAGTTTTGTTACTTTAGCTAAAATTAAGAAAAAGTATCTTGGTAATTAATTAATTTAGAAAACTCATTCCTGAGGACGATACCCTGTACTCAAATCACTATACTAAAACTTGACCCGTACACTTGCGGTATTGCAATATAATTTTACGCAACAAGTTTTTGGCGCCGTTGCCTGGGAATGGCGATTATTTAGATTGATTAATATTGAGAGAAAATTCGAGATTTTAGACTAAAGTTTTTTTTTCTTTTTGTGTTTTTTTTCTTATTTATTTTTTTCCTTATTTGTTTTTTTCATTTTGTGTTTTTTTCCTTATTTTTTTTTCTTTTTTCCCTTTCACACGAGATTTCAACCAACGAATGGAAATGAGACACGTGTAAATGAATTTGTGTATTTTATTAATATTTAATGTTGTGAGTTACAATCTCTAATGTTTCTCCTTTGATTCTTTCTATTTCTCAATTGTAATTTGTCTGAAGGCTTTACAGCTTGTTGTCGGACGTAGATTTGATTCGAGGGCTTCGCAGCTTGTTCTCGAACGTAGACTTGTCTTGAGGGCTTTGCAGCTTGTTCTCATGTGTAGACTTATCTTGACGATTTTGCAGCTTGTTAAAGTTCTTCGGCTTGTAGCTTGTTGAAGATCTTCAGCTTGCAGCTTGTTGAAGCTCTTGACTTGCGCGCTTTGTGAAGGACATCGACTTGCAGCTTGTTGAAGGTCTTCGGCTTGTTGCGTGTTGAAGGACTTCGGCTTGCAGCTTGTTGAAGGACTTCGGCTTGCAGCTTGTTGAAGCTCTTCGGCTTGTAGCTGTTGAAGGTCTTTGGCTTGCAGCTTGTTGAAGGACTTCGGCTTGCAGCTTGTTGAAGCTCTTCGGCTTGTAGCGTGTTGAAGGTCTTCGGCTTGTAGCTTGTTGAAGGTCTTCGGCTTGTTGCGTGTTGAAGGACTTCGGCTTGCAGCTTGTTGAAGGACTTCGGCTTGCAGCTTGTTGAAGCTCTTCGGCTTGTAGCGTGTTGAAGGTCTTCGGCTTGTAGCTTGTTGAAGGTCTTCGGCTTGCAGCTTGTTGAAGATCTTCGGCTTGTAGCTTTTCTCGAGGGCTGAAACAGCTTGTTCTCGATGTTGAAAACTTCAATGGATTCGTGGTGTGTTTTTGACCCATATTTGAATTGATTTTGAAAAATTAAACTAGACTTCCTTGAAAACTTGATTTGAAATAAGCTTGAAAAATTCAATTTAAAATTTAGCCAAAGTTTGAAAAACAATAATTTTTTTTTTCTTTTCATGAAATTTTGATTTATCTCAATTTGATCTTTTTTTTTGAAAAATTTTGGAGGAGCCCAAATTTTAAAGAGTTTTCATAATAAATTGGAGTTTATTCTCAAATTTGACCGTTGGTACAAATTTTAAAATTCATTTAATTTTGGCCATAAATGTAGAACTTCAAACTCCAATTCCAACTGAAAAGCAACAAATGGATTAGATCTAAGTTGAAGAACTAATAAATTTTGACGATTTCAAACAAAAAAAAAACAAAAAATCTATTTTGAGGTAAAAACAAAATTCCAATTTAGTTGAGAGATTTTTTTTTTTAACAAACCTTTGTTTATATTTTTTTTAATTATTTTTTAATTATTTTTATTTTTAACAAATTTCAATTTAGATTTTGTTAACCAACTTTCTAAAATTAGCCACAAATCTCCCTCAACCTTCCCTATAAATAGTAGGGAGAGGAATGAACTCATCATTCCATCCTGAAGTCAATCATCTATCAAACTATCTCTCAATTTTCCTTTCTCACGCGTCTGCCGGAGTCGGACCTTGAAGATGAAGCCGCCGGAGTCGGACCTTGAAGATGAAGTCGCCGGAGTCAGATCTTGAAGATGAAACCGCCAGAGTCGGATCTTGAAGATGAAGCCGCCAGAGTCGGACCTTGAAGATGAAGCCGCCGGAGTCGGATCTTGAAGTGAAGCTGCCGGAGTCAGATCTTGATGAAGTCACCGGAGTCAACCTTGAAGATGAAGTCGCTGGAGTCAACCTTTAAGATGAAGTCGCCGGAATTGGACCTTGAAGATGAAGCCGCCGGAGTCGGACCTTGAAGATGAAGCTACCGGAGTCTGATCTTGAAGACGAAGCCGCCGGAGTCAGATCTTGGAGATGTAGCCGCCACCGAAGATCGGACCTTGGAGATGTAGCCGCCACCGAAAACCGAACCTTGGAGACGTAGCCGCCGCCGGAGACCGAACCTTGAGATGTAAGCCGCCGCGGGAGGAGACCAGACCTTGAGATGTAGCCTCACGAGAGACCGGACTTGACTTTGGAGATGAAGTCGCCGTTGCGAGAGACCGGACTTGACTTTGGAGATGTAGCCGCCGCCGCCGGAGACCGGACTTAACTTTGGAGATGTAGCCGCCGCTCGCCGGAGACTGGACTTGACTTTGGAGATGTAGCCGCCGCCGCCGGAGACCGGACTTTGAGATGTAGCCGCCGCCACCGAGACCGGACCTTGAGATGTAGTCGCGTTGCCGCGGAGACCGGACCTTGAGATGTAATCGCGCCGCCCGAGACCGGACCTTGAGATGTAGTCGCCGCCGCCGAGACCGGACCTTGAGATGTAGTCGCCGCCGAGACCCGACCTTGAGATGTAGCCGCGCGCACGAGATCGACCTTGAGATGTAGTCGCCGCCGCCGAGACCTTAAAGACGAAACGATCGCACCGCCAGAGAGACTTTTAAGACGAAACAATCGTCTCGCCGAGACCGGGACTTTGAAGACGGCGACCGCCTTCGCTCGAGACTTTGAAGACGGCGACCGCGACCGCCGAGACTTTTAAGACGGCGACCGCCGCGCGGAGACTTTGAAGACGGCGCGACCGCACCGCCGCCAAGACTTTGAAGACGAAGCGACTGCACCACCATAGACTTTGAAGACGAAGCACCACCATAGACTTTGAAGACGAAGCACCACTGTAGACTTTGAAGACGAAGTACCACCAGAGTCTTTGAAGACGAAGCACCGTCAGAGTCTTTGAAGACGTTGGAGTCCTCGAGTTTTGAGAAGAAGCGACGACGGAGTCTTCTCACTTTGAGAAGAAGCGACCACGGAGCCTTCAAGCTTTAAGAAGAAACGACGACAAAGTCTTCGAGTTTTGAGAAGAAACGACGACGAAGTCCTCGAACTTTGAGAAGAACCGATGGCGAAGCCCTCAAACTTTGAGAGGAAGCGGCAAGCCCTCGAATTTGGAGAGGATGCGACTGTATGAACTTAACTTGCAATGCCGTCCTCATAATGATGCAACACCTTCAATTTGCGAAGTCGCTTATGACAATAGGATTGAACAACTTCAATCTTTTTGTATTGCCCCAGATATGTCATATCTTAGTAGTTGCGACACACTTTTTTTTTTTATCTATTTTTTTGTGACTGAACTTAAAGTTTTCTTTAAGCTGCCTACGTACCCTTAAGAAAAGGGATCAAGTCAGAACGTAGTTCAGAAGGATTTTTTTTTTTTTTTTTAGCCATTCACCTTTTAAGCTCATGCGGGCCAGGAGCATCATGCAGTTTAGGCTCTTGCGACAAGGAGCTCTTCAGATTTTAGATGATTTTGTTCTCATCATGATCTTGACTAAATCCTTCATTTGTAGGATTTGTTACAATGACAAGATTTTTCTTTACCTTCAAGGAGCCCTCTGTATTTATGAGAACGGAGAACTTTCTTTTCATACGTGAAGGGATGGTACTTTTGACCTTGTTGTGGCTCACCTCATCGAACAGTTCTGCTTTCGAGGTTTTCATCATGCTTTCATCTTGACCACTTGTTACTTTGAGGCGGTAAAAAACAGAGGTTGAAGGTCGGTGTTTCTTTGAAGTAGAGACATTTAGCCTTTGAAAGACTGAAGTTCGAATGGAGCTAGAAGTTAAATCTAGGTTTTCTTCTTCCGTTGCGGCCATGCTCATCCTTTGGAAGATTGAAGGTCGAGTAGTTGAAGGCTTAATGCGATCGAAGACAGAAGTCCTTTGTTTGACTTCTTTTACGTCATCAGCTTCTTCTGCTTCAATGTAATAAACACCAACAGAGTTTTCTTCCTTTTCTTTCATGTGAAGGACATTTCTATAGAAGAATTCATTTAAGGTCATCGATTTTCCAAGGTGAGAATATCTTTTGCTTCTTCTCCTTTCAGACTTAGGTTTCCTTGAATCATTCTTCTTTTGATGTTTGTCTTTGCATTTGTAGCTTCTAAACTGACAAGAATCGTCTGAAGCTAAATTTCGTTTTTGCTTCTCCAAATGAATCACAAGGACCTGACCTTTGTCTTTATCATTGGTAAGTTTGTCCCTATCTTGGAGTTTATTTCTTGGTATCTCATGTTGAAACCAAACAACTACAGGTTCCATGGTTCCAAATTGGACTAGGCTCACTTCTTTGCCATGAAGCGGTTTAGAGCACATTTGAATGCATGCATTTATCTTTATTATCGCTAGATATGATTCGTTTGAGCTATTTCATTGAGATCTAGCTCAATTTTTCCTTCTTTAGCTAATTTTAGAATTAGCTCTTTCAAGACGAAACACTTTTCCACTGGATGGCTGATAACTCGATGATACTTGCAATACTTGGGATCATCGATCTTTTCCATCTCTTCTTAGGTCGCTTACATTTCGAAGTTCAATCGGTTGTGTGTTCGTGAGTTGCTCCAACATATCCGGGACGTCGAGTCCGGAAATGGATATACTTTCTCTTGTCTTTCTTTCAAAGTTGGACGACGTCGTTCACCCACTTCTTGTTGTTTTCTTGACTTAACTTCCTTCAATTTTGAGAAAACTTTTAGAGGGATCGTGTTGACGACCATTGACTCCTCGGTGGCGCTTTTCATATCCTTCTCCGCGCCTTTGAATTCTTTATCCTCTCTCTTCACATATGGGACTAAAAGATCTTTATTCCCTCTAGTAGCGATGCTTAGCTCCATGTCATGAGCGCGGGTCGCTAGCTCCTCGAAAGAACGAGGCTTTATGCCCTGCAAGATGTAAAGAAGCCCCCAATTCATGCCTTGGATGCACATCTCCACGGAAGATAGCTCAGTGAGACGGTCTTTGCAGTCGAGGCTTAGAGCTCTCCATTGGTTGATGTAATCGATGACAGGTTCGCCTTTGCGTTGTCTGGCACTGGTAAGTTCTATCATACTCACGGTTCGCCTTGTGCTGTAGAAGCGATTCAGGAATTCTTTCTCGAATTGTTCCCAGCTGTCAATCGTTTCTGGCTCTAAGTCGGTGTACCAGTCAAAAGCATTTCCTTTTAATGTTCGTACGAACTGCTTGACTAGTAGATCTCCTCGCGTGCCGGCATTTTCACATGTCTCGATGAAATGCGCAACATGTTGCTTGGGGTTGCCTTTTCCATCGAATTGTTGGAACTTTGGTGGATGATATCCGGTTGGTATTCTCAAATTGTCGATCCTCTTAGTATATGGTTTGGAATACAAGAGGGAATCTTGAGAAACTCCACCATATTGCGCTCTGATGGAGTTCGTTATCATGTCCTGAAGTTGTTGGACAGATAATTCAACGATTGAAGTGGATGGTTGTGGTTGATCTTGTTGCACATCATTCTTGGAAGGTTGTGGTTGATCTTCTTGCACAACATTCTTTCCTTTGCTTTGATCACTAACAACAGGAGTTTGACTTGATTCAACGACATCTTGATTCTCAATCTGACTCTTTAAGTATGCGATTTGAGAATCTTTTTCTTTAATCGCCTTCATTAAGTCGTTGATTGTTCTTGCATCCTCGTCATTCTTTCTTCCATAGTATTTGTTTCAGTCATCATGACGGACACTACATCAGAATTAGAATCAAACAAAGGGTTAAACTTGATCAAGAACTTGTTGTTAGTTGATGCCCCCGACAGTGTCATTACTTCATCTTCTTGCGACCTCAGCTCATTGGAGCAGCTGTGGGTAATAGAACCCATGTATGAGTTGCTCATAAGAGAGATCATTGAAGAAATCTGCCTGAATGCCATCACTTCACTTCTTCTTTGAGATGAGAGAAAGAGATGAGAGGTAGAGATTGTCCCACCGGGCGTGCCAATTTGTTCACACGAGATTTCAACCAACGAATGGAAATGAGACACGTGTAAATGAATTTGTGTATTTTATTAATATTTAATGTTGTGAGTTACAATCTCTAATGTTTCTCCTCTGATTCTTTCTATTTCTCAATTGTAATTTGTCCAAGGCTTTCTGACTTGTTCTCGGGCGTAGATTTGATTCGAGGGCTTCGCGACTTGTTCTCGAGCGTAGACTTGTCTTGAGGGCTTTGCGAAATTGTTCTCATGTGTAGACTTATCTTGACGATTTTGCAGCTTGTTAAAATTCTTCGGCTTGTAGCTTGTTGAAGATCTTCAGCTTGCAGCTTGTTGAAGCTCTTCGGCTTGCAGCTTGTTGAAGGACATCGACTTGCAGCTTGTTGAAGGTCTTCGGCTTGTTGCGTGTTGAAGGACTTCGGCTTGCAGCTTGTTGAAGGACTTCGGCTTGCAGCTTGTTGAAGCTCTTCGGCTTGTAGCTGTTGAAGGTCTTTGGCTTGTAGCGTGTTGAAGGTCTTTGGCTTGCAGCTTGTTGAAGGACTTCGGCTTGCAGCTTGTTGAAGCTCTTCGGCTTGTAGCGTGTTGAAGGTCTTCGGCTTGTAGCTTGTTGAAGGTCCTCGGCTTGTTGCGTGTTGAAGGACTTCGGCTTGCAGCTTGTTGAAGCTCTTCGGCTTGTAGCGTGTTGAAGGTCTTCGGCTTGTAGCTTGTTGAAGGTCTTGGCTTGCGACTTGTTGAAGATCTTCGACTTGTAGCTTTTCTCTAGGGTCAAACGACTTGTTCTCGATGTTGAAAACTTCAATGGATTCGTGGTGTGTTCTTGACGATTCCCTTGAAGCGTTCTTCGTTCAGATGGTGTTTGATCTTCAAGAGCTTCGGAGATTTCACAACCTTTGTTTCAATTCTCTCTCTAGAGTCTCAAATTTCAACCTTGAAAATGAAGGAGGAGGTCTCTATTTATAGAGTTTCTCTAGCCTCCGGATGGGCTTGCTCGCTGGATTGGGTGGGCTTTCTTTCTTTCTTTGGCCAACTCATTTGGGTTGGGCCAGGTTGGCTTTGGGCCAACCATTTTGGGTTGGGCCAATCTTCTTGGGCTTGACTGATTTGGGCCTTCTGTCCTGAACCGGGTCTTATTGATTTTGGGCCTACGTCTCTGGATCGGGCTTGGATTTTTTTCTAACTGGGTCTTTAATTTAGACTTTTGTCTATCAGATTTTAAGGAACCCAATTATATAGCCACCAATTTAATTTAGGGATGCCTGCAGATTTGATTAGTCCATAATTAAATAATTTTGCCATCAATGTCGGGTGATGACGTGACAATTTTGGATTCGTCGAAATTTCTATTCCAACACCCTTATTTGTTGTTTTTTTCTATTGTGTGTTTTCCTTTTTTGTTTCTTTTCTTTGTTTTCCTTATTCGTTTTTTTCTTACTTGTTTTTTTTCTTTATTTGTTTTCTTTCCTTTTGTGTTTTTTTCTTACTTGTTTGTTTTCATTTTTTTGTTTTTTCCTTATTTGTTTTTTTCGTTTTTTGTTTCTTTTGTGTTTCTTTCTTTTTTTTGCTTATTTGTTTTTTCTTATTTGTTGTTTTTTTCTTTTTCTTTAGTCGTTTTCTTATTTCTTGTTTTTTTCCTCTTTTTTTCTTTCCTTATTTTTTTTCTTATTTATTTTTTCCTAATTTATTTATTGTTTTCTTATTTATTGTTTTCCTTATTTGTTTCTTTTCTTTTCTATTTTGTTTCTCCTTGTTTGTTTGTTTTTTTTGTTCTTAATTTAGTCTCGTGTGTTGTTCGAGCCTTTGTGTCCTGTTTTGGTTGTGTTGATTTTGTGTAAAAGTTTTGATTTGAATTATCGTGATTTAAAGTATGACTTTTCATGACCATAATTCTTCACCAATATATTATACTTCTCAGGATCCTAGGTATGTGAATCATGATTTTTATGGATACCAAATGTCTAACCCTTACCATTATGAATCCATGTTTTATGAAAATTCTTTTGATGGTAATCATATAGGCATTTGGAACCAAAATTTTTCCTACCCCAACAAATCTATAGAAAACTTTTCTCTTGTGGATTTATTAATGGAATATACTTTTGAGTTGAGGATAAAAAATTTGTTTCATGCTGAATTAGAAATGTTGGATAGGTTAGAAGCTAAAGTGGTAGAACTTGGGGCAATAATACATGGAAGAACTAATCATCTTAATCAATTGGTGGAATCCCTTAAGGCCCTACAAGAGCAAATTCTTTATCTTGCCATTGAGGAAGAGCAGCCTAGGAAAACTTATGCATATGATAGTGAGGATGAGTTGGAGGAGATTGAAACACACCAAAAACAGGTTTGTGAGGTCGAGCATGGTAATGCAATCACTTCCACAAAAGAAATCCAGGTGATAGAGTTCGAGGCTGAAAAGTCTCTCTTCCCTTTATCTCCAAAAGTTTCTTTTAATCTTGATAACCATTTTTCCTATACTCACGAGTCTTGTTTTGAATTTTGTTCTTTTATTTCAAACAAAAATAACAAAAATATTTATCTTTCAGGTGCCCAAGAAAAACAAGAGAGCCTTTTAGACTTAGAAGGCTATATTGACTCAAGCAAGAAGGGCCCCAAGAAATATGAGCAATTTTACGTGCCTTGATGCCAACCATGGGTCCAGTCTAGCTAAAGACGTGAAAGAAAGCGCTTCTTGGGAGGCAACCCAAGCTTTACAATTCATTTACGTTTTTGTTTTTCCTTTAGTTGTTTTATTTGTTTGCTTAGTTCTTAGTTCTCGTTGTTTTTGTTTTGTTAGGTTGTGTTGATGTCTCCCTCGTGAAACCCGTGCTCCCGTTCTGCAGTACTTCATCTCACGTAACTTGGCCGCCCAAGGAATTCAAAAGAAAAATGAAAATCTCTATTACTCAGGACAGTATTGTTCACTCTTACCCTTCTTACTTTCTTTGAGCTTATTTTGCAAACATTGAGGACAATGTTTAGTTTAAATTTGGGGGTGGATTTTCTTATCTGTTGTGACTGTCTTGAGTATGTGTCGAATTGTTGATTGATCTTATGCATAAGTATGATTATGATGGCTTAGGACGAGATTTAATATAAAATTTGTGATTCTGCTGAAACTTGAGAGCATGATATGAATTTGAGTTAATTTAAAATTTTTCTTGAGTTTTTCCTGCAATATTATGCACATAGCCTGTGTTCCTGTAGTTTTGAAATGCTTAGAACAAAATTATTAGGTTTAGAAGTTTGATGTCACCTCGATAGGTCTTAGAACTGATTTGAGAGTTAAACTGCATGATAGGGTGAATGACAATATGAAGTGCATGATCTGTATAATATGTGCATTATGTGAAAGAGTTGTCGTCTGTTTTTGTTGTTATGTTTGTTAAAGAAAAAAAAATCGTGAGGACAAAAAGAGCTACCTTCACTGTGATCAGTTAGGCCACTCATTGAGCGAGTGCTCTGGGTAAGGGTCCTTGCAGTGGATGTGTGAAAGCTAGTGTCCTTTCATAAAAAAAAAGGAAAATAAAAAAGTGACTCAAAATAATGATTAAGTGCCGAGTAAAGTTGTTTATTTCTTGAATGTGGGGAGACTCAAGGATTAGAAACTATGAGCAGTGTAGGGAGAAGTTGAATGGAGAACCTAATAAAGTTGTTCCGGGCTTAGTAGAGATTAAAGGAACGGAGGCTAATCACACACACACATAGGAACACTTAGAAAAAGTTTTAAATTGCTTGTTGAAGTATCATGTTTGATTGTTTCTCGTGATTGTTAAAATTTCCTTCTAAATCTCTGAGGCTTGAGTCCGATATATGCATAAGAAATATCTTATAGTTTAATTTTGTTTTGCTCGGGTCTAGCAAAAGCTTAAGTGTAGGGGTATTTGATAGCATGCAAATATGCTATCTTATTTCTATATTTTAGCTAGTTTTATATTTAAAACATAATCTTTCATGGCATTTTATGGTTAATTTCAGGAAACTGAGCTTGAGAAGCAAAAATTGAGTGTTTTTAGGCTATTTTGGTGCAATTTAGAACATGTGTATGCTTAATTGAAGAACTTAGAAAACTCTAGATATATTTTGAGTATAAAAAGTATACTGAGAGATTCTACATCGAATCACGATTCCAATGCATCAAACCGGAGGTCATTTGGACACCCGAGCGAAAAGATATGACAAAAATGGTCGCGATGGGGTAATTGGTTGGCGTGAGCACGACGTTGCAACGCCGTACCGAAAAATCCTATAAATACAATATGTTGTTTTCATTGCAAGGGGAGCCGAATTTGGTAGTTTTTAGCCCTAGTTTCGAAATACACACTCTAAGGGGAGAAAAAAGAGCATTCCTTGGGAGCTAAAGCATTTGTGGAGGCTCGAGATCGTGACGGGAGCTCGGGAACGAGAGACCCACATTGACACATAAGTTTATTTCTCTTTCTTTTAGTTTGTAATTGAGTTTAAAGACTTTTCCTATGACTTTAGCTTGTTTTTATGGTGATTTTGAGTAGCTAAACGTTGTAGTTGGAATTTGATTAGCATGTTTTAGATTTATTTGATTATGTATTGAACTTTGTTATGTTATTTATTTTTGGCAATTCATTCTTAATTTCATTTATATCTTTGGTTTAAGTGGACTCGAGAGAAAAAGCTTAAATTAGAACAAGGTTGTCAAAACTCTTAGAATTCTGGCATGAGAATGACCTAGAAATCTTAGGGAAACGCATAAAGAAGTTGCTTAATGCCGTGCATGCTTAGATTTTATATGGAGACTATAGGATTTATTGTATGTGCGAGGCTCTTGAGAGATCGAGAGACTTTCTTGAGTAATTTACTTCTTGTTTATAAATTCATAATATTAGTTCGTTGCATGTGTTAAATAAGGAATTATCTTGTGAAATCATCTTCCTTCAATTCTATCATATTCGTGTCTCCAATTGTACATTTATTTTCTATCTTTCTTTTCACTATCCATCAAAGTTTTGTTGCTTTAGCTAAAATTAAGAAAAAGTATCTTGGTAATTAATTAATCTAGAAAACCCATTTCTGAGGACGATACCCAGTACTCAAATCACTATACTAAAACTTGACCCGTACACTTGCGGTATTGCAATATAATTTTACGCAACAGTAAGATATGTTCGATCATCACCTAAGAGATTGGAAAAATTCAAAGCTTGTGTGAAACAAGAGAAAATTGACTGTAAAGCTCTTGTTTGTTTAGATGTGCCAACAAGGTGGTATTCTACTTATTTAATGCTTGATCATGCATTAAAATTTGAGAAGACTTTTAAAATTTTAGAGGAAGAGGGAAGACTGTAAGATTATGGTGATTATTTCGAGGAAGATGACTATGGAAATAAAAGATTGAGGCCACCAACTAAATTTGATTGGGCAAATGTCAAGTTGTTTGTTAAGTTTTTGAAGAAGTCTTATGATGTCACTACAAAGATAATTGGTTCTTTATATTTGACTTCTAATGTCGGATTTCATGAACTTTATGGCATTCAGTATACATTAATATAATGAAGCTTGAATCCCAATTCTATTCTATGTAATATAGCTAAAAATATGAAGATAAAGTTTGACAAGTATTGGGGTTCAGTAAACAAAGATTAATAAATTGTCTTTCTTGTTGTGGTGTTTGATCCCCGTTACAAGCTGGATTATGTGTCATTTTGCTTTTCTAATGTTTATGAGGATGTTGTTGTCAAATCGATGATGGATGATGTCAAGATATATTTAGATCGTATGTATGAATTTTACAAATCACATGACATTGACACTCGAGGAAGCAAAGGTTGTACTAGTAGTAGTAGTGATTCTCAACAATCAAGCACTGTCACTAGTATTGACAATAGTGATGATGATGATGGTAATGAAGAGGAAAGCCTGATGCCATTAAGGTATAAGAAAAGGAGAGAAGAGAAAAGTTCATTGGAGGTGAAGAGTGATGTTGATCGGTATTTATCTGAGCCTAATGAGGAAGTTAATGATGATTTAGATGTTTTGTCCAAAATTGCCCAAGATGTTTTAGTTGTTCTAGTGTCTACTGTGGCCTCTGAATCTGCATTTAGTACAAGAGGGTGAATTCTTGATTCTTTTAGGAGTTCTTTGACTCCTAAAACGGTAGAGGCTTTGATATGTGCACAAAATTGGATTCGTGGCGGCTCAACGTTATTAAATCTTCCTCCACAGCTTGAAGAGTTAGAAGCTTGTGATAAGATTGAGTCAAGTAATAAAATTATTTTCTTATTATTGTGGAGTTCGAAGTCTATGATAATCAAATAATAGACTTTAATTGTTGTGGAATAGGATTTGAGTGGATTGATGATTTTAATTGTAAGTTATTTTATCATTATATTGATTAATATTGTTTTTTCATAGGTACAATTATTTATAATCTAAAGTTTCATTTGTATTTTCAGCCTTTCAGGTTCTAGCTATCAAATATCAATGGAAAGTTGAAAAATGAAGAACTAAATCTAATGTTTGTGGTGTTGTAACTTTTGTTGATTCTATTCTAGTTGTGCTTCAAATTTAAAATATCAGTATTGTAATGGTGTAGTAGTTGCATTATTGAAACTTGTACTTTTTTAATTCATTGTGGTTTATTTTAAAAGTGTATTGTGTTTATTGTAAACTTTTATCATATTTATGTAGTTGGAAGACATTGGAGTTTCTTAATTCTTGATTTTTTTATATTTATGTTGAATTAGGTAAAAATTGAAGATACACCAAAATTGTCTAAATTTGTATTTATATTTAAATTTTAAAAAAAAAACTAACCCGATGACCCAACCTAGAATTATAAGGTTTGGGTTAGGTTGGGTTGCTCTAAAATATAGGGTTAAACGGATTATAGGACTACCCAACCCAAATTTTCGGGTTGGCCCAAAAAATGTCACTAACCCGATCTAACCCAACCCATGTACACCCCTAGTGTGTGTAATGCTGAAGCAAAAGAAGAAAATTAAAAAAAAAAAAAAAACAGTATATGTTTTAAGGTTTCACTGACCTCTTCCCTTTCTTTCTTCAAATTGACGACCTTCTCAGAATTTGATCGACTCGAAACTTTTAAAGACTCTTCTTCATACATTAATGTTCAAACACTCTTGAGCAATTAGAAAATAATGTACAAATTGATTCTCAAATTAAATGCCAAATCAAGAAGAACACTTTAGACGCCCAGAAAAATTGGATTTCAAAATACACCCACCACAACTCAAATTGAATCAAATTGAGTGTTCAAAATATCTCTGATACCAATTGAAGCAGTCCAAATATTGAGAAAGCTGAAGCAATTTAGGATCTTCAACACTCTAATTTGATCAATTTTGTAAAATAAAAAACATGACCAAAACTGGAAAAACATAGAGTTAGAATACTCAACTTTGAAAATCAAATTCTCTCCACTCGATGGATAATTTGAAGCACGAACATTTTGTGGACCACCTCTAGTATCTTCCCTACTATCTTCAACCCTTGGAACGGATTGTGGGATCCTAGAATGGGAGAATTTGGAAGAAGAGTGATCAAAAGTCAAAAACCAAGAACACTTTCAATTTCTGTAAAATTCTACCAAATCACCTCAAATCTCCTTCATATAAAGCTCCATTAAGCTTTTTGAAGGTGCCAACACATGAATAATGAGAATGATTTGAGAAGGAGGTAGCCAATTTTGGCTAGTTTTGAGATTGAGTCGTATTGGACAAGTTGGCAACTTGATTTCAAGATAAAACATGAAATTTCTCTTAATTTTAATTCAAAATCAATATAAATTAATTTAAAATTAAAATCAATTAAATTAATAAACAATTTAAATAAATAAATTATTTTATTTATTTATTTTTAATTTAATTTAATATCAAATATTAAATTAAACAATTTCACCAATCCCGATCTCAAAATAGATTTTTCGAACATGAATCTCAATTCATGCCATAAACTGAACCAATATTTAAATTACATTTAAATATGTTCACCTCTTTTTAATCATAGTTTAATTCAAATTAAGTTGTGACACGTTAAATATATCGCATATAATTAACATTTTCTCCCAAAAGTTGAATTTGAACAATTCAAATTCTTTTCTCTCAAATTGTTACAAGGCTTAGTCCGAGATAGTAAGGAGGGCCTAATGGACCTACAACTATTGAGCTCAAACGATACGAGATTAACTGGTCAAACTCTTTAGCCTAGCAAATCAACATTCGTTAACCACTAGGACACTGCACTAAAGTTCAGTGGTTGCACTCTCCTCACTGTAGATATATTTCTGTCCATTCGATATAACCATGATTAGTAAGTCGATCCTTCACAGGTCGTTTGTAACTACAGCGGGTCAAATAAACCATTTCACCCTGTAATTACTTTTTGTTCCTTAAGTCCCATTGATCCTCTAATGAACAATAACTTTGTGGTCAAACCAACAAGCCAACCCCCTCTAGGTCCAATGAGAGGGTGGGCCCATTGTTCAAGATCCGAAGTCATCACTTAAGAGAATAACCTCTTTACTAATCCCTAAAGCGGGTAGGAGTGAATTCCATCTTGCAGGATTATTGTTCCCAACTATTTACCCGGTATTATCCCTAAAATGGGAGGCTTATTGAGTCGGCGATCTCAGGTCACTCCCACCCATGCAAATCTAAGGATAATCTCTAATAAATAGGAGTTCATAGCGCGCTCAAGATTAAGATCGAGTTACCTAGGTTCTCGTATGAATATAGTCAATTAAGACAAGAAATGGAGTTATAAAGTCTAAGTGACTATTTCGCGGTCCAGTCTTATGCAAACTCATTGCATAGGATGCCCTCACTCACATGTCTCCACGTGAATGATTCAGGATCACATTGTTTGTACTTTACAAAATGGGGCATACCCATAGTCTCTCTAGGATAAGTTACCCATCCCTTTCAATATACTATAGACTGTTATGGCTATAACTTGAACTTGATCCATTTTTATGTCACACATA
Organism: Trichosanthes cucumerina; assembly: GCA_036507285.1. Taxonomy (NCBI): domain Eukaryota; kingdom Viridiplantae; phylum Streptophyta; class Magnoliopsida; order Cucurbitales; family Cucurbitaceae; genus Trichosanthes; species Trichosanthes cucumerina. The sequence continues at coordinate 71,586,625 of CM071838.1, forward strand.
AAGTTTAAGTATACATCCTATAACCAAGGGTTCTTATTGGACTTTATTCGATAATACCTTCACTAAATAAACCTCAATAACAATTTTATCGTAAAATAGAATATGCATTCAGTTTACAAACCACGAGTTTTAGAACATAAAATCCAACAAACTCCCACTTGGACTAAAAAGTCAGTGGAGTTAACCATGTTGAGCAAGAAAACTGTCCTATTGTACAACCCGTAGTCTTAGATTTTCTAGGTGTCCCACAAACACTTTAGTCGTGAGGGACTTTATAACGGGTCAGAAATGTTGTGCTCCGAAGCATTCTGCGTGACGATCACGTCTCCTCGTTGCACAATCTCTCTCGATATGTTTTTTCGCGCTTATGGCTTCTAGGTTCTTTAGAATTTGTCACTGCATCACTATTATCATAATAAAGGGTCATAGGAAAATTCATATTTGTAACAACTTTCAAATTAGTAAAAAACTTCCTAAGCCATACAATCTCATTTGTCGGTCGCAAGCTGCAACGTACTCAGCCTCCATGGTGGAGTCAACAATACAACCTTGCTTTATACTCCTCCATACTATAGCTCCTCCATACTATAACTCCTCCATTAAGAGTGAACATTGATCTTGATGTGGATTTTCTCGAATTTACATCAGTCTGAAACTTTTTAGCCTAGCTAATCAATATTCGTTAACCATTAGGACATATCACTAAAGTCCAGTGGTTGCACTCTCCTCACTGCAGATATATTTCTGCCCACTCGATATAAATGATTAGTAAGTCGATACTTCACAGATCGTTCGTAATTACAGTGGGTCAAATAAACCATTTCACCCCAGTAATTACTTTTTATTCCTTAAGTCCCATTGATCCTTGATAGCACACAAAATATGCTATCCTTAGGCTTAATTATTGCTAGTTTTATGATGATTTCAGGGCTTTTACGTGGTTAATTTATTCAATTTCAGGTTAAGAGCTTAAACGGAGCTATTGGAGATAATTTGGGTCACTCGGGATCAAAACGGGGCTATTTGGAGCTAAAGATAACATCAATTGTACTTATTTTTGCAAACACTGGGGACAATGTTCACTCTTTTACATAAGTATGATTATGATAGCCTAGGATGAGAATTAATTGAAAATTTGTGTGATTCTGCTGAAACTTGAGAGCATGATGTGAATTTGAGTTAATTTAAAATTTTTCTTGAGTTTTTCCTGCACTATTATGCACATAGCCTGTGTTCCTGTAGTTTTGAAATGCTTAGAACAAAGTTATTAGGCTTAGAAGTTTAATGTCACCTCGATAGGTCTAAGAGCTGATTTGAGAGTTAAACTGCAGGATAGGATGAATGACTATATGAAGTGCATGATCTCAGATAGTATGTGAAGTAGTTTGTTTTTGTTGTTTGTTTAAGAAACAATTTCAGAGGGCAAAAGAGCGACCTTCACTGTGATCGCTTAGGCCACTCATTGAGCGAGTGCTCTGGTAAGGGTCCCTACAGTGGATGTGTGAAAGCTAGTGTCCTTGCACAAAAAAAAGAAGTAAATAGAAAAAATGAAAAAAAAAAGTGATTAAGTACTGAGTAAACTTATTTATTTCTTGAATGGGGGGAGGTTCAAGGATTAGTAATTATGACCAGTGTAGGGGAAAGTTGAATGGAGAGCCTAATAAAATTGATCCGGGCTTAGTAAAAATGAAGGGAACATAGGCTAATCACACACACACGTAGGAACACTTAGGAAAAGTTCTAAATTACTCATTGAAGTATTATGTTTGATTGTTTCCTATGATTGTCAAATTTCTCTTAAATCTTTGAGGCTTGAGTCTGATGTGTGTCTAAGAATAATCTCATGTTTAATTCTATTTTTTCTTGGGACTAGCAAAAGTTTAAGTTTGGAGGTGTTTGATAGCACACAAAATGTGCTACTCTTAGGCTTAATTATTGCTAGTTTTATGATGATTTCAGGGCTTTTACGTGTTTAAATCACTCAATTTCATGTTAAGAGCTTAAACAGAACAATTGGAGACATTCTGGATCACTCGGGATCGAAACAAGGCTATTTGGAGATAAAAATAACATCAATTGGAAGTAGAAGGATCAATCCAAGCTTGAAGACCCGAGGTGATGGCGTTGCAACGCTATCCTTAGCGTTGCAACGCTGAGCATGCTGCTTTGGTGCGTTGAAGACCTATGCAGGTAACATTGCAACGCTATCGCGATAAGAAAATAAGCAGAAGACCAGTGTCGAGGGCGTTGCAATGCTGCCTTGCAGCGTCGCAACGCCAGGTGGATGGCAACGCGCGCGTTAGGGTAGCGGTGTTGCAACGCTTCCCTCAACGTTGCAACACCATCGACACTTTCCTTAATTACCACGCGTTTAGGGTCCGATTGAGCCTATAAATACAACCTGAGATCGCCATGCTTGCTTCAACTGAAGGGAATGGATTTCCCACAGCGGAAGCGCGATGTGAATCGTCGTTGTTTCGTTGTTGTTCTGAATCTCTTAAAATTGAAAGAAACACTTTCTATCTAGGCTAAGCATGCAATTAGAGAAGAAAAACAACAAGGTTTAACGAAATCTACCTCCTGAAGAACTCTTCTTCGCAGTTTTCTCCTCTGGTCACGATCTCACGATCCAACGAACTCTCCAACGAATGTACTACGAACCCGATTAATTGGACAACACCACTTGATCATCTCGGTTGTTCTCGGGAGGATAAGAGAGAGTTGTGGAACTCCCTTTGGATTTTGGGGTTGGAGAAGAATGAAGAGATTGAGAGAGAATTGAGAGAGAATGTATGTTCCTTTTGGCTTGAATTCCAAAGCTAAGAACAAGTGTTAAGGATTGTCTCACATTCCATCAATATATAGTGGTAATTGGTGGAGTTAAAATCTCCACCAATTTACCATTTTACCACAACTATATAATATGCAAATCATATTTGCATATCATATAATATAAGGTATCTCATACCTTATTATACAAATCACATTTGCATAATTGTGGAATTAAAATTGAATCTCATTCAATTTAATTTCTCTCAAACTAATTTCTCCAAATAAGCCTTAATTAATTAGTTAGGTTATACTATAGTTTATTATGAATCTCATTCACATTAAACTATATGTTATATCAATCATAACTCATATAAATTATATAAATACCATTTTAATGAATGTCGAGACTTCAAATCCACTCCAAACTGTAAACCCTCATGTAGTCCAAGTTGAGCCAACCGAGGGACCTAATGAACCTACAGATCATGAGCTCCAATGATACGAGATTAACTGATCAACTCTTTGACCCGATTAATCAACATTCTTTAACTACATGGACACTCCACTATAGCCCATAGCTCCACTCTCCTCACTGTAGGAGAAGTTGTGTCCATCGATATAACCAATGCCTGTGAGTCGACCCTTCACATATTGTTCGTAGTCATAGCTGGTTCAAATTACCGTTTACCCTTGTGACTACCTCTTGTTCCTTAAGTCCCACTGCTCCTCTAATGAACAACTTTGTTGCATGGTCCAACCATAAACAACATCCCTCTCGGGCCAGTGAGAGGGTGGGGTCTCGTTGTCCAAGCCCTAGAGACAGCAGTTAAGGGAAAAACCCCTCTAGTTTCCCTAGCTCGAGAACGAGTGAATTCCTTCATGCGTAGTTAAGTTCCCAGCTCCCCACGTAGTCTTGACCGCAGGAAGATAGACATATTTGGCAAGCGCTCAGGCCACCCTCACCCGTACTAGTCAAAGGACAGACCCCCGCAAACAAGAGTCCGTAACACGTTCAGAATTAAGGACGAGCCACTAATGGTCATCTACGAATATATTAGTCTTATAGTGTTAACGGTGTTACATCAGTAGGTCTAATAATTCACGATCCGGTCTTGTACAATCTCATTGTACAGGATGCCCCTACTCGCATGTCAACCACATGAACGAGCTAGATCACCTCGTTTGTATCTAATGCAAAGCGGGCCACATCCACAGAGTTATTAGGATGAGGTTCTCAACCCTATCCATATACTGTAGACCATTCGGGTCAATAACTCGAACGTGATCCTCCTTGTGTGTCTACTACACACTGTTCAAGTTCTCTCAGATATGACCCTTAAGCTTAGTTTATTGGATTAAGTTTATAAAAATGCGAGATACAAAGTTTGAATAATAAATAACATTTATTCATTAAATCAACAAGTATTACAAACTACACGAGATTAGGGCATACACACCTACATCAAAAATCAGTAAATCGTATTTACCTTCATTCTTCTTATTAGCCAAGTACTTGGGGCAGTTCCATTTCCAGTGCCCGTCAGTGTTGCAGTAGAAACACTTTCCTTTTTCTGCAACTTTCTTGGCCTTCTTGCCCTTCTAGACGGCAGGAATGTCAGCTTGTTATTTTCCCTTACCAACCTTTTTCATTTTCTTCTTTTTCCCTTTCGGGCATGAAGAGGACAAAGCTACAGATTTAGTCTCTGAGGTCGAACCCCTGTGAAAGGATCGGTAGGCAACATTTGCCTCGCCTTCCTGTCCCTTGAATGTCATCAGAGATTGAAAGGTTTGTAGCTCGTTCAAGAGGGTGGTAAAGTTGTAGCTTATCTTGTTCATAACAACGTTGCTACGAAACTGCAGGAAACTCTTCGGAAAAGTCTTCAAGATTAAACTGACTTGGCTCGACTCATCGATAGAGGCACCATTCATCTCCGCCACATTGAAGTGGGTTATCATATCGAGAACATGTTCCATGACAGACGTTCCCTCCTTCATTCTGGCGTTGAAGATGTGCTTGAGAGCATCGTGTTGGACCTGAAGTGACTGTTGTCCAAACATGTCTTGCAATGATCCCATGACCTCCTTGGCAATGACCATGTTCTCATGCTTCTTAGCCAAAATATCTGATAAGTTGGCTAAGATGTAGACATTGGCCTTGATCCATCTATCGTACGCATCACGAACATTCCGCGATGTAGTCAAGCTCGATACTTGAGGATAGTCCTCAGTGAGCGCGAACTTCACGTCGACCACTACCAAAATCGTGTTTAAGTTATTTTTCCACATTTGGTAGTTATCACCAGTTAGTTTGTCGGCAGCTAAGAGTGCAATTACCGAACTTGACATTTTGTTGAACAACATAAATTCTTGTATTAGTTTTCTCGCAAAAAACTTAGGTAAAAAAATCCAATCATATTTTAGCAAAATTAATCTTCCCTAGGTCAATTAATTTGCAATGATATCCCAAAGTTTAGAATGACCGCCATTGAAGGGTAGTAGAATCACTCCTTCTCTGAGACGAGACTATCTCGACCAGGCACTAATACCAGAATAACTCTTATTCCTATAGATCCTAGTTACCATTTTCGGTCTGGATTCATTAACTCTTAATCCATCTCGTGAGTGTAACCTTCTATCTTTAGATTCCAGAGTTTCCATCAAACAAAATCCGTCGAAAGGCGGACTAAGTTGGAAAACAAACTAAGGCAACCCTATCCCTTTGGGAAATTCACGTTGTTCTGACCCCTATGATCAAGCCCTCCGAAGGGATTGTCTGGTCCAGGCCAAACTAACAAATGGATCATGGGTGTTGTAACGACCCTAATTTTTCAAACTCAAAACTCTTAGGGGCATTACTAAGCAGCGTCGTCTACGCCAAAACTTTGGTAACATAACGACATTGCTATGACAAACCTCATATTTTTCTTGGTCTATTTAAAACATAACACACTCCAAAGGTCTATTAAAACACTCAATCTCTTCAAACTACAATCAACAATAAGTTGAGTTCTCAACAGATAAGAAAATTTACAACAGTTCTGCCACAACAAGAAGAAAATGAACAAGAGACTAGCTTCACAAATAAGAAAAACAAGACCCTAAAACACCCAATGATTCAATCAACAAGGAAGCTTAACAACGTATATAAAGTCTCAATCTATTAAGAAGGTACAACGAAAATATAAAGTACTAGAATAGCTACTATGAGCTAAAAGACACCAAAGTACATCCTCATAGCCTCGTCAAGTTGCCACCATCGTCATCCATCCCACAGTTTAACTTTCATCTGCAAATAAAAACAATAAAAGAAAGGAGTGAGTATAAAAATACCAAGTAAGTAGCTCACTTGCGTCCAAACCTATCTCAGCAGAAACAAACAACAAGACTCATCTACTAAACTCAACTCAAACCCTAGAATAGGTCTCACATTTAGCACACTTCACCTCTAACTACCCAGTTTCCACTTTCATACCACACTCAGCTAGACATCCGACCTAGCCTTACCTCAAGCCCACACAAGATTGCACAGCTTCTTGTTGTACGTCAGTATACGTCTCCCTAACAAGCATGCTGACATAGCCCGGACCCGCCCCGAAGGACGCTCATAAGTTATATCTCACTCTAGGTTTGTTGCCACACTCATTGTGACTCACCTTGGAGCATTCTCGTCTTTGGGTTGTTGCCATGACTACTATGGCTCACCACAAGACATCATTGCCCCTGGTCTATTGTCACACACACTGTGACTCACCACGAGACATCATCGCTCCAGGATTGTTGTCACACACACTGTGACTCACCACAAGACGACCTTGGGACTTTTGTCACACACACTGTGACTCACCACGAGACATCATCAATACACATACTCCATGCTAGTTTCTCTCCACACAAGGTTGCAGGGCAACGTCATCTGAATAAGGAGTAAGGTAGGGACTACTAGCCCGAGGGAGTCCTATGACACAACTCTCTTGACTTGGTACCAAAGTCATATTCAGAGATACTTACTAACAAGCATGTGAACAATACTAGCTATATATCATTTATGATCCTCAACCACACATGCATCAAATAGAAATCAAGTCAACCCAAAGTTGACTAACAACTAAGATTCATATTCACGTTTACTTTACTCCTTACCTCATATTTTGTGTGCGAAGAATAATCCAAATGGCTACTTACCTTTGCTAATCTAAAACTCGTAAACATGTTATCAACTACCTAGTTTGTTAAACTAGAGCTTAACAATACAAACAATTTAATCCCCACCTCACATAATAAGACACATAGTCCATAGATACATGATAAATACAATCAAACATAATTCATAGGCTCATGATAACATACACATAATCATGCCAAGTATAAAACTCATAAAACATAATAAGACACATAGTCCATATATAAATATGATCAAACATGATTCATAGGCTAATGATAACATACACATAATCATACCAAGTATAAAGCTCATAAAACATAATAAGACACATAGTCTATAGATACATGATAAATATGATCAAACATGATTCATAGGCTCACGATAACATACACATTCATGCCAAGTATAAAGCTCATAAAACATACTACACAAATTCCATAAATACTTTAAATAGCTATACCAAAGTTTAATGCTAGAAACAACTCAAAAATACACAAACAAGTAATGTCGATCACCTTGCTCCTTCACTTACGAGCTTGGTTTTAATCCAAATACTACTTACCTTATGTTTGAAGATTCACAAAAAGAGTGGGTGCTTATAAACAACCAAAACGAGGTCTAAAATAACTTAAGGAGTCGAAACTGAGCGGGCTAAATCAACTCCAACGAGCGGCGGTGGTCCGACGGTGGTTTGGCGGCAATCTGACGAATTTCTGGCGAAACTCTAGTGGTGGTCCGGCGAGATGAAGAGTGTGGAGAAAAGAAGAAGAAGAAGAAGAGAAGAGTTTTGAGTTACACCATTTAGGTTGCAATTACTCTAGTTTAAATAGGTTGCAAAAAGTCATAATCTTTTTAGAAAAGGAAATCCTATTTTTAGAAAAAGAATCATAATCCTCTCTAAAAAGAATTCTTAATCCTCCTTTTTTTAAAAAAAAAACATAAATCCTAATCGTTTTTAGACTTTGAAGCACCATTTCCTAAAAATCTCTAGATTCCTAATCCTTATCCGATTATCCAAAAAATTCAAAATTAAAATAAATACAAATTAAAGCACCTAATTTTATGGGGTGTTACAGGTGTCTCACGGTGTGAATCGATAGAAGAGAGTGTGGGACCCGTTGACACAAGTCCCGATCCACTCACTATAAGTATTCTCTCCATTCACCTTGATATTAACCCATACAAACACCACCCGAAGGAGGACGCTCCCATTTGCGCCACGAGGCCGAGTATGGATCTCATTGTGTGAACTTAAAGGAGATATGCAGGTGGAAATTCATTGTACCATACACAATTCATTTCCTCCCACTAAGTACTTTAAAATATAGGGATTGACCTAGATAAATCCAGCTAAAAATTTACCTAAGTCTACCAATATAACATTTATATTTTATTTACCTAAGTCTATAAACCATTTATTAAACATAGGTCTATATGAGTTTATTTATTAACTCTTTAATAAACGTCGCTCACGAAATATAATTTATAAACCTCTGGATTAAATTCACTCTCAGGTAGGGGTGTTTCGTTTCCGTCAGCTTAAATACCCCAATCTAGCTAGAACCTTCCTTAGACAGAGTTCCTCTTTAATCATAGTTTATAAATCATATTGGTTTCCTAATCCTAATCTTATTAGAACTAGATAACCTAAGTCTAATTAATTCCTTGTTCTAAAGCCATTTTAAAACTAATTAATTAACCTTAGGTTACATGGATTTCTATGTTATAATGTTTGATGATTCATCACATGAATAATTAAACATACATAACATACTCATCACATGAATAAATGCATGTAGATGCTTTCATAAAAATTAATATAACTCTTATATTAATTAAATCATGCAAACTATATAATATAACATTTATATTATAAAATGATGCATGATTATGCTTGACCTAAGGTGGGATTTTAAACTAAATGGCATACACTATGCACATTAAAATTCATACAACAATTGCATAAATTAAATAGCAAAAATGAACCACACTTTGGCACCCTAAACATTAATTAAATCAATTATAATTAATACAATCATATTATATAAATAATAATTAATGTTAACTAATATAATAACAAAATACAAATTAAAAAAACGAAATTAAACCACCCACGTCGCCTATCTGCCCTCTTCGTGCGTGTCTTCAGGGGGTAGTGTGAATGGTGTTAAGACATTGTGGCTAGCGTCTCAACGTTATGAGCTTCTTTCGCTCGCCTCGTTGTGCCTGCGGAACTCCAGCACACATTCTATTTTGGCTCGTTTTTGCTCCGTTCTTCACAACAACCTCCTTGTCACGAACGACACGGACTTACAGACTCAATTTACATCATAATATGTCAAAAACATTGGGCCCTTACATTGAACTTTTCAATGAAAAAGAATGTAAATCTAAGTGTCAAAATGTGAAAACATTCATTTTGCAAACCAACATTCATCACATGAATTGAAAGCAAACCCACCTAAATTTTGAGAAATTCATAACACAACTGGGAGCAAGATTGGCTCTGATACTGATAGCACACAAAATGTGTTATCCTTAGGCTTAATTATTGCTAGTTTTATGATGATTTCAGGGCTTTTATGTGTTTAAATCACTTAATTTCACCACACATGCTTTGGCTATCCAAGGAACTCAGAAAAATCTCCATAACTCAGGACAGTATTGTTCACTCTTACCCTTATACTTGCTTTGCACTTATTTTTGCAAACATTGGGGACAATGTTCACTCTCTTACATAAGTATGATTATGATAGCCTAGGATGAGAATTAATTGAAAATTTGTGTGATTCTGCTGAAACTTGAGAGCATGATGTGAATTTGAGTTAATTTAAAATTTTTCTTGAGTTTTTCCTGCGCTATTATGCACATAGCCTGTGTTCCGGTAGTTTTGAAATGCTTAGAACAAAGTTATTAGGCTTAGAAGTTTAATGTCACCTCGATAGGTCTAAGAGCTGATTTGAGAGTTAAACTGCAGGATAGGATGAATGACTATATGAAGTGCATGATCTGTATAGTATGTGAAGTAGTTTGTTTTTGTTGTTTGTTTAAGAAACAATTTCGCGAGGGCAAAAAGAGCGACCTTCACTGTGATCAGTTAGGCCACTCATTGAGCGAGTGCTCTGGGTAAGGGTCCCTACAGTGGATGTGTGAAAGCTAGTGTCCTTGCACAAAAAAAAAGAAGAAAATAGAAAAAATGAAAAAAAAAAAGTAATTAAGTACTGAGTAAACTTATTTATTTCTTGAATGGGGGGAGGTTCAAGGATTAGTAATTATGACCAGTGTAGAGGAAAGTTGAATGGAGAGCTTAATAAAGTTGATCCGGGCTTAGTAAAAATGAAGGGAACATAGGCTAATCACACACACACGTAGGAACACTTAGGAAAAGTTCTAAATTGCTCATTGAAGTATTATGTTTGATTGTTTCCTATGATTGTCAAATTTCTCTTAAATCTTTGAGGCTTGAGTCTGATGTGTGTCTAAGAATAATCTCATGTTTAATTCTGTTTTTTCTTGGGACTAGCAAAACTTTAAGTTTGGGGGTGTTTGATAGCAAACAAAATGTGCTACTCTTAGGCTTAATTATTGCTAGTTTTATGATGATTTCAGGGCTTTTACGTGTTTAAATCACTCAATTTCAGGTTAAGAGCTTAAACAGAACAATTGGAGACATTCTGGATCACTCGGGATCGAAACAAGGCTATTTGGAGATAAAAATAACATCAATTGGAAGTAGAAGGATCAATCCAAGCTTGAATTGGTGCGTTGAAGGCCTATGCAGGTAACATTGCAACGCTATCGCGATAAGAAAATAAGCAGAAGACCAGTGTCGAGGGCGTTGCAACGCTGCCTTGCAGCGTCGCAACGCCAGGTCGATAGCAACGCGCGCGTTAGGGTAGCGGTGTTGCAACGCTTCCCTCAACGTTGCAACGCCATCGACACTTTCCTTAATTACCACGCGTTTAGGGTACAGCGTTGCAACGCTGTACCGATTGAGCCTATAAATACAACCTTATACCTTCTTACAAGGGGAGCCGAATTTGATAGACTTTTGACCCTAATTTTGAAATACACTTTGTGAGAAGAGAAAAGATAGCATTCTTGGGAGCCAAAGGTTCGAGATCGAAGACGACAGCTCAAAGACGAAGGACCGACATCGACACATAAGTTTAATTTCTCTTTCTTTCAGATTGTAATATCATTTTAAGACGTTTTCTACACGTTGGCTTGGTTTTCTTGTGATTTAGAGTAGCTAATTGTTGTAGTTAGGATTTGATTTGCATGTTAAGACTTATTTGCTATGTATTGAAGTATGTTTTGTTCTTTATTTTTGGCAATTCGTTCTTTAACTCTTAATTTTGTTGGTTTAAGTGGACTCGAGAGATAAAACTTAGATTAGAGCAAAGTTGTCAAAACTGTTAGAAGTCTGGCATGAGAATGACCTAAAAGTCTAAGGGAAACACATAAAGAAATTGCTTAATGTCGTGCATGTTGTAGTTTCATATGTAGACTATAAAATTTATTGCATGTGCGAGGCTCACTAAGAATCGAGAGATTTTCTTGAGTATTTTACTTCTTGTTTATAAATTCATCACATTAGTTCATTGCATGTGTTAATTAAGTTATTAACTTGTAAAGTCAATATCCTCTAAATCTATCAATTCGTGTCTCCATTTGTTTATTTGTTGTTTGTCTTTACTTTCACCACCTATCCATGTTATGTTACTTTAGCTAAAATTGAGAATTAGTAACTTGGTAGTTGATTAATCTAGAAACCCATTCCCGAGGACGATACTTGGACTCTTAAATCACTATACTAAAACTTGACCCGTACACTTGCGGTATGGCATTATCAAAATTATACGCAACAGATACCAATTGAAGGGATCGAATCCCCATAGCGGAAGCGAATTGAATCGCGTACTCTCGATTACGTTACAAGAATTAAACTCAAAACATGCATACTAGGTTAAGCAATTAGGGAATTCAGCAAATTGCCTTTGAAGATCTCTTCTTCTAGTAATCCTTTCCTTAAGTCACGATCTCTACGAACCGAACACGAACTGGACACCTCCAAGTAGTCTTCTCGGTTGTTCTCAAGGTGAGGGAAGATTGTGGGATCCTTTTGGGAAAGGAAATTCTAGAGAGAAATCTAGAGAGAAGTGAGAGATCTTTGAATTGCCAAATCCAAAAATGAGATAGCACGACCCAAATTTGCTTCATCAAGCACTTATTTATAGTGGGTGAGGGTAGAGAGAAATTCTTCACCCATTGTCCCACTAATTCCACCAATTATGCATTATGAAAATTAAATTGGCATAATTGCCATAATATAAAGTATCATATACCTTAATATGCAAATCACATTTGCATAATGTGGAAATAAATTGAATTATATTCAATTTTACACATCTCTCTTAATTAATTTCTCTAAACATGCCTTAATTCCATAATTAGGCAATAGTATAGTTTATTATGAATCATATTTATATCAAACTATATATTATATCAATTATATTACATATAATTGATATAAAGTCACTTTAACTGAATTTGAACACTTCAAATTCATTCCAAAACTTTATATCCTCATTAATTCCATATTTAGCCGACCGAGGGACCTAATGGACCTACAGATCATGAGCTCCAATGATACGAGATTACCTGATCAAACTTTTTGATTCTGTTAATCGACATTCATTAACTACGAGTCACTCCACTATAGACTCGTAGTTGCACTCTCTTTACTGTAGGGCAAGTTGTTTCTATCGATATAACCAATACCCATGAGTCAGCCCTTCACAGGTCGTTCGTAGTCACAGTTGAATCAAATTACTGTTTTACCCCTATGACTACTTCTTGCACCTTAAGTACCACTGATCCTCTAATGAACAACATGGTTATAGTCCTATCATAAACAATGTCACTCTCGAGCCAGTGAGAGGGTGGGGTCCCGTTGTTCAAGACCTGGATACAGTCCTTAAGGGAACAACCTATCTAAATTCCCTAGCTCGAGAACGAGTGAATTCCTTCCTTCGAAGTTAAGTTCCCAGCTACCCACGAGGTTCTGTCCTTAAGAAGGTAGGTATATTGAGTCGGCAACTCTGGTCACTCTCACCCATGCTAGTCTAAGGACAAACCCCCGCAGACAGGAGTTCGTAACTCGCTCAAGATTAAGATCGAGTCATTAATGATCATCTACGAATTATTAGTCCTAGTCTGCCAACGGTGTTACTACAGTAGTCTAAAAATTCACGGTCTAGTATTGTACAATCTCACTCGCATGTCAACTACATGAACGAGCTAGATCGCCTCGTTTGTGTCAAACACAAAGTGGGTCGCATCCATAGTGTTACTAGGATGAGGTTCCCAACCTTATCCATGTATTATAGAGCATTTGGGTTAGTTACTTGAACGTGATCCTACCTGTGTGTGTCCACTACACACCGTTCAAGATCTCAAATACACGACATTGAAGCTTAGTTTATTGGATTTAAGCATAAATTGCGAGAATACAAAGATTTGATGAAAAATAACACTCTATTTATATACATCAAATAATTACAAACTACACGAGTTTAGGGCATACACCTCAACAGAAGGGTTCTCTTAGAAACATCATAGGAAGTAATTTAAATCCATGTTATTTTATTAAAGTTTAGACAGACATGTTAGGCCTATAAAATTTTATAATTTCCAATTGGGCTTAAAAGAATCTTTTGGTCTTTTGAACTTTCGCTCAAAGTGTTGCATGCTTAATCTTGAGTTAATTGACTAAGACATTAATTTAGATGGTAAAATCAATTTCTTAAATTCTCTCCTAAATTGTGTCTCCCGTGATCTTTTTCTTTTTAGTTTAATAAGTTTAGACTGTTTGCATTTGGTTTAGGTCTCTAAATAAAGTTAAGAGGAAGTATTTACGATGTAATTGAATGAATTAAGAAACTCAATCCTTGAGATCGACCCTAGCTACTTTCACTGCAAATTTAAGAGGTCTAGGTAAATAAATCATTATTTGATATGGCATTCGACAAGCCCTTTTATCAATTACATATTAAAAAAAAAAAAAGTTAAGTTATAAATTTAGTTTCTCAAATTCGATACTTATGTATTATTTGTTCATCAACTCTAAATTTTTTCAATTATATTTTTGAACTTTTTGTTTTAATTCTAGTAAGCTCTTGTTGTCAACATCATTATATAGTTGTCAACGTGGCACGCTTATTAGATTAATAATTGATTATTTAGCATGATGTGACACAAGGAAACGTAGGCTAGTTGTATGAAATAAAAGATGAGAGAGCCAAAAATTCAAAGAAGTCCGCAACTGTTGAAATACATTGTAAACCAAACATTTTTGTTGTTCAATCCTTATTTTATCTAGCTAGCCTACTTTCTAGTTATTGTGTCACTCCTAAACCTAATTAGCATGTTATATCAATATTTATAGATTCTTCCCTCTCAACATGAAGTTGATCCTCCATTGTTTCATTAGCCAATCTTAACTTTTGTTATTTTGATATCATATCTTAGTATCTAAAATTTGCCTCATTTGGTACTACTCTTGTGGCTCGCATCAAATCAGTGCTTTGCCCTTAGATATCTAGTCAACTACTACGCCTCACTAGCTAGTTTTAGGTTTGATTGGCATTCCATTCACTTAATCCTCAACATTGTCTAAGGGCATGTTATAGGAGTAACTCATTACCTTTTGGGTGGAATTACGACGACATGGGTATTCTTCTTAACAAAAATTATTGCAATCGAATAATGGCTAAAAGGATTTGAAAGGGCATTATGGCACTAATATTTTCGAGGTTTAGCCCAGACTTAACTAGGACTCCCACTCCTCATTGTATTTAGTTTGATACTGCTACCACGCATAACTTTGAAAGCTATGATGATATTATTAAAAGATGTCTTTATCATAATATTGTTGTTTCTCATTTTGAAAAATTAGCGAAATCTATTTCATGTAGTTTAGCACTACAATTTTGAAGTATGAGTACAAGATTATTTACTTGTAAGACACATATAACTCATGTAATGTAACATTATTAACAAACAGTACTTTTTAAATTTCTTCAGATTCAAGAGCTAACTAAATACAACCATGAAAGTTGAATGGTAAATATTTAGTACAAAAAACTATAAGCAAAATAAGCTATTCTTATAAAGATAGATAAGGTTAGGGATGAACACTGATGTGGTTTAGTCGGTTTTGGGCCTAACCAAGAATCAACTGTGCCAATCGACTTTTGTAATGTAAAAAAAGAACCAAATTAATGTCCAATTAGACACATAACTGAAATCAGTTCAGTTTTGAGTCTTCTCAATTTTGAACTTCATCCCAAAATTTTGACAAATATCAAACAAGAGAGCGAGAAAAGGAAAGGATGACGTGCGATGTCGCGTGGTAAAAGAAAGAGAGATGGAGGGGAAGAACCAAGGGAAGTGGTTGAAATGGTAAAAGAAATTGATGTTCTGTCGGTTAAATTACAAGTTTAGTCTTTTAATTTTGAGTTTTGTGTTTATTTAGTCATTTAACTTTAAAAACTGTGAAATAGGTCCCTAAACTTTCAATTTTGTCTCTAATAAGTCTCTGAACTTTAAGAATGTTTAGTTCTTGAACATTCAATTTTGTACCTAATAGGTCCCTAACATATTCATAATTTTTTAAAAAATTAACTGATCTATTAGATATAAAATTGATTTTTTTTGTTTATTAGAAACCTAACCTTTCAATTTTGTTGCTAGTAAGTTCATGAATTTTAAAAAACATCAACTAGGTCAAGGACTTATTAGACACAAAATTGAAAATTCAAAAACCTATTGGACACAAAATTGAAAATATGAGAACTTATTAGACACATTTCGAAGTTTAGGGAACAAATAGATACAAATTTGAAAGTTCAAGGATCTATTAGACACTTTTTAAAGTTTAGGAAATAAAATTGTAATTTAACAAAAAAAAATATAACTTCAATTTGGTATGTTGTTTTAGTCGGTTTATTAATAAAAAGAGCGACCCAAATTAAAATGAAGATGTCTAATACTATATATAAAAAAATCGAACTAAACCATTGGATCTGTTTGGTTCAATTTCAGTTGTCTATCTTTTTCGTTTTTATGCGCTCCCCTAGATAGGATAGCTACCAAACGAGAGCATATTGAGATGTGTCATTTCCAAATACCAAAAAAGATCATACACTATATAAAATGGATACACATAAAGATTTGAAATGGACCCTTATGTTGAGCCGACACAAGACAATCAAACCCTCTTTTTCCTAAACCTACCAAAACATCCATGATGATGAGGCAAATTAAATTGACCCTAAAACCAAGAAAAGAATTTTGTGGTTGATCATATATTCAATAAATCAAAACCTACCCTCATATAAGTGCTTCAACAATAATGTTCCCTCTTTCAAATTATTCTACAACCCCCATATGATATATATAGTCGGCTTTCCCCTTCTTTCCAAACATGTCAAATTCCATCAATCAAATCTTGTGCCCAAATTCATCAAAAAGAAAAATGCTACACCAAAATATGAAAATGACACCCCATATATTGTATATTCCTACTCTTTTCAAAATCAACTTTCTCTTTTTATCTTTTCTTTCATTTCCATCGCTCTCCCTTTTGGCCCCCTCCTTGTACGGAAGCCTCCTTTTTTCTTCTAACTTCTTTCTAGGTTTTGTTATCTCTCACCGAATTATGTCGAACGAGTTGATCTCTCGATCTTTTTCATATAGATTTGTGCTCGAAAAAATTATATGTAAAAAAACATGTATATGTATAAAAGGTCAAATATACAAGAGGTTTTGCTTCTTATATTTGCAAATGTATTAGGGGTTGGGAAAGTTTTCAATTGAAAGCTTCATTTTGTTATGTAAGAGTGTGACCCATCTATATATATACATTGTTGGATATTATTTCAAATACAAGGTTTATTCCAAGATGTTAAGAATATATATGTATAAAAGGTTAAATATTCTCTAACCCCTATTAGCTTATATGATTTTAGATTTAGTGGAAGTTTGTCAACACAAGCATAATTGATCTGTAGAAAAATAACTTATTATTTTCTTTAAGTTTCAAGGTTTGATTCTCCACTCTTACAACTATGGTTAAACTTAAAACAAGGTGATGTAGTAATTAAATAAAGTATCAAAATAGAAGTTTTATATGGATCAAAGTTCAGCAACATCATTTCTTCTCAGGTGGTCTTGTGCTAATTTTTAAAGCTTGTGATTGAGAATGAGTGTTAAATATATGTATTTATAAGTTTAAAAATATCTCATAAATCTTTTTTTTAGTTCAACAATGTATGGGATGGAAGAATTCGAACCTCAGACTTTTTGGTCAAGACTATTAATTAAAATTATTGATTTTAGAGATAATTTAATATAGAGAGAATGTTAAATATCTTCTTAAAAGGTCTTGCCTCTCGTAATTGTAACGAGAGAGTATAGCAACTGGTTTAGACATATACTTTCGACTAAAAGGTTAAATGCTCAAATCCTCACTCTACGATTGAAAAAATAATTATCAAGCCCTTCTTTTAAAAGAATGAAAAACAAGAAATGAAAAAACATCGTTTACAAACAAACCCGACATGACAATCTTTCCTTCAAAATCATAGGACTAATGTTCTTTCCAACCATTTACCTAAACCATCAAAGATACCAATAAATTATTCATGCACACACAAAGCACTTCTTTCAAACTCGTAAAATGTCATTCTTCCAATGTCCATTCCTAGCTTTAATTTCTAATCTTATCACCAAGATTTTATCTTCTTTTTTTTTTTTTTTTTTGTATGACTTCAAATTTTAAGCACAACAAAATAATAATACTGAATTCGAAAAAAAAATGATAATAATGTATAAAAGACAATGCTTCATGAAGTGGAAAAAGAAATTCTCACACTGGAAAAAATGAAGCCCTTTTATTAACAATTAAAAACTAATAAAATTACTTTTATTTTATTGTAGTGATCTAAATAATCAAAATAGACTTTAAACTGTTTAACAACATGTATGAAATAAAATATCTACTATTCATAAAATAAATGGTCTAAATCTCATGCAATATACACAATGCATGTGCTAACATTCTTAAATGTTTTATAGTCCTTTTTTGAAACAAAAATTAGAATGGGGAAATAAATGGAGGTGGGGATGTTTATTATTTGTTGGATATAAATTAAGAAAAGCAAGTCACATCAATTTTTCACTAAAGAAAAACAAACCATCTGGTTGGTGAGGATCACTTGTTTCCCATTATTAAGATGCAATATTCAGAAACTACACCTAAATTTTAGTAACTAAATTAAATTTGCATTCTAATCTATACCCTATAGCTAGAAATATTTCCTTATTTATATTGGAGAAAATTTTATACCCTAATATATATGTTGCTTAGTTTAGTTTGGCAATTAATTGTTTGATATTGAAGAAATTTTTAAATATTGACATGACAATATTCTAATAACTGATGATAGTATGAGTGAACTTCTATTTTTACCCCAGGTCAATTTTAGGGTAAAAAGTGTATTATTAAGGATAGAAATAGGTTAATGGTAATAAGATAAGATTATTATTCATTTATTAATCTCGGATTATATTAGAAAATTTTCTATATTGTATTATCATTTATATACTTAAGTAAGACTTGTATGGTTATATTCTCAGCTTGGCAAGATAAATATGACTCGCAATCAACTCAACACCTACAAATAGGAGTCAAGTGCCAACAACGTTGTGTTAGTGGATTTGGCACAACTTAACTTAGCATAAGCGGGGTATTACACATAGGCACGTCTAGATCCAAAGGTCCCCTCAATTTGGCACGCATAATAGTAGCTTCTACCTTCCTAATCAACATAGAGTTAACTCAACTCATCAATCTTATCTTCCACTTTACAACTAATCTAGTGCATAATGTAAAGCAAGATCCTTGCTCATCTCAATTTCCGTCACATAATTTCTATCATTAATGCTCTAGAAGTGCTTTTCTAGTTCCCTACACTAAAATTATATTGAACTCTTTTATGGTAGCTTCACTTATCACAAAATCTTTTGTCTTTCACTTTACAACTTATCTATTGCATGATGCTCATCCCTTATTTAAATATATTTAAATTCAACTTCCACGCGTAATCTTCCACATTAACGCCCTAGGAGTGTTTTTCTAGTTCCAATTCCTACGCTAAAACTATATTGAAATGTATACCTATTTATCATCATATTCTCCTTAACATCATCGTTGTATTTGCTTTCATTAGTCCCCTACCCAAAATTAGTCCACTTGGCATACACTAGTTGTCACATTGCACCATTTAATTTCTAATTTATACCATCAATATTAAACTGATAAAGTTAATGAAAAAGTAGTTTTAAACACACAATTTAAAAATTCAAAAACATAATCGAAACTGTTATGGGTGAAATTGGACTATAAGGACCAATTACATAAACTGAAGAAATTTGGAGATAAAAAGGTCAAATTCCATTCAAGACAACCGAAAGAGCAGGCCCAGGACGACGACCCACCTCTGCGAGCAAGGACAAAAAAGCAGGCCCAAGATCGTGAATCGAGCCAGATCGGCCAGACCCTTGTCGGCCCCAGCCTCGACTCGGCTCAGACCAAACCTGGTTAGCCAAGGCCGAGGACGACCAGGGCACCTTCACGCGTCGAGGTCGAGGTCGGGCTGCCCAAAGCAACCCCATATGGGTCTCGACCAAGGCCCAAGTCTGGTCGGCCTCGACTAGGGATGAGGTTGAGGCCGACCAGGGCCCTTCTTCAGCGACCGCCTTGGCTTGGTCGGCCAAGCCTGGTCGGCCTCCGCTCGGCTCGATCCAAGCCTGGTCGGTCGAGGTCGAGGCCGACCAGGGCACCCTCACGAGTCGAAGTCGAGGTCGGGCTGCCCAAAGCCACCCCATATGGGCCTCGACTAAGGCCCAAGTCTGGTCGACCTCGACTAGGGATGAGGTCGAGGCCGACCAGGGTGCTTCTTCTGCGACTCTCTTGTCTTCTCCTCCTAGCTCAATCTGATCTACGAGGATCCAATTCCTATGAGGAGTCCGAAAGAAACCCTAGAAGAAGACTATTTAAACTCTCCTCCAAGGAAGAGAGGGGTAAGTTCTCATTCCCTAGACGATTACTAGTTCTCATTCCCTAGACAATTACTAAACACCTAAAACTCTCTTGGTGACTTAAGCATCGGAGCCTGTGTGGCAAGCACCACAGTGGTGTGCAGGTTTCCATTCTTTTGTAGGTCACGTGTCTCCTCCCTGAATACAAATATTATGGTTGTTGTCACGTGAATGACAGGTGAGTTCCCTTGTCCAGATTTTGGCAACAACAGTTGGCGCCTTCTGTGGGGAGACATAAACGTTTATTTGTGAAACTTGTATCCAAGTTTGAGAGAATGAGTAGTCAAACCAGCAAAAACCATCGAAATACTGATAGAGAAGATTCAGACGACGATCATCATCCATAAAGAACGAAGCCTACCAACCCTACTGGACCCCTCACTGATGATCACAAGTTTGAAGCCTTAGAAAAACGAGTGGACGGCATGTACCGAAATCTCGCTAAGATTCTAGACATTCTAGAGAAACAGAACCCAACAACGAAATACAAGAAGACACCATAGTAAGAGATCTTGTCAAAGGAAAAGCTCTAATGGTGAATGAGGAATTGGGAGAAACTAGTTCCCTTATACTAAAACCAAAGGATAAGCTGATCCTTGGCAACAACGGGTCAAAGAAGCCGCAAAGCGACGAATGCACCAGAGCAAGCAAAGTACAGAAACCGAAGTTTGCAACCCAACTTCTATCAAGGAAGCATAGTCGAGGTCAGCCATCCAAGGAGTGGTACAAAGCGACCAAGTCTGATCTCTGGAGCTTCATTAGAGAAAGACAAAGATGGCGAGGGAAGGCTAAGGAAGAAGTCGAGTCGAGGCCGACCAAAGCAGAGGCCGAGGAGGGAGCCAAAGCCGAGGTCGAGGCCAAGGAGGGAGCCAAAGTCGAGGTCGAGGATGAGTCATATTTCGAAGCGATTAGCTTTGATCTCTGAAGCTTTATCAATGAAAGACGAAGATTACAAGCCAAGGTTGCGACCGAATCAAAACCAAGGTAGCCGAGACCAAAGTGGCCGAAACCAAGATGGTCGAGGCCGAGGCCGAGGCTAGATTAGTCGTGTTGGGATGGATGTCCTAATCTCGTTTAGTTTGTAAATTTAACATTTTTGTTGGGATCTATGTCCTAATCTCGTTTAGTTTGTAAATTTAACATTTGAAATTAATAAAAGTTTTTTATTTCATCATTTTGTGTCTCGCAAATTTTACAAACTTTGTCTAATAAACTAACTTCCAGGGTCATTGAATATATGAGAGAACAAGAACTTGAACGGTGTGTAGTGGACACACAGGGAGGATCACGTTCGAGTTAATGACCCGAACGGTCTACAATATATGGATAGGGTTGGAGACTTAATCCTGGATACGCTGTGGATGTAACCCACTTGGTATTAGATACAAACGAGGTGATCTGACTCGTTCATGTGGTTGACATGCGAGTGGGGGCATCTTGTACAATGAGATTGTACAAGACCGGACTGTGAATTATTAGACCTACTGATGTAACACCGTTAATAGTATGGGACTAATAACTTCGTAGATGACCATTAGTGACTCGACCTGAATCCTGAGCGTGTTACGGATTTCTGTCTTCGGGGGTTTGTTCTTTGACTAGTACGGGTGAGAGTGGTCACAGTTACTCGCCCAATATGCCTATCTTATCAGGGACAGGACCAAGTAGGGAGCTGGGAACTGTTGGGATTTTTGTCCTAATCTCATGTTTGTAAATTACTGTTTGAAATTAATAAAGTGTTATTCATTTCATTACTTTGTGTCTCGCAAATTTTACAAACTTTTCCAATAAACTAAGCTCCAGGGTCATTGAATTTATGAGAGAACTAAAACTTGAGCGGTGTGTAGTGGACACACATGGAGGATCACGTTCGAGTTAATGACCCGAATGGTCTACAGTACATGGATAGGGTTGGAGACCTAATCCTGGCTACATTGTGGATGCGGCCCGCTTTGTATTAAAATACAAACAAGGTGATCTAACTAGTTCATGTGATTGACATGCGAGTGGGGGCATCCTGTGCAATGACATTGTACAAGACTGGACCGTGAATTATTAGACCTACTGATGTAACACCATTGAAAGTAAGGACTAATAACTTCGTAGATGACCATTAGTGACTCGACCTGAATCCTAAGCGTGTTACGGACTCCTTTCTACGAGGGTCTGTCCTTTGACTAGTACGGGTGAGGGTGGTCACAGTTACTCGCCCAATATACCTATCTTCTCAGGGATAGGACCAAATAGGGAGCTGGGAACTTAACTACGCGAGATGGAATTCACTCGTTCTCGCGTTTAGGAAAACTAGAGGGGTTGTTCCCTTATGTGTTGTCTTCAGGGCTTGGACAACGAGCGCCTACCTTCTCACTGGGTCGAGAAGGGTGTTGTGTATGGTTGGACCATCACAATATGTTGTTCATTAGAGGAGCAGTGGGGACTTAAAGAACAAGAAGTAGACACAGGGGTAAAATGGTAATTTGACCCAGTCGTGTCTACGAACAACCTGTGAAGGGTCGACTCATGAGCATTGGTTATATCAGTGGACACGTAATATTCTGCACTAACGGAAGTGCAGCTACGGGCTATAGTGGAGTGTTATCGTAGCTAATGAATGTTGATTAACCGGGTCAAAGAGTTTGATAGGTTAATCTAGGATCATTGGAGCTCGTCACTGTAGGTCTATTAGGTCCCTCGGTTGGCTCAATCTGGGTTAAAAGAAGGGAAAATGTTTTGGTGTGAATTGAAGTGTTCAATTTCACTTAAAGGGCATTTATGTCATTTATATGAGATATGAATGATATAATATATAGTTTAATGTGAATGAGATTCATAATAAACTATAGGTTAGCCTAATTGTTGAATTAGGGCTAACTGGAGAAATTAATTGAGAGAAATTAAATTAAATGTGATTCAATTTAATAAATCCACATTTGATATGAGATATCTTATAATATATGGTTATGCAAATATGATTTGCATAACCTATAGTTGTGGTAAAGTGGTAATAATGTGGAGATTTTAACTCCATGTTATTTCCACTATTTAAACCCTTTGCAAGAAGGGTTTCTCCTCTCATTCTCTCATTTTTGGAAATTTCACCAAAGGAAGAGAACTTTCTCTCTAAACTCCCTCTACTCTCCTCCCTTCTCCAAAACACAAAAGTCCCACCACTTCCTTCTTTCCAAAAGAAGAACAACCGAGACTCCAAGTGGTTGTGTCGTATTCTTGTTCGTGGAAAAAGTTCGGGATCGAAGAGATCGAGAGAACACGAAGAGTTCGTGACAGATTCGTTGGAAAGGAGTTATTGAAGAAGGTCTTCAACAAGTAAGTAACGTTAACTTACTGTTTTTTCTTTTCCATTGAGCATGTTTAGCCTAAATTATTAGATAATTGATTTTAATGAAATTCGAGTAGCATAACGATACCTCGACGATTCGATCGACTTCCGCTGCGCGGGGATTCTCATTCCTTTCAGGAACTTAACTACGCGAGATGGAATTCACTCGTTCTCAGCTTTAGGGAAACTAGAGCGGTTGTTCCCTTAAGTGTTGTCTCCAAGGCTCGGACAGCGGACGCCCACCCTCTCACTTGCCCGAGAGGGGTGTTGTGTATGGTTGGACTATTACAACGTTGTTGTTCATTAGAGGAGCAGTGAGGACTTAAGGAGCAAGAAGTAGACACTGGGGTAAAACGGTAATTTGACCCGCAGTGTCTACGAAAAACCTGTGAAGGGTCGACTCATGGACATTAGTTATATCAGTGGACACATCTTGTCTTACACTGAAGGGAGTGCAGCTGTGGGCTTTAGTGGAGTGTTACCGTAGCTAATGAATGTTGATTAACCGGGTCAAAGAGTTTAATAGGTTAATCTCGGATCATTGGAGCTCGTCACTGTAGGTCCATAAGGTCCCTCGGTTGGCTCAAACTGGATTAATAGAAGGTTTACTTTTTTGATGTGAATTTGAAGTGTTCAAGTTCACTAAAGGGTAATTATGGCATTTATATGAGATATGAATGATATATTATATAGTTTAATGTGAATGAGATTCATAATAAAATATAGGTTAGCCTAATTGTTGAATTAGGGCTAATTTGGAGAAATTAGATTGAGAGAAATTAAATTGAATGTGATTCAATTTATAAATCCACAATAATACAAAGGTGATTTGTAAAATGAGATATGAGATATCTTATTATATGTGGTTATGCAAATATGATTTGCATAACCTATGGTTGTGGTAAAATGGTAAATAGGTAGAGATTTCAACTCCACCTATCACCATTATATAAACTCTTTTGCAAGAAGGGTTCAGTAAGCTTTTGCTCATTTTTTGAATTCTCACCAAAAGAAGCAAATCAATTCTCTCTCAAAACTCATCTCTCTTTCAAATTCTCCTCCCTTCACCAAAAACAAAGAATCCCACAATTCTCCTTGTACCTAAAGTAGAACAACCGAGAAATCGAGTGGAGGTGTCCAGATCTTTTGTTCGAGGAGTTCAAGATCATTGAGAACGAGTACACGAAGGGTTCGTGATCGGAAGAAGGAATCATGAAGAAAGGTTCTTCAACAAGTAAGTAATTTACTGTTTTTTCCTTCTATTTTAGCATGTTTAACCTTATACTATTAGATAGTTTAATTTTAATAAATCGAATTGCATAACGATACCACGACGATTCGATCGTCTTCTGCTGCGCGAGGATTCTCATTCCCTTCAATTGGTATCAGAGCCAATCGTTGGCTTATTGTTGTGCATTTGATTTTGTTAAAATTAGGTGGGTAAATGTTTTAATTCATGTGATGAATTCTAGTTTGCAAAATGGATGTTTTTGGTTTTGACATTTTTCTTAGATTTACATTATGTTGATGAGATCAATGTAAAGGCCCGTGTTTTGGACAATTTTTAATGTAAATCGAGTCTGTAAGTCCGTGTCGTTCGGGGCATGAGATGCTGTGAAGAAATCGGAGCGGAAACGAGTGAGAAACGACGAACAACAGCAAGAGGAGCTTGTTGTTCTGTCGACAGCGTTGAGACGTTGTTCATTGGCGTCTCAACACTGCAATCGCTGGTGGAGGCTTGGCTGCAGAGCAACGTTGCAATACCGAGGCGTGGAGCGCGCGGGGCGTGACGCTTGACGCTGTTGCGTTGCAACGCTGCAAGCGTAGTGGACAGTTGCAGCGAGTAGTGCGCGCGAGACATGGGCTTATTTTAGTATTTTTTATTTAATTATTTTTTTTGGAAAATGTAATTATTTTCTTTTATTTAATTTATTTTATTAATTAATATTGATATAATTGTTATATTAATGTTAATTAATTAAATAAATGCCCCTAAGTGCAAAAACCGGTCCATTTTTGCTATTTCATTATTTTATGCATGAGATGTATGATTTAATTAATTCTATGTGCATAATGTATGTCATATAGATTTAAAATCCCACCTTAAGTTAAACATTTCATGCATCATTTTATATTATAAGTGTTATAATATATAGTATGCATGATAGGTTATATTATAAGTGTTATAATATAATTAAATGCATGTTTTGATTTATTTAAATATAAGCATTATATTTTTTAGATTAAAATATGCTCATGCATTTAATTTCATGTGATGAATATTTTTGTTATAGTCTATAGTTATTCATGTGATGAATGATCAAGCATTATAACATAGAAATGCATGTAACCTAAGTTAATTATTAGTTTTAAAGTGTTTAGAACTTAAATAATTAGATTTAGGTTTTCTAGTTCTAATAAGATTAGAATTAGGAAATCAAAATATGATCTTTGAATGGTGACTGATAAGTAACTCTGTCTAAGAAAGGTTTTGTCTAAGGCTGGGGTATTTAAGTTGACGCTTGCGGAACACCCCTACCTGGAAACCGACCTGGGAGTGAATTCCGTCCGGAGATTCTTAGGTTATATTTTTCGTGAGTGGTGTTAATTAAAAGTTGATTAATTTACTCACTTAGACCTAAGTTAATAATCTGATTATAAACTTAGGCTAAATACAATATAAGAGTTATATTGGTAGACTTAGGTAAATTTTAGCCGGTTTATCTAGGTCAATCCCGATTAATATAAAGTGTTGAGTGGGAGGAAATAAAGTGTATAAGATACATTTAATTTTCCGACCACAAATCTTCGTAAAGTCCGCACCGTGAGATCCATACTCGGCCTCGTGGCGCAAATGGGAGCGTCCACCTTCAGATGGTAATTGTATGGATCAATATCATAGTGGATGGAGAGAGTACTTATAGTTAGTGACAGCGGGACCTGTAAAAACAGGACCCACGGTCTCTTCTTTCGATTCACATCGTGAGACCCCTATGATCCGCCTGCTATTTTGGCATGGACCAGACAATCCCTTCGGAGAGCCTTGATCATGGGAATCGGAACACCGTGAATTTTCGAAAGGGATACAGTTTCCTTGTTGGTTTTCCTTCTTTGTTCACCCTTCGGTGGCTATTGTTTGGACGGATACTTGGAAACTTAAAGATTGAGGGTGACACTCACAGAGATCATTAAGAGTTAATGGATTCAACCAAATAATGGTAACTGGACGCCTAATGGTAACTGAACGCCTAATGGAATAAGAGTTATTCTGGGATTAGGCTCTGGTCGAGAAAGTCTCGTCCTAGAGGAGAAGTGTTAATGTTCACCCTTCGGTGGCGGTCATTCTAAACCTTTAGGATATCATTGTAAATTTTAAATGACCTAGGGATCATAGGATTAATTTTTGCTAAAACTTGATTGGATTTCAAAAGTTTTTACGAGACTAACACAAAATTTTAATTTGATTTTTTCAGCAAAATGTCTAGCTCGATAATAGGTTTACTCGCTTCGGATAAGTTTGTGGGAGATAACTTCCAAACGTGGAAGAACAATATAAACACGATACTTGTAACCGACGCTTGTTCGTGCTTTACTTGAGAGTGTCCTCGCTTGTTGATTTCGATCGCATCACGCGAAGTGTTCGTGATGCATACGATCGATGGATCAGGGCCAATGAAAAGGCCAAGGTCTACATCATTGCCAGCTTATCTGAAGTATTGGCAAAGAAGCATGAGTTGATGGTCAACGCTAAGGAGATCATGGAGTCTGTGCAAGATATGTTTTGACAACAGTCCTTTCAGGTCAGGCATGACTCGCTCAAACACGTCTTCAACGCCCGAATGAAAGAAGGGACGTATGTCCGTGAACATGTTCTAGACATTATGACCCACTTTAATTTGGCGGAGATGAACGGGGCTTCGATCGATGAGTCGAGCCAGGTCAGCTTTATCTTGGAGACTCTTTCGAAGAGTTTCCTTCAGTTTCGTAGCAACGCTGTTATGAATAAGATAAGCTACACTCTGACAACCCTTCTGAACGAGCTACCGAACTTCCAGACCTTGATGAGGATCAGGACACCGGAAGCTGAGGCAAATATTGCCTACATATCATATCACAGGGGTTCGACATCTGGGACTAAATCTGTTGCTCCTTCTCACCCGAAAGGGAAGTAGAAGATGAAGAAGGGTAAAGCTGACCGAGTTGTCGCCCAAAAGGGCAAGAAGGTCAAGGAAGTTGCAAAGAAAGGAAAGTGTTTCCACTGCAATGGGGACAGCAACAGGAAGAGAAACTGTCCAAGTTCCTTGCCGAGAGGAAGAATCAAGGTAAATGTGATTTACTAGTCACTGAAACTTTTTTAGTGGAGAGTAGTGACTTTGCCTGGATATTCGATTCGGGCGCCACTAACCACGTTTGTTCTTCTTTTCAGGGAATTGATTCCTTACAGCAGCTGCGAGAGGGTTGGATCCGGGGAGATAGTATCTGTTGCAGCGATCGACAAAGTGAAGCTCTACTTCGGCAGGAATTACTTATTGTTAGACAATTTATATATAGTTTCAGGGTTTACTAGAAACCTCGTTTCTATTTCTTGTCTTCTTGAACACTCAATTTCTGTAATTTTTTCTTGTAATAAAGCGTTTATTTCTAGAAAAGAAAATTTCTTGTGTTCTGCTTCACTTAAGTCTAATTTGTATGTTTTGAAACCTAATTCGGTCAAAAGCGTTTTGAACACTAAATTATTTAAAACTGCAGAAACACGAACTAAAAGAGTTAAAGTTTCTCCAAAAGAAAATGTTCATCTTTGGCATCTACGGTTAGGCCACATTAATCTAAATAGGATTGAGAGACTAGTGAAGAGTGGACTTCTAAGCGAGTTGGAAGAAAACTCTTTACCAGTGTGTGAGTCATGCCTTGAAGGCAAAATGACCAAATGTCCTTTTAGGGGAAAAGGATATAGAGCCAAAGAGCCCCTTGAGCTTATAGATTCTGACCTCTGTGGTCCGATGAGTGTTAAAGCACGAGGTGATTACGAATACTTTGTATCTTTTATAGATGACTATGTGAGGTATGGGTATATTTACCTAATGCATAGAAAGTCTGAAACTCTTGAAAAGTTCAAGAAGTACAAAACTGAGGTTGAGAACCTGTTAGGTAAAAGGATAAAAACACTTCGATCGGATCGAGGTGGAGAGTATATGGACATTGAATTCCAGGACTATATGATAGAACACGGAATTACGTCACAACTCTCAGCACCTGATATGCCACATGATAATGGTGTATCGGAGAGGAGAAACAGAATCCTGTTGGACATGGTTCGGTCGATGATGAGCTATGCTCGTCTCCCTGATTCTTTTTGGGTTACGCGATGGAGATCGCGGTGTATATTTTGAACAACGTTCCGTCGAAGAGTGTTTGTGAAACACCTTTCGAACTCTGGAATGGACGTAAAGATAGTTTACACCATTTCAGAATTTGGCAATCCCCAGCCCACGTGTTGGTGTCAAACCCAAAAAAGTTGAAACCCCGTTCAAAATTGTGCCTATTCGTAGGTTACCCAAAAGAGACTAGGGGTGGTCTATTTTTTTATCCTAAGGAAAATAGGGTGCTTGTGTCGACGAACACCACTTTCCTTGAGGAAAACCACGTCAGGGATAACTTGCCTAGGAGAAAATTCGTGTTAAACGAAATGGACAGTACGTCAGCAAGAGTTGCTGATGGGGCTAGTACATTAACAAGTGTTGTTGATTCTAGCACGTCAAGTCAAGTCCGTTCTCAAGAGTTGCGAATGCCTCGACGTAGTGGGAGGATTGTGAGACAGCCTGAACGTTACAAGGGTTTAGCTAAAACCCAAGTCGTCACCCCTGATGATGACTGCGAGGATCCATTGACCTATGATCAGGAAATGGATGACGTTGACAAAGACGAATGGATTAAAGTTATGGACCAGGAAATGGAGTCGTTGTACTTCAATTCTGTCTGGGAGCTTGTGGATCAACCTGATGGGATAAAACCTATAGGTTGTAAATGGATGTACAAGCGTAAACGTGACGTAGATGGGAAGGTGCAGACCTTCAAAGCACAACTATTGGCAAAGGGTTTTACCCAGGTCGAAGGGGTTGACTATGAGGAAACTTTTTCACCTGTTGCCATGGTAAGGTCGATCAGGATCCTTTTGGCCATTGCCGCGTATTATGACTACGAGGTATGGCAGATAGATGTCAAGACCGCCTTTCTGAATGACAACCTTGACGAAACCATCTACATGGACCAACCCAAGTGGTTCATAACCAAAGGCCAAGAGAAAAAGGTTTGATGGCTTCATAGGTCCATTTATAGGTTGAAACAAGCCTCGAGGTCTTGGAATATAAGGTTGATGAGGCGATCAAATCTTATGGCTTTGATCAGAATGTTGACGAGCCTTGTGTCTACAAGAAAATCGTCGATAAAACTGTCACATTTCTGGTATTGTACGTGGATGATATCCTTCTCATTGGGAATGAGGTAGGATTTCTTACTGACGTAAAGAAATGACTAGCTTCGCAATTCCAAATGAAAGATTTGAGAGAAGCTCAGTACGTTCTAAGTATTCAGATTGTCCGAAACCGGAAGAATAGAATGTTGGTCATGTCTCAAGCGTCTTATATTGACAAGATGTTGACTAGATATAAGATGTAGAACTCCAAGAAGGGCTTGTTGCCTTTATGGTATGGGGTTCACCTGTCTAAGGATCAATGTCCTAAGACTCCTCAAGAGGTTGAGGATATGAAACGAATCCCTTATGCTTTAGCTGTTGGGAGCCTTATGTATGCCATGTTGTATACTAGGCTCGACATCTTCATAGTGGAATCAGCAATGCATCCCTGCTTGATGTTTCGCCATACTACAGCTCCTTCATTCAGAATGAAGGTTGACCCCGAAGTGGATTTCCTAGAATCCTTATCGGTCTGAAAATCAGAATCTGTGTATCTTGTAAGGATCAAATCCCCACTCTCATACACTAGGTTGTAGTTCCTCGTTCTCCTAAGATACTTGAGGATTGCCTTTACGGCTGTCCAGTGATGTAATCCTGGATTGAATTGATACCTACTGACAATCCGTACTGCATAACAGATGTCAGGCCTATTACACAGCATGGCATACATAAGGCTCCCAACAACTGAAGCATAAGGGATTCGTCTCATATCCTCAACCTCTTAAGGAGTCTTAGGACATTGATCCTTAGACAGGTGAACCCCATGCCATAAATGCAGCAACCCCTTCTTGGAGTTGCATCTTATATCTAGATAACATCTTGTCAATATAAGACGCCTCAAACATGGTCAGCGTTCTGTTCTTCCGGTTCCGGACTATCTGGATACCTAGAACGTACTGTGCTTCTCCCAAATATTTCCTTTGAAATTGCGAAGCTAGCCATTTTTTTACGTTAGTAAGAAATCCTACCTCATTCCCAATGAGAAGGATATCATCCACGTACAATACAAGAAATACGACAGTTTTTCGACGATTTTCTTGTAGACACAAAGCTCGTCAACATTCTGATCAAAGCCATAAGATTTGATCGCCTCATCAAACCTTATATTCCAAGACTTCGAGGCTTGTTTCAGTCCATAAATAGACCTATGAAGCCGAAAAACCTTTTGCTCTTGGCCTTGGGTTATGAACCCCTTGGGTTGGTCCATGTAGATGTTTTCGTCAAGGTTGTCATTCAGAAAGGCGGTCTTGACATCCATCTACCATACCTCATAGTCAAAATATATGGCAATGGCCAGAAGGATCCTGATCGACTTTACCACGGCAACAGGTGAAAAGGTTTCTTCATAGTCAACCCCTTCAACCTGGGTAAAACCATTTGCCACTAGTCGTGCTTTGAAGTTCTGCACCTTCCCATCTACGCCACGTTTATGCTTGTAGATCCATTTGCAACCAATAGGTTTTACCCCATTTGGTTGATCCACAAGCTCCAAGACAGAATTGAAGTACATCGACTCCATTTTCTGGTTTATAACTTTAATCCATTCGTCCTTGTCAATGTCACCCATTGCCTGATCATAGGTCAATGGATCCTCGCAGTCATCATCAGGGGTGACGACTTGGGTTTCAGGTAAACCCTTGTAACGTTCAGGCTGTCTCACGGCCCTCCCACTACGTCGAGGCATTCCCAACTCTTGGGAACGGACTTGACTAGACGTGCTAGGATCAACAACACTTGTTGAAGTACTAGCTCCATCAGCAACTCTTGCTGATATACTGTCCATTTCGTTTAACACAATTTTGCTTCTATGCAAATGATCCCTAACGTGGTCTTTCTCAAGAAAAGTGGTGTTTGTCGACTCAAGCACCCTATTTTCCTTAGGATCGAAAAATAGACCACCCCTAGTCTCTTTTGGGTAACCTACAAATACGCACAATTTAGAACGGGGTTCCAACTTCTTCGGATTTGACACCAACACATGGGTCAGACATCTCCAAATTCTGAAATGGTGTAAACTGCCTTTACGCCCATTCCAGAATTCGAAAGGTGTTTCACAAACACTGTTCGACGGAACGTTGTTCAAAATATACACCGCAGTCTCCTGTTGCATAAATTTTATTAATGCAATACCGCAAGTGTACGGGTCAAGTTTTAGTATTGTGATTTAGAGTTCCAAGTATCGTCCTCGGGAATGAGTTTCTAGATTAATTAATTACCAAGATACTCATTCTCACTTTTATCTAAAGTAACAAAACTTTGATGGATAGTGAAAGCAAAGATAGAAAATAAATGTACAATTGGAGACACGAATATGATAGAATTGAAGGAAGATGATTTCACAAGTTAATTCCTTATTTAACACATGCAATGAACTAATATTATGAATTTATAAACAAGAAGTGAAAATACTCAAGAGAATCTCTCGATCCGTAGTGACCCTCGCACACACGATAAATTCTAAAGTTTCCTTATGAATTTTAAAAGCATACACGACATTAAGCAACTTCTTTATGTGTTTCCCAAAGAACTCTAGGTCATTCTCATGCCAGATTTCTAAGGATTTTGACAACTTTGCTCTAATCTAAGTTTCTTTCTCTCGAGTCCACTTAAACCAACAAGATTTATGAAATTAAGAACGAATTGCTAAAAATAAATAACATAACAAAGTTCAATACATAATCAAATAAATCTAAAACATGCTAATCAAATTCCAACTACAACGTTTAGCTACTCAAAATCACCATAAAAACAAGCTAAAGTCATAGGAAAAGTCTTTAAACTCAATTAAAAACTAAAAGAAAGAGAAATAAACTTATGTGTCGATGTGGGTCTCTCGTTCCCGAGCTCCCGTCACGATCTTGAGCCTCCATAAACGCTTTAGCCCCCAAGGAATGCTCTTCTTTCTCTTCTTAGAGTATGTATTTCAAAATTAGGGTTAAAAACTATCAATTTCGGCTCTCTTTGAAATGAAAACAACTTGCTGTATTTATAGGGCTTTTCGGTATGGCGTTGCAACGCTGGACATGGCGTTGCAACGTCGCGTGTCTCGCCCCACCAAATTTCATCGCGACCATTTTTGTCATATCTTTTACCGGTGTCCAAATGACCTTCGGTTTGATGCGTTGGAATCGTGATTCGATGTAGAATCTCTCAGTATATTTTTTATACTCAAAATACATCTAGAGTTTTCTTGAGTCTTCAATTAATCATACACATGTTCCAAATTGCACCAAAATAGCCTCAAAACACTCAATTCTTGCTTCTCAAGCTCAGTTTCCTGAAATTAACCATAAAATGCAGCTTATGTTTTAAGTATAAAAACTAGCTAAAATATAGAAATAAGATACAATATTTGCATGCTATCAAATACCCTCACACTTAAGCTTTTGCTAGACCCGAGCAAAATAAAATTAAACTATAAGATCTTTCTTATTCATATATCGGACTCAAGCCTTAGAGATTTAAAAAGAAATTTCAGTAATCACGGGTAACAATCAAACATGATACTTCAACAACCAATTTAAAACTTTTCTTAAGTTTTCCTACGTGTGTGTGTGATTAGCCTCCGTTCGTTTAATCTCTACTAAGCCCGAAACAAATTTATTAGGTTCTCCATTCAACTTCCCCCTACACTGGTCATAATTTTTACTCCTTGAGTCTCCCCACATTCAAGACATAAACAACTTTACTCAGTACTTAATCACTTTTTTTTATGTTAATTTTTCTAATTTCTTTTTTTTTGTGTGTGTGTGTGTGTGTGCAAGGACACTAGCTTTCACACATCACTGCAAGGACCCTTACCTAGAGCACTCGCTCAATGAATGGCCTAACTGATCACAGTGAAGGTAGCTCTTTTTGCCCTCACAATTTTTTCTTCTTTAACTAACAAACAACAAAAACATATGACAACTCTTTCACATAATGCACATATTATACAGATCATGCACTTCATATTGTCATTCACCCTATTCTGCAGTTTAACTCTCAAATCAGTTCTCAGGCCTATCGAGATGACATCAAACTTCTAAACCTAATAATTTTGTTCTAAGCATTTCAAAACTACAGGAACACAAGCTATGTGCATAATAGTGCAGGAAAAGCTC
This sequence comes from Trichosanthes cucumerina, assembly GCA_036507285.1. Lineage (NCBI taxonomy): Eukaryota > Viridiplantae > Streptophyta > Magnoliopsida > Cucurbitales > Cucurbitaceae > Trichosanthes > Trichosanthes cucumerina. The sequence goes on from CM071838.1 coordinate 71,620,638, forward strand.
AAGTAAATTTTTAAATTAACTCAAATTCATATCATGCTCTCAAGTTTCAGCAGAATCACAAAAAATTTCAATTAAATCTCGTCCTAAGCCATCATAATCATACTTATGCATAAGATCAATTAGCAATTCAACACATACTCAGGACAGTCACAACAGATAAGCAAAACCACCCCCAAACTTAAACTAAACATTGTCCTCAATGTTTGCAAAATAAGCTCAAAGAAAGTAAGAAGGGTAAGAGTGAACAATAGTGTCCTGAGTAATGGAGATTTTCATTTTTCTTTTGAATTTCTTGGGCGGCCAAGTTAAGTGAGATGAAGTACTGCAGAACGGGAGCATGGGTTTCACGAGGGAGACATCAACACAACCTATCAAAACAAAAACAATGAAAACTAAGAACTAAGCAAACAAATAAAACAACTAAAGCAAAAACAAAAACGTGAATGAAATGTAAAGCTTGGGTTGTCTCCCAAGAAGCGCTTTCTTTCACGTCTTTAGCTAGACTGGACCGATGGTTGGCATCAAGGCACGTAAAATTGCTCATATTTTTTTGAACCCTTCTTGCTTGAGTCAATATAGCTTTCTAAGTCTAAAAGGCTCTCTTGTTTTTCTTGAGCACCTGAAAGATAAATATTTTTGTTATTTTTGTTTAAAATAAAAGAACAAAATTCAAAACAACACTCGTGAGTATAGGAAAAATGGTTATCAAGATTAAAAGAAACTTTTGGAGATAAAGGGAAGGGAGACTTTTCAGCCTCAAACTCTATCACATGGATTTCTTTTGTGGAAGTGATTGCATTACCATGCTTGGCCTCACAAACCTGTTTTTGGTGTGTTTCAGTCTCCTCCAACTCACCCTCACTATCATATGTATAAGTCCTCCTAGGTTGCTCTTCCTCAGTGGCAAGAATATGAATTTGCTCCTGTAGGGCCTTAAGGGATTATATCAGTTGATTAAGATGATGAGTCCTTTCATGTATTATTGCCCCAAGGTCTACCACTTTAGCTTCTAACCTATCCAACCTTTCTAATTCAACATGACACAAATTTTTAACCCTCAACTCCAAAGTATATTCCATTAATAAATCCACAAGAGAAGAGTTTTCTATAGATTGGTTGGAGTAGGAAAAATTTTGGTTCCAAATGCCTACATCAAAAGAATTTTCATAAATCATAGATTCAGAATGGCAAGGATTAGACATTTGGTATCCAAAGAAATCATGATTCACATACCTAGGGTCTTGAGAAGGATAGTATATTGGCGAAAAATTAAAATCATGAAAAGTCATACTTTAAATCACAACAATTCAAAACTAAACTTTTACACAAAATCAACACAACGAAAACATGAGACAAAGACTCAAACAACACAAAAACTAAATTAAGAACAAAAAAGAAAAACACAAAAACAAATAAGGAGAAAAAAACAAAAAAGGAAAAAATAAAAAAGAAAGAAACAAAAAAGGAAAAGAAAACACAAAATGAAAAAATAAATAAGGAAACTAAACATAAAAGAAAAAATAAGAAAAAAATAAATAAAGAAACAAACAAAAAAGGAAAAAAAGCACAAAAGGAAAAAAATAAAAAATAAGAAAAAACAACAAATAAGGAAAAAAAAAGAAGTAAGGAAGCAAAACACAAAAGGAAAAAAAATAAATAAGAAAAAAAATAAATAAGAAAAATAAATAAATAAGAAAAGAAAACAAATAAGGAAAAAAACAAATAAGGAAAAAATAAATAAGGAAAAAATAAATAAATAAGGAAAAAAGAAACAAAAAAAGGGAAAAAAACTCTAGTCTAAAATCTTGAATTTTATCCTAATATTAATCAATCTAAATAATCGTCATTCCCCGGCAACGGCACCAAAAACTTGCTGCGTAAATTTTATTAATGCAATACCGCAAGTGTACGAGTCCAGTTTTATAGCGATTTAGAGTTCCAAGTATCGTCCTCGGGAATGGGTTTCTAGATTAATTAATTACCAAGATACTTATTCTCAATTTTATCTAAAGCAACAAAACTTTGATGGATAGTGAAAGCAAAGATAGAAAATAAATGTACAATTGGAGACACGAATATGATAGAATTGAAGGAAGATGATTTCACAAGTTAATTCCTTATTTAACACATGCAATGAACTAATATTATGAATTTATAAACAAGAAGTGAAAATACTCAAGAGAATCTCCCGATCCATAGTGACCCTCGCACACACGATAAATTCTAAAGTTTCCTTATGAATTTTAAAAGCATACACGGCATTAAGCAACTTCTTTATGTGTTTCCCAAAGAACTCTAGGTCATTCTCATGCCAGATTTCTAAGGATTTTGACAATTTTGCTCTAATCTAAGTTTCTTTCTCTCGAGTCCACTTAAACCAACAAGATTTATGAAATTAAGAACGAATTGCCAAAAATAAATAACATAACAAAGTTCAATAGATAATCAAATAAATTTAAAACATGTTAATCAAATTCCAACTGCAACGTTTAGCTACTCAAAATCACCATAAAAAACAAGCTAAAGTCATAGGAAAAGTCTTTAAACTCAATTACAAACTAAAAGAAAGAGAAATACACTTATGTGTCGATGTGGGTCTCTCGTTCCCGAGCTCCCGTCACGATCTCGAGCCTAAACAAACGCTTTAGCTCCCAAGGAATGCTCTTCTTTCTCTTCTTAGAGTGTGTATTTCGAAATTAGGGCTAAAACTATCAATTTCGGCTCCTTTGCAATGAAAACAACATGTTGTATTTATAGGGCTTTTCGGTACGGCATTGCAACGCTAGTCATGGCGTTGCAACGCTGTGCATGCTGCCAGCCAGCCCACTGCGACCATTTTTGTCATATCTTTTCGCTCGTGTGTCCAAATGACCTCTGCTTTGATGCGTTGGAATCGTGATTCGATGTAAAATCTCTCATATATTTTTTATACTCAAAATAAATCTAGAGTTTTCTTGGGTCTTCAATTAAGCATACACATGTTCCAAATTGCACCAAAATAGCCTCAAAACACTCAATTCTTGCTTCTCAGGCTCAGTTTCCTGAAATTAACCATAAAATGCCATGAAAGCTTATGTTTTAAGTATAAAAACTAGCTAAAATATAGAAATAAGATATCATATTTGCATGTTATCATCTCCTCTTCGATACACCATTCTGCTATGGCATACCAGGTGCTGAGAGTTACAACGTAATTTTGTGTTCTATCATATAGTCCTGAAATTTTGTGTCCATATACTCTCCACCTCGATTCTATCGAAGTGTTTTTATCGTTTTACCTAACAGGTTCCCAACCTCAGTCTTGTACTCCTTGAACTTTTCAAGAGTTTCAGACTTCCTATGCATTAGGTAAATATACCCATACCTTGAATAGTCATCTATAAAAGATACAAAGTATTCGTAACCACCCTGTGGTTTAACACTCATCGGACCACAGAGGTCAAAATGTATATGCTCAAGGGGCTCTTTGGCTCTATATTCTTTTCCACTAAAAGGACGTTTGGTCATTTTGCCTTCGAGGCATGACTCACGCACTGGTAAAGAGTTTTCTTTCAACTCGCTTAGAAGTCCACTCTTCACTAGTCTCTCAATCCTATTGAGATTAATGTAGCCTAATCGTAGATGCCAAAGATGGGCATTTTCTTTTGGAGAAACTTTTACTCTCTTAGTTTGTGTTTCTACTGTTTTAAATAATTCAGTATTCAAAACACTTTTGACCGAATTTGGTTTTAAAACATACAGATTAGACTCATGTGAAGCAGAACAAAGTAAATTGCCTTTTAAAGAAATAAATGCTTTATTAAGTTCAAAGGAAATTGAAATACATTGTTCAATTAAGTATGAAATAGAAACAAGGTTTCTAGTAAACCCTGGCACTATATACAAATTATTTAACAAAATGTAATTCTTGCCGAAAAAGAGCTTCACTTTGCCGATCGCTGCAGCAGAGCCAATCTCCCCGGATCCAACCCGTAGAGTCACCTCACCCTCTCGCAGCTGCTGCCAGAAACTAATTCCCTGAAAAGAAGAACAAACATGGTTAGTGGCGCCCGAATCCAATATCCAGGCAGAGTCATTACTCTCCACTAAACAGGTTTCAGTTACTAGTAAATCACATTTACATATATTCTTCCTCTCGGCAAGGAACTTGAGACAGTTTCTCTTTTAGTGGTCGTCTCCATTGCAATGGAAACACTTTCCTTTCTCTGCAACTTCCTTGACCTTTTTGCCTTTTTGGGCGGCAGCACGGTCAGCTTTGCCCTTCTTCATCATCTTCTCCTTCCCTTTCGGGTGAGAATGAGCTACAGATTTTGTCCCAGAGGTCGAACCCCTGTGATAGGACCTGAAGACAACATTTGCCTCAGCTTCCGGTGTCCTGATTCTCATCAAGGACTGGAAGTTTTGTAGCTCATTGAGAAGGGTGGTCAGAGTGTAGCTAATTTTGTTCATAACAGCATTGCTACGAAACTGAAGGAAACTCTTCGGAAGAGTCTCCAAGATGAAGTTGACCTGGCTCGACTCATCGATCGAAGCCCCGTTCATCTCCGCCAGATTAAAGTGGGTCATCATGTCTAGAACTGTTCTCGGACTGACGTCTCTTCTTTCATCCAGGCGTTGAATACGTGTTTGAGCGAGTCATGTCGGACCTGAAAGAACTGTTGTCCAAACATTTCCTGCAAGGTGTCACAGGGTAAATTCCGAGACTAGAATTTTTCGCTTTTAACGTATACCACCGTGCGGCCTAAGGAGGTTTCCTTAGTACAGCCTGCAGCTCCTTTGGACGTGGGAATAGGGACAAAGACTATGAGATAGAGAAGAAAAGAAGAAGCATAAGCTTTTTGGGGGCCAACACCCTTTTCACTCTAACTTTATTGAAATCGAGAAGAATAGTACACTCTCCAATTTACAAAATCGGGGCAGAAGCTCCCCCTCAACATGGAGGTTCGCTTCTTTAAATAGGGAAGGGGGAAGTACAAGAGAGGGACACGTGTCCCACGTTTTGCTAACTACCCATAACTTCTTACCACTAACTTCGGTCCACTCCTTGGGCGGTTTTAACTCTCATCCACTAAGTGGTAGTTTGACTAACCAACGAAGAGGGGGTGTGGACTCTCCTTAGTTCCCTCTACGTTTGACACTTGTCACGATCCTAAGGCTTCTCTCCCTTTATGGTTAGAAGGGTAGTTTTTCCTTGGCTTATAAAAGGGATCCTCACTTGGCTTTGCTTCGTGATTGTCCTCTTTAGTTCCAAGGGAAATGTCTTCCTCGCACCTTCCCTCAACTCACCCACGAACGGGTAGTTGTTTTCTCATTCCACAGTTAGGGAACGAGTGCCTTCATGGTCCCCTCCACAATTGCTCTTACGCACGACTCTTCCAGCTGATGGCACCAACTACTTGGAGAATGCCCCTGATTGATTGAGGGGTGGAAGCACTGACGGCTCCGTCTCCCTGTGCGTGCCGACCTTCATGCGACTGCCGTTGGCGCGCGTTGCTGGGACGCTGGACGGCTGGTGCTGCGCAATCTGGGCAGGCTGCGGTGCGCGCGCCTCAAGCGCACTGTGTGCTCCGTCTGCCTGACGTGCAACCCTGCGCCTCTTTGCACGGGCGTGCGCATGCGTTGGCGTCTCGCATGCGCGCGCGTCGTCCGCTTGCGTGTTGGCTCAATTGTCTTTGGCGCGCGCGCGCTCGTGGCGCCGCCCACTGGCCGGTGTTGACGCACACCGATGCCCCGCGCACTTTCGCATAGTGCGCTAGCCTGGCGTTGTCCTTCCCATGCCCCGTGCGTCATGGTCATGGCGTGGTCTGCGCCTGGCATAGTTGCCTGTCTTGCCATGGATGTCCCGATCCCTGGGTCATGACCGTGCGTCTTGCATGGTGTCAGCTGCTGCTCTTCCGATCACGGCATTCCAACGCCTCTTCGGCCGCGCGAGGCGCGTGCACGCAAATGCCTCCCCTGGGTACTCCCGTGGTCGGCTTGCCTTCCGCAAGCCTTGTCCTCGCCTCCGATCGCCGACACAGAATCGGCCGCGACGGTGCTTCGCGTCCTCGTGCGTCATGCTCGGTGGGCGGCACGCGCCACCCGTCTTTGGTTCTTTCACACCTAACATAGGACTGCTACCAGCATGGACCATCGTTGTGTTGAGGTTGTGATGTTCCAAGAGAATACAAGCGTCTTGGGCATCACGGCTCCCTTTTCCATCGAGTGTGGGGGGACAACACCTAATTCAAGCCAGCCCGGTGTTGTCCTTCTGCTCTCTCGGTCTCTTGCTTGCAGGGTTTGCCTTCCCTTGAGAGTTGCCCGGGCTATCCACTAGGCCATTGGGATGCCCGATTTTTAGGGGTGTGACACAAGGACTCCATGATCTCCTTAGCGATGACCATCAACTCATGCTTATTTGCCAATCCTTCAGATAAGCTGGCAATTATGTAGACCTTGGCCTTTTCATTGGCCCTGATCCACCGATCGTATGCATCACGAACACTTCGTGACGCAGTCGAACTCGGCAACTGAGGACACTCCTCAGTGAGCACGTACTTAAGGTCGTCAGATACTAGAATCGTGTTTATATTATTTTTTCATGTTTGGAAATTATCTCCCACTAATTTGTCGGATACTAGTAACGGTATTATTGAGCTAGACATTTTGCTGAAAAAAATAAATAAAAGTTTTGTGCCAGTTTCGCAAAAAACTTTTTGAAAATCCAATCAAGTTTTAGCAAAAATTTTATCCTATGATCCCTAGGTCATTTAAAATTTGCAATGATATCCCAAAGGTTTAGAATGACAGCCACCAAAGGGTGAACAGAAACACTCCTCCTCTAGGACGAGACTATCTCGACCAGACCCTAATCTCAGAATAACTCTTATTCCATTAGGCGTCCAGTTATCATTTTTCGTTCGAATCCATTAACTCTTAATGAATCCCGTGAGTGTCACCCTCAATCTTTAAGTTTCCAAGTATCCGTCCAAACAATAGCCACCGAAAGGTGTACCAAGAAGGAAAACCAACAAGAAAACTGTATCCATTTCGAGAATTCACAGTGTTCCAACTCCCATGATCAATGCCCTTTGAAGGGATTATCTGGTCCAGGCCAAACTAGCAGGCGGATCATAGGGGTCTCACAGTGTAAATCGAAAGAAGAGACCGTCGGTCCCGTTTTCACAGGTCTCGCTCCCACTCACTATAAGTACTCTCTCCATCCATTATGATATTGATCCATACAAATACCATTCGAAGGGGAACGCTGTCATTTGCGCCACGAGACCGAGTATGGATCTCACAGTGCGGACTTTAACGGAGATTTGTGGTCGAAAAATTAAATGTATCTTATACACTTTATTTCCTCCTACTCACCACTTTATATTATTCGGGATTGACCTAGATAAATCAGCTAATATTCACCTAAGTCTACCAATATAACGCTTATATTGATTTAGCCTAAGTTTATAATCACATTATTAACTTAAGTCTAAGTGAGTAAATTAATCAACTTTTAATTGACGGCACTCACGATAATATAACCTAAGAATCTCCGGACCGAATTCACTCCCAGGTCGGTTTCCAGGTAGGGGTGTTCCGCAAAGCGTCAGCTTAAATACCCCAGTCTTAGACAAAACCTTCCTTAGACACAGTTACTTATCAGTCACCATTCAAAGGTCATACTTTGATTTCCTAATTCTAATCTTATTAGAACTAGAAAACCTAAGTCTAATTATTCAAGTTCTAAACATTTTAAAACTAATAATTAACTTAGGTTACATGCATTTCTATGTTATAGTGCTTGATCATTCATCACATGAATAATACTATACTATAACAAATATTCATCACATGAATTAAATGCATGAGCATACTTTTAATCTAAGAAATATAACTCTTATATTAAATAAATTAAAACATGCTTTAATTATATTATAACACTTATAATATAACCTATCATGCATACTATATATTATAACACTTATAATATAAACATGATGCATGAATTGTTTAACCTAAGGTGGGATTTTAAATCTATATGGCATACATTATGCAAATAGAATAAAATATTTCATACATCTCATACATAAAATAAATAAATAGCAAAAATTGAATCGGTTTTGACACTTAGGGGCATTAAATAAATTAATTAACATTAATATAACAATTATATTAATATTAATTAATAAATTTAATATAAAATAAATAATATTACATTTTACAAAAACTAAATTAAAAAAAATAAAGAAAATTTGCCCCACGTTTGAAGCCAACTTCTTCACGCCCACGTTGCATGCGAACTGCTCGTGAACTGCCCCTCAACGCACGCAGCGTTGCAACGCCGTGGGCAGCGTTGCAACGCTGCAGCACTCAGCGTTGCACGCCGCGTGCTCCAAGTCATGGCGTTGCAACACTGATTTACAGCAGCGGCTCCTTCCGCATGGACAGCGTTGAGACGCCAAAGAAAAGCGTCTCAACGCCGTCAACAGAACAACAAGCTCCTCTTGTTGTTCTTCGTCGTTTCTCGCCTGTTTTCGCTCCGATTTCTTCACAGCAACTCTTGCCGCCAAAGACCCGGACTTACAAACTCGCTTTATTTTCTAATTTTCTCAAAAACACGGGTCTTTACATTTGATCTCAATAAACAGAAAATAAACCTAAACTAGTGCCAAAACCGAAACATCCAATTATGCAACAATAATTACATCTCATGAATTGAAGCATTTACCCACCTAATTTTAAGAAAACACGTGCACAACGAGAAGCCACTGATTGGCTTTGATACCAATTGAAGGGAATAAAATCCCGCGCAACGGAAGAGTGATTGAATCACCGTGGTATCGTTGCGAAATTTATTTTCTTAAAACAGTTTCTATCACATAAAAACAAGGCTAAACATGAAAATTAAGAAGAAAAACAACAAGTGTACTTACTTGTTGAAGAACCGTCTTCAAATTTTCCTTCTCCGTTCACGAACCCTTCGTGATCAGGATCTCAACGTACACGATCTCCTCGAACAGTGAGTAACCTGGACACCTCCACAAAGTTTCTCGGTTGTTCTACTTTTGGTAGAAGGAGAGTTGTGGGACTCTTCTTTTGGGTAAAAGGGAGGAGAAATTGAGAGAATGGTTGAGAGAAAATGCAAGAGCTCTTTGGTGAGATTTCCAAAAGTGAGCCTTGTCTTAGGAAATCTTTCTTGCAAAGGAGTTTAAATAATGGTGATAGGTGGAGTTGAAATCTCTTCCTATTTACCATTTAACCACAACCATAGGTTATGCAAATCATATTTGTATAACCATATATAATAAGATATCTCATATCTCATTATACAAATCACATATGTATAATTGTGGATTTTAAATTGAATCACATTCAATTTAATTTCTCTCAATTCAATTTCTCCAAATTAGCCCTAATTAAACAATTAGGCTAACCAATAGTTTATTGTGAATCTAATGGACCTACACGTGACGAGCTCCAATGATCCGAGATTAACCTGTCAAACTCTTTGACCCGGTTAATCAACATTCATTAGCTACGGTAACACTCTACTATAGCCCGTAGCTGCACTCCCGCCAGTGTAAGACAAGTTATGTCCACTGATATAACCAATGCCCATGAGTCGACCCTTCACAGGTTGTTCGTAGACACTGTTGGGTCAAATTACCGTTTTAACCCTGTGTCTACTTCTTGCTCCTTAAGTCCTCACTGCTCCTCTAATGAACAACAACGTTGTAATGGTCCAACCATACACAACACCCCTCTCAAGCCAATGAGAGGGTGGGTGCCCGTTGTCCAAGCCCTGGAGACAGCACTTAAGGGAACAACCCCTCTAGTTTCCCTAAAGGTGGGAACGAGTGAATTCCATCTCTCGTAGTTAAGTTCCCAGCTCCCTACTCGGTCTTGTCCCTGATAAGATAGGCATATTGGGCGAGTAACTATGACCACCCTCACCCGTACTAGTCAAAGGACAGACCCCCGCAGACAGGAGTCCGTAACACGCTCAGGATTCAGGTCGAGTCACTAATGGTCATCTACGAAGTTATTAGTCCTATATTGTTAACGGTGTTACATCAGTAGGTCTAATAATTCACGGTCCGGTCTTGTACAATCTCATTGCACAGGATGCCCCCACTCGCATGTTAACCACATGAACGAGTCACATCACCTCGTTTGTATCTAATACAAAGTATGTCGCATCCACAGTGTATCTAGGATTAGGCCTCCAACCCTATCCATATGTTGTAGACCGTTCGGGTCATTAACTCGAACGTGATCCTCCTTGTGTGTCCACAACACACCGTTCAAGTTCTAGTTCTCTCATGTATTCAATGACCCTGGAGGTTAGTTTATTGGACAAAGTTTGTAAAATTGCGAGACACAAAGAGATAAAAGAAATAACTATTATTAATTTCAAATGGTAATTTACAAACAAAACGAGATTAGGACATACATCCCAACAGCAATATTACCCTTAACTTTAATTTTATCAACGTTTGAAAATTGTCCTTAAAGTAAAAATCATTTAGAATTTTGGATGAAAGTTGAGATCTAGAATGGTGTAGTAGTGGCCTAGAATGGAAATTTAGATCGCCACAAGGTCACCGCCACATTGTTCCATGTCCTAATTTTGGTTCGAAATTCTAAACGATTTCTACTCTAAAGGTATTTTTAAGACGTTTATGAAAGGTTTAGAGTAATATTACAATTTTTAAAAGAATAATAATATTTTTAAAACAAATGATAAAGTTTAAGGGTAACTTTTTTTAATTAAAGAACTTTTTTTAAAGGTTGAATGGGAATTTGAGAGAAGTTCTAACTGCAATGAAATGTTACGTTTAAAAGAACATTAAAGTATATTAGGTATATATGCTTTAAGGCTAAATATATGTTTTTGTGCATGTTTGGGAATTATTTTAGAAATATGGATTTTAGCACAATTGATTTGCTTATAATTGATTTATTAAATGTAATTTTTGTATAATCATTTTAATGTTTAGTTCTACACTTTTAATAGTGGTTTTCATACCATTAAAAGTCATTTTCAAGTGTCTTAAGCTAAATGTAATTACAATTAATTTAAAGTATTTATTCATTTTAATATTTGATTCCTTGTTAAAGTGATTTAAATCTAATTAAAAGTATTTTTTATAAAATATATTAATGTTTGTTTTCAAAGGTGATTTTAGAATCATCAAGTTACTAAAAAAAAATATTGCATTTGAGACTTTTTTAAAAAATAGAAGGTGGTCGACAAAAGTTATACCAATGGAACTAAAAATTAAGAAAGAGAAAATATAAAGTTAGAGAAAATTTTCAAAGAAAGAAAAAAAATGTTATACACATGGAGGGATAAAAATTTTAGATGGAAGGACAAAAAATTTAGAGAGAGAATTTTAATAAAGACAATGAAATTCAAAGATAGAGAAATAAAGATATAGAGATTAAAAAAATTGGGTGGGATGATAAAACATTTAGGAAGAAAAACTTTAATGAGAAGAAAAAAGTTAGAGTTAGGAAAAAAAGTATATGAATAAAAAATGTAGAGAAAAGAGGTAAAAAAATAAGATACAAAAAGATTATAGAGAAGAACCAAAAAAAATAGAATAAAAAAGTCAGAGAGTTAAAACCATTCAAGAGGGGGAAAAGGGAGAAAAATGAATAAATGTGTAACGACCCTAATTTTTCAAACTCAAATCTTTTAGGGACGTTACTAAGCGAAGACCGTATGCTTGTGAGATACTTTATAAAAGATAACGGCGTTGCCAAGACGAAACTGAAATTTCTCTGACCTATTCTAAGCATAACAAGACTCCAAAAGGTTTACAAAGCACCCAACTCCCTCCAAACAACTTTTCAACGATATGTTAGATTTCAACATATCAGAAATTTACAACATTTATGCAACAACAAGGAGTAAATGAATAAGAGGCTAGTTTAAAAAGAACAAGATCCTAAAACACCCTATGAATCAACCAACAAGAAAACTAAACAACATACATAAAGTCTCAATCTATTAAGAAGGTACAGCGGAAATATAAAGTACTAGAATAGCTACTATGGGCAATAAGACACCACAGAACATCCTCATAGCCTCGCCATGTTTCTACCATCGTCATCCATCCCAGAGTTTAACTTTCATCTGCAAACAAAAACAACAAAAGAAATGAGTGAGTATAAAAATACCCATTAAATAGCCCACTTACGTCCAAACCTATCTCAGCAAAAATAAACAACAAGACTCATCTACTAAACTCCACTCAATCCCAAACAGATCTCACATTTAGCACACTTCACCCTAAGCCCCCTGGGGTAATAACTCGAGCTTTACCTTCAGTCCTAGAACTTGATTGTGAAGGAATCTAGATCTCAATTGCACAACGGAAGTAAAATTTGGATCAAAATCTCGTTTTGGTTTGGTAAACCCAAATACCAGTACATTGGCAAATTAACTATGGATAAACAATTTAGGCATGGATTTACATTAGAAACGAATTAGTTTTTCAAATCTAAAGGTTAAGAAAAAAATTACCTTTTGGCTTTTAGTTTGCAACACCTTGCAATTCCATCAATTTTCCTCTGCAACCTTCTCTTCTGAAATACCAGAACACTACCAAAAGAAGAGCACCTCCTATTCTCTAGATGTTTAGATTTCACCTTGTGGGAGGCTTCCAACAATTGGGTAACGGAAAGTATTTGGAGAGATTTGAGAGAGGGAGAATGATTTCACAAAAATCAATCGACAACCAACCAATTCAATCTATCGATTGAATAAAGAGAAGGAACACCCCACTCCTTCTGTCCCTATCGAGAGGGAGATGATGGGGTAGTGGGAACTTGTCAAAATGACACGTTCTCTTAATTAAATTAAATTAAAAAATAATTAACTTATTTAATTATTTATTTAATTATTTAATTTAATTAATTTAATTAAATCATATTTAATTATATATTAATATTAATTTTGATTAAATCACATTTAACAAAAAATCAAATTAAATATCATATATTAAATTTAGTTTATTTATGACTAAATCAGATTTAATCATTTTTCCTCTAACCTATATTTTGAATGTACATCTTATGCACATTAAATTTTAACCTATAGTTTCAAATATGAATCTCATTCACATTTAAATCATATTTGAACTCCTTCAAATATTTAATTCTCTCAATTAATTTACTTTGAATCATATTCAAATTAAATTTATACTATAAAGTTTTAATGTACATAAAAACTTTATATTATAATGTATCTCTATACATCATGCATATTCCCTAATTGAATTTGAACATTTCAAATTCTAATAATCTAAAAAACCTTTACGAGCTAGGAAGTGGACCTAATGGACCTACAGATCAGAAGCTCCAACAATACAAGATTATTCAGTTAATCTTATTAATCTCCTAATCAACATTCGTTAACTGCGGGAACACTCAACTATAGTCCCGTAGTTGCACTCTTCTCACTGGAGATATATTTCTGTGTCCATGGATGTTGACTAATGACAGCAAGTCAAATTACCGTTTTACCCCTAGGTTACATCTTTTACCTTAAGTCTCAATGCTCCTCTAATGAACAGCTTGTTTATGGTCCTACCAATAAATAGAAGTCCCTCTCGGGCCAATGAGAGGGTCGGGTCCTTTGTTCAAATCCTTGAGACACCACTTAAGGGAACATTCATCTACTTACCCTAAAGTCGGGAAGGAGTTAATTCCATCTTGGTAGGTTAAGTCCCCAACCGTCTGCTCGGTCTTGTTCCCAAGAAGGTACGCATATTGAGTCAGCGTCTCGGGTCACTTTCACCCATACTAATCAAAGGACAATCCCTCGCAAACAGGAGTTCGTAACCTGCTCAGAATTGAGATCAAGTTTCCTAGGTCATCCTATTGAAATAGAAACCTAACTAGTCAACGGAGTTACATCTAATGGTTATTATTTCGTGGTCAGGTCTTATGTGATCTCATCACATAGGATATCCTCACTCACATGTCGTCTACACGAACACGTAGGATCACTGTGTTTGTATCAAATACAAAGTGGGCCATATCCATAGTATTACCAAGATGAGGTACCCAACCTTATCCCTTTACTATAGACCCTATAGACAGTTTCTCGAACTGAGATCCTTATATGTCTACTACATTCAGTTTAAGAGACATACAACAGCCCCAGATGTTCGTTTATTGGATTTAGGGTTAATATAAGGCAATATAGAGAAATCATGAAATAAACAATAACACTTTATTGATTTAATTAGAACAGTATTACAAACTACAAGTTTTAGTGCATAAAACCCAACAGAATGATGATGTTATGAGAGAAAACAACTCTCACGCCACAACACGTTGGCATAGAGTAGTGAAGGTCCGAACCAACACACCATGTGGGGAATTGATAACTCTTTATTAAAGAGTTATTCTCCTCTAATTTATGCTCTAAACCTTGCTAGTTGTTTGCTTAATATCCTAGTTTTCAACTTATTCACTTCCTAATTATGCATTTTATTTGTAACTTAACCAAGTCTTAAAGATAAAGTAGTTCATGAGTAAAATGTTGATATTTGAGACTTAGTTGGTTGTTTTTGCTTGATTAGGAAGGTTGGAGATGAAGATTAGAACAAAAGAAGAGCATAAAAGTATTTTGTGTTACCCTGCTCCAACATGAGTTTTGCTCCAGCAATATTTTCGGCATTGTAGCAGTTTCTACGGGGCAATTAGATTTAAATCATTTGGGCTTTTTACAATTGGGCCCATTTGGACTATGGAGAGTATGGGGCACGAATGGGTCTTCACTAACCCTATTTTCATCACTTGGGGGAGGTATTTAAGCTTCATTAGGGTTGTTTGTCAAGGTAGGGACTTAGAGGATGAGAGAATTAGGGCTTGGACAGCAAGTAGTTGCTGTCTTCTTCAAGGAGGAGAAGGAGAAGCTGAAGAATTGAGTCAATCTAGCACAAAAGTGGAGCAAAAGCAAGGAGGGATCGTTGTTCTAGCTTCCTACCATAAGCTTTTCTTCTCATCTCTTGAATTTGCATCTTATTTTCTTGCTTCTAAGTACCTCATTGATGTAATATATTCTATTTTAGGTTTTCTGCATATTTTCTTTGTTGTCATGACTAATTCTTTCTAAGTCAAGGATTAGAGAAACTTTTGTAATTTGGGGTTGAGTTAAGTCTTTTGTATGCTTAAATTGTGGTTGGATTTTAGTTGAATTTATTATTAATGTGGAACTAAGGTTGGCCATCTTCATTCCATACTGTTTTCTTTGCTTTTGGGAAAAAGGGAGAAAATCGATTGCTTTAATCCACTTTAGATCTGATTACAAGTGAATACTTGCAGCGAAAATGGGTAGGCTAGGGATAACCATCCAACTAAAGTACAAAGGAGCTTACCAAGGTAATTAAATGAAAATTTAGTTGTTGGAAAATTCTGGGAATTCTGGGAAGAATCCCGTGTTAATTTGCTGTAGAATAATTCTGAGTCTGCAATTACTTCTACAATATATCTCAGATTGCATAAAGAACCTCTAATCTAAGCCTATTGCGTTTGTTGTAGCATTTTCATTGCTTCCAATCTTTGTTTCAGCATTTCTGCTAGTGAAGTTCTTTTTTCTTTATTCTTGTCATCCTTAATTTGTTCTTTTGTTGGTTACAATTCCAATTCACTATAATTAATTTGAGCTAGATAAAATTTGCGGTTTAGCCCCTGAGGATTTGATACTCGGTACTCAAAATACCGTTTTATATTACTTCGATCGCGTGCACTTGCGCGTCGTGACAAGATTTTGGCGCCGTTGTCGGGGACTAAGTTGATTTTTATCTTGTTTAAGTTGATTTTTATCTTGTTTAAGTTGATTTTAGTGAATTTTATCCTTGTTTGTTGTTGGTTGTGTCTTGTTGTCTTCGTTGTGTATTTTTATCTTTGTTGAGTCTTTATTATTGTTTCTGGTTGTGTGTCTGTATATTGTGTTTGTTGAGCCTGCTGATTTTATTGCTTTATTATGGCTTATAATGAATTTGGGTAGTCTTTTGTGCCCAATGAGCAGACACCCTCTAGTTTTTTTCCTTTTAGTTATCCCTCTGCTAATTTAGAGTCTTCAAGTGAGGGGTATGAATCTTATGGCTATCAATTACCTAATTATTATCATACTGAACCTATGATTTATGGAAATTCTATGTATGATAATAATCAGAGCAATTGGGTCTATGAGCCATATCCTAGTGGGTTTGAGCCATATCATTCCTATGTTCAGGAAACCCATGTAGAAGATCAATCTTCCCTTGAAGAATTAATAATAAGATATATGGAAACCACAGATGAGAAGATTAGTAGAATGGGGGAGTCATTGAAGCGATTTGCTGATACACTTAACTCCCTCCGAGAACAGATTTATTTGGAGTCATCTGAGGTTGAGCTACCTAGGGAAGATAGTGAAGGAGGTCCCACTTCTTTAGATTTTTCAGTGAGTCACTTGATCACTGACCCGCTGATAGACCTTCAGGATCCTTGTCTTTCACATTCTACTGAGTCAAGGCAGTTAGGTGATTATGCTTTAGAGTTAGAAGAATTAGAGCCCTCTAGCACACACCAGGATCGAGTAAGTGAGGATGGGGAAGAAGTTAAGCCTTATGTTGTTGAGTTAGGTGAGAAGGTAGAGTTTGTGGCTCTCGAGTCTTTATCTGTTCTATCTTCTGATTTGCTCTTATTTGTGAGTGTTCTTCTTCTTATTCTCACGAGTCTGTGTCTTTGTGTGAGTCTGTTTACTTTGTTGTTTTTCCTTCTTTTCTTTTATTAAATAAAAATTTAAAAATATTTTTGTTTCGGGCTCTCACGAGAAGCTAGTATTCTTGCTAGCTTTGGTTTGTTTTGTAGATTCAAGAAACAGAGGTCCGAAGAAATGGGAGAATTTTTATGTACCTTGACAAGGCCACATGTACTACGTCGAAATGATGCTAAACAAGCGATTCCTGGGAGGCAACCCAAGGGTTATTTCTTTTGTTTCGTTTTTAGTTGTTTTTGCTTTTGTTTAGTTGAATGAATAACTCTTGCTTGTTTTGTAGCTCCCTTGGGGTTTGGTGATTGGTATGCGCTTTAGTGGAGGTCTTCTCGATTCAAGGCAGTATTGTTCTCCCTCCATCTTTATTAGTTGTCCTTAAGCATGTTTAAGTGAGTAGTTTATACATTGAGGGCAATGTATGCTTTAAGCATGAGGGGGAGATGTGTTGTTCAGAATCTAATTTTGGGCTTAATTGAAAAATTCTTCTGTTATTAAGAATGTGTGTTGTAGTGTTGTTTTAGGATGTTGCATGTCCTTGTGATTATGAAGTTTAATGATCAGTGTTCATGATGTGGATTATTTTTGCATACTCTCATGAAATTTGAAGTATGCTGAAATTTTGAGTTAATTTAAAAAAATTTGCTTTGAATTCTTTGCAAATGATTGAGCACTAAGCCTAATTTTGATAAGTTGAACTCTTAGAGGATCTTTATGTTTTCCAGAAGTTTGTTGTCACTCTGATAGGCTTAAGGCTTAATTGTAAATGATCTTACTTGAGAGTATGCATTGGTAAGCTTAGGAGAAAAGAATTGAAAAAAATTAATTATGTCTTTGAAAAAAAATTCATTGAATATTTTTAGTAGAAAGAAATGAAAAAAATATGCATGCACCTTGTTCGTGTTTAAAAGTTCGGGGGTAAAAAGAGCTACCTCTACCGTGATCAGTTAGGCCATCCATTGAGCGAGTGCTCTGGATAAGGGTCCCTGCGGTAGATGTGTGAAAGGTAGTGCCCCTGAATATGGCAAAAAAAAACAAGTGTGGGGGTACCCCAAAAGTTAAAGGAACTTAGCTTTTTAATGTTTGCTTGAGGGTGAGAGAGCTGAATTGAGTCTTTCGAGCCAGTGTAGGAGGAAGATGAATGGAGGAGAGCATAAAGTTACTTTGGATTAGTAAACGAGTCGATTTTAGGCTTTGCACACACACACGTAAAGAATTTCGAGTTGCTTTTAAATTACTCGTTATTAAGCATGCTCTTATTTCATAGTCTATGTTCTCTTATCCACTCTTTGAATGCTTTGAAAATGGAGTCATTTTGTGCATGTATCTTCCTAGAACATTTATCACTATAATAGAGTTTAGTTTTGCTTTGCTCGGGACTAGCAAGGATTTAAGTGTGGGGGTTGGATATCTCTTTATTAAAGAGTTATTCTCCTCTAATTTATACTCTAAACCTTTCTAGTTGTTTGCTTAATATCCTAGTTTTCAACTTATTCACTTCCTAATTATGCATTTTATTTGTAACTTAACCAAGTCTTGAAAATAAAGTAGTTCATGAGTAAAATGTTGATATTTGAGACTTAATTGGTTTTTTTTGCTTGATTAGGAAGGTTAGAGATGAAGATTAGAACAAAAGAAGAGCATAAAAGTATTTTGTGTTACCCTACTCCAGCATGAGTTTTGCTCCAGCAATATTTTCGGCATTGTAGCAGTTTTCACGGGGCAATTAGAATTAAATCATTTGGGCTTTTTACAATTAGGCCCATTTGGACTATGGAGAGTATGGGGCACGAATGGGTCTTCACTAAACCATATTTTCATCACTTGGGGGAGGTATTTAAGCTTCATTAGGGTTGTTTGTCAAGGTAGGGACTTAGAGGATGAGAGAATTAGGGCTTGGACAGCAAGTAGTTGCTGTCTTCTTCAAGGAGGAGAAGGAGAAGCTGAAGAATTGAGCCAATCTAGCACAAAAGTGGAGCAAAAGCAAGGAGGGATCGTTGTTCTAGCTTCCTACCATAAGCTTTTCTTCTCATCTCTTGAATTTGTATCTTATTTTCTTGCTTCTAAGTACCTCATTGATGTAATATATTCTATTTTAGGTTTTCTGCATCTTTACTTTGTTGTCATGAGCTAATTCTTTCTAAGGCAAGTATTAGAGGAACTTTTTGGAGGGAATCGAATCCCGCAGCGGAAGCGATTGTGAATCGCGCGCTCTCGATTTAGTTACAACGATTTCATTCAAGAACGTAAACAACTAGATTAAGCATAAAATAGAATATGGACAGCAAGAAATATTACCTTTCAAGAACCTTTTTTCAAGTGCTCCTCCTCTCTCACGGTCAAGATCTCAGCAACACGAATCACGAACGGACTAAGACACGACCACTGTATCTTCTCCGTTGTTCTCTAGGTGAGGGAGGAATGTGGGTTCCCCTTAGGTAATATGAGATGTTGTGAGAGAGAGAGATTGTGTTTTGGAACCTTTCCAACAACACAACAAAGCCTTAGGTTAACTCTTTCTAGTTGCATCTTATGCAACTATATTTAAGGAGATAGGGATGGAAATTACCATCTTATCCCTCTTTCATTCTCTCTTTAATATATAGTTAATATGTGAATCCAATTCACATTAAAACTATATATTATATCAATTATATCACATATAATTGATATGACATCTCATATATGAAATTGAACACTTCAATTTCATTCCTAACTTTATACCCTCAATATTACCATGTTGAGTCAACGGATGGACCTAATGTACTTACAGTTCATGAGCTCCAATGATATGAGATTGACTGATCAAACTCTTTGATCCAGTTAATCAATATTCATTAACTACAAGTCACTCCACTATAGACTTGTAACTGCACTCTCCTCATCAGAGATTATATTGTGTCCACCGATATAATCATTACCCATGAGTTGACCTTCACACAGGTTGTTCGTAATTACAAACTGGGTCAAATTATCGTTTTACCCCTGTGATTACCTATTTGTTCCTTAAGCACCACTGATCCTCTAATGAACAACAAGTCTACGGTCCTACCATAGACTCATACCCTCATAGAGGGTGGGGCTCCGTTGTTCAAGACCTGGAGTCAATTCTTAAAGGAACAACCTATCTAATTCCTTCGTATAGGAATGAGTGAATTTCATCTTGCACAGTTAAGTTCCCAGCTACCTACGAGGTTCTGTCCCTGAGAAGGTATGCTTATTGAGTCGAGTACAGGCCACTCTCACCCATACTAGTCTAAGGACAAACCCCTATAAACAGGAGTTCTTAACTTGCTCAGGATTCAGGTCGTGTCACTGATGATCATATATAAATTACTAGTCTTATCCTGTTAACGGTGTTACACTTGTTAGACTAATAATTTGCGGTCCGGTGTTGTATGAACTCTTCATACAGGATGCCCCCACTCGTATGTCAACTACATGAATGAGTTGGATTACCTCATTTGTACTAATTACAAAGTGGGTCGCATCCATGGTGTTACCAGAATGAGGTTTCCAACCTTATTCTTATACCATAGACCATTTAGGTTATATTCTTGAACTCAACCCAAACAGTGTCCACTACACTGATGTTCAAGATATATGTTATAACCTTGGAGCTTAGTTTATTGGATTTATAAAGCAAGACTGTAATTCTATCAAAACAAATAACCTTTTATTTAATTGATCAAAATTACACAAATTTAGGGCATAAATCCCAACACTTTTGTAATTTGGGATTGTGTTAAGTCTTTTGTATGCTTAAAGTGGCTGGATTTTAGTTGAATTTATTATTAATGTGGAACTAAGGTTGGTCATCTTCATTCCATATTGTTTTCTTTGCTTTTGGGAAAAAGGGAGAAACCCGATTGCTTTAATCCACTTTAGATCTGATTACAAGTGAATACTTGCAGCGAAAATGGGTAGGTTAGGAATAACCATCTAACTAAAGTACAAAAAGCAATGAGCTTACCAAGGTACTTAAATGGAAATTTAGTTGTTGGAAAATTCTAGGAATTCTGGGAAGAATCTCGTGTTAATTTGTTGTAGCATAATTCTGAGTCTGCAAATACTTCTACAATATATCTCAGATTGCATAAAGAACCTCTAATCTAAGCCTATTGCGTTTGCTGTAGCATTTTCATTGCTTCCAATCTTTGTTTCAGCATTTCTGCTAGTGAAGTTCTTTTTTCTTTATTCTTGTCATCCTTAATTTGTTCTTTTGTTGGTTACAATTCCAATTCACTATAATTAATTTGAGCTAGATAAAATTCGCGGTTTAGTCCCTGAGGATTCGATACTCGGTACTCAAAATATCATTTTATATTACTTCGATCGCGTGCACTTGCGCGTCGTGACAGGAATCGCCCCTAGGACAACACGGGATAATGGAACGTAACCACCCCCTAACGGGGACGGATTCCAGGCTCACCTTAACGCTAGCATAGAGTCGCATATTCAACACGTTCTATGGAGATCCACCCCTAAGCTAGTACGGGACAATGAAAAATACCCACTCCCTGAATGGGGACATACCTTAGGATCACTACCGAAAAATCATCAATCGAGAGGTTCCGACTTGCTCAGGCGTAACTCAGGGTTTAGTAAGTACTGGGTTCTGCACTTTATAAGGTTACTAGGGGTTCTAACTAGGCATTCCTAATAATCCTCGACTCATTCTCAAGGGTCTTATAACTAGCTAGGTTCTCACTCTAACCAAGTTTTAACTCAAATCAATCACCTATAAGGAATGTTAGGTACAATCTGAACAATCAACCCCCATCTCTCATAATAAGACACATAGTCCATAGATACATGATAAATACGATGAAACAAGATTCATAGGCTCATGATAACATACACATAAACATGCCAAGTCCAAAAGCTAAAAACATGCTAAACAAGTTCCATAAACACTAAGATAACTAATATAAGGTCTAATGCTAGCAACATCTTAGGAATACACAAACAAGCAATGCTGGTCACCTTGCTCCATCACTTAGGAACTTGGTTTTAATCCAAAAGACTACTTACCTTATGTTTGAAGATTCACAAAAACACTGGGTGCTTCTAAACAACCAAAACGGGGTCTAAAACAACTTAAGAAGTCGAACCTGAGCAGGCTAAATCAACTCTGGCGAGCGGCGGCGGTCCGACGAAACTTCAACAGTGGTCCGGCGGGATGAAGAGTATGGAGAAAACAAGAAGAAGGAGAAGAAGAGAAGAGTTTTGAGGTGCACCATTTAAGTTACAATTACTCTAATTTAAATAGGCAGCAAAAAGTCCTAATTCTTTCTAGAACAGGAAATCTTATTTTTAGAAAAGAAATTCTAATCCTCTTTAAAAAAGAAATCTTAATCCCTTTTTTAAAACATAAATCCTAATCCTTCTTAGACATTAAAACACCATTCCCTCAAAAAAATCTCTAGATTCCTAATCTTGATCAAATTATCCAAAAAATCAAATTTAAATCAAATATAATTTAATGTATTTGATTTTACGGGGTGTTACAAAATGTTTAAAAAGATAATAAAATAAGTGATACATATTATAAAAATATTAGAGAGAGAATAATTGTTATTTTGTAAACAATGATGATGAACTCAATGGTGACGGTTTTGAGAAAACACACTTTTTATGAAAATTTATGAATTTTACAGAAAGTGTCGATGTTACCCGTCACCAAAAGTATATATTTTTTTAAATAGAAGTCATTTTTAATCACAATTACTTTACAAAAATCACTTGGAAATCACCTCGAAGTGATTGATTGAAGATACTTTCAAAATCACTTACCATTGTCAAACATCACAATTTTTAGGAGAGTAATTTTAGATATGTCAAAAGTGATTTTAGTGATTTCAAAATCACTCTCAAACATGTAATTCCAAAAAATATCCAACTTCCTTCTCTACTCTCTAGTGAAGTTGGGTGTTTTTTCAATTCAGCCTATTTTGTTTTTAACTTTTTTCAGTCATATATACCCTCACTTAGTGCTAGAGGTGTACATAAGTCGGGTTGAGTTGGGTTGGAGGAGTTTTTTGTACCAACCCGAAAATTTGGGTTGGTCATTCCTTCAACCCAACCTACCCTATTCAAGAGAGTAACCTAACCCAACCCAACCCAATATTTTTCGGGTTGGATTGGGTTGAGTCGTCGGGTTAATTTTCTTTTAATAATTTTTTTAATCATTTAAAATATTTTTTTCTTGAATTAATAGCTAAAATCACATAAAATTTAAATATCAAACTTTAAAGTTCATAATATCTTAACATTTGTTAGAAGTCTAGAAGAAAAACATCAAAAATTGAAAAATAATTTATTTATAAGCATCTATATAATTAAAATAAAATAAAAAAATATAAACTTTGGGTTGGGTTGGGTTGGGTCAACCCGAGCCTAAAAAGTCCAACCCGAGAACCGATCCAAACTTTTCGATTCTCTAAATTTCTAACCCAACCCAAATCGAATAAAATTTTAACCCAACCCAACCCTTACGATTTGGGTTGGGTAGTCCGAGTTGCTCGGATTATCGGGTTATTTGTACACCCCTACTTAGTGCATGTTTGGGAATGATGTTAGAAATAGTGATTTTAGCATAATTGATTTATCAAAATTGATTTTCATATAACCACATTGATGTTAATGGTTCTAAACTTTCCGAATTGATTTTTCTATATTTAAAAGTGAATTTTAATTATTATGTTTGGTTTCAAAAGTGATTTTAGAATTACCAAATTACCTAAAAATTATATTTTATATTTAATAAATTATTTAACAAAATAATTATGATAAATTTTTATTTTTTATTCTTTTTTCATTTACTTTATTGTTAATGCATGACTAATATGTTAGGTAAAAACATAATAAATATCAAAATAAAATTCGAAAGACATATTTCATTCGATCTAGAATAACCATAATAAATAACCATTTTATACATTCAATTTCTATTAAATGGTTGAATTCTTCAATGTCACTATCATCTAAAGAGTTATTAGTTTCCAACATGAGCATGCCTCAACTAGCCTAAATTATATACTCTCGACCAAGAGATTAGACGTTTGAATCCCTTGTCCCATATGTTGTTAAAAAAACTATTAATATTATCATTAACAATTATATAAGATGACATTTCTGTTAACAAAATAATCATCTACAAATTCATCTATTCTTTTTACTTGTAGAAACAAAAATAAATAATTTTAAGAAAAAAAAGAAAAAGAAAGTTGTTGCATCAAAAGTGGGTTTTACAAATTTAATCTGTTTGGAGATGGAGACTTTTTTACTTTTTGAAATTTAAAAAAAAAACAGTAAAAAAAGAATGGCAACCACTCGGCCATAAATAGAAAAAAAAATAAAAATCACCTTGTTGAATCACCCAACTAAACACATGGTGTGGAGATGAGAGAGAAGAGAGAAACTAAAACAAATGTGATTCTCGGTGCAAAAATTATCACTCAACTAATTACTAGAAAATCAATTTTAATTGATTTTTTATTTTTAACATTTGCCAAACATCAATATTAGAAAGAAAAGTGATTTTAGCAATGGCAAAAGTGATTTTTGATCATGCCAAAATTACTCCCAAACATACATTTAGCAATGGAGGATAAAATTGACTTCACATAATATTTAGCAATTTTGTAGAAATTTAGTAGGAGAAAGAATAAGGTCTAAGAAGAGAAGTCAATTTCTACCCACTGCAATTTGGAGGATTAGAAATTTGGAGAAATAAGAAATTGTTCTCTATTAGTAATCTAAGTTTTCTCTACAATTTTATCAACTCACCAACTATGATCATTGATCACGTTGTGTAAGTTTATCCTCATTCATCACAAATAGTAAACTCATAATTAAAAGTTGTTAAACGTAAGAGAATAAATTGAAATTTTTTTAACAAGTATATGATCTTTATTGGAAAAAAATACTCCCATTATAGACTAAAATATATATTTAGCCTATATTTACAAAGGAAATTAAATTTAAAACTCCTTTTCTAGATTAAAAGTTTGGATAATTGTAATGGGTAGCAAATTAGAGTTTATTATTTACAAATATAGCAACTCTTAAAAAGATTTGCAAATATGGCAAATCTTTTAAATAAAATTTTGTTATTCCCTTTTTACTCTTATGTTTGTATATGAGAGAGTGAAAAATGACCACTAAAAGGATGTTTATTGTGATTTTTTAATACCTTCAAATACTCTCACACGGGACTTTTTACTCTTATGATTGCACATGCACCCTTTTGCATTCCCTTACTTCTCCATTCCAACTTCTTATGCAATATAAAAATTTTGTGATCATTACTTAAATATTCTTGAAAATTGAAATTAACAAAAATAAATAAATCTATCTACACTAGATGTTATACTGAGTGACCAAAATCTATCATAATCTCGTCGTTGATATATTAATTAGGGATTACCAAAAGGGGAGAGAGATGGAAACAAAATTAAAAAATGAGATATCAATTGAAAAATAACATTTGATAGAATGTCTAATTAAAAAATGCTTTACATTCAACCCAAGTTTTGTATAATTGATCAACATATCTCATTTCTACTAATCCTATCTCATTTTCTCATAATTCTAATAATTTACTCTAACAAGCAAAATATCAAAATGTTATTGCTTGAATTATTCTCATCACAAATTACCCTAATTATATTTCTTTCATTCTCAAACATTATTTATATATACATCCTTCTATCAACATAAGTGTAATTCAACGGTAATTGGCATGTACCATTTTTACCATTTTTAATATGGCAAATATGAAAAATTGTAATAGTAATTAGCTTCAAAATGTGCCGGAAACCATTTTAGGCTTAATATTGTAGGTTTATAATACATAGAAAATCAAGTTAATTAAGGGGTTGTGTTTAATTTAGAAGCTCAGTGTTTAATTTAGTTCTTATGTTTTATTTGCTAATCTCCTTTGTATCCCTTAGATATAGTGTTGGTTCTGATCTTTTGATATATAGTCTTCAACAATAAATTGATATTCCCCTCTGATATTAGAGAGAAAAATGAGGTTATCACTGATAAACTTCAATATGTGACTGAAGTTTATTGTTGATAGACTGCTCTCTATTATCAATCTATCACTAATATATTAATATTCATCTCTGATATCAGTTTATCATTGATAGACTCAAAGAATTAAAGTCTATCATTGATAGACTGATATTTTTCTATATTACAGAGTGATATCAAATAAGAATATTAGTCTATCAGTGATAGATTTTAGTATGAGATTGAAGCTGGAAAAAAATCTCACTAATATCAGTATCATTAGCTTGCATAATTTTTTTTGTTCTTTTCGCAGTAATTTAAAATTATGGTTAAGCTTGCTATGAGAATTATAATACTACTGAAGTTTTGGTTGATAAATTATGGTTTTTTTAGACTTCTATAGGTTTAATATTGAAGCAATTAAACATCAAACAAAACCAAACAGAAGATCACATTTACTATGATTACTTTATCAGTGATAGAAGTGAAGGGAATCGAATCCCCCTAAGCAGCAAAAACATGATTTGAAATTGATTTGCTTGTTTATTTTGGTTTACTTCAAAAACCAGTACATTGGCAATTCATACAGAATAAACAATTCTAATCTAAAGCATGGATTAAACTTGAAATAAACATGTTATACGTTTCCTAAACTAAAAGGAAATAGAAAGCATTTATCTTTGTAGTTCAAATATCATAGCAACACCTTGCTCCTTGTAATGTACAGCAACACAGCAAGTTTTTCCTCTGTTTTTCAACAGGACACAACCACTTGGAGAACCTCCTATTCTCTGAGAAACTTAGATCCAACCTTGGTGGGAAGGTTTCCAACTTTTGGAAGAGGAAGAGATTTTTTCTTGATTGAGAGTGAGAATGAGAGAGAGGGCAATCTTTTTCAGCAATTCAGTAATTGCAAAAAAAAAAAAGAATGGATATTTTTCCTCTCCCAACTCCCACTGTATGTATCGATAAGATAAGAGGGAGTGGAAAAAAGGGGAAAGAGGGAGAACATGACACGTTCCCCTCCCTTTTTTATTATTATTATTTTAATTAATTTAATTTTATCAAATTAATTAAATTAATATAATTAAACTAATTTAATTATATTAATATTTGATTAAATCATATTTAATCAAATGTACAAATGATTAAATCTTATTTAATCAATTTCCCTTTTTTAATCTATAGTTTTTAAATATGAATCTCATCCACATTTAAATTAATATTTGAACTTTTTCAAATATTTAATTCTCTCATATAATTTAATATGAATCATATTCACATTAAATTTATAATATAAAGTTCCAAAACTTTATATTATAATGTATTTATATACATTAATGTTTATTCCTAATTGAATTTGAATATTTCAAATTCAAACGATCTAAGAACCCTTTACAAGCTAGAAGGTGGATCTAATGGACCTACAGATCAGAAGCTCCAACGATACAAGATTATTCGGTTAATCTCATTAACCTCCTAATCAACATTCGTTAACTGTGGGAACACCGCACTAAAGTCTCGCAGCTACACTCTTCTCACTGCAGATATATTTCTGTGTACACGGATATTGACCAATAAAAGCAAGTCAATCCATCACGAATGTTCGTAATACCAGCTAGGTCAAATTACCGTTTTACCCCTAGGGTACATCTTTTACCTTAAGTACCAGTGCTCCTCTCATGAACAATTTGTTTGTGGTCCTACCAACAAACAGAAGTCCCTCTCAGGCCAATGAGAGGGTCGAGCCCTTTGTTCAAGTCCCAGAGACACCACTTAAGGGAACATTCATCTACTTACCCTAATAGGCGGGAAGGAGTGAATTCCATCTTGCTAGGTTAAGTCCCCAGCTGCATGTTCGGTCTTGTCCCCAAGAAGGTAGGCTTATTGAGTCGGCGAATCTGGTCATTCTCACCCATACTAGTCAAAGGACAATCCCTCGCAAACAGGAGGTCGTAACCCCTGCTCAGGATTGAGATCAAGTTGTCTAGGTCATTCTAGTGAATAGAAACCTAACTAGTCAACGGAGTTACACCTAGTGGTTACTATTTCGTGGTTCGGTCTTATGCAATCTCATCACATAGGATATCCTCACTCACATGTCGTCTACACGAACAAGTTAGGATCACTGTGTTTGTATCATATACAAAGTGGGTCATATCCATAGTATTACCAGAGTAAGGTACCCAAGCCTTATCCCCTTACTATAGACCATTTAGGTTATATCTCGAACTGAGATCCTTTATATGTACATTACATTTAGTTCAAGAGACATGTTACAGCCTTGGATGTTAGTTTATTAGATTTAGGGTTAATAAAATGGCAATATTGTAAATAATGAACAATAACTTTTTATTGAAAATAATAACTATTTATTACATTAATTAAAACATTATTTACAAACTACGAGTTTTAGGGTACAAATCCCAACAAGAAGTCTATCATTGATAGACTTCGTTCACAACATATAATTGTCTCTTGTGTCTATCAGGAATAACAGCGTATCACTTTTATCATTGATAGACTACATTAGTTGTGATTTTAGTCTATTAGTAATAGACTTCTATCACTGATAAACTTCAATCACAATGCAGATTGTCTATAGATGATAGACTACTATCAGCTATTACTACTGATAGATTTTATTTGCAACATATAACAAGTTTATCTATGATAGCAGTCTATCACTTCTATAGACTACATGTTTTGTGGTGGAAGTTTATCAATGATAGATTAAATCAATGATAGACTTCAACTGCAATGCATGTAGTCCATTAGTGATAGACTAGTATTGTTGATAGACTAGCATCTAATCAAGAATAATTGAAATTGTGATTGAACTCTATTTTGGATAGGCTTCTATAGCTATCACTGATAGACTCTCTACTTAGAATGACAATGTATCATCTATCAGTGATAGGAGAGATTTTAGTCTTTTTACATGGATTTGATTTAGTTTTTGTCATTTTTACAAATAGTTTAGAGTCTGCTATTTTTGTTATTATTTTAGCTGATTTTACTAAATGTGCCATCATCCTTTAAAGTTGTTTTAGGGAACATAATACAGAAACAAAGTGATTTTTCGAATTTTTTTTTCTCCTAATAAAGAATAGATAAAAAAAGAAGTGTACATTAAGAAAAAGTCTAGGCAAAATCAAACACAATAAAATTAAAATGCCCCAAAAACATATATTTATGCAATTTGATACCCCATGCATACTCATGTTATAAGTCTATAGACATTTGAGTTGTGATACTTAGAAGGGAAAATAAATTCTTAATTAAAAAAATCATTTCTAACTATTTGATAGATGAAAAATGAATGGGATTGAAAAAAAAAAAAAGAACTTAATAGTGTTTGTATTTTTGTGTAAACATTGTAATGAATAATTAGCCCTCTTTTAATGGTTCATGTTGAGGAACACTTTTATTTGGAGAATCTTTGGAATGATACTTTAGGTTACTTTATGTCTCTCTAGATCTAATCCCTACTTAAGATTTTATTTTAAAGCAAGAAAAATGTTCTTTAAAGGTAAACTTTGAAATGGTGAAAAGTGTTTTAGCTAATTAAAAGTACTTTTTAAAAAAGATTAATTTGAAATCCTAAAAGCTATTCTAAAATGTTTTTAAAAGAAGATTGCACTTAATATAGGGCTTCCTAAGTTTAAAAAAAAATCATTAAAAAGTACTACTCTTAAAACTAATCTTAAGAGAACACTAATTACCCATTTCCCTAAAAGCATTTTAAAACTAGTTTTAGAATTTTAAAAAACGCTTTTTATCATATAAATATTATGATAAATTTGAAAAATACTGTTCAATATGTTTAAAAAAAAAAAAAAAAAAAAAACTCACTCCAAACAGCAAGGTTTTGAAAGGCAAGTAACCAACATATTCTTTTCTACTCACTAAAAGAATAAATCAAACATAAGTACCACCTTGCTTTGAATTACCTAGACAAAGTGCATTGACATAGTATGCATTTGTCCCCCATCTCCAAGATTCTTGTCTTTTTTCCTTTGTTTTGGCACCCTTGTTTCAATCTCTTCTTTTCATATATATTGTTACAATAAGCATGCATGTTCAGAAAAAAAAAAAAAATGTTTGGTCAACTTGTTGAACGCATACAATTAAAAAGGCACAAACAATTTCGTGGTTCTAATTTATAGAATACTTATTGACAACTGACATTGAAATACATTTTTGAAAAAAATTATGAAAACTACATAAATTTAAAAGGTTAAATTAGTTGATAGAATTCTAACATTTTTTGAGTTAATTATAGTTTATCGTTTTTTAATGTTCATATACATGAGTAATAATGCAAATTTGCATGCATAATTAATTAAAATAATATTTATAAAATAGAGAAAGAGATATATAAATATAAAAGGTCACATAGTGCCTAAATGATATTTCAATGATAATAAATAATGATTCATGTTTCTTTTAGAGATTTAATCTCGTTATTGAATGATATTGATGATATATTGTATTGCCTTTTTTAGGCTTTAATATTACTTATTTAATGTTTCAATAATAACAAACACTACTAATGAATTTATTCATTTTAAATGCAATCTTTGTGGAGAATATTCTAAAGGTAATCGCTATAAGAATTTAAGTTTTTTTCGACGTTATTTTTTCTAAATGCTACAAATATCGTTGGCTTATGTAGGAGTTGTCGACGGTTTATTAAGTCAGCGATAAGGGGTAAAAAAAATACTGATATTTTAGTGAACCATCGACAAAGGTTATGAAATGCCAACGGTTCAGGTGAAACTATGAGAAAGGTTAACGGTTCACTGAATCGTCGTCCTTTAGCGAGAAAATGTCGACGTAGAACCGTCGGCTTGTTTTTCATTGAAAAGCCAAATGGCCAATTTGGATCGTCGGCCTTTCTTTAGGTTTTGTCGACAGTTTGACTGAACCGCTAACAGAAAGGTGGAAAATTGCACATCGTCGCATCCTTATTTTCCTTTTTTTTTCTTCTTCTTTCTTCTCTTCTACAACCACCCAACAAGTCTTTGTTCTCATCGTCACTCTTGAATTTTGACAATGTTATAAATATTTTCCTTCTTTGCATGGTTAAAGTTGAAGATTATTTTGCAAATCTAATTAAGTTTATTACGTTTTCATTTGTGAAGCTTCAAATTTTTGAGTTCGAACATTTTTCAAACACAAACTAACAAAGTTTTGAGCTTCTTCACGTAAGATAACTACGTAGAAACTCACTTTAAACCTTTTCAAACTCGATTAAAGTATGTTAGATCATTCGCTTATGTTTGGAGAGCCTTTTTTGTAGTTTCGAACTCACTCAAGCACTTTTCTACAAGTATTAAGTTTTTTCGGTGAATTTTAGGTGATAAACTGTTCAGGCATTTTCAAACTCATTCGATGCCATTTTTTGCATCAAAAGAAGTTTTTATGACGCTTTTTTTTTATATTTTCTCGTGGTTTTTGGTGTCGAGAAAATCTGAAATTCTTGTAGTGAATCATGAAATAGGATATTTAACTTCTATCTTATTTTATCATAAATCTTTCCCATTCAATCATCCAATCTAAATAATTTTAATGGATTGGCTATGATTTATATTCGAGAGTTTGTTAATTGTGTGACACCTATTGTCAATGTCTTCTTGTAAGGATTTCTTTTTTTGAAAAAAAAATTGAGATTGGATGTCACCACCAATCACTTTAAGAGTGTGATTGGTCTCTTAAAATTTATTTTAAATGCTAGTTTTTAGAGGACTTGAGTATATTTGAGAGTCATTTAATGACATCTCTAATTTCACTCCGTTTGAAATAATTTATAGAATCTCTTTTTCTTTAAGTGTACTCTCAATTAATTTCTAGAGTTTTTTCTCTTTTTGTTTGAGTTTTTTTAGTTCAACAGAATTAGGGTGGAAAAATTCAAATCTTTAACCTCTTTGTTGAGAGTACATTTCAATTATTGTTGAGTTGTACTCATTTGGACTCTTTTCATTTGAGTTAAACAAACGTAACCTTGTCTTTTCCTTTAAATTGTGCTCATAGCATTAATTTTCGAGGTTAAATCTATATAATTAGGTCATTCTGATGAGTTCATTTGGGCTAGGCGAAAACTCATGGGCTGGCTTATTGCGGTGTGCTTGGACTTGATGTAGTGGGCTTGGGTTTGAGGATGAGTCTTTTTCTGCTCTCTTAAGGCCCAAAATTATTCGGCTTTTTTTTCTCTTTGCCTCCTCTAAAACAATTCAATACTTGCCTGTGATCCAAAATTTTGGTTTCCACGTTTGTTGTGCATTTAATTTTTTTTAATTTAAGTTCAGGATTTGAAAATTATGTTTAGGGATGAAGTTTAAAAATCATATAAAACTGATATATATTAAGCATACACTAGATTAACCAAATTAACCATTGTACTTGTCCTACTCTTTGATTTGAGGAATTAGGGTCTGAGAAAATTTTTAGTACTATAGAAGTATGAATTGAATACTCCTATATATTGTCTGGCATGTCACTATCCTTTAAAAATAACGTGGAGTTCACGAAAATTTAAAAATATTTATAAGGGCAAAATCGTAGTATTCCCTAAAAAAAATTCGTGATAGGAAATCACCCTTAGAAAATTCCATGTTTGTAGCTATTTTAATTACTTTTCAAATATATATCAGAATTTGTTAATAATTTAGTTTTTTTTTTTTTTTTTTTTTTTGTAAGTTAATAATTTAGTTAAAGAAATGTTAATTAATAAATATAAATTAATAGGTGATATGCATAGACTTTATTTGGCGTCTCCAAAAAAGATCGTGGGAAAATATGTATTATCATATTTTAAATTTTTTAAAAAATAATTTTTAAACCAAAGAAAACATCACGTTTTAGTATAATTATTCATTGTTTTTGGCGTTAATTGACCACCAATTTGTGTGGTGTGACTGTGGGGGCCAATACAAAGGTTATTAGTTTTAATTTTAGGAATTTCAGCTGGTCGCTTACATGGACCAATACGATAGAGACATGTGTTTATTTTTTATTTTTTTTATTAAATTTCAAAATCTCATTAAAATCTTGGGCATTTTTTTATTAATATTGTAATTTTTTAAATTTATTATAAAAATATTGTATTTTTCAAACTATTTATAATAATATTATTGTTTTAATGAGTTGGAGATGGTCGTCTCGACCATCTCGTGCGTGGATATTGGTCGTCTCTTGAAGAGACGGCCAAAATGCCATCTGTTGCAAAATTTTAAAAAATTTGTGGATGGTCGTCGAGACCATCTCCAAATTTTTAACAATGACAATTTATGGCAGAGTGGTTTACGACGATTTATATAAATTTGTGTGTATGGATTCGAATCTAGGCCAATGTAGATTTTTAACATTTTTATTTTAATTTTTAATATAACTTATTTTACGTTGGATCAAAATATAACTTATTTTATTTTCATTTTTAATATAACTCATTTTTTTAAGAGACGATCAAATTTGTCATTTGTCGAAAAATTAAAAAAAAAAATTACGGATGGAGACGAACATTTTCCACGCACAAGATTTAAGTAAATTGAATAGTTTATGTAATTTATTATGAATTGTTATAAACTATCGTAAACCACTATGCCAAAATTTTGGAGAGACAACCATCCACAAATTTTTTAAGATTTTGCGACAGATGGCATTTTGGACGACCATCTCCAACTCATTAAAACAACAATATTATTATAAATAGTTTGAAAAATACAATATTTTTATAATAAATTTAAAAAATTACAATATTAATACAAAAATGCCCCAAAATCTTACCTAATAAATTTTTCCTCTCTTGGGCTATTTCACTTATTATGTGTCTTTCTTTTCAAAAGAGATTTTTCAATCTACAATAAAACTCATTTTTCAAGTATTGTAAAACTGATTTTCTAATTATGAATCCAACAATTCAAAATCAAATATTTTGGTCACTTGGATGGAAAAAAAAAAACCAAGGATAAAAAGGGAAAGAAAAAAATCTATTTGGTGGAATTTTGATGAGGTTTTGATATTTAATAAAATAAATAAATGAACACATATCTCTATTGTATTGGTATATGTGAGTGGTAAGCAGCCAAATATGATCTTTTTTAATCACATCAAACTCACATATCAATAAAATCATTGAAGAAAATAAAATATTTGTGAATTCTATAAACTAAAAAAATATATATATAAAGTGTAGGTTATAGTTTACAACAAAATCATGCATGCTAAATCGTGTGATAAATATTCATAATCAAAGTGAGCCTAACTCAATAATAATTGGTATCTTTGATCAATAGGTCAGTTCAAAATCAAATCTCCTCATTCTAAAATATTGTTGAACTTAAGAATAAGAAATAAAAATTTTGCATATCATTTATGTCTTGATATGGCTTCACAATTGAATTGTGTTTGCTTCGAGATAGAAATGTAAAATCAGAAAGGTGATGAAATTAAAATAATTTGTAATTCTTTTTTTTCTTCGGAAAAAGGTAAAGGATGTGCAAAGGAAGCTAGAAAATAAACATAACTAATTGAAAATCGACCCAACCAACCGTACGGAATCACGGACTATTACTCACCCCTAGGATAAGGTATGCATAAATAATATGATTCAACTTAAAATGAGGCTTTAAATTTCGGAACATTTTTATAGACATCAGTTTGATCTATTATATTTATACCATAAAATATATATATATATATCTATATGACTAATGAACATAATATTCAAATAAAATTATTTTGCTTTCAATTTTGTCGGCTGCAGAAACACCGCTGACATTTTTTTAGAATCCATTCAGCTTCAGCCCCAACAACTGTATTGACTTCTTTTCTTTCCCTTTTTTTTTTCCTTTTCTCAGGCAAAATACACTTTTAGTCCCCAAACTTTTAGTCCCCAAATTTTAGATTGATGTCTATTTGATTCATGAGATTTAAAAAGATGTATTTTAGTCTCCAAAGTTTGCAAAATCATTCTAAATAGTCATTGACTTAATTTTAACTCAAGAGAATGCTTATTAGATTGTTATATGATGATGTGGATGAAATAACAAATCTATATTTACTTAGATGGATGAAATGACAGGTTTATTTCATTTGATTATTTGGAAAGTTAATTAAAAATTCAAATAAAAGAAGTAAATTATTAAATTAGTTTTAAATAAACTAAAATATGTGCCCCTATTTGGTTCGATTTTTTTGTCAATTTCTTCTATTGTCAATGCTACTGGTTTGATGATTCCACGATTTTCGACATCGATTACTTCGTCAAAACCCTAGTTGGAATCAAGGCCAAAGGCGTTCGAAGCAATTTAATCGGCTCTATGATTACAAATTACGCTTCGAAATGGCTCCCGAATCTCTCTGATGAAGCACTAGATCAACAGAAGGGATTGAATTTGAATCTCCACGTCAGCAAATATAGATTTCATCTCATTCACTTCATCACATAACAACCAAATAAGCATTATTCCGTTAAATTAAAGTGTATTTTTTTCAAACCTCAAGGACTAAATAGGCATCCCAAACCTGGAGACCTCCCAAACATTTTGCCATTTCTTTTTTATCTTTGGGAGGGTAATAGAAGCATATTAACAAATTTAGAATTAGTAAAATTACAGATTTAATCCCAATAAATTAGTGTCTAAACGTACCTGAAATTTCTTTCATTTCAATTTTGTGTTAGGTTAGGTACATGAACTTGAATTTCGTTAAATTTTAAAAGATGTACGGGACTCAAATAAAAATTGGATTGAGCACAAAATTAAAAGTTTAAAAGACTAATTACAAACAAATACTAGGTAATTTAACCTTCAATTTTTGGCTAGAATTTTAAAAGTAATTTAAAAAAACCATAAAAATCATTTTGAACGAGCTTAAAATAATTCCAAAGGAGCCCAGATTCATTTCATTCTACCCTCTTCCAAGACCCTGAGGAATTTTATGGAGTCAAACAAGGGCCTGTGACTTTTTCTCTTCCAAGGATGAGTAAAAATAAGATAAATATTTTTCAATTAAAAACTGTTAAAAGTCAAATATTGTTTTCGGGTTACCACCATAAAGTTAATATCTTTAAATAAGAAATTTAGAAAAAAAAATTAAAAAAACCAATTAAAGCATAGCTCAACTAACATCGAGTGAGAGGTCATGAGTTCGAGATCCCACCCCCAATGGTAAAAGTACTCAAAAAAAAATTGGAGATTAAAAAAAATAATTAAGAACGAAGAACCTTTTCGCCTCCTATTGCATTTTTACAGCATAATCCTTTTTTCCTATACACATTGCGACCAGTTTTTTCTATACACATCGCTTCTCGTTACAAAAGGGGAGAGACAGGGTTAAAACAGTAAATTAACAAAACTAAACGTCAAAACAACAAAATAAAAAGTGAACGAAATAAACAAATGGTCGAGATCTCTTCTATGCCACCGAAGATAGCCAATCCCCGCCGTCAAAATTGTACTCTCTTTTATTCTTACTTCTTTTTTTTATTATTATTATTGTTGTCGCGTCGTTGTGTTTGTGAGCTCATTATTGGGCCTCCATTTCAGGCTGCAAAATCCAGGCCCAAAACCGTATTGCACGCTTCGTTATTGGGCCTGAACCCACCGTCCGCCTCTATCTTTCGCTTCTTCATTGGAATCACGTGTTGGGCACGTGACACCGGCTCTATCCCCAGGGTTAGTTCCAGAGCTAATTCACTTTCCGGAACTACCATCGCGACGCCGCCGTGACCGGTGGTTTTTTGAACGGAAGTGGACTCCGATCGGAACAAAGCCGACGGCAGCGGAGGAGGGGAAACCTCCGCTGTCTCCACCGAGATCATGCTCTCGGTTTCTTTGCTTTCGTGCTCCAGATGCGGCGAGTCGGATTGGTGACTTAGCGACGACTCGCCGCTCGAAGACCGGTTCAACTCGGTGGAGGAGCACAGTCGCCGAGTCGAGTCACCGATGGCGGAGGCGATTCCTTTACTAGCTTTCGCTTTGCCGGGCGAACGCTTGAACCGGCACCGAGTCTTGACTCGCCGGTTGGCTCCACCGTCGTTGGAGGCGGCGGAGTTTTCATCCTTGGAAACATGACGAATGTCGTAAGCCTTCAACGGCGGTCCATCGCCGGTCGCCGCCGCCTCAGAGTTAATCGGCGTGATCGGAGCGCCTTTAAGAACCGCCTCAACCGCCGCCTGACAGAGCTGCCAACTACCAGACCACAACAATCCAACCGATCCGTAAATCGGATTCACAATCCGTCCACAAGCCTCATACAGAAGAGATCTAAAAATCGCTGCAAGATCAAACCGAAAACAAAATTCAATCAAAATGCACAACAATCGAAACCGAAATGAAACACAAAAAATTCGAAAATCAAAGAGAACTCACCAGGCCGTAGATGCTCAGGACCGGCGTTGATGAGATTCATGAGTCCAGCACGGCCGTAAAACTTGGCGAGAAAAACGGTAGCGTTGGCCTGAGATTCAGGGCTCTTGATCCACTGCAAACAAGGTCGGATACTGCAATTTTCACTGCAACCTTTGCGAAGTACTCTGCAACCATTACAACTCATCCGCATTTTGAGCACAACAACAGCAATGGCAGAATCGAAGCATAAAATTGGAAGAACCAGTAGAAAAAGAGAGAGAGAGAGAGAGAGAGAGAGAGAGAGAGAGAGAAATTTGGGAGAAAGGGCTTTAAGGATATGGAAAAAAGAAGTGCAGAGGGATATTTAAGGGGAAAAGAGGGAAACTAATATAATCTGGGAGCCGGTGGGTTTTTCAGGGAAAATTGGGGCACGCAGTTTTAAAATTAATATGATAAAATTTAAAATTAAAAATAAAATCGAAAAATTTGAAAATGACTTTTAAAGACTGGTTTCCATACTCGTGGAGCTTGGATTTTGAACCCACTTTTCCATGCTCTACCAGCAGCCAAATACGTTCACCTTCAAATAAAATATGATTCCTTTTCTTTTATCCCACACGCTTTTCCTCTGCGTGTCCTCCACTCGCTTTATTCAATTTCTTTTCTTTTTTTTTTTTTAACTTTTTTACCATAGATAGGGAATCCAAACCTGATTCTATTATTTGTTCCAACTATATTTAAATATAAAAATATTTTTTAACTCAAAAAATATATACACGTATACTATTCTCCAAAATTAAAATAAAAAAAGGTAAAACAATATGTCTCTAATCAAGGGTTAAAGGCTTAAACTAGATTGCATTAAAAAAAAAAAACCCTAAAACTAAATTATATTCATATATATCAATATTTTGATATTATGTACACCAATATAAATATAATTCAACTGGTTAAAACATTATATTCTTAATCAAAATGTTAAATATTCCAACTCTCATTCGCTCATGGTTAAAATTAAAAAACAAATAGTGTGGGCATTCTTCTCATTAACTATGAGCCACATTGGCATCATTTAATAAAGAGTACAAAATTAAACGAGGAATAAATTATATCGAGATTGAATTAAGTGACAACTGACAAAAATAATTTAAACTCATAAATTTGAAAGGGTAAAGTAAGTCACACCAAGATCAAGGACAAAGCTAAAAAAAAGTCTCTCGAGCATTGGTAAAATTTGACCTTCTAACT
Organism: Trichosanthes cucumerina; assembly: GCA_036507285.1. Classification (NCBI taxonomy): domain Eukaryota; kingdom Viridiplantae; phylum Streptophyta; class Magnoliopsida; order Cucurbitales; family Cucurbitaceae; genus Trichosanthes; species Trichosanthes cucumerina. The sequence continues at coordinate 71,659,020 of CM071838.1, forward strand.
TTTTGTATTTATAATCCTTCTAAATCTAAAAATGTATCTCATCTAGGAGACGTTTGGAGCACAATTTCAGAATAAAAATTTCTTGAAATCGAAACTCTAGAGGGTTTGTTCTTAAGGGTTTGAAACCCTGAGAATTAGAAAACAATGTGTTGGTATGAGTGTTTGAAATCTAGGAATTCGCAAAACAATGTTTGGAGTTCACTGTTGAAAACCATGAGATTGTGTTTCAAACCTATTGAGTTTTAACACACGGTGGCCCAACAAAATTTTGGGTTTGGATTCCAAAACCATCTAAACACCCCCTTAATAACTATTTGGTTTTTTATTTTTGGTTTTTGGATTTTGAAAATTAAGTTTATAAATACTAGTCCATGTATGGTTTTTCATATTTTCTTATATACTTTTTAGATGTGTTTTAAAAAACGAAGCCAAGTTTTAAAAACTAAAAAAAGTAGTTTTTCCAACCTTGTGTTTTGTTTTTGGAATTTGACTAAGAATTCAAGTGTTTTCTTTTTTTTTTAAAAAAAAAGGAAACTATTATAGAGAAATTAAAACCATTATAGAGAAATAGTGAAAAAATAATCACAATTTTCAAAAACCAAAAACAAAAAGTCAAATGATTATCAACGGGGCTTTAGTGAGACAAAATAGAGAGAAATTATATGATAAATCTTAGTATTGAGGCTTATTTAACTCTAAAAGACTTAAGTTAGGCTTGATTTTCTTTAGAATTATTTGAAGAAGTTAGCAAATACTTGGAAAATCATTAATAACTTGTGAGAAGTGCACTCAAAAGAAAGAATGAGAAAAAAAGATAGACAAACTAAGAAAGAGTTCCTTTTGTGTGTGTGCGCGCAATAAATAACAAAATTACCTTATTAAAAAATTGCAGGATCGAATTTGTAATGTGCAGAAGTAAGAGATGAAAAAATTGCATAAACGATCTTGCAATGTTCAGCAGTCTGAGACTGCACAAAAGGAAAAAAAATGCAACGAAACTAAAATTTGGAAAGTGCTTAATTTTACCCAAAATTGATGAATTATGCACGAAATTGATTGGGCGTTCAGCCCTAATGGAACTCCATAAAATGAGAGCAAGAGTGTTGGGTTTTTGGCAATAAATTAGAAGTAAAATTGTCCCACATTTGAAAGGTACAATGGAGTGATGGGCTCCTGGCACTATAAAAGGAGTCTATGGCTTTGGTTTCAAAGCATTCCAATCAGAAACACTTTAACTTGGTGTACTAGCTCTAGTTAAATTCCCTTTTCATATTCTCTAGTTTGAGAACGGGAAAAGGGTATGAGTGGTATGAGGTTTGAGAAAGTGTTTTAGTAATTGGGGTCGGGGAGAGAATTCTATGTAATTGTAACAATTTTTCACATAGTGAAAAAAATTTTCTGTTCATGGTTTTTTTCTCAGGGTTTGGAGTTTTTCCATGTAAATTCTTGTGTCTCTTATTTTGTTGTTTTCTTTTAATTTCTCATTTATGAATATGCTCTGTGGTTGCAGCATTGTCTGAGCTTCCACATCAAAAAAGATTTCTTGAAACGGGCTTTAGTAAACGGTGATGGTGGTCCAACAGAGTCCAGTGGTAGTTCCAGTAGAGGTTCTAAGAAGTCCAACATGACAGTTTGGAATTGGAAGAAGTAGAAGAAATACTTCGTGCACAAGAAAGGTTGTTGGGAATTCGGACAGTCTAAACACATAAAAAAGAATTGTCCTAACAGAGTAAGTTCGTCAAAAAGCTTTGGGGGCGGATGCTAACGTGGTCTCTCTCGTCAGGGGAGATTGTAACTTCTTCTAAAGAAAGACAGAATTCATCCTTATAGTATATCTGTTTTGCCATGGTAGAGGATATGATGTTAGCGGTTCCACAAGTTTGTACACGGGCATTGACTTGGCAGTTATGCAAGGTGTGTGGTGGAAGTTATGTCTACTTTTATGGTGGAGTAGGTTATAGTTTTATGTGTTGAAGATTATGATTGTCGGTAAAAATAATGATGCAACAAGAGATGTGGAATCTTCAAATATCTTGTCAATGTGGAAATTGTTGAGTTTTTGGCAATACATTAGAAGTGAAATTGTCCCACATCTGAAAGGTGCAAGGAAGTGATGAGCTCCTGACACTATAAAAGGAGTTTATGACTTTAATTTTAAAGCATTCCAGTTAGAAACACTTTAAGTTTTGTGTACTAGCTCTAGTTAAATTCTCTGGGAAAAGGGTGTGAGTGGTATAAGCTTTGGGAGTGTTTTTGTAATCGGGGTCGGGGAGAGAATTCTATGTGATTGTAACAATTTTTCACATAGTGGAAATTTCTTTTTGTTCGTGGTTTTTTCTCCGAGTTTGGAGTTTTTCCACGTAAATTCTTATGTCTCTTATTTTGTTGCTTTCTTTTAATTTTTCAATTATTTTTGCTTATTCTGAGTAGTGGGAGGGTTTTTTCCCAACAAAGAGAATTCAATTTTGGGGAAGAATTGGGAGCTTAACGAAGTTTTTTTTTCGTGGGTTTTTTGTTTCCTCCTGTTCCTCTATTTTCCCCCATTTTGGTTGAGAATTGTTGTGGTTTTTGGTTCTGTTCTTTTTTTATTTTTTCGATCCAACCCAAGTGTAAGTTTAGTTTATAAACAATTCATTGTTTTCAAGAAATAGTCAGGATTGAATCAATTGAAATTTAAATATATAGTTTGAGTTTAATCTCTATTTTTTTTAGTCCTTTGAATTGTAAATTTTCATACTTTTTATTTTTCACCTACTATGTTAAGTTGTGGAAGCAAGTTTAGATTGAAGAAAGCTTGATTTGTGTTTTTTTCTGAAATTTTTCTCTCATGGGTTCTGTTTCTAGAATTTTATTTTGAATAAATGATTTTCTTTGAATTTTTTTTTTTTTTGGCTTTGTCTAGGATCTTGTCTAATGCTTAATTGCCTTCATTTTTTTTTTTTATATAATTCTGATTGGATAGAAAGCTTTATTTAATTCCTTTAATTTTTTTTTGTTGCAAATAGGCTTTTAAGTAATTTTACTAGCATGCAGTTTATTTCTAAACTTTGTTAGACTTTTTAGGGAATTCAAGGATACGAATTTCCTAAGAAGTAAATTAGTTAAAATTACAATGAAAATCGAGCTTACATTCAATTGTTCGTGTTCAAAAAATGTCACAATGGTTCATCCACAATGTCCACATAAGACTCATTAATCTGTCTCATTAATCTTTGTTCCACTTTAAAGATTTTTCCGACACACAGCTAGGTTTTATCATGGCTCTGATACCAATTGTTGAGGACAATGGACCTCCACATATCTCCACAATGGTATGATATTGTCCATTTTGGGCATCAACCCTCATAGATTTGCTTTTGGTTCCCCAAAAGGCCTCATACCAATGGAGATAATTGTCATTTCTTATATACCAATGATCAATCCCTTCTCTAGCCAATGTGGGACATTTGTTAGCACCCTACCATAGGATTAGTGATAGCAGATTTCACACAAGTGATGGAGACAAAAGCTTATACATAAGTCAATCTTTACCCTAGACATAAAAATTAAAGACTCCCAAACTCATAAAATTGTTGAGCCAAATTATCTAAGATAGAGGGATTATAGACATATAGGTCACTCACTTAACCTTCTAAAAACCTAAATTTCAAGGTGATAGAAGTAGTCATTTTAGTTTACAATTGAGTGTAGAATATGTTGGATTTGCAATTTTGGTTCTGCAATTTACAACTTAGCAATGACATAGAGCCTCATCTTCCCTCATTGAGTAATTTTCCTTGCATCTTTAGTTTTATTTTACATTTCTTGTAATTTTCATTTTGCAAATTCGCAATCTGCTTCTACAATCTATTTTTCCAATTTTGCTTATGCAAATTTATTTCTTTTCCAATTTGATTTTACAATTCTGATTCTACAATCTTTTTTTTTTTTATCTATTTTTATATTTTGATTTTTATTTCTATTGTTATGTCACACCAACCCAAAATCTATTTTTTCACTTTTTAGTTTTTAAGTTGCAATTCTACTTACGTTGTTGTTTTTACAATATTTTTGTTACACCATTTCCTTTGGGATCGATACTCAGGAATACTCATTTTTTTATTACTTGCATCGACAGTGCGCACTTGCACTTGGGTTGAATGTACTTATTTATTTTTTTTCACCCAAAGTCCACTAGATCACTATACAAATATTTTATATATGGGTCTATATGAAAAGATAAATGGGGACTTCGTGTTAGGTTTGTGGAGGCCTACAAGCTTGGAAGCCATAAGGTTATATTATGTTTGTCGCTCGAGAAATTGATCGAGAAGGCCTTTCTTTGTTTCTTCGTTTTGTGAATCACAATGTGTGATTTAGTGCAATGTGGCATTGAGGTTTTGAGAGAGAAAAAAATGTGTTTTCTCTTGTGGGATTGAGGATTGGTCCTTTGTTGTTTATCTTAAGCTACTAGGTTGTAGTATTTTGAAGCCAATGGCTTTTGTTGGGCTATTAAGGGTGAATCTATAGTGTGGTTGTGAGGGTTTAATCTCCAAATTATAGTAAAACCTGCAATCGCAAAAGACTGGGCGTAATCTTGAGTTACGTTCGGGAGAATCAATATAGCTTATGGTGTCATTACTTTTTTTTTCCTATCTCTTTATATTTATTTTTGTGTGATTCTAACTTGTTTGGCTTATCTTTGTGGAGTTGGGAATTAAATATTTTGTTGATTCCGCATATTATATATTTTTCTCCCAAACAACTTGTTCACTTCATTCCTTTAATCCTTCAGATCTAAGTTAACTAGTTATGATCTAATTCATATCATCAACCAAACCTAACTTATACAAATTATACATAGATGACTCATGCAAGATGATGTTTCTAATCTTTTTATAAAATCTTATTACTCTTTGCCAAATGGCTTGATTACAAATTTGGTCAATCGAACAACCTCTTGGCCAACCTTCTAAAGTTCATGCACTTGAGAGATGGCAATTTCCTCAAAGAAAAGTTAGCTGGAGAAGCATCTTATGGGGTTGGGACTTCTTCAACAAATGCTTCAAATAGAGGATCGAAAATGGTCGTCACATTTATATCAAGGGATGACCCTTGGATCCCTCGTTAGGAAAACTGTAAAACCTAGAAGAATTGTGTATCACTTTAGAAACAGTTGTTGAGCTGCTTATTCAAGAGGGAGGATGGGATAATGAGGCTAGAGTAACAGAAGCTTTTCTTCCTTCTAATGTCGTAGAGATCCTAAAGATCCCGCTGGGTGTGGCATCCACAAAAAAGACGAAATTATTAATGAGAATGAGATTCTTCTGACTGCTCTTAACTTGATCAAGAAAGGATTATCTACTGATGTTACTTGTTCTTTTTACAATAAGTTTTCAGATTCTACATCTCATCTTATGTGGGAATATAAGTTTGCAAAGAAGGTGCGGGCTCAGTTTTATTCATCTAATGCTTGGTCTTCCCCTCTTGGCAAGGGTCATTGGTGTGCTTTAGAATATTGGGACCTTATGAAGAGATTGTTGTGCAAAGTAGAGCTTGGCAAGGACATCACAATCCTTTGAGTATTTTAGAGGTCCAGAAATAATATTCGGTTCAATCAGGTTTCTTCCTCGCTTGAAGATCTTCACCGAATAGTTGAATCTGCCTTGCTGTTGTTTCATGGCCCTCCCAGTGTCGCGAGTACTAAGACGTTTGCCTCATTGTTTTTCTACCTCTAGTGGATGCAGGGATAGATTTACCATGGGCCCAGGGGGCTCGAGCCCCCCTCAAATTTTTTACTTTCTATAATATGTATAGGAAATGTCAGATCAAATCACAAAAATGTCTTCTGGCATAGTGGTTAGTATGTAATTAACCTCCCCTCAAGTCTTAGATTTAAGCTCTGGTTTGTACAACTTTAAATATTTTTTTTCAATGTCATATTTAAGCTCCCTTCGACACAAATTCTAGATCCGCCACTGAGTGGATGAAAACCACTGCGAGAAGGGACTTTGAAGCTTAAATTGACGTGTCTTGGTCTGTCAAGTGTGTCTTTTTCGTGACTAGTGAAACTCCTTGAGGTGCATGCCATTCTTGAGGGTTTGAAGGGTGTCTTGTCTAGAGGGTCGAGTGACAACCCCACTTTGATTTTTGAGTCAAACTTTAAAGAGGTTAATAATCTTCTTAGGGCATGTTTGGGAGTGATTTTGGAGTGACCAAAATCACTTTTTGACATGTCTAAAATCACTTTTCTATCCAAAGTGTGATGTTTGGCAATATTAAGCAAGTGATTTTGGAAGAATCCAAAACCATTTAAAGTGATTGCCTTTCAATCACTTGGAAGGTAATTCCCAAGTGATTTTTGTCAAGTGATTGTAATTTAAAATGACTATTATTCATTTTTGAAAATAGTATACTTTTAATGATGAGTAAAAACCGTAATGTTTTGTCAAAATTCATAAATTTCCATAAAAAATGATTTTTTTCAAAACCAAAATCACTATTAAAAGTATAGAACCAAACATGAAAATGATTATATGAAAATATCACTTTTAATAAATCAATTATAGACAGATCAATTACACTAAAATCAATATTTCTAAAATCATTCCCAAACATGCACTCAATCAGTTTGATTCTGATTTGTATGAGATTTCGTTTGTTATTGAGGATATTCTTGCTTTTGTTAGGAGTGTTAGTTCCATTCTTTTTTGTAATATCGCTAGAAAGGAGAACAAAGTTGTCTATGCTCTATCAGCTTTAGCATCTTCTTTAAAATACTCTTTGGTTTGGAATCATGGTTTTCGCGCGAATATTCTTCCCCTCATTCTTGAAAGGGAGGGGGTATTGTAATTGGTTGGTTTTGGTAATGATGTTTTTAGGTTTAAAAAAAAACTCGTTATTCTTTAATTGTTTGTACTTTTCATGATGACGATGCTAATCAAATTCGTGATCAAGTTTTTCCTATATATTATTCATCCAAATTAAACTTTTTATATTGTAAATTGTCTCCATCCATTCGAGTTTTCAATTAAATTATAGGTAAGGATTTTATTCTTGTATGTAATGTAATCCAGTTGTTATATTGTTCTATTTTAAAATATAATTAATAATGATTTTGGTTCCTATTGTTACTCTACCGATAATTTGTATTCAGACTGAATAATCATCTCAATCGTTTTAGGGCAAAAGATATAATGGGAGAATTCGAACCATGATCTTTTAGTCATGAATCATACTTATGTCAATTGAGTTATGTTCTTAACAGATATAATCGAAACTAAGTAGTTATTTATGTGATAATAAAATAATATCGAAGACTAAAAATGATTATTTTTCTTTTAAAAAAATCAACTTATACTTCTAATTTGGTCAAACACTTTTAATTAATAATGATATTAATAAAAAAAATCTTAAAAATTTATAGGGGATTAATTTAGACTTTTAGTTAGGATTTCATTTTATAATCGACGTAAAATAGTAGACATGTATAAAATTTGTTTAGATGCGAGAATTAACATAATAGAAAAAAAAATGTTGGAATCTAGTGCGTATTAACAACTCGCTTTTGTTAATATGAATTTTTTATCTACTCTTTTTTTAATTCTATTTTTCTCTATTTATTTAGAGAGGTGAAATTTTCGTGAAAAAATAATTTTAATTTATTTTGTATTTTGAGTTGATTTTAAATAAAATTTGTTTTAAATTTTTAAAAATTAAAATAAATATTTTGAAAATTATCTTAGGATAACCTAACATAAAATACATTTTTTATCTCTGGAATTTGAACAAACTTTCTATTTGTTTACCAGAATTTTAAAACTAACATTTTTTGTCTTCAAGATTTAATTTTTGTTTCTATTTGGTCACTAAAGTTTTAAAAGTGACATGTTGGAATCCAATTTAATTTCTAATTAGTACTTGAAATTTAAAATTGGTTTGTAAATAATATGTAGTAAAATTGACGTTAATTGACTTAAGAGGTTAATTGACTTAAGATGTGATGGTAGTTATGTTAACCACACTTTGAAGATATGCATTTTTTAAATGAATTGATATATATATATATATATATATATTAATTTTTCTACTTCGTGATCAATTAAAAATCAATTTCAAACATTAAGTTTCATTTAGAAATCAAATTAAACTTTAAACACTAAGGTCCCATTTGATAATCATTTAGTTTTTTGTTTTTAATTTTTGAAAATTAAGCCTATAAATACTACTTCCATCCATAGTTTTTCATGTTTTCTTATCTAAATTTTAGATGTATTTTCAAAAACCAATCATGCTTTGAAAACTACAAAAAATAGTTTTTAAAAACTTGTTTTTGTTTTTAAAATTTAGCTAAAAATTCAAGTATTTTCTTAAGAAAGATGAGAACAATTGTAAGAAAGATGAAAACTATCGTAGAGAAATAACGAGAAAACATATACAATTTTTAAAAACAAAAAATAAAATAGTTATCCGACCTAAATATGTCATTTGTTAAATTTCGAAGACTAAATAGTAACTATTTTTTAAACTTAAAAGAATTTAGTTTTGAAAACTTAGGGCTTGTTTGGTAAGCAGTCTGAAAACAAAAATTTGAAAACAAAGGATTCAATGAAAACAGAGTTGTATTTCATGTTTTCAGATATGTGTTTGATTGCAGATTTAGAAATTTGATTTCATTCTAAAACAGTTGTTCAAAGTATGTTCTATAACATATTTATAAATCATGAATTAGTTGTAGTTGCAAAATTAATTATTAGATTGAATATAAATCATTATTAATTAATTTATGAACCTAATTTTATAAATTTTATAAAATTATAATTTTATAATATAATATTATATAATTTATAATATATTATATTATACCTATTTTAATCTAATAAAAGTAAATTAATTTATAACATGAAATATTGTATTAACTAAGAATTTTATCTTTGTTTAATATAATTCTGCATTTTAAAATTTTAAATTCAAAATCTGGATACAATGAAAATAAGAATGTTGTTTTCAGAATTTCTACTATTTGGATCGTAGAATCCAAAAACAGTTTTTGAAAATACATCTGTCAAACACATATTCACTAGAATCCGAAAACATAAAACAGAATGGGGCAATAAGAAGAATGTCTAAATTTAATTAATCAAATTCGAAAAATGTCTAAATGAGTTTTAATTTATAAATATGGCTAAAACCATTTTTAATTAAAATTTACTAATTGCATTAAGACGAAAATACCCCTATGGAATATTTATAATTTATTCTATCTAAAGAAGTGGCCAACAACATGGAGTGAGAAAAATACGTTAGATTTTTTCAAATAACAAATTGATTGAAATATTGTTTATAAAAAAAATCTAAAGATTGAGAATAAGGCTACAAAAACAATCTTAACAACTTTGAATAAAATTTAGGGATTGAGAATTTGAAAAAAAAATTAAAATAGTTAATTTAAAATAAAATATATACATAATTAATGTTTGACGTAAAATTCTCTCCCTTTCTCAAACTCGATGGAATTGTATAATTGAGTATAAATGTACGTATCTATCTAGAATAAACTAAAAAATCAATTCTCTAAATACGTGTAATTATTCACCTCAAGTATATACTGGAACATACAACTCTATTTCTTAACTTCAACATACAACTCTATTTTTTAACTTAATAAATAAGTAGAAATATGTGTAAATATCTATCCAATGTGTAAGAAAAAATATAAAAATTAATCTCCACCCACAGGCGCTATTGTTATCCACTCACCTAAAACTCCCTCACATTTCTCCAACTTAGTTATTTTTTCTCAAAAAATGAATATGCCTAAATATCTACCCAATGGTATAACTATGGTTTATATCTTATATAAAGATACACAAATTCATGTGACGGTATATCATCGTAATGACCCTAATGCAGAAGGTATTGAGGAGACCAAATACAGAAAAATGAAAAAATGTTGGGTCTTCGGAAGCCAATAATAAGTAATAAACACCTCAACACCCAAATTTTGTAGATATTACAATTGTAAGGATGTATATAAAAGTATATACCTTGATTTTCACAATTAAATTTGTTGCAGATCCAGAAGAATAGCAAACTTTTTTAGTGATGCTCGAATATTATGAGTTTGACTTGTAAACCTTGTAACCATGGTCTTTATTCCACACAACATCAAATAGGATAGGAATGGTGAGAACTCATTTCGAACGGATACAATTCTACAAACTTGTAAACTGTATCAATGAAGAGTGTGTACTTTGAGACCATAAGTAGGAAGAGATTTCGTCTAGAACGTGTATTATGAGACCAGTTAGAGGAGATTTCGATAGTGAAGATCTCCATTATTCCTCTAAATTTGGTCAAATGAAGATTTTGCTAAAAAAAACGAAAATTTGAATAAATTTCAGTTAGAAATGGTTGAAACTTTTTCAGTTTTTGGAAGTTAGTAAATATGATAATGACATAATTGTAATTATGAAGATATATCGAGTACATCTTATGAAAGTAATATTATTACCAACCGCTCTTAAAAACATGGTAGTCATATTTGCAATATTAAAACTATTTAGTTATTTTTTATTATGATTAATTTTTTTTAGACATTACTCACAATTTCTCAAATAGAATATAGATTAAATACCAAACAGGTCCTCATGAACTAAATAAAAACAAAGGTCAAGTTCCAAAGCCCAAAAGTGTACATTCCCATTCCCTTACTCAAAATCTAACAAAAATCCATAGAAGAAGGAAATCCAAGGCGCATGAGAGTAAAGTAATGCACCAACAAAAGAAACACAGGAGTAGACAAAATTCTCCTTCAGAAACTGAAACCAGTTTCGATTTTTTTTTTTTTTTTTTGTTCGTTTTTCCCACTCTCGAAACTGCCCTCGTCCGACGCGCCACAGATAACTACTCCCACCAAGCAAGTGGCATGGAACTTCACGAGGGCAAAGTCGTAATTTCACAGAAATTCCTCTCGAAGCTGACAGATGGAAATAAAAGAGAGAGCAGACAACATGCAAAAAAATCCAAAAATAAAAACAAACAGAGGCGCGTGGCAAACACGTTCAGGATGTCAGAAATATGGTCGAATTGCCACATAACGTGGAATAAACTGGGCCCCACACAATTAAAAAATTAAAAATCTTAAGAGGTTAGAAAAATCTCCTGGTTTTCAGGAAGATTGGAGAAAAGTGGTTTTTGTACTAAAAAAAAAGAGAGAGAAAAACCAGGATTGGAGGAAAAACCAAAACCAGTAGCCGGTTTTGTGGGATTTTGCGGGACTGTGGGCGCTCTACAGAACCCCGTAGCCAACGGTTTCAATTATTATTTTTTAAATTAAAAAACAGAGCCGTGTTGCTTTTTCTAATTTCCATTTTTTAATTAATTTCGGAATTATCCTTAAATAATTATCATTATTTCTCTTGGCTATTGGTTCGGATTTTGCTAAATTGTGGCGCTCACGTGAACACACTCTACAAGGACTTTTTTTACCCTTTTTTTTTAAAAAAAAAAATTAAATGATGTTTTTAATTTTGGGTTTGCCTTGTTTGGTAAAATTTGGAGGGAATCTTTCTTTTTTAGAGGTTAAATTGTATTCATTAACAAAGCGGGATATTTTCCCCTTTTTTTTACCTTCTTATTTAATTTATTGATAAGATTTTGCTAGAATTAGGTCTATGTATATTCTATTCTTGAAAATTAAAAAGAAAAGTGTAAGTGTAGTGTCTAGCGTTAAATTCAGTTTTTTAGAGTATAAATAATGAGTCACAAATTATGACAATTTTTATGATTGTATTTCTCTCCTTTTTTATTCTTTTTTAATTTTAAATCATTGTTGCAATTTTAAATTAATTAGTACGGTAAAGTAGATGTGATTTGGAATAAAGATGAAGTTTTTAAATGTCTTTTTTTTTTTACTGGCAAAATATCTCATTTCCTTATATTTAAGGCTCTTATACTTCCAAATTTTTAGTTGTTGCACTTATAATTATACGTGCAAATATGGGCAATTATTTTCAATTTAAATTCAATCCCCAACAAAATTTATAGCCAACTTTAACCTATGAGACATCTCTATTTCGTTTTAAGGTTTCAAATTTAAATTTTTATCTCTATATTTGTAGGGTTTTTTTTATATAAAATCATCTTTGTGAACATTTAAGGCATCTCTACTTTCTTTAAATGGTTTTAGATTCAAATTATTACCTATAAATTTGTGGTGTAACCTTGGGTTATTTGTACGAGTGACCTTTTCTTTAAGTCAAAATGATGGATGACTTGGTCTTTCAAAATAATGATAGATAACTTTCTATTGATGTCACATCGAGAGCGAGAGTACGATAAAACTCAACAAGAGCGAGATGACGAAAGCGAGAAAAGGGTGTCTAAGGTGGGGTTAAAAATGGATTCCAAATTTGATAACTAAATTTCGGGTGGTTGTCGCCACCATGCATGAAGGGAAAGAAGAAGGTTGAAAATAGCCGAGAAAAATGTTAAAGATGGATTGAAGATGACCTCTTGTTGTTGTTGGATTTTTCTGGTACCCTCGCTCTCGGTCTCAGTCAAGAAGGTTGAACGTGGTTGTCACTTTTATTGGGTTTTATCGTACTCTAGCTCTTGGAGTGACATCAACATAAGGTTATCTATATCGTTATTTTAAAGGACCAAATCTTCCATCGTTTTGGCCGGAAGAAAAAAACTTGTAACCTTCCTTAAAGAAAATCTAGGAAAAAAATTCAAATTTTATCCCTAAACTTGCCGAATTTTGTAAATTTTCACTTAAACTTTCGATTTCACCAAATTCGACCTTAGGCTTAGATAAGTGGTACAATTTTTGTCCCACCATTCAATTTTCACTCACGAATTCAAATGAGAAGCAATGCAAAAATCTCTATAAATTACTAGTTTCAATAATATCAACTTTTGCACAAATTTTAGTTTAATTAATAATAATAACATTGTCAAAACTCATAAATTTTAACAAAGATCCTAGATCTAATAGGATCTAACATCGTTTTTCTTTGAAAGCCTTTCAATTTTATATTGTACCTATGTTTTATAATTCATAAAACTCATACAAGATACTTCTTTTATTGATCTTTCGAATGAAAACTTAAATAAATAGGAAAATAAACCATACACTTTTAAAGGTTAGAATTGTAACCTTTACTTAAATTTGAGGTGCAATTACCTAAATGAAATTAAAATTTTAAGATTAAAATTGAGGAGTAAAACTGATTTTTTTTGTTCTCCTAAAATCTAAGTTTACATCATAATAGAATTTGATTGCAATGATTTGATCTCTCAAACATATCATTTTCAATTTTCCCCCTATCTTTCTTCGTTTACTCCTTAAAATAATCCATTTGATAACTTCAATTGGTCAATGAACTCCAAGACTAATTTCCCAAAATGTTTTCGATATATAAACACAAACTTAAACATTTTTTAATTAAAAAAAAAACAATTTCTAACTAACAGAATACTTTTTAGAATAAAAAATAGAAGAAGTGAATCAAAAAGATAAAATAGAGTTGTATTTATTGTATTATATTATATCATATAATAATGAGGTTCAAAGTCATCAATTTTAAAATCATTTACGGTAGAAGAGAGCATGGTTCAATTTTGAGAGCGAGTGAAGAAAAACAATTGACATGACCGATCAATCGATCGAACCGACATTAGTCAGATTGTTGTAGGTCAATTTTGCTCTTAGCCAAAATCTCAAACTAACCGATTAAAATTTTAAAAAAGAAAAATTATATATAATAATTATAAATTTATAATAAAAAAAACTGTGAAGACCGTAAAAAAATTTATATGTTTATATATTATAAATAATTATAAAAATAAATAAATATATTTTATAAAAACAAAATTGTTTAAATCGGTCTATCGGTTCGGTCGATTTAGGCTTTAAGCGAAAAATATATAGAAGTCGAATAGACAAATAATCGATTTGGAGTCGAAAATTGACTATGAATGCTGATGTTGATCTTTAGTTTAATTGGTATATTAATTGTGTTAACTACCCTGATGTCTATGTTGGACGGTAAAAAAAATAATTTGCTTGCCACTCAAGTTAACACCATTAATATATCAATTAAACTAAATCTAGAAAATAACGGTGGAAACCAACAATCTAGATGTCGGCGGTAACATGTGCATATTAAAAAAATAATAAAAAATGTGCATTAAATACGAGTGGACTATTTGATAATAGTTTTATACTAAAAAACAAAAATAAAAATACTTATCAACAAATTTCAACAAAATTCCATTAAAAAAATCTATTAAAAAATTGATCTCAATAAAATCAATTTATAAGAACATTACAAAGGAATCTTAAATAATACTTTTAGCATTTTGCTTCCAATTAGCAAAACGCGATAATATTAATAAATTAAAATAAATGCAGCATAGTTTATTTAATGTCAAAATAATGACTTCGAATTAATAATTGATCAACAAACAAACAAAAATAATCAATAAAATCATGTCAGTTATTTAATTAGGATAGATCGCTTTGGTTTATCTAAAATCGACTAATTTGATTGATTTGAATGAGTATTTAATACCATGGATTTTGTTTTTTTAAATGTGTTGGATATAAAAAGATAAACAAAAAATTCAATAAATATACATATTTAAGACTAGAGGTGATGGCCGGTGTTGGTTTTCGATCCCAACTGATGTCGAATCGACCATATGTCGGTCATTTCTTTTTCCTTTTACTGGCTTAAATTAACCAACCGATTAACCAGTACATTCGGTTAGTGGTTTAGTCGGTTTATTATTATTTTTAAATATTTATTTTATTTTATTTTATTTATTTATTATTTAATACATCTATAAGATATAATATAAATACATAATTTTTTTTTAGTTTTTTTTATTATTATCATCATCATTATTATTATATATTTTGAAAAAATCGGTCTGTTTTTCCAATTCCTAACCGATGACCCAGATAACCGATCGACTGATGTCAATTTGGTAGATTTTGGTTGGTTGTGTCGGTTCTCAATCTTTTTTTCTCATCCTTATTTAAAACGTTTGGGATATTATTAAAAAATTAACGTATTTGCTGTTTTTTTTAAAATTTTTTAAACAATTACGCGTACAAAAAGTCTAAATAAAATAACATAAAAAGTACCACGACTGATGAACTCAAAACAAAAGGAAAAAAAATATCATTTATTATTCATTCATTAGTAATGTTACTTTTTCCTTTTTTGAGCTCTAATACTTCATTACTATTAAAAGAACTCTAATTAGGTATTAACATCAATCTAGGGGTTAGTCAGGGATTTTGATTATTACAAACATCAGCTTAAACTTTGAAAAGTTTAATTTTTACTTTTGAACTAGAGAATTTATTTAAAAAATATTGTTGGAGAATTTTTCTCGTTGAATAAGATATAAATTGACGTTCTCTTTAAAAAAACGGATAGAAATTTATACGAAAATTATGTAAAAATTAGAAGACATACATGACATCATTTACAATATCATTCACATAAATTGACGTGACAACTGATGTATAAAAATTGAATGTATATTTATTTTAAGAATATCTTTTGAAATAAAGTAAAACGATCTCAATCTTCTATATTATAATTATAAATAATATCACATACGCCTTCTAATTTTTATATATTAGCTCTGCAACATAAATTATATCATTTATTTTAGTGCACAAGATATTTTCTTGGAACAACTTTGAAGTTAAAAGGTATTTTTTGGGACAAAATTCAATGGTAAAATGAAACTTTTGAAAGTCTTGAGACATAATTGAAATATACCTTAAAGTTTAGTAGTTTGTACATAATTTACTCTACAAAAATGATTTTAGATATTGCTATTAACATTTTATATATGTTAAAGTTAAATTACAAATTAAGCTCCTAATTTTTTTTTTTAGACTAAAGAGAAAAATATAATTACGAAATCGAACTAGAATCCAACAACCTAGAGCCTTCATTGAGAAGAGGGAGAACGTCTACTGGAAAACCATCTTTCCATACCCAAGAATTCTTTGAAGAAGAGATGCCAAAGAAACTAAGTTGTGCGCCGCTTTGTTCTACTCTCTAGGAATATTACAAAAAACAATAGAGTCCACGTTCAAAGAAATTGAGAGGATATCCTCGACCAAAAAAGAAACTTTGATCAGGTAAGAAGAGGAGTTATTCAACAAGCTTGTGACTTCTCTCGAGATAGACTCAACCACCAAAGAACAGACTTGGTTCGAACTCTAAGCAATGACCTCCTTAAGGCCTTCTGCAATGGCGAGAGCTTCCAGCACCTTGACAGGCCACTTGTAAGAAATGTGTTTGCATCCACTCGCAAATTTGTTACCGTTGTTGTCTTTGAGCACCCAACCAATCCCACTCCTATTGAGGTTGTTTGACCAAGTTGCATCGGTGGATATAATCCAAGCATTCGACGAATAGGAATTAATGTCCCTATAGACTAGATCTGAGCTCGATTTGTGAGGAACGAAAACTGCACCTCCCACCCATCATAAGTGCTCCTGAAGGGACTCAAATTGACCCTCAATAACTCGAAGGAGACTTGAAAACGAAAACTTTTGGTCGTTAAAACATATCTTATTTCATGTGGTACCATAAACTCCCGATAATCGTCATGAAGACCGCCAACTCATCCTTATGATACGTCTTCCTGACAAAATTTTGATACTCACATGGACTCCAGGAGCTCCTGTCAACAAAAAGAACTTTGCCTTAAAAGGGAGAAAACGATCCTAGACTCTCTTAGCAAACTTGCATTCCCACATAATATGAGTGGTCGTTTCAACATCTAACCTGCAAAAAGCACACAACCACTTCAGTATGGACCATTTTCACTTGCCAATAGTATGAATAATATCATTTAAAATCCTCCAACAAGTAATCTTAAGATTAGGTATGACATCCACGTTCCAAAACTCATTCCACAGGCTATGTAACACCCCTGCATCATATATTAAAGTTAAGTTACAAATTAAGCTCCTAAAATCTGAGCACATTGTTTACTTAACACCAAACTTTTTTTTTTTGTTGTTTTTAAAGGATAATTTTTTTTAGTACAATCGGAATTGAAGGATTCGACACTGATCTTATAGTCGTAATTAATACATTTGATATATCAGTTGAGCTATACTCTAAAATTATTAATAAAAACTTGTAGTCATAACATACTTAACTTGTAGTCATAATGTTGATGCCGAAATTTGGTTAGACGGATCAACGGTGAATTTGTATTGTTGGAGACAACGATCTCCTGCAAGAAATAAAACTAACACCAGTGTGGTGCTCTGCCACACGCACTCCGACGCTCAAGTTAGAGAGGATAATCTCGCACGGAAGTAAATCTTAAGCTAGAACACAGGCCAAATGATTGCTTACCTTTTTGGGTTTTCCAATGAGTTAATATAGACTTTCAATTTGTAAATTGGTCTTTCCCGATTTTATTATTCATTATTCCTCCATAATTGAGCGTGTGCTTAATGACGGCAAGCACGGAGAAAGAACCGCTTTCACGATGTCCCTATCCCTTTGCCCTATCCGTCATTAGTGGCGGCGGACGCCGACGTCCGGCCCGATCCTCGGGATTAGCCTCCGGTCGCTTATGGGTTGACTCTTTGAGTTGGGCCGACCTCTTGGGGTCGGCCTCCGGTCGAGCCGACCCCATAGGGGTCAATCCCTTCTGGCTTCTCGAGCCGGCCGACCCCTCGGGCCGGGGTCGACCCGAGAGTCGGCCTCGGCTGAGGCCGACCCCATGAGGTCGGCTCCTCGGCCGAGCCGACCACGGTCGGCCCACCTGGGCCGGGCCGACCCCATGAGGTTGGCCCACCTTGGCGGCGGCCGACCCCATGAGGTCGGCCTCGGTCGAGCCAGACCCGCTGGGTCGGCTCCTCGGCTGAGTCCGACCCCACGAGGTCGGCTCCTCGAGCCGGCCGACCCATGAGGTCGGCCTCGGCTCAGCCGACCCGCTGGGTCGGCCCCACCTGGCCGGGGCGACCCCATGAGGTCGGCCTCGGTCGGGCCGACCCGGGTCGGCTCCTCGGCTTCGAGCGACCCCCGAGGTCGGCTCCTCGGCGGCCGCCCCTGGTCGGCCCACCTGGGCGGGGGCGCCCACCCATGAGGTCGGCCTCCGGCTCGAGCCGACCGCTGGGGTCGGCTCCTCCGGCTTCGGAGTCGACCCCCACGGGTCGGCTCCTCGAGCGGGCCGACCACTGGGGGTCGGCTCCTTCGACTCAGAGCGGCCCGCCCCTCGGGGTCGGCCTCCCGATTTTAACTAGCGTAGTCGCACCCCAAGGGGGTCCTGGATTCGACTCTCTGATTCCAACCTGGTCGACTACTAATTCGCCTCTCTTCTACGCTTATCGGACCGGATCCCATTTTTGGCCATAACAGTTGCCCCCACTTCTAGTCTAACTTGTTCTCCTATTATAGTTTAGACTTGAAGTAAGTGGACATACCCCTGGACGATCCTCCTTCCACCTCGATAGATGTGTCCGTAAGGCTTTAAAAGCTCAACTTAGTTTCATTCCTCTCACACCTTTCCATCCATTCCAAAACCTTAGCTTTCAAGATCACACTCTCTTCCGACTTCTTTGGCGTTTGGCAAGAGGCGCCTCGGTAACCTTACTTACGTCTCTAAGCGATGGCTAGTAGAGCACCCTCACTGCCCACGCCAGCTTCTTCCACCGGAAGATGTAGACTTTAATCCTAACCCACCCCCTAGAGTCCAAAACCCTCGAATCTCTCGGGGTCTGACTGGTAGAGCCCCTAGTAGGGTTAGAACGATTCCTGATTCCGCTTTAGGAGAGCTCTGTTCCTTTTATAGCATTCCCGACTCTCCACCATGCGAGTTCCCGGGGAGAGAGAGGAGCCTAGTTCCCTCCCCGGAGAGGTGGCTTTCTATCCCGATATGTTAGCTAGTGGGGTTAGGTTACCCTCATTCCCTAGTTCGAAATTTCCTCACTCGACCAGATTGGCACCTTTTCAAGTGCTCTCAAACTCTTGGTGCTCGCTCATGGGATGTTGTGTCCTCTCGCATCAGTCGAAACCAGTCCACCCATGTCGACCATTGACTTCCTTTCTCTTCATATCTTCAAACAAAAGATCGATCCAAGCCCTTCTACTATACCCGCCCCGCCCCTATGTTGAGGCTATCGCCATGAGCCCAAATCACCAAAGACCGGAAGAAACCATGGTTTTTTGTGGGCGGGCTTTGGCTGTCTCCTGACGAGACGGGGTCTACCCTCCGAGTTCCAACCAGCTTCTGAACGTTAGGCGAGTCCGCTTTTGATGCGCGAACGAGACCATTACCCTACCGTCTACGACTCTGCTTTATGGTTCTGTTCTTCCCATTCCTTGACGCTATACTAACTTTTTTTTTTTTTTTTTTTTTTTTTTTTTTTCGACGCCGCGTCGGGGCCGCCGACCCTACCGCACTTGCCTTTCGAGCTTCCGCTTGGAGAATCGCCGAGTCTCGACGTTGGGGTCCCGAACTGGTTACGAACGAACTTCTTTCCGCGTGTAACCTTATCCCTCCTCGCGTTGATACACGCGAAGGTTAGGCTTTCCTTCTACAATGCTTTTGCGTGACATCTCCTTATTATGTTTTCTCACGATTTTCTCTTTCTATTAGATATGTCGTCAAACCTAGTGGAACAAGAGCAGGAGCTTCGACGAACGGAGCTTGCTGCGGTGGTGGGCGTTCCTCGGGCCGATCCACGTTTCTAACGTCGACAATCGTGCCACCAGCGCGTTGGTCTGCGCGGCCGCCTCTCCGCCACGCTCCCCTCCAGGAGACTTTACCTAGCTATGTTCCTCCTCCTACCAATCTGGGGGGTAGGCCTAGCCGACCTGGTTCTCTCAGGGGTACCGACGGCAGGGGCGCTCTCCGCCTCACCTACGCTGGACCTTATGACTCCCCTTTTGACACGGTTAATGAATTGGAGCAGGCCTTCGCTCTATGGGATGGCGTTTCCGACGGTGGTTCTTCCCGCGAGTCTTCCGAGCGTTTTGATGTCAGCCACTGCCCAGAGTCTACTCTGAATGCCGCAATGCACTATACCCACGAAGTGAGTGTCTTCTCTCCCTACTGCCTTTCTCTTCTTCACTTTCTGCTAATCTTGCCTTCTATGCGTAGGCCTTCATTCTCACAACTTTGGCTTCTCGTCGTATGGCGAACGAACTCGTCTATCTCCGCGCTGAATCGCATCTCGCGGGCGACTGAACACGCCTTGATTTCTTCATGCCCAGGCAGCACAGTCTCTTCAGTCTTTGCAAGCGAGATTCGACTCTCTGCAGGTTGAGCATTCGCGTACTAAAGGTGAGGTGTCTTCTCTTCGATCTGAGCTATCTTCTACTGAAGGTGAGGTGTCTTCTCTTCGATCCGAGCTATCTTCGCTTCGATCTCAATTGAAAGAGATCGAAGATAAGCTCAAATGACGTTAGCTACCCGACCGAGGCCTTCGCCGTTACGATGAATACAATGACTTCTCGAATAGAGCTATGCTTTCGCGCGTAAATTGGTCAATTCGAAAGGTCCGAGAGCGACACCCTGAGACTGATTTGGCGTGGGTGAAGTCTTCCTTCTTGGAGTGCATTGAGGCCTCTAATCCTCCTGGGTTCGACCTCGGCCAAACTTCTGGATCTAGGGATCCGAAGCCGCTTCTGAGAACGTGGTTCTGGACGAGGGCTTCCTTGATGACATCACCATGGATCAACCGCTCGACCCTTAGATGTATTAGCTCTGTCTTTGACTTTAATTTCCAGCACGTATCTCTTTCGATCTTGTATCCCTTTTAATGAACTTCTTCTCAGTATCCCTTTAATGCACTTCTTCTTTTGCTTGCACTCTTGTCGTATTTTAATTGAGCTCTATATTTATTGCAACGTACTTACCCCCCACTCACGCAGTTTTGATTCAAAGTAAATTGCTTGAGTAGAACGCTTGGTATTAATGATAACAAACAAATTCGAATACAAAATAAGACAAAGATAGAAAAAGCAGAACTCATCGATAATAAAGTTTCGGATGCTCCACATTCCATGGGTGTGGCATCCGCTTCCCCGCTCATGTCAACAATCTCATAAGTCCCGGGATCGAACTATCCTTGTAATTTTGTATGGGCCTTCCCGCTTAGGACCTAAAGCGCCAGAGGTCGGGTCTCTGTGTTCTCGCATAACACTGCAGCGGAGTACTGTGTCACCTCTTTGAAGTCTGCACTGCTTCACACGGAGTTGTAGTACTGAGCGACCCTACATTTGTATTCTTACATGTCATGGCCAGACCTTTTCTCCTCCATTCTTCCAATAGATCCAGTGCGGACTCGGGGACTCAGAATTCATATTGGGATCAAAATGTTCTACTCGGGGAGACGGGAGTCCAATCTCCACTGGGATAACAGCTTCCGTACCGAACGAAAGGGAAAAAGGAGTTTCCCGAGTTGAATTTCGAGAGACGCTGCCTTAGTAAGCCCATAATACATTAGGTAATTCCTCCGCCCATGAGCCTTTCAACCCTTCCAACTTGGTCTTGAGGTTTCTCTTGAGGATCTTATTCACTCTTCCACTTGACCGCTTGGCTTGTGGGTGTCTTTGGAGACGAGAAGAAATGTTTGATATTCAACTCCGAGCAAAACTTTCGGAATGCTTCGTTGTCAAATTGGCGTCCGTTATCCGTCACTAAGGCATAGGGTATGCCGAATCGGCATATGACATCTCGCCATATGAAATTAGTTACCTTCTTCTCTGAATAGTTGCGAGAGCTTCCGCCTCTGCCCACTTCGTAAAGTAAAGTAGTCTCATCATGCGACCACCACGCGAACTTCGTCGCATCCTTTACCTGCGGAAGAGGTCCAATGAGGTCTACCCCACCGAGCGAATGGCCGTGGACTCATCACACCGTGAGCGGTTGAGAGGGTTGTCTCAGATCACCGCAAAATCGTTGGCACCGGTCACACGCCTTGGCAACGCTTCGTGCATCGGCATGTACATGGTGGGCGATGGTAGCCCCGCCGCATTGCCTTCTCGTGTTAGAGACCGAGCGCCGCGAGTGATTGCCGCATATTCCTTCGTGTATCTCGTAAGACATATGTCGCCGTCGCCAGTTCGAGACATCTCGGCGCGCGGCATAGAATAGCTTCTTCGGTATAACTTATCGTCTCGTAGGACGTATCGCGCCGCCTTATATTTTAGCCGGCGTGCTTCATGTGTATCGGAAGGGAGTCTCCCGTCTTTAAGAAACTCGACCAATGGGGATATCCAGGTTCGTTGAGTAGCATCCAACTCCATTACTTCACTCTCCTCGACACTTGGTTCATCCAAGATCTCAACCGGGACGGTTCTCCGTAGCTCAGTGTCATATGTCGCGGCCAATCTCGCAAGCGAGTCAGCGTTGGCATTCTCGGATCTTGGGATCCGTCTGATTTCGAACTTATCGAACGCTCCCAATCTTTGCTTTTGCCTTGGCTAAGTAGGCGACCATGCGCCGTTTTTTTTTTGCGATACGTTTCCGCCACCTGGTTTACGACAAGTTGAGAGTCACTTAGAATGATCAAGTTCTTTACCTCGAAAAGTTTAGCGATTCTCAGCCCTGCTAGCAATGCCTCATATTCTGCCTCGTTGTTCGACGCTCGAAACTTGAATCTTAAGGCGTACTCGAACCTTTCTTCGTCCGGAGACACCATGAGCAATCCTGCTCCGCATCCGCGACTGTTTGATGACCCATCGACATACAGTCGCCAAGGTTGATCAGCGTCTTTCTGTAGTTGGACTAATTTTATCTCCCGTGGACGGGGTCATCTCGGCGACAAAATCGCTACTGACTTGCCCTTTCATGGTCGTTTCGAGGTCGAAACGAGATGTCATACTCGCTGAGTTCCACCGCCCATTTCATCAGTCGTCCGGAAGCCTCCGGCTTTTGCAGAACCTGTCGCAATGGGTAGTTGGTTAGTACCGCTATCTTATGAGCTTGAAAATAAGGGCGAAGTCTCCGCGCAGAAACTACTAAGGCCAAGGCCAACTTTTCTACCTGCGGATATCTGGACTCCGCCCCCATCATGGACTTGCTCGTAGTAGATGTGGGTCCGCATTACCGCTTACCTCCTTTATCGTGATCTTAGCTTACAGTGTGTGTCGAGGTAGCTAGGTACAAGACGAGCTCCTCCCTGCGTTGGTTTGGACAACGGCGAGTTGAACTAAAGTATGCTTTTAGCGACTTCGAATGCCCTCGCATTCATTCATCACCATTCAAAATTAGCTTTCTTGCGTAAGAGTTTAAAAAAACTAAGGCATTTATCTGTCGCTCTACTTACGAGCGATTTAGCGCTGCGATCTTTCCGCTCGCACTCTGCAAATGCTTCATAGTTTTTGGAGACTCCATCTCCAAGATTGCTCGTATTTTGCCTGGATTTGCCTCGATCCTCTTTGGTTGACCATGAACCCTAAGAACTTACCGAGGTTACTCGAAAGCGCATTTGCTAGGATTCAACTTCATCCGATACTTCCGTAACGTTGCGGCGCGCCCGCCAAGTCGATCCGGTGTGTGGTCGGCATGTTTACTTTTTACGAGCATGTCGTCGACGTGACCTCCATGCTCCCGCCAATAAGATGAGAAAACATCTTGTTAACTAGCCGTTGATATGTTGCCCCGCGCTTTTTTAACCCGAAGGCATGACATTGTAGCAATACAATCCTCTGCTAGTAATGAAGGATGTCTTCTCCGATCCGGAGTGTACATCCGTATTTGATTATACCCGCAGTATGCGTCCATGAAGTGAGCATTTCGTGGCTGCGCCGTCGCATCCACTAGCCGATCGATCCTTGGTAGCGGAAGTCGCCCTTGAACACGCTTTGTTCAGTCGGTGAAATCTACGCACATTCGCCACTTTCAGTTAGCCTTTTTCACGATTACTTACGTTGGAGAGCCACTCGGGATAATTGACTTCCCGGATGAACTCTGGTTTCGGGAGGTCCTTGACTTGTTCGCCCACGATCTCATTCCGAGCATGGTTGAAGGCCCGCGTTTCGCCGAACGGGCTTGTGGTCTCTCATCAACATTCAACCGGTGCGTGATCACCTTCGGATCTATACCGGCATATCGCACGCGCTTCCATGCAAATACGTCGACATTCCTTTGGAGGAACTCGATAAGGTTCGCTCTCGGCTCGGTGATGCTTTTGGTTCCAATGTTTACACATTGCTCCGGGGATAGCGGTTATGCAGAGACTCAGCCGGCTTGGCGTTTCGCCTCGCTCGAATGTGGGCGCTCCTCCGTGTCATCCTCGACGACTTACGTTCAAATAGATGCCGTGCGTTTAGATGTCGATGTCCATCTCGGCCTCTCTGCACCGCCAAACTTTTCTGGATGCCCTTCTATGGCTGCCACCTCTTCGACTTCCCCGTTCGATTCTCTCATAGCGCATTGTGGTAGCATTCTCGAGACATTTGTTGTTCTCCATATACTATCCCGACTGCCGGGAGTTGGGAATTTCAGCATCTGGTGGTAAGTCAAGCTACTGCCTTCATAGCATGTATCGTGGGGCGCCCTAAGATGGCATTATAGGCTGAGTCGTGATTTACCACTAGGAACTCTACCATAGTCGTTACACATGTCGATCCGCCACCAAACGTCACTGGAAGTTCAATACTTCCCTCGGGATACACCTTACTTCCCCCGAATCCCACTAAAGGAGATATGCTAACCTTGAGCCGATCTCGTCCTATCTTCATGGCGTCATAGGCACTTAAGGATAGCACGTCAGCGGAACGGCCCCCGTCGACCAGGATACGACGGACCTTGATGTTGGCAATCGGTGAGAGATCACCAACGCATCGTTATGAGAGGTGGTGCAATTTGACCGCTTCCTCTCGAAAAACTAACAATCTCGTTAGATGAGAAGTGGAACAAACCTCCCGATCGGCGGCGGGGGGGCGGCGCCGCCTTCGCCTTCCTCTTTCTATTTGAGTCGCCTCGGTGATCCCCAAGAATAGTCCGGATCTCTCGGGAGGGGTGACCCTCCTCCTTGTTGCTTGGCTCTGTTGATCCGGCACTGTCTCACGTCGCCCACTTCCACCGACGCATTTTTTCAACCGTCCCGGCCCGGATCAATGCTTCTATGGCCTCTTTTAGGTCGTAGTAAATCAAGTTGAATGTCCATGGTCGCGGTGGAATAGACAGTATTTGTCCTTATTCCTCCTATGGGACCCTGCCTTCAACTTAGCTGGCCACTTAAGGATATTTTTGTCGCGTACCTCCATCAGGATCTGCTCGATAGGTACGCTTGTTGGGGTGTACCGTTCAAATCTGCTTGGTGGCAGACCCTTCCTCACAGGTTTCTCGCCGACTTCGGGCCGCTCCTCGTGCTTTCGCTTTCGAGAGTCGCTTCGATCTTCCTCTGACCGACCCTTTTTCTCGCGGTCCCTATTTTGCTTGTCGTCGGGCGCACGTCTCGAACGAAGTAATTCCCCTGCACTCATGTATTTTTGAGCTCTAGTTAGTAACTCAACATAACTCGTAGGAGCTTTCTTACCCAGTGACCACAAGAACCTTTCATCCCGTAAACCGGCTACAATAGCTGTTAGGGCTGCCCCATCGGTATAACCTTCGATTTGTAGGGCCTCGCTGTTGAAACGAGACACGTACTCCCTCAACGTCTCGTTATTACCTTGCTTAATGGTTAGCAGATGTGTCGCAGGACGCCGCTGATCTCTTCCCCCGAGGAATTGAGTCACAAAGGCTCGGGCCAATTCCCGGAAGGAGGCAATCGACTTCCTCTTTAGTTGCCTGAACCACTTTCGGGCTGGTCCCGTCAGCGTAAACGAAAATGCCCTGCACTTGATCGCGTCTCGGACTCCATGGAGTTCCATCCATGACCGAAATGTGTCAAGGTGCTCCACTGGTCTTCGATCCGCATACGCCTTCATTGTTGGTAGTTTGAACTTTGGGGGAACCTCCTCCTGCATTATTTCGTCAGTAAAAGGAGGGTCTACCTGGTCGACGAGATTCTCTAAATCCAACCCGCCGTGGTCTTGAGCCTTCTTCATGTCTCCGAGCTCATTCTGGATCCTCCGTAGCTCTGATGCCCAAGGTTGATTCTCAACCTCCAATTCTTTCTTCTTCTGGTTGATCAATTCTCTAAGATCTGACCCCGTGCTAGGTCTCCTTGATCGGTCATCCCTTCGGTCCTGCTGTCGCTTGACTTCGCACGCCAGCGTGGTGGTTGCTGTATCCTCGGTTCCCGTAGACCACCTGAGTCCTGACTTGGGACTCTCCCACTCGAGATGCGGCCCTCTGCTGCTCCGCATGATGGGATCGCCTTTCACTGCCTCCCAACCGTAGCTTGTCATCAGGCTTACGCGGTGGGACCCGAGATTCGCCCTGCCCCTCTTCAGCCAGTTCTTTACCTTTGGCCTGGTCTCGGATCAAGGCAATGACTTACGCGGTCTTTGGGCGTTAACTGCTTCTCCGCTCCGATGCCGCTTGAGATTCTCGCTCCGGTTCATCTTTTAGAGCCTCCACGATTGGGTTTGGGCGATTCAATATCTCGAGTCGCGATGTTTTCGCTGCAGACCCTAACCCGTTGCTCTAGTGCCGCAGATCGATCCGCCTCGCCAGAGCGATGCGAGACGACGGTTAACCTCCTCGTGTTGGGCATTCTGCGTTCTTGCCGGAATCCGCGAGGATGTCGGTCATTATCCGATTCCTCTCCATCGTTCATCGGGTTGGCTTGATTCAGATGGTTACTCATGGTAAACAATGTTTGGGCTTGGCAACACGTGGCACTTTGCAAGAAAAAGTCCCCACAGACGGCGCCAACTGTTGATGCCGAAATTTGGTTAGACGGATCAACGGTGAATTTGTATTGTTGGAGACAACGATCTCCTGCAAGAAATAAAACTAACACCGGTGTGGTGCTCTGCCACACGCACTCCGACGCTCAAGTTAGAGATGATAATCTCGCACGGAAGTAAATCTTAAGCTAGAACACAGGCCAAATGATTGCTTACCTTTTTGGGTTTTCCAATGAGTTAATATAGACTTTCAATTTGTAACGGTCTCTTTCCCGATTTTATTATTCATTATTCCTCCATAATTGAGTGCTTAATGACGGCGATTCTGGGAGAAAGAACCGCTTTCACGATGTCCCTATCCCTTGCCCTCCTATCCGTCATTAGTGGCGGCGGACCTTCGACGTCCCGCCAGCCGATCCTCGGGATTAGCCTCCGGCCGCTTATGGGTTGACTCTTTGAGTTGGGACCTCTTGGGGGTCGGCCTCCGGTCGGGCCGAGCCGACCCCATGGGGTCAACCCCGCTTCGCTTCGAGCCGGCCGACCCGAGGGGGGGGCCCACCACCTCTGACCGGTGACCGACTTCGAGGTCGGCCTCGGCCGAGCCAGACTCCTGGGGTCGGCTCCTCGCTCGAGCCGACCCCATGAGGTCGGCCTCGGAGGCCGCCGACTGGGGTCGGCCACACTGGCCGGGCCGACCCCATGAGGTCGGCCCTCCGGTCGCCGACCCCGTGGTCGGCTCCTCCGACTTCAGAGCCGACCCCATGAGGTCGGCTCCTCGGCCGCCCCACTCTGGGTCGGCCACCTGACCTGACCGGGCCGACCCCATGAGGTCGGCCTCGGCCGAGCCGACCGCTTGGGTCGGCTCCCTCCCGGCTTCGAGTCGACCCCATGGGTCGGCTCCTCGGCCGGCCGACCACTGGGGTCGGCCTCCGGCCTTAACTAGCCGAGTCGCACCTGGTCGGCCTGATTCGACTCTCCGATTCCAACCGGTCGACTACTAATTCGCCTCTCTTCTACGCTTATCGGACCGGATCCCATTTTTGGCCATAACACATAACATACTTGACGTCATGTAACAAATAGCTTGACAATAAATCAATATGGACACATATGATATTAGTGCTCTTTTAATGTTGATAGTGACAAACATGAGCTAGAAGCATCATTCATATTTAAGATATAATTGAAACCTTTTAAAATCTTAAGGATTAATAGGCCTAACACTCAAAGTTTGAGAAAATTAAAACTTTTTAAAATTTAAAATGAAATAAGCATTATGCCCATCCATCACTAAGTATAGCAAAGTAATATAGGACGCGAATTACCTTATTTAAAATTGAAGGTTCAATAATCTATTCTACATTTTTTGGACTTAAAAGAAGAAATAAAAAGGAACATTCTATTCTAAGTGCATTAACATAAATTTATGATCTCAGCTTATATAAATTAATGATTAAACCATAAATTTAACCATTGATACAAAATTGAATTTGGTATCTATTGGTAGTAAAATAAATCAATGACTTATCAAACAAAAGTTTTGGAAGTTTTCTAACTAAATTTATAATTTTAACCTAAATTATTTAAAATAAATGAGAAAACTAATAAATTAAAGACGCATCTTTTGATGCATAAATCACACATTATAAATCAGTTTAGATTTCAAAACAGGCTGCACTTTTTTTTTTCCCTGTATTTCAGAGCCAAAATCATATTACAGAATCACCAATCAAAAACCCATAATTTCCTTTTTTTTTTTAAAAAAAAGTCATAATTGCATATTATTATTTTAAAAAAAGAAATAAATATATTCCTTTTTTGTTTTGCTAAAATTAGCAAGTGGTGCATGGAGCAGGAAAGGGAGGGACACGTGGCGGAAAATGGGAGAAGAAGAGAGAAATGTGCCGTTCATGCAGGGGTTGTTTCCAGAAAGGTGAAAGAAGAGCGCGTGAGGTTGACGCTCCCAGAATCTCGTGGAGAAACGTCACGTTAATGGGGCTCCTGGTTTTTGGGAAGTCCCGAATTTTGAATTCCATTTCTGGTTTCCGGTTTCCGGTTTTGCTCTGTGACTATGGGCGCCTCCTTACCCCCCAAACCCAACTAATAGTACCAACTATTTTATTCAACTAATCTCTCATTTATATTTCACTCACCTGCCTATGCCTAATCTTTTTTTTTTGGTCTTTTTAATTAATTTTTAAATTACGTAGCCTTCTTCTTTGTTCACATACCAACCATTCATATGCTTCAATTTCGGCTACTAAATTTAAAATGATTAAAGAAAAAAAAAAAAAGACATTTCCCAACTATAAGGGTTCTTATTGTTATACATTTAATGAAAATTGATCGAAGTCTCGTATCGAATTGATAAATGAAAGATTATAAATGTAATCATAAAAGATTGCATTCCTGTTAGCACGAGATTTTTTTGGGTGAAAATTTAAATCGAAAGTAAAATCATTAGAATTTAGAGTTGTTAATGGTTGAGTTTAATTGCTTGTTTAATTGATGTGTGGCAGTTTATAGTTTAAATATTGTTTGAGTCACAAATAATGGAGAAGATGGTTAGATTTAATTGTGATTGATTATTCTAAATTTAGAGGATAATTGTTTGAATTGAAAGAGAACTAAAGAAAAAAAAACCCTTTAAACTATGAGTTGTTACAACCATACACTCTTCAATAACTCTCAAATCATTGCAATTAAATATATAATTTTGTTAAACTCAATATATATTTATATATATATATATATAGGATTTCATAAGTTTGAGTTTATGATTGCAATAATTTGTAAAAAGTTGGAGTTTAATTTAACAATTTTTTTTTAGTGGGTTTACACAATTTTTCGAATTGCAACCAATGGATTAATTGTGAGAGTAAAGTTTAATTGCAACACTCCATGTTAAGTTTGGAGGATAATTGTTTAGGTTATATACTAAAAGTTTTGTGCTAGAAAAATGTTAATAGATAATAAGTATTTATTTATTTGTTTATTTATAGATATTGAATTAAGGGGAGTAGGAATGTTAATTTTGTTTTATAAACATTTCTATCCCAAGGACTCCAAACACATTCTAAAAATTAAAAATTGTTCGGAGTAGAGGGTTAAAAGATTATTGAATGAGATGAAGTTACAAAATTTGATTTATATTATGTGTAATCTTATCATAAATAAAGCAAAAGTGAATTATATTAAATTTAATTTAGTTTAGTTTATACCAAAGTAAACAAAAATATAAATAGACTTATATATAAACGTTTCATTTATGTTTAACTCAGTTTCAAATAATTCACACTTTAATTTGAATTAATTGAAAAATTAAATTTTAGAGTCATTAGATTCGTTGACGGTCTTTGTTTTTGACATGCATAATTCTCGTGTTCAAAACCTGCTTTTCAGAAGATAACACATGAATGTAATATAATGAGGTATCGAGTCACGTCATTCTTGCTCAAGTAGGATCTCAACTAATAAATTTTAGAATCAAAGGTTACAAACACATATGATTAATGAATATAAATTTAATGCAGTGTTATAAAATGTTTGTATATATACTTTTTTTTTTTTTTTACCAAACTATGTATGCCTAATTAGTATGTTTGATATCATTTTTTTAATAGATGATATGACTTTTAAGTTATGAAATCACACACAAATAGTATTATACTTACAACCAAAACCTCTAAGAATTTTTCTTCAAGTAAAATATATCTTTTTTGAAAACAATTATAGAGATCTCAAATAATTTTATTTAAAACTCAAATTTATTTACATCATCTATTTGCAAGTGAAATTAGACCAAGAAGATAAATTCGAATTATAAGAGAATCTTGTAAGATAAGATTAACTTTTTTAAATCTCATTCTTAGATAGAAAGAGAAATAACCCTCATTCTATGAAATACGAAGTCGCGCTACATCAGTGCTTAGGTTTTCACGTCACATTCTTTTCCCCTGAATACAAATTTACCGGAACAAATTGTCTTCAATCTAATCTTATGTTCATATTTTTTTTAGTATAATTAAGGTTGGGAGATTTGAATCACAAATCTCGTGATCGTTAATTCATTCATCATGCCAGTTGAGCTACACTTTCGTGGTCATGTTCACATGTTTTACGCTAATCTTAAACTCTTCCGTTAAAGAATTCATTGTCAACGATTCCTTCCATCATAATAAAATTTAATTTGAAAAGTAATCATTATAAAGAGATTAAATTGCCAACTAAACACTTCGACCAATAAATAAATGTTGGGATGTATGCCCTAAAACTTGTATAATTTTGATCAAAGAAATAAAAAGTTATTTGTTTTGACAAAATTACAGTTTTGCTTTATAAATCCAATAAACTAAGCTCTAAGGTTATAATATATATCTTGAACATCAGTGTAGTGGACACTATTTGGATTGTATTCAATAATATAACCTAAATGGTCTATGGTATAAGAATAAGGTTGGAAACCTCATTCTGATAACACTATGGAAGCGACCCACTTTGTAATTAGTAAAAATGAGGTAATCCAACTCATTCATGTAGTTGACATGCGAGTGGGGGCATCCTGTATGAAGAGTTCATACAAGACCGGACCCCAAATCATTAGTCTACCCAGTGTAACACCGTTAACAGGATAAGACTAGTAATTTATAGATGATCATTAGTGACTCGACCTGAATCCTGAGCGAGTTAAGAACTCCTGCTTATAGGGATTCGTCCTTAGACTAGTATGGGTGAGAGTGGCCTGTAGCCGACTCAATAAGCCTACCTTCTCAGGGACAAAATCTCGTAGGTAGTTGGGAACTTAACTGTGCAAGATGAAATTCACTCATTCCTATACTAAGGAATTAGATGGGTTGTTCCCCTAAGAACTGACTCCAGGTCTTGAACAACGGGGCCCCGCCCTCTAAGAGGGTATGAGTCTATAGTAGGGCCTTAGACTTGTTGTTCATTAGAGGATCGGTGGTGCTTAAGGAACAAAGAGGTAATCACAGGAGTAAAACGGTAATTTGACCCAGCTGTGATTACGAACAACCTGTGAAGGGTCGACTCATGGGTAATGACTATATCAGTGGACACAATACAATCTACAGTGAGGAGAGTGCAGCTACAAGTCTATAGTGGAGTGACTTGTAGTTAATGAATATTGATTGTCTGGATCAAAGAGTTTGATCAGTTAATTTCACATCATTGGAGCTCATGAACTGTAGGTCCATTAGGTCCCTCCGTTGGCTCAACATGGTAATATCGAGGGTATAAAGTTAGGAATGAAATTGAAGTGTTCAATTTCATATATGAGGTGTTATATCAATTATATATGATATGATTGATATAATATATAGTTTTAATGTGAATTAGATTCACATATAAACCATATACTAATGAGAGAATAGAGAAGGGGTAGGATGGTCATTTCCACCCTATTTGCCTATATATATAGTTGCATGAGATGCAACTAGGTTAAGCAAGTGAAGCTAAGCACTTGGTGAAACCCTAGTCTCTCTCACATTGTGTTGGAAAGAGTTCCAACTACAATCTCACAAAACACCTCACCTCTCCTAAAGAGAATCCACATTCCTCCCTCACCTAGAGAACAACGGAGAAGATCCGGTGGTAGTGTCGGAGATTGTTCGAGTTCGTGTTGCTGAGATCTTGATCATGAGAGAGGAGGAGCACTTGAAGAAAGAGTTCTTCAAAAGTAATATTTCTTGCTGTCCATATTATGTTTTATGCTTAACCTAGATTATTTAGTTCTTAAATGTAATCGTAGTAACGAAATCAAGAGCGCGCAATTCACAATCGCTTCTGTTGCAGGACTCGATTCCCTTCAATTGGTATCCGAGCTCAATTACGTTCTTGATTTCCGTTCTGGATTTTTCAAGAACGAGGTGGGATTTACTATCTTGCATGAGATGTATGAACGGTTTTGCAAATTAGATGTTTTCAATTTTGGCACTTAGATTTACAATTTTTTCATTGAATCGTTCTATGTAAGGGCCCGGTGTTTTGGACAATTTTAATTGTAAATCGAGTCTGTAAGTCCGTGTCGATCGAGTCAAAGTGGTTGCTGAGAAGATCAGAGCGAAAACGAGCAAGGAATAAGAGATTCCATGTGCTGTGTGTGTGCAGCGTTGCAACACTGTTCATTAGCGTTGCAACGCTGCGCTTGCGTAAGGAGCGCGCAGGAGACGACAACGTTGCAACACTGTCATTAGCGTTGCAACGCTGCTACTAAGGCGCATTTCAACTTGCAGAAGAAGACATGGAGCAGCGTTAACGCCGCTATCGCCACGTAACGCCACGCCACGCGTTTCACGCAAAGTAGCAATGGGCAGAAACAAATTTTTTTATTATATATTAAATATAAAAACGTTTTATATTTAATTTATGTTTAATTTAATTAATTTTAATTAATGTAATTAGATTATATTAATTAAAATTGATTTTAGGGTGCCAAAATTGGTCTAATTTTGCTATTTAAATTATGCAATTGTTGTGTAATTATTGCCATGCATAATGTATGCTTTTATTTTAGAAATCCCACCTTAGGTTAAACATTTTCATGCATCATTTATAATATAAAGAGTTATATTATATAGTTTGCATGATTAATTAATATAAAATTGTTATATTAATTTATGGACAACATTGACATGCATTATATATCATGAGATGATTATGCTATGAATGTCTTATTATTCATGTGATGGATGATCAAGCACTATAACATAGTATGCATGTCACTTAAAGTTAATTATTAGTTTTAAAATGTTTAAAACTTGGAAATAATAGACCTTAGGTTATCTAGTTCTAATTAGATGAGAATTAAGAACCAAGTAATTTATAAGCTATGATTAAAAGAGGAATTCTGTCTAAGGAAGGTTCTGTCTAGGCTGGGGTATTTAAGCTGACGGAAACGAAACACCCCTACACGAGGAACCGGCACAGGTGAGTGAAATTTAATCAGAGAGTTTATAAGTTACAGTAGCGTTAGCGGGTTTATTAAGGGGTTAATACACTAGAAATCCTAGGCTTAATATAAGGAGTTATATTAACAAACTTAAGATAAAATCAATATAAGAGTTATATTGATTATCGATATAAGAGTTATATTGATAGAGTTAGGTAAAACCATTAGCCGGGTTTTAGCCTAAGTAAGATTCCTATATTTTAAAGTATTCAGTAGGAGGAAAAGTGTATGAGATACATATTTTTCTACCTACGTTATCTCTGAGAAGTTCACACCGTGAGACTCATACTTAGCCTCGTGGCGCAAACGGGAGCGTCCCTCTTCGAATGGTGTTTGTATGAGTCAATATCAAGGTGAATGGAGAGGGTACTTATAGTGAGTGGGAACAAGTTTAGTGAAAACAAAACCTACGGTTTCTTTTGTCGGTTTACACCGTTAGACAACTATGGTCAGCCTGCTAGTTTGGCCTGGACCAGACAATCCCTTCGGAGGGCTTCATCATAGGGGATCGAACACAGTAGACACCTGAAAAAGATAAAGATTTCCTTAGTCTGTTTTTCAATCTAGTCCTCCCTTCGGCGGATTTTTTTGGATGGAGACTATGGGATCTAAATAACCCTCACGGGGTACATAAGTTGTGTATGTATCCTGACCGAAAAATGGTAACTAAAGCCTATAGGAATAAGAGTTATTCTGGCATTAGGTTTTGGTCAAGAGTGTCTTGATCTAGAGGAGGAGTGTTTTTGATTACTCTTCGATGTCATACATTATAAACCTTTGGAGTATCATTGCAAATTATAAATGGCCTAGGAATCATTTGATAATTAGCTAAAACATGATTGGATTAGAGTTATAGCAAGAAACTCATAGAAGTTCGTTTGTAAATTTTTCAGCAAAAATGTCTAGCTCTATTATTTCCTTATTGGGTGCGGAAAAGTTAACCGGAGAGAATATGATGACTTGGAAAAACAAACTCAACACTATATTGGTAGTGGATGATCTGAAGTTTGTGCTAACTGAGGAGTGTTCTCAAAAAGCCAAAGCTCGAATGCGTCACGAAATGTTCGTGATGCATATGATCGATGGATTAAGGCCAATGATAAGGTCAAAGTCTACATGCTGGCAAGTATGTCTGACATATTAGCCAAGAAGCATGAGGGCATGATAACCGCCAAGGAAATCATGGATTATGTGCAGGGTATGTTTGGACAACAGTCCACACAAGCCCGACACAATGTCGTAAAGTACATATTTAACTCAAGGATGCCAGAGGGTACATCTGTTCGGGATCATGTCCTGGATATGATGGTGCACTTTAACATCGCGGAGTCGAATGGTGCTTCCATCGATGAGTCGAGCCAGGTCAGCTTCATTCTGCCTTTCTAGATAGTTTCCTACAGTTTAGAAGTAATGCTGTTATGAACAAGCTTACTTTTAATCTTATCTCCCTTCTGAATGAACTCCAGACCTTTCAATCATTGATGAAAATTCAGGGATCGAAAGGTGAGGCAAATGTTGCGATGAAGTTATCACGAGGTTCGACCTGCAGGACAAAAATGATGGCTTCATCTTCTTCTAACCTGAAAGGGAAGAAGAAGAACATGAAGAAGGTTGATAAAGGGAAACGAGCGGACAAAACTGCCGCCCAGAAGGGTAAGAAAGTCAAAGAAGTTGCTGACAAAGGAAAGTGTTTCCACTGCAACGAAGACGGGCATTGGAAACAGAATTGTTCGAAGTACATTGCAGAAAAGAAGAAGGAAGGTAAATATGATTTACTTTGCCTAGAAGCTTGTTTAGTGGATAATGATAAAACTGCTTGGATACTTGATTCAGGCGCCACTAATCATGTTTGCTCTTCTTTTTAGGGAATTGATTCCTGGCAGCAGGTACAGAAAGGTGAGATAACCCTCCGAGTTGGAAATGGAGAAATCGTCTCAGCTGTAGCAGTAGGCACGATGAACCTTTATTTTGGCAAGAAATATGTATTGTTGGACAATATATTAGTGATACCAGGGTTTACTAGAAACCTTATTTCAATTTCTTGCCTCATAGAACAATGTATTTACTTTTCTTTCTCAATGAATAAAGTGTTTATTTTGAAGAAAGGTGTGGAAATATGTTCAGCTTCATTAGAAAATGGATTGTATGTTTTAAGGCCTAATTCAGTCAAAATGGTTTTGAACACTGAATTTTTTAAAACTGCAAACGCACAAACTAAGAAACGTAAAACTTCTCCTAAAGAAAATGCTCATCTTTGACATCTAAGATTGGGTCACATTAATCTCAATAGGATTGAGAGATTGGTAAAGAATGAACTTCTAAATAAGTTAGAAGAAAATACTTTACTCAGATGTGAATCCCGCTGAAGGCAAAATGACTAAAAGACCTTTTAGTGGAAAAGGTTATAGAGCCAAAGAACCTCTTGAGCTTATACATTTAGATCTTTGTGGTCTGATTAATGTTAAAGCCAGGAGAGGATGTGAATATTTCATCTCTTTTATAGATGATTATTCTAGATTTGAACATATTTACCTAATGCACCACAAGTCTAAAGCACTTGAAAAGTTCAAGGAATTCAAGACTGAGGTTGAAAATCAATTAGGTAAAACTATTAAAACACTTCGATCGGATCGAGGTGGAGAGTACATGGATTTAAAATTTTAGAACTATATGATAGAACATGGAATCACGTCCCAACTCTCAACTCCCGATACACCACAACAAAACGGTGTATCAGAAATGAGAAATAGAACTTTGTTGGACATGGTTCGATCAATGATGAGTTATGCTCATCTCCCTAGTTCCTTTTGGGGTTACGCAGTGGAGACTGCAGTATACATTTTGAACAATGTGCCCTCAAAAAGTGTTTCTGAAACACCTTTTGAACTCTGGAAAGGACGTAAAGGTAGTTTATATCATTTCAGAATTTGGGGTTGTCTAGCACATGTGCTTGTGACAAATCCAAAGAAGTTGGATTCACGTTCAAAGTTGTGCCTATTCGTAGGATACCAAAAAGAAACAAGAGGTGGTTTATTCTATGATCCTAAGGAAGATAAGGTTTTTGTGTCGACAAATGCCACTTTCTTAGAGAAGGACCACATAAGGGACCACAAGCCAAGAAGTAAAATTGTGTTGAGTGAGTTAGACGGAACAATAACAAAGGTTGCTAATAAAACTAGTACGTCAACAAGAGTTGTTGATACTAGCTTGTCTAGTTAAGAGAGTCCATCTCAAGAGTTGAGTATGCCTCGACGTAGTGGGAGGGTTGTAACACAACCTGACCGTTACATGGGTTTATCTGAAACCTAAGTTATTATACCAAATGACAACTGCGAGGATTCATTGACTTATAATCAAGCGATGGTTGACAAAGACAAAGACAAATGGGTCATCGCCATGGACCAAGAAATGGAGTGTCTATGTACTTCAATTCTGTTTGGAATCTTGTAGATAAGCCTGATGGGGTAAAACCTATAAGTTGTAAGTGGATCTACAAGAGAAAACGTGGTGTAGATGGGAAGGTACAAACCTTCAAAGCTAGACTAGTAGCAAAGGGTTATACTCAGGTAGAAGGGATTGACTATGAGGAGACCTTTTCACCTGTTGCTATGGTAAAGTCTATCCGTATCCTACTTGTCATTGCCGCATATTATGACTATGAGGTATGACAAATGGATGTCAAGACAACCTTTTTGAATGACAATCTTGAGGAAAACATCTACATGGACCAACCCAAAGGGTTCATTGAACCAGGACAAGAGCAAAAGGTTTGCAGGTTTAAAAGGTCAATTTATGGACTGAAACAAGCCTCTAGGTCTTGGAATATAAGATTTGATGAGACAATCAGATCTTATGGTTTTGACCAGAATGATGATGAACCTTGTGTCTACAAGAAAATTATCAATAATTTTGTCGCATTCCTAATTCTCTATGTGGATGATATCCTACTCATTGGGAATGATGTAGGATATCTTACTGACATTATGGATTGGCTAGCTACGCAATTCCAAATGAAAGATTTGGGTGATGCACAGTTTGTTCTTGGGATCCAAATTGTCCGGAACCGCAAGAATAAAACACTAGCCTTGTCTCAAACATCTTATATAGACAAAGTGTTGTCAAGGTTTAAGATGCAAGACTCCAAAAAGGGCATGTTGACTTTTAGACATGAAGTTCATTTGTCTAAATAACAGTGCCCTAAGACACCTTAAGGAGTTGAGGATATAAGACGGATTCTGTTGGGATTTATGCCCTAAACTTATATAATCTTGATCAATTAAATAAAATGTTATTTGTTTTGATAAGATTACAGTCTTGCTTTTATAAATCCAATAAACTAAGCTCCAAGGTTATAACGTTTATCTTGAAATCAGTGTAGTGGACACTATTTGGGTTGAATTCAAGATTATAACCTAAATAGTCTATGGTATAAGAATAAGGTTGGAAACCTCATTCTGGTAACACCATGGATGCGACCAACTTTGTAATTAGTACAAATGAGGTAATCCAACTCATTCATGTCGTTGACATGCGAGTGGGGGCATCCTGTATGAAGAGTTCATACAAGACTGGATCGCAAATTATTAGTCTAACCAGTATAACACCGTTAACAGGATAAAACTAGTAATTTATAGATGGTCATTAGTGACTTGACTGAATCTGAGCAAGTTAAGAACTCCCGCTATATGGGGTTGTCCTTAGACTAGTATGGGTGAGAGTGGCCTGTAGCCTACTCAATAAGCCTACCTTCTCAGGGACAAAACCTCGTAGGTAGCTGGAAACTTAACTGTGCAAGATGGAATTCACTCATTTCTCTACTGAGGAATTAGATAGGTTG
Organism: Trichosanthes cucumerina; assembly: GCA_036507285.1. Lineage (NCBI taxonomy): Eukaryota > Viridiplantae > Streptophyta > Magnoliopsida > Cucurbitales > Cucurbitaceae > Trichosanthes > Trichosanthes cucumerina. The sequence goes on from CM071838.1 coordinate 71,697,616, forward strand.
TTCCCTTAAGAACTGACTCCAGGTCTTGAACAACGGGGCCCCGCCCTCTATGAAGGTATGAGTCTAAGGTAGGACCTTAGACTTATTGTTCATTAGAGGATTAGTGGTGCTTAAGGAGCAAAGAGGTAATCACAGGGGTAAAACGGTAATTTGACCCAGCTGTGATTACGAACAACCTGTGAAGGGTCGACTCATGGGTAATGACTATATCGGTGGACACAATAATATCTACAAATGAGAGAGAGTGCAATTTACAAGTCTATAGTGGAGTGACTTGTAGTTAATGAATATTGATTAACTGGATCAAAGAGTTTGATCAGTTAATCTCACATCATTGGAGCTCATGATCTGTAGGTCCATTAGATCCTTCCGTTGGCTCAACATGGTAATATTGAGGGTATAAAGTTAGGAGTGAAATTGAAGTGTTCAATTTCATACATGAGGAGTTATATCAATTATATATGATGTAATTGATATAATATATAGTTTTAATGTGAATTAGATTCATATATCAACTATATACTAAAGAGAGATTAAAGGAGGGGTAGAATGGTCATTTCCATCCCATTCCTCTCTATATATAGTTGCATGAGATGCAACTAGGTTAAGACTTCTTAGTGTATTCCTAGCCTCCTTGTTGTGTTATTGGAAGAGTTCCAAAACACAAATCTCTCTCACAAAATACCTCACTACTCCTAAAGGGAACCCACATTCCTCCCTCACCTAGAGAACAACGGAGAAGATCCGGTGGTGGTGTCGGTGTTCGTACGAGCTCTTGTTGCTGAGATCGTGACCGTGGAGAGAGGAGTACTTGAAGAAAGGTTCTTCAAAGGTATATACTTGCTGTCCATACTCTTATTATATGCTTAATCCATGTTTACGTTCTTGAATTTTCCGTTGTAACTAAATCAAGAGCGCGCGATTCGCAATCGCTCACATGCGGAGGACTTCGATTCCTTCTGCATTCCTTATGCATCACCGTTGGGAGCCTAATGTACGCCATGTTGTGTACTAGGCCCGACATCCGCTTCTGCGATTGGAATGATCGATGAGGTATCAATCCAATCCAGACTTGAACACTGGACAACAGTTAAAACAATCCTTAAGTATCTTCGGAGAACAAGGAACTACATGCTTGTGTATGAGGCTAAGGATTTGATCCTTACAGGATACACAGATTCAGACTTTCAGACTGATAAAGATTCTCGGAAATCTACATCAGGGTCAGTATTTACTCTTAACGGAGGAGCTGTAGTATGGCGAAACGTCAAGCAAGGATGCATCGCAGATTCCACCATGGAGGTCGAATATGTAGCAGCATGTGAAACAGCTAAAGAGGCCGTTTGGTTAAAGAAATTCATGCTAAATTTGGAAGTTGTTCCAAATATGACTTTGCCCATCACATCAGACACATGCGATAACAGTGGTGCAAAGGCAAATCTCGAGGAACAGCAGCGATGTGGCAAATAACAGTGGTATGTAATGTTTTAGTACTCCACAAGCTTTAGGTCAAGTGGGAGATTGTTGGGATGTATGCCCTAAAACTTGTGTAATTTTGATCAAATAAATAAAGAGTTATTTGTTTTGATAAAATTACAGTCTTGCTTTATAAATCCAATAAACTAAGCTCCAAAGTTATAATATATATCTTGAACATCAGTGTAGTGGACACTATTTGGATTGTATTCAAGAATATAACCTAAATGGTCTATGGTATAAGAATAAGGTTGGAAACCTCATTCTGGTAACACCATGGAAGCGACCCACTTTGTAATTAGTACAAATGAGGTAATCCAACTCATTCATGTAGTTGACATGCGAGTGGGGGCATCCTGTATGAAGAGTTCATACGAAACCGGACCGCAAATCATTAGTCTAACCAGTGTAACATCATTAACAAGATAAGACTAGTAATTTATACATGGTCATTAGTGACTCGACCTGAATCCTGAGCGAGTTAAGAACTCCTGCTTATAGAGATTTGTCCTTAGACTAGTATGGGTGAGAGTGACCTGTAGCCGACTCAATAAGCCTACCTTCTCAAGGAAAGAATCTCGTAGGTAGCTGGGAACTTAACTGTGTAAGATGGAATTCACTCATTCCTATACTAAGGAATTAGATAGGTTGTTCCCTTAGAAACCGACTCTGTGTATTGAACAACGGGACCCCGCCTCTACGATGAGGTATGAATCTATGGTAGGACCTTAGACTTGTTGTTCATTAGAGGATCAGTGGTGCTAAAGGAACAAAGAGGTAATCACAGGGGTAAAACGATAATTTGACCCACTATGATCACGAACAACCTGTGAAGGGTCGACTCATGGATAATGACTATATCAGTGGACACAATACAATCTACAGTGAGGAGAGTGCAACTACAAGTCTATAGTGGAGTGACTTGTAGTTAATGAATATTGATTGACTGGATCAAAGAGTTTGATCAGTTAATTTCACATCATTGGAGCTCATGAACTGTAGGTCCATTAGGTCCCTCCGTTGGCTTAACATGGTAATATCGAGGGTATAAAGTTAGGAATGAAATTGAAGTGTTCAATTTCATATATGAGATGTTATATCAATTATATATGATATGATTGATATAATATATAGTTTTAATGTGAATTAGATTCACATATAAACCAGATACTAATGAGAGAATAGAGGAGGGGTAGGATGATCATTTCCACCCTATTTGCCTATATATATAGTTGCATGAGATGCAACTAGGTTAAGCAAGTGAAGCTAAGCACTTGGTGAAACCCTAGCCTCTCTCACATTGTGTTGGAAAGAGTTCCAACTACAATCTCACAAAACACCTCACCTCTCCTAAAGGGAACCCACATTCCTCCCTCACCTAGAAACAACGGAGAAGATCCGGTGGTAGTGTCGGAGATCGTTCGAGTTCGTGTTGCTGAGATCTTAATCGTGAGAGAGGAGGAGCACTTGAAGAAAGAGTTCTTCAAAGGTAATATTTCTTGTTGTCCAAATTATGTTTTATGCTTAATCTAGATTATTTAGTTCTTGAATGTAATCGTAATAACGAAATCAAGAGCGCGCGATTCACAATCGCTTCGGCTGCGGGACTCGATTCTCTTCAATAAAAACATATATTCATTAATTGCGCTACAATGCAAATTACGGGACAAGTTAATAACTTCTCAACTTCATGTTTGATCAAAAGATTTTTTTTAACTTTTATTATAGTCCCCACAAACATATTAACATTTCTACGAGTTCCAACTCCTTATTGTGGACCTATAAAATTCGCCCCAAACTTATTAATTCCTCCCATTTCTCTCTATCTTTTTTTACGTAATATTTTTAATTTTTTGATTTAAAATTTTTCTTTATTTTGTATATAAAATTTTCATCTTCATTAATAATTAATATATAAATATAAATAATTAATTTAAAAAACTTTTTATCTTATAATTTTAATAAAAATAATTTCCTTTTATCTATAATTTTATTTTTAAATATAAATTATATAAGAATGTTTTGGATGTGATACTATTATTTAGATTGTGTAATGCCCCACATTATAAAAGTAAGCTAAGTAAGCTATTTTAAAGTATTTAGATTGGGTAGGTTCATGCCAAAGAGAGTATAACTCAACTGGCATCTGGAATGTATTACACAAAATCTATGGTTGGTTTTCTTTTCAAATATTTTAGAATTTAAATTAGGACTTTATAAGGTGTAAAATATTCCCTTTTACTTATATTTTTTTCCTCTTTGGAGAATTTAAAGAGAGAAAAGATTAAAATAAAAAGAGCAAAAACCCTAATTTCATTTTTTTTTCTCTTCTTCTTTCCCACTCTCTCACGTGAACCAACCACACAAAACACTTCCTCAATGACCCACAACACTTCCCCATGCGAATGGTGGTTCTGCCATTAGACCCGACCAAACTCCAATTTCTTCTTCCTCAATGACCCACGACCTCCAACAACATAGCCACGCGCAACATCCCCCACGACGACTTCTTCCTCTCTTCGCTGACCCAACAATCGGTGAAGAGCCTTTGTATGACAACACTCAGATTCACGACGTGAATCCAATAAAGATATGCGCAAAAACTCATGAGCTTCAACAGTACCAATGTGTAATCGGACATCGAGCCACTTTGGGATCGCGACCCACTCTCCATTGAGCCTCGGTTTGAGTTACTCATAGGCTGTGAGGGTCGGGTTTGCATTTTTGAACGTTGTCTAACACCAACCAGCAACGTTTCGACCTCTTTCGATATGTTTCGACATGTTTTTTTCACCTTTCAGTCTCTTTTAAATTGTTGAAACTCTTCATTTGTAGCTTGGAATACTTTCGGCTATGACCCACAACTCAAATAACCTAGAATCGAGTTACGCATAGTCTAAAGTATTTTGATTTGCAAATCAAACCTTGTCACTCACATTCCATCAAACTTTTCAATCCTTTTAAGCGTTAATTTATCTCGTTCTGCCCCTTTAGGTATTAAAGTTTAGGTTTTAACACGTGAAAGCCTTGTGTTTGCATATTCAAACTAACTCGATCTCATTCGATCACTTCCAACATGTATTTGAACTCGTTTGAAGGAGTTCAGTAAGTTTTGACACTCTTCGGGCACTTTCAATCTCATTTAAAGTGTTTAAAAACATGTTGGATTAACCCCTAACCTTTGGAAAGCCTTTGGTTATAGTTTTGAACTGCTTCGAATAGTTTCCATCGTTACCCCTGTTCTGAACGAATAGCTTTGTTTTGGTTTTTACCCATAAGCCATCAAAGTCGGTTTAAAAAAAAGGAGATGATTCGAACATCGACCATCGAGGGTTCGAGCTATTTTGGTGAGCTATAGGTGGTAATATCCTGTTTAGCTCTTTCAAACTTACTTATTGTTCTTTAGATAGGTTCTTAACACTAGATACTCTTCCTTGTAGGATTCAAATTAGTTTTGGATTGTTTGGACTATGTTTAAGGATGTTTTGAGAAGCTTTTTGGTTTCCTTATGAGTGCTTTAGGACGATTGGTAAGTAGAATTCTACGTATGGGATATGTTTTTGCTTATTTTTAAGCATGTTGTATGCTTTATTTGCTTTATTATGAATACTTGAATGAGTTGTTGTAACAACCCTAGATTTCAAATCTAAATTACCTAGGGAAGTCACTAGGCAACCTTGTCTACACCGAAATTTTGGCAGCATAACGATGCTACCAGGACTAAACTAAATTTTTCGTTGACTTGTTTTAAGCATATAGGCACTTCAAAAATGTTACCACAATGCCCAACTTCCTCCAAACTACATTTAAACACTAAGTTGGGGTCCGACGAATCACAATACAACAAAAACAAGCAAGCGAGTCCAGAATTCAACGCAAAAGCAACCAAAATCTTATATGCAAGCTAACCAAAATCCAATGGAAGATAAACACACATAACTGGGTTCCAAAATAGGTACAACCATCCAACGAGTATACAAAAGCTAAACTTCAGAAAAAAAACTAGTCCTACGACACACAATAAAGATCCTAAGCACGGACTAAGGTACGGTCCTCAGACCTCGTCAGGTCACCGCTATCCATCCGAAAACAATAAAATAGACGAGTGAGTATTAGGATACTTAGTAAGTAGCCCATTCACGTCCAAGCTATTACTGCACAAATAGGACAAACCACACTCTCCCTAAGTGATGGAATCAAAATTCCAATTGCACACCGGAAGCCAATTGAATTATGACCCATTTTTCATTTAGTAAATAGAAAAATCAGTACATTGACAAAACATACGATAAACATGAAAATATGGATTTAAAACTACAGAATCATACTAAAACATTTTCTTAACTAAAAGGTTTAGGAATTTTACCTTTTTGGCTTTTGTAAAATTGTGTTGCAGCAAACACCTTACTGTGAAGCAAAAATTGAACTCCCAATTCCAAAACCTTCCTTTTGGAAAAATATAGTAGACACAACCAGCAGGGAAACCTCATAATCTCTGAGTTTTAGGATTGAAGTTTTTGGGAACCTTCCTTAAATCTTTTGGGAACCTTTTGAGAGTAAAAGCTTCTGAAGTTTTTCCACAAACTAGAAAAACAACCAACCTTATCCTTCAATTCTTTAACCTCCCCTTCTTATCGATAGAGGAAGAAGAAGATGAAGGAGATAATGAAGATAATGGTGAAAGTGCGTAACACGCGCTCTCCATTATTTTATTAATTAAATTAATAATTAATTTAATTAATTATCTAACTAAATCAATTTACATTTAAATCATATTTAAATGCATATCTATTATAACCTATAGTTTTAATTAATTTAATTAAATCAATTTTAATTAAGTTAATTAAACCTACAAATTAATTAATTCTCTAATTAACTAATTTATAAATATCATATATTTAATTTAGGTTATTAGGATTAAATCACATTTAACCATGCTCCCTTAACCTTTAGTTTTAATGCACATACATCCTATGTAGATTAAAATTTAATCTATAGTTTTTAATATGAATTCTATTCACATTAAAACAACATTTGAACTCTTTTAAATATTTAATTCTCTCGTAAATTAATTTTGAATCATATCCAAAATTAAATTTATATAATAAAGTTTTAGAAACATAAAAACTTTATGTTATAATGTATCTCCATATATTAAGTTAATTCCCAAAGTGAATTTGAACATTTTAAATTTGTTGGGATTTGTGCCATAAAACTCGTAGTTTTGTAATTATGTTCTAATTAATGTAATAAAGTGTTATTATTTCAATAAAGAGTTATTGTTCGTTATCTACGAGTTTGCCTTTATTTAAACCCTAAATCCAATAAACTAAACATCCAAGGCTGTTAAATGAATCTTTAACTGAATGTAGTGTACATAGAAAGGATCTCGGTTCGAGATACAACCTAAGGGGTCTATAGTTAGGGGATAAGGTTTGGGTACCTTACCCTGGTAAAACTATGGATGTGGCCCACTTTGTATTTGATACAAACACTGTGATCCTAACGTGTTCGTGTAGATGACATGTGAGTGGGAATATCCTATGTAATGAGATTACATAAGACCGGACCGCGAAATAGTAACCACTAGATGTAACTCCGTTGACTAGTTAGGTTTCTATTTCACTAGGATGACCTAGGCAACTTGATCTCAATCCTTAGCAGGTTACGAACTCCTGTTCGCAAGGGATTGTCCTATGATTAGTATGGGTGAGAGTGGTCAGATTCGCCGACTCAATATGCCTACCTTCTTGGGGACAAGATCGAGTGAGCGGTTGGGAACTTAACTTAGCAAGATGGAATTCACTCCTTCCCGCCTACTAGGGTAAGTAGAGGAATGTTCCCTTAAGTGGTGTCTTCGGGACTTGAACAAAGGGCCCGTGGCCCGAGAGGGACTCTGTTTGTTGGTAGGACCACAAACAAATTGTTCATTAGAGGAGCACTGGTACTTAACGTACAAGATGTAACCTAGGGGTAAAACGGTAATTTGACCCAGCTGGTGTTACGAACATTCGTGAAGGATTGACTTGCTGTTATTGGTCAATATCCGTGGACACAGAAATATATCTGCAGTGAAAAGAGTGCAGCTGCGGGACTTTAGTGGAGTGTTCCCGCAATTAACGAATGTTGATTAGGAGGTTAATGAGACTAACCGAGTAATCTCGTATCGTTGGAGCTTCTGATCTGTAGGTCCATTAGGTCCACTTTCTAGCTCGTAAAGGGTTCTTAGATCATTTGAATTTGAAATGTTCAAATTCATAAGGGAATAAACTTAATGTATATTGATACGATATAATATATAGTTTTGGAACTATATATTATAAATTTAATGTGAATATGATTCATATTAAATTACATGAGAGAATTAAATATTTGAAAGAGTTCAAATATTAAATTCAAATATGAATGTGATTCATATTTGAAAACTATAGGTTAAAATCTAATGTGCATTTGATGTGCATTAAACTATAGGCTAAAGGGGAAAATGATTAAATAGGATTTAATCATTTAGTATTTAATTTAATTAGATTTAATTAAATAAATAAATTATTATATTATATTAATTAATTGGGAACGTGTCAGGAGGACACGTTCCCACTATTCTCCAACTCCCCCTCGACAGGGAGTGGGGAGTTACCCAGTGAAGGCTTTCTCCTGGTGAGAAGGGCAGAATGATGGAATCGATCTTTTTCACTGGCAGAAGAATTCTCTCTCTCTCTCACTCTCTCATTCCCAAAAGTTCTTTCCAATTGTTGGAACTCCTTCCCACAAAGGAGAGGTCTAAGTAGAACTCAGAGAATAGGAGGTTTTCCTCGTGGTAGTGTTCCTGTTGTAAAAATAGAGAAGCAGAGGAGTTCTTGGGTTGCTGCATTGCTGAATTCTCTAGGAGCAAGAAGTTGCTGTTTGAGGAAATTCTACAAAGGTAATCCCTTATCTCCCTTTATTAGTTTAATTGTTAAACCTTTAGCATGTTTGCATGTATATCTCCATATCTAATTAGGATTAGATAAGCATGTTTGTTCTGTTTTGTCAATGTATTGGTTTTTGTTTCTAACTAAAACAATCAAGCAATTACGATCCCAAACTCGTTTCCGCTGCTCAAGGGGATCGGATCGCCATCAAAATTCTAATCAAGATCTAACAATCCTAGAACCCTTTACGAGCTAGGAAGTGGACCTAATAGACCTATAGATCAGAAGCTCCAATGATAAAAGATTAATTGGCTAATCTCTTTAACCGCTTAATCAACATTTGTTAACTACGGGTACACTCCACTAAAGACCCATAACTGCACTCTTCTCATTGTAGATATTTTTCTGTGTCTATGGATAAAAGACCAATAACAACAAGTCAATCCTTCATGAGTGTTCGTAACACCAGTTGGATCAAATTACCGTTTTACCTCTAGGTTACATCTTTCGCCTTAAGTACCAGTGCTCCTCTAATGAACAATCTGTTTATGGTCCAACCAATAAACATAAATCTCTCTTGGGCCAGTGAGAGGGTAGGACCCTTTGTTCAAGTCTCAGAGGCACTACTTAAGGGAACACTTATATACTTACCCTAAGTTGGGAAAAAGTGAATTCCATCTTGCTAGGTTAAGTACCCAGCTGTCCACGATATTTTGTCCCTAAGAAGGTAGACTTATTGAGTCGACATCTTAGGCCACTCTCACCCATACTAGTCAAAGGACATTCCATCGCAAATTGGAGTTCGTAACCTGCTCAAGATTAAGATCAAGTTACCTAGGTCATCCTATTGAATTAGAAACCTAACTAGTTAACGACGTTACATCTATTGGTTACTATTTCGCGGTCCGGTCTTATGTGAACTCATCACATAGGATACCCCCACTCGCATGTCGCCTACACGAACGCGTTAAATCACTGCGTTTGTATCAAGTACAAAGTGGGTTGTATCCATAGTGTCACTAGGATAAGGTACCCAACCTCATCCCTATACTATAGACCCTTTATACTGTTTCTTGAACCTTGATCCCCGTATGTCCATACATACAATTCAAGAGACACAATACAACCTAGGATGTTAGTTTATTGGATTTAGGGTTATTTTAAGGTAAACTACACAAAATTCAACAACAATTGAATGAATAGTGACAATAACATTTTATTGAATGAATTTGAACACAATAGAATTACAAACTATGAGTTTTAGGGCATAAAACCCAATACTAAGCTCTTCCTAAGGACCCTAAACCCAACTCAGTACCATAACCTCGCACATCTCGCCCCGAGCCTCTTGTGATAACGACTTGAGCTCTATCTTCGGTTTAGGAACATTGGTGGTCGAAACATGGACACACCCAAATGGAGACACACTCCAACGGGGACACACCCCAATGCAAAAGAGACAACCCTCTAATGCAAGTACAAACTCGCCATCCTAGAGGTTGGACTTGCTCAGGAGCAACTCAAGGGTTGGTAATGCTAGCACCTAGTTAATGCTGGCACCAACCCTAAGGGGTCTTGACTCCCACCAGTCACTTGACCTAACCAAGCACACTACTCAAAACACCGATTCTTAGGAAAGTCGAGTCCACACCTAATATCTAACCCCTTACCCAGTCACCGGGTCACATTGCCACATAGTCAGTCAAAAAGTCATATGACAGTAGTTATTCTAACATTTATACGAAATTCTCAAATTGCAGGAAAACTTACCCAACATGTTTATCGAACAATTTACCAACACCCAACGATAAGTTGGTCTTAGTCTTGAGATTCCTCCAAAAATAGTTCTTTAGCAAAAGACTTCGTTCCTGTCCACAAATCAAATCACACACATTAGGGCAACAAAAATTTGATTCGGGCAATGAGAAGAAGTTGTGAGAGAAGGCGAGACGAAGGGAGAGGAAGGGCTTCCGACAATCGGTTTCACGAATAGAGTAGGCGACAACGGGTCTTTTGGCGACGCTGAATCGAGGGAAGAGAGAGAGAGAGAAAATAGGACGAGGGTGAAGGGGGTTATCGATGGCTAGTTCGCGAATGAAAATGGTGGTGGAGGGTTGTTAGCTCGTCGGCGACGAGCCTTTGTTGCGCGCGAAAGAGAATGGGGTGTCGGCTGCTTCAGGTGGTCAACTCTTTCTTACCTATTTATTTTTTTTTTAAAAAAAACAAACAATTTTACAATCCTAAATGAAATAAAAGGGAAAGAGAGAGTTCTAACCTCAACCTTTCCAGCCTGAACGCTCGATACCAGCTTTAGGGAATGTTGGTAGCCTAAATTGGCAATGACTGTTAATTCGAGTCCCTGTATGGTCCCATAGTTATCCACCTGGCCCGAAATTAAGGAAACTCAACCTCGACCCGATTTTACTAAATATTTTCAAAACGAGCAAAGGAAACATGTCCTGCGAATTTGAAAATTCACCTGATTTTACCGGGTGTCATAGTTGTATTGGTCTTTGACATATTTTGGATATTGCTATAGTTATGTCGTTATGCTCTTGAAATTTTTTAGAGCATATTAGTTGCAAGTTTAGTAATGTTCTTAAGTTAAGTTTAAAAGTTGAGGTTGTTACAACTTGAAACTCTTAATGTAAATTAAAGTACTATGTAACAATTTTTTTAATTGATAAAAATCTTTGTATCTCACTTCCTCCACATGTCATCTATTTTTTTTTTAAGTTTAAACAAAAATTACGTATAACAAATAACAATACTATTTTTTTAGCTTTTTCTTATTAATAACTAAAAATATGTAATTTTATGATTTGAAGATAAGAAAAACATATTTTAAACTAATATGTTTTACAATTTAAGAAATTCGTATTTAAAAAGGTTAACGAATTAAAAACAATTTGATTTTCAAATTAATCATATTCAAAGTAAGAAAAAAATAAATGATTTCTTCTTCCACACACTTTATAAGATAAAATTATTACAATAAATAACATAAATATATAGTAATATGAACAAGAGTATGTATAATTGTAACACCCAGTTAAATCAGGTACATTAATTTGTATATGGTTTAATTTTTGAATTTTTGAAGATTCAGATAAGAATTAGGATTATAAGAGATTTTAGGAAAATATTTTTTTTCCTCTTTTCCTTTTCTTTTCATTTTTCTTCTTTTTTTTTTCTTTTTTTTTTCTTTTCTTTCTTCTTTCTCTTCTCCTTTCCTTTCCTTTCTCCCTTGCGCATACCCATCCAACCAATCTCCCAACTCGCCGGAGTCGCCCGAGCAAAGGCACGCCGCCGCCGAATGCCTCAACGAGTTGTCGCCGATCTGTTGGGTTTTATGTCCTAAAACTCGTGGTTTTGTAAACTGAATGTATATTCTATTTCGCAATAAAGTTGTTATGGAAATTTATTCAGTAAAGGTGTTATTGAATATTGTGTCTTATGTAACCTTAATCCAATAAAAAACCCTTGGCTATAGGATGAATACTTGAATTTATGTGTGATATAAAAGTGGATCAAGTTCAAGTTATAGCCAGAACAGTCTATAGTATAAGGATAGGGCTGGGTACCTTATCCTGGGGACACTATGGACACGACCCACTTTGTAGAGTACAAACGATGTGATCCTAAATCGTTCATGTAGAGACATGCGAGTGGGGGCGTCCTATGAATGAGTTTGCATAAGACTGGACGCGAAATAGTCACTTAGATTTTTTAACTCCATTTACTGTCTTAACTGACTATATTCATACGATGACCTAGGTAACTCGATCTTAATCCTGAGCGTTCTATGGACTCCTGTTTATTCGGATTATCCTTACATTTACATGGGTGAGAGCGGCTCGAGATTGCCGACTCAATAAGCCTCCCATTTCAGGGATAAAACCGGGTAGATAGCTGGGAACATAGTTCTGCAAGATGGAATTCGCTCCTACCCGCTTTAGGGATTAGTAGAGAGGTTGTTCCCTTAAGTACTGACTCCGGGTCTTGAACAATGGGCCCACCCCTCTCATTGGCCCGAGAGGGATTCGGTTTGTTGGTTGGACCACAAATCAATTGTTCATTAGAGGATCAGTGAGACTTAAGGAACAAGAGGTAATTACAGGGGTAAAACGGTAATTTTGACCCAGCTGTAATTACGAACGACCTGTGAAGGATCGACTTACTAATCATGGTTATATCGAGTGGACAGAAATGTATCTACAGTGAGGAGAGTGCAGCCACTGGGCTTTAGTGGAGTGCCCTAGTGGTTAATGAATGTTGATTAGCTAGGCTAAAGAGTTTGGTCGGTTAATCTCGTATCTTGGAGCTCATGATCTGTAGGTCCATTAGGTCCCCTTACTAGCTCAGACTAAGCCTTGTAACTTTTTGAGAGAAAAGAATTTGAATTGTTCAAATTCGGTTTTGGGAGAAATCGTTAATTATATGTGATATATTTAACGAGTCATAGCTTAATTATGAATTAAACTATGATTAAAAAGAGGTGGATATATTTAAATATGATTTAAATATTGCATCGATTTATAGCATGAATAAGGATTCATGTTCGAAAAATTGATCGGGATCGAGAAATTTATTTAATTTAATATTTGATATTAAATTAAATTAAAAATTAATTAATTAAATTATTTTTTGAATTATTTAATTAATTAAATTAATTTTAATTTAAAATCAATTTAATATTGATTTTTGAATTAAAATTAAATAAAAATTAGTGGATTTTAATGGATTTTCAATAAAATTCAAAGTGCAACTTGCCCAATCCCTCTCATCTTCAAAATTGGCCAAAATTGGTCACCTCCACCTCAATCCATCCTCATCACTGTTGAGATGTCACTCTAATGAAGCTTGTTGAAGCTTTATATAATGGTGATTTGAGGTATGTTGATAGAATTTTGGAGAAAATTCTAAATTCCCGAATTAGTGACCTTTGAGGTATTTTCTTCCAAATTCTCTCAACCAAGGATCCCACAATCCATTCTAAGGCCTGAGGACAGTAGGGAAGACTTTAACGGTTGTCCACGAAGTGTTCGTGTCGAAAACCATCCACCGGGTGAAGGGAATTTGATCTTCAAAGTTGAGTTTTCTATCGCTCTGTTTTTCCAGCTTTGAGCATGCATTTTATTTTACAAAATTGATCAACTTAGAGTGTTCAAGATCCAAAATTGCTTCCGCTTTATTAATCTAGACCGATTCTGATTAATTCGAGGTCGGGTTTTCCATTTTAGAGGTCTGTTTTACCATTTGGAGGCCCGGTTCAGTCTTTTACAGCCCGGTTCAATCTTTTGTAGGTCCAATTCACACATTTGCAAGTCGGTTCGACCCAAATTCGAAGTGTTCGAAGTGGTTCGATGTTAATCCTAGATTATTAATGTAATAATTTAGTAGTTTGCCTGCATTAGATGCCAAAACCAGTCCACTTTAGTGTGTTTAATTAATTATTCATTGTGAATGTATGTTTTAATTAAAATCCCTGATTATATGTGCATAAAGTATGCCATATAAATTTTCAAATTCCACCATAGGAAACATGCTCTATGCATTGAAAGTATGTTATAAGTGTTATAATATATTGTATGCATGTTTATTGGGTTTCATAAGAATTAATATAAGTGTTATATTAATTTATGAAACAAATATTATATGTTTTAATTATTATTAATATAAGGGTTATATTAATTAAAAATTAAACATATTATTGCTATGTGTTTATTCATGTGATGAATGATGAAACAATTTATAACATAGAAATGCATGTAAACTAAGGTTAATTAATTAGTTTTAAAATGATTTTAGAACTGGAATTAATTAGACCTAAGGTTATCTAGTTCTAATAAGATTAGAATTAGGAATCTTATAATTTATAAACTTTGATTAAAGAGGGACTCTGACTAAGGAAGGTTCTGGCTAGGTTGGGGTATTTAAGCTGATGGAAACGGAACACCCCTACCTGGTAACTGACGTGGGAGTGAATTTAATCCATAGGTTTATAAATTATGTTTCGTGAGTGGCGTTTATAAATGTTAATAAATTGAACTCATAGACCTAGGTTTATTAAATGGTTAATGAACTTAGTTAATTCCAGTATAATTGTTATATTGGTAGACTTAGGTCATATTGTTTTAGCCAGAATATGCCTAAGTAAAAGTATACCTGCATCGCTTAAAATACTTAGTGGGAGTGAAAAAGTATATATGATATATCAATTTCCTCTTACGCTCTCCGCGAAATTCACATCGTGAGATTTATGCTCGGCCTCATGATGTCAATAGGGCATCCCCATTCGGATGGTGTTTGCATAAATCAAGAGCAAGGTGAATGGAGAAAGTATTTATAGTAAGTGAGAGAAGGAAGTGTGTCAACATATCCTACGATCTCCTCCATTAGGTTGGACCGTGAGATTCCCATGTTGCGCTGCGCAGTTGCCCGGCAGCACCATCCATTCTGAGGGATGTAACATGGGATTTAGAACAACTCAAACTCCGAAAAATGGATAGGGTCTCTTAAGTCCATTCCCAACTTTGTCTCTCCAGGTAGTAGCATTGTTGGGGCCTCCTCCGAGGTCCGAAAAATGGCGGGTCACACTTACAAGAATTGCTAAGTGTTAGTAAATTCTTGACTAAAGTAGCGATAACTAGAATGTTATAGGAATGAAAGTTATTCTGGTATTAACATTTAGTCAAGAATGTCTTGGTTCGATGAAAGAGTGATTGACCGCCTCGAATAGCGGTTGCTGCTCGACTCACTGAAATATCGTTGCAAAAATAATAATGAGTTTATGGGTACATTATTACTTTTGCTAAATTCTTAAATTGGATAGGTTACAAACAATTCACTAATAGAATTCATTCTTTTTCAAAGATGTCGAACTCTTTTATCCAGCTTACTCGCCTTCAATTAACTTAATGCGCGACAATTATGGAACCTCGGAAATCAAACTTGAATATGATTCTTGTTTTTGATGATCTGAGGTTCGTCTTAACGGAGGAATGTCCTTCCCCTCCCAGCTCGATAGCAAACCGATGTTGGGATTTTTGTCCTAATCTCGTGTTTGTAATATATTGTTTGAAATTAATAAGAGTTATTCATTTCATCACTTTGTGTCTCGCAATATTTATAAACTTTTCCAATAAACTAAGCTCCGTGGGTCATTGATTTTATGAGAGAACTAGAACTTGAACGGTGTGTAGTGGACACACAGGGAGGATCACGTTCGAGTTAATGACCCGAACGGTCTCATGATATATGGATAGGGTTGGAGACCTAATCCCGGATACACAGGATGCGACCCGCTTTGTATTAGATACAAACGAGGTGATCCGACTCGTTCATGTGGTTGACATGCGAGTGGGGGGTCTCGTGTGCAATGAGATTGTACAAGACCGGACCGTGATTTATTAGACCTCATCGATGTAACACTTTGACGATGAAGGACTAATAACTTCATAGATGACCATTAGTGACTCGACTGAATCCTCGAGCGTGTTACGGACTCGCCTGCAGTGCAGGTCCGCCCTTTCACTAGTACGGGTGAGGGTGGTCACGATTACTCGCCCAATATGCTTATCTTCTCGTGACGAAACCAAGTAGGGGCGGGAACTTAACTACGCGAGATGGAATTCACTCGTTCCCCTTTAGGGAAACTAGAGGGGTTGTTCCCTTAAGTCTTGCCTCCGTGGCTTGGACAACGGTGCCCACCTTCTCACCGCCCCAAGATGGGTGTTGTGTATGGTTGGACCATCACAATATGTTGTTCATTAGAGGAGCAAGGGGGACTTAAGGAACAAGAGGTAGACACAGAGGTAAAACGGTAATTTGACCCACCCGTGTCTCGAACAACAACCCGTGAAGGGTCGACTCATGGGTATTGGTTATATCGGTGGACACGTAATATTCTCAGACCGACGGAGTGCGCAATACACGGGCTATAGTGGAGTGTTACTGAGCTAATGAATGTTGGTTAACCGGGTCAAAGAGTTTGGCGTGTTAATCTCGGATCATTGGAGCTCATCCATTGTAGGTCCATTAGGTCCCTCGGTTGGCTCCACCTGGATTAAAAGAAGGGCTAATGTTTTGGTATGAAATTGAAGTGTTCAATTTCACTTTAAGGGCATTTATGTCATTTATATGAGATATGAATGATATAATATATAGTTTAATGTGAATGAGATTCATAATAAACTATAGGTTAGCCTAATTGTTGAATTAGGGCTAATTGGAGAATTTGATTGAGAGAAATTAAATTGGATGTGATTCAATTTAACTAATACACAATTAATGCAAATGAGATTTGCAATATGAGATATGAGATATCTTATATTATGTGGTTATGCAAATGAGATTTGCATAACCTATGGTTGTTGTAAAATGGTAATTATGTGGACATTTTAACTCCACCAATTCCACTATATAAACCCTTATTGCAAGAAGGATTGTGATCACTTCTCTCATTTTTTAGATTTTCACAAAGAAGAGAAGAGAAATTCTCTCAATTCTCTCTCATTTCTCCTCCCTCTCCAAAACTCACAAGATCCCACAATCTTCCCTTCTCCAAAAGAGAACAACCGAGAAGACATTTTGGTGGTGTTCAAGACCTTTCGTTGGAGGTGTTCGTTGAGTACGAGGAGCACGAAGAGTTCGTGATTTGAAGAAGAATTCTTGAAGAAAGTCTTCAACAAGTAAGTAAATTCTACTTGCTATTTTTTTTTCTTCTTCTTACAAGCATGTTTAGCCTAGATCTAGTGTTAGATCAATTTTAATGAAACTATGTTGCATATTGATACATCGACGATTCAATCGTCTTCCGCTGCATGGGATTCTCATTCCCTTCAATTGGTATCAGAGCCATTTCGATGGTTCTTCAATTATGCACTGTTTTATTAAAATTTGGTGGGTGTTTTACCATGTTTTATGTGATAAATTGTTGGTTTGCATAATGGATGTTTCGGTTTTTTGCACTAGTTTAGATTTATTTTCTGTTTATTGAGATCAAATGTAAAGGGCCCGTGTTTTTGGACATTTTAGAAAATAAATCGAGTCTGTAAGTCCGTGTCGTTCGTGGCAAGTGTTGCTGTGAAGAAATCGGAGCGGAAATAGGCGTAAATCGACGAAGAACAACAAAAGTGTTTGCTGTTTTGTCGATGGCGTTTAGACGCTGCCCAACGACGTCTCAACGCTATCCTTGCGGATGAAGGCCCCGCGAGAAACAGCGTTACAAACGCGCCGGCGTTGAGAACGCGGGTCGACGCCATTTGTCGCGACAACGTTACAGTAACGCCGCACGCGCTGAGGCGATTCTTTGAGGCGGTTTCGCGAGGTCGTGGGTTCGAGGCTAGTGGGGCGGTTATTTCGTTTTTATTTATTTTATTATTTATAAAATGTATTAATTTATTTTATTTAATTATTTTATTAAATAATATTAATATAATTATTATATTAATGTTATTTAATTAAATAATTGCCCCTAGGTGCCAAAAATCGGTCCATTTTTTCTATTTAATTATTTTATGCATGAGATGTATATTTTAATTAATTTCTATGTGCATATTGTATGTCATATAGATTTAAAATCCCACCTTAGGTTAAACATTTCATGCATCATTTTTATATTATAAGAGTTATAATATATAGTATGCATGATAGGATTATATTATAAGAGTTATAATATAATGTTTGCATGTTTTAATTTATTTAATATAAGTGTTATATTTTTAAATTAAAAGCATGCTCATGCATTTAATTCATGTGATGAATTATATTATGTTATAGTATATAGTATTATTCATGTGATGGATGATCAAGCACTATAACATAGAAATGCATGAAACCTAAGTTAATTATTAGTTTTAAAATGTTTAGAACTTGATTAATTAGACTTAGGTTTTCGAATTTTCTAATGAGATTAGAAATTAGGAAAACAAATATAACCTTTGAATGGAGACTGATAAGTAACTTTGTCTAAGGAAGGTTTTGTCTAAGGCTGGGGTATTTAAGTTGACGCTTGCTTGGAACACCCTGCACTGAAACCGACACGGGAGTGAATTCGGTCCGAGATTCTTAGGTTATATTCTCGTGAGTGCCGTTAGTTAATTAAGTGTTAATTAATTTACTCTCATAGACCTAAGTTAATAATGTGATTATAAACTTAGGTTAATACCATATAAGAGTTATATTGGTAGACTTAGGTAAATTTTAGCCGGTTTATCTAGGTCAATGCCTATTAAAATTAAAGTACTGAGTGGGAGGAAATAAAGTGTATGAGATACATTTGAATTTCCAACCACAAATCTCCTTAAAGTCCGCACCGTGAGATCTATACTTGGCCTCGTGGCGCAAATGAGAGCGTCCCCCTTTGGATGGCATTTGTATAGGTCAATATCATCGTGGATGGAGAGAGTATTTATAGTGAGTGGGAGCGGGACTTGTGAAAACGAGACCCACGATCTCTTCTTTCGATTCACACCGTGAGACACCTATGATCTGCCTGCCAGTTTTCTGGTTGGTTTTCCTTCTTGGTTCACCCTTCGGTGACTATTGTTTGGACGGATACTTGGAAACTTAAAGATTGAGGGTGGCACTCACAGAATTCGTTAAGTGTTAATGAATTCGACCGAACAATGGTAATTGGACGCCTAATGGAGTAAGAGTTATTCTGGGATTAGGGTCTGATCGAGAAAGTCTCGTCCTAGAGGAAGATTGTTCTGTTCACCCTTCGGTGGCGGTCATTCTGAACCTTTAGGGTATCATTGTAAAAATTTTGAATGACCTAGGGATCATGAAACATTTTTGCTAAAACTTGATTGGATTTCAAAAGTTTTTTTTTTTTGCGAGACTAAAACAAAGTTTTCTTAATTTTTTCAGCTAAAAATGTCTATCGCAATAAGAGCTCCACTCGCATCCGATAAATTAGTGGGAGATAATTTCCAAAGTTGGAAAAACAACATAAATACAATTATGGTGAATGACGACCAAGAGTTCGCGCTCACTGAGGAGGGTCCTCAGGTGCACGGTTCAACAGTCCTATCCAACGATCTACAAACCTTCCAGTCCTTGGTGCAAACTAGGGGACAGGAAGCTGAGGCAAGTGTTGCCTTAAGACCTTTTCATAGGAGTTTGACCTCTGGGATAACGTTGACCACGATGCCACCCTAAAAGGGAAAGAAATCAAGGATGTTGCCAGAAAGTGTTTCTACAGCAACGGGGACGGACACCTGAAAAGGAATTGTCCCAAGTTCCTTGATGAAAAGAAGATGACAGGTAAATGTGATTTACTAGTCACAGAAACTTGTTTAGTGGAGAGTAATGAGTCTGCTCGGATATTGGATTCAGGTGCCACTAACCATGTTTGCTCTTCTTTTCAAGGATTAAGTTCCTGGCAGCGGCTGCAAGAGGGTGAGATAACACTCGTGGTTGGATCCGAGAAGTTGTCTCGATTGCGGCAAGAATAAACGCAGTGAAGTCGTTCTTTGGCGGGAAGTACTTATTATTGGATAATATGTACAAAGTTCCCCAGGTTTACGAGAAACCTAGTTTCTATTTCTCGCCTATTAGAACAAAATATTTCGCTTTCATTCAAGAGTAATAAAGCGTTTATTTCTAAATAGAAATTTGATTTGTTCTCGCTTCGCTTGAGAGAAATTTATATGTTTTGAACCCAAATTCGGTCAAAAGTGTTTTGAACACCAAATTGTTTAAAACAGCTCAAACGCGAACTAAGAAAGCAAAAGTTTCTCCAAAAGAAAATGCCCATCTTTGGCATCTTCGGTTAGGCCACATTAATCTCAATAGGATTGAGAAACTAGTGAAGAGTGGACTTCTAAACGAGTTGGAAGAAAACTCTTTTTGCCAAGCAGTGAGTCATGCCTTGAGGGCAAAATGACCAAACATCCTTTTAGTGGAAAAGGATATAGAGCCAAAGAGCCTCTTGAGTTAGTGCATTCGACCTCTGTGGTCCGATGAATGTTAAAGCTCGGGGCGGTTATGAGTACTTTGTGTCTTTCATAGACGACTACTCCAGATATGGGTATATTTACCTAATGCATAAGAAGTCTGAAACTCTTGAAAAGTTCAAGGAGTACAAGACTGAGGTTGAGAACCTCTTAGGTAAATCGCTTAAAAGACTTCGATCGGATCGAGGTGGAGAGTACATGGACACCGAATTCCGTGACTATATGATAGAACATGGAATCACGTCCCAACTCTCAAGACACTGGTATGCCACAAAGAGAATGGTGTATCGGAGAGAGAAACGAGAACCTTGTTGGACATGGTTCGGTCGATGATGAGCTATGCTCGTCTCCCGATTCTTTTTTGGGGCACACAGTGGAAGCTGCAGCTTTATATTTTGAACAACGTTCCCTCGAAGAGTGTTTGTGAAACACCTTTCGAGCTCGGGTGGGCGTAAAGCGCGCTTTACATCACTTCGAGATTTGGGGATGCCCACCCATGTGTTGGTGTCAAACCCGAAAAAGTTGGAACCCCGTTCGAAATTGTGCCTATTCGTAGGTTACCCTAAAGAGACTAGGGGTGGTCTGTTTTACGATCCTAGGGAAAACAGGGTGCTTGTGTCACAAACGTCACTTTCCTAGAGGAAGACCACGTCAAGGATCATTTACCAAGGAGTAAAATTGTATTAAATTAAATGGACAGTACATCAGCAAGAGTTGCTGATGGGGCTAGTACGTCAACAAGTGTTGTTGATCCTAGCACGTCTAGTCAAATCCGTTCCCAAGAGTTGAGAATGCCTCGACATAGTGGGAGGGCTGTGAGACAGCCTGATCGCTACATGGGTTTAGCTGAAACCTCAGTTGTCGCTCCTGATGATGACTGTGAGGATCCATTGACCTATGATCAGGCAATGGTTGATGTTGACAAAGACGAGTGGATTAAAGCTATGGACCAGGAAATGGAGTCTATGTACTTCAATTCTGTATGGGAGCTTGTGGATCAACCGGATGGGGTAAAACCTATTGGTTGCAAATGGATCTACAAGAGTAAACGTGGCATAGATGGGAAGGTGCAGACCTTCAAAGCCCGACTTGTGGCAAAGGGTTTTACCCAGGTTGAAGGGGTTGACTATGAGGAGACCTTTTCACCTGTTGCCATGGTAAAGTCGATCAGGATCCTTCTGGCTATTGCCGGGTATTATGACTACGAGGTATGGCAAATGGACGTCAAGACAGCCTTTCTGAATGGAAAACTTGATGAAACCATCTACATGGACCAACCCAAAGGGTTCATTGCCCAAGGCCAGAGCAGCAAAAAAATTGCTGCTTAGCTTCATAGGTCCATTTATGGACCAAACGAGCTTCGAGGTATTGGAATATAAGGTTTGATGAGGCGATCAAATCTTATGGCTTTGATCAAAATGTCGACGAACCTTGTGTCTACAAGAAAATCGTTGACAAAACTGTCGCATTTTTGGTGTTGTACGTGGACGATATTCTTCTATTGGGAATGAGGTAGAATTTCTTACTGACGTTAAGAAGTGGCTAGCTTCGCAATTCCAAATGAAAGATTTGGGAGAAGCTCAATTATGTTCTAGGTATCCGGATAGTCCAAATCGGAAGAATGAACGCTAGCCTTGTCTTAGACGTCTTATATTGGCAAGATGTTGTCTAGATATAAGATGCAGAACTCCAAGAAGGGCTTACTGCCTTTCAGGCATGGGGTTCACTTGTCTAAGGATCAGTGTCCTAAGACTCCTAAAGAAGTTGAGGATATGAGACGGATTCCATATGCTTCAGCTGTAGGGAGCCTCATGTATGCCATGCTGTGTACTAGACCCGAGCATCCATTATGCAAAGAGGAATTGTCGAGAGATATCACCCAATCCGAGATTAGATCACCGGACAACGGTAAAAGGCAATCCTCAAGTATCTTAGGAGAACGAGGAACTACAACTTAGTGTATGGAAGTGGGGATTTGATCCTTACGGGATACACGAATTCTGATTTTCAGACCGATAAGGATTCTAGGAAATCCACCTCGGGTCACCTTCATTCCGAATGAAGGAGTCGTAGTATGGCGAAGCATCAAGCGGATGCATCGATTCCACCACTATGGAAGCGAGTGCGTTGCGGCTTGTGAAGGCTGCAAGGAAAGGCGTTTGGCTTAGGAAGTTCATGACAGATTTGGAAGTTGTTCCTAACATGAACTTGCCGATCACACTGTTCTGTGATAACAGTAGTGCATTATCCAACTCACGTGAGCCTCGGAGTCATAAGAGAGTCAAACACATTGAGTGCAAGTATCATCCGATCACGGAGATTGTGCAATCGCGGAGACGTGGCGGTCACGCGCAGATAGCGTCGAGCACAACATAGTGATCCATTTACAAAGCCCCTCACGCTAAGGTGTGTTTGAGGTCACCTAGAGAGTCTAGGTCTTGAGAGCTTCATGACTAGGGCAAGTGGGAGATGTGTAAACGGGTATTCAATGCCCTAGTTTATTGTATTACTTCGTTGTAATTTATGTACATTTCTGAAATGTATTTTCTCCACTAGCTTAGTCCAAGTAGGAGTTTGTTGGGATTTTTGTCCTAATCTCGTGTTTGTAATATATTGTTTGAAATTAATAAGAGTTATTCATTTCATCACTTTGTGTCTCACAATATTTATAAACTTTTCCAATAAACTAAGCTCCAGGGTCATTGATTTTATGAGAGAACTAGAATTTGAACGGTGTGTAGTGGACACACAGGGAGGATCACGTTCGAGTTAATGACCCGAACGGTCTACAGTATATGGATAGGGTTGGAGACCTAATCCTGGATACACTGTGGATGCGACCCGCTTTGTATTAGATACAAACGAGGTGATCTGACTCGTTCATGTGGTTGACATGCGAGTGGGGGCATCCTGTGCAATGTGATTGTACAAGACTGGACCGTGATTTATTAGACCTCACCGATGTAACACCGCTGGCGGAAGGACTAATAACTTCGTAGATGACCATTAGTGACTCGACACGAATCTCGAAAGCGTGTTACGGACTCACATCATGCGAGTGCATCTTTGACTAGTGCGGGTGAGGGTGGTCACGATTACTCGCCCAATATGCTTATCTTCTCGCAGACGAACCAAGTAGAGAGTTGGGAACTTAACTACGCGAGATGGAATTCACTCGTTCCGCGCTTTAGGGAAACTAGAGGGTTGTTCCCTTAAGTCTCGCCTCCGGGGCTTGGACAACGGACGCCCACCTTCTCACCGCCCGAGAAGGGTGTTGTGTATGGTTGGACCATCACAATATGTTGTTCATTAGAGGAGCAGTGGGGACTTAAGGAATAAGAGGTAGACACAGGGGTAAAACGGTAATTTGACCCACCGTAGTGTCTCACGAACAACTGTGAAGGGTCGACTCATGGGTATTGGTTATATTAGTGGACACGTAATATTCTCAGACGACGGGAGTGCAACTACGGGCTATAGTGGAGTGTTACCGTAGCTAATGAATGTTGGTTAACCGGGCCAAAGGGTTGGCCAGTTAATCTCGGATCATTGGAGCCCGTCACTGTAGGTCCATTAGGTCCCTCGGTTGGCTCCACCTGGATTAAAAGAAGGGCTAATATTTTGGTATGAAATTGAAGTGTTCAATTTCACTTTAAGGGCATTTATGTCATTTATATGAGATATGAATGATATAATATATAGTTTAATGTGAATGAGATTCATAATAAACTATAGGTTAGCCTAATTGTTGAATTAGGACTAATTGGAGAATTTGATTGAGAGAAATTAAATTGGATGTGATTCAATTTAATTAATACACAATTAATGCAAATGAGATTTGCAATATGAGATATGAGATATCTTATATTATGCGGTTATGCAAATGAGATTTGCATAACCTATGGTTGTGGTAAAGTGGTAATTATGTGGACATTTTAACTCCACCAATTCCACTATATAAACCCTTCTTGCAAGAAGGATTGTGATCACTTCTCTCATTTTTTAGATTTTCACAAAGAAGAGAAGAGAAATTCTCTCAATTCTCTCTCATTTCTCCTCCATCTCCAAAACTCACAAGATCCCACAATCTTCCCTTCTCCAAAAGAGAACAAACGAGAAGGCATTTTGGTGGTGTTCAAGACCTTTCGTTGGAGGTGTTCGTTGAGTACGAGGAGCACGAAGAGTTCGTGATTTGAAGAAGAATTCTTGAAGAAAGTCTTCAACAAGTAAGTAAATTCTACTTGCTGTTTTTTTTTCTTCTTCTTACAAGCATGTTTAGCCTAGATCTAGTGTTAGATCAATTTTAATGAAACTATGTTGCATATTGATACATCGACGATTCAATCGTCTTCCACTGCACGGGATTCTCATTCCCTTCAATTGGTATCAGAGCCATTTCGATGGTTCTTCAATTATGCACTGTTTTATTAAAATTTGGTGGGTGTTTTACCATGATTTATGTGATAAATTGTTGGTTTGCATAATGGATGTTTCGGTTTTTGGCACTAGTTTAGATTTATTTTCTGTTTGATGAGATTAAATGTAAAGGACCCGTGTTTTTGGGCATTTTAGAAAATAAATCGAGTCTGTAAGTCCGTGTCGGTCGTGGCAAGTGTTGCTGTGAAGAAATCGGAGCGGAAACAGGCGTAAATCGACGAAGAAACGCCAAAGTGTGTTTCATTGCTCGCCGATGGCGTTGAGACGCTACCCAACAACGTCTCAACGCTATCCTTGCGGATGAAGGCCTGCGGTAGAAAACGGCGTTACCTTATTTGGCGCGCGTGGCGTTGAGAACGCGAGTCGACGCTGTACGCGACAGCGTTGCAACGCTGCACGCGTTGAGGGCAGTTTCTGGAGGCGGTTTCGCGAGGTCGTGGGTTCGAGGCTAGTTGGGCGGTTATTTCGTTTTTATTTATTTTATTATTTATAAAATGTATTAATTTATTTTATTTAATTATTTTATTAAATAATATTAATATAATTGTTATATTAATGTTATTTAATTAAATAATTGCCCCTAGGTGCCAAAAATCGGTCCATTTTTGCTATTTAATTATTTTATGCATGAGATGTATATTTTAATTAATTTCTATGTGCATATAGTATGTCATATAGATTTAAAATCCCACCTTAGGTTAAACATTTCATGGATCATATTATAAGAGTTATAATATATAGTATGCATGATAGGATTATATTATAAGAGTTATAATATAATTTTTGCATGATTTAATTTATTTAATATAAGTGTTATATTTTTAAATTAAAAGCATGCTCATGCATTTAATTCATGTGATGAATTATATTATGTTATAGTATATAGTATTATTCATGTGATGGATGATCAAGCACTATAACATAGAAATGCATGCAACCTAAGTTAATAATTAGTTTTAAAATGTTTAGAACTTGATTAATTAGACTTAGGTTTTCTAATTTTCTAATGAGATTAGAAATTAGGAAATCAAATATAACCTTTGAATGGAGACCGATAAGTAACTCTGTCTAAGGAAGGTTTTGTCTAAGGTCAGTATTTAAGTTGACGCTTGCATGAACACCCTACCGAAAACCGACACGGGAGTGAATTCGATCCAGAGATTCTTAGGTTATATTCTCGTGAGTGCCGTTAATTAAGTGTTAATTAATTTACTCACATAGACCTAAGTTAATAATGTGATTATAAACTTAGGTTAATACCATATAAGAGTTATATTGGTAGACTTAGGTAAATTTTAGCCAGGTTTATCTAGGTCAATCCTATTAAAATTAAAGTCTTGAGTGGGAGGAAATAAAGTGTATGAGATACATTTGAATTTCCAACCACAAATCTCCTTAAAGTCCGCACCGTGAGATCTATACTTGGCCTCGTGGCGCAAATGAGAGCGTCTCCCTTTGGATGGCATTTGTATAGGTCAATATCATCGTGGATGGAGAGAGTACTTATAGTGAATGGGAGCGGGACTTGTGAAAACGAGACCCACGGTCTCTTCTTTCAATTCACACCGTGAGACACCTATGATCTGCCTGCTAGTTTCGCCTGGACCAGACAATCCTTTCGGAGGGCTTGATCATGGGAGTCGGAACACCGTGAATTCTCGAAAGGGATACAGTTTCCTGGTTGGTTTTCCTTCTTGGTTCACCCTTCGGTGGCTATTGTTTGGACGGATACTTGGAAACTTAAAGATTGAGGGTGACACTCACAGAATTCGTTAAGTGTTAATGAATTCGACCGAACAATGGTAATTTGACGCCTAATGGAGTAAGAGTTATTCTGGGATTAGGGTCTGATCGAGAAAGTCTCGTCCTAGAGGAGGATTGTTCTATTCACCCTTCGGTGGCGGTCATTCTGAACCTTTAAGGTATCATTGCAAAAATTTTGAATGACCTAGGGATCATGAAATATTTTTGCTAAAACTTGATTGGATTTCAAAAGTTTTTTTTTTGCGAGACTAAAACAAAGTTTTCTTAATTTTTTCAGCTAAAAATGTCTATCGCAATAAGAGCTCCACTCGCATCCGATAAATTAGTGGGAGATAATTTCCAAAGTTGGAAAAACAACATAAATACAATTATGGTGAATGACGACCAAGAGTTCGCGCTCACTGAGGATGGTCCTCAGGTGCACGGTTCAACATTCCTATCCAACGATCTACAAACCTTCCAGTCCTTGGTGCAAACTAGGGGACAGGAAGCTGAGGCAAGTGTTGCCTTAAGACCTTTTCACAGGGGTTTGACCTCTGGGATAAAGTTTGTAGACTCTTCAGGCCCTAAGGGGAAGAAGGAGAAGTTGAAGGAAGTTAACGTTGACCACGATGCCACCCTAAAAGGGAAAGAAATCAAGGATGTTGCCAGAAAGTGTTTCTACAGCAACGGGGACGGACACCTGAAAAGGAGTTGTCCCAAGTTCCTTGATGAAAAGAAGATGACAGGTAAATGTGATTTACTAGTCACATAAACTTGTTTAGTGGAGAGTGATGACTCTACTTGGATATTGGATTCAGGCGCCACTAACCATGTTTGCTCTTCTTTTCAAGGATTAAGTTCTGGCAATGGTGCGAAGAGGGTGAGATAACACTCGTGGTTGGATCCGGAGAAGTTGTCTCGATTTGCAGAATAATAGGCACGATGAAGCTGTTCTTTGGCGGGAAGTATTTATTATTGGATAATATGTACATAGTTCCTGGGTTTACGAGAAACCTAGTTTCTATTTCTTGCCTATTAGAACAAAATATTTCTGTTTCATTCAAGAGTAATAAAGCGTTTATTTCTCGAAATGGAAATTTGATTTGTTCTGCTTCGCTTGAGAGAAATTTATATGTTTTGAACCCAAATTCGGTCAAAAGTGTTTTGAACACCAAATTGTTTAAAACAGCTCAAACGCGAACTAAGAAAGCAAAAGTTTCTCCAAAAGAAAATGCCCATCTTTGGCATCTTCGGTTAGGCCACATTAATCTCAATAGGATTGAGAAACTAGTGAAGAGTGGACTTCTAAACGAGTTGGAAGAAAACTCTTTGCCAGTGTGTGAGTCATGCCTTGAGGGCAAAATGACCAAACATCCTTTTAGTGGAAAAGGATATAGAGCCAAAGAGCCTCTTGAGTTAGTGCATTCTGACCTCTGTGGTCCGATGAATGTTAAATCTCGGGGCAGTTATGAGTACTTTGTGTCTTTCATAGACGACTACTCCAGATATGGGTATATTTACCTAATGCATAAGAAGTCTGAAACTCTTGAAAAGTTCAAGGAGTACAAGACTCGAGGTTGAGAACCTCTTAGGTAAATCGCTTAAAAGACTTCGATCGGATCGAGGTGGAGAGTACATGGACACCGAATTCGGTGACTATATGATAAAACATGGAATCACGTCCCAACTCTCAGACACTGTATGCCACAAACAGAATGGTGTATCGGAGAGGAGAAACAGAACCTTGTTGGACATGGTTCGGTCGATGATGAGCTATGCTCGTCTCCCGATTCTTTTTTTGAAGTACGCAGTGGAGATCGCAGCTTTATATTTTGAACAACGTTCCTCGAAGAGTGTTTGTGAAACACCTTTCGAGCTCTGGAGTGGGCGTAAAGGCGCTTTACATCACTTCGAGGATTTGGGGATGCCCGACCCATGTGTTGGTGTCAAACCCGAAAAAGTTAGAACCCCGTTCGAAATTGTGCCTATTCGTAGGTTACCCTAAAGAGACTAGAGGTGGTATGTTTTACGATCCTAGGAAAAACTGGGTGCTTGTGTCGACAAACGCCACTTTCCTAGAGGAAGACCACGTCAGGGATCATTTACCAAGGAGTAAAATTGTATTAAATGAAATGGACAGTACATCAGCAAGAGTTGTTGATGGGGCTAGTACGTCAACAAGTGTTGTTGATCTTAGCACGTCTAGTCAAATCCGTTCCCAAGAGTTGGGAATGCCTCGACGTAGTGGGAGGGTTGTGAGACAGCCTGATCGCTACATGGGTTTAGCTGAAACCTCAGTTGTCGCTCCTGATGATGACTGTGAGGATCCATTGACCTATGATCAGGCAATGGTTGATGTTGACAAAGATGAGTGGATTAAAGCTATGGACCAGGAAATGGAGTCTATGTACTTCAATTATGTATGAGAGCTTGTGGATCAACCGGATGGGGTAAAACCTATTGGTTGCAAATGGATCTACAAGCGTAAACGTGGCGTAGATGGGAAGGTGCAGACCTTTAAAGCCCGACTTGTGGCAAAGGGTTTTACCCAGGTTGAAGGGGTTGACTATGAGGAGACCTTTTCGCCTGTTGCCATGGTAAAGTCGATCATGATCCTTTTGGCCATTGTCGCGTATTATGACTACGAAGTATGTTAGTAAAACTGTTGTTTAGAGATAGATTCATTTTATTAGAAAATGTATTTTTGGTTCCTTGAATCGAAAGAAATCTTGTATCTATCTCTTGTCTGCTTGAACATATGTATAAAGTATCTTTTGATTATAATGAAGTGTTCATTTGCAAAAGAGGTGTACGAATATGTTCTGCTAAACTTGAAAACAACTTATGCTTGTTAAGACCAACTGAAGTAAAAGCTATTTTGAACACCAAAATGTTTAAAACAGCTGATACTCAAAATAAAGGGCAAAAATTTTCTCCTAGTACCTATCTTTGGCACTTGAGACTAGGCCACATTAATCTCAATAGGATTGGGAGATTGGTCAAGAGTGGTCTCCTAAGTCAGTTAGAGGACAACTCTTTACCACCATGTGAGTCCTGTCTTGAGGGAAAAATGACTAAAAGACATTTTTTGAAAAAGGTTATAGAGCCAAAGAGCCCTTGGAACTCGTGCATTCGGATCTCTGTGGTCCTATGAATGTCAAGGCACGAGGAGGGTATGAATATTTCATAAGTTTTATTGATGATTATTCTAGGTATGGTTATCTATACCTAATGCATCATAAGTCCAAAACCCTTAAAAAGTTCAAGGAGTATAAGGCAGAGGTTGAGAACACATTAGGTAAAATGATTAAAACACTTCGATCAGATCGAGGTGGAGAGTACATAGATTTGAGATTCCAAGACTATATGATAGAACATGGAATCGTATCCCAACTCACAGCGCCCGGTACACCTCAGTAGAATGGTGTATCTGAGAGGAGAAATAGAACTCTGTTAGACATGGTTCGATCTATGATGAGCTACGCTCAGCTGCCTAGTTCGTTTTGGGATATGTAGTAGAAGCTGCTGTATATATTTTGAACATGGTTCCCTCTAAGAGTGTTTCAGAAATACCCTATGAGTTATGGAAAGGGCGTAAATGGAGTTTACGTCACTTTAGGATTTGGGGATGTCCGACACATGTGTTGGTGTCCAATACAAAGAAATTGGAACATCGTTTAAAATTATGCCTATTCGTAGGATACTCTAAAGAAACGAAAGGTAGTCTGTTTTATGATCCTCAAGAGGACAAGGTACTTGTGTCGACAAATGCCACGTTCTTAGAGGAAGACCACATGAGAGATCATCAGCCTTGTAGCAGGATTGTCTTAAGCGAAATTTCCAAGGAAGCTATAGATAAATCAACAAGAGTTGTTGATGAAGATGGTCCTTCTCAAGAGTTGAGAATGATCGAGATCGGATCTCCTAGAGCAGCGGAAACGTGGTGTTGGGATCGTAATTGCTTGATTGTTTTAGTTGAAGCAAAAAACCAGTACATTGACAAATATACAGAACAAGCATATAATTAACTCTAATCTAATTAGGCATAGATTAATTGCATACAAACATACATATGTCCAACATTAAACTAAAATGGAGAAGAAGAATATTACCTTTGTAGTTTCTAAGTCTCCAGTACAACAACTCCTTGCTCCAGTGTTCAACAACACATCAACACCCAAGAAACTTCTCTGTTTTCTTCAGGTTGACAACACCACGAGGAAAACCCTCTATGTCTCTTAGTGCTTAGATCTTTCCTTGGTGGGAAGGATTCCAACTTTTGGATAGATTTGGAATGGGAGAGTCAGAGAGAGTTTTCACAACAATTCTCCAATCGCTTGAACAATTCAGTTGATCGATCAATCAATTCAACAATCCTCTTCTCCCTGTTAAACTGTCGATAGGGAGAAGAAGGAGGGGTAGTAGGAACGTGTCTGGATGACACGTTTCCTTATTTTATTATTAAAATAATAATAATAATAATAATTTAATAATAATTAAATCAAATTTAATTATTAATTTAAATAATACAAATTAAATATCATATATTTAATTTGGATTAAATCTCATTTAATCATATCACCCCTTTAACCTATAGTTTTAATGTACATCCAGTGCACATTAAATTTTAACCTATAGTTTTCAAATGTGAATCACATTCACATTTAATAAAATATTTGAACTCTTTCAACTATTCAATTCTCTCATATAATTTAATATGAATCATATTCATATTAAAGTTATAATAAATAGTTCCAAAACTATATATTATATCGTATCTAAATACATTAAATATATTCCCTTATGAATTTGAACATTTCAAATTCAAATGATCTAAGAACTCTTTACGAGCTAGAAGGTGGACCTAATGGACCTACAGATCAGAAGCTCCAACGATACGAGATTGCTCGGTTAATCTCATTAACTTCCGAATCAACATTTGTTAACAGCGGGAACACTCCACTAAAGCCCCACAGCTGCACTCTTATCACTGCAGATATATTTCTGTGTCCATGGATATTGACCAATTACAGCAAGTCAATCCTTCACGAATGTTCGTAACACCAGCTGGGTCAAATTACCGTTTTACCCCTGGGTTACATCTTGTACGTTAAGTACCAGTGCTCCTCTAATGAACAATTTGTTTGTGGTCCTACCAACAAACAGAGTCCCTCTCGAACCAATGAGAGGGTCGGGCCCTTTGTCCAAGTCCCAGAGACACCACTTAAGGGAACATTCCTCTACTTACCCTAGTAGGCGGGAAGGAGTGAATTCCATCTTGTTAAGTTAAGTTCCCAGCCGTTCACTCGGTCTTGTCCCCAAGAAGGTAGGCATATTGAGTCGATGAATCTGGCCACTCTCACCCATACTAGTCAAAGGACAATCCCTCGCGAACAGGAGTTCGTAACTTGCTCAGGATTGAGATCAAGTTGCCTAAGTCATCCTAGTGAAATAGAAACCTAACTAGTAAACGGAGTTACAGCTAGAGGTTACCATTTCGTGGTCCTGTCTTATGTAATCTCATTACATAGGATATCCCCACTCACATGTCATCTACATGAACACGTTAGGATCACTGTGTTTGCATCAAATACAAAGTGGGCCACATCCATAGTTTAACCAGGGTAAGGTACCCAAAACTTATCCCCTTACTATAGACCCTTTAGGTTGTATCTCGAACCGAGATCTTTTTTTGTACATTACATTCAGTTAAAGATTCATTTAACAGCCTTGGATGTTTAGTTTATTGGATTTAGGGTTTAAATAAAGGCAAACTCGTAGATAACGAACAATAACACTTCATTGAAATAATAACACTTTATTACATTAATTAGAACATAATTACAAACTACGAGTTTTAGGGCACAAATCCCAACAAACTCCGACTTGAACTAAAACTCTAGTGGGGTATAACATAATCTAAAACAATGGTTATAGAGATATAAATACAATAAACTAGGGCATCCATATACCCCATTACATATCTCCCTCTTGCCCTAGATTAGCCTATGTACATATCTCAGTAGACCTGCACTTTTCGGATGGCCTCGAACACTTTAGTTTGTGAGAGTCTTTGTAAATGGATCAACAATATTGTGCTCCTAAGCGATCTTCGTGACTGTCACATCTCCTCGTTGCACTATTTCTCGTATCAGGTGATACTTCCTCTCGATGTGCTTACCTTGCTTATGGTCATGCGAGGTTCCTTCGAATTAGCTCTTCGCACCACTTTGTTGTCACGCATATAAGGTGATGGGAGATTTTAGCCGCTTCACAAGCAATGACATACTCACCTCCATCGTGGAGTCGATGCATCATCTTGCTTGATGCTTCGCCATACTATAGCTCCCCGTTAAGGGTGAAAATCGATCCCGATGTGGATTTCGAGAATCCTTATCGATCCGAAAATCGAAATCGGTGTATCCAGTGAGATCAAATCCTTGCACCCATACACAAGCGTATAGTCCTCGTTCTCCTTAGATACTTGAGGATATTTTTAATCACATCCCAATGGTTTAACCTCGGATTGGATGGTACCTCACCGACTATTCCCACTTTGCATAACAAATGTCCGACTGCGTACAAACATAGCATACATTAAGCTACCTCTGCGCAGAGGCATAGGGAATATGTCTCATATTCTCAACTTCTTGAGGTGTCTTGGGACTCTGTTCCCTAGACAGATGAACTCCATGCCTGAAGGGTAATAAGCTCCTCTTGGAATTCTGCATCGAATATCTTGACAACATTTTTTCGATATAAGACGCTTGAGACAATGCTAGCGTTACGTTTCGCGATTCTCAAGATCTGAATCCCAAAACATATTGCGCCTCTCCCAAATCTTTCATTTGGAATTGGGTCACCACCAATTCTTTATGTCGATGGGTATCCTACATCGTTCCCAATGAGTAGGATATCATCCACATAAAGTACTAACAAAGCTACTTTGTCGTTGATGATCCTCTTGTAAACACAAGACTCATCAACGTTTTGGTCAAAGCCGTAAGACTTGATCGCAGTATCAAATCTTATATTCCAAGATCTTGACACTTGTTTCAACCCATAAATGGATCGATTGAGCTTGCAAACTTTTTGCTCCTGACCTTGGGCTACGAACCCTTCGGGCTGAGACATATAGATGCTCTCGTCAAGATTACCATTCAAAAAGGCAGTCTTGACGTCCATTTGCCAAATTTCATAATCATAAAATGCGTCTATGGACAAGAGTATCCTTATAGACTTCAGCATAGCAACAGGGGAAAAAGTTTCTTCATAGGCAACTCCTTCCTTTGGGTAAAACCCTTTGCTTACAAGTCTAGCCTTAAAGGTCCAGTACCTTTCCTTCAGATGCATCTCTCTTCTCTTATAGATCCATTTACACCCTATGGGTCTAACCCCTCAAAGTTGGTCTACAAGTTCCCATACTGAATTGAAGTCCATTGACTCCATTTCAAGGTCCATGGCTTTGATCCATTAGTCCTTGTCTACGTCATTCATTGCCTGTTTATAAGACAATGGATCTTCTTCGCCGTCATCAGGTATGACAACTTGAGTTTCAGCTAAACCCAAGTAGCGGTCAGGTTGGGAAACAACCCTCCCACTGGCATTCCCAACGATTGAGAAGGACGAGACTGACTTGAGGTGCTGGCTCTTCCATCAACTCTTGATGAAGGTCCAGCTTGATGAACAACTCTTGTTGGTTCATGTGTAGCTTCATTTAGTGCTAATTTACTACGCGATTTGTGGTTCCTCATGTGATCTTCCTCCAAGAACGTGGCGTTTGTCGATACAATCACCTTATTTTCTTGTGGGTCGTAGAAAAGACCACCTCTCGTTTCTTCGGGATAGCAACAAATTGGCACAATCTTGAACGAGGTTCAGTTTCTTTGGGTTTGTCACGAGCACGTGTGCTGGACAACCCCAGATCCTGAAGTGTTGTAAACTAGGTTTAGGCCCCTTCCAAAGTTAAAAAGGTGTTTCTGAAACACTTTTTGATGGAATACTGTTCAAGATTTGAACTGCAGTCTCTACTGCGTATCCCCAAAACGAGGCAGGCAACTGAGCATAACTCATCATAGAACGAACCATGTCCAACAAGGTTCTATTTCTTCTTTCTGACACACCATTTTGCTGAGGTGTATTAGGTGTTGAGAGTTGAGATTTAATTCCATGTTCTATCATATAGTCCTGGAATCTCAAATCCATATACTCTCCACCTCGATCGGATCGAAGTGTTTTAATGGTTTTCCCTAATGCATTCTCTACTTCAGCCTTATACTCTTTAAACTTTTCAAGAGCTTCAGACTTGTGATGCATTAGATATAGATAACCATACCTCGAATAATCATCTATGAAAGAGATGAAATATTCGTACCCTCCTCGAGCTTTGACATTCACTGGACCACAAAGATCCGAATGCACAAGTTCTAGGGGCTCTACGGCTCTATAACCTTTTCCAGTAAAAGGTCGCTTGGTCATTTTACCTTCCAAGCAAGACTCGCAAGCCGGTAAAGAATCATCTTCTAACTTGTTTAGAAATCCATTCTTAGATAGTCTCTCAATCCGGTTGAGATTAATGTGACCAAGTCTAAGATGCCATAGATAGGTATTATTATTTGGAGAAATTCTTTGCCTTTTATTTTGAGTACTAGCATTTTTAAACATCTCATGATTTAAAATTGCTTTGGTTTTATTCGGTTTCAGTACGTACAAGCCATTTTTCAATTTAGCAGAACAAATATTGACACCCTCTTTCAAAATGAACGCTTCATTAATTGAAAAAGAAATACAATAACCAAGTTCTATTAAACAAGAGATAGAAATTAAGTTCCTTTTAAGCTTAGGAACTATATACAGATGTTTTAATAAAAGAAATCTATCTCCGAAAAACAGCTTGGCATCTCCCATTGCATGAGCTGAGACGACGTATCCCGTTCCGACCATGAGCGTCATCTCACCCTCTTCGAGCTCTTTGAAGGAACTAGTTTCCTAAAATGAAGAGTAAACGTGATTAGTGGCTCCTAAATCAAATTATATTATTATTATAGTTTTAATGTACATCCAGTGCACATTAAATTTTAACCTATAGTTTTCAAATGTGAATCACATTCACATTTAATATAATATTTGAACTCTTTCAAATATTCAATTCTCTCATATAATTTTAATATGAATCATATTCACATTAAATTTATAATATATAGTTCCAAAACTATATATTATATCGTATCTAAATACATTAAATATATTCCCTAATGAGTTTGAACATTTCAAATTCAAATGATCTAAGAACCCTTTACGAGCTAGAAGGTGGACCTAATGGACCTACAGATCAGAAGCTCCAACGATACGAGATTGCTCTTGCTAATCTCATTAACCTCCCAATCAACATTCGTTAATCTGCGGAACACTCCACTAAAGTCCCACAACCGCACTCTTCTCACTGCAGATATATTTCTGTGTCCATGGATATTGACCAATAACAGCAAGTCAATCCTTCACGAATGTTCGTAACACCAGCTGTGTCAAATTACCGTTTTATCCCTGGGTTACACTTGTACCTTAAGTATCAATGCTCCTCTAATGAACAATTTGTTTGTGGTCCTACCAACAAACAGAGTCCCTCTCGGGCCAATGAGAGGGTCAGGCCCTTTGTTCAAGTCCCAGAGACACCACTTAAGGGAACATTCCTCTACTTACCCTAGTAGGCTGGAAGGAGTGAATTTCATCTTGCTAAGTTAAGTTCCCAGCCGCTCGCTCGGTCTTGTCTCCAAGAAGGTAGGCATATTGAGTCGACGAATCTGGCCACTCTCACCCATACTAGTCAAAGGACAATCCCTCGCGAACAGGAGTTCGTAACCTGCTCATGATTGAGATCAAGTTGCCTAGGTCATCCTAGTGAAATAGAAACCTAACTAGTCAACGGAGTTACAGCTAGAGATTACTATTTCATGGTCCGGTCTTATTCAATCTCATTACATAGGATATCCCCACTCACATGTCATCTACACGAACACGTTAGGATCACAGTGTTTGTATCAAATACAAAGTGGACCACATCCATAGTTTAACCAGGGTAAGGTACCCAAACCTTATCCCCAACTATAGACCCTTTAGGTCAGATCTCGAACCGAGATCCTTTTTATGTACATTACATTCAGCTTAAAGATTCATTTAACAGCCTTGGATGTTTAGTTTATTGGATTTAGTGTTTAAATAAAGGCAAACTCGTTGATAACGAACAATAACACTTTATTGAAATAATAACA
Organism: Trichosanthes cucumerina; assembly: GCA_036507285.1. Taxonomy (NCBI): domain Eukaryota; kingdom Viridiplantae; phylum Streptophyta; class Magnoliopsida; order Cucurbitales; family Cucurbitaceae; genus Trichosanthes; species Trichosanthes cucumerina. The sequence continues at coordinate 71,734,417 of CM071838.1, forward strand.
CTTTATTACATTAATAAGAACATAATTACAAACTACGAGTTTTTGGGCACAAATCCCAACATTGAGGTGCGTCTTGAGCAGGAATCTGAGGACATTCCTCAGTTAGTACGAACCGAAGGTCGTCAACAACAAAGATCGCATCCAGGTTTGACTTCCACGTAGTAAAGTTTTCACCAGTTAAACGTTCCTTTTTGAGTAAGGCTATATATGAGGACGACATGCTGAAAATCCAAAATAGTTCTTATTAGTTATGCGTTTTAACCCATTGTAAAAACCAATCAAATTTAGAAAAATTATTAAAGAACCCTAGTGTTTAAACTAAACCCACTGTTTAAATTAAACCTTTAATTTTGCAACGATACTTAAAAGGTTTAGAACAAAAGCCTCCGTCGGGCGGTCAGTCATTCCTCCCTTGAATTGAGACTTTCTGTGACGCCCGAGGAAGAGGGGTACATGGATGAACCGAGTCCACATCTGAATGAGAGGGATCCTGAGGATATGGAAGCATGGTGCCCGAGGAAAAGGGGTACATGCGAGTGACCATGAGGATATGAAAGTACAATTGAGAAAGGCTTAAAAGAATTGGTAGCTACTACTTATACCAACAAGGTGCACCTTCCTTTTCGGTGGCTCAATCATAGGAACTTCACAGTTAAGCGTGCTTGGCTTGGAGTAATTCTAAGTTGGGTGACCTCCTGGGAATTTTCCTAGGGAGATGTGAATGAGGACAAAACATGCTGAAAGGACCCCGTGTTGGTTTGTGGGGGCAGTGTCTTCACTCTTACAAGTAGTCATGAATGATATAGTGACGCAGCCAGGTCGCAGAGGATCTTGGGCCTGGGGCGTTACAAATGGTATCAGAGTGAAACCTCTCCAAGTAAGATGTGGTTCGGGGACGAACCAAGGCGAAAGCTGGTGGGCATGTGACGCCCGAGGAAGAGGGGTACATGAATGAACCGAGTTCAGTGCACATTAAATTTTAACCTATAGTTTTCAAATGTGAATTACATTCACATTTAATATAATATTTGAACTCTTTCAACTATTCAATTCTCTCATATAATTTAATATGAATCATATTCATATTAAAGTTATAATAAATAGTTCCAAAACTATATATTATATCGTATCTAAATACATTAAATATATTCCCTTATGAATTTGAACATTTCAAATTCAAATGATCTAAGAACCCTTTACGAGCTAGAAGGTGGACCTAATGGACCTACAAATCAGAAGCTCCAACGATACGAGATTGCTCTTGTTAATCTCATTAACCTCTCAATCAACATTCGTTAATCATGGAACACTCCACTAAAGTCCCACCGCCGCACTCTTTCTCACTGCAGAGATATATTTACGTGTCCACGGATATTGACCAATAACAAACAAGTCAAATCCTTCACGAATGTTCGTAACACCACCACCGGGTCAAATTACCGTTTTACCCCTGGGTTACATCTTGTACGTTAAGTACCAGTGCTACTCTAATGAACAATTTGTTTGTGGTCCTACCAACAAACAGAGTCCCTCTCGAGCCAATGAGAGGGTCGGGCCCTTTGTTTAAGTCCCGGAGACACCACTTAAGGGAACATTCCTCTACTTACCCTAGTAGGCGGGAAAGAGTGAATTCCATCTTGCTAAGTTAAGTTCCCAGCCGCTCACTCGGTCTTGTCCCCAAGAAGGTAGGCATATTGAGTTGGCGAATCCGCCACTCTCACCCATATTAGTCAAAGGACAATCCCTCATGAATGTGGAGTTCGTAAGTTGCAGATTGAGATCAAGTTGCCTAGGTCATCCTAGTGAAATAGAAACCTAACTAGTCAACGGAGTTACAGCTAGAGGTTACCTTTTCGTGGTCCGGTCTTATGTAACCTCATTACATAGGATATCCCCACTCACATGTCATCTACACGAACACGTTAGGATCACTGTGTTTGCATCAAATACAAAGTGGGCCACATCCATAGTTTAACCAGGGTAAGGTACCCAAACCTTATCCCCTTACTATAGACCCTTTAGGCTGTATCTCGAGCCGAGATCCTTTTTATGTACATTACTTTCAGTTAGAGATTCATTTAACAACCTTAGATGTTTAGTTTATTGGATTTAGGGTTTAAATAAAGGCAAACTCGTAGATAACGAACAATAACACTTTATTGAAATAATAACACTTTATTACATTAATTAGAACATAATTTAAAACTACGAGTTTTAGGGCACAAATCCCAACAGAGAATGTCTCGACGTAGTGGGAGGGATGTAAGACAACCCGACTGTTACATGGGTTTGACTGAAACTCAAGTCGTCAGACCTGATAATAGCGTTGAGGATCCATTGACCTATAAACAGGCAATGAATGATATAGATAGGGACCAGTGGATTAAAGCCATGGACCTTGAAATGGAGTCAATGTACTTCAATTCAGTCTGGGAACTTGTAGATCAACCATATGGTGAAAGACCTACCGGTTGTAAGTGGATCTATAAGAGGAAACGAGATCAAGCCGGTAAGGTGCAAACCTTTAAGGCTCGACTTGTGGCAAAGGGTTATACTCAAAGGGAAGGGGTGGACTATGAAGAAACCTTCTCCCCTGTTGGCATGCTTAAGTCCATTAGAATACTCTTGTCCATAGCCACATTTTATGACTATGAAATTTGGCAAATGGATGTCAAGACAACCTTTCTGAATGACAATCTTGAAGAGAGTATCTATATGGATCAACCAGAGAGGTTCATAATTCAGGATCAAGAGCAAAATGTTTGCAAGCTTAAACGATCCATCTATGGATTGAAACAAGCATCTAGATCCTGAAATATAAGATTTGATACTGCGATCAAATCTTATGGCTTTGAACAGAATATTGACGAGCCTTGTGTCTACAAGAAGATAGTCAATACTACTGTAGCTTTCTTAGTCTTATACGTAGATGATATCCTACTCATTGGGAATGATGCGGGATTCCTGACAGGCGTTAAGCAATGGCTAACGACCCGATTCCAAATGAAAGATTTGGGAGAGGCTCAGTTTGTCCTTGGAATCCAAATTGTTCGGAATCGCAAGAACAAAACGCTAGCACTGTCTCAGGCATCTTATATTGACAAGTTGTTGATTAGATATAAGATGTAGAATTCCAAGAAGGGTTCATTACCTTTCAGGCATGGAATTCATTTGTCTAAGGAACAGTGTCCTAAGAGACCTCAAGAAGTTGAGGATATGAGACGCATTCCCTTTGCATCTGCTGTCGGTAGTCTGATGTATGCCATGCTATGTACTCGACCCGACATATGCTACGCATGGGAATAGTCGTGAGATATCGCCTAATCCGAGGATATGATCACCGCATCGCTGCCGTTAAGAACATCCTCAAGTATCTTAAGATAACGAGGGACTATATGCTTGTGTATGGCGAAAAGGATTTGATCCTTGCAGGATACATTGACTCTGATTTTCAGACTGATGTAGATTCAAGGAAATCCACATCAGGATCAGTGTTCACTCTTAACGGAGGAGCTATAGTTTGGAGGAGTATAAAACAAGGTTGTATTGCTGACTCCACCATGGAGGTTTGAGCGTCGCCGCACTCATGAAGCGGCGAAGGGATCTTTGTATGGCTTAAGAAGTTCTTGACTGATTTGGAAGTTGTTCCAAATATGAATTTGCCTATCACCCTTTATTGTGATAATAGTGGTGCAGTGGCAAATTCTAAAGTACCTAGAAGCCATAAGCGTGGAAAGCTCATAGAGCGCAAATATCATCTCATCAGGGAGATTGTGCAACGAGGAGACGTGATCGTCACGCAGACCGCTTCGTAGCACAACATTGCTGATCCGTTTAGAAAGCCCTCACGACTAAAGTGTTTGAGGGACACCTAGAGAGTCTAGGACTACGGGTTGTATAGTAGGGCAGCTTTTCTTTGCTCAGCATGTTTTACCCCACAAACGTTTTGGTCCAAGTGGGAGGTTGTTGGGTTTTATGTCCTAAAACTCGTTGTTTTGTAAACTGAATGTATATTCTATTTCGCAATAAAGTTGTTATGGAAATTTATTCAGTAAAGGTGTTATTGAATATTGTGTATTATGTAACCTTAATCCAATAAAGAACCCTCGGCTATAGGATGAATACTTGAACTTTATGTGTGGCATAAAAGTGGATCAAGTTCAAGTTATAGCCAGAACAGTCTATAGTATAAGGATAGGGCTGGGTACCTTATCTTGGGGACACTATAGACGCGACCCACTTTGTAGAGTACAAACGATGTGATCCTAAATCGTTCATGTAGAGACATGCGAGTGGGGGCGTCCTATGCAATGAGTTTGCATAAGACATGACTTTGAAATAGTCATTTAAACTTTATAACTCAGTTTACTGTCTTAACTGACTATATTCATACGATGACCTAGGTAACTCGATCTTAATCCTGAGCGTTCTATGAACTCCTGTTTATTCGGATTATCCTAAGATTTGCATGGGTGAGAGTGGCCCGAGACTGTCGACTCAATATGCCTCCCATTTCAGGGATAAAATCTGGTAGATAGCTGGGAACATAGTTCTGCAAGATGGAATTCGCTCCTACTCGCTTTAGGGATTAGTAGAGAGGTTGTTCCCTTAAATGTTGACTCCGGGTCTTGAACAATGGGCCCACCCCTCTCATTGGCCCGAGAGGGATTCGGTTTGCTGGTTTGACCACAAACCAATTGTTCATTAGAGGATCAGTGGTACTTAAGGAACAAGAGGTAATTATAGGGGTAAAATGGTAATTTTGACCCAGCTGTAATTACGAACGACCTGTGAAGGATCGACTTACTAATCATGGTTATATCGAGTGGACAGAAATATATCTACAGTGAGGAGAGTACAACCAGTACTGGGCTTTAGTGAGTGCCCCGGTGGTTAACGAATGTTGATTAGCTAGGCTAAAGAGTTTGGTCGGTTAATCTCGTATCGTTGGAGCCCATGATGTGTAGGTCCATTAGGTCGTCACTAGCTCAGACTAAGGCTTGTAACTTTTTGAGAGAAAAGAATTTGAATTGTTCAAATTCGATTTTGGGAGAAATCGTTAACTATATGTGATATATTTAACGAGTCATAACTTAATTATGAATTAAACTATGATTAAAAAGAGGTGGATATATTTAAATATGATTTAAATATTGCATCGGTTTATAGCATGAATAAGGATTCATGTTCGAAAAATCGATCGGGATCGAGAAATTTATTTAATTTAATATTTGATATTAAATTAAATTAAAAATTAATTAATTAAATTTATTTTAATTTAAAATTAATTTAATATTTATTTTTGAATAAAAATTAAATGAAAATTAGTGAATTTTCATGGATTTTCAATAAAATCCAAAGTGCAACTTGCCCAATCCCTCTAATCTTCAAAATTGGCCAAAATTGGCCACCTCCGCCTCAATCCATCCTCATCACTGTTGAGATGTCACTCTTGAAGGGAATGAAAATCCCCGCGCAGCGGAAGACGATCGAATCGTCATGGTATCATTATGCAACTTGTATTTGTCAAAATTGATCTAACACTAGATCTAGGCTAAACATGCTGAAAGGAAAGGAAAAACAGTAAGATAATGCAACTTACTTGTTGAAGACCCTCTTCAATAACTCCTTTCCAGAAAATCACGAATCCTTCGCGCTTCTCAACGATCGCTTCTCTCGTACAAAACAAACACCACCAACGGCCTTCTCGGTTGTTCTTCCTTAGGAAGAAGGAAAGTGGTGGGACTTTTAGCTTTGGAAAGGGAGGAGAATTGAGAGAAAAGGCATGAGAGAGAATTCCATTCTTTTGGTTGAAATTCCAAAAATGAGAGAATGAGATCCATTCTTTCTTGCAAGAATGGTTTATATAGTGGAATTGATGGAGTTAAAATCTCCACATAATTACCACTTTACCACAACCATAGATTATGCAAATCTCATTTGCATAACCACATAATATAAGATATCTCATATCTCATATTGCAAATCTCATTTGCAATAATTGTGGATTAATTAAATTGGATCACATCCAATTTAATTTCTCTAAATTAATTTCTCCAATTAGCCCTAATTCAACAATTAGGCTAACCTATAGTTTATTATGAATCTCATTCACATTAAACTATATATTATATCATTCATATCTCATATAAATGACATAAATGCCCTTAAAGAGAAATTGAACACTTCAATTTCATACCAAAACATTAACCCTTCTTTTAACCTAGATTGAGCCAATCGAGGGACCTAATGGACCTACAGTGACGAGTTCCAATGATCCGAGATTAACCTGTCAAACTCTTTGACCCGGTTAACTAACATTCATTAGTTACGATAACACTCCACTATAGCCCGTAGCTGCACTCCCGGTCGAGAGAATATTACGTGTCCACCGATATAACCAATGCCCATGAGTCGACCCTTCACGTTGTTGTTCAGAGACACGGTTGGGTCAAATTACCGCTTTACCCCTGTGTCTACCTCTTGTTCCTTAAGTCCCCACTGCTCCTCTAATGAACAACATATTGTGATGGTCCAACCATACACAACACCCTTCTCGTGCCACTGAGAAGGTGGGCGCCCGTTGTCCAAGCCCTGGAGGCAGCACTTAAGGGAACAACCCCTCTAGTTTCCCAAAAGGCGGGAATGAGTGAATTCCATCTCGCGTAGTTAAGTTCCAAGCTCCCTACTTGGTCCTGTTCCTGAGAAGATAGACATATTGGGCGAGTAACTGTCACTACCCTCACCCGTACTAGTTAAAGGACAGACCCCCCTGATAGCACACAAAATGTGCTATCCTTAGGATTAATTATTGCTAGTTTTATGATGATTTCAGGGCTTTTACATGGTTAATTTATTCAATTTAAGGTTAAAAGCTTAAACGGAGCTATTGGAGACAATTTGGATCACTCGGGATCAAAACGAGGCTATTTGGAGCTAAAGATAACATCAATTGGAAGAAAAAGAACCAATCCAAGCATGATGACCAGAGGTGATGACGTTGCAACGCCATGCTTTCTGTTTAAAGGATTTGAAGACTTCAGGCGATAGCGTTGCAACGCTATCTCGATAAGAAGCCTCGCGTGAGAAGCCACACATAGGGCGTTGCAACGCTGCCTTGCACCGTCGCAACGTCATATCGACAAGGAGGGCCCGCGTTAGGGTAGCGACGTTGCAAAGCTGCCCTCAGCGTTGCAACGCCATCGATTATTTCCTTAATTGCCAGCCGCCTAGGGCACAACATTGCAACGCTGTGCCGATAATGCCTATAAATATAACATTATACAATTGTGTAAGGGAGCCGAATTTGGTAGAGTTTTGCCCTAATTTCGAAATACACTTTGTAAGAAGAGAGAAAAGAGTGATTTTGGGAGCCAAAGCATTCGTGGAGGTACGAGATCGAAGACGGGAGCTCGGAGACGAAGGACCGACATCGACACATAAGTTTAATTTCCTTTTTCTTTCAATTTGTAATAGCGTTCTAAGACATTTTCTACTTGTTTAGTTTGATTTTCATGTGATTTAAAGTAGCTAAACATTGTACTTAAGATTTGATTTACTTGTTATGACTTTCTAGCTATGTATTAAAGCATGTTTTGTTCTTATTTTTGACAATTAGTTCTTAACTTCTTAATTTGTTGATTTAAGTGGACTCGAGAGATAAAACTTGAATTAGAGCAAAATTGTCAAAACCCTTAGAATTCTTGCATGAGAATGACTCAGAAATCTTAGGGAAACACATAAAGAAGTTGCTTAATGCCATGCATGTTGTAGGTTCATATGGAGACTATGCGTTTATTGCCTGTGTGAGGTTCACTAAGAATAGAGAGATTTTCTTGAGTATTTTACTTCTTGTTTATAGTTTCATCTCATTGGTTCAATGCATGTGTTAGTTAGGTCTTTAACTTGTAAAATCACTTCCCACCATTCTATCCATTCGTGTCTCCACATGTTTGTTTGTTTGCTTGTTTTTAATTTCAAATCAACTATCCATGTTATGTTTCTTTAGCTAAAATTGAGAATTAGTACCTTAGTAATTAATTAATCTAGAAACCCATTCCCGAAGACGATACTTGGACTCATAAATCACTATACCAAAATTTGACCCGTACACTGCGGTATTGCAATATTATAAATATTACGCAACACCCGCAGACAGGAGTCCGTAACACGCTCAGGATTCAGATCGAGTCACTAATGGTCATCTACGAAGTTATTAGTCCTTACTGTCAACGGTGTTACATCAGTAGGTCTAATAATTCACGGTCCGGTCTTGTACAATCTCATTGCACAGAATGCCCCCACTCGCATGTCAACCACATGAACGAAGTCGATCACCTCGTTTGTATCTAATACAAAGCAGGCCGTATCCACAGGTGTATCCGGATTAGGGGTCTCCAACCCTATCCATATACTGTAGACCGTTCGGGTCATTAACTCGAACGTGATTTTCCCTGTGTGTCCACTACACACCGTTCAAGTTCTAGTTCTCTCATAAATTCAATGACCCTGGACATTAGTTTATTGGAAAAGTTTTCTAAATATTGCGAGACACAAAGTGATGAAATGAATAACCCTTATTAATTTCAAACAATATATTACAAACACGAGATTAGGACAAAAATCCCAACAAACTCCCACTTGGACTATGCTAGTGGAGAAAATACATTTCTGAAATGTACATAAATTACACTGAAGTAATACAATAAACTAGGGCATTGAATACCTGTTGCATATAATATTATTGCAATACCGCAGTGTACGGGTCAAGTTTTAGTATAGTGATTTATGAGTCCAAGTATCGTCCTCGGGAATGAGTTTCTAGATTAATTAAGTACTAAGATACTAATTCTCAAATTTAGTTAAAACAACAAAACATGGATAGGTGTTTGACTAATACGACAACCAAACAAACAAACATGTGGAGACCTCTCGGTTCTTAGTGAGCATCACACATGCAATAGAATTCATAGTCTGCATACGAACCTACAACATGCATGGCATTAAGTAACTTCTTTAAGTGTTTCCCTAAGAATTCTAGGTCACTCGTGCTGCACTACTACTAAGGGTTTTGACAATTTTGCTCTAATTCAAGTTTTATCTCTCGAGTCCACTTGAATCAACGAATTACGAAGTGCAGAGAGAATGGCCAAAAATAAGAACAAAACATGCTTCAATAAATTGTAATAAAGTCATAACAAATAAATCAAATCCTACTACAATGTTTAGCTACTCTAAATCACATGAAAAACAAACTAAACAAGTAGAAAACGTCTTAGAACGCTATTACAAATTGAAAGAAAGAGAAATAAACTTAGGTATCGATGCTGGTCCTTCGTCTCCGAGCTCCCGTCTTCGATCTCGAACCTCCACGAATGCTTTGGTTCCCAAAATCACTCTTTTCTCTCTTCTTACAAGGTGTATTTCGAATTTAGGGCTAAACTCTACCAAATTGTGCTCTCCATTGCAAGAATCATAATGTTGTATTTATAGGCATCAATGGGGCGTTACCCTAACGCTAGGGGGACGCCGGACGGCAGCGTGCAACGCTGTACCCTAAACGCGTGGTAAATATGGAAACTATCGGCAGCGTTGCAACGCTTCTACCTTAACTCGCGCACCCCTATCGATCTGGCGTTGCGACGCTGCAAGGCAGCGTTGCAACGCCCTCTGTGCGGCTCTCATGCGTGGCTTCTCATCGAGATAGCGTTGCAACGCCCTAAGGCAGCTTTGCAACGCTATCGCCTGGAGTCTTAAAGCCTTTAAACAGCAAGCTTGGCGTTGCAACGCCATCACCTCGGGTCATCATGCTTGGATTGGTTCTTTTTCTTCCAATTGATGTTATCTTTAGTTCCAAATAGCCCCGTTTTGATCCCTAGTGATCCAAATTGTCTCCAAGAGCTCCGTTTAAGCTTGTCACCTGAAATTGAGTGAATTAAACACGTAAAAACCCTGAAATCATCATAAAACTAGCAATACTTAAGCCTAAGGATAGCACATTTTGTGTGCTATCAAACACCCCCAAACTTAAACTTTTGCTAGTCCCGAGCAAAAACAGAGTTAAACATTAGATTTTTCTTAAACATACATTTGATTTAAGCCTCAAAGATTTAAGAGAAAATTTTGCAATCACAAGAAGCACTTAAACATAACACTTCAACAAGTAATTTAAAACTTTTTCCAAGTGTTCCTACGTGTGTGTGTGATTAGCTTATGTTCCCTTCATTTTTACTAAGCCCGGATCAACTTTATTAGGTTCTCCATTCAACTTCCCCCTACACTGGTCTTAATTACTAATCTTTGAGCCTCTCCATATTCAAGAAATAAAGAACTTTACTCAGCACTTAATCACTCTTTTGATGCCACTTTTTCTATCTTTTTTTTTTGTGCAAGGACACTAGCTTTCACACATCCACTACAGGGACCCTTACCCAGAGCACTCGCTCAATGAGTGGCCTATCTGATCACAGTGAAGGTAGCTCTTTTTGTCCTCACGATTTTTTTTTTCAGAAAAAAAAAACAAAAACAAAAACAAACTATTTCACATATTATACAGATAATGTACTTCATATTGTCATTCACCCTATCCTGCAGTTTAACTCTCAAATCAGTTCTCAGACCTATCGAGGTGACATCAAACTTCTAAACCTAATAACTTTGTTCTAAGCATTTCAAAACTACAGGAACACAGGCTATGTGCATATAATGTAGGAAAAACTCAAGAAAATTTTAAATTAACTCAAATTCATGTCATGCTTTCAGGTTTCAGCAGAATCACAAAGATTTTCAATTATATCTCATCCTAGGCTATCATACTCATACTTATGTAAAAGATCAACCAACAATTCAGCATATACTCAGGACAGTCACAACAAATAAACAGAAATAAACACATCCCACCCCCAAACTTAAACTAAACATTGTCTCCAATGTTTGTAGAAATAAGCATGAGGTAAGTATAAGGGTAAAAGTGAACGATACTATCCTGGGTGATGGAGATCTTTCTGAGTTCCTTGGATAGCCAAAGCATGTGTGTTGGAGTTGCTCTGAATGAGAGCATGGATTTCAACGAAGAAGGGCATCTCCAAAATCTACGAAGTAAAACAACAACTAACTAAGAATTGAAAAACAACAAAAATAACTAAAGCAAGCTAAAGATAGGAAAACAAAAGTAAGTAAAGCTTGGGTTGCTGATGCGAAAATATCGAGTGCCCTAAACTAATGCAAATTAGAATAAAATCCCGACACTTTTACGACGTGCAAGTATACACGGTCGAGAGCAGCAAGTGATAAGTTAAAAGTATCGATCCCACGAGGACTAGTTAGACCTAAATGGATGAGTGTCCTAACAAATTTTTCCTTATTTTAGTGCAATGCATGGGTGTGCAATTTCCTATAGTAGATAAACAGATGTGATAAGTAAGACAAGATAAGACTAGACTCAAGAAAATAAGTAAATTTAAATGCGGGGAGAGGAGAATGCAAACAAGAAGATAGATACAAGAGATGAGATTTGTAATGAAAAAATAAGCTCTCAAGTTAGGTTAGAGTTCTAATGTTCAATTGGAATAAATTTTTAGTGATGCCTTGAATTTACCTACGCATGCATTCAAATGATTCTTTCCAAAATCACTAAGTTTTAAAACCTACAATTTCCCAATTGTGATCTAAATTATGCCCATGATTTTAGGTTCTAGGTGGGTTAATTATCCCTAATCAACTCAATAATCCTAGAATGAAATTTTAGTTTTCTAATTCATTAGCTTTCCCAAGTTTATGAATTATAGAGAAGTTAAAAGGCCAATTTTAATTCTCATGCAACGTTAAATTCAATAAAATTTCATAAATTCAATCAATGGCATCAACCATAAATTTAATCCAAAATTACATTAAAACAACCTTAACCCTTTCTTAAGAAAATTTAGTTCATGTAAATCAACTCACACATCTCTAATTTATGCATGCTTGTGTTGTTTAATAAATTCAAATATGTGCTGTAACAATGTCACAAAACAACCCAAATTAATCACAAATTCAGCCCAAAAACAGTCATGAATTTAGCCTAAAACAGTGAGTCAAAAGAGGACAATAAACGCTCAAAATTGGAGTAACAACAAGCCAAAATAATTAGGGAATAGGAGAAGTTTACAGGAGGCAATTGACATGTGTTTTGCTTCAACAAAACGCCAAGATCCTGCAGAATGGCAGCAGGAAATAGCAGCAGGTTTCAGTATTCTGTAGCTTCTGTCCGATATCAATATCTAATGAACTGGAGCTCTATATGATGATCCAACCGTTGAAAACTACGGTCTATGAGTCCCCAACACACTGACAAAATTTCAGCACAATCCAACGGTTCAAACTCCAGAAAACGACAACTTTGTGACTGTCGTCTGTGAAAAACCGAACGACAGTGGACGTTCAATGTGACAGCGATATCTGACACCCCAAAGCTCCAAATGAAGATCCAACCGTTCAAAATGCAGCTCTATGAGTCCTTAATAGGCTCACAAAATTGTAGCAAAATCCAACGGTTGGATAGCCGGAAATCGCAAACTTAGTGAACGACGTCTATAAAAACCGAACTGCACATGCTCTCGATTTTGCTTCAAAGAAAGATGGGCAAATCACGCCAGTGGACAAACCCCTACTCTCGGCTTTGCTTCAGCAAATATAGGTTGATTCCGCAGATGGCCAACCCTCTACTCCACAGTTTGCTTCAGCAATGCCTCCCTCTCGTGATTTCTTCTTCGCACCCAATTGCTTCAAAGAAATAGCACCTCTACCGCCAAGTACAACTACACTTTGCTTCAAAGAAAAAAAAGCTTCTTCATGGATGTGTGCAAGAACATTTGCTACAAAGAAAGGGTCAGATTTTTCCTTCCAACGCACGCCCTTTGCTTCAAAGCAATCTCACGAGTTCTTTTTCTCCCTCTCGATCTCTTCCTCTTGTCACAACTCCAACTCCACTTTTACACTTGTAAACCCTAGCCTCTTTATATAAGATGGTGTTGCCTAATTCCATAAATTACAAAAATGCCCTTAGGGGTAGAAAGACCATCTTACCCTTCTCTAAAATGCCCTTAGGGACTCTTGTAAATTTTTATACTCTCCTCACATTACGTAAAAATCCCAAATAAATATATGAAGTCAATTATAAATCAAAATACGCAAGGATTTTTGGAGTTAAGAAAATCTCAAATTTTGGTCTTTAATTAATCATTAGCTTGTTTTCCTAAATTTCTTGAATTAAAGCACAAAAACATCAAAATTAATTCTTTTACACCTAATGCTTAAATTCAAGATTTCAAAGCTAACACACGTTATTTAGGGATAAAATAACATGAGGATCACTAAATTAAATGCAATTCAAGTGGATTAAACACTAAAATTTTAGTAAAATAACTCACTTATGGTGAGTTATCGCTTTACCTCCCAAAAAGCGCTTTCTTTAACGTCTTTAGCTAGACTGTACTTTCTCTCAAGGTGTTTCTTTCCTTGCTTGCTTGCGATGCACGGAGTGATGTGTTCATTTGGCCAATCTGGTCTCTATATTTTTATTGCGGCTCCATGACTCGGTCACAATACCGATAGATCGGTGATCGCATTCTCCACCGGTTGGACCGACTTCGATTCAAATATGAAGGAGTGCAATGTGTCTTCCATTGATGGTTTCCTCTCGATGTAGAAGCATGCCCCTGTAGGGGATTCAACACATTTTTGTTGTTAGCATAGGAAAAATTTTCATGATACCTCAAACTGGATTGTAATGTGTTGGGAGGTTATTCTGATTCTAGTTCCTCCATGGTTGTTGCTCCTGTTGTTCGTAGTTCAATTGCTCCATAGTGGATTCTCTATTGGGTGGGGAGCATTGAGAGGACATCCTGCTTTGTGGTTTTCTGCAAAATTATTCAGGCATGAGTGAGAGATTCCATATGAGATCTAAGAGAAGTTACCTCATCCAGCTTGATACAATCCAACATCATCGCTTAGATCTGTCATTGTCTCAGAAGCCACCGTAGTGGGGCGATTGACATTTTCTCAAGGAGGGCACGTGCTTCGCACGCTCTTTGCCATGAAAGCCCTCCAAAGAAGAGCATCCGAATGGTCCTGGTCTTACCTTCCACCCATTATAAAACAAATTGCACTGGAGCCACCTGGGTAGCCATGTTGTGGGCACCTCTTGAGCAAGTCCTTGTACCTTTCCCGGCCCTCAAATAATCGCTCTCTCTCTCTCTTGCTTTGCTGAATATTCCTATCTCAGTCCTTAACTTTGCAGCTTTAACAGGTGGAAAGAATTTGGTCATGAAGGCTTGGGCCAACTCCTCCCAGGAAGTGATACTCTCTGAGGGAAGGGACCCTAGCCATTCTTTGTGTTGCGTAAAATTATATTGCAATACCGCAAGTGTACGGGTCAAGTTTTAGTATAATGATTTATGAGTCCAAGTATCGTCCTCGGGAATGGGTTTCTAGATTAATTAATTATTAAGGTACTAATTCTCGATTTTAGCTAAAGAAACATAACATGGATAGTTGGTTGAAGTAAATACAAACAAACGAACAAACATGTGGAGACACAAATTGATAGAATTAAAGGAAGTGATTTTATAAGTTAAAGACCTAACTAGCACATGCATTGAATCAATGAGATGAAATTATAAACAAGAAGTGAAATACTCAAGAAAATCTCTCGATTCTTAGTGAGCCTCACACATGCAATAAACTCATAGTCTCCATATGAACCTACAACATTTTGTGTGCTATCAAACACCCCCAAACTTAGACTTTTGCTAGTCCCGAGCAAAAACAGAGTTAAACATTAGATTGTTCTTAAACATACATGTGATTCAAGCCTCAAAGATTTAAGAGAATATTTTGCAATCACAGGAAACACTTAAACATAACACTTCAACAAGTAATTTAAAACTTTTCCTAAGTGTTCCTACGTGTGTGTGTGGTTAGCCTATGTTCCCTTCATTTTTACTAAGCCCGGATAAACTTTATTAGGTTCTCCATTCAACTTCCCCCTACACTGGTCTTAGTTACTAATCTTTGAGCCTCTCCACATTTCGTAAAAAAACAACTTTACTCAAAGACTTAATCACTCTTTTGATGCCACTTTTTTCTATTTTTTTTTTTTGCAAGGACACTAGCTTTCACACATCCACTGCAGGACCCTTACCTGCAGCACTCGCTCAATGAGTGGCCTAACCGATCACGGTGAAGGTAGCTCTTTTTGTCCTCACGATTTTTTTTTTTTTTTTTTTAAAAGACAACAAAAATAAACTTTTTCACATAATGCACATATTATATAGATCATGCACTTCATATTGTCATTCACCCTATCCTGCAGCTTAACTCTCAAATCGGTTCTCGGACCTATCGAGGTGACATCAAACTTCTAAACCTAATAATTTTGTTCTAAGCATTTCAAAACTACAGGAATACAGGCTATGTGCATAATATTGCAGGAAAAACTCAAGAAAAATTTTAAATTAACTCAAATTCATGTCATGCTTTCTGTGTTTCAAAGAGAATCACAAAGATTTTCAATTATATCTCATCCTAGGCTATCATACTCATACTTATGTAAAAGATCAGCCAACAATTCAACACATACTCAGGACAGTCACAACAAATAAACACAATCCCACCCCCAAACTTAAACTAAATATTATCCCCAATGTTTGTAGAAATAAGCATGAGGTAAGTATAAGGGTAGAAGTGAACGATACTGTCCTGGGTGATGGAGATCTTTCTGAGTTCCTTGGATAACCAAAGCATGTGTGTTGGAGTTCCTCTGAATGGGAGCATGGATTTCAACGAAGAAGGACATCTCCACAACCTACGAAGTAAAACAACAACTAACTAAGAGTTGAAAAACAACAAAAAAAAAAACAACTAAAGCAAGCTAAAGACAGGAAAACAAAAGTAAGTAAAACTTGGGTTGCCTCCCAAGAAGCGCTTTGTTTAACGTCTTTAGCTAGACTGTACTCCCTCAAGATTGGCGTCAAGGCACGTAAAACTGCTCATATTTCTTCGGGCCTTTCTTGCTTGAATCTATATAGCCATCTAAGTCTAAAAGGCTATCTTCTTTCTCTTGGGCACCTGACAGAAAATTATTTTTGGTATTTTTGTTTAACAACACAGAAGAACATAAATTAAAGCAAGACTCGTGAGTGGAGGACAAATGGTTATCAAAACTAAGGGGATTTTCTGGGGATAAAGGGAAAGAAGACTTCTCAGCCTCTAACTCTATCAGCTGGATCTCTCCTGTGGAACTAAGTGTATCACCAGTGTCCTCCTCACTAACCTGATCATGGTGTGCCTCAGTTTCCCCAAACTATCCTCACTAACATCTAAACAAATCCTCCTAGGTGGCATCTCCTGAGTGGTAAGGAATATAAATTGTTCCTGTAAGGTCTTAAGGGAAACTACTAATTGATTAAGATACTGGGATCTATCCTGCACTATTTCCCAAAGTCTTACCACCTCAGCTTCTAACCTATCCAACCTTTCGAATTCATCATGAACCAAATTTTTAATTTTCAATTCTAAGGTACATTCCATCAATTGGTCCACAAGAGAAGATTTTTCAAGGGGTTGGTTAAGGTATGAAAAACTATGGTTCCAAGTGCCTAAATAACTACCCTCATGTGAATTTTCATATATGTCAGGTACAGAATGGTAAAAATTAGACACATGGTATTCAGAAAAATCATGATGCACAAAACTAGGGTCCTGAGAGGAGTAATAGAATGATGGAGAAAAGTCATGCAAAGTCATGCTTGAAAAATTACTAATTCATACAAGACTTCTACACAATAGCAACACAACCAAAAAACAGGGGACAAAGACTCAAAAACACACAAAACTAAAATAACACAAATAGAGAAACAAACAATCACACAAAACAATTAAGGAAAGACAAACAAACAAGCTTTAGTCTAAAATTTCAAATTTTCTCCTAATATTAATTAATCTAAATAATCGCCATTCCCCGGCAACGGCGCCAAAAACTTGTTGCGTAAAATTATATTGCAATACCGCAAGTGTACGGGTCAAGTTTTAGTATAGTGATTTATGAGTCCAAGTATCGTCCTCGGAAATGGGTTTCTAGATTAATTAATTATTAAGGTACTAATTCTCGATTTTAGCTAAAGAAACATAACATGGATAGTTGGTTGAAGTAAATACAAACAAACGAACAAACATGTGGAGACACAAATTGATAGAATTAAAGGAAGTGATTTTACAAGTTAAAGACCTAACTAGCACATGCATTGAATCAATGAGATGAAATTATAAACAAGAAGTGAAATACTCAAGAAAATCTCTCGATTCTTAGTGAGCCTCACACATGCAATAAACTCATAGTGTCCATATGAACCTATAACATGCATGGCATTAAGCAACTTCTTTATGTGTTTCCCTAAGATTTCTAGGTCACTCTCGTGCCAGACTTCCAAGGGTTTTGACAATTTTGCTCAAATTCAAGCTTTATCTCTCGAGTCCACTTAAATCAACAAATTAAAAAGTAAAGAACGAATTGCCAAAAATAACGACATAACATGCTTCAATACATCAAAAGAAAGTCATAACAAGTAAATCAAGTCCTACTACGATGTTTAGCTACTCTAAATCACATGAAAAACAAACTAAACAAGTAGAAAACGTCTTAGAACGCTATTACAAATTGAAAGAAAGAGAAATAAACTTAGGTGTCGATGCCGGTCCTTCGTCTCCGAGCTCCCGTCTTCGATCTCGAACCTCCACGAATGCTTTGGCTCCCAAAATCACTCTTTTCTCTCTTCTTACAAGGTGTATTTCGAATTTAGGGCAAAACTCTACCAAATTGTGCTCTCTTTTTCAAGAATCATAAGGTTGTATTTATAGGCATCAATGGGGCGTTACAATGCAACGCTGTACTCTGGCGGTACCGCGATATGGAAATAATCGATGGCGTTGTAACGTCAAGGCGGCGCGCAAGCAACATCGCTACCCTAACGCGCGCGCGCTCCTTGTCGAAATGGCGCTGCGACGCCGCGAGGCGCCGCGTTACGCGCCCATGTGCGCTTTCTCGCGCGCGTGGCTTTTATCGAGATAGCGCTGCAACGCCCCTAAGGCAGTGTTGCAACGCTATCGCCTGGAGTCTTCAAAGCCTTTAAACAACAAGTATGGCGTTGCAACGCTCTGCATGGCGTTGCAACGCTCTGCATGGCGTTGCAACGCCATCACCTCGGGTCATCATGCTTGGATTGATTCTTTTTCTTCCAATTGATGTTCTCTTTTGCTCCAAATAGTCCCGTTTTGATCCTGAGTGATCCAAATTGTCTCCAATAGCTCCGTTTAATCTCTTAACCTGAAATTGAATAAATTAACCACGTAAAAACCCTAAAATCATCATAAAACTAGCAATAATTAAGCCTAAAGATAGCACATTTTGTGTGCTATCACTTTGGCTCTACCCTGCAAAGAGAAAGGAAAGAGACGTAAGCGAATACTATCAGCAGAGATACCATTCATTTTAAATGTACCACAGATTTCCAAAAAATTTTGAAGATGAGAGTTAGGATCTTCTGTGGCTAGGCCTCTGAAAGCAACTTCCCTAACCATTTGTATCAGCCCTGTTTTCAGTTCAAAGTTATTAGCATTGATAGAGGCATGGACTATTCCAGCCTGCTCAGAATTAAACACAGGTTGGAAATACTCCCTGATAGGTTTAGGGTTGTTGATGAGCTCCCGATCACCCATCTCCGAGGTTCTCGCTCTTCCTTCCCTTAGAGTCTCCTACAGTCCTTTCAATCTCGTGGATCAAAAGGGTGCAAGTCTCATGATTCTCCCTTGGGCATACACTGAGGAACAAAAAGAAAGAAATTAGATAAGAAAGAAAAACACAAACAACTAGAAAATAAAATAGAAAATGAAGACATAAAACATAAAACTTGGGTTGCCTCCCAAGAAGCGCTTTTTTTAACGTCTTTAGCTAGACGGTGACTTATCGGGGCACATAAAATTGCTCATATTTCTCTCTCCCTTCTTGCTTGAATCAATGTAGCCTCTAAGTCTAAAAGGCTATCTTGCTTTTCATGGGCACCAGAGACATAATTATTTTTGGTATTTTTGTTTAAATAAATGAAAGAACTGAAATCAAAACAAGACTCGTGGAGTGAAAGACCACCGGTTATAAAAATAAAGGAAATCTCTCGGGGATAAAAGAAAAGAAGACTTCTCGACCTCTAACTCTATCACTTGGATCTCCCCGTGGAACTAAGTGTATCACCGATGTCTTCCTCACTAACCCGATATGGTGTGCCTCGGTCTCCCCCAAACTATCTTCAGTAACATCTAAACAAACCCTACTAGGTGGCATCTCCTGTGTGGTAAGGATAAGAAATTGCTCCTGTAAGGCATTAAGGGAAACTACTAGCTGGTTAAGATATTGAGCTTTATCCTGTACTATTTCCCAAAGTCCTACCACCTCAGTTTCTAACCTATCCAACCTCTCTAATTCACTATGGATCAAAATTTTCAATTTCAATTCCAATGTGTATTCAGCCAATTGGTCCATCAGAGAAGATTTTTCTAAGGGTTGGTTAAGGTACGAAAAATTCAGTTTCACGTGCCTAAATAACTACCCTCATGTGAATTTTCATATATGTCAGTGCATGAATGGTAAAAATTAGACACATGGTATTCTGAAAAAAAATCATGATGCACAAAACTAGGGTCCTGAGAGGGACAATAGAATGGTGGAAACTCAAAATTATGCAAAGTCATACTTGAAAAATCAGTAATTTCACAGCAAAACTTCACACGATATCAACACAACCAAAACAGGAAACAAAGACTCAAAAACACACAAAACTAAGATAACACAAATAAGGAAACAAACAATCACACAACATAATTAAGGAAAGACAAACAAACAAGCTTTAGTAATCGCCATTCCCCGGCAACGGCGCCAAAAACTTGTTGCGTAAAATAATATTGCAATACCGCAGTGTACGGGTCAAGTTTTAGTATAGTGATTTATGAGTCCAAGTATCGTCCTCAGGAATGGGTTTCTAGATTAATTAAGTACTAAGATACTAATTCTCAAATTTAGCTAAAGCAACAAAACATGGATAGGTGTTTGACTAATAAGACAACCAAACAAACAAACATGTGGAGACACGAATTGATAGAATTAAAGGAAGTGATTTTACAAGTTAATAACCTAATTACACATGCATTGACCTGATGAGATGAATTTATAAACAAGAAGTAAATTACTCAAGAAAACCTCTCGGGTCTCAGTGAGCCTCACACATGCAATAGAATTCATAGTCTCCATACGAACCTACAACATGCATGGCATTAAGTAACTTCTTTCTAAGAATTCTAGGTCACTCTCGTGCCAGACTACTAAGGGTTTTGACAATTTTGCTCTAATTCAAGTTTTATCTCTCGAGTCCACTTGAATCAACGAATTAAGAAGTGCAGAGAGAATGGCCAAAAATAAGAACAAAACATGCTTCAATTGTAATAAAGTCATAACAAATAAATCAAATCCTACTACAATGTTTAGCTACTCTAAATCACATGAAAAACAAACTAAACAAGTAGAAAACGTCTTAGAACGCTATTACAAATTGAAAGAAAGAGAAATAAACTTAGGTGTCGATGCCGGTCCTTCGCCTCCGAGCTCCCGTCTTTGATCTCGAACCTCCACGAATGCTTTGGCTCCTAAAATCACTATTTTCTCTCTTCTTACAAGGTGTATTTCGAATTTAGGGCTAAACTCTACCAAATTGTGCTCTCCATTGCAAGAATCATAATGTTGTATTTATAGGCATCAATGGGGCAATACAGTAACGCTAGGGACAAAGCGCGTTACAACGCTGCACTGTAAAAAGAGTGGTAAATATGGAAACTATCGGCGCAGCGTGAAACGCCGCTACCTTAACTCGCGCGCCCTATCGATCCGGCGTTGCGACGCTACAAGCGCGCGTTGCAACGCCTGCGTGCGCGCTCTCATGCGTGGCTTCTCATCGAGATAGCGTTGCAACGCCCTAAGCGCGCGTTACAGCAGCAACGCTATCGCCGAGAGTCTTCAAAGCCTTTAAACAGCAAGCATGGCGTTGCAACGCCATCACCTCGGGTCATCATGCTTGGATTGGTTGTTTTTCTTCCAATTGATGTTATCTTTAGCTCCAAATAGCCCCGTTTTGATCCCGAGTGATCTAAATTGTCTCCAAGAGCTCCGTTTAAGCTTGTCACCTGAAATTAAGTGAATTAAACACGTAAAAGCCCTGAAATCATCATAAAACTAGCAATACTTAAGCCTAAGGATAGCACATTTTGTGTGTTATCAATACCTGTTTACACATCTCCCACTTGCCCTAGTCAAGAAGCTCTCGAAGACCTAGACTCTCTAGGTGACCCTCAAACACCTTAGCCGTGAGGGGCTTTGTAAATGGATCAGCTACGTTGTGCTCCGACGCTATCTGCGTCACCGTCACGTCTCCGCGGTGCACAATCTCCCGTATCAGATGATACTTGCGCTCAATGTGTTTGCCTCTCTTATGGTTCCGAGGCTCACGTGAATTTGCTACTGCACCACTGTTATCACAGAATAGTGTGATCGACAAGTTCGTGTTTGGAACAACTTCCAAATCCGTCATGAACTTCCTAAGCCAAACAGCTTCCTTTGCAGCTTCACAAGCCGCAACATACTCCGCTTCCATAGTGGAATCAACGATGCATCCCTGCTTGATGCTTCGCCATACTACAACTCCTCCATTCAGAATGAAGGCTGACCCCAAAGTGGATTTCCTAGAATCCTTATCAGTCTGAAAATCAGAATCCGTGTATCCCGTAAGGATCAAATCCCCACTGCCATACACTAAGCTGTAGTTCCTCATTCTCCTAAGATACTTGAGGATTGCCTTTACGGCTGTCCAGTGATCTAATCTTGGATTGGACTGATACCTATTGACAATTCCTACTACATAACAGATGTTGGGCCTAGTACACAACATGACATACATTAGGCTCCCTACAGCTGAAGCATATGGAATCCGTCTCATATCCTCAACATCTTTAGGAGTCTTAGGACACTGATCCTTAGACAAGTGAACCCCATGCCTGAAAGGCAACAAGCCCTTCTTGGAGTTCTGCATCTTATATCTAGACAACATCTCTTCAATATAAGATGCCTGAGACAAGGCTAGCGTTTTGTTCTTCCGGTTCTGGACTATTTGGATACCTAGAACATACTGAGCTTCTCCCAAATCATTCATTTGGAATTGCGAAGCTAGCCACTTCTTAACATCAGTTAGAAATTCTACCCCATTCCCAATGAGAAGAATATTCACTACAAGAAACCTCGATTTTAGCGACGAAGGATTTGCGATGACAATTATATAGTCGCATGCGATGCGACGGAAAATAAGAGACGTCGCATCGCATGCGACGAAACGATGGTTTCGTCGCCGGTTGAGCGACGAAGATAACGTTTCGTCGCAAATGAAGCGACGAAAACCTAATTGCGTCGCACAAGGCCATGCGACGTTCACATCTTTCGTCGCATAGCCTCAAATCTATCGACAAGGTCCGCACAGATTTTCAGGCATTGCGGCGCGTGAATGACTACTGTCGCACAGATATGCGACGCAACCCTAATTGCGTCGCACGGTTCCATGCGACGTTCGTATGTTTCGTCGCTTAGCCTCGAGTATATCGACAAGGTCCGCACGCCTCGGGAAGAGATATTCAGGGCTATGCGACGCAAACCTTATTTCGTCGCAGATATATGCGACGCAAGCCTCAGGTCGTCGCAACGGTCTGTGCGACGATCGTATCTTTCGTCGCAGAGCCTCGAGTATCTGCACACTTAGGGCACCTCAGGGGACAGGTTTGTTCGGTGAATGCGACGAACTTCGGTGCTTCGTCGCAAGCCATGCGCGAACAACACTTACGTCGTCGCAAAGCCCTAATAAGAAAACCCATTCGCTTTCCTTCACCATTTTCATTTCAAGTTTTTTTACGCAGAAGAGAGCGCGACGCGGACGCCGTCGACCGCTTCGACGAGGACGCCGCCGACCGGAGAGCACCGACGCCGACGAGGACGCTGCCGACCGGAGAGCACCGACGTCGACGAGGACGTTGCCGACCGGAGAGCACCGACGAGGACGACCATCATGCCGCCACCAGAGCACCCCAGTAAGGGCCTAAAAAGCTCGCTTTTTGGTTTCTTTTTGGCTCAGCGTTTTCATTCTTCTTTTCTCATTTCCTTTGGTTCCAGATAGAGGGGAAAGTTCAAAGGGAGAGTTCGGTATCAAAGGGTTCAAGGTCGCCGGAAAAGTGCCGGAAACGCCGTCGGGAACACTGCCGGAAAATTTTCATAAGGTTTTTTTGACTCCTGACCCTTTTTCATATTCATTTTTCTGAAATCTCATGTGTTTTTGACTCGTTTAAAATTAAGCTTTATTTGTTAAGAAAATAGATAAAATTATGTGTTGCGAATGTGGAATTATGGTGAGAATTTACTGTGATTTCAAGAGATATGAAATTATGGTGAGAAAATAGATAGAATTTTGTTAAGAAAATAGATAGAATTATGTGTTGTGAATATGGAATTTACTTGAGAATTTACTTCATCAAAAGGAAGCTTTATTTGTTGATATTGATAATTTTGAATATGTTATTAATGTTGTGGGTCCTTTAATATCTTAATGGTCAAAATGGAATTGGTGTCCTTGTTATTGGAAAGTCCTTGCTTCTCAAATTCCCCTTTTCATTGATTTCAAGAGATGAGATTTGTGTTTTATTCTTTATTGATGATAAATTGAGTAATTCAGAAAGTTTTATTTAGTTTCAATTATTCTAAGAGAACGTGCTCGGATTAGTAGATTATGGTTTCTCTTGAAGTAATTGTAATTTACGTTAGTTTGGAGTTTAGAGTGTTTCCCATAATTATTCAAATTAATGATTATTGGCATCCTATGTTTTCTAGGATAAGATATGGATAAAAGCTGGATAAAACTTCGAAATAGATTGTGCAAAGAATATATTGATGGAATAAGATCATTTATTGTTGTGGCAAAAGATCATGTTGATAAGAGAGGGTTTACTCGTTGTCCATGTAAAAAGTGTCAGAATATCCTAATCAAACTGCCATGTGATGTCGAAGGGGATTTATACAAATATGGAATGTCTTTCACCTATGATAGATGGGTATATCATGGAGAAACCCCACATTTATCTTCTTACTTGAAACCTAAGGAACATGTGAATACTTCTCAAAATGTAGATAATGGAAATGAAATGCTTGGATTACTGAATGATCTGACAGGGGTCAATGGACATTTTGATGAAGAGAACTCAATTAGGTTTGAAACAAGTGACGATGTGGGGAGTATGAATAATAAATTTCAATCAATGTTTGATGAAGTTAATACCGAATTATATCCTGGATGTACTAAGATTTCAAGTTTATCCTTTTTGGGTTAAGTTAATGCATATCAAAGTACTTAATCATTGGAGTAATAAGTCATTCGATATGTTATTACAATTACTTAAAGAAGTTTTACCCGATGGTACCAAAATTCCGAATTCATATTATGGTGCAAAAAAGACTCTCCGTGACTTGGGTTTAGGTTATGAATGCATACATGCATGTAAGAATGATTGTATGTTATTTTGGAAAGAAAATGAACACGTAGAAGTTTGTCCACACTGCAATGAATCTCGTTATAAAATCGATAACAAGAAAGGAAAAAAGGTTCCACACAAAACTCTGAGACATTTTCCTTTGAAACCAAGATTACAAAGATTATTTTATTCCAAGCATACTGCTAGTGACATGAGATGGCACAAGGAAAAAAGAATGAACATTGATGGAGTTTTAAGTCATCCGGCAGATGCTGAAGCATGGAAGGATTTTGATAGACAATATGATTGGTTTGCAAGAGATCCAAGGAATGTAAGGTTAGCTCTCGCTACTGACGGATTTAATCCATTTGGGAACATGAGTACATCATACAGTACATGGCCGGTAATATTAATTCCATATAACTTGCCACCATGGAAATGCATGAAAGAAACATTTTTTTTCATGTCCTTACTTATACCGGGGCCAAAATCGCCAGGAAAAGAGATAGATATTTACTTACAACCACTAATAGAAGAATTGAAACATTTATGGAGCAATGGCATTGAGACTTACGATGCCCATAGTGGTGAAGACTTTTGTCTTCGTGCAGCCCTGATGTGGACAATTAATGACTTTCCAGCCTATGGTAATTTGTCAGGATGGAGCACTAAAGAATATAAGGCATGCCCGGTTTGTAATCAAGACGTCTCATCTGATTCATTGCATAATAAAATATGTTATATGGGGCATCGTCGATACTTACCTATGAACCATTCTTGGCGAAAAAATAAGCAATTTAATGGAAAACGGAAAATAAAGTTGCACCACGATCTTTTCTAAGTAGATATTCTACACCAGTTAGAAGCTATCGATTTTCCACCACTTGGAAAAACTATAAATATATTGCAATGGAAAAGGAAGCGACTCCATAATGAATTAAATTGGGTGAAAAGAAGTATTTTTTTTGAGTTACCATATTGGTCAAGTCTTAAGATCCGACACAAGCTCGATGTCATGCATATTGAGAAAAATATTTGTGATAATGTCTTGGGTACATTATTAAATATTGAGGGGAAAACAAAAGACACTGACAAAGCACGTAAGGATTTAATGACTTTGAATATTCGTAAAGAACTACATCTTCAACGTGTTGGAAACAAGTTGGTGAAGCCACATGCAAGTTACACATTAACAGTTGATGAAAGGAAAAAGTTTTGTAGTTTTCTAAAAACAGTCAAGTTTCCAGATAGTTTTGCTTCAAACATCTCAAGATGCGTTAGTGTTAAAGATGGCAAGATATTTGGATTAAAAAGTCACGATTCACATGTGTTACTACAAAGACTATTACCAGTAGGAGTTCGCCCTTTTTTACCGAAGGATGTAAGTGGTGCAATTGCTGAATTGTCGAATTTCTTCAAAGAATTGACTGCTAAGGCATTGAAAGTCGAGACATTGAATGAACTACAAGAATCGATCGTGATAATCCTTTGTAAATTTGAAAGGATATTTCCTCCAGCATTCTTCGATGTTATGGTGCATCTAGCGGTTCATTTACCAGAAGAAGCCATACTCGTTGGCCCTGTTGGTTATAGTTGGATGTATCCAATTGAGAGGTATATGTCTATATTTTTGTTTGTATGCACAAGAATTCAATCCATATTGTTTTCACAAAACGTTTGCTTATATACATAATAATCTGAACAATAGGAGTTTGAGAACACTGAAGCAATATGTCAAAAATAAAGCCTGTCCTGAAGGTTCGATAATGAGGCATTCATAGCAAATGAAGCGTTGACATTTTGTTCAATGTATTTGCATGGAATTGAAACAAAGTTCAATAGAACAGTTCGAAATGATGATGCAACATACTTGCATACCTCAAACAATGGTGAACATCTACCTATATTCTCACAAAGAGTACGTCTGACTGGTGGCTTACGATTGAAAGAGTTATCACGTGATGAATTACAGAAAGCTCATTGGTATGTCCTAACCAATTGTGAAGCTGTAGATCCATACAGACGGTATGAAACTTACCTCAAAAGCTTTTATTACAAATGTTTGTTTAACTTGTTGCATTTATTTTATAGTGAACATGAGGTTGAGTTAAGGAATAAAGGCGAAGCTAATACCCTTGGAATGCATGAAACACGATTTTCAGAATGGTTTAAAAATAAAGTAAGTTTTTGATATTTTATTACATTTTTACAGAAAGAGTTTTACATATACCTGACAAGTGATTGCAAGATTGACTTTGTTTTTGTTAGATGCAATCACAAGTCCAATCAACGTCTAGTGAAGTTACACGTGAATTATATGCACTTGCATGTGGTCCGATATTCGAATTAGTTCATATAGTGGGTGTAATGTCAATGGTGTTCGATTTACCTCTAAAGATCGAGATGATCGTTGCACAACTCAGAATAGTGGAATTTGTGTTTTCGGAGGACATGGTAGTGAGGTGACCAACTTTTATGGTATCTTGAAAGAAGTGATTGAGTTGAAATATGTGGATATGAAATCAGTTGTCTTATTTCGTTGTGATTGGTTCGATACACATCCCAGAAAGAATCGATTTCGTGAGGACCATCATTTTACAAGCATAGATACTCGATATTTTTGGTATAGGAACGAACCATTCATTCTTGCCCATCAAGCACAACAAGTATTTTATGTTGAAGATATTCGATTAGGTAATGGGTGGAAAATAGTTCAAAAAATTCAACATAGACATCTATGGGATGTATCTGAAGTAGAAGAAGTTAGTCCACCTGAACTAGATATACAAGAATGCATAGTTCAAGACGTGGATTTCGAAACACAAACATTTCATAGAGTTGATGCGAGTCCAACAATAGTTTGTGAAAGCAATGAATTGAGTGAAAAAGGGATAAATTTTGTAGAACTAGTAGAATGTGAGGAAGACGAGGAAGACGATGAAGAAGATGAGGAAGATGAGGAAGATGATGAAGACGAGGAAGACGAAGAAGATGTGGAAGATAAGGAAGATGAGGAAGACGATTTTGATGTGGACACTTAGTTAGTACATAATACTTTTTACTTTCTACTTATAATAACATAATTTGTGATAAAATCGTATTGTATTGAATGTTGTGTTTTTTCAGGAAATAATGCTTTCAAATGATGAGGACAACATTGTAGAAATGAATGAAGCGGCATCCTCTAATAGTAGTCAGGTCCGTGGTGTTTCACGTGGACTTGGTCTGGCGAGGATTATTGAGGCCACTGGGGATAGAGTGCGCGTTTCATGGAGTTTACAACAAGGCAAACCGGTCGGAAGTGTGGCTAGCCTCTTTAACAGTGAAATTGGAATTCTGACGAGGACGTTCGTCCCACTGAAGTATGCAACTAAGTATGACATTCCAAATGAAGTTTTCACTAACATAATGGAGCGGTTGCTGGTAAGTTTGATAGAGAGTTAATGGTGTTCATTTTCGAATTTATTATTGTATTATAATTAAATACTAACAGGTGATATTTATTTATGGTTTAGAATAAATTCGACGTTGACATCTCGGAGGAACATATTAAGAATTATATTGTTTAAGAAATTTGAACTCGATATAAGGACTACAGAAAATTGGGTGACCCAAGGGAAGCTCGTGAACGTCCACACAAGGATGTTTCACCTGAAGATTGGATTCTGTTATGTGATAGATGGGAGACTACTGAATGGAAGGTAAATTTTAGTTCAATTTTAAATCATACATGAGTCTTTTTTATCACTAAACATTATAAGGCTAGTACTGCAGAACAAATCGGCAAAGAACAAGGCTAGTAGAAGCAAGCTCCCTTTCAATCATTGTTGTGGAACGAAGTCATTTCTTACTTATAGAGAAGAAAAGGTATGTAATATATACTTTATGCCTAGTTTTCAGTAATTTAGAGTTGAAGAAGGTAATAAGGTTTATTAATATATGTAATAGAAAAGGGAAGATGGTACTTATTTGAGCCCCATTGAGATCTTCCATCAAACTCATTGGTCTGTTGCAAAGGGATGGACGGACACTGCCGCAAGCGAAGCACATGTAAGTATTCTTTTAAATGTTTGAATAGACAATATTAGTTTTAGTAGTTCAATATCACAACAATATTATTTTTTATGTATACAGGCAAAGATGGTAGCACTTGCAGAAGAGCAAGCCACGTCGAGTACACCAATGACTGACGACGAAATTGTGGCTAGCGTTCTTGGAACACGACCATCCTATGTTAAAGGAATGGGGTATGGACCAAAACCACCACCATCTCAGAAGAAATCATACTCACAAGATTACGTTCAATCTCTAGAGGCTCGTCTTACACAAACACAAGAAATGTTAGAGACTCAACGCCAAGAAAATGAAAAATTGGAGCAGCGAATGGAACAAAGAATAGAACAACGAATTGAAGAACGAATGGAGATGCAACGCAGTGAGTATGAATGTAGATTTGAGCAGATGGGTGAGCTTTTAGCAAGGTTTACTGGAACAAATCCATCATTTAATAAGGTATGATTTCTAAATATTTTTGTTCTTGAAATTCTGGCGTGAAAGTTCTTGTGATTCTGACTTTGATGTTAAGGATATATAGAGATTAGGTTTATGATTTTGGATTATGACTCTATATATAGTTCTGTTGGGATTCTGAGTTTTTTTGATACTTTGATGCTAAGTATTAGAGATTATGTTGTTGTGTTTTGGACTCTGATTCCTTATATAGTTATTGGTGATTCTGAGTTTGTTTGATACTTTGATGCTAAGTACTAGCGATTATTTATGTTCTTGAAATTCTGGCGTGAAAGTTCTTGTGATTCTGACTTTGATGTTCAGGATATATTGAGATTATGTTTATGATTTTGGATTATGACTCAATATATAGTTGTGTTGGGATTCTGAATTTGTTTGAGACTTTGGTGCTAAGTATTAGAGATTATGTTGTTGTATTTGGACTCTGATTCCTTATATAGTTATTGGTGATTCTGAGTTTGTTTGATACTTTGTGCTAAGTACTAGCGATTATTTATGTTCACGAAATTCTGGCGTGAAAGTTCTTGTGATTCTGACTTTGATGTTCAGGATATATTGAGATTATGTTTATGATTTTGGATTATGACTCGATATATAGTTGTGTTGGGATTCTGAATTTGTTTGAGACTTTGGTGCTAAGTATTAGAGATTATGTTGTTGTATTTGGACTCTGACTCCTTATATAGTTCTTGGTGATTCTGAGTTTGTTTAATATTTTGAGATTATGACTCCTTTATATTAGAGATTATGTTTATGTTATTAGAAATTATGTTGTTTATGTTTCTTGGATAGAGGAAGGTGGATGAGTGGGAATGTTTGATAATGAGTTGTAAGTGGTAGAGAGTGTTTATCGTTGTTGAATATGGAGATATTTAGGAGATGGATGGTTAATTTAACTTGTGATTGAGTTACTAATTTTTTTTTATTCTTATATATGTGTGTTGTTTCTGTGCAGGATCAAACATGATGTTTGAGGATGATATAACATGCGATCGTGATCTTTTCAATCATTTTGGGACGATATAGCTAGTTTGTAAAAGTTAAAACTTTGCACACTTTAGTAATAGTTGTTATTTATTGTGTTTTTATGACCATCTTAATGTTGTTAAGTCATTCACTCTCAAACTTATATGTATTTTGTAATACTTTGGTGTTTGTTATTTTTTCCTATTGTAATGAAAAATATTTTCACAGGTTTTGGTAAAACTGATATATATTTTAGAAGTTCGAATGCGTGGTAAAAAATAATTTTTTTTATCGAATAAAAATATTTGCGACGAATAACGCTATTGTTGCAAAATAAATAATATTGAAGAATATGGGGAATAAATAAAATGAGCCTGCGACGAAAATCAAACAATGTCGCAAAGCTATGCGACGAAAGTATACGTTCGTCGCAGGCTACTATGCGACGCAAGAGCAAGCATTCGTCGCAATTATTTGCGACAAAATAATTATTTTGTCGCAGACGTCTAAGCGACGAAATATGGTATCGTCGCAGTCCGCACTGCGATGGATATAGTATTGCGTCGCATCCTTGGCGACGAAAATAGGTCTATCGTCGCAACTTGCGACGTAAATAAAAGTTTTGTCGCAAATCGTTTTCAGAGACTAGGCTTCAGCGACGAAACGTGCGACGCCAAATATTTCGTCCCTAAAGGTCTACTGCGCCAAATTATGAGTTTCAGCGACGTAATTATTTCGTCGCTAATGACAGTAATTCTTGTAGTGATTGTCCACGTACAACAGCAAAAATGCAACAGTTTTGTCAACCATTTTCTTGTAGACACAAGGCTCGTCGACATTTTGATCAAAGCCATAAGATTTGATCGCCTCCTCAAACTTTATATTCCAAGACCTCGAAGCTTGTTTCAGCCCATAAATGGACCTATGAAGCCGGCAAATCTTTTGCTCTTGGCCTTGGGCAATGAACCCTTTGGGTTGGTCCATGTAGATGGTCTCATCAAATTTTCCATTCAAAAAGGCTGTCTTGACGTCCATCTGCCATACCTCGTAGTCATAATACGCGGCAATGGCCAGAAGGATCCTGATCGACTTTACCATGGCAACAGGTGAAAAGGTCTCCTCATAGTCAACCCCTTCAACCTGGGTAAAACCCTTTGCCACTAGTCGGGCTTTGAAGGTCTGCACCTTCCCATCTATGCCACGTTTACGCTTGTAGATCCATTTGCAATCAATAGGTTTTACCCCATCTGGTTGATCCACAAGCTCCCATACAGAATTGAAGTACATAGACTCCATTTCCTGGACCATTGCTTTAATCCACTCATCTTTGTCAACATCAACCATCGCCTGATCATAGGTCAATGGATCCTCACAGTCATCATCAGGAGCGACAACTGAGGTTTCAGCTAAACCCATGTAGCAATTAGGCTATCTCACAGCCCTCCCACTACGTCGAGGCATTCCCAACTCTTGGGAACGGATTTGACTAGACGTGCTAGGATCAACAACACTTGTTGACGTACTAGCCCCATCAGCAATTCTTGCTGATGTACTGTCCATTTCATTCAACACAATTTTACTCCTTGGTAAATGATCCCTGACTTGGTCTTCCTCTAGGAAAGTGGCATTTGTCGACACAAGCACCCTATTTTCCCTAGGATCGTAAAACAGACCACCCCTAGTCTCTTTAGAGTAACCTACGAATAGGCACAATTTCGAATGGGGTTCCAACTTTTTCGGATTTGACACCAACACGTGGGCCGGGCATCCCCAAATCCTGAAGTGATGTAAACTGCCTTTACGTCCACTCCAGAGCTCGAAAGGTGTTTCATAAACACTCTTCGACGGAACATTGTTCAAAATATAAAACCGCATCTCCACTGCGTACTTCAAAAAGAATCGGGAGACGAGCATAGCTCATCATCGACATCAACCATGTCCAACAAGGTTCTGCTTTCTCCTCTCCGATACACCATTCTGCATTGCGGGCATACCAAAGCACGAGAGTTGGGACGTAATTTCGTGTTCTATCATATAGTCCTGAAATTCAGTGTCCATGTACTCTCCACCTCGATCCGATCAAAGTGTTTTAAGCGATTTACCTAAGAGGTTCTCAACCTCAGTCTTGTACTCCTTGAACTTTTCAAGAGTTTCAGACTTCTTGTGCATTAGGTAAATATACACATATCTGGAGTAATCGTCTATGAAAGACACGAAGTACTCATAACCGCCCCGAGCTTTAACATTCATCGGACCACAGAGGTCAGAATGTACTAACTCAAGAGGCTCTTTGGCTCTATATCCTTTTCCACTAAAAAGACGTTTGGTCATTTTGCCCTCAAGGCATGACTCACACACTGGTAAAGAGTTTTCTTCTAACTCGTTTAGAAGTCCACTCTTCACTAGTTTCTCAATCCTATTGAGATTAATGTGGCCTAACCGTAGATGTCAAATATGGGCATTTTCTTTTGGAGAAACTTTTGCTTTCTTAGTTCGTGTTTCTGCAGTTTTAAACAATTCAGTATTCAAAACACTTTTGACCGTATTAGGTTTCAAAACATACAGATTATTTTCGAGTGAAGCTGAACAAATAACAGTCCTTTCGAAAGAAATAAACGCTTTATTTAATTCAAAAGAAACTGAAATACAATGTTCAATTAAGTAGGAAATGGAAACAAGGTTTCTAGTAAACCCTGGAACTATGTACAAATTGTCCAACAATAAGTACTTCTCGCCAAAGTGTAGTTTCACCGTGTCGATCGCTGCAGCAGAGACAAGCTCCCCGGATCCAACCCAAAGAGTTACCTCACCCTCTCGCAGCGCTGCCAGGAATCAATCCCCTAAAAAGAAGAACAAACGTGGTTAGTGGCGCCGGAATCCAATATCCAGGCAGAGTCGCTATTCTCCACTAAACATGTTTAAGTCACAAGTAAATCACATTTACCTTGATTCTTCCTCTCGACCAGGAATTTGAGACAGTTCCTCTTCCAGTGTCTGCCCCCATTGCAGTGGAAACACTTTCCTTTCTCTGCAACCTCCTTGACCTTCTTACCCTTGTGGGCGGCAGCACAGTCAGTTTTACCCTTTTTCATCCTCTTCTTCCCTTTCGGGCATGAAGGAGCAACAGGTTTCGTCCCAGAGGTCGAACCCCTGTGATAAGACCTGTAGGCAACATTTGCCTCGCATTCCTTGACCTGCTCAAGGATTGGAAATTCTGTAGCTCATTGAGGAGGGTAGTCGAGTGTGCTAATTTTGTTCATAACAACATTGCTACTGAAATCAAGGAAACTTCTTCTAAGAGTCTCCAAAATAAAATCGACTGCTCTCGACTCGTCGATCGAAGCCCCGCTTCATCTAGGCCGATTAAAGTGGGTCATCATGTCTAGAACATGTTCACGGACAGACGACCCATCTTTCATCCGTGCGTTGAAGACATATTTGAGCGAGTCATGCCGAACCTGAAAGGACTGTTGTCCAAACATTTCCTACAAGGACTCCATGATCTCCTTGGCGGAAACCATCAGCTCATGCTTCTTTGCCAAGACATCAGACATGCTGGCAATTATGTAGACCTTGGCCTTTTCATTGGCCTTGATCCACAGATCGTGCGCATCGCGAACACTTCATGACGCTTGCCGAGCTCCTGATCCGAGGACGCTCCTCAGATAGCACGAACTTTATGTCGTCAGTTACCAAAATAGTGTTAATGTTGTTTTTCCAACTCTGGTAATTATCTCCCACTAACTTATCGGATGCGAGTAAAGCTATTATAGCGCTAGACATTTTTAGCTGAAAAATAAGAAAAACTTTGTATTAGTCTCGCAAAAAACATTTTGAAATCCAATCAAGTTTTAGCAAAATTGTTTCATGATCCCTAGGTCATTCAAAATATTGCAATGATACCCTAAAGGTTTAGAATGACCGCCACCGAAGGGTGAACAAAACACTCTCCTCTCTAGGACGAGACTTTCTCGATCGCACCCTAATCCTGAATAACTCTTATTCCATTAGGCGTCCAATTACCATTGTTTGGTCGAATTCATTAACACTTAACGAATTCTATGAGTGTCACCCTCAATCTTTAAGATTCCAAGTATCCGTCCAAACAATAGCCACCGAAGGGTGAACCAAGAAGGAAAACCAACCAGGAAACTGTATCCCTTTTGGGAATTCACGGTGTTCTGACTCCCATGATCAAACCCTCCGAAGGGATTGTCTTGTCCAGGCCAAACTAGCAGGCAGATCATAGGCGTCTCACGGTGTGAATCGAAAGAAGAGACCGTGGGTCTCGTTTTCACAAGTCCCGCTCCCACTCACTATAAGTATTCTTTCCATCCACGATGATATTGACCTATACAAATGCCACTCGAAGGGGGACGATCCCATTTGCGCCACGAGGCCGAGTATAGATCTCACGGTGCGGACTTAACGGAGATTTGTGGTTGGAAATTCAAATGTATCTCATACACTATATTTCTTCGCACTCAGCACTTTAATTTTAATAGAGATTGACCTAGATAAACCGGCTAAAATTTACCTAAGTCTACCAATATAACTCTTATATGGTATCGCCGCCTAAGTTTATAATCACATTATTAACTTAGGTCTAAGTGAGTAAATTAATTAACACTTAATTAACGACACTCACGAGAATATAACCTAAGAATCTCCGGACCGAATTCACTCCCAGGTCGGTTTCCAGGTAGGGGTGTTCCGCAAGCGTCAACTTAAATACCCCAGCCTTAGACAAAACCTTCCTTTGACAGAGTTACTTATCAGTCTCCATTCAAAGGTTATATTTGATTTCCTAATTTCTAATCTTATTAGAAAATTAGAAAACCTAAGTCTAATTATTCAAGTTCTAAACTCTTTAAAACTAATAATTAACTTAGGTTGCATGCATTTCTATGTTATAGTGCTTGATCATCCATCACATGAATAATACATACTATAACATACATTCATCACATGAATTAAATGCATGAGCATGCTTTTAATTTAAAAATATAACACTTATATTAAAATAAATTAAAACATGCATACATTATATTATAACTCTTATAATATAATCCTATCATACATACTATATATTATAACTCTTATAATATAAATGATGCATGAAATGTTTAACCTAAGGTGGGATTTTAAATCTATATGACATACAATATGCACATAGAATTTAATTAAAATATACATCTCATGCATAAAATAATTAAACAGCAAAATGAACCGATTTTTGGCACCTAGGGACAATTATTTAATTAAATAACATTAATATAACATTTATATTTATATTATTTAATAAAATAATTAAATATAAAAATAAAATACATTTTATAAATAATAAAATAAATGAAAACCGAAATAAACTGCCCCATTTTGTAAAACATGTCCCACGTCCTGGCGAAACTGCCGCGAACTGCTCATCAACGCGTGCAGCGTTGCAACGCCGTGGGCAGTGTTGCAACGCTGTCGCTTGTAGCGTCGACCCGCGTTCTCAACACCAGCGGCGTTGCAACGCTGATCTGCTGCAGGGCCTCCATTCGCAAGGACAACGTTGAGACGCCAAAGGGCAGCGTCTCAACGCCATCGACAGAACAACAAACTCTTTGCTGTTCTTCACCAAAATTCTGCCTATTTCCGCTCCGATTTCTTAACAGCAACTCTTGCCACGAACGACCCGGACTTACAGACTCGATTTACAACAAAATGCCCAAAAACAACGGGCCCTTACATTGATCTCATCAACATAAATTGTAAATCTAAACTAGTGCCAAAAATCGAAAACATCCATTATGCAAACCAAACATTCATCTCATGAAAATTAGGCAATTTATCCACCTAATTTTAACAAAACAATGCATAAATGAAGAACCATCGAAATGGCTCTGTTACCAATTGAAGGGAATGAAAATCTCCGCGCAGCGGAAGACGATCGAATCGTCGTGGTATCATTATGCAACTTATATTTGTCAAAATTGATCTAACACTAGATCTAGGCTAAACATGCTGAAAGGAAAGGAAAAACAGTAAGATAATGCAACTTACTTGTTGAAGACCCTCTTCAATAACTCATTTCAAGAAAATCACGAACCCTTCGCGCTTCTCAACGATAGCTTCTCTCGTACAAAACGAACACCACCAACGACCTTCTCGGTTGTTCTTCCTTAGGAAGAAGGAAAGTGGTGGGACTTTTAGTTTTGGAAAGGGAGGAGAATTGAGAGAAAAGGCTTGAGAGAGAATTCTCTTCTTTTGGTTGAAATTCCAGAAATGAGAGAATGAGATCCATTCCTTCTTGCAAGAAGGGTTTATATAGTGGAATTGATGGAGTTAAAATCTCCACATAATTACCACTTTACCACAACCATAGGTTATGCAAATCTCATTTGCATAACCACATAATATAAGATATCTCATATCTCATATTGCAAATCTCATTTGCAATAATTGTGGATTAATTAAATTGGATCACATCCAATTTAATTTCTCTCAATTAATTTCTCCAATTAGCCCTAATTCAACAATTAGGCTAACCTATAGTTTATTATGAATCTCATTCACATTAAACTATATATTATATCATTCATATCTCATATAAATGACATAAATGCCCTTAAAGTGAAATTGAACACTTCAATTTCATACCAAAACATTAACCCTTCTTTTAACCTGATTGAGCCAACCGAGGGACCTAATGGACCTACAAAGGCGGGCTCCAATGATCCGAGATTAATCACAAAACTCTTTGATCCTAAGTTAACCAACATTCATTAGCTACGGTAACACTCCACTATAGCCCGTGAGTTGCACTCCCGTCGGTCACGAGAATATTACGTGTCCACTAATATAACCAATGCCCATGAGTCGACCATTCACAGGTTGTTCGTAGACACGGCTGGGACAAATTACCGTTTTACCCCTGTGTCTACCTCTTGTTCCTTAAGTCCCCACCGCTCCTCTAATGAACAACATATTGTGATGGTCCAACCATACAAAAAACCCTTCTGCCAAAGGTGAGAAGGTGGGCGCCGTTGTCCAAGCCACGAGACAACACTTAAGGGAACAACCTCTAGTTTCCCAAAAGGTGGGAACGAGTGAATTCCATCTCGCGTAGTTAAGTTCCCGCTATCTACTTGGTCCTGCTCTCGAGAAGATAGGCATATTGGGCGAGTAAATCGTGACCACCACTCTCACCAAGATTAGTCAAAGGATGAACCACTCGCAGATGAGAGTCCGTAACACGCTCGATTCAGTCGAGTCACTAATGGTCATCTACGAAGTTATTAGTCCTCATCACAACGGTGTTACATCAATAGGTCTAATAATTCACGGTCCTGGTCTTGTACAATCTCATTGCACAGATGCCCCCACTCGCATGTCAACCACATGAACGAGTGTCGGATCACCTCGTTTGTATCTAATACAAAGCGGGTTGCATCCACAGTGTATCTAGGATTAGGTTTCCAATCCTATCCATATACTGTAGACCGTTCGGGTCAATAACTCGAATGTGATCCTCCCTGTGTGTCCACTACACACCATTCAAGTTCTAGTTCTCTCATAAATTCAATGACCCTGGAGCTTAGTTTATTGAAAAAGTTTATAAATATTGCGAGACACAAAGTGATAAAATGAATAACCCTTATTAATTTCAAACAATATATTACAAACACGAGATTAGGACAAAAATCCCAACAACTCTAATGAAGCTTATTGAAGCTTTATATAATGGTGATTTGAGGTATGTTGATAGAATTTTGCAGAAAATTTCAAATTCCCAAATTAGTGACCTTTGAGGTCTTTTCTTCTAAATTCTCTCAACCAACGATCCCACAATCTGTTCTAAGGCCTGAGGATAGTAGGGAAGACTTTAACGGTTGTCCATGAAGTGTTCGTGTTGAAAACCATCCACCGGGTGAAGAGAATTTGATCTTCAAAGTTGATTTTCTATCCCTCTGTTTTTTCAGCTTTGAGCATGCATTTTATTTTACAAAATTGATCAACTTAGAGTGTTCAAGATCCAAAATTGCTTCCACTTTATTAATCTAGACCGGTTCTGACTAATTCGAGGCCGGTTTTTCCATTTTGGAGGTCTGTTTTACCATTTGGAGGCCCGGTTCAGTCTTTTATAGTCCGGTTCAACCTTTTGAAAGTCTGGTTCACACATTTGCAAGTCGGTTCGACCTAAATTCGAAGTGTTCGAAGTGGTTCGATGTTAATCCTAGATTATTAATGTAATAATTTAGTAGTTTGCTTGCATTAGATGCCAAAACCAGTCCACTTTAGTGTATTTAATTAATTATGCATTGTGAATGTATGTTTTAATTAAAATCCCTTATTATATGTGCATAAAGTATGCCATATAGATTTTAAAATCCCACCATAGGAAGCATGCTCCATGCATTGAATGTATGTTATAAGTGTTATAATATATTGTATGCATGTTTATTGGGTTTCATAAGAATTAATATAAGTGTTGTATTAATTTATGAAACAAATATTATATGTTTTAATTATTATTAATATAAGGGTTATATTTATTGCTATGTGTTTATTCATGTGATGAATGATGAAACAATTTATAACATAGAAATGCATGTAACCTAAGGTTAATTAATTAGTTTTAAAATGGTTTTAGAACTGGAATTAATTAGACCTAAGGTTATCTAGTTCTAATGAGATTAGAATTAGGAATCTTATAATTTATAAACTTTGATTAAAGAGGGACTCTGACTAAGGAAGGTTCTAGCTAGGTTGGGGTACTTAAGCTGACGGAAACGGAACAACCCTACCTGGGAACTGACCTGGGAGTGAATTTAATCCATAGGTTTATAAATTATCTTTCGTGAGTGGCGTTTATTAAATGTTAATAAATTGAACTCATAGACCTAGGTTTATTAAATGGTTAATAAGCTTAGTTAATTCAAGTATAATTGTTATATTGGTAGACTTACGTCATATTGTTTTAGCCAGAATATGCCTAAGTAAAAGTATACCAAACTGTTTAAAATACTTAGTAGGAGTGAAAAGGTATATATGATATATCAATTTCCTCTTACGCTCTTCGCGAAATTCACATCGTGAGATTTACGCTCGGTCTCGTGATGTCAATAGGGCATCCCCATTCGGATGGTGTTTGCATAAATCAAGAGCAAGGTGAATGGAGAAAGTATTTATAGTAAGTGAGAGAAGGAAGTGTGTCAACACATCCTACGGTCTCCTCCATTAGGTTGGACCGTGAGATTCCCATGTTGCGCCTGTAGGTTGTCCAAAGTAGCACCATCCATTCGGAGGATGTAACATGGATTCGAACAACAACTCAAACTCCGTAAAATGGATAGGTCTCTTAGGTCCATTCCCGCTTTTGTCTCTCCAGGTCGGTAGTATTGTTGGGGCCGACCTCTGAGGTCTGAAAATGGCGGGTCACACTTACAAGAATTGTTAAGTGTTAGTAAATTCTTGACCAAAGTAGCGATAACTAGAATGTTATAGGAATAAGAGTTATTCTGGTATTAACATTTAGTCAAGAATGTCTTGGTTCGGTGAAGGAGTGATTGACTGCCCATCGGTAGTGGTTGCTCTGACTCACTGAAGTATCGTTGCAAAAATAATAATGAGTTTATGGGTACATTATTACTTTTGCTAAATTCTTAAATTGGATAGGTTACAAACAATTCACTAATATAATTCATTCTTTTTGCAAAGATGTCGAACTCTTTTATTTAGTTACTCGCCTTTAATAAACTTAGCGGTGACAATTATGGAACCTGGAAATCAAACTTGAATACGATTCTTGTTCTTGATGATCAGAGGTTCGTCTTAACGGAGGAATGTCCTTCCCCTCCCAGCTCGAGAGCAAACCGAATTGATCGGGATGCATGTGACAGATGGATTAGGGCTAATGAGAAGGCCCGAGTCTACATCTTAGCCAGCATATTTGATGTGTTGTCTAAGAAGCATGAGAGCATGGTCACCGCTAAGGTGATCATGGGATCATTACAGGCGATGTTCGGACAACCGTCCTCATCAGTCCATTATGATGCTCTCAAATACGTTTACAACTCACGTATGAAGGAGGGAGCCTCTGTTAGGGAACATGTCCTTGACATGATGGTCCACTTCAACGTGGCTGAAGTAAATGAGGTCATTTGTATAGATGATGAGAAAAGTCGTAACCTTTATTATGGAATCTCTTCCGAAGAGCTTCCTGCCATTCCGCACGAATGCGGTGATGAATAAAATAGAGTATAACCTGACTACTCTCCTCAACGAGCTTCAAACTTTGAATCCCTGATGAAATCAAAAGGAAAAGAGAAGGAGGCAAATGTTGTCGCTTCGAAGAGGTTCTTAAAAGGATCGTCCTCAGGGACCAAGTCTAGTCCTTCTTTAACAAAGAATAAGGGTATTCAGAAGAAGAAGAAGGACAAAGGGAAGGGACAAGCTCCCACACGCAAGGCTAAGGCCACATGAAAGTGTTTCCATTGTGGTGGTGACGGGCACTGGAAGAGGAATTGCCCGAAGTACCTTGCAGAAAAGAAAGTTGAGAAGGAAAAACAAGGTAAATATGATTTACTTGTTGTTGAAACATGTTTAGTGGAACATGATGATTTCGCCTGGATATTAGATTCAGGAGCCACTAACCATGTTTGTTCTTCTTTTCAGGAAACTAGTTCCTCGCAGCAGCTTGCAGATGGGGAGATAACTCTCAGGGTTGGAACAGAGAGGTTGTCTCAAATAAAGCGATGGGGAGCAGTAAACTGCTGTGTTTAGAGATAGATTCGTTTTATTAGAAAATGTACTTTTGGTTCCTGGAATCAAAAGAAATCTTGTATCTATCTCTTGTTTACTTGAACATATGTATAAAGTATATTTTGATCATAATGAAGCGTTCATTTGCAAAAGAGGTGTACGAATATATTCTTCTAAACTTGAAAACCACTTATACGTGTTAAGACCAACTGAAGTAAAAGCTATTTTGAACACCGGGATGTTTAAAACAACTGATACTCAAAATAAAAGGCAAACATTTTCTCCTAGTACCTATCTTTGGCACTTGAGACTAGGCCACATTAATCTCAATAGGATTGGGAGATTGGTCAAGAGTGGTCTCCTAAGTCAGTTAGAGGACAACTCTTTACCACCATGTGAGTCCTGTCTTGAGGGAACAATGACTAAAAGACATTTTTCTGAAAAAGATTATAGAGCCAAAGAGCCCTTGGAACTCGTGCATTCGAATATCTGTGGTCCTATGAATGTCAAGGAACGAGGAGGGTATGAATATTTCATCAGTTTTATTAATGATTATTGAATATTTCATCAGTTTTATTAATGATTATTCTAGGTATGGTTATCTATACCTAATGCATCATAAGTCCGAAACCCTTGAAAAGTTCATGGAGTATAAGGCAGAGGTTGAGAACACATTAGGTAAAATGATTAAAACACTTCGATCAGATCGAGGTGGAGAGTACATGGATTTGAGATTCCAAGACCATATGATAGAACATGGAATCGTATCCCAACTTTCAGCGCCCGGTACACCTCAGCAGAATGGTGTATCTGAGAGGAGAAATAGAACTTTGTTAGACATGGTTCGATCAATGATGAGCTACGCTCAGCTGCCTAGTTCGTTTTGGGGATATGCAGTAGAAGCTGCTGTATATATTTTGAACATGGTTCCCTCTAAGAGTGTTTCAGAAATACCCTATGAGTTATGGAAAGGGCGAAAGGGAGTTTACATCACTTCAGGATTTGGGGATGTCCGACACATGTGTTGGTGTCCAATCCAAAGAAATTGGAACATCGTTCAATATTATGCCTATTCGTAGGATACTCCAAAGAAACGAAAGGTGGTCTGTTTTATGATCCTCAAGAGGACAAGGTGCTTGTGTCGACAAATGCCACGTTCTTAGAGGAAGACCACATGAGAGATCATCAGCCTTGTAGCAGGATTGTCTTAAGCGAAATTTCCAGGGAAGCTATAGATAAATCAACAAAAGTTGTTGATGAAACTGGTCATTCTCAAGAGCTGAGAATGCCTCGACGTAGTGGGAGGGATGTTAGACAACCCGACTGTTACATGGGTTTGACTGAAACTCAAGTCGTCATACCTGATGATGGTGTTGAGGATCCATTGACCTATAAACAAGCAATGGATGATATAGATAGGGACCAGGGGATTAAAGCCATGGACCTTGAAATTGTGTCAATGTACTTCAATTCAGTCTGGGAACTTGTAGATCAACATGATGGTGAAAGACCTATTGGTTGTAAGTGGATCAACAAGAGGAAATGAGATCAAACCGGTAAGGTGCAAACCTTTAAGGCTCGACTTGTGGCAAAGGGTTATACTCAAAGGGAAGGGGTGGACTATGAAGAAACCTTCTCCCCTGTTGCCATGCTTAATTCCATTAGAATACTCTTGTCCATAGCCACATTTTATGACTATGAAATTTGGCAAATGGATGTCAAGACAGCCTTTCTGAATGGCAATCTTGAAGAGAGTATCTATATGGATCAACCAGAGGGGTTCGTAGTTCAGGGTCAAGAGCAAAAGGTTTGCAAGCTTAAACAATCCATCTATGGATTGAAACAAGTATCTAGATCCTGGAATATAAGATTTGATACTGCGATCAAATCTTATGGCTTTGAACAGAATATTGACGAGCCTTGTGACTACAAGAAGATAGTCAATACTACTGTAGCTTTCTTAGTCTTATACGTAGATGATATCCTACTCATTGGGAATGATGCGGGATTCCTGACATGCGTTAAGCAATGGCTAACGACCCGATTCCAAATGAAAGATTTGGGAGAGGCTCAGTTTGTCCTTGGAATCCAAATTGTTCGGAATCGCAAGAACAAAACGCTAGCACTGTCTCAGGCATCTTATATTGACAAGATGTTGATTAGATATAAGATGTAGAATTCCAAGAAGGGTTCATTACCTTTCAGGCATGGAATTCATTTGTCTAAGGAACAGTGTCCTAAGACACCTCAAGAAGTTCAGGATATGAGACACATTCCCTATGCATCTGCTGTCGGTAGTCTGATGTATGCCATGCTATGTACTCGACCCGACATATGCTATGCAATGGGAATACTTAGCAGATATCAGTCTAATCCAGGATATGATCACTGGACTGCCGTTAAGAACATCCTCAAGTATCTTAGTAGAACGAGGGACTATATGCTTGTGTATGGCGCAAAGGATTTGATCCTTGCAGGATACACTGACTCTAATTTTCAGACTGATGTAGATTCGAGGAAATCCACATCAGGATCAGTGTTCACTCTTAACGGAGGAGCTATAGTTTGGAGGAGTATAAAGCAAGGTTGTATTGCTGACTCCACCATGGAGGCTGAGTCCGTCGCAGCTTGCGAAGCAGCGAAGGAGGCTTTATGGCTTAAGAAGTTCTTGACTGATTTGGAAGTTGTTCCAAAGATGAATTTGCCTATCACCCTTTATTGTTATAATAGTGGTGCAGTGGCAAATTCTAAAGAACCTAGAAGCCATAAGCGTGAAAAGCACATCGCTTCGGAGCACAACATTGCTGATCCGTTTACAAAGCCCCTCACGACTAAAGTGTTTGAGAGACACCTAGAGAGTCTAGTACAACGGGTTGTACAGTAGGACAACTTTTCTTTGCTCAGCATGTTTTACCCCACAAACGTTTTAGTCTAAGTGGGAGTTTGTTGGGTTTTATGTCCTAAAACTCGTGGTTTTGTAAACTGAATGTATATTCTATTTCGCAATAAAGTTGTTATGGAAATTTATTCAGTAAAGGTGTTATTGAATATTGTGTATTATGTAACCTTAATCCAATAAAGAACCCTCCGCTATAGGATGAATACTTGAACTTTATGTGTGACATAAAAGTGGATCAAGTTCAAGTTATAGCCAGAACAGTCTATAGT
Source organism: Trichosanthes cucumerina (assembly GCA_036507285.1). Lineage (NCBI taxonomy): Eukaryota > Viridiplantae > Streptophyta > Magnoliopsida > Cucurbitales > Cucurbitaceae > Trichosanthes > Trichosanthes cucumerina. The sequence goes on from CM071838.1 coordinate 71,778,466, forward strand.
ATAAGGATAGGGCTAGGTACCTTATCTTGGGGACACTATGGACGCGACCCACTTTGTAGAGTACAAACGATGTGATCCTAAATCGTTCATGTAGAGACATGCGAGTGGGGGCGTCCTATGCAATGAGTTTGCATAAGATCGATCACTGAAATAGTCACTTAGACTTTATAACTTCGTTTCATCGCCTTAATCGACTATATTCATACGATGACCTAGGTAACTCGATCTTAATCCTGAGCATTCTATGAACTCCTGTTTATTCGGATTATCCTTAGATTTGCATGGGTGAGAGTGACCCGAGACTGCCGACTCAATATGCCTTCCATTTCAGGGATAAAACCGGGTAGATAGTCGAGAATATAGTTCGCGATTTATAGAATTCACTCCTACCCGCTTTAGGGATTAGTAGAGAGGTTGTTCCCTTAAGTGCTGACTCCGGGTCTTGAACAATGGGCCAACCCCTCTCATTGGCCCGAGAGGGATTCGGTTTGCTGGTTGGACCACAAACCAATTGTTCATTAGAGGATCAGTGGTACTTAAGGAACAAGAGGTAATTACAAGGGTAAAACGGTAATTTTGACCCAGCTGTAATTACGAACGACCTGTGAAGGATCGACTTACTAATCATAGTTATATCGAGTGGACAGAAATCTATCTACAGTGAGGAGAGTGCAACCACTGAGTTTTAGTGGAGTGCCCCGGTGGTTAACGAATGTTGATTAGCTAGGCTAAAGAGTTTGGTCGGTTAATCTCGTATCATTGGAGCTCATGATCTGTAGGTCCATTAGGTCCTCCTTACTATCTCAGACTAAGCCTTGTCTTTTTTAGAGAAAAGAATTTGAATTGTTCAAATTCGATTTTGGGAGAAATCGTTAATTATAAGTGATATATTAAACGAGTCATAGCTTAATTATGAATTAAACTATGATTAAAAAGAGGTGGATATATTTAAATATGATTTAAATATTATATCGGTTTATAGCATGAATAAGGATTCATGTTCGAAAAATCGATCGAGATCGGGAAAGTTTTTTTATAAATTAAAAATTAATTAATTAAATTATTTTTGAATTATTTAATTAATTAAATTAATTTTAATTTAAATCAATTTAATATTGATTTTTGAATTAAAATTAAATGAAAATTATTTTTCATGGATTTTCAATAAAATCCAAAGTGCAACATGCCCAATCTCTCTCATCTTCAAAATTGACCAAAATTGGCCACCTCCACCTCAATCCATCCTCATAACTGTTGAGATGTCACTCTAATGAAGTTTATTGAAGCTTTATATAATGGTGATTTAAGGTATGTTGATAGAATTTTGCAGAAAATTCCAAATTCTCTAATTAGTGACCTTTGAGGTATTTTCTTCCAAATTCTCTCAACCAAGGATCCCACAATCCGTTCTAAGGCCTGATGATAGTAGGGAAGACTTTAACAGTTGTCCATGAAGTGTTCGTGTTGAAAACCATCCACCGGGTGAAGAGAATTTAATCTTCAAAGTTGAGTTTTCTATTCCTCTGTTTTTCCAATTTTGAGCATGCATTTTATTTTACAAAATTGATCAACTTAGAGTGTTCAAGATCCGAAATTTCTTCTTCTTTATTAATCTAGACACTTTTACGATCTATTACTCCCACCGCCGACGAGCTCGAATTTTCTTGGCAGATCTCACGCGTTGAAGTCGAGCTTCACCGAGTCCATATGCCGCACGTGAGTTGGATTCGAGCCTTCACCGCCGGCTGCACGATCCCCGCCGTCGTGAAGCTCTACTGCCGTCTGAACCGCACGTGAAACCCACGCCCAACCGAGGAGTGGTTTGATCGGTTCACCAAGTTTTAATTCGGTTTTCTTGTTTTGGAGGTTGGTTTTGAATAGATCGACCAACAGGTTGTCCGGAAACGAGTCTCACTCACCGTTACGCGCTGCCGCCGTCACCAGAGAAGGTTCAGCCAAACAGTTTCAGCTCCTCGAGTTCGTGTTGGGCCTCTGTTGTGGTAACTCGGTTATTAATGACATTTTACTTTAGTTAGCCGTATAAGGACATTGTCTTGACTGGATATTTTTGTTAAATAGGGACTCAATTGTACCAAGAAAGTTACTTAGGAGCACACATTCAACTTTCGAACCCTAAGCAAAGGAGTACAACTTACGACATTACTTGATGTGAGTTTTTGAGATGACACTATTGTTGAATGTTAGGATAGTTTTCTAAGGGTCTTTGGAGTTTGAGAGCATGCTTTTATGAGTTTATCTTTGACATGGTTGAATGGATATTGCCCCGCATTTGTGAAGCATGTTTGATTTTACCTTGCCATGTTTACATAGCTTATGTATCTTGTTATGTGAAGTTATGTGAGGTGGAGGTCGATTGTTGAGGTTGTGCCTAGCTTTCCTTGTAGGTGTATGGTTTGAGTTAAAACTTGGTTAGTTTGAGAACCTAGTGTGAATTGGGACCCCTGAACTGGGTCGAGGACATTAGGAATGCCTAGATGGGACCCCTAGCCACCTTATGAATAAAGCCCGATAACCGACACTTACTGAACCCTGAGTTGCACCTGAGCGGGTCAGAACCTCTAGGTTGAGGATATACGATAGGCTCGTGAGATTGGGGTGCGTCGCCGTTGAGATCGGGAGTGGTTGCTTTCCATTACCCCGTACTAGCTTAGGGGCGATTCCCCAATGGGTGTGTTGGTTACGTACCTCACTGCACCATGCTAGCATGTAATGAGTGATGGAGATCTGATCCCCGTGAGCAGCGGAAACGTATTTTGTGGATCAATTACTTGGTTATTTTGGTTTAACACAAATACCAATACATTGGTAAAATTATAGAGGATGGGCAACATTTAATCTAATTAAATTGAGCATGGATCTACAACATGCAAACATAATGAATAATAGTTAAAACTAATAAGGAACTTCGAAGTTATTTATCTTTGTAGTTTCTCAGTTTGCAACAACGTCTTGTTCCAAATTGCACAACAACACAGCAAATAAAAAATCTTCTCTGTTTTCAACAGGACACCCACCACTTAGCGAACCTTCTATCCTCTAGATTCTGCTTAGATCTCTCTTGGTGGGAAGGGACCAACAATTTGGTAGTGAAGGGGAATTTTGTGAGTTAGAGAAAGTTTCACAGCAATTTCACAAATTACAATAGAATGATCGATCAAAATCATTGATCTCTCTTCTCCATGTATAACTATCGATAGGGAGAAGAAAAGGGGTAGTGGGAACGTGTCTGGATGACACGTTCCCTTAATTTAATTAATAAAACAATTAAATTATTATTTAATTAAATCTAATTAATAATATAATATAATTAAATTATATAATTATCAATTTAAATCACATTTAATTAAATCATATATTTAATTTGGATTAAATCACATTTAATCAATTTTTCCCTCTAATCTATAGTTTTAATGCATATCTTATGCACATTAAATTTTAACCTATGGTTTTTTTAAATATGAATCTCATTCACATTCAAATTAATATTTGAACTCTTTCAAATATTTATTTCTCTCATATAATTTAGAATGAATCATATTCACATTAAATTTATAATATAAAGTTCCAAAACTTTATATTATAATGTATCTTTTATACATTAATATTTATTCCCTAATTGAATTTGAACATTTCAAATTCAAACCATCTAAGAACTAGAAGGTGGACCTAATGGACCTACAGATCAGAAGCTCCAACGATACAAGATTATTCGGTTAATCTCATTAACCTCCTAATCAACATTCGTTAACTGCGGGAACACTCCACTAAAGTCCCACAGCTGCACTCTTCTCACTGTAGATATATTACTGTGTCTACGGATATTGACTAATAGCAACAAGTCAATCCTTCACGAATGTTCGTAACACCAGCTGAATCCTTTTACCCCTGGGTTACATCTTTTACCTTAAATACCAGCGCTCCTCTAATGAACAATTTGTTTGTGGTCCTACCAACAAACAGAAGTCCCTCTCGGGCCAATGAGAGGGTCGGACCCTTTGTTCAAGTTCCGGAGACACCACTTAAGGGAACATTCATCTACTTACACCCTTTGTTCAGGAGTTTTCCAAACGGGCGAAAATCAGTTTTTTTTTTATATATATTAAATATAAAAGTGTTTTATATTTAATTTTATTAATTTTAATTAATATAATTAGATTATATTAATTAAATTAATTTTAGAGGTGCCAAAAATGGTCTAATTTTGCTATTTAAATTATGCAATTGTTGTATAATTATTGTCATGCATAATGTATGCTTTTATTTAGGTATCCCACCTTAGGTTAAGCATTTCCATGCATCATTTATAATATAAATTGTTATATTATGTAGTTTGCATGTATAATTAATATAAGGTGTTATATTAATTTATGGACAACATTGACATGCATTATGATTCATGAGATGAATATGCTATGTATGTTTATTATTCATGTGATGGATGATCAAGCAAATATAACATATTATGCATGTCACCTAAGGTTAATTATTAGTTTTAAAATGTTTAGAACATGGAATTAATAAACCTTAGGTTATCTAGTTCTAATTGGATTAGAATTAGGAACCATGTAATTTATAAACAATGATTAAAAGAGGAACTCTGTCTAAGGAAGGTTTTGTCTAGGTTGGGGTATTTAAGCTGGCGGAAACGAAACACCCCTACCTAGGAACTGACCTGGGAGTAAATTTTAATCAGAGAGTTTATAAATTATAGTAGCGTCAGCGGGTTTATTAAGGGGTTAATAAACTAGAAATTCTAGGTTTAATATAAAGAGTTATATTAGCAAACTTAGGATAAAATCAATATAAGAGTTATATTGATAAGTTTAGGTAAAACCATTAGTCGAGTTTAGCCTAAGTCATTTTCCTATAGAGTTAAAGTATCCAGTGGGAGGAAAAGTGTATATGATATAATTCCACCTATGTTACTCCGGAAAGTTCACACCGTGAGACTCATACTTGGTCTCGTGGCGCAAACAGGAGCGTCCCCCTTCGGATGGTGTTTGTATGAGTCAGTATCAAGGTGAATGGAGAGGGTACTTATAGTGAGTGGGAGTGTGTTTAGTGAAAACAAAACCTATGGTTTCTTTTGTCGGTTCACACCGTAAGATCACTATGGTCAGCCAGCTAGTTTGGCCTAGACCAGACAATCCTTTCGGAGGGCTTGATCATAGGGGATCGAACACAGTGGACACCAGAAAGAGATAAAGATTTTCTTACTATGTTTTTCAACCTAGTCCTCCCTTCGGCGGATTTTGTTAGATGGGGGCTCTGGGGTCTAAAGACAGAGGGTTACACTCACAAGGTATAAGAAGTGTATGTATCCTGACCAAATAATGGTAACTAAAACCTATAGGAATAAGAGTTATTCTGGCATTAGGTTTTGGTTAAGAATGTCTTGATCCAGAGGATGAGTGTTTTGTATTACCCTTCGGTGTCATACATTCTAAACCTTTGGAGTATCATTGCAAATTATTAATGACTTAGGAATCATTAGATAATTAGCTAAAACGTGATTGGATTAGACAGTTTTCTAACGAGAAACTTATACAAGTTTTATTTGTAAATTTCAGCAAAATGTCTAGCTCAATTATTTCCTTACTGGGTGCGAAAAAATTAACTGGAGAGAACATGATGACTTGGAAAAACAAACTGAACACTATTTTGGTAATAAATGATCTAAAGTTTGTGCTAACTCATGAGTGTCCTCAGGTTCCAGGCTCGAATGCTACACGAAATGTTTGTGATGCATATGATCGATGGATCAAGGCCAATGATAAGGCCAAGGTCTATATGCTGGCAAGTATGTCTGACATATTAGCCAAGAAGCACGAGGGCATGATGACTGCTAAGGAAATCATGGATTCGGTGCAGGGTATGTTTGGGCAACAGTCTACACAGGCCAGATACAATGCCCTCAAGTGTATATTCAACTCGAGGATGCAAGAGGGTTCATCTGTTCGGGATCATGTCTTGGATATGATGGTATACTTTAACATCACGGAGTCGAATGGTGCTTCTATCGATGAATCGAGCCACGTCAGCTTAATTCTGGAAACTCTTCTAGATAGTTTCTTACAATTTAGAAGTAATGTTGTTATGAACAAGCTTACTTTTAATATTACCTCCATTCTGAATGAACTCTAGACCTTTCAATCTTTGATGAAAATTCAGGGATCAAAATGATGGTTTCGTCGCATGGTATGCGACGTCTCTTATTTTCTGTCGCATTGCTTGCGACTATATATTTTCCATCGCAAATTCTTCGTCGTTAAAACCGAGGTTTCTTGTAGCGTATCACAGAGGTTCAACCTCTGGATATAAAACAGTGGTTTCATCTTCTTCTAACCTGAAAGGGAAGAAGAAGAACATGAAGAAGGTTGGTAAAGGGAAACGAGCTGACAAAGCTGCCACTCATAAGGACAAGAAGGTCAAATAAGTTGCAGACAAAGGAAAATGTTTTCACTACAATAAAGACGGGCATTGGAAACGGAATTGTCCGAAGTACATTGCAGAAAAGAAGAAGGAAGGTAAATATGATTTACTTTACTTAGAAGTTTGTTTAGTGGATAATGATAAAAATGTTTGGATACTTGATTCAGGCGCCACTAATCATGTTTGCTCTTCTTTTCAAGAAATTGGTTCCTTACAGGAGCTACAGAAAGGAGAGATAATGCTCCGGGTTGGAAATGGAGAAGTCGTCTCAGCTGTAGCAATTGGCACAATGAAACTTAATTTTGGCAAGAAATATATGTTGTTAGACAATATATTAGTGATACTAGGGTTTATTAGAAACCTTATTTTAATTTCTTGTCTTATAAAACAATGTATTTCAATATCATTTTCTTCTAATAAAGTGTTTATTTTTAAGAATGGTATTGAAATATGTGAAGCTTCATTAGAAAATGGGTTGTATGTTTTAAGGCCTAATTCAGTCAAAATGGTTTTGAACACTGAATTATTTAAAACTGCAAACACACAAACTAAGAAACAAATTTTTCTTAAAGAAAATGCTGATCTTTGGCATCTTAGATTGGGTCATATTAATCTCAATAGAATTGAGAGATTGGTAAAAAGGGGACTTCTAAATGAGTTAGAAGAAAATACTTTACCTGTATGTCAATCCTGCCTAGAAGGCAAGATGACTAAAAGACCTTTTAGTGGAAAAGGTTATAGAGCCAAAGAACCTCTTGAGCTTATACATTTAGACCTTTGTGGTCCGATGAATGTTAAAGCTAGAGGAGGTTATGAATATTTCATTTATTTCATAGATGATTATTCCAGATTTGAGCATATTTACCTAATGCATCATAAGTCTGAAGCACTTGAAAAGTTCAAGGAATTCAAGACTGAAGTTGAAAATCAATTAGGTAAAACGATTAAAACACTTCGATCAGATCGAGGTGGAGAGTACATGGATTTAAAATTCTAGAACTATATGATAAAACATGGAATTACATCCCAACTCTCAGCACCCGGTACACCCCAACAAAATGGTGTATCAGAAAGGAGAAATAGAACCTTGTTGGACATGGTTCGATCAATGATGAGTTATGCTCATCTCCCTGATTCCTTTTGGGGTTATGCAGTAGATACTGCGGGATACATTTTGAACAATGTGCCCTCAAAGAGTGTTTCTGAAACACCTTTTGAACTCTGGAAATGACGTAAAGGTAGGCTCAAAAGGTCAATCTATGGACTGAAACAAGCCTCTAGGTCCTGGAATATAAGATTTGATGTGACAATCAAATCTTTTGGTTTTGATCAGAATGATGATGAACCTTGTGTCTACAAGAAAATCATCAATAGTTCAGTCGCATTCCTAGTTCTACATGTAGATGATATCCTACTCATTGGGAATGATGTAGGTTATCTTACTGACATTAAGAATTGGTTAGCTACACAATTCCAAATGAAAGATTTAGGTGAAGCGCAGTTTGTTCTTGGGATCCTGATTGTCCGGAACCGCAAGAATAAAACACTCTTAACGGAAATCTACATCAAGGTCAGTATTTACTCTTAACGGAGGAGTTGTAGTATGGCGAAGTGTCAAGCAAGGATGCATCGTTGATTCCCCCATGCAGGCCGAATATGTAGCTGCTTGTGAAGCAGCTAAAGAGGCCGTTTGGTTAAGAAAATTCATGTTAGATTTGGAAGTTGTTCCAAATATAAGTTTTCCTATCACACTGTATTGTGATAACAGTGGTGTTGTGACAAATTCAAGGGAACCGTGAAGTCTTAAGAAGAGTAAGAATATTGAGCAAAAATATCATCTCATCTGGGAGATTGTGCATCGAGGAGACGTGATCGTCACGAAGATAACCTTAGAGCACAACATTGCTGATTCTTTTATAAAGGCTCTCACGGCTAAAGTATTTGAGAGTCACCTAGAAAGTCTAGGTTTACAAGTCTTCCCCAACTTGGGCAAGTGGGAGTATATTGTACACAGGGTTTAAATGCCCTAGTTTATTGTATTTTATATTATTGTAATGTTTAAATTATGTACTCCACAAGCTTTAGGTCAAGTGGGAGATTGTCGGGATATGTGCCCTAAACCTTATGTAATTTTGATCAAATAAATAAAGAGTTATTTGTTTTGATAAAATTATATTATTGCTTTATAAATCCAATAAATTAAGCTCCAAGGTTATAATATATCTTAAACATCAGTGTAGTAGACACTATTTGGATTGTGTTCAAGAGTATAACCTAAATGTTCTATGGTATAAGAATAAGGTTGGAAACCTTACTCTGGTAACACCATGGATGCGACCCACTTTGTAGTTAGTACAAATGAGCTAATCCAACTCATTCATATGGATGAAAGGCGAGTGGGGGCATCCTATATGAAGAGTTCATACAAGACCGGACTGCAAATTATTAGTCTGACCAGTATAACGCCGTTAACATGATAAGACTGATAATTTATAGATGGTCATTAGTGACTCGACCTGAATCCTAAGCAAGTTAAGAACTCCTACTTATAGGGTTTATCCTTAGATTAGTATGGGTGAGAGTGGCCTGTAGCCGACTCAATAAGCCTACCTTCTCAGGGACAGAACCTCGTAGGTAGTTGGGAACTTAACTATTCAAGATAGAATTCACTCATTCCTACACTAAGTAATTAGATAGGTTGTTCCCTTAAGAACTGAGTCCAGGTCTTGAACAACGGGACCCCGCCCTCTAAACTAGCTTAAAAGGGTACGAGTTTATGGTAGGACGATACACTTGTTGTTCATTAGAGGATCAATGGTGCTTAAGGAACAAAGAGGTAATCACAAGGGTAAAACGATAATTTGACCCACCTGTGATTACGAACAACCTGTGAAAGGTCGACTCATGGGTAATGATTATATCAATGGACACAATATAATCTACAGTGAGGAGAGTGCAACTACAAGTCTATAGTGGAGTGACTTGTAGTTAATGAATATTGATTAACTGGATCAAAGAGTTTGATCAGTTAATCTCACATCATTGGAGCTCATGAACTGTAGGTCCATTAGGTCCCTCCGTTGGCTCAACATGGTAATATTAAGGGTATAAAGTTAGGAATGAGATTGAAGTGTTCAATTTCATATATGAGATGTTATATCAATTATATGTGATATAATTGATATAATATATAGTTTTAATGTGAATTAGATTCACATATTAACTATATACTATCTAGAGAATGAATCAGGGTTATGATGGTAATTTTCATCCTATTTCCCTATAAATAGTTGCATGAGATGCAACTTTAGGCTAAGGGTTTCACATAAACCCTATAATTCTCTCATTTTGTGTTGGAAAGAGTTCCAAACACAATTCCAAAAGATCTCCTCACCTCATCCTAAAAGAACTCACCTTCCTCTCTCACCTAGAGAACAACGGAGAAGATCTAGTAGTGGATCTTCACAAGGTTCGAGTTAGTTGCTGAGATCGTGATCATTGTAGGAGGAATTCGTGAAGAAAGTATTCTTCAAAGGTAATATCTTGTTGTCCTATACTTTGTAAAACATGCTTAGTCTTAGATTTAGTTCTTGCATTTTAGATCTATGTAACAAAATCATGAACATGCGATTCACTTTCGCTTCTACTGCGGGATTCGATCCCTTCACCTGGAAGGAGTGAATTCCATCTTGCTAAGTTAAGTCCTCAACCGCTCAGTCAGTCTTGTCCCCAAGAAGGTAGGCATATTGAGTCGGCGAATCTGGCCACTCTCACCGATATTAGTCAAAGGACCATCCTCATAAAAGCAGGAGTTCGTAACTCCCGAGATTGAGATCAAGTTGCCTAGGTCATCCTAATGAAATAGAAACCTAACTATCAACGAAGTTACATGTACCAGTTACTATTTCGCGGTCCGGTCTTATGTAATCTCATTACATAGGATATCCCCACTCACATGTCATCTACACGAACACGTTAGGATCACAGTGTTTGTATCATATACAAAGTGGGTCACATCCATAGTGTTACTAGGGTAAGGTATCCCCTTACTATAGACCCTTTAGGCTGTATCTCGAACCGAGATCCTTTATATGTACATTACATTCAGTTCAAGAGACATTTTACAGCCTTAGATGTTAGTTTGTTTGATTTAGGGTTAAAACGAGGGCAATATCGTAAATAACGAATAATAACTCTTTATTGATGAAGGGAATGAAATCCTGTGCAACGGAAGGGTGATTGAATCACCGTGGCATCGTTGCGAAAAATTGTTTTCTTAAAACCATTTCTATCCTATAGAAACTAGATTAAACATGTAATAAGAAGGAAAAACAGTGATGGAACACTTACTTGTTGAAGACGGACTTCAAGTTTTCCTGCTCCTTTCACGAACGCTTCGTGATCACGATCTCAACGCCCTCGAACTCCTCGAACGAACAAGCGAACCAGACACTTCCACTCGATTTCTCGGTTGTTCTACGTTTGGTAGAAGGAGAGAAGTGGGTGTCTTTTGGTGAGAGGGGAGGAGAGATTGAGAGAGAGTTGAGAGAATTCTAGTTTTCTTTTGGTGTGAAATAAAAAAAAACTAAGCTTAAGAAATCCTTTTTGCAAAGGGTTTATATAATGGTGATAGGTGGAGTTGAAATCTCCACCTATTTACCATTTTACCACAACCATAGGTTATGCAAATCATATTTGCATAACCACATATAATAAGATATCTCATATCTCATTTTACAAATCACATTTGTATAATCGTGGATTTTTAAATTGAATCACATCCAATTTAATCTCTCTCAATCTAATTTCTCCAAATTAGCCCTAATTCAACAATTAGGCTAACCTGTAGTTTATTATGAATCTCATTCACATTAAACTATATAATATGTCATACATATCTCATGTAAATGACATAATTACCCTCTAGTGAACTTGAACACTTCAAATTCACACCAAAAATAAAAACCTTCTATTAATCCAGTTTGAGACAATCAAGAGACCTAATGGACCTACAGTGATGAGCTCAAATGATCCGAGACTAACCTGTCAAACTCTTTGACCCGGTTAATCAACATTCATTAGCTACGGTAACACTCCACTAAAGCCCGTAGCTGCACTCCCGTTAGTGTAAGACAAGTTGTGTCCACTGACATAACCAATGCCCATGAGTCGACTCTTCACAGGATGTTCGTAGAGACTGTTGGGTCAAAGTACCGTTTTACCCCTGTGTCTACTTCTTGCTCCTCAAGTCCCCACTGTTCCTCTAATGAACAACAACGTTGTAATGGTCCAACCATACACAACAACCCTCTCGAGATAGTGAGAGGGTGGGCGCCCGTTATCCAAGCCCTAGAGACGCACTTAAGGGAACAACCCTCTAATTTCCCTAAAGGCGGGAACGAGTGAATTCCATCTCGCGTAGTCAAGTTCCCAACTCCCCACGTGGTCCTGTCTCTGAGAAGATAGGCATATTGGGTGAGTAACTGTGACCACCCTCACCCGTACTAGTCAAAGCGACGCACTTCAGAGCGGAGTCCGTAACACGCTCGAAATTGTGTCGAGTCACTAATGGTCATCTACAAAGTTATTAGTCTCATACTGTTAACGGTGTTACATCAGTAGGTCTAATAATTCACGATCCAGTCTTGTACAATCTCATTGCACAGGATGCCCCCACTCACATGTCAACCATATGAACGAGTCAGATCACCTATCCATATATCCAGATTTAGGTCTCCAACCCTACAGGCCGCATCCACAACGTACGTATCCTACAGGTACGTATCCTACACTCACATGTCAACCATAGGTACGTATCCTACAGGCCGCATCCACAACGTATCCAGGATTAGGTCTCCAACCCTATCCATATACTGTAGACCGTTCGGATCATTAACTCGAACGTGATCCTCCCTGTGTGTCCACTACACACCGTTCAAGTTCTAGTTTTCTCATATATTCAATGATCCTGGAGCTTAGTTTATTGGACAAAGTTTGTAAAATTTGCGAGACACAAAGTGATGAAATAAATAACTCTTATTAATTTCAAATGTTAAAATTACAAACTAAACGAGATTAGGACATACATCCCAACAATTGAAATAATAACTCTTTATTACAATAATTAGAATAAAATTACAAACTACGAGTTTTAGGACACAAACCCTAACAATGAGAGCCTGGGATACGCCCCCGTCAGGGAGTGGTTGCTTTCCATTATCCCGTGCTGGCTTAGGGGTGATTTCCCATAGGGCGTAGGATACGTACCTGCTCTGCTCTATACCGGAGTGTAGTGGCGTGAGAGTTGCTTTCTCTCATTACATCGTCAATCAAAGTTTCAGGACTGAAGGTAGAGCTCGAGGTAGTCACTGCAGGGGCTCAGGGTGAAGTGTGTCAAGTGTGAGACCTGTTGGGGTTGAGCGAGATTAGAGGACGAGTCTAGTTGTTTTGCTGAGATAGGTTTGGACATAAGTGAGTTGCTTACTGGGTATCTTTATACTCACTCGTCTTCTTTGTATGTTTTGTTTGCAGGTAAAAGTTAAATTGTGAGTGATGTCAACGGTGGCACCTTGGCGAGGTTATGAGGATGTCCTGCTGTGTCCTTTAGCTCATAGAGCGTTTTTTTAGAACCTTGCAATTCCGCTGCATGTTCTTTTGGTTTATGACTCTTTTAGTTGTTTTGTCTCCCTGTTGGTTGACTCGTAGAGTGTTTTAGAGTTATATTTCTACTTAGATGTTTTGTTGTGCATTGGTGTCCCTTTTGGACATGAGTTGCTTGTCCCGTTCCTTTCAGAACTATAGGTTGCATATAGGAGTTGTAAAACATTAAAATCGTGATCTTCTGGAATTCCCTGTTTTAACTGCTTGCTTGCAATCTGTGAGGACCCAACCTATGGTTGAATGCAGTTTGGTGGAGGCTGGGTGTTTGGAAATATATTGGAGTGTTTTTTTTCTTAAAACAGGTCAGAAAAAATTTTAGTTTTGTCCTAGTAGCGCCGTTATGTTGCCAAAATTTTCGACACTGATGGTGTTGCTTAGTAACTTCCCTAGGGATTTTGAGTCTAAAAATTAGTGTCGTTACAATGATATTCATTATAAGTGGAAATATATATTCATATTGAACTTAATCATTTTAAAATAACATAAATATTTAATATTTAATTTTTTACTTTGTTATTTAAAACTTCAAACAACATATTATTTTTAGATTAAACAAACTATAGATAATCCATTACATCGATTAGTTAAAAATAAAATATTAAATTATACAATTTTTTTATTAAGCTTGAAAAACAAATCTTAACACTACTACAAAAACTGTATTTCTTGACGCTTATAAAATGTCGAATTTTGCTTTACTTGACGTTTTTCAAACCGTCATGGAATCCACCGTCAAGAATAATATACAATACTTGACACTTATAAAGTGTTATGTATAGTCTTTTTTGACGCTTATAATGTGTCATTTTTAACATGAAAGCTTGACACTTTTTATTCGTCAAATGTATTATCTTGACTTTGAAAAAGTGTCAAATTTGTGTTAATACTTGACGTTTTCTCTGTGTCAAATATATGTTTATCTTGATGTTTCAAGAATGACAAATATAAATTACTTGACAATTTAAATGAGTCGAATATAATTTTATCTTGACGTTTCAAAAATGTCAATAGGAATTAGATCTTGATACATTATACATGTTTTGTTGGTTTGTGTTTTTTTTCAATCTATTAAATATTCTCTATTATCTTGAATTTTCTGCATTGTGTTCCAATAATTTGTTATATTGAAAAATGCATAATTTCATCAACCAATCTTCCACACTTTAACAAAATTCACATCTTTAACAATATCAAACTATTAAGCTCATGAACAATTCTAAAATTACAAGGACTTATTAAACCTCATGTCAACAATTCAAAAATTACAAGAACTATTGTAACGATGCTAAGTCATAAACTCAACTAACATTCAAGGAGATTTACAAAACAAGAGAACTTTAAATTTACTAGACTAACACACTGTAAAATGGTTTAAACATGAAACTTATTGGCAACATTATGACCAAAACTTTGAAAACGTCACCATAATTCTGCAACACCTTTGTCACCTACCAAGTAGTTGAGTATTATCTGCAAAACACAACATTAAGTAACAAGGGTGAGCATAAACATACTAAGTAAGCAACATACCTCTAATAATTCAGAACTCTAAAACATGCAACGAGTGAATTTACTCAATCGTGCAACCCTCACGCTAATCCTAAGAAGCATGCTCAAAAGGAGGGAATGAGATCTAGCCTAATGTCATAAACGTCAACCAAGGAGGATTAAGACGATTAACATACTTACAACACTTACAGGAGTTTGAAAAATATTAAAATGCACTTAGACTTACCAAAATGGCTCAAAGCCTCGCTAGTTGATGCTCGGATCAACTTCCTTTTGCTAAATCGACTTCCATGGCTTATGGTTAACCAAAATGAACCTATTTGTGCCTTGGAACCTTATTGGTTGGGGTTCGAAGATGTTAAAATAGGTTTGAAACTACAAACAAAGTTTTAGAGGTTGATTTAAGCTAGTTTAATCGGGTTAAAAGGGGCCTATAAGGAACTTTACCACTTGATTCTTACTGAAATGGAAGACTTTTGCCTTTACTGAAAGGTGATAAAAAAAGGATCGATTTTGTAGAACACAAACTATTTGGCTATGGATAACTCAAATCGAAGCCATTTGAAGAGTGGGCCACAAATCAGAGTGATTTCGAGGCTTGATTTCTAGTGAGTATTGCTAAAACTTGTGAATCCTTGTGTAGTCGTCGTTGTTCAAATATGTGCTCTACAACAAAACCAAAACAACTTTGACTTGTAAGTAAGATTTAGATTTACTAGATAAGAGGATAGGCTAGAACATCTAAAACAACGAAAACTATAGCAACCCATATTCAAATAAGACTACATAGGAAAATTCTAAACAAAGCCAAACCCAACTAAAGCTCTAAAAGATGACTAAAAAATCAATTAAGCCCCTCGAATCTTCAAATGCTGCAAACGTGTCTTCTAGGTGATTAAAAACAACCTAAAAGTTTTTACTTCCCATCGTGGAAGCTACAAAGTGTGAAAAAAATAGCTAAAAAGAGTTTAAGTGTTGTTTTGAAACTTAGAAAGTGCCTAAAGTGAGCAAACAACTAACCCCCGTTGCAACAAAAGTGTATTCATGGTGCTTAAGTATTTTTGACGTTGAAAACTAATTTAAAACAAAATAAGAGTTACAAACTTAGCAACCTAAGAGTTACAAACTTAGAAGAAGCGAGAAGGAACTCACAATTAAACATCAACCGACTTTTAAAAATTCGATCGCAATATAGAAATCTCACAATCAAGATTCAAAATATGCATTCAAAAGAATCACGAACACTATTATCAAACAGAAACGCAGTTTCAATATCGTACCTCTCACGAAAAACTCCACAACCACAAGGCATCAAGTTGGAAAACGATAAGGAGAATCCATGCCCTCTTCTATCAGCATTCTCCAAATGGAAAACCCAATTTTGATGATTGTGTAAGAACCCTGATTTCATTCCTTGCAGTTTCAATATACATACAAAAGAATCACGAACACTAGCATTAAACAAAAAATAAGTTTCAAAATCAGTTTAAAAAACGGTGAGGCGAATTACCTTTTCTCTTGCTTACATCCTTGCATGAACTGAAAAAAGATATCTTAGATGTACGTTTTCTCTTGCTTACACCCTCACGCTAATCCTAAGAAGCATGCTCAAAGGGAGGGAATGAGATCTAGCCAAATGTCATAAACGTCGACCAAGGAGGATTAAGACGATTAACATACTTACAACACTTACAGGGGTTCAAAAAAGATTAAAATGCACTTAGGCTTACCAAAATGGCTCAAAGCCTTGCTAGTTGATGCTCGGATCAACTTCCTAAAGCAGATCAACAAGTCTAATATAAAAGTTAGCCTAAATGAAAACTCATATTTGAAACTAAGAAAAGAAACAAGAATAAATCATCTGCTTACCTATCTTCATTAGATGCATAATTTTTATTATCGAAAACAAGCCCAACCACACCCTGCACAAACAATACTATCAATTACACAGGAAAAGAAAAACAATTGAAGCAAAATTAAGCTAAAAGATAAAACATAATGTTAGAAATGTATACACAACTACAAACAAGCACCACATTACAACTCTAAATCTCATAATCCATGAAAATTCGTATGAAGAGAAGAGAGAGACCATCTTGTAACTAAAGACCAATTCCATATTTGAGTAATAATCTAAAAAAGTTATCATATTCACACCATTAAACCAATGATAACGAACTAAAACAAACTTAACTTCATAAGCATAAAGTCAAAACTTATACACAAAAACATCTGAATTGAATTAACTTTTCAAAAGGAATGAACCACAAAAGTTACAAAACACAATGGATTTACCTAAAACTTTATAAAATTATGAACATAGCATCTAAAGCTCAACAATCATGAACATAAACTCAAACAAATTGAATGCTAACACTCTATGCATCAAACACGTTCAACCTGACTTAAATAAACTTAAACTTAACTTAACCAAATTTAAACAAACTTAACTAAACTTAACAAAATTTATGAACATTCTTTAAGCACAAACTCACCCCTACACTAATCCCCTATCCTTAAATCAATCTCTAAGAACCAACCTACACTCAAGAGAACTTACTCAATTTTTCAGATATAGATCATACCAAAAATATATTAGTGTAGTTGAAGGATTACATAGAGCAAATTAACAACCAACCAAAAGAAGGAGCAACTGAGAAAAATCAATAATAAAATGGCATTAGTCTAAACAACATTGCAAAGTTGACTTGTAATTACTCTGATGGGAAAAATGTTTTTGTATCAGTTTTAAGCTTTTCACATATAAATAAAAGGGATATTTTTCTCATGTAGTGCCCTTTCAAATTCTTGCACATGGTACTTTAAGTATCTATCGTGGTGATATTCATGAGCCTACTTGGATAGGCTTTACCAAGCCTCTCTATGTAAACTGGTATGCCTTTTTTATCAACTCCATGATATCCCTGAGGATAATACTGCAACACCTCTTCAAGCTCTTCAAATTCAAAATCCTGCAGATGAATCACTCCAGTAATATATTGAAGCTCCAAAACTGGTAAGTTACCCAACTACATTATGCACTTTCATGATTGGATGCTTATTACACAGTAGATTGCGAATGATGAAGATGATGATATGTTAAAAAGGAAAATAACTCTCTTCAAGGTAGAACTGGGGTTATTTCAGAGGACTACTGGAATGCATATATAAATTACCTCTAAAATAGTATCGATTCCATATTCCTTTCTCCAATTAAGCATTTCTTCCCACATCTGAATTGTCTTTTCCATGTTAAATTCTCTAGCTTTCAAAAATCTGCAGAAAAATAACAAATAAAACGAGGATACTTGTAATGGCCCACTAAAAAAGGTTGCAAAAATTGCAGAATGTTTAGTTCTATAAAGCAGAATACTTCAGAAATTGACAGGCCTCAGTAAGGTATGATAATCATCAAGCCTACAGGGAAGCAAATTCTCTCTAGAATTTTTTGACGCAATTCATGAACCGCACTCTCATCTTTTGCATCTCATACATCCTCTATAGAACAGATAAAGAAGAACCAAGAAAGTCTCAATACAGGTTGCTTGCTCATTGATTTGGTGGATGGCAGAGGGGATTTCGCACGAAGAGATCGTCCAACAGTTACTCGGTTGGCGAGGGTCTTCGACCGGAGGGGAATGGCAGTAGAAGGAGAGAAAAAAACAACGAGGGAACCAATGAGGGGGTTTCGAATCAGTCGGATAAATAAACCTCGAGGATGTCGGTGTACTACTGTTGTCGGCTTCACAGAAAGGAAGAGGGGTTGGGTTGGGCAGGTTGGGATGGAGAGAAGCTATTGGCGATGACTGTTGTCGTCGGTGACAGGGGAGGAAAATGAGGGTTGGGGCTGTGAAACACGAAGGAGAAGGAAGATTAATGGGGTCGGCAGTCCTTCACGAGCCTTTTTTTATTTTCTAAAATAAAACAAAAATCCTAAAGTAAATTAAAAGAAAGGAGATGGGTACCTCCGTGTTTTTTTTAATTTACACTTGACGTTTTTTAAACATCAAGTAAATGTAAGCGAGAAAAAATTTGAAATCTTTGTCAACCTCCGTGTTTTTTTTTTTAATTTGACATTTTAAAGTGTCAAGTTTTATTGTAGCGTGAAAAAATTCGAAAAAGTCCGTGAACCTCCGCCTTTTTTCATTTTCTTGACTTTTTTGTTTAAAATCTATTTTACTTGACATTTTCTCATAAAAACGTCAAGTAATTAAAAGTTGCAAGCGTCAAGAAATGTAGTTTTTCTAGTAGTGTAAATTAAAATTTAAAAATTGACAAAGACAAGTTGTTAACAAAATTATAAAATATTCATAAAATAATATAATTTAAAATCATAATTTAAGAAGAACAAATCTATATTATTTTTAAAATCGAAAGAATAAAAATATAAGAACCTTAAATTTTATTTGAATTTTTTAAATTTGTTGTTGCCAAATTTCGGATAGGAGAATACACCTGACCTCCACGTGATAACGACGGTAAATTTGTAATTCTTAGGGAAAGAACGCAGCCTGCAAGACAAGAAAAACCTGGACACTGGTGTGGTGTAGGCCACACAGGGTCCGATGCCTAAGTCAGTGAGGGTCTCAGAGAGAATTATAGAGAAGGTTTTGTATAATGGTCACCAGAATTAATTTACCCATCTCTCTTCTCCAGGGAGAGATTAAATAGTTTCCCCTGGCGTTCTTCCGTGGCCTCTTGGGTAAAGGAGAGATTGTGGGAAAGTTGAATATGGGCTTTCGGGCCTTTTCGAGTCGCTACGAGGCCTGGAGATCAAACTTGTAGCTGGTCGGCCTCGGCCTTGGCCGAGGCTGACCACTAGTTGAAGGGATTCGAAGTTCCGTAGCGGAAGCGATTGTTAATCGCGCGCTCTTGATTTAGTTACAACGATAAATTCAAGAACATAAAACACTAGATTAAGCATGTAAAATAGAATGGACAACAAGAAGTTACCTTTGAAGAACCTTTCTTCGAGTGCTCCTCTCTCCCACGATCACGATCTCAGCAACAGGAACTCCAACGTACGAAGACACGACCACCGGATCTTCTCCGTTGTTCTCTATGTGAGGGAGGAAGGTGGTTTCCCTTTAGGAGAGGTGAGGTATTTTTTAGAGAGATGTGTGCTTTGGAACTCTTCCAACAACACAACAAGAGAGCTAGTAAAATTGCTTAACCTAGTTGCATCTCATGCAACCATATATAGAGAGAGATAGGATGGAAATGACCATCCTACCCCTGCTTTAATCTCTTTTTAGTATATAGTTTATATATGAGTCTAATTCACATTAAAACTATATATTATATCAATTAAATCATATATAATTGATATAACACCTCATGTATGAAATTGAACACTTCAATTTCACTCCTAACTTTATACCCTCAATATTACCATGTTGAGTCAACAGAGGAATGTTGGAATTTTTGTCCTAATCTCGTGTTTGTAATATATTGTTTGAAATTAATAAGAGTTATTCATTTCATCACTTTGTGTCTCGCAATATTTATAAACTTTTCCAATAAACTAAACTCCAGGGTCATTGAATTTATGAGAGAACTAGAACTTGAACGGTGTGTAGTGGACACACAGGGAGGATCACGTTCGAGTTAATGACCCGAATGGTCTACAGTATATGGATAGAGTTGGAGACCTAATCCTGGATACACTGTGGATGCGGCCCGCTTTGTAATAGATACAAACGAGGTGATCTGACTCATTCATGTGGTTGACATGCGTGTGGGGCATCCTGCATAATGAGATTGTACAAGATCGGATCGTGAATTATTAGACCTACTGATGTAACACCGTTGACAGTAAGGACTAATAACTTCGTAGATGACCATTAGTGACTCGACCTAAATCCTGAGCGTGTTACGAACAACCTGTGAAGGGTCGACTCATGGGTATTGGTTATATCAGTGGACACGTAATATTCTGCACTGACGGGAGTGCAGCTACAGGCTATAGTGGAGTGTTACCGTAGCTAATGAATGTTGATTAACCGGGTCAAAGAGTTTGACAGGTTAATCTCGGATCATTGAGTCCGTCACTGTAGGTCCATTAGGTCCCTCGGTTGGCTCCACCTGGGTTAAAAGAAGGGTTAATGTTTTGGCATGAAATTGAAGTGTTCAATTTCACTTTAAGGGCATTTATGTCATTTATATGAGATATGAATGATATAATCTATAGTTTAATGTGAATGAGATTCATAATAAACTATAGGTTAGTCTAATTGTTGAATTAGGGCTAATTGGAGAATTTGATTGAGAGAAATTAAATTGGATGTGATTCAATTTAATTAATCCACAATTATTGCAAATGAGATTTGCAATATGAAATATGAGATCTCTTATATTATGTGGTTATGCAAATGAGATTTGCATAACCTATGGTTGTGGTAAAGTGGTAATAATGTGGAGATATTAACTCCCTCATTCCACTATTTAAACCCTTTGCAAGAAGGGTTTGGTAAGCTAACTTCTCATTTTTTTTGTTTTTGATCAAAGAGAAGAAAAGAGAATTCTCTCTACTCTCTCATTTCTCCTCCTTCTCCAAAACACAAACAAGTTCCCACCAACTTCCCCTCTCCAAAAGAGAACAATCGAGAAGATCATTTGGTGGTGTTCGAGATTCTTTTGTGGGAAGAATCCGTTGAGATCGAGTAGCACGAAGAGGTCGTGATCCGAAGAGGAAATTGCTGTGTTTGTCTACAACAAGTAAGTAAAATCTCTACTTGCTATAAATTTCTTCTTCTTCAAGCATGTTTAGCCTAGGTATGTTAGATCAATTTTAATAATCACAAGTTGCATAATGATACCTTGACGATTCAATCGTCTTCCGCTGCGCGGGGATTTTCATTCTCTTCAATTAGTATCCGAGCCATCTCGATGGTTCTTCATTTATGCATTGTTTTGTTAAAATTAGGTGGGTATTTTGCCATAATTCATGAGATGAATGTTTGGTTTGCATAATGGATATTTTCGATTTTTGGCACTAGATTAGATTTACAATTATGTTGATGAGATCAATGTAAGGGCTCGTTGTTTTTTGACATTTTGTTGTAAATCGAGTCTGTAAGTCCGGGTCGTTCGTGGCAAGAGTTGCTGTGAAGAAATCAAAGCAGAAACAGGCAGAAATCGGTGGAAGAACAACAAAGTGTTTGTTGTTTTGTCGATTGCGTTGAGACGCTGCTCAACGGCGTCTCAACGTTGTTCTTGCGGGCGGAGACATGGCTGCAGAGCAGCGTTGCAACGCTAGGCGTAGCGTTGTAACGCCGCTGGCGTTGAGAACGCGGCTCAACATCATTGCATGCAGCGTTACGCAGCGCCGCCGCCACGTTACAACGCCGCACGCGCTGAGGCGGCGATTCTTTGAGAGCGGTTTCGCGAGCGTGGGAGCTTCACTTAGTGGGCAGCGGTTTACTTTCGTTATTTTATATAATTTTGATTTTCAAAATGTATTTATTTAATTTATTTAATTATTTTATTAAATAATATTAATATAAATGTTATATTATTGTTATTTAATTAAATAATTGCCCCTAGGTGCCAAAAAAACGGTCCATTTTTTCTATTTAATTATTTTATGCATGAGATGTATATTTTAATTAATTTTTATGTGCATAATGTATGTCATATAGATTTAAAATCTCACCTTAGGTTAAACATTTCATGCATCATATTTATATTATAAGAGTTATAATATATAGTGTGCATGATAGGATTATATTATAAGAGTTATAATATAATGTATGCATGTTTTAATTTATTTAAATATAAGTGTTATATTTTTAAATTAAAAGCATGCTCATGCATTTAATTCATGTGATGAATTTATGTTATAGTATAGTATTATTCATATGATGGATGATCAAGCACTATAACATAGAAATGCATGTAACCTAAGTTAATTATTAGTTTTAAAGTGTTTAGAACTTGAATAATTAGACTTAGGTTTTCTTTTTTTTCTAATGAGATTAGAAATTTAGGAAATCAAATATAACCTTTGAATGGAGACCGATAAGTAACTCATCTAAGGAAGGTTTTGTCTAAGGTGAGTATATTTAAGTTGACGCTTGCATGAACACCCCTACACGAAAACCGACACGGAGTGAATTCGGTCCTGAGATTCTTAGGTTATATTCTCGTGAGTGCCGCATTAATTAAGTGTTAATTAATTTACTCATGCAGACCTAAGTTAATAATGTGATTATAAACTTAGGTTAATACCATATAAGAGTTATATTGGTAGACTTAGGTAAATTTTAGCCGGTTTATCTAGGTCAATCCCTATTAAAATTAAAGTGATGAGTGGGAGGAAATATAGTGTATATGATACATTTGAATTTCCAACCACAAATCTCCTTTAAGTCCGCACCGTGAGATCTATACTCGGCCTCGTGGCGCAAATCGGAGCGTCCCCCTTTGGGTGGTATTTGTATAGGTCAATATCATCGTGGATGAAGAGAGTACTTATAGTGAGTGGGAGCGGGACTTGTGAAAACGAGACTCACGGTCTCTTCTTTCGATTCACACCGTGAGACGCCTATGATCTGCCTGCTAGTTTGGCCTGGACCAGACAATCGCTTTGGAGGGCTTGATCATGGGAGTCGGAACACCGTGAATTTCCGAAAGGATACAGTTTTCTGGTTGGTTTTCCTTCTTGGTTCACCCTTTCGGTGGCTATTGTTTGACCGGATACTCACGAAATTCGTTAAGTCTTAATGAATTCGACCAAACAATGGTAATTGGATGCCTAATGGAATAAGAGTTATTCTGGGATTAGGGTCTGATCGAGAAAGTCTCGTCCTAGAGGAGGAGTGTTCTGTTCACCCTTCGGTGGCAGTCATTCTAAACCTTTAGGGTATCATTGCAAATTTTTGAATGACCTAGGGATCATGAAACAATTTTTGCTAAAACTTGATTGGATTTCAAAAAGTTTTTTGCGAGACTAATACAAAGTTTTTTCTTATTTTTCAGCTAAAAATGTCTAGCGCTATAATAGCTCTACTCGCTTCGGATAAGTTAGTGAGAGATAATTACCAGAGTTGGAAAAAATACATTAATACAATTTTGGTAACTAACGACATAAAGTTCGTGCTATCTGACGAGTGTCCTCAGATGCCGGGCTCGACCGCGTCGCGAAGTGTTCGCGATGCGTACGATCGGTGGATCAGGGCCAATGAAAAGCCCAAGGTCTACATAATTGCCAGCATGGCCAATGAAAAGGCCAAGGTCTACATAATTGCCAGCATGTCTGATGTCTTGGCAAAGAAGCATGAGCTGATCGTCTCTGCCAAGGAGATCATGGAGTCCTTGCAGGAAATGTTTGGACAACAGTCCTTTCAGGTCCAGCATGACTCGCTCAAATACGTTTTCAACGCATGGACGAGTCGAGCCAGGTCAGTTTTATTTTGGAGACTCTTCCGAAGAGTTTCCTTCAGTTTCGTAGCAATGCTGTTATGAACAAAATTAGCTACACTCTGACTACCCTCCTCAATGAGCTACAGAATTTTCAATCCTTGAACGGGGTCAAGAATCTGAGGCAAATGTTGCCTCATGTGTCTTATCACGGGGTTCGACCTGCTCCGGACGAAACTTGTTGCTCCTTCACGCCCGAAGGGAAGAAGAGGATGAAGAGGGGTAAAATCGACCGAGCCATTGCCTTGCGAAGGGGCAAGAAGGTCAATGAGGTTGCAGAGAAAGGAAAGTGTTTCCACTGCAATGGGGACGGACACTGGAAAAGAAACTGTCCCAAATTCCTGGCCGAGAGGAAGAATCAAGGTAAATGTGATTTACTTGTGACAGAAACATGTTTAGTGGAGAGTAGTGACTCTGCCTGGATATTGGATTCAGGCGCCACTAACCACGTTTGTTCTTTTTTTCAAAGGATTGATTCTTGGCAGCCGTTGCGAGAGGGTGAGGTGACTCTACGGGTTGGATCCGGGGAGCTTGTCTCTGCTGCAGCGATCGGCACGGTGAAACTGCACTTTGGCGGGAAGTACTTATTGTTGGACAATTTGTACATAGTTCCAGGGTTTACTAGAAACTTGTTTCAATTTCCTGCTTGATTGAACATTGTATTTCAGTTTCTTTTGAATCTAATAAAGCGTTTATTTCTTTCAAAGGGAATGTTATTTGTTCAGCTTCACTCGAAAATAATTTGTATGTTTTGAAACCCAATTCGGTCAAAAGTGTTTTGAATATCGAATTGTTTAAAATCTAGAAAACACGAACTAAGAAAGCAAAAGTTTCTCCAAAAGAAAATGCCCATCTTTGGCATCTACGGTTAGGCCACATTAATCTCAATAGGATTGAGAAAATAGTGAAGAGTGGACTTCTAAACGAGTTGGAAGAAAACTCTTTGTCGGTATGTGAGTCATGCCTTGAGGGCAAGATGACCAAACATCCTTTTAGTGGAAAAGGATATAGAGCTAAAGAGCCTCTTGAGTTAGTACATTCGACCTCTCGTGGTCCGGAGTGAATGTTAAAGCTCGTATGGTTATGAGTACTTCGTGTCTTTCATAGACGATTACTCCAGATATGGGTATATTTACCTAATGCACAAAAAGTCTGAAACTCTTGAAAAGTTCAAGAAGTACAAGACTGAGGTTGAGAACCTCTTAGGTAAATCGCTTAAAACACTTCGATCGGATCGAGGTGGAGAGTACATGAACCCTGAATTCCAGGACTATATGATAGAACACGGAATCACGTCCAAACTCTCAACACCTGGTATGCCACAGCAAAATGGTGTATCGGAGAGGAGAAACAGAACCTTGTTGGACATGGTTCGGTCGATGATGAGCTATGGTCGTCTCCCTGATTCTTTTTGGGGGTACACAGTGGAGACTGCGGTTTATATTTTGAACAACGTTCACAAAAGTGTGTTTGAAAACACCTTTCGAGCTCTGGAGTGGACGTAAAGGCAGTTTACATCACTTCAGGATTTGGGGATGCCCGACCCACGTGTTGGTGTCAAACCCAAAAAAACTGGATCCCCGGCCCACGCTGCGCGGGGATTTTCATTCCCTTTAAGGATGGACCTACAGTTCATGAGCTCTAATGATGTGAGATTAACTGATCAAACTTTTTGATACAGTTAATCAATATTCATGAACTACAAGTCACTCCACTATAGACTTGTAGTTGCACTTTCCTCACTGTAGATATCATTGTGTCCACCGATATAGTCATTACCCATGAGTCGACCCTTCACAAAGTTGTTCAGAATCACACCCGGGTCAAATTACCGCTTTTACCCCGTGATTACCTCTTTGCTCCTTAAGCACCACCGATCCTCTAATGAACAACAAGTCTAAGGTCCTACCTTAGACTCATACCTCTCATAGAGGCGGGCCCCGTTGTTCAAGACACAAGTCGGGCTTCTAAGGGAACAACCTATCTAATTCCTTAGTAGAGGAATGAGTGAATTCCATCTTGCACAGTTAAGTTCCCAGCTACCTACGAGGTTCTGTCCCTGAGAAGGTAGGCTTATTGAGTCGGGTACAGGCCACTCTCACCCATACTTGTCTAAGGACAAACCCCTATAAGCAGAAGTTCTTAACTTGCTCAGGATTCAGGTCGAGTCACTAATGACCATCTATAAATTACTAGTCTTATCCTGTTAACGGTGCTACACTGGTTAGATTAATAATTTGCGATCCAATCTTGTATGAACTCTTCAAACAGGATGCCCCCACTCGCATGTCAACTACATGAATGAGTTGGATTACCTCATTTGTACTAATTACAAATTGGGTCGCATCCATGGTGTTACCAGAATGAGATTTCCAACCTTATTCTTATACCATAGACCATTTAGGTTATATTCTTGAACTCAACCCAAATAGTGTCCACTACACTGATGTTCAAGATAAATGTTATAACCTTGGAGCTTAGTTTATTGGATTTATTAAAGAAAGATTGTAATTCTATCAAAACAAATAACACTTTATTTAATTGATCAAAATTACACAAGTTTAGGGCATAAATCCCAACAATCTCCCACTTGACCTAAAGCTTGTGGAGTACTAAACATTACAGTAATGTAAATACAATAAAGTAGGGCATTCAAACCCCTTTGTACAAAATACTACCACTTGCCCTAGTTGGGGAAGACTTGTAAACCTAGACCTTCTAGGTGACTCTCAAATACTTTAGCCATGAGAGCCTTTGTAAAAGGATCAGCAATGTTGTCTAGGTGACTCTCAAATACTTTAGCCATGAGAGCCTTTGTAAAAGGATCAGCAATGTTGTGCTTTGAGGCTATCTTTGTGACAATCACGTCTCCTCTATGCACGATCTCCCGGATGAGATTATACTTTCGCTCTATGTACTTTCCCCTCTTGTGACTTCGGGGTTCCCTCGAGTTTGTCACTGCACCACTGTCATAATTGGAACAACTTCCAAATTTAGCATAATTGGAACAACTTCCAAATTTAGCATGAATTTCCTTAACCAAACGACCTCCTTAGCTGCTTCACAAGCTGCTACATATTCGGCCTCCATGGTGGAATCAGCGATGCATCCTTGCTTGACGCTTCACCATACTACAGCTCCTCCGTTAAGAGTGAATACTTACCCTGATGTAGATTTTCGAGAATCTTTATCAGTCTGAAAGTCAGAATCCGTGTATACTATAAGGATCAAATCCTTAGCCGCATACACAAGCATGTTGTTCCTTGTTCTCCGAAGATACTTAAGGATTGTTTTAACCGTTGTCCAGTGTTCAAGTCCTGGATTGGATTGATACCTCATCGACCATCCCAATCATGCGAACAGGATGTCGGGCCTAGTACACAACATGGCGTACATCAGGCTCCCAATAGCCGATGCATAAGGAATCCGTCTCATATCATCAACTCCTTGAGGTGTCTTAGGACACTGTTCCTTAGACAATTGGATTCCATGTCTAAAAGGCAACAAGCTCTTTTTGGAATCTTGCATCTTAAACCTTGACAACACTTTGTCTATGTATGATGCTTGAGACAGGGCTAGTGTTTTATTCTTGCGGTTCCGGACAATCTGGATCCCAAGAACAAACTGCGCATCACCCAAATCTTTCATTTGAATCACAAGAATTAGCCATTCCTTGATGTCGATAAGATAACCTACATCATTCCCAATGAGTAGGATATCATCCACATAGAGAATTAGGAAAGCGACGGTAACTATTGATGATTTTCTTGTAGACACAAGGTTCATCATCATTCTGGTCAAAACCATAAGATCTGATTGCCTCACCA
Source organism: Trichosanthes cucumerina (assembly GCA_036507285.1). NCBI lineage: Eukaryota > Viridiplantae > Streptophyta > Magnoliopsida > Cucurbitales > Cucurbitaceae > Trichosanthes > Trichosanthes cucumerina. The sequence goes on from CM071838.1 coordinate 71,806,335, forward strand.
AATCCTATATTCTAGGACCTAAAAGTCTGTTTCAGTCCATAAATTGGCCTTTTAAGCCTGCAAACCTTTTGCTCTTGGCCTGGTTTTATGAACCCTTTGGGTTGGTCCATGTAGATGATTTCCTCAAGATTGCCATTCAAAAAGGTTGTCTTGACATCCATTTGCCATACCTCATAGTTATAATATGCGGCAATGGCAAGAAGGATGCGAATAGACTTTACCATAGCAACAGGTGAAAAGGTCTCCTCATAGTCAACCCCTTCAACCTGGGTATAACCCTTTGCTACTAGTCTAGCTTTAAAGGTTTGCACCTTCCCATCTACACCACGTTTTCTCTTGTAGATCCACTTACAACCTATAGGTTTTACCCCATCAGGCTTATCTACAAGATCCCAAACAGAATTGAAGTGCATAGACTCCATTTCTTGGTCCATGGCTATGACCCATTTGTCTTTGTCTTTGTCAACCATTGCTTGATTATAAGTCAATGGATCCTCGCAGTTGTCATCTGGTATAACAACTTGGGTTTCAGCTAAACCCATGTAACAGTAGTCAGACACAACCCTCCCACTACATCGAGGCATACTCAACTCTTGAGATGGACTCTCTTGACTAGACAAACTAGTATCAACAACTCTTGTTGACGTACTAGTGTTCTTATTAGCAACCTTTGCTATTGTCCTGTCTAACTTACTCAACACTACTTTACTTTTTGCTTTGTGGTCCCTTATGTGGTCCTCTTCCAAGAAAGTGAGATTTGTCGACACAAAGACCTTATCTTCCTTAGGATCATAGAATAAACCACCTCTTGTTTCTTTTGGGTATCCTACGAATAGGCATAATTTTGAACGTGAATCCAACTTCTTTGGATTTGTCACAAGCACATGTTCAGATGACCCCATATTCAAGTGACATAAACTACCTTTACGTCCTTTCCGAGTTCAAAAGGTGTTTGAAACACTTTTGAGGCACATTATTCAAAATGTATATCGCAGCCTCCATTGCGTAACCCCAAAAGGAACTAGGGAGATGAGCATAACTCATCATTGATCGAACCATGTCCAACAAGGTTCTATTTCTCCTTTCCGATACACCGTTTTGTTGTGGTGTGCTGGGAGCTGAGAGTTGGGATGTAATTCCATGTTCTATAATATAGTTCTGGAATTTTAAATCCATGTATTCTCCACCTCGATCCGATCGAAGTGTTTTAATAGTTTTACCTAATTGATTTTCAACCTCAATCTTGAATTCCTTGAACTTTTCAAGTGCTTCAGACTTGTGGTGCATTAGGTAAATATGCCCATATCTAGAATAATCATCTATAAAAGAGATGAAATATTCATATCCTCCCCTAGCTTTAACATTCATCGGACCACAAAGGTCTGAATGTATAAGCTCTAGAGACTCTTTGGCTCTATAACCTTTTCCACTAAAAGGCTTTTAATCATTTTGCCTTCTAGGCATGATTCACATACTGGCAAAGAATTTTCTTCTAACTCGTTTAGAAGTCCGTTCTTTACCAATCTCTCAATCCTATTGAGATTAATGTGACCTAATCTTAGATGCCAAAGATGAGCATTTTCTTTAGGAGAAATTTTACGTTTCTTAGTTTGTGCATTTGCAGGTTTAAATAATTCAGTGTTCAAAACCATTTTGACTGAATTAGGCCTTACAACATACAATCCATTTTCTAATGAAGCTGAACATATTTCTAAACCTTTCTTCAAAATAAAGACTTTATTCATAGAAAATGAAACAGAAATACATTGTTCTATAAGGCAAGAAATGGAAATAAGGTTTCTAGTAAACCCTGGTATCACTAATACATTGTCCAACAATACATATTTCTTGCCAAAATAAAGCTTCATTGTGCCTACTGCTACAGCTGAGAGGACTTCTCCATTTCCAACCCAGAGCATTATCTCTCCTTGCTGTAGCTGCTGGCAGGAATCAATTCCCTGAAAAGAAGAGCAAACATGATTAGTGGCACCTAAATCAAGTATCCAAGCTGTTTTATCATTATCCACTAAACAAGCTTCTAGGCAAAGTAAATCATATTTACCTTCCTTCTTCTTTTCTGCAATGTACTTCGGACAGTTCCGATGCCAATGATTCCAATGCCCGTCTTCGTTGCAATGGAAACATTTTCCTTTGTCAGCAACGTCTTTGACTTTCTTGCCCTTCTGGGCGGCCGCTTTGTCAACTTGTTTCCCTTTACCAACCTTCTTCATGTTCTTCTTCTTTCCTCTCAGGTTAGAAGAAGATGATGCCACTGTTTTTGTCCTAGAGGTCGAACCTCTGTGATAACTCCTACGCAACATTTGCCTCACCTTTCGATCCTCGAATTTTTATCAAAGACCAAAGGTCCGGAGTTCATTCGTAAGGGAGGTAAGATTAAAAGTAAGCTTGTTCATAACAACATTACTTCTAAATCTGCAGAAACTATCTCGAAGGGTTTCCACGAAGTCGACTGCTCGACTCATCGATGGAAGCACCATTCGACTATGCGATGTTAAAGTGCACCATCATATCCAGGACATGATCCCGAACAGATGTACCCTCTGGTATCCTTGAGTTGAATATGTACTTTAGGGCATTATGTCGGGCTTGTGTGGACTGTTGTCCAAACATACCCTGCACAGAATCCATTATTTCCTTGGCGGTACTCATGCCCTCATGCTTCTGGGCTAATATGTCAAACATACTTGCCAACATGTAGACCTTGGCCTTATCATTGGCCTTGATCCATCGATCATATGCATCATGAACATTTCGTGACGCATTCGAGCCTGACACCTGAGGACACTCCTTAGTTAGCACAAACTTCAGATCGTCCACTACCAATATAGTGTTGAGTTTGTTTTTCCATGTCATCATATTCTCTCCGGTAAACTTTTCCGCACCCAATAAGGAAATTATAGAGCTAGACATTTTTGCTAAATAATTTACAAACAAACTTGTATGAGTTTCTTGCTATAACTCTAATCCAATCATGTTTTAGCTAATTATCAAATGATTCCTAGGCCATTTATAATTTGCAATGATACTCCAAAGGTTTAGAATGTATGACACCGAAGGGTAATCAAAAAACACACCTCCTCTAGATCAAGACACGCTTGACCAAAACCTAATACCAGAATAACTCTTATTCCTATAGGTTTTAGTTACCATTTTTCGGTCTGAATACATACACAACTTATGTATCCCGTGAGTGTAACCCTTTGTCTTTAGATCCCAGAGTCTCGATCCAATGAAATCCGCCGAAGGGAGGACTAGATTGGAAAATAGTCTAAGGAAATCTTTATCCCTTTCGGGTGTCTACTGTGTTTGATCCCCTATGATCAAGCCCTCCGAAGGGATTGTCTGGTCCAGGCCAAACTAGCAGGCTGACCATAGTGGTCTAACGGTGTAAACCGACAAAAGAGACCGCAGGTTTTGTTTTCACTAAACCTGCTCCCACTCACTATATGTATCCTCTCCATTCACCTTGATATTGACTCATACAAACACCATCCGAAGGGGGATGCTCCCGTTTGCACCACGAGGCCAACTATGAGTCTCACGGTGTGAACTTTCTGGAGATAGCGTAGGTGGAAAAATATGTATCTCATACACTTTTTCCTCCCACTAAATACTTTAAGTTTATAGGAATCTTACTTAGGCTAAAATCCAGCTAATGGTTTTACCTAACTCTATCAACATAACTCTTATATTGATTTTATCGTAAGTTTGTTAATATAACTCCTTATATTAAACCTAGGATTTCTAGTTTATTAACCACTTAATAAACCCGCTGACGCTACTGTAATTTATAAAACTCTCTAATTAAATTTCACTCCCGTGTCGGTTTCGGTAGGGTGTTTTCGCTTCCACACTTAAATACTGACCTAGACAGAACTTTCCTTAGACAGAGTTCCTCTTTTAATCATAGTTTATAAATTACTTGGTTCCTAATTGCAATCTAATTAGAACTAGATAACCTAAGGTCTATTATTTCCAAGTTCTAAACACTTTAAAACTAATAATTAACCTTAGGTGACATGCATACTATGTTATAGTGCTTGATCATTCATCACATGAATAATAATACATTCATAGCATATTCATCTCATGAAATATAATGCATGTCAATGTTGTCCATAAATAATATAACAACTTTATATTAATTAATCATGCAAACAATATAATATAACTCCTTATATTATAAATGATGCATGAAAATACTTAACCTAAGGTGAGATTTCTATAATACAAGCATACACTATGCATGACAATAATTACACAACAATTGCATAATTAAAATAGCAAAATTACACCAATTTTGGCACCCTAATTTTAATTTTAATTAATATAATCTAATTATATTAATTAAAATTAATTAATTAAATATAAATTAAATATAAAATATTTTTATATTTAATATATAATAAAAAACGTTTACGCGCTCGCTTGCTTTGCGTGAAAACGGCTCTAGCGCTAACGATAGCGATAGCGGCGTTAACGCCGCTCTCTTGTCGTCTTCTTCGCCAAGCGTTGCAACGCTAGAGGTTGCGTTACTGCGCAAACGCCGCCTCCCGTCTGCGCTTTCTCCCGCAAGTGCGGCGTTGCAGCGCTAATGAACAGCGCGTTACGCCGCATGCATCATGATGCACTGAGAATTATCCAATTCTTGCTCATTTTCACTCTGATCTTCTCAGCAACCACTTTGCCTCGATCGACACGAACTTACAGACTCGATTTACAATTAAATTTGCCTAAAACATCGGGCACTTACATTGAACGATTCAATGGAAATTTTAAATCTAAGTGCCAAAATTGAAAACATCTAATTTTGCAAAACCGTTCATACATCTCATGCAAAAACAGTAAATCCCACCTTGTTCTTGAAAAAATCCAGAACATAAATCAAGAACGCAATTGGGCTCTGATACAAATTGAAAGGATTCGAAGTCCCGCAGCGGAAACGATTGTTAATCGCGCGCTCTTGATTTAGTTACAACGATAAATTCAAGAACATAAAACACTAGATTAAGCATGTAAAATAGAATGGACAGCAAGAAGTTACCTTTGAAGAACCTTTCTTCGAGTGCTCCTCTCTCCTACGATCACGATCTCAGCAACTGGAACTCTAACGTACGAAGACACGACCACCGGATCTTCTCCGTTGTTCTCTAGGTGAGAGAGGAAGGTGGTTTCCCTTTAGGATAGGTGAGGTGTTTTTGAGAAAGATGTGTGTTTTGGAACTCTTCCAACAACATAACAAGAGAGCTTGTAAAATTGCTTAACCTAGTTGCATCTCATGCAACCATATATATAGAGAGATAGGATGGAAATGACCATAGGATGGAAATTACCATCCTACCCCTGCTTTAATCTCTCTTTAGTATATAGTTTATATATGAATCTAATTCACATGATATAATTGATATAACACCTCATGTATGAAATTGAACACTTCAATTTCACTCCTAACTTTATACCCTCAATATTACCATGTTGAGCCAACAGAGGGATCTAATGGACCTACAGTTCATGAGCTTCAATGATGTGAGATTAACTGATCAAACTTTTTGATCCAGTTAATCAATATTCATTAACTACAAGTCACTCCACTATAGACTTGTAGGTGCACTCTCCTCACTGTAGATATCATTGTGTCCACTGATATAGTCATTACCCATGAGTCGACCCTTCACGGGTTGTTCGTAATCACACCGGTCAAATTACCGCTTTTACCCTCGTGATTACCTCTTTTGCTCCTAAGCACCACCGATCCTCTAATGAACAACAAGTCTAAGGTCCTACCTTAGACTCATACCCTCATAGAGGGCGGGGCCCCGTTGTTCAAGACCTGAAGTCAGTTCTTAAGGAAACAACCTATCTAATTCCCTAGTAGAGGAATGAGTGAATTCCATCTTGCACGCTTAAGTTCCCAGCTACCTCACGAGGTTCTCGTCCCGAGAAGGTAGGCTTATTGAGTCGGCTACAGTGCCACTCTCACCCATACTTGTCTAAGGACAAACCCGTATAAGCAAGAGTTCTTAACTTGCTCAGATTGTGTCGAGTCACTAATGACCATCTATAAATTACTAGTCTTATCCTCAAGCAATCTGTGTTACAATCGGTTAGACTAATAATTTGCGATCCAATCTTGTATGAACTCTTTATACAGATGCCCCCACTGCATGTCAACTACATGAATGAGTTGGATTACCTCATTTGTACTAATTACAAAGTGGGTCGCATCCATGGTGTTACTTTTGTAATGAGGTTTCCAACCTTATTCTTATACCATAGACCATTTAGGTTATATTATTGAACTCAACCCAAATAAGTGTCCACTACACCGATGTTCAAGATAAATGTTATAACCTTGGAGCTTAGTTTATTGGATTTATTAAAGCAAGACTGTAATTCTATCAAATTAAATAACATTTTATTTAATTGATCAAAATTACACAAGTTTAGGGAATAAATCCCAACACTGGTTTGGGCAAAAACCCTAACCCAAGTCCACGCTTTGTGTCATAAGGCTTGGATAGAGCTCAAACGGAGGAGCTTTACCCTGGTCGGCCTCGGCCCATGCCGAGGCCGACAACGCGCTTGGGCCAAAACCCAAGCGCGTTTTCTCGTTCCGTCTCTTCTCGGTTATGGGGTCTTCTGTGGGGTTTTTTGGCCTATTGAGAAAAGGAAAGGTCGGGAGAGGGTTGGAAACCAGCCTATGGATCGCGTGGGATTGAAGCAAGGGTCAGGATATGACCTTGGATTTGGTCGGCCTCGGCCTCGTCCGAGGCTGACCACGGGTTTGGGCTTAAGCCTAAGCCTAGACTTCTTTCTTGGGGTGTTGGGCGAGGGTAGAGCCCAAATGGGAGGGTTCTACCCTAGTCGGCCTCGGCCTATGCCGAGGCTGACCATGCGCTTGGGTCGAAGCCCGAGCACGTCCGCTCGTCTCGCTTCGCCTTGGTTCGGTCCCTATTCGATTTCACCCTGTTTTGACCTCGTATTGGGTTTCTTATTCTGTCTGACTCTATGCCTTGGTCATTTGACTGCCCATTCTCGTTGGTCCAATTTAACCCATTACATTAGCCCCCACTCGCTAGTTAGGATTTGAGATTTGGAGCTTGCGAATTAATAGAATGAAACCTGACTTGGGAGTAGCCTACTGAACTTCATATTCAATCTCATAAAATGTCAATTTCCCCGTTATTCAATTTGGAATTTTTGGTTCTCGTCACACTTATTCTGTGTTTCGATTTGCTTGGTTCCTTAGTCAAATTTCCTCGGAGTCATTTCAAACATTTCGAGGGTTGCCTCGAATTCTCTCTAGTTATTGTTGTCCATCTTTATAAGGATATTAAGTCTCCTAGAGTGCCAATTTCTCCGGTATTTAACACAAATGTCAGGATCTCGTCACGCTTAACTTGCATTTTCGATTCTCCTAGTAAGGTTTATTCAGAGTCATTTTAGACATTTCGAGGGTTACCTCGAATTTTCCCCAGTTTATGATGTCCATCCTTATGAGGATATTCAGTCTACTAGGGGGTCAATTTCTCTGTTATCCAATGGGATTCTAGGTCAATCGTCATGCTTATTCTGCATTTCGGATGTTCCCTTTTCCCTTAGATCATCCCAAGATTGCTTCCCTTGAGGGTTTATGCTCTCATCCGGATTCACGACTTGTGTCGTATTCTAGTGATCTTACATACTTGAGGTTGTTCTCAGGTTTAAGCGGGATTTTCGCTAACCACTACGAGGATTATTTTGGACTTCTTGTCTCCTCGTAGGAGGAAAATTTTGTCATCCAACAATCGTGTTGCTTCACATCGAACTAGCCTCAGACCATGAGAGAAGAAAATAGAAATTGAAGAATTGAAGTGGGAGGTCGGGGTCTATTCGGCCTCGGATAGGTTGGCCTCGGCTTCGGTCAGGTCGGTTCGGGCTCGACCAAGTTGTCTTCGGCCTCGGCTTATTCTGGTCGTCCTCGACTTCGACCAGGTTGACCTCTGCTTCGGTCAGGTCGGCTCGAGCTCGGCCAAGTTGACCTCAACCTGGTCAGGTCGGCTCGGCCTCGGCTTATTCTGGTCGTCCTCGGTTTCGACCAGGTTGACCTCGGCTTCGGTCAGGTCGGCTCGAGCTCGGCCAGGTCAGCTCGACATCGGCAAGGTTGGCTTGGTTTCGACCTCGACCTATTCTGGTCGTCCTCGGCTTAATCTGTAGAATTTGTCTTTTTGGTTGTGTTTCGTGTAACTTCTGCTTTTTTGTTCAATATGGAAGTATATCCCTTTAGTAGCCCCCTTACTTAAGTAAGAGTTTCAGTTTTGAAAATTGTGCTTGAGTGATACAATTATAGCTTGAGAAAGATGATTCATTCATAATAGAATATCATGTATGATTGAAATTCTAAATGTTGGCAATAACTGTCCTAACCGAAGAGGAGAATAAAACAAAGAAAAAAATCTATTGATAATAGATTCTAAGGTGTTTTGCATTCCAAGGGTGGGAAAGAACTTTTCCCTTGTGATCAATTAGAGTGTATGTGCCAGGCCTGACGATTTTAGCGATTTGGTATGGTTCTTCCCACGTTGGGCCTAGCGCACCAGATGATGGATCCTTGGTGTTTTGCATGACTCTTCTTAGCACGAGATCTCCTTCTTTGAAACTTTGTTTCTTGACTGTTGTATTGTAGTACCTTGTAATTTTGTTCTTGTACTCTGTTGCTCGAAGGTGAGCTTTTTCTCTATGCTCTTTTAGTAGATCTAAGCTTAGTCTCATTGACTCCTCATTCTGTTGAAGGTCCAATTCCTCTACTCTTGGCGAAGGTAAACCAATCTCAACAGGGATGACTGCCTCAGCACCATAAGTGAGTGAGAAAGGGGTCTCGCCTGTGGTAGATCTTGCAGTGGTCCTGTATGCCCATAACACATTATGTAACTCTTCTGCCCATGCTCCCTTTAGATTTTCCAGCTTTGTCTTGAGATTTAATTTGATAATCTTGTTCACTGCTTCCACTTGTCCATTGGCTTGAGGGTGTGCTGGAGATGAACATCGATGATCAATGTTGAGATCTTCACAAAATTTTCTGAAGGCTGCATTATCGAATTGTTTCCATTGTCTGAAATAATGACATTAGGAATTCCAAAACGACATACTATATTTCTCCAAACAAAGCTAGTTATCTTCTTTTCTGTGATTGTTGCCAATGCTTCTGCTTCAACCCACTTTGTGAAGTAGTCTACTGCCACAACTGCGAATTTAGTTTGTCCCTTACCTAGGGGAAGGGGTCCAATAAGGTCTATTCCCCAATGTGCAAAAGGCTAAGGGCTCACTACACTTGTCAATGGTTCTGGCGATTGCCTTGGAATTGGGGCGAATCATTGACATCGGTCACGGGATCTTGTAAAATTTCTTGCATCCTGAAGCATTGTCGGCCAATAATATCCTTGTCTTGTGATCTTGTGACATAAGGATCTTCTGCCTGAGTGGTTGCCACATATTCCTTCATGGATCTCTCTCATCACATATTCCGCTTCATTTGGTGTAAGACATCTCAAGAGTGGCATTGAATAGCCCCTTCTTGTAGAGTTTACCTTCTCTGAGTAGGTAATGAGTTGATCGCCTCTGTACTCGTTTGGCTTCTACTTTTTCTAAGGGCAATTTTCCCTCTTTCAAGTATTCCAATATAGGATCCATCCAAGAAGAGATCTTCTCGGCCTCGGCTAAAATCTCCTCGGCCTCGGCCAAAATCTCCTCGACTTCGCTCGAGTCTTTCTCGGTTTTGGTCGAGTTGTCTTCGACCTTTGCCTCATCTGGCTTGCTTCCTGATTCCATTATCTCCTCTTTGTGTATGGTTGGTTCGTACAGGATTCCAATCGAAACTATTCGACTTAGTTCAATTTCATAAGTTGCTGCTAATCGGGCTAAAGAATCAGCATTGGCATTTTGTGATCTCGGGATTTACTTGAACTCGTGTTTGGGGAACGAGGCAAGTAGTTCCTTGACCTTTGATAAATATTTTGCCATTCTTCTTTCTTTAGCTTGATATTTTTTGGTTACTTGTCTTATTATTAGCTGAGAATCACTCAAAACTAATAGATTAGAGATTCTTATCTCCTTGGCGATTCTCAATCCTGCTACGAGCGCCTCGTATTCTGCCTCATTATTTGATGTCTTAAACTTGAATCTGAGAGCATATTCATACCTTTCTCCTTCAGGGGATTCAAGTAGGATTCCTGCTCCGCATCCTTTGACATTGGAGGACCCATCAACGAAACGCTTTCGAGGCGATTAGGGGTTTCTGGATGAGATGTCTCCATCTCCATTGCATATTGGAGATGATCGATCCTTTTCCTCTTATGATCGACCTCGGCCTTCACGTGGTCAGCCTCGGCCTCGGCTTCCACGTGGTCGACATCAGCCTCGGCCTCTATGTGGTCGGCCTCGACCTTGGCCTCTATGTGGTCGACCTCGGCCTTGGCCTTCATACGATCGGTCTTGGCCTTAGCTCCCATGTGGTCGGCCTCGGCCTTAGGTCTCACGCGGTCGGCCTCGGCCTTAGGTCTCACGTGGTCAGCCTCGGCCTTCGCGTGGTCGGCTTCAGCCTGTGATGGGGTGAGCTCTGCTACGAAATCTGCCAGTACTTGTCCTTTGATTGATGTCCTTGGTTTGTAGTGAATATCGTATTCACTAAGTTCTACTGCCCACTTCATTAGACGTCCCGAAGCTTCTGGCTTCTGCAACACTTGCTTGAGAGGGAAATTCGTGAGAATAGTTACCTTATGCGCCTAGAAGTAAGGACGCAATCTTCTGGCTGAGGTAACTAGAGCTAGTGCAAGTTTTTCTACTTGAGGATATCTAGTTTCAGCTCCTACCATTGCTCTGCTGGTATAGTAGATTGGTCTTTGATGACCTTTCTCTTCTTTGATTAATGCATAACTTACAGCAGTGTTAGAAGCAGCTACATAAAGTAGCAACTCATCTCCTTTAACTGGTTTGGCTAGGAGGGGAGCTGAACTTAGATAAACTTTTAGTTCTTGAAAAGATTGTTCACACTCTTTAGACCATTCAAATGGGAGACCCTTCTTCAGAATTTTAAAGAAGGGTTGACACTTGTCAGTAGCTCTATTGACGAACCTGTTCAATGCTGCAACTCTTCCATTGAGACTTTGAAGTTGCTTGAGATTGGTTGGGGAAGACATCTCTAAGATAGCTTCTATCTTGTCTGGATTTGCTTCGATTCCTCTTTGATGTACCATGAATCCCAGGAATTTTCCTGATGTTACTCCGAAAGCACACTTACTTGGGTTCAACTTCATCTTGTATTTTCGAAGTATCTGGAAAGCTTCATTGAGGTCAGTTTCATGTTGATATGCTTTAATGCTTTTTACTAGCATATCATCTACATACACCTCTATATTCTTCCCTAGCAAGGGAGCAAACATTCGATTTATCATTCTTTGGTAGGTGGCTCGTTCTTGAGACCAAATGGCATGACTTTGTAGCAGTAAAGCCCCCTGTTAATGATAAAAGATGTATTCTCTTGATCAGGTCCATACATCTTGATTTGATTATGTCCAGAGTAAGCATCCATGAAACTTAATAATTTATGGCCCGCTATTGCATCTACTAACTGATCTATCATAGGCAAAGGGTAACTGTCCTTAGGACAAGCCTTATTTAGATTAATGAAGTCGATACACATTCGCCATTTTCGATTAGATTTCTTTACTAAAACCACAGTAGATAGCCATTGGGGATAAGGGACTTCCTTAATGAAATTGGCTCTTAGTAAATCATCTACCTGGTTGGCTATGATCTCGTTTCGTTCCTGATTGAATGCGCGTCGCTTCTATTTCACGGGCTTGAAATCTCTGTCTACGTTCAACCGGTGCACCATGACATTAGGATCTATCCCTGGCATATCCTCATGAGACCATGCGAATAAATCTGCATTGTCCCTCAAGAAACTAATCAGTTTTTCTTTCTGTTTAGCCCCTAGGTTTGCTCCAATATTTACTCGTCTGTCTTCCGATGTGAGCGGGATAGATTCTAATTCCTCGGCAGGTTGCCCTCTTTGGTCGGTTTCATCCTCCCTAGGAGTGAGAGGTTGGGTGGTCACCTTCTTTATTGTCTCATCTTGTAACCCTTTTGGTCTGCACTACCAGGTAGCTTGAACGAACAAGTCGGCGTTGGCTTTATCTTGGCGCTGGTCGGCCTCGGCCAACGAGCGGAGGTCACCGCCTTCACGCGATCCTTCTTGTTTGTGTCGCCATGTAGCTTAAACGGTCTGGTAGACCTTGTCTCTCTGGTGCTGGTCGGCCTCGACTTTCTCCTGGTCGGCCTCGGCCTCGGTATGAGGCCGAGGAGATATGTTTCCTCGCGTTCGCCGCATACGACGATCCTGATCAGAATCGCGTTGTTCTTCGTTCAAAAACGTGTTTCTTTGAATTCTTTTCATCACTATGGGCAGATTGTCTTGGGCACTAGGTTCTCCAAGCAAGCGTTTGTTCGCTCCCCACAGACGGCGCCAACCGTTGTTGTCAAATTTCGGACAGGAGAATACACCTGACCTCCATGTGATAACGACGGTAAATTTGTAATTCTTAGGGAAAGAACGCAGCCTGCAAGACAAGGAAAACCTGGACACCGGTGTGGTGTAGCCCACACAGGCTCCGACGCCTAAGTCAGTGAGGGTCTCAGAGAGAATTATAGAGAAGTTTTTGTATAATGGTCACCAGAATTAACTTACCCTTCTCTCCCCTCCTGGGAGAGATTAAATAGTTTCCCCTGGCGTTCTTTCGTGGCCTCTTGGGTAAAGGAGAGATTGTGGGGAAGTTGAATATGGGCTTTCGGGCCTTTTCGAGTCGCTACGAGGCCTGGAGATCAAACTTGTAGCTGGTCGGCCTCGGCCTTGGCCGAGGCTGACCACTGGTTTGGGCCAAAACCCTAACCCAAGTCCACGCTTTGTGTCATAAGGCTTGGATATAGCTCAAACGGAGGAGGTTTACCCTGGTCAGCCTCGACCCACGCCGAGGGCGACGACACGCTTGGGCAAGCCGAAGCGCGTCTTCTCGTTCCGTCTCTTCTCGGTTATGGGGTCCTCTGTGGGATTTTTTGGCCTATTGAGAAAAGGAAAGGTCGGGAGAGGGCTGGAAACCAGCCTATGGGTCGCGTGGGATTGAAGCAAGGCCTAGGATATGACCTTGGATCTGGTCGGCCTCGACCTCGTCCGAGGCTGACCATGGGTTTGGGCTTAAGCCTAAGCCTAGACTTCTTTCTTGGGGTGTTGGGCGAGGGTAGAGCCCAAATTGGAGGGTTCTACCCTTGTCGGCCTCGGCCTATGCCGAGGCTGACCACGTGCTTGGGTCGAAGCCCGAGCACGCCCGCTCGTCTCGCTTCGCCTTGGTTCAGTCCCTGTTCGATTTCAGCCTGTTTTGATCTCGTATTGGGCTTCTGTCTGACTCTATGCCTTGGTCATTTGACTGCCCATTCTCGTTGATCCAATTTAACCCATAACAAAATTAATAAATTGAAATTTTTTCAAATCATACGTAATATTTAAAAAGTATTGTAAGACACTCTTTTATTTGAAAACTATTCAAGACAAATGAATAATTAATGCGAGAGATATTGAAAAAAGGATATGAAATATTTTAATATACATAAATTAATTTTAAAAGAAAAATCTAGACAAATTCTTAATAATAAAATTTTGAGAAATTGTAAAAAATGCTAAAAAAAAAAGTCAAAATCGCCTCATATTTCAAAATTTTAGTTTAATAAATTTGTCCTTCAAACACAAACTTTAAAACTCTTACTACCTCCAACTCATTGCTCCAAAACAGACTTCCTAATTATTAAGCAACTTTACCGCCTAAACGCAAGCTTTCTTTATCATATTCCCGACAACTCTTTGTCTCAAAACCAAAACCTCGGTTTGTTATTTATCTCTTTTCATTTTTCATTAGTCATTGAGCATCAAAATTGCTTCTATAATTCTTTTGAGAAAAAAAAATGCTTCCATAATTGGATAAACACTGCACTACTGTTAGTCGAATATTTCAAACACATTTTGGCTATTTGTGGGTGAGATGATGAATAACTATTTTCCTGTGTCTATATCTATTATATATGGTTGATTTTTTAAGACAAATAAACAAAAAACAAAATCCCTTATTATATGAGATTGTGTTTGGTTGTTTTTTGGAATGGGAACACCTATTTCAACTACATTCAACCTTTATTAAGCTAACTATTAGCCCATTCATTCTTTAATAAAAATGTAGTGTTGGGCTTTTGAATTGTTGTGCCTCCTTTAGATAACGTTTCTGTTTCTGTTTCTAATTTCTAGTTTTTTTTCCCTATTTTTAAGAAAAATATATAACACAAATTAAACACATAAAAAAAGCATTTATAAAAACTTTTCATTATCTAATACCCATAAGTTCCGATATAAAATTAAAAATAATTATAAAATTATTTCGGTCCTAAAAAAATAAATAAAATTACTTTGTCTTTCAAATGTTACTAAATTTGATACGCAATGTTATCTCTCACTTGAGTTATTCGTCTTAAATGATGTCGAATTAGATCCAAGTCAATTATATTGTTAAATATTGTGGTTATAAAATATTAAAATGAGGTTAAATGTATGTTTTAGTGAGCAAAATTTATATATTGCAGAATTCTAATGGGTTGTTAGTGTACTAAAAATTAAAATAATATATAAATATATATGGTAGAGTACATAATAAAAAATTCAAATAATATATAAATAAACCTGATAAAAAAAATATAACATTCACACAATATATAAATATACAGATTGCAATTAAGAAATAAAATAAATAATATAAATATATAAATAATAATATAAAATATACGGATTGAAATTTACAAATATATATTTATATTGCAAAAGTTGTCAAAAAAATATTTATATAAAAAATTTGAAATTAAAATAAAATAGTACATTGTTTTAGCTAAGAGTCGAACCCATGACCACAAGCCAAGAACTTGTTATTGCAATTTAAGGAATTTTTAAATATAAGAAGAGTATAATAGAAAAAATACTCTTTGTTGTTCTAAAATTCAGTCTCAATTTTAGAAATGTTTTTTAAATTTTGGAAATAAAAACGAGATGATTATCAAATAAGTTCGTTTCTTAAAAAAAATGAGAAACAGACGAGAACGTTATCAAACAAAAAGATCTTATATAAATAACTTTTTTTTTTTTTGACAAACCAATATAAATGCATAGAAAAAAATATCACCCAATTATTATTAGTTTAATTCATCCAATCTAATATTATAAAAAAAATCATCCAATCTAATTGATGATACTTTTTACCATTTTTAACTTTTTTTTTTCTTTTTCTTGTAACATATATACTATAGATCTGATTAGCAACTCTTTTTTTTTTTTTTTTTTAATATCGTAAATGAGAGAAGTGATTTGAACCCTACTACTCATAAAGGGAATAATTGATTCTATTGGAGATTTGAATATTCAAAACTGATTTTTTCTTCATGTATTTGAATTCATAAGATAATAAAGATTAAGTAAATATTATTTAATAATTTTTTTTAATAAAAAAAAGTAGTAGTATATGTGAAAAAAGGTTTGGAAAAGAGAATAAAAAATTAAGGTGTTTAAATCCACCCAATCAATAACATAATTTTATATTTTATATACTAGAAAGGGTTGATTGAAATTTAAGATACTTGTTACTTGACTGATTATCCTCGACTTTATACGTAAACCTAAGAAAAATTACATTTTTTATTTTTATTTTTTAAGGTAGCCAAAATAAAACAATATTAATAAAATTTAAAAAGTTTCATTAATGAATCTATTGGCAGCAATGACATAACAAAATAATAATAGTAATAATAATATATGCTATATAGAACCAAAGTAGACAAAAAAAAGTTATTGAGACGAGTTTAAAACGTTAAGCATTTGTGAAATATTTCTTGTGTTCATATTTTCTAGTTCAAATAATAATATGATAATTGCATCCTAATTCCCAAAAATAAAATTGATTTAAGAAGAGTTGTCAAACGACCGTGAACCAGAGTTAAAGGAACATTTGTATAATCCATTAAAAGTTTCAAAAATTATTTAAATATTAAATTGAAGGAAAATTTCACAAATGACCGTGAACTAGAGTTATTATTATTTAATAAAAATACTATATCACAAAAATAATGAAAAAAAAATTAGAATCTATAACTTTTAAGAGATGCATATATCTTAACCACGGTCAAAGAGAGAATAGTTTATCAAATGTATTAGTGACCATGAGATCTGTGGTTCGAAACTCCAACGCTATTGTACTAAAAAAAAACCTTAACTATTAAACTATGATAGATAATTATAATGAATATTATAATTACCGTCACAAACTTTTACACAAAACAAAGGGTTGAAAATTAATTTTAGTATTAAAAAACGTAACTTAATTTTTGAACACATATACAGATAAAAAATAGATAACAAAACAAATAAATTTATGGTGAAAATATAATATTTTATAGGATTAATTTTCAAAAACTAAATGATTATCAAACAAAAATTAGTTTCGTCCCGGAAAGAAAAAAGTCAATAATATTCTCTGTAATATTCTTATTTCTTCATAGTTCTCTCTCTAATCTACTCCCCTTTAACACACAACATAAAAATTGTCTTTCTTTTTCACTCTAAACAAAATCTTTAACGAGGCCCTCCTAAAATGTTATCTTTATATTCCAATCGTTAGGTCTAACTCCAATAACTTAGGTTTCATTTGATAATTATTTGGTTTTTTTGGTTTTTGGTTTTAAAAATTTCTATGTTATCCTACCTACTTTTTACCTATGTTTTCAAAAATCAATCTAAGTTTTGAAACTAAGAAAAGTAGTTTTCAAAAAGTAGTTTTTGTTTTTAGAATTTGGTAGAAATTCAAATATTTTCTTAAGAAAGATGAAAACAATGATAGAGAAATAGTGAGAAAGCAAACATAATTTTCAAAAACTAAAAATCAAATGATTATCAAACATAGCCAAGTTTGTGAGAAGAAAACAAAAGGTTTCCCAAAGTTAGTTTTTTCTTTATTGGGCTTGTTGGACTGTATTAGAATTTAAATTAATGTGGGCCACCTTCCCATCTATTGGGCCTGTTAGACCTACATATATATATTTTTTTTTTAAAATACTGAATTAAGAGGAGTAGAACATTGTTAAATGTTAGGGTTGACTACCAAAAAAAAAAAAACTATATTTTAGTTTTCGTTTTTAAAAATAGCCACATGCTTTTAACTTTTAAAAATGGTCAATTTATTTTTGAAAATTTAAAATAGAAATTAATAAAAGACCAAACTAGCCCTAACCAATTTATTAATTTAGATTCCTAGATTATAAGTAGTTATTTTTAATTTGATTTTAAAAATGTAAAATAAATCACATCAAATATATAATCTAAACAAACAGATATCATGGAATTTAAAAATAAGATTTCAAAATAAAAATTGAAATAATTTAAATAAAAGAAATCTCGTACTAATTTAAACCAAATAAATACATAGGAATTAAAAATTAATTTTGTAACAAAAATTAACAAAGAGAGAGAAAATAATCTAGTTGAACATGCGCATTATCTCTGCCCGTAAAATAGTAGAAAAAAAGGGCTTTTCCCGAGAGACAAAATCACCCGGATTTCAAGGTAACTATATCGATTTGATTTCATATATAACCCGAGAATCTCGAGATATACAGTGTAACTAAAATTTAAATATTGTGAAATAAGATTATTTCTTCTATAGTTTAAATTATAAGTTTGATTTATATACGAAACTGAGATTTCCAAGTAAAAAAGACTTGGGACCCATAACCATAAATAGTGAAGAGGTAGTTAAATTTAATCGTTTTCTTTTGCATAATCAACTTATTTTTCTATTTAGTCGTTTGAGTAACATGTGTAATTAAAAATTAAAACTTGTGAATCATAAACTTTAACTTTTTGATAAATGTCATTGAGTGAATATAAAACTTCTATGAATCCACAAGTTATCAATCATAAATCCTAAATAATGTATACACGAATTACAATCTATTTCTTTAAATTCTGAATGTACACATGTAAATTACAACGTAAATAAACACCTAAACAACTAACTAAAAAAATTATAACTTATGGAAATTACAAAGTAAATAAATCACTAACGATCTCGATACTATAAAAAATAATGTAAGAACAAGTTGAAAAGTAATGGGATAGACTACTATATAAATTGGATATCAGTTCCAATGTACACAATCACAAGCAATCACAAGCGTTGAACTAATGCATCCAAAACTAGATCGCAATAAACAATATAACTACACCATAATTATATCAGTTCCAACATACACAATCACAAGCACTGAACAAGTGATTTGACGATCCTAAATTCAAAATTATTTTTCAATGCAAGGAAGTAAATAGTTTTCTTCAAATCATCCTTACTTTCAAATACATAATTTTCTTCGAGAGACAAATCAGTTCCGACATACACAATCACAAGCGTTGAACAAGAACTTGAGAACAGACGACACTTTAAAATTGTTGTATCGGTTGGATTCATCCCAAATTCCATCATGCAATACACTTATAGATAGCAACAACATTGTAACCTGTAAAAAAAACTTACAATCTACAAAATCAAAAAAGAGGGGAAAAAGACAAAATATCAATAAACAAGAGAGAAAAATAAAAAAATAAATCGGTCGAGATAGGAAGAATCAATTGAGATATGAACTATGGAACTAATCGCCGAGAAAGAAGAGAAAATCGAGATGGTAATCGAAAACCAGCTAATGAAGAAATCGAAAATGCATGCAGAAATCAAACAAAAAAAAAGAAGAGGGAAAAAACATCAAAATCGATAAAGATCATGTTATGAACATAATCGAGAACATCGAATATAAAGGTAATCGAAAAAATAGGAAAGAAAGATTCAAACAATAGAATCATAATCCAATCTAAATGATTTTAATTTTTTTTTTAAATAACTGTAGATTTTTTAAAAAGATATTAGATACAATTTAATAAAGGAGAGAGAACCATAATATTTAAAAACAAAAAAAAAATTGAAAGGTAAAATCCGGAATTAAACGTAGACGCTGGAACATTTGCATATCACGTTTTGGCCAAAATTTAAAACCCACAAAATATGGCTACTTTTAACAATTATGAAATATTTTTTTGCTATTTTTAACCTTTTCCCTAAATGTTATTTCGTGAACATTTATCTTACCAGAACTTAAAAGAATATCTAAAATTTGTTGGGAGTAAAAGATCTTCAAAGAATTATTGAATGAGATGAGGTTAGAAGATATGCTTATTTAATTTTTAACACAAATGAAAAAAAAGTAAAATATAATAAATTTAATTTGGCTTAGTTCCAAATTAGATGAAAAATACAAACCACAAAAACAATAGTTTCATTTGTTTTAACTCAACTCTAAATTCATTTAACTTATATTGGATTGATTTGGAATTTTGAAGTTATTAAATTCTTCTAATGTTCTTGTATTTTACATTGTCACTCTCGTGTTCAAACCAGCTTTTTAGAAGACATCACACACATATATATCATGAAGTAATTGAGTCATGTTATCATTCCTTGAGTAGATCTCAACCAATAATTTTACAATGGAAAGATTTATATACATATCAATATAATTATAATGTGTGTTAAAAAAATATTTGTAAATATTTTTTCTCTTAATAATTTGACATTCAATCATTAAACTGTGTATACGAAATTAGTATGTTTGATATCGTTTTTTTTTTCTAATAAAAGATATGACCTTTAAGTTATGAATTCACCCACAAGTGGATCACCTCTAGTGTCTTCCCTACCATATCAGACCTTGGAACGAATTGTGGGATCCAAAGTTGAGAGAATTTTAAGAGAGAGAGCAAAGGTCTAAAACCGAGAAGCTTAAGAATTTTCAGCAAAATTCTCCTAATTCTTGTGTTTCTTCTCCAATTAATTGTCAATCCAAGCTTCTTCAAGCTAGGTGAAGATGACAACTCAAGGATGAGCATTAACCAAGAAGGAGGTAGACAATTTTGATGAATTTGACAAACCAATGAGGTTATTCACCCAATTGTGAATTTGGTCCAAAAATTATTTCAAAATTAATATAAAATTAATTTTAAATTAAAATCAATTTTTTTAATATAATTAATTAAATAATTTTAATTATTTAATTTAATATCGAATATCAAATTAAATAATTGGACCAATCTCGATTTTTTAAATCGATCGTTCGAACATGAATCCCTATTCATGTTTTAAACCGAACCAATATTTAAATCATATTTAAATATGTCAACCTCTTGTTTATCATTGTTTAATTCATAATTAAACTATGAAACGTTAAGTATATCATATATAATTAATGTTTTCTCCCAAAACCAAATTTGAACAATTCAAATTTTTTTCTCTCAAATTGTTACAAAGCGTAGTCCAGGCTAGTAAGGGGACCTAATGGACCTACAGATCATGAGCTCCAACGATACGAGATTAACCGACCAAACTCTTTAGCCTAGCTAATCAACATTCGTTAACCACCGGGACACTCCACTAAAGCCCAATGGTTGCACACTCTCTCACTGTAGATATATTTCTGTCAACTCGATATAATCATGATTAGTAGGTCGATCCTTCACAGGTCGTTCGTAATTATAGTTGGGTCAAATAAACCGTTTTACCCCTGTAATTACTTCTTGCTCCTTAAGTTCTGTTGATCCTCTAATGAACAATTGGTTTGTGGTCCAACCAACAAACTGAATCCCTCTCGAGCCAATGAGAGGGTGAGCCCATCATTCAAGACCCGAAGTCAGCACTTAAAGAAACAACCTCTCTACTAATCCCTCAAGCGGGTAGGAGTGAATTCCATCTTACAAGACTATGTTCCCAACTATCTACCTGGTCTTATCTCCAAAATGGAGGCTTATTGAGTCGGCGATCTCGAGCCACTCTCACCCATGCAAATTTAAGGATAATCCTGAATAGACAGGAGTTCATAGTGCGCTCAGGATTAAGATCGAGTTACCTAGGTTATTGTATGAATATAGTCAGTTAAGACAATAAACGAAGTTATAAAGTCTAAGTGACTATTTCCAGGTCCAGTCTTGTGCAAACTTATTGCATAGGACACCGTTACTCACATGTCTCCAGATGAACGATCCAGGATCACATCGTTTGTACTTTACAAAGTGGGTCACGTCCATAGTGTCCCCCAGGATAAGGTACCCAACTCTATCCCTACACTATAGACCATTCGGGCTATAACTTGAACTTGATCCACTTTTATGTCACACATAAAGTTCAAGTATACATCCTATAGTCACGAGTTCTTAGTTTATTGGATTAGGGTTATAAAATACACAATTCACTTTATTCAATAACACCTTTACTGAATAAACCTCAATAACAACTTTATTGCCAAATAAAATATACATTCAGCTTACAAACCATGAGTTTTAGAACATAAAATCCAACATTTTTAAGATTAAAAATCATTTTTCATCGTTCAGCTTTATGGAAGTAAACACCATGAACTTTTGATTTTCTTAATAAGTTATATAATAGTTTAGTCTTTGTAATTTAAATTTTGCAAGGTATGGTTCGGGACATGGATTTAGATTTAGATGGGGATTTAGATTTAGATGGATTTGTGTTCCAAATCCAAACTTATGTTTGGAGCAAGGTGTTTCAAATTCTTAGTTTTGAAACACATCCTTGAGGGTTACAACAGTGCAATCCATTGAATTATAACATTACAACCTCATGGGATTTGTTCCATAATTTTCTCTTATATTTGTTATTTTCCATTTTGGCGACCAATTCATTAACAACTCCAGCGACCACTCAATGATAACTCCAACACCACACCGGTGACTCGACCACCCTAACGACTGCCTTCAACTACCACTTGGTTTCCCATTTTCGACGACCTCTCTGACAACAACTCTAGTGACAACTTCGATAACCACACCGACGACTCGACCACCGCTAATGACTGCCTCAAGCAACCACTTGATTTTCCATTTTCGACGACCTCTCCGACAACAACTCTGGTGACTATTCGACAACTATCGACAACACTACTTCCGACAAGGCAGTTGTTATTTTTCATTTTGGCGACCACTTCATTAACAACTCCAACGAACACTCAATGACAACTCGAACGACCACACCGGTGACTCGACCACCCTAACGACTGCCTTCGACTACCACTTGGTTTCCCATTTTCGACGACCTCTCCGACAACAACTCCTGTGACAACTTCGATGACTACACCGAAGACTCGACCACGGGTAATGACTGCCTCAAGCAACCACTTGGTTTTCCCTTTTCGACGACCTCTCCGACAATAATTCTGGTGACTACTCGACAACTACCGACAACACTACTTCCGACGACCACACAAGCAACTCAACCACCGTTGACGACTACTTTCGGCAACCACTTGGTTTTCCATTTTCAACGACCTCTTAGACAACACTTTCAGTGACAACTTCGGTGACTCGACAACCACTGACAATGACAACTCCAACGACCACACTGACAACTCGACCATCTCTGATGATTGTCTCCGGCGATCTCTCTAACAACAATTTTGGTGACAAAGACGCGTTATTTCCTTTTGTTTCATATTAATTGCAACGCTATGTTTATTTATCTTATTTTGCACTATTGTTTGTATTTCGACCTTTTGGACTTTGTATTAATGTGTGAACTTGTGGCATGCTATGCTTTCTTTTGTCTAAATGCCAAAAATTATTCTAAATGTTTAAAACTTTTTTTTTTATTCCTTAACTAGTACAACATAAATTGAAAACTTCATTGAAAAGTCACTTAAAAAATTGATCCATGTTAGACAATAGCTTCTACAATTCACATAAGATCCACTACAAAATTTAAAGTGAATAAAATAGCTAAAAGGAAAAAAGGAAAAACAAAACTGTACCAAACTCAGGGTTTAGAACACCGCACCCTAAACATAGCTTTCTGATTCCCAAGTTTCAGAACATTGCACCCCAAACACAACTTTCTGATTTTCAGACTTTAGAATATTGTACTCCAAACACAGTTGTCTAATTTCTAGGCTTCAGAACCCCTCAGGACAAACCCCCTCAGGCTTCTGATTCTTAGGATTTTGATTCTGAACCTGTGCCCTAAACAACCCCGTAATGATTTAGTCCCTATGATGAAAACTATTGTCAAGATATTAAAGATTCCTTACTTAGGTAGATCAATGAACTAATTAGAAACTCAATATGTTTATAAGCTACAAATGTCTAAATCGTTAAATAATAAAAATCAACATTTAATTTTGATGAAGTTTTTTATGGCAAGGATTAAATTGTTAGAAATTTGAAAGCACATGGACTTCGTTACAAATTTGAAAGTACAAGAACTAAATTATTGCATACTAAAATTTAAGGACCAAAAATATTTTTAACCAATTTTAAATTAAAGAAAGGATATATATTAAAAAAAAAACAACTTGAGTGAGAGAGACTGTGTTAGGAAAATTGCACAAACTATCTCTAAACTATGAGATTTGTTACAATCAAACTCTTAACTTTTAATTTGATCAATCAGTCTCTGAACTTTGTTTAGTGTTACAATCATACCTTTAAACTTTTAATTTAATCAATCAACTTCATATTCTTTGTTAATGTTATGTTTGGTAGATGAATTTGATAAGAAATGGTTTTAAAATATAGAAATGATTTCAAATTATTATTTGTGTTTGAAACCAAATTGCTTTAAAATCACCCAAACTATTTTTTTTTTTTTTTGTTTGAATGCTTATGAGAGGAAAGTATAACATTTTACTATTATATCCTTATGAATTTTGCAGGAAATTATTTTAATTAATAACAAAATATTTTAATATAAAATAACATTATTAAATACATTTAATTATGAAAATATACCATTAATCAAAACAAATCAACTTATTAAATTAAAATTTGCAAATGTTATCATTGTTGTTAAAAATAAAAAATTAAAAAGAAAGTTACAAATGCATTACTTTAAATGAAAAAAGAAGTTGAACTCAATCCAATCTTAACAAAATCCATCATAAAAGATTTAATTGGTTTAGTTCAACCAAAAAAATCAAACGAGGACCCGTTGATTTCTTCTTTGGCATAAAATTAAAAAATATATACAGACGAAAAAAATGGATTACATCAATATATGAAAAGAAAAAGAATATTACTTTTATCAAATCAATAATTAAGACCCGTTTGATAACCATTTTGCTTTTTGTTTTTAATTTTTGAAAGTTAAGCTTATTTTCACTTAATTTCTCTACAATAGAGATCATCTCTTAAGTAAGCATTTGAACTGTTAGCCAAATTCTAAAAACAAAGTTAAGTTTTTGAAAACTACTTTTTTCAGTTTTCAAAAAAACAAAGTTAAGTTTTTGAAAACTACTTTTTTTCAGTTTTCAAAAATTGGCTTGGTTTTTGAAAACATAGGTACAAAATAGATAAGAAGACATATAAATTCATTGGTAAAAGTAGTATTTTTAGGTTTAAATTTCAAAAACTAAAAACCAAAAACAAAATGGGCATCAAACGGGGCCAAAATAAAATATTTATGAAGATGAAAAACTCTATTGAAAAATTGAAATTATGGCTATAAATTTTTTAAAAATAGCAAAAATACAATGAGACCTAACTTTGAGGCTTTAATGGTCTTCGAGTCTTAAGTATGAAGTTGAATATTGAAAAATCATTGAAACTATTGTAAACGCGTTGGATTAAATTGGAAACAAAATTTTTCAAACTTAAAATCTTAGCAAATTCAACCTATTTGAACCGAAATTTTTTTCAACAAAACAAGATTTGAAATCACAAACTCACTTATTTTTGACATCCAATCATGTGAAATGATTTCAAATCATCCTAAATTAAGAAGTTCCAACTAGAAGGTAAGTGTTGCAATCTCAACCCCTTCTAAAAAATGAAATTTAGGGAGTTAATTACAACACTTAACAAAATACATGAAATTGGCAACACTTAACAAAGTAGATGGAGCTAAATGTTGAGAGTGTGATGTGGTTTTTAAATTTTTTACATTTTTTTTTCCTTTTATTGGGCCTTGTTGGATTATTTTGAAATTTCAATTAGGAAATTTCACTAGTTGTCTATATTTAAATGACCAAACAAAGCCAACAAGAACGTATCTCAACTGGTATCAAGTAAAACTTATGACTAAGAGGTCATGAGTTTAAATACCTCCACCTCCAATTGTTAATGTACTTAAAAAAAATGACCAACCGAAATTTTTAATATGGCCGAACTAAATTTTTAAGTGATTATGTCTACAATTTTGTTCTATCTTTACTCTCCAACCTAATTCTTTTTTTACCCGTACCTAATTCTCCCCAATTTAAAAAATTTATTAAAACCTTGTTCTAAAATTTAGTCCAGAGAATCTAAGAAACACAAATAAAAAAAATATACTGAGAGGAATACGAATTAGACACCCACAACCATTAGGGAGGTACACAGGTTGGGTTGGGTTGTGATTTTTTTTTGATCAAATTCGGATTGACCAGGTTCACAACGGAACTCAGCCCAACCCAACCCAACCCAATATTTTCGGGTTAGTTTGGGTTGGGTTATCGGGTTCCTATTTGGTGAGGCTCGAGGTGACGAGAGTGGCGTGAAAGGGAAGAGTTGGAAGGGACGGTTTAGGCGTGCAGGCCGGTGTGGGTTATCAGTTGAAGGAGGCGACACGACAGGTAGAAACGGGCGACGGTTGAGTGAGGCGTTATCGCCAGTGGAAAATGAGAGGAAGAGTAAGGAGAGAGAGGTAATCGGTGGTGATGGTTTCGTGAAGGCAGTCGATGAAAAGATGAAGAAGAAGAAGCAAATAGACAAGACGGAAACGAGAAGCCAGAAGGTTGGCTTGGTGGCTGAGACGGTTGGGTTAAGGCGTCCTCGGTCGATTCGGTCGAAGGAAGACGAAAATGAGAGCTCTGTAGTCTGCACCGAATAGAACGATGGTCGTGTTCGGCTACTCGACTTCAGGCGTGCAGCACTTCGGCAGTCGACGAAACGTGATTGCAGAGAGAGTGTTCGTTCGTGAGGGCGTGCGGCTGGATTTGCGTTAGGGTTTTTTAATATATATATATTTATTTATTTATTTATTAAAAAAAAAGTTTTTGGTTCGGGTCGGGTTGAGCCGAGCCAAACTCTTTCAAACCCAAGAACCGAACCAATTTTTCGATTCTCTAAAAAAATTAACCCAACCCAACCAAAAATAAATCAAACCCAACTCAATACTTATAATTTGGGTTGGGTAGGTCGGGTTGTTCGGGTTATCGATTCGTTTGTACACCCCTAACAGTCATTGCCAAGAAGAGTACTCACAATTTTCAAAATTTTATTTAGTACATTTGCCCTCTTTTACTTTATTTACATTTTTTTTTCATGAAATACAAATTTAAATCTGAATGTCTTAATATTTTATAATTGATTATTTTAAACTTAATATTTAAAGTTCATTATAGAATTTGTTGGTTCCAAATTTTAGATTTTAGAGAGTGTTTTGTTAGAAGAGCAAATATGTGGAAGTTTTTGTAGTCAGCCCATTTTAGATTTTAGAGAGCATTGTTAAAATTCTAGAAATTTTTTTACTGATTTATCAAAATCTATTATTTAATTTAGCTATTTATGTAGTCAGCCCATTTTAATTCATGTGGGTAACTCTTCCCATTCTTGGGCCGAATAAATTGGGCTTCTCTGACTTATCAAACACTGGAAGTCTGTGTTCAAGACCGTGCAATCTCGAGCACTGATGCAATGAATTTGTTTAAAAACGACCCAAATTAAACTAGGCTCAAGGATGTTGAGATTTCGCATCGAAAAAATATAGAAAGATCTCACAATTTTTAAGATATATGGACTACTTCTCTTATTATCAATTGGTTTTGAGATGAAATAATCTAATATGGTTTTAGAGCCCATTAAACCCAAACATGTATCCGGTTCAAAAATTAGAATCCGACCCAAGAATGGTAAATTCAAAAGACATCATCTTGAAGGGGTATGTTGAAGATTCCATGTTGAAAAAATGTATAATCTAATAGAGGATAAGTTTCATACAACTAAGAATGAGAAGTAATTTTTCAAAATTTTTATAATTACAAGATTAGTCTTTTATCATCTGGATTTGTATGTGAATGGGTCCTTGAACTTTAAAAAAATGTCTAATAAGGTCTTAAACTTTTAATTTTGTATATAATGTGTCCATAAATGTGTTAACAAATCTTCATTTTATATAAAAAAATGTTGATTATGCCAAGGCAGACTATCAGACACTTTTTAAAGTTCAAAGCTTACTTATCAGACATAAATTTAAAAGCTCGGAAATTAAATTTGTAATGTAATCAAAATTTTAAAAACACCTTAAAAGTTTTTGGGGGGGAAAAATGCTTTATTAATATTTTTCCTAAAAGTAATTGCACAAGAAGTATGCCACTCAATAATTCTTTAAAAAAAAAAGTCGACAAAATACCATTTAGTATTAGGGAGTGCAATGCAAACAAAGTCTCACATTGACCAAGAAAGAGAGTGATCATTGGTATATAAGTGAAGACAATCTCCATTAGTATCAGGTTTTTTGGAGATCAAAAGCAAAATCATGAATTTATGCTAAAAGTGGATAAAAAATAGTCACCACTGTTAATTTGATATTTGCTTACATTAGGTTTCTTTTTTTTAACAGAGGTTATCTATTATTTTATTTTTATCAAGTAAGATAGAAATTAATCTCAAATTAAAGGCATTTTTTTTTATTAATATTGTAGTTTTTTAAACTTTTTTTAAAACTATTGTTATTTTCAAACTATTTTTAAAAATATTATTTTTTTTACACCTGGCGGATGGTCGCCTCTTCAAGAGACGGCCATCGATGAGAGATGACCATCCCAGCCCTTCGCAAACGTGGCAGATGGTCGTCTCTTGAAGAGACAACTATCCTCCATATATTTTATGGTTGTCTCTTGAAGAGACGACCACAACATAACCACTTACCCCCCATAAATTGATCAAAATTGCTCAATAGTGGGGTTGTGGACTGATATATTAAGATTTTTTTAATTTTATTTTATTTTTTCAAATTTGTTATATTGTTATTAATTAATTTAATTTTTATGGTTGAATAAAGATATCTTGTTTAGAAATAGAAAAATATAACATTAATTAAAAATAGTGTTTTGTTCACACATGAAAATGTAAAAAAAAAAAAAAAAAACAGTCTAGTAATTTCTAGGGCATCAAGGACGTCCTATTTGTGCATCCTCTTGTGTTTCCTCCTCGTCCTCTACTGATTCCTGTCCTCCAGTTTGATACAAGTAATGATCATATTCTCCACGTCCATGCCCATGCCTTCGAGTATGTGACGACGACGATGAACCAGACTCAGAAGCATAATGTGATGGGATGAAAAAATAATGTGAACCAGGAGTCGGTATCATCGTCATCATTATCGAAGAACCAATACCATCTTGAGTTTGAGTTATGGGAGGTATGTCCTCTGTATCATGATGAATCTCATCATGACCCTGAACCTCCTGTACACCAACATTTGCTTGATGACCTCTATGATGCCTTCTTTGCCTAGGACCAGGCGGGGGAGCTATAGGGATGCTATACATTTGAGGAATTTGGTCCATATTTCGTTCTCCACTATCGCACAAATTCAAAATCCCTAGATCTTGTGTAAGAGATCGAATTTTTCTAAAGCACGACCTCTGCAAATGACATGAAAATAGGCAATATTTGTAAATGAATATATAATTAATAGACCAATGTACCGCTTCACCAAATGATGCTCCCTCTTGAGTGAGGAATCGTCGAGTAATATTCTGATACCAGTCATTGTAGTCAGGGGTTGTAGATCCATAGGCATCAACTGGAGGAGCAATGACTATAGACTGACGACGTGAATGCCATCTGGCTACATATGATGCTAGCGCGATCGTCCAATCACTTTGTCTAAGGTTAATCTCGTGCAATTTTAGTTCTGTCTGGCATGCTTCTGAAAGAGTTTAGATTAAAAAAGCGGAAGCAATTTTGGATCTTGAACACTATAAGTTGATCAATTTTGTAAAATAAAATGCATGCTCAAAGCTGGAAAAACTGAGAGTTAAGAAACTCACCTTTGAAGATCAAATTTTCTTCACCCGGTGGATGATTTTCAACACGAACACTTCGTAGACAATCGTTAGAGTTTTTCCTACTATCCTCAGGCCTTGGAACGGATTGTGGGATCCTAGGTTGAGAGAATTTGGAAGAAAATATCTCAAAAGTCAAAAAACGGGAATTCTTTTAATTTACAAAATTCTATCAAAACACCTCAAAACACCATTAAATAAAGCTTCATCAAGCTTCATTTGAGTGACAACTCAAGTGTGATGAGGATGATTTGAGATGGAGGTGGCCAATTTTGGTGAATTTGAAGATGAGAGGGATTGGGAAAGTTGCAATTTGGATTTTATGGAAAATCCATGAAAATCCACTAATTTTCATTTAATTTTAATTCAAAAAATAATTTTAAATTAATTTTAAATTAAAATTAATTAAATAATTTAATTAATTAATTTTTAATTTAATTTAATATCAAATATTAGATTAAATAAATTGCCCGATCCTGATCGATTTTCCGAACAAGAATCCTTATTCATGCTATAAATCGATTTAATATTTAAATCATATTTAAATATATCCACCTCCTTTTAATCATAGTTTAATTCATAATTAAGCTATGACTCGTTAAATATATCACATATAATTAACGATTTCTCCCAAAATCGAATTTGAACAATTCAAATTCTTTTCTCTCAAAAATTACAAGGCTTAGCCTGAGCTAGTAAGGAGGACCTAATGAACCTACAGATCGTGAACTCCAACGATACGAGATTAACCGACCAAACTCTTTAGTCTAGCTAATCAACATTCGTTAACCACCGGGACACTCCACTAAAGTCAGTGGATGCACTCTCCTTGTAGATATATTTCTGTCCACTCGATATAACCATGATTAGTAAGTCGATCCTTCACAGGTCGTTCGTAATTACAGCTGGGTCAAAATTACCGTTTTACTCCTGTAATTACCTTTTGTTTCTTAAGTACCACTGATCCCCTAATGAACAATTGGTTTGTGGTTCAACAAGCAAACTGAATCCCTCTCGGGCCAATGAGAGGGGTGGGCCCATTGTTCAACACCAGGAGTGAGCACTTAAGGGAACAACCTTTCTACTAATCCCTAAAGCAGGTATGAGTGAATTCCATCTTGCAGAACTATGTTCCCAGCTATCTACCCAGACTTATCCCTGAAATGGAAGGCTTATTGAGTCGGCAGTCTCAGGCCACTCTCACCCATGCAAATCTAAGGATAATTCGAATAAATAAAAGTTCATAGAACGCTCAGGATTAAGATCGAGTTACGTAGGTCATCGTATGAATATAGCCAGTTAAGACAGTAAACAGAGTTATAAAGTCTAAGTGACTATTTCGCGGTCCAATCTGATGCAAAATCATTGCATAGGACGCCCCCACTCACATATCTCCACATGAACGATTTAGGATCACATCGTTTGTACTCTACAAAAGTGGGTCGCGTCCATAATTTCCCTAGGATAAGGTACCCAACTCTATCCTTATACTATAGACCGTTCTGACTATAACTTGAACTTGATCCACTTTTATGTCACATATAAAGTTCAAGTATTCATCCTATAGCCAAGGGTTTTTTATTGGATTAGTGTTACACAATACATAATTCACTTTATTCAATAATACATTTACTGAATAAATTTCAATAACAACTTTATTGGAAAATAGAATATACATTCAGTTTACAAAACTACGAGTTTTAGGACATAAAACCCAACAAACTCCCACTTGGACTAAAACGTCTGTGGGGTAAAATATGTTGAGCAAAGAAAAACTGCCCTATTGTATAACCCATAGTCCTAGACTCTCTAGGTGTCCCTCAAATACTTTAGCCGTGAGGGGCTTTGTAAACGGATCAACAATGTTGTGCTCCAAAGCGATCTGCGTGACGATCACGTCTCCTCGTTGTACAATCTCCCTGATGAGATGGTATTTGCGCTCTATGTGCTTTCCGTGCTTATGGATTCTAGGTTCTTTGGAATTTGCCACTGCACCACTATTATCACAATAAAGGGTGATAGGCAACTTCATATTTGGAACAACTTCCAAATCAGTCAAGAACTTCCTAAGCCATACAACCTCCTTCGCTGCTTTGCAAGCTGCGACGTACTCAACCTCCATGGTGGAGTCAGCAATACAACCTTGCTTTATTCTCCTCCATAATATAGCTCCTCCGTAAAGAGCGAACACTGATCTTGATGTGGATTTCCTCGAATCTACATCAGTCTGAAAATCAGAGTTAGTGTATCGTGCAAGGATCAAATCCTTTGCGCCATACACAAACATATAGTCCCTCATTCTCCTAAGATACTTGAGGATGTTCTTAACGACAGTCCAGTGATCATATCCTAGATTAGACTGATACCTGCTGACTATTCCCACTACATAGCATATGTCGGGTCTAGTACATAACATGGCATACATCAGACTACCGACAGCAGATGCATACGGAATGCGTCCACATCCTCAACTTCTTGAGGTGTCTTAGGACATTGTTCCTTAGACAAATGAATTCCATGCCTGAAAGGTAATGAACCCTTCTTGGAATTCTGCATCTTATATCTAACCAACATTTTGTCAATATAAGATGCTTGAGACAATGCTAGCGTTTTGTTCTTGCGATTCCGAACAATTTGGATTTCAAGAACAAATTGAGCCTCTCCCAAATCTTTCATTTGGAATTGGGTCGCTAGCCATTGTTTAACGCAGTCATGAATCCTGCATCATTCCTAATGAGCAAGATATCATCTACGTATAGAACTAAGAAAGCTACAATGGTATTAACTATCTTCTTGTAAACACAAGGCTCATCAATATTCTGTTTAACCAGAGGGATTCATAGTTTAGGGTCAAGAGCAAAAGGTTTGCAAGCTTAAACTATCCATATATGGATTGAAACAAGCATCTAGATCCTGGAATATAAGTTTTGATACTGCGATCAAATCATATGGCTTTGAAGATCCACTTGCAACCGACAGGTCTTTCACCATCTGGTTGATCTACAAGTTCCTAGACTGAATTGAAGTACATTGACTCCATTTCAAGGTCCATGGCTTTAATCCACTGGTCCCTATTTATATCATTCATTGCATGTTTATAGGTCAATGGATCCTCAATGCCATCATCAGGTATGACGACTTGGGTTTCAACCAAACCCATGTAACAGTCGGGTTGTCTGCCATCCCTTCCACTATGTCGAGGCATTCTCAACACTTGAGAAGAACCAGCTTGATCAACAACTTTTGTTGATTTATCTGTAGGTTCCCTGGAAATTTCACTTAAGACAATCTTGCTACGAGACTGATGATCTTTCATGTGGTCTTCCTCTAAGAACGTGGCGTTTGTCGACACAAGCACTTTGTCCTCTTGAGAATCATAAAACATACCACCTTTCGTTTCTGTGGAGTATCCTATGAATAGGCATAATTTTGAACGATGTTCCAATTTCTTTAGATTGGACACCAACACATGTATCAGACATCCCCAAATTCTGAAGTGGCGTAAACTACCTGTACGCCCTTTCCATAACTCACAGGGTGTTTCTGAAACACTCTAAGAGGGAACCATGTTCAAAATATATACAGCAGCTTCTACTGCATATCCCCAAAACGAACTAGGCAGCTGAGCGTAGCTCATCATGGATCGAACCATGTCTAACAAGGTTATATTTCTTCTCTCAGATACATCATTCTGCTGAGGTGTACTGGGCGCTGAGAGTTGGGATACAATTCCATGTTCTATCATAAAGTCTTGGAATCTCAAATCCATGTACTCTCCACCTCAATCTGATCGAAGTGTTTTAATCGTTTTACCTAATGAGTTCTCAACCTCTGCCTTATACTCCTTAAACTTTTCAAGGGTTTCAGACTTATGATGCATTAGGTAAAGATAGTCATACCTTGAATAATCATCAATGAAACTAATGAAATATTCATACCTTCCTCGTGCCTTGACATTCATAGGACCACAAAGATCTGAATGTACGAGTTCCAAGGGTTCTTTGGCTCTATAACCTTTTTCAGAAAAAGGTCTTTTAGTCATATTTCCCTCAAGACAGGACTCACATTGTGGTAAAGAGTTGTCCTCTAACTGACTTAGGAGACCACTCTTGACCAATCTCTCAATCCTATTGAGATTAATGTGACCTAATCTCAAGTGCCAGAGATAGGTACTAGGAGAAAGCTTCTGCCTTTTATTTTGAGTATCAGTTGTTTTAAACATCTCGGTGTTCAAAATAACTTTTACCTCTGTTGGTCTTAACACATATAAGTTGTTTTCAAGTTTAGCAAAACATATTCGTACACCTCTTTTAGAAATGAACGTTTCATTGTGATCAAAAGATACTTTATACATATGTTCAAGCAAACAAGAGATAGATACAAGATTTCTTTTGATTTCAGGAACGAAAAATACATTTTATAATAAAATGAATCTATCTCTAAACAACAACTTTACCGCTCCTACTGCTTTGGCTGAGACAACCTCACCCGTTCCAACACTGAGAGTTATCTCCTCATCAACAAGATGCT
Source organism: Trichosanthes cucumerina (assembly GCA_036507285.1). Lineage (NCBI taxonomy): Eukaryota > Viridiplantae > Streptophyta > Magnoliopsida > Cucurbitales > Cucurbitaceae > Trichosanthes > Trichosanthes cucumerina. The sequence goes on from CM071838.1 coordinate 71,840,100, forward strand.
TCCAATAACTAGTTTCCTGAAAAAAAAGAACAAACATGGTTAGTGGCTCCTGAATCTAATATCCAGGCGGAATCATCATGTTCCACTAAACATGTTTCAACAACAAGTAAATCATATTTACCTTCTTTTTTCTTCTCAGCTTTCTTTTCTGCAAGGTACTTCGGGCAGTTCCTCTTCCAGTGCTCGTCACCACCATAATGGAAACATTTTTCTGTGGCTTTAGCCTTGCATGTGGGAGCTTGTCCCTTCCCTTTTCCCTTCTTCTTCTTCTGAATACCCTTATTCTTGGTAAAAGAAGGACCAGACTTCGTCCCTGAGGACGATCCTCTTAGGAACTTCTTCGAAGTGACAACATTTGCCTCATTCTCTTTTCCCTTTGATTTCATGAGAGACTCAAAAGTCTGTAGCTCGTTGAGAAGAGTAGTCAGGTTATACTCTATTTTATTCATCACCGCATTGGTGCGGAATGGCAAGAAACTCTTAGGAAGAGATTCTATAATAAAGGTTACCTTACTTTTCTCATCTATGACAACCCCATTTACTTCAGCCATGTTGAAGTGGACCATCATGTCAAGGACATGTTCCCTAACAGAGGCTCCCTCCTTCATATGGGAGTTGTAAACGTATTTGAGAGCATCATAATTGATCGATGAGGACGGTTGTCCGAACATCGCCTGTAACGATCTCATGATCTCCTTCGCGGTGACCATGCTCTCATGCTTCTAAGACAACACATCAGATATGTTGGCTAAGATGTAGACTCGGGTCTTCTCATTAGCCCTAATCCATCTGTCATATGCATCCCGAACAATTCGATTTGTTGTCGAGCTGGGAGGGGGAGGACATTCCTCCGTTAAAACGAACCTCAAATCATCAAGAACAAGAATCGTATTCAAGTTTGATTTTCAGGTTCCATAATTGTCGCCGCTAAGTTTACTGAAGGCGAGTAACTGGATAAAAGAGCTCGACATGCTGAAAAATAATGAATTCTATTAGTGAATTGCTTGTAACGTATCCAATTAAGAATTTAGCAAAAGTAATAATGTACCTATAAACTCATTATTGTTTTTGCAAGATATTTCAGTGAGTCAGAGCAACCGCTACTGAGGGGCAGTCAATCACTCCTTCACTGAACTAAGACATTCTTGACTAAATGCTATTACCGGAATAACTCTTATTCCTATAGCATTCTAGTTATCGCTACTTTGGTCAAGAATTTACTAACACTTAGCAATTCTTGTAAGTGTGACCTGCCATTTTCAGACCTCAGAGGTCAGCCCCAACAATGCTACCAAATTGGAGAGACAAAGCTGGGAATGAACCTAAGAGACCCTATCCATTTCTGGAGTTTGAGTTGTTCTAAATCCCATGTTACATCCCTCCGAATGGATGGTGCTACTTCGGGCAACCTGCAGGCGCAACATGGAAATCTCACGGTCCAACCTAATGGAGGAGACCGTAGGATGTGTTGACACACTTCCTTCGCCCACTTACTATAAATACTTTCTCCATTCACCTTGCTCTTGATTTATGCAAACACCATCCGAATGGGGATGCTCTATTGACATCACGAGGTCGAGCATAAATCTCACGGTGTGAACTTCGCGGAGAGCGTAAGAGGAAATTGATATATCATATATACCTTTTCACTCCGACTAAATATTTTAAATAGCTTGGGTATACTTTTACTTAGGCATATTCCGGCTAAAACAATATGACCTAAGTTTACCAATATAACAATTATACTGGAATTACCTAATTCTATTAACCAATTAATAAACCTAGGTTTATGAGTTCAATTTATTAACTTTTAATAAATGTCACTCACGAAAAATAATTTATAAACCTATGGATTAAATTCACTCCCGTGTCGGTTCCTGTAGGGTGTTCCGCTTCAAATCGACTTAAGTACCCACCTAGCTGGAACCTTCCTTAGTCAGAGTCGCTCTTTAATCAAAGTTTATAAATTATTGATTTCCTAATTCTAATCTTATTAGAACTAGATAGCCTTAGGTCTAATTAATTCCAGTTCTAAAACCATTTTAAAACTAATTAATTAACCTTAGGTTACATGCATTTCTATGTTATAAATTGCTTGATCATTCATCACATGAATAAACATACATTTATAACAAATCCATCACATGAATAAATGCATAGCAATTATATGTTTAATTTTTAATTAATATAACCCTTATATTAATTATAATTAAAACATATAATATTTGTTTCATAAGTTAATATAACTCTTATATTAATTCTTATGAAACCCAAAAACATGCCTACTATATATTATAACACTTATAACATACTTTCAATGCATGCAGCATGCTTCCTATGGTGGGATTTTAATATCTATATGGCATACTTTATGCACATACAATCAGGGATTTTAATTAAAACATACATTCACAATGCATAATTAATTAAACACACTAAAGTGGACTGGTTTTGGCATCTAATGCAAGCAAACTACTAAATTATTACAATAATAATCTAGGATTAACATCGAACCACTTCGAACTCTTCGAATTTGGGTCGAACCAACTTGCAAATGTGTGAACCGGACCTTCAAAAAGTTAAACTGAGTTGTAAAAGAGTGAACCGGGCCTCCAAATGGTGAAACATACCTCCAAAATAGAAAAATCGGCCTCAAAATAGTCAGAACCGGTCTAAAAAACCCGAACCAGACCAAAATCAATCGAACCGGTCAAAGTCAACTTAACCGATCAAAGTCAACGGTCAACAGTCAACTCTTTCTTTTCCATTTTGAAATCACGGGCTGAACAACAAATTCACTGTAGCAGACTTGAAAAAACAGCATCCTCTGTTTCCAGTTTTCAGGATCATTCGAGCTTCTCTCTTCAAATTGAAGAGCTTCCCGAACTCCGATCGTCCCGAATCTTTTACAGATTATTCTTCACACATCAATACTCAAACACACTTGAGAAATTTTAAAATAAAGTACGAATTAATGCTCAATTTAAATGTCAAAACCAGAAGAACACTTTAGACACCCAGAAAAAATAGATTTCAAAAAACACCCACCACAGAAAAAAATAGATCAAATTGAGTGCTGAAAATTGCTCTAATACCAATTGAAAGAGTCTATATTAAGAAAGCGGAAGCAATTTTGGATCTTGAACACTCTAAGTTGATCAATTTTGTAAAATAAAATGCATGCTCAAAGCTGGAAAAACTTGGAGTTAAGAAACTCATCTTTGAAGATCAAATTCTCTTCACCTGGTGGATGATTTTCAACACGAACACTTCATGGACAACCATTAGAGTATTCCCTACTATCTTCAGGCCTTGGAACGGATTGTGGGATCCTAGGTTGAGAGAATTTGGAAGAAAAGATCTCAAAGGTCACAAAACGAGAATTCTTTTAATTTCGGCAAAATTCAATCAAAACACCTCAAAACACCATTAAATAAAGCTTCATCAAGCCTCATTTGAGTGACAACTCAAGTGTAATAAGGATGGTTTGAGATGGAGGTGGCCAATTTTGGTGAATTTGAAGATGAGAGGGATTGAGAAAGTTGCAATTTGGATTTTATGGAAATCCATGAAAATCCACTAATTTTTATTTAATTTTAATTCAAAAAATAATATTAAATTTATTTTAAATTAAAATTAATTTAATTAATTAAATAATTCAAAAATAATTTAATTAATTAATTTTTAATTTAATTTAATATCAAATATTATATTAAATAAATTACCCGATCCCGATCGATTTTTCGAACATGAATCCTTATTCATGCTATAAATCGATCCAATATTTAAATCATATTTAAATATATCCACCTCCTTTTAATCATAGTTTAATTTATAATTAACCTATGACTCGTTAAATATATCACATATAATTAACGATTTCTCCCAATACCGAATTTGAACAATTCAAATTCTTTTCTCTCAAAATGTTACAAGGCTTAGTCCGAACTGGTAAGGAGGACCTAATGGACCTATAGATCATGAGCTCCAACGATACGAGATTAACCGACCAAACTCTTTAGCCTAGCTAATCAACATTCGTTAACCACCGGGACACTCCACTAAAGCCAATGGCTGCACTCTCCTTACTGTAGATATATTTCTGTCCACTCGATATAACCATGATTAGTAAGTCGATCATTCACAGGTCGTTCGTAATTACAGCTGGGTCAAAATTACCGTTTTATCCCTGTAATTACCTCTTGTTCCTTAAGTCCCACTGATCCTCTAATGAACAATTGGTTTGTGGTCCAACCAGCAAATCGAATCCCTCTCGGGCAAATGAGAGGGGTGGGCTCTTTGTTCAAGACCCGAAGTCAACACTTAAGGGAACATCCTCTCTACTAATCCCTAAAGCGGGTAGGAGTGAATTCTATCTTGCAGAACTATGTTCCCAACTATCTACCCAAACTTATCCTTGAAATGGAAGGCTTATTGAGTCGGCAGTCTCAGGCCACTCTTACCCATGCAAATCTAAGGATAATCCGAATAAACAGGAGTTCATAGAACTCTCAGGATTAAGATCGAGTTACCTAGGTCATCGTATGAATATAGCCAATTAAGACAGTAAACAGAGTTATAAAGTCTAAGTGACTATTTCACGGTCAAGTCTTATGCAAACACATTGCATAGGACGCCCCCACTCACATGTCTCTACATGAACGATTTAGGATCACATCATTTGTACTCTACAAAAGTGGGTCGCGTCCATAGTGTCCTCAGGATAAGGTACCCAACCCTATCATTATACTATTGACTGTTCTGGCTATAACTTGAACTTGATCCACTTTTATGTCACACATAAAGTTCAAGTATTCATCCTATAGCCAAGGGTTCTTTATTGGATTAGGGTTACACAATACATAATTCATTTTATTCAATAATACCTTTACTGAATAAATCTCAATAACAACTTTATTGGAAAATAGAATATACATTCAGTTTACAAAACCACGAGTTTTAGGACATAAAACCCAATAGCTTCAGGGATACCTTGTTTCATCCCAAACTGCCTCAACACTCAATTTGGCAGATGTCACTCAATAACATGGAAACAAATCAGTGGGCTTACTGTCTGCCAAATATCTTCACCATTTCTACACATTTTAGGCAATGTGGCTATGATGTCTCTGTATGGCTCCCATATAATCTGAAATTCAAAATATAATCTAAAATTCAAAATATGAATTGTGAAACAAATTAAAAGTACATAAAATCAGCTAGGGATCAGAAACACATACCGGGTCAGGTTTTATAAGATTGAACATATATCTATACTGAACCAGAACATATGTAGCAGACCCGGTGACACAAAATTAGTCTCTCCATCTACAATAATATTTAAAAATTGTTTCTCAAAATAGTAATTGTCTAAATTAATTAAATAAAATTTGATAAAAAATGTAACTTAGTACATACCGAGAACCAAGTGCACGTCCACCTAATGCAACATCGTTCATGTGGCGACGTTGGAGAGTCATTGATTGAAAATGTTCCCAACTCCATAATTGGAAAAGATTCATAGACCCAACAACCTCACGAGCATCTAGTCGACTCGCCTTGCATAGTTGTCTATACAACCAGGATAGACATGCCCCACCCCAAGCATATCTCCCTGCATTCTCAAAGTCCGCAAGTAGAGGCAGGAACATAAGGTGCACCTTATCTCTGGACTTGTCACAGAATAAGTTTCCACCAAATAACTGTAAAATGTATGCCCTAGCATACCTAGCTATTGTGGCATTATCTGCATTGTCGTCCAACCCCTGAAATTGTGAAGCTAACTAGGGCAAGTTGAGCCTGAATCCTCTAATTTGATTAAGGCCTGGAGTCACCCTAAGTAGTAATTCACATGTCTGACTCTAATTATACCTCAAGGTTCCAGTGACAGGTTTGCCATCCACTGGCAACCCAAGCAGAATTGCCACGTCTTGTAAAGTAATGGTGCATTCCCCGCCACATATATGGAATGTATGGGTTTCAAGTTTCCACCTCTCTACTAGTGCTGTAATGAAGTGTCAGTCCAACTAAATGAAACCTAATCAGGCCACCCCTTCCAACGCTGTTGCACGTAAATGAGGGAGTATGTGTCGATGTAGTGGGATGGTCCGAGATACAACTGCTTCCCTACGTCGATAATATAACTCTTCTACGTTTTGATCGTTCCAAACAAGTTGGAATTGATGTGTTTCTTGTGCATATAAAACTGATGGATCAAACGGACCTGGATTGATATTCATGACCTACAATAAAATGAACAAACATGGTATATTTATTAATTGTAAATATTCATTACTTATAATAAAAAGAACAAACAACATATATTTATTAATTGTAAATATTAATGACTTATAATAAAATGAACAAACATGATATATTTATTAATTGGAAATGAAAAGAACAAAAATACAAAGGCATATCTAGTAATGGATTAATCTTCATTAATTGTCAAGTGCACTAAAAAATAATACAAATTGTCTATTAAATTCCAACAGAAAAATAAAATTACAAAGGTGTTTCCCTACGTCTCGAAGGACAACCCCTTCGATTATGACCCAATTGATTTCACAACTCACATTGTTGTTGAGTACTCGGCTCTCTCCAATCCATCTCATTGTGGTAGCGCGAACTCTTTGGTCTACCAACTTCTCTCAACAACTTTGGATCATCAGCATATAAAACAGGCATGTTAGTGGGTGTGATCCAATAATCTTCATGTGAAATTGGTTGAAATTGAGGACTATAACATTCCTTATATGTAGTGAGTTTGTAAGTGTCCTCGATAAAATCTTCAAAGTTCAACTTCAGATGCGAACAAACATCCATAAAATGTGAGCATGAGATGTCATACGATTGCCATTTATTGCACGAACAATAATGAGTTGAACTGTTTTCACCCCTAACTAACCTCAATGATTGAACATTCCCTTCTTTAGCATTAAAGTAATGAAGTCCAATTTTGACATGAAAGACATCGATTTCTCGATCATAAGATAGCACTGCATGCTTAGTGGATCGTGAAGCCCACCTCATAATCTTATCCAAAGCATATCTGATATACGTTTCATTAGTTGGAGCGTTAATAATGTTATGATAATAATAAAAAAATAATTTATATATACCAGGTATATTTCTCTCTTTGTTCGACGGCAGTTCTTATTTCTTCTCTTCTTTTCTCAAAATACTCTACACACTTGTAGAATGTAAGTTGTGCAAGTGTAGTGATCGGCAACATACGCCCTTCTTTAAGAACTCCATTCACGCTCTCTGCCAAGTTAGTGGTCATCCACCCATATCTAAACCCTCCGTCGTGTGATTGAGTTCATTTGTCGATACTGATGTTATTGAAAAAACTCATACAATTCTCATTCATTGACTTGATTTGTTCAACAACTTTATTGTACTTACGGATTTGGTATTGCCCCTACTTTTATAACATAAGTTCCTAGGGACATTACTACTCATGCATGCATTCAAAGCCCTAAATAACTTTAAATAAGTAAAAATTGATAATCAAAATCGATTTAATTTGGGATCCCATAAATACAAAACATTTACAAACTAACTAACTTTGGCCTCAAATTAAAAAAATCGTTATACTACATAAGCGGAACTAAAATCATTTAAAAATACTTTCTAAATCATGTATGCGGAAAATCTTGACTTGGTTCCCATGGCTTCTGTAGTGTATCTCCATCACTCGCCTGATATGTCCTCGCATTTACCTAAAAACATTTTAAAACGGACGAAACAAAACAAGGGTAAAGGGGTGAGTATAATAAAATACCCAGTAAGTGGGGGTCGGAAAATGCAAACACATGCAATATGACTTTCTTTTAAACATGACTGTTATTCGTGACTTTTAAAATCATAAAGTTTTCTGTTGTGGGACCTAAAACTCCTTTCATAAAATCATGACTTTTCTCTTTGGCTATGTGTGGTCAATTGTCTACCTGAGTCTTTTCATATTGAGTCCCTCACAGACCCCTATAAGTTTTGAGTCCCTCACAGACCCCTATAAGTTTGAGTCCCTCACAGACTCCTATAAGTTTGACCCATAGGGTCTCTGATGCATGTTTTACCATGCATAAATTCTCAAGAGACCAATTGTCACAGCCTGCATGACATGTTCATATACATACAATAAGCATGAGGTCCCATTCTTCAAACACATATATATATACATTCAGAATGATGCAACAATCACATAATACATAAAATCATGGCATAACTTTCATAACTTTAAACTAGAGTCAATCAATCATAAGTAATAAGTACATTAATAATTTGAGATACATAATTAACACAATGACATAACTGAAAATCTCAATATGCATAACTATACATAACTGTGTCAAGGCTCGTTTTAAAATACTTTGAAATCATTTCTATTCAGGTCCTCCCCAAACCCTTAAATCATTCAAGCTCCTTTTTAAATCGTTTGAAAATCATTTACTCATGATCCTTTAAGACCCTTTGAAATATTACTTTTCTAAATTCATGAGCATAAGTCTTGGAAATTCATCCTTTCGAACTATGTCCTCGAATTTCACCTTTTAAAAGAAATCTTTCAGGAAATCATATTTACTCCCCTTTTTAAGATCATTTGTAGAAAATCCCTTACCTTAGCATAGCTTGAAACTCCTAAAGTTCCGCTCCTAACTCCAGGCTCCTCTCAAACATGCTTGATACTTTAGTTCCCTAAATCCAATCCAATTTCTTACTTAAAACACATATAAATACTTATTTTTCGAATCCAATAATAGATAAGTCAAAACTAACTGAGGCTCAAAACGAACTCGGGGAACGAAACGGATGCAATCAAACATATTCCGACGAACGGCGGAGCGTGGCGGCCGGCGGCGGCGCGTGTGGCGGCGGAGGCGGCGCGTCTTGGCCGGCGGACTATGTTTTTAGATTGCCCACTTGCTGATCTATCAAGAACCGACCACTACAAGATGAAAATCGGTTGGGACAGTGATGAACCGGCTGAACCAAGTCTGCTCGATTGGGAGGTGGAGATTCGACAGTTCGACTGCACAATGGCAGCTTCGCGAGGAGTAATGCGGCGGAGGGTCGGTCGACGATCGAACGTCTGAGCGGAGGCAGGGATCTGGACGGTGGTTGTCGGCGAGCTGCTGCTGCGTGTGTCATTCGGCTCGAAGTCGAGCGTTGGGTAGCATAGTCGACGGTTGTCACTGCGTGAAGGTGGTTAAGCTTTCGGCCAACGACTTCACGGATCTGTAATCTACTCGACGTGGAAGCAGTTGGACGGACGGCGACGGACGCACTGGAATTCCGGCGAGGAGACTGAAGCTTGTTGTCGGCGATGAAGAGGGGTTTGAGAGGAAGGAGATGATTCCTCGAAATTTGAGCCTCTCCAAGGAACCCTAATTCTATTTTTAACAAATTACGAAAATGCCCCTCATCTTAATCATAATTACTTAAATGTCTTTGGGCTTATTTAAATGCTTTTTAAAAGGTCTTTAATCAACCAAAATTCCCAATTAACACAAAATTATCTTGTATTTGTAACTTCAAAGTCCAATTAATTTAAATTCCAATAAATTAGACCAAAACACAAATTTAAAAGGTACTTAAAGTTCTAGGGTGTTACAATCTTCCCTCCTTAAGAACTTTCGTCCTCGAAAGTTTCTAATCTTGTAATACTTTGGGGAAAGCTTGCTCACACTTGCTCCCCTCGGTTACGACGAGTCTTCGATCCTTATGCAAGAATTAGCACTAGTTGCTCCTCAAGTATCACACCTTGGCGTAAACTTATTACCCAACGGTCTCATAACTTTAACTTGAGCTCGTTCTCTTCACTAGAGTCTTTCTACTAAGGCCTACATAACTGATGCCCTTGACTCGGATTCTAAATTTTGAAAGTTCCAGATTCAAATTCTAAGATAACTCGGGATATTTAGCTTGTATTTCCTTCCTCTAGTCCTTTAATTAGTCTCTTCTGTCTTGTCAATTTAGAATGGAATTCTTTGCTAAATCGATTCTATTGTTGTTGAGACTCAAAATCCCCTTTAAGGTTTGCTGCACCAGCTACTAGCATTTATTTCCAGGCATGACTCGATCGTTTCCTCTAGTCATCGCCTCCATAACCTTATCACCTTCACCAAAGATGTGACTTCGCTAAAGATAGAGTCAACAACTTTGTTCGATTGTTCATGACTCTTCACATTATTAGTTAACCTCTCGCTACTCCCAACTTCCTTTTAGTAAACGTTGCAGTGACAATCCACTCGCATATTTAATTAACTTTGGGGCTTTCTAATGCAATTAATAACTCGTTGAAAGTTTTAAGTCATGGTAAGAGTAACCCAAACTTAGGTCTCCTTTGGTTGTCGTGACACATGAAATGTTCCATACAACTCTGCCAATCTTATTACAAAAATGCTCCGAAATTTTCGGCAGCATAACGACATAACTACAAAAATGCCAGAATTTTCTCTAACACCTGTTTGATGGAAATTGCACTTCTAAAATCATACAACCAACCAGTCATGCCTCCAAACTTCATTTCAAGATTACTCAGAGTTCAGAACACACAATACATAGGAATGTTGAACAACCAAATATAAGTGAAACTCAATTTCTTTAGTTGTAAACAATGATTCTTTAAAGACAAGAAAATCTAACAATCAGGTTGCGACCTTAATTTTTAAAACAAACTTTCAGAGGGTGTAACAAAATCCTCTTGACTTACCTTGATTTAGAGCCTAATCAATTATAGATTATCACATTAAGTGTCAAAATTTTCATTGCAAGTTCTAGGAATTAGAATGAACCTTTTAAAGCAAGTTGTTCATGATACAACCGTACTCTATCTCTTTTAATCTTTCCTCAGCCTATGGCACAACGCAACAGTCATTCATATCACTCCCCTTTAAAATAATTCAACTGATAACAACTTCGATACTAAGCAATCTCGCGAAAATGAAATTAGTCTTTTAAGACTCATTCTCCCTTTACCTTCCAACTCCTTAAATATCCTGTTCAGGTGATCACTCGAATGTAATGAAATTTTCTCATCACCCATAGGGTTGGACACTTTAGAATGACATTCACTACATCCTTTAACTTTTCCGTCTCTTTTGTCGTGAACCCCTAACGTTCAGACTTTGAATACGAATACTTCACTTAACACCTCTAGACTTTGACTTTTCAAGAAATTATAGTATTCCTCTGTCAAGGCTCTACTTACGGAACTTAGTTGTTCAAAGTTTCATGGAAGACTTTCACACCGTAATGTCCACTCTTTCCCTCTTTTGTCCAAACTGGCTCTTTTAATAGCACGCAGGTGACTGTCTAATCTTGACAAAATTTCTCTTAAGTCTTACATCTTCAACTCAGACATTTCCTTTCTAACACCAAACACTTAAGGTCACCTATTCGTCTCTTCTTAGCTCAACAAATTTCATTATACTCATCTTTTGAAATTTACTTGGACACATAACTCCTTGGTGACCTTTCAACTATTTTCACCTCTTTAGAACTTACTCTTCCCTCCTTTTGTCTAAAGCAATCCTTCCAAATTGTCTTTTCTGCCCCTTCTTAGACTTGGTTTAACTAGAATGTCTCCGACAACTTAATCACAATAATGTTTTACCCTTTTCTTGAGCACTACATCCATCAAGTCTATAAATATTAGGGGCACTTAAGTCAAATCTTTATAATCTTCATCATGTTCGTAATGTGGTTTGAAAGTTGTCTCGGGATATCCTATCTCTGATTCTTGGTGGGCGATGACTTGACCCAATTTTCTTCTTAACTAATATTGTGCTCCTTGTAGCTGGTGGAATAGGTCGTTCATCCTAAGACGAAGATATTATTCTTAGCAGCGACGTTCTTCCACTTCCTCTAACCTGTGCACAAACATAAAGATGCTTCTTTCTCCTTTACGAACAACACTAATACTCCTTAGGGTGCTATACTACTATTAACTTTTATATAAAAGTTCTTGTACCTATAACTTGAGTTCTTTTAACCTCACTGGAGCATTCTGTAAGGAGTATTAAAAGTTACCGCTGCTTTCACTTTAACTTCATGCTTAAGTCTATCTCTTGTGTTAAGGATAACCTTAAAATATCAAACTTATTTTATCTAACGCCAATGAATTGTTCCTCGTGCTCACTTTCTTTAAACTCGACTTTCTCCTTTTAGTCAAATTGAGGACTCTCTCAACTACTTGTACCATTGTATTTCTAATGTCGATTTCTCTAAAATCTCACTTAAGAACCATTAGCCTACCCTTTATTAAATGGATCCTTCGGTTTCACTCTAATGGTCGCTCGACCACTACAACTATACACTTTACTAATTCAAAGGTGTTCCTCAGCTTGACTTCTACGTAACGAAGAAGAGATTCAAAGCACTTTTCTCTATCAACCAAATCCTCTCTCCTTAATCCTCTGATCGGGGAAAATGAAACTTTACTACATAAGAACATAAGGTCGACATCTCATATTATCTCTTCCAAGTTATACATACATATCCTGACCAACAGGTGGAAATTAATGGCAAGGTTCCTTATTCATATTCCAAAAGCTTGAACACACGGGTGACCATGTGACTGTCGCAATATGTACAAGGTTCTAGGGTCCAGTTCATCCATTCTCTTATGTTCTCGAACTAGAACTCTAACTACTTATTTTTTCTCTCTGTACTTGTCTTTATTAGGTTCATTACGCTTATGGTATTACTTTTGGAAATTCACACCATGCCTATCTTCAGTAATACATAAATGTTTCATATTTACAAAACTTCCTCTAGGTGTCAACCTTTTTCCCAGCTCTTTCTCTTCTACTTCCAACAGTAGGGACCACAAACATTCGTTTTCTTTTCAGCGCAAAAATACGTCAACTTTACGACATATAGGCAAAAAGATTCACATATAAGCATCTCCTTTCTATAGACATATAGTGAAGCTCATACATTCTCATTCTTTCTTAGTTTAGAAATTCATTAAACTCGATTTTTATATAAAAATAACTTTACATAAAATACATAATTTTCTTTCCATGAACAAATAAAAGTTTAGTTCAAAGGCATACCTGGCGGTGACCTGGAGTTGCTACTTAGCCATGGGACACTTGTTGCTTACTCTGTAAGCGAGTCTACAAGACCTATGACCTTGGGCTCTGATACCAACTGTAACGCCCTACTTTTATAACATAAGTTCCTAGGGACATTACTACTCATGCATGCATTCGAGGCCCTAAATAACTTTAAATAAGTAAAAATTAATAATCAGAATCGATTTAATTTGGGATCCCATAAATACAAAACATTTACAAACTAACTAACTTTGGCCTCAATTTAAAAAAATCATTATACTACATAAGCGGAACTAAAATCATTTAAAAATACTTTCTAAATCATGTATGAGGAAAATCTTGATTTGGTTTCCATGGCTTCTGTAGCGTCTCCCCATCACTCGCCTGATATGCCCTCACATTTACCTGAAAACATTTTAAAACGGAGGAAACAAAACGAGGGTAAAGGGGTGAGTATTATAAAATACCCAGTAAGTGGGGGTCGGGAAATGCAAACACATGCAACATGACTTTCTTTTAAACATGACTGTTATTCGTGACTTTTAAAATCATAAAGTTTTCTCTTGTGGGACCTAAAACTCCTTTCATAAAATCATGACTTTTCTCTTTGGCTATGCGTGGTCAATTGTATCTACCTGAGTCTTTTCATATTGAGTCTCTCACAGACCCTTATAGGTTTGAGTCTCTCACAAACCTCTATAAGATTTGAGTCCCTCACAGACCCCTATAAGTTTTGAGTCCCTCACAGACCCCTATAAGTTTGAGTCCCTCACAGACTCCTATAAGTTTGACCCATAGGGTCTCTGATGCATGTTTTACCATGCATAAATTCTCAAGAGACCAATTGTCACAGCCTGCATGACATGTTCATATACATACAATAAGCATGAGGTCCCATTCTTCAAACACATATACATATACATTCAGAATGATGCAACAATCACATAATACATAAAATCATGGCATAACTTTCATAACTTTAAACTAGAGTCAATCAATCATAAGTAATAAGTACATTAATAATTTGAGATACATAATTAACACAATGACATAACTGAAAATCTCAATATGCATAACTATACATAACTGTGTCAAGGCTCGTTTTAAAATACTTTGAAATCATTTTTGTTCAGGTCCTCCCCAAACCCTTAAATCATTCAAGCTCCTTTTTAAATCGTTTGAAAATCATTTACTCATGATCCTTTAAAACCCTTTGAAATATTACTTTTCTAAAGTCATGAGCATAAGTCTTGGAAATTCATCCTTTCGAACTAAGTCCTCGAATTTCACCTTTTAAAAGAAATCTTTCAAGAAATCATATTTACTCCCCTTTTTAAGATCATTTGTAGAAAATTCCTTACCTTAGCATAGCTTGAAACTCCCAAAGTTCCGCTCCTAACTCCAGGCTCCTCTCAAACATGCTTGATACTTTAGTTCCCTAAATCCAATCCAATTTCTTACTTAAAACACATATAAATACTTATTTTTCGAATCCAATAATAGATAAGTCAAATTACCACTAACAGAGGCTCAAAACGAACTCGGGGAATGAAACGGATGCAATCGGACATATTCCGGCGAACGGCGGCGTGTGTGGCGGCGCGTGTGGTGGCGGAGGCGGCGCGTCTTGGCCGGCGGACTATGTTTTTTAGATTACCCATTTGCTGATCTATCAAGAACCGACCACTACAAGCTAAAAATTGATTGGGACAGTGATGAACCGGCTGAACCAAGTCTGCTCGGTTGGGAGGTGGAGATTCAACGGTTCGACTGCACAATGGCATCTTCGCGAGGAGTAATGCGGTGGAGGGTCGGTCAACGATCGAACGTCTGAGCGGAGGCAGGGATCTGGACGGTGGTTGTCGGCGAGCTGCTGTTGCGTGTGTCGTTCGGCTAGAAGTCGAACGTTGGGTAGCATAGTCGACGGTTGTCACTGCGTGAAGGGGACTGAGCTTTCGGCCAACAGCTTCACAGATCTGTAATCTGCTCGATGTGGAAGTAGTTGGACGGACGGCGACAGACGCACTGGAATTCTGGCGAGGAGACTGAGGCTTGTTGTCGGCGGTGAAGAGGGGTGTGAGAGGAAGGAGATGATTCCTCGAAATTTGAGCCTTTCCAAGGAACCCTAATTCTATTTAACAAATTACGAAAATGCCCCTCCTCTTAATCATAATTACTAAAATGTCTTTGGGCTTATTTAATTGCTTTTTAAGAGGTCTTTAATCAACCAAAATTCCCAATTAACACAAAATTATCTTTAATTTGTAACTTCAAAGTCCAATTAATTTAAATTCCAATAAATTAGACCAAAACACAAATTTAAAAGGTACTTAAAGTTCTAGGGCGTTACATCTCAATTTTCGACACTTATATTTTGCATTAAAATTGTTGGCAATGTGTCGTAGACAAAATCGGTGATGAGAATTGCCATTGGCCCAACCATTCGCTGGAGAGTTAACAGCAGAAATTATACTTCCATGTCGATCTGAAATCAAACATATATCTTTCTGTGGAAAAATCTGACGAAGGTGTTTAAAAAACCAACCCCATGTTTTCCGACACTCTTCGTCCACCACAGCAAACGCAAGTGGAAGCAATTTGTCATTGAGTCAATCACTGTAACAATTAATACCTTTCCTCTATATTTTCCATATAGATGAGTTCCATCTACTTGAATTATTGGTCGACATTTTTTGAAAGCCTCGATGCAAGGGCCAAACGACCAAAAAACTGAAGTAAGTATGGCATGCACGATATTGTTACTGTAATATTTAACTTTCCACTCTACACGTGTACCTAGATTTGTATTCTTCACCATGTGCATCAACTTAGGCAAAAGCTTATATGAATCATCCCAGTCACCAAAAATTCTTATCAAAGCCTTCTGTTTTCCTTCCCGTGCCCTTTGATATGGGACATGATAGCCATATTTTTCTTTTATATCAATTTGCAATTGTGATACACTGGTCAAAGGCTTATTTTTCATACTTTCACAAACTTCTATGGCAATCAGTATAGAATCCAATTGCACGTGACATTGATTTAACTCAGAATAAAAACAATTATGTTCCTCCCCATATTGGGTGATCTAAAAAAAACAATGAGATTTTTTTTTATAGCACGCAACCGCCATCTGCAACCATCCTCCCATTTTTGACATCTTACTACCCATATGGTAGGTGTTGATTCTACGACCTCATATGGAAAGTGACACTTGATTGCAAAACACTTGACCAAATGTTGAAGGATCTCTTTATTATTACAAATGAACCCTTTATATAGTAAGTTTCCTTCGACAACCACTGGTTTTCGGATGAGATCATGTTCCATAGTGTTTGCATCGTTATCTAACTGAGTGAATGATTCTGAAGGAACAACATGTTCGCTGCCACTAAAGTCTAAATCCTCAAACTCATCGTCTGTTTCTGTTCTGAAATCCTTTGTTCAATGCAGGGATTAGGGGTTCCTTCCAAATCATGAGGATCTATGATGCCTCGTTTCACACTAATGTATAAATGCACAAGAGACGGGACTGGCATCGCAATTGAGAACATTAAGTTCATTGCTTGATGGTTAGGAATTGGGATTGGTGTATATCTTATTGTTCCAGATAGTGTTAACTCGGGGTGTCTATACACTATCTCTAATTGATTAGTCGTGACATCTACACCAAGTGATAATCCTACCATCTCAACAAATTGTTCAAATATGACCCTAATATTCACATTAATCGTAAAACCTCCACATGGTTCTTCGTCATAATCAACACCATCATTCATAGAATAATTTTGGTGTAAAAAAAATCCTAAACATTTGTCTCCCATTTCTAAAAAGAAATAAAAAAATATAAATCAACTCAACACAGTAGTTTTTATCCGATATTTACTTTATTTCATTATTAATTCTATTAAAACCCCTAAATTAAAAATAAAATTAAATTAAAAAAACAAAACAATTCATGAAACAATAAATTCAACCTAAATTAAAAATAAAATCAAATAAATCATAAACTAAATCCATAACTGAAATCCTAATTCAATCCATACACAAAATTATTTTTTCTTCCTAAATTAAAAATAAAATCAAATAAATCATAAACTAAAATCATCCAACAAAAAAAAAACTTCAAAATCATACCTAAGATCAAATTTTCTTCAACTTTTAACTAATAATATCATAAACTAAAATAATCCAACAAAAAAAAACTCATCTAGTCCACGATCATCCAATAGTATGAAACTCATGATTTAGATCTACAATATACACAAGTTATATTAAAAGAAAAGGTGAAAAAGTATGAAGAACACTTACGAATGGACAATATATGTAGAGATTGTATAGTCCACGATCCTCTACCACAAAACGACAAAGATGGTGGGGTAGAATCTGAGTGGAGCAATGAGATGGTGGGGTAGATTGTGAGTGGGGTAATGGGTTTTGAGAAAGGAGGAAAGGGGCAAATGAAATGATTAAGAAGAAGGTGGGTTTTTCTTTCTGTTATGGTCGTCTCTTGAAGAGACGACTATCTTAAAAACGAATCTGTCGTTTTAAGATATGGTCGTCTCTTCAAGAGACGACCATCTGCTGAATGCGTGCAACGTGTTAGATGGTCGTCTCTTCAACGTGTTAGATGGTCGTCTCTTGAAGAGACGACCATCATCCGCATCTGGATGGTCGTCTCTTCAAGAGACGACCATCCGCTAAGTGTAAAAAGACAACAATATTTTTAAAAATAGTTTGAAAATAACAATATTTTTAAAAAAGTTTAAAAAACTACAATATTAATAAAAAAAATGCCCTCAAATTAACCATGAGAACTATTTTCAAGATTTATTAAAAATATAGAGACTAACAATATGATGCAAAATTTTCTTTCTCTATGTTATAGAAGATTAGAGTTGGGTTGGGTGGGTATAGTTGCTGGTAATTCAAATGGAATGCCTTTTCTAGGTAGTTCTACAATTCCAAATTGATGTAGGGTTCAATAGAATACACCCAATCAATGAAACCTCTCACAAATGGGAGAAACACTTTCATTTTTTTTTTTAGTTTCGTTTCTTGTTCTCTTAGAAAAAAAAGAACAATAATCACTTTATTCGGTGAGGTCGCATAATGTGGTTGAGAATTTTTCACCGTTAGATAAAAAGAGAGAAGTATTTCGATTTTATATCCAACGGTTATTAGGGCATAGAAATTATTGGATCCACATCCAACGGTTATTAAGAGACAACCTCATTGAATAATTTCTCCTACATCGGCATCTTAGGGTAAAATTCACTTTTGATCATTAAATTTTCAAAACTAACATTTTTATTATTGAGATTTATATTTAGTTTCTTTTTTTTTAAAACAATATTTAGTTTCTATTTGATCCTTAAAAATTTTTAAACATGTTTGGTTCTCAAAATTTGAATTTGATATTTAATTCGGTCAAAACTAGCTTTTAATTGGTCTCTAAGTATTAAAAAAATATGAAATAAAAAAATCCAATTCATTTAAAATATATATATCAACAAAGATTTGTCAACATATATTAACTACCACATCATCATTTTGTTAGGTCAACGTATGGTCAACTTCATAGACCATTTACAAACCAATTTTAAATTTTAGTGACCAATTAAAAATCAAATTTAAACCTTGAAGACCAAATATGTCACTTTTAAAACTTGAAGGACCAAATTGAAACTAAGTTCAGATCTTAAAAGCCAAGGCCTCATTTTGATAACTATTTAGTTTTTGAAAATTAAGCCTATAAATACTATTTTCACCTATAGATTTCTTTATTTTGGTATCTACTTTTTACATATGTTTTCAAAAACTAAGTCATGTTTTCAAAAACTTGTTTTTGAAATTTGGCTAAGAACTTAAATGTTTTCTTGAAATATATTAAAAGTCATGGTAAAGAATTATAGAGAAATTGTGAGAAATCAAACACAATTTTCAAAAATCAAAAACCAAAAACTAAGGCCCCGTTTGATAACCATTTTGTTTTTTATTTTTAGTTTTTGAAATTTAAACCTAAAAATACTACTTCTACCGATGAGTTTATATGTCTTTTTATCTACTTTGTGCCTATGTTTTCAAAAACCAAGCCAACTTTTGAAAACTAAAAAAAGTAGCTTTCAAAAACTTTACTTTATTTTTAGAATTTGGCTAAGAGTTCAAATGTTTACTTAAGGGTTGATCTCTATTGTAGAGAAATTAGGTAAAAATAAGCTTAACTTTCAAAAACTAAAATCAAAAAACAAAATGGTTATCAAACGGGGCCTAAATGATTATCAAATGGGGGCTAAAAAATCAAATGTTATCAAACATATGGGCGTGGATGGTTCGGTTCGATCCAGTTTTGGCTGTCACCTTTGATCGAACTGAACCTCTCGATTTTGAATATGATTAAACCGAAAAACCAAAAGTTTCTTCGGTTTCGGTTCAATATGGTTCAGTTTCGGGTTTAACCGATTTCTTTTCTTTTTTCATGTCGTTCATCGGCTTAAAACACACCTTTAATATGGTGAATGTCACACTCCAATGGGTGCCTTAGGTAGGATAAATCATGAAGGTGACCGACTGAATGAACCTATATAGGTGCGACTACTAAGCTTAAAAGAGACAGGAAGATGGAGAGGTGGGGGTTTGTCAGCGGTCGTTGAAGTGAGATGAAACTGAGAGTTGGGAGGTGGGGCACATTATCTTATCGAAAGAGGAGATGAGAAAGTTAAGAAAATGAAAGAAAGATGGGAGAGGAGATTAGGAAAGAGAGAGAATACGATAGATGGAGATGTTCGGAGAGGAGAATGAGATAATGAAAGAGAGAGAAAGGTGGGGAGGAGATGAGGCAGCCGAAAGATGTATCTAAGGTTTGGAAAAGATAAGTATATAGCGGATGTTTGGCCTCGTGTCTTGGAATCAAAATCCTGAAGGGTTTGTTCTGGGGGTTCTGAAGCCTGGAAATCAGAAAGTTGTGTTTGGGGGTGCAGTGTTCTGAAGCCAAGGAATAAGAAAACAGTGTTTGGGGTGCAGTGTTCTGAATCCTAGGTTTATGCTATTTTTTTTTCATTTTTTCTTTAGTTGTTTTGTTCTCTTATTTTTTAGTTGATATTTTGTCAATTGTAGAAACCCTTGAATAACATAAATGAGTTACAAAATTGAAACTCTATTTTAGAAATTAAGAAATTAGAAGTCTATGGAAGAAATTAGAGAATTTAAAACTTTATTTCACAAAATATTTAGAAAAGTATTTTTGGAATTCTATTTTAGAAATTAAAAAATTGAAAGTCCATTTAAGAAATTAGGGATTTAAAGCTCTCTTTCAAAAAATATTTAGAAAAGTATTTTTTGAACTCTATTTTAGAAATTAAAAAAATAGAAGTTTATTTAAGAAATTAGGGAATTAAAAATTTTATTTCACGTCACATAGTATTCTAAAAACTATTTTTTGAAATTCTACTTTAAAATTAAAAAGATTGGAAGTCTATTTAATAAATTAGATAATTTGAAACTATATTTTATAAAGTATTCAAAAACTTATTTTTGGAATTCTATTTTAGAAATTAAAAAATTGGAAGTTTATTTAAGTGATTAGAAAATTTAAAATTTTATTCCACAAAATATCCAAAAACCTATTTTTGGAACTCTAATAAGAAAAGTGGTGATTGTGCACAAGTTAGGTCGTTAGGGTAGTTGATTGCTCGAGTGATCGGGTTGTTGGGGTAGGCGTATACAAGTCTGTTGAGTGGTTGTCGAAAATAGTCGTTAGTAGTGGTTAGATCGTTAATGTAGTTATTAGAGTTGTCGTCGAAGGTAGTCATCAGCGGTGGTTGGGGTCGCTGGGGTGGTCGTCGAAGGTAGTCGCCGACGATGGTTGGGATCGTCGAAATTGTCGTCGGAGGTAGTCGTCAGTAGTAGTCGGGGTCATCAGTATGGTCGTCAGAGGTGAAGGCATTTTGAATTCCCACAACGGAAGACGTTGTGAAACGTCGTTGATCAGTTGTGTAATTCTATCTTAAAATTGAATTTATCTCATAGATCCTAGGCTAAACATGCAAAGAAGAAGAAGAAAACAGTAAGTAAAAAGTACTAACCTCTTGAAGAACTCTTCTTCAACGTTTTCTCCTTCTCCGGTCACGATCTCTCTCGTACCAACGAACTCCTCGAACACGAACCACGATCCAAACAGGGAGACACCTCCAAAGGGTCTTCTCGGTTGTTCTCGGGAGGTTGAGGGAGAGTAGGTGGGACTCCCTTTGGTTTTGGGTGAGGAGAAGTTTTTGAGAGAATTGAGAGAATTCTAGACATAATTGTCTTGCTCTCTTTGGATGGAAATCCAAAAATGGCAAGAATTGTGTTGAGATGCCTTTGAATGCATCCTTTTATAATGGTGTGTGGTGGAGTTAAATCTCCACCAATTCACCATTTTACCACAACTATATAATATACAAATCATATTTGCATATTATATAATATAAGGTATCTCATACCTTATTATACAAATCTCATTTGCATAAATGTGGAATTATAAATTGAATCACATTCAATTTTATTTCTCTCAATTCTATTTCTCCAAATAGCACTAATTAATCAATTAGGCTATACTATAGTTCATTATGAATCTCATTCACATCAAACTATAGATTATGTCATCTATATCTCATATAAATGACATAAATACCCAAATAATGAATTTGAACACTTCAAATTCACACCAAACTAGAAACCCTCAATTTGTCCAATTTGAGCCAACCGAGGGACCTAATGGACCTACACGTGATGAGAGCTCCAATGATCCGAGAATAACTTGTCAAACTCTTTGACCCGCTTATTCAACATTCATTAGCTACGGTAACACTCCACTAAAGCCCGTAGGCTGCACTCTCATCACCAGTAGGACAAGTTGTGTCCATCGATATAACCAATACCCATGAGTCGACCCTTCACAGGGTTGTTCGTAGTCACGCTTTGGTCAAAATACCGCTTTTACCCCGTGTGTCTCACCTCTTGCTCTTTAAGTCTCACTTTGCTCCTCTAATGAACAACTACGTTGCATGGTCCAACCATAAACAACAACCCTCTCGTGCCAATGAGAGAGTGGGGCCCCGTTGTTCAAGCCCCCGAGACAACGACTTAAGGGAACAACCCTCTAGTTTCTCTAAGTCGGGAACGAGTGAATTCCTTTTTGCGTAGTCAAGTTCCCGACTCCCCACGTGGTCCTCGCCCGAGGAAGGTAGGCATATTGAGCGAGCAACAGTGGTCACCCTCACCCGCATACTAATCAAATGACACTTCCCGCATGCGAGTCCGTAACACGCTCAGGATTAAGGCCGAGTCACTAATGGTCTTCTACGAATTTATTAACTCTATACTGTTAACGGTGTTACATCAGTAAGTCTAATAATTCACGGTCCGGTCTTGTACAATCTCATTGCACATGATGCCCCCACTCGCATGTCAACCACATGAACGAGTCAGATCACCTCGTTTGTATCTAATACAAAGCGGGCCGCATCCACAGTGTATCCAGGATTAGGTCTCCAACCCTATCCATATACTGTAGACCGATTGGGTCATTAACTCGAATGCGATCTTCCCTGTGTGTCCACTACACACCGTTCAAGTTCTTACAATGACCCTGGAGCTTAGTTTATTGGATTAAGTTTATGAAAAATGCGAGACACAAAGTTTAAATAAATAAATCTTATTTATTACACAATGTTGAAATAAATAACTCTTATTCATTTACAACTTGGAATATTACAAACTACACGAGATGAGGACATACATCCCAACAAGAGGTAGCCGTCAGCGGTGGTAGGGGTCGTCGGGGTCTTCGAAGTTGCCATCGGAAGTAGTCGTCATCGATGGTTAGGGTCGTCGGAGTTGTCGTCTGAGGTAGTTGCAACGGTGGTCAGGGTCATCGGTATGGTCGTCGGAGGTAGTCGTCAGCGGTGGCAGGGGTCGTCGGTGTGGTCGTCGAAGGTAGTCGTTAGCGGTGGTTGGGGTCGTCGGTGTAGTCGTCGAAATTTTCGTCGGAGGTAGTCATCAACGGTGGTCGGGGTCATCGGTATGGTCATCAGAGTTGTCGCCGGAGGTAGTCGTCAGCGGTGGCAGGCGTCGGTGTGGTCGTCGGAGTTGCCATCGGAGGTAGCCGTCATCGGTGTAGTCGTCGGAGGTAGTCGTCAGTGATAGTGGGGTCACCGGTGTGGTCGTCGAAATTGTCGCCGGAGGTAATTGTCAGCAGTGGTCGGGTCGCCGGAGTTGTTGATGGAGGTAGCCATTAGTTGTAGTCGGATCACCGATGTAATTGTTGGAGTTGTCACCGAAATTGTTATTGAAGTAATCACCGAAAATGGAAGATGACAAATAAAATAAGAAAACATGGAACAAACCCATGGGTTTGCACTGTTGTAACCCATGAGGTTGTGTTTCAAAACCAAGGGTTTTGAACACATTGGGCCAAACATGGTTTTGGATTTGGAATCCAAAACCATCCAAATCCAAAACTGCGGGCCAAACGACCCCATAAAGATTTTGGTTGGACTTTGAAATTTGGATTGACCATAGATTGAAATTGGGCTTGCATATATTGGAGGAGGTGGGTTGGGTTAGATTTTTTATAAAAAAAATACTATGTGGTTTGATTCAGTTGCTAGTTTTTAAAATGCAAAACCGCAAATCCAACCAAATCTGATGGTTTTTTCTAATTGGAAATCGAGAAAACCAAAATTTTCAAAAAAAAAAATTGAACTGAACCACTTGTTTCGGTTCGGTTCGATTTATCGATTTGGGTTGGTTTTTGCATACCCCTAATCAAACGAGGTCGTAGTTTTCGAAAATTTATTTTTGTTTTTATTTTTGGAATTTGGCTAAATGTTTCCTTATAGAGAAGTTGGGAGAAAACATGCTTAGTTTTCAAAAACGAAAAACTAAAAACTAAAGGCCCGTTTGATAACCATTTGATTTTTAGTTTTTTTGTTTTTGAAAACTAAGCCCATAAATACTATTATCACCTATGGGTTTCCATGTTTTGTTATCTAGTTTTTTACATGTGTTTTCAAAACTAAGCCAAGTTTTGAAAACTAAGAAACGTAGTTTTCAAAAACTTGTTTTTGTTTTTAGAATTTGGCTAAGGATTCAAATGTTTTCTTAAGATATATGAAAATCATTGTAGAGAAATTGGTAAAAAAAACAAGCTTAATTTTCAAAAACCAAAAACAAAAAACTAAGGCCCCGTTTGATAACCATTTTGCTTTTTGTTTTTAGTTTTTGAAAGTTAAGCTTATTTTCACCTAATTTCTCTATAATAGAGATTATCTTTCTTAAGTAAGCATTTGAATTCTTAGCTAAATTTTAAAAACAAAGTCAAATTTTTTAATACTACTTTTTTTATTTTTCAAAAGTTAGCTTGGTTTTTGAAAACATGGGTATAAAATAAATAAGAAGACATATAAATTCATTGGTAGAAGTAGTATTTTTAAGTTAAAATTTTAAAAACTAAAAATCAAAAGCAAAATGGTTATCAAACGGGGCCTAAATGAAACTGGACCTAAATAGTTATTAGTCGGGGCCTATAGTTTTTAAACTTATTGCTCAAATAGAAATTAAGTTGAAATTTTAAAGACTAAAAATATATTTTACCCTAATTTTTTCTTCTTCTCTCAGATTCTAAATTTTTTTAAAAAAAAATAAATTAAAAAAGCTTTATTGGAAATATATACACCATCTTAGAAAAATTTTTCTTGACAGCTACCAATTTGACCGCTATTTATTCAATTGAAAAAAAAAATTCTCTCCTCTCTCCCCTCAGCATTTCTCTCTCCTACTTGTTAGGATGTTTGTCTAACAATAGAAAAATATTTTTCAATTACACATTTAATCATAATAATTTTAATTTAGTCTCTATAATTTTTAAAATTTTAACTAGTTTTAGCATAGTTTCAATTTGGTCTAAAATCAAATTAAAACTTTTAAAATTATAAAAATTACAATAAAATCAATTTCAAGCTATAAAGAATAAATTGAGGAATTATACCATAGAAATCAAATTGGCTGGCCAATAAACTAATTTATAATATTTTCTTGGAGAATATAATATCTTGTAAGCCTTTTGGTTAAAATTGGATGGATATGGACGGAATCCCTCTAGAAACACAACAATCAACTCGAGTTTTTTCATTGTACACAAAGATGATAATGGAACTTTCCACGTGGCACTATATTTATGGTATCTCAAAAAAGGTTTAATTATTAAAAATAACATGAATTTTAATTATACCCAAATTTTGAAAAGTTTTCGTTTCAATAAATTCTTGAAGGGTTTTTTGTAGGATGTATTTGCATATATCGTTCCTCATGTGAATAGATTTGAATATACACGTGAAAAGAGAATAAAGATACATGCAAATACGCCATTTTTTATCCATGAATTGAACAAAAAAAACCTTTAAAGATCGTTTTGAAACAAACTTCAAATTTTAAGGGGATCTGTTGAGCGCGAGTAGGTTATAATAGTTTGAATTATAATAGTATGGTATTATAATAGTCTGTAAAGTTATATAATAATACGTATTTAAGATATTGAGTTATTTAGTCTTAATTATAATAATATTTTTGGAGTGGATAGTTATTTAACTCCACATACTATTATAATTCAAACTATTATAATTCATTTAGTAGCACTCTAAATAATATAGGGTTAAATGAAACTTTTTAAGGTTTGGAGTATAATTGAAATCAATCAAATGTTTTTAATAATTTAACTAAAAATAAAAGCAGAGAAAGAAAAAGTAGAAAAGAAAGTGCATTGGCCAACCGCCTTTTATTTCAATACAATCAACCGCTCGGAATTGAATTTAAATTGATTTATTTTCAATTCTTAGATTCTATATTTTGATCTAATTTTACCAAACTTTCCTATCCAAAACCGAAGATTTGAACTTATCATCGATATTTTATTTTAAATCTTTATTTCTATTTTAATCCCACCTTTACGTGAAGAGAATCTAACACACCTAATATCACATTTTTTAATCTACTAAAATAATTAATAACAGACCAAGTTTGTTGGTTTGAGAATTTAAAAATTTATGAACTGAAATTTACATGAATACATAATTAATTTACTCCCTTCAAACTTTGAAGGATGGAACTTTGTGTTTGAATGGTAATTCTAAAAAGGTAAAATATACAAAATAGTCTTCATTTTTATTTTACCTCAATGTATTCAAAATTCTTAAGAAAAAAGTTAGTGGATCATTACATATTTGAATACATAGACATGTTATTTGTTAAAAAGAATTCATGAATCATGACATATTTGAACACAGAAACATATCACTTGTATTTGATACATAAAACTTCGGTTTAACACTTTTAGTCTTTGAACTTTCATGGAAGTAATGATTTAATCCCTGAATTTTAGTTTGTAATAATTTAGTCCATATACTTTTAAATTTGTAACAATTTGATCTTGAACAGTTGAACTTATTATATAATAATATTATTCGTACTTTAAAATTTATAATAATCGATTTAATATGAAAAGAACCTCATCAAAATTAGATATCTGTGACGCCCGGTAATTTTCAAATGTTTTCTAAAGTTTTTTTTATGATTTTAATTTGGGTTTGTTTTGTAATTTTGGAAGTAAGTTTATTTAAACAAGGAAAATTATTTGCTTAGAAAAGTAAAGAAGTTTTTAGAAAAGAAGGAAGAAAAAGGAAATAAGATTTTTAGAAAAGAATAAGGAAAAGAAAAGGATTTTGTTTATTTTTTTAAATAGGAAAATTATGTTCTTATTAAAGATTTACCAAAAAAGAAAAAAAAAAATCTTCTTCTGCCTTACAGTACGCACGCGAGCGCCCCCGTGGATTTTTCTTCTGTCGTTCATCCCTCCGATGACGACCCTTCGTCGCCGACCACAACCCTTTCTCTTTTAGTCTCCGAAGACGCCAGCACATCGTTAGACCTCCGACGACCCTCTTCTACCCGTCGTCGGAGAGTTCTTTTTCTTCTTCCTTCAGCGTCCCGCCGGCCAGTCGTCTTCCTTCGCCTCGCCGTCTCCGTTGATCGCTTCTGCTCCATCTCCTCTGCCGCAGATGATGCCAACTCGCCGGTCGTTTCTCCTTCATTCGATTAGTACATCGTCGGTGAGTTATTTTCAAAGTTCTTTGGAATTTTGGTTCGCTTGGTTGACGAGTTTTTAGTCTGGTTCTCATAAAATAAATGTTGGTTTTGAATAGATCGGCCAACGAGCATCCCGAATCTGTGCTCCACGTGCCGCCACACGTCGGAAGTTGTTGCATAAAATCATATTGCAATACCGCAAGTGTACGGGTCAAGTTTTAGTATAGTGATTTGAGAGTTCCAAGTATCGTCCTCGGGAATAGGTTTCTAGATTAATTAATTAGCAAGATACTAATTCTCAATTTTAGTTGAAGCAACATAACATGGATAGATAGTAAAAGTAAAGACAAACGATAGACAAACAAGTGAAGACATGAATATGATAGAATTGGAGGAAATTGACTTCACAAACACCTATTTGACACATGTAGTGAACTAATGTGATGAATTTATAAACAAGAAGTAGAATACTCAAGAAAATCTCTCAATTCTTAGTGAGCCTCGCACATGTAATAAATTCTATAGTCTCCATATGAATTTAAAACATGCACGACATTAAGCAACTTTTTTATGTGTTTCCCTTCGACTTCTAGGTCATTCTCATGTCAGACTTCTAAGAGTTTTGACAACTTTGCTCTAATCTAAGTTTTTTCTCTCGAGTCCACTTAAACCAACAAGATTAAAGAATTAAAGAACGAATTGCCAAAAATAAAGAACAAAACATACTTCAATACATAAGCAAACAAGTCTTAAACATGTGAATCAAATCCTAACTACAACTTCACAATAAAACCAAACTAAAAGGGTAGAAAACGTCTTAGAACGATGTTACAATCTGAAAGAAAGAGGAAATAAACTTATGTGTCGATGTCGGTCCTTCGTCCTCGAGCTCCCGTCACGATCTCGAACCTCCATGAATGCTTTGGCTCCCAAGGAATGCTCACTTTTCTCTTCTTACAGAGTGTATTTCGAAATTAGAGTGCAATCTCTATCAATCGGCTCCCTTTGCAAGAAGAGATCATGTTGTATTTATAGGAATAATCGGCACAACGTTGCAACGCTAGGGACAACATTGTAATGTTGTGCCCTAGGCGGCTGGCATATAAGGAAACTGCCGACAGCGTTGCAACGTTGCTACCTTAACGAGCACTTCTTCTATCGAACTGGCGTTGAAACGCCAGAAAGCAACGTTGCAACGCCCTTGCCATGTCTCTTCACGCTTGTCTTCTTATCGAGATAGTGTTGCGACGCTGCAAAGCAGCGTTGCAACGTTATCGGTATGATACTTCAATGTCTCAAAACAACACGGATGGCGTTGCAACGCTATGCAGGGCGTTGCAACCCCATCACCTCGGGTCAAATGGCTAGGTTTCTCCATTCTTCTTCCAATTGATATTATTTTAAGCTCCAAAAAGCCCCGGTTTGATCCCGAGTGATCCAAAATGTCTCCAATTGTCCTGTTTAAGCTCTTAACCTGAAATCCAATGATTAACACACATAAAAGCCCTGATAAAACTAGCAGTAATTAAGCTTAAGGATAGCACATTTGGTGTGCTATTAGAAGTCATCGCCACCGCTCGCCGGAAACCGTTGTTGCCACTGCCACGAGTTACGTGCAGTCGGTCATTTTCATTTTTCTTGATCCTGTTTTAGGCCATCGTATGTTGGTTTGGTTATTTAAGTTAAGTTAATTCAATTATCGAAGTTGGAGCGTGATTAACGTTCTTTGTTTGTCATTTAGGGTCTCGCTCATGTTAAGGGATTCGCGTGGTGCACGGGATCGAGCTCTTGAATCTTCGTTAGCCAGGTAAGTAGTCATTTGGATTAAGCCTCTAAAGTTACCAAATGCTTATTTGATTATGGTAATTCGTGAAAGTTAATTTAACGCGCTGAAATGGTGTTTTGATGCATACTGTTAATATCGAGTCTGTGCTAGTGTTGTATGGATCATGAGTGGACTAAGGAAGTAATTGCTATGGAGATAGGGGCTTAAGGCTTTAAGTTAAGGGTGAGACTTAAAGTCTTTAATCGTAATGAGCTAAGAACGAGCATCGTGGGTCTGAGATGGATGCAGTGGAAAAGTAGTAATATGCTCGGGTTCCACCTCGAGGTTTCTATTTGGAGTTTGTAAGTCACGAGTAAACCTTAGCTGGGCAAGTGCCCAAGGTCTTGGAATGACATTGACGCTTGGGGTTCAAAAAGGTTTGGTGAACCATTGAGCTCAAATAATCACACGTCCGAAGAGTCAGGTGAGGTTTAGTTCTCCTGGCACGTGTTCGTGGCAAGGGTTGCCACTGGTTAGAAATGGAGGGTGAGTTGGTGGGACCCCGACCCGAGGTTAGTAGACATTTGGACTATACTACCCCTAAGTGTAGGGTTTAGGGACACCATTGCATGCAATCAACTGGTTAGAGATAGAATGATTTGAAATTTGGTGGCATACCGTCAAGATCGTAGAATATATGGTTTTAAACTTGTTGTAGCATGTTAGGAGTTGATGTTCGTTGTTGTGCTTGGATTTAAGTTCGCCTGATCATGTTTGATGTTTATCCGTGTTTAAATACCGTGCATGTCAAATCGAAGTCTGGATTGTTTGTTATCCCTTCGTGCTTAGATGTGATTGTATCTAGTAGCATCGATGTAAGCTTGTGATGATGATTCTGAGTGTGCTAGTATGAGGATGGATGTTTGTTCCCTCAAGTAGGGGCTTGATAATTTTGTACCTATTTTTGTGGTAACCCGAGGATGGATGTTTGTTCCCTCAAGTGGGGGCTTGATAAGTTTGTGCCTAATGTTGAAGTAAACCGGAAGAGTCTTGTGTGGCCTTAGAATCCTAGCTAGCACAACCAGTCCTAGGTTGGCGAGATGATGATGATGTTATGGGATGTGGCGGTCTGTTCCCCATCCAGATGTGCGACTCGAGAAATGATTCCCAGGGTTAGAGGGGTTGGATATAGCCCTTCGCCCTAGTGTAGGCCCGGGAACGAGCATGTGGTCAATTGTGCGCAGTAGTACCGCATTTGATGTTGATATGGGATGTGGTGGTCTGTCCCCCATCCAGATGTGCAACTCGGGAAACGATTCCCAGAGTTAGAGGGGGTTGGATATAGTCCTTCACACTAATGCAGACCCGAGAGTGAGTCTCGTAGTCGGTTGTGCCAACCTAGTTCAGAAGCTAAGGGTAGGACAAGACTGAGAATATGAGCGAGATTAGGGTCAAGGTGCTTGTTGAAGTTGTGTGGCGGGC
Organism: Trichosanthes cucumerina; assembly: GCA_036507285.1. Lineage (NCBI taxonomy): Eukaryota > Viridiplantae > Streptophyta > Magnoliopsida > Cucurbitales > Cucurbitaceae > Trichosanthes > Trichosanthes cucumerina. The sequence continues at coordinate 71,870,535 of CM071838.1, forward strand.
TAGGTGTCGTGTCTGGCTAGGTATAAGACCTATTCTTTTGTGTTATTTGTGCTTGGACGAAGTGGGATGCTTACTGAGTATTTTATACTCACCCGTCTACTTTGATGTTTTTGGTTGCTGGTAAGAAACCCTGAGGCAGTTGACGATGACGACGACCTGGCGAGGCTGTAGACACTTCCTTTTTCTTGTCTTTAGACTCAGTTTACTTTTCTTGAGTTTGTCCTTGTTAGTGCTCGTTCCACTTGGTGGCTCGTCAGTTATGTTTCTCTTTTCTGTGGTTGTTTCATAGCTTGTTAGGTTCATTTATTGTCTTTGCGAACTCTGATGTAAGCATGTTCGATTAATTGTGCTTGTTAGAATTCTGGTTAGAGCCCAACCTATTTTCTGAATGAAGTTTGGTGGAGGTTGGACATTATCTGAGATTTACGAAGTGTCTTTTGTGTATTAGGTTCCAGAAAAATTTTGGTTTTCTCCTAGCTATGTCGTTATGCTGTCGAAATTTCAGCGCAAACAGTTTGGCGGAGTAACTTCCCTAACGTAGGTTCATCTCGAATTTTAGAGTCGTTACAATATCAATTTTTATTATGTAACAACTTAGTCTCTATAGTTTATAACTACAATGGATGCCTAATTAGTTTATCAATCTATATCTATATATGGAAAAAAACCATTAAAATTTTAACATTATTTTTCACAATAGAGACTGAATTGTAACAAGTATTAAAATATAGAGACTAAATTGTTACAAAATTAAATGTACAAAAATTAAATTGTTACAAACTAAATTTCAAAGATCATACCTCGTTTGATAACCATTTGGTTTTTGGGAATTATACTTGTTTTCTAATCATTTTCTACCATTGATTTTATCTTTCAAGAAAACATTTGAATTCTTAGCTCAATTCCAAATACAAATATTTGAAAACTATTATTTTTTTTTCTTTTCAAAACTTGACTTGGTTTTTGAAAACATAGGTAAAAAGTAGATAACATAACAAGGAAACTTATAGTTGGAAGTAATATATATAAGCTTAATTTTCAAAAATAAAAAACCAAGGTTCCATTTGATAATCATTTGGTTTTTGAAAATTAAGCCTAAAAATACTACTTATATCCGTATGTTTTATTATCTACTTTATATCTATGTTTTCAAAATCTAAGCTAAGTTTTGAAAACTAAAAAAAGTAGTTTTCAAAATCTTGTTTTTGTTTTGAAATTTGGCTATAAACTTAATAGTACCCTAAGAAAGATGGAAATTATTGTGGAGAAGATAAATTATGTAAAATCAACCATAATTTTCAAAAACCAAATGATTATCAAACATGACCTTAGTCTTTGATTTTTAAAAATTAGACTTGTAAACACTGCTTTACTTATGAGATTCTTTGTTTTGTTATGTACTTTCTTGGGCAAAATACATTTTTGGTCACTGAAGTTTGAAGTTGATGTTTAATTGATCCCTGAAGTTTCAAAATAAACACTTTAGTCCATAAGGTTTGGAAAATAGTTCTAAATGGTCCCTGGAGTTAAATTGACCGTTAGTTGACTAACGAAAAAATGATGTGGCATGTTGAATTGACAATTTTTATATGAGGTGTTAAAATTAATATTATTTCAACATTATGTGGTTATATATTTTTTTTTTACTTCCTCTATCTTCTTTTCTTTTTTCTTCTTCCTCTATCTCTCTTTCTTCTTGCTTGATTATTTTTTTATTCTATTTTTATTTCCTTGGCTCCAACACCAATATCGAAAATGACGATGACAAGAAAGACTTTTCCGTCGCTTTGGTGTAGCGTCGTACTCAGTCCACCATTCTTAATCTTTAAAAATGTGTCTCTGTCCACAACTTTGAAGTACCCATATGTTAATTTTTCTTTAATTGATTCGATTTTTGCGATGAGTTTTTTTTTTTTTTTTTTTTGTGGTTCTATGTAGAGTTGTGGTTTGATAAAAAGAAAAAAAATAAAATTCATAGGTAAGAAATGGAATACCGAAAAAAATGCACATGAGAAGTCCCAAAAGAAAAGAAAATAAATAATCTTAAATATAAATAAAAAAAAACTACATAATCTTAAATATAAATTTTGACACATCATTTTTCCGTTAGTCAACTAACGGTCAACTAACTCTAGGGACCATTTAGAACTACTTTCTAACCCTCAAGGACTAAAATGTTAATTTTAAAACTTTAGGGACTAAATAGACATCAACTTCAAACTTCAGAGACCAAAAGTGTATTTTTCCCTACTTTCTTACTATGTTTTCAAAAACCAGAATATGAAAACTAAAAAACAAAAAAACACCCATTTGGTAACCATTTCGTTTTTTTAAAAACATTGTACTTAGATTTTCTCATTATCTTTCTATAATTTTCTACCATGATTGTCATCATTCTTAAGAAAATATTTAAATTCGTAGCTAAATTTCAAAAACAAAAATAAATTTTTGAAAACTACTTTTTTTTTTTTTTTTTTATTTTTCAAAACCTAGGTTGGTTATTGAAAATATAGGTAAAAAATGGATAAAAATAAAAATAAAACATACCGATAGTATTTATAAGTTTAATTTTAAAAAATTAAAAATCAAATAGTTACTCGTATTTTTATTTCTTAAATTTAACAAAGAATTTAAATGTTTATTTAAGAGGGTGACAGTCATGATAAAAAAACCATGGTAGGAAAACAATTGATCATGGGGCCTAAATTATTACTACGACGGAAAGTGTTTTTTAACCTTGTCCATCAACAAAACTCAATTTATCCACCAACCAATTTTTTCAAGTGCCATATTCAAATACAATACTAAATATCAAAATACACGACACCCCACCATTTTGGTTACCAGAATCTCATACCCTAATTGATGAGGAATATATTCAAGAGTAAAATTGAGAAATTATAAATTAAAGACCGTCTAGTATATTTTTCCTTTAAAAAAACTTAGGACCAAAATGGGTAAAAATTGAGATATTTGATCACCAAAGTCCAAGCATAAAACAGAGAGATAAAAAAAAGGCGATATCAAATGGAAGAAGATAGAAAGAGACATAATTTTAAATCCAAGATGATAGGATAAATAATTACCAGAATACATTTACATGGAAAATGGACCAAAAAAAAAACTCTATACATCAACTCATGGCGATCATCAAAAAAATACAACACTCCCCTTTCAAACACCGCACCCAACTTTATATAGTACAAAATGAACCACTCTCATCCAAATAGATTCAACCAAACCTTTTCTCTACAACATAAGGTTTGTTTGTCTCTCAACCCACCCCCCATTGTCCCACAAAGCTACCTTAAAGAAACCAAAAACAAAAAGAAATAAAAATCAAATTTGGATGATCACCAGCAAAAACATTTTCTTATATTTACACTACTACAGATGGGGATCTCAAATTCTCTTGCATCTCTATTTTGAAATGTTTTTTCCTCTGGTTGTTAAAAAGTAGTCTTGCCTGTGGTTGAAAAGTTTGTTGCACTCTTTAAGCTCCATTCTCTATTTACACTTCCATTGATGGAGGTTTTTAAGCAACTGCAGGGATCCTAGAATTCTGGCGATCCCTACTCAGGCAATCAAATCCTTCTACTCTAACTGCAGCCGGTTTTAGACCGAACTTCATCCTCGCACACCCTCCTCCTTTGTGAGCTGATGATGCCGAGGATGGCGATGAGAGACTCGACGGGGAATATGCTGCAGGCAATGCTGGCATAGGACTGAGTTTCTCATCTCCAAACCGAGCATCCTGGATTAATGGGTTGGAAGCCCGGCTTGGCGGAGACCCACTGAAAAATGGGGGTGACGAAGCCACGTGGGCGCTAGATTGTTCTGACCCCTATGGACATTCAAGGATGCAAATCAATCGCATTGTAACGACAACGAAAAAAGAAGTTGAGATCTAGACAACAAACCTTCACTTCAAGGGATAACAATTGAAAGGAAGTTCAACAACTTCATCAGTAGAGCATGTAAAATACCAAAAAAAAACACTTTCTATAAGAAACTGTAAAGATGCTTGTACTTCATGATCAGAGACCAAATCAAATTCAGATCATTAAAACTCATGTTCATATCAGTCCTTTATAACTAATGGCAAAAACAATATGGGGAATGAATGTGAGCTTGCCTTCTTTAAAATGATGTCAAGAAGATCTGCCCCAGCTTTTGAATCACAAAGCTCAGTTTGATGCCATCTCAAGGGCTGTTTAATGTGATTGTTAGCAAGAATTGCGAGTCGCCTGGGCTTCGGGCAGACAACAGGGTCCTTCAGATCAGAGATAGAGGCAAATCCCCTTGTCTCTTCACATGAAATAAAGGTGTTCTGCTGAACAATAAAATGATTCATGTTTGAAACTGGCAGATCTACAGAAGAACGCCTGCATAGATCACGATCGAAACCACGTTGAGAGACAATTGAGAGACAATAACTCTTAACATAGTCAGATCTAATGGAAAACTAGTCAAAATTGTAAAAAATCCATTCTATCAAAGCTCAAAATCCCATATAATAATAAAGGATAACAGATCGTGTAGCCAAGCAACAGATCTAAATCTCTCTATGTTCAGAATCAACAGATCTGAGCTAAAAACCCCATTTGCAGAACTAATCATGAACAAAAACACAAATTCATAACATTTCAGCTGACTTTTTTTTGGTCAGAAACCAAACAAGATCTTCTAAAATTCCAACAACCAGCAGCAGATCTGAGATCTAGAACAAGGAAACAAGATGGGATCTTCTTCGTTCTTTACACAAAACAAAACAAAGAACAGATCCTTAAAACCCCCAAACAACCTTTTTCAGAATCAAGCTAAAAGCGAGTTGGTCTCTCCTTTCCCAAACGAGGACAAACCCAAAGCAAAGACCACAACATGAGATATATAGAATTGGGATTAGGGATCTTGACCCAAACAAAAAACATTAACTAAAAACAGCCCTTAAACCAGAAAAATGAAAATTAAGAATGACCAGCTAAGAATCGTCCAGATCCGGGAAAAACGAACGAAGGAGTCGTAAATCTCGACCAAAAATAGGAAAACCACACAACGGCCAAGAGAATAGAAACCAAAAAAAAAAAACCTTAGCAAAACTCGAATAATTGAAAGAAAATTCGATCTGGGTATTGATAAAAATAGACAAAGAACAGACTAGAGTGATAAAAGGGATAAAGAAATTGACCTGAAGGAACCCAAAGAAGAGATAAGAAAAGCTGGAGCTTTGAGCCACCGCCACGGGAGGGGAGAAAATCATAAGAAAAGGAGGTGGGTTTGATTTATAGTGGAAGAGGGTAAACGGGCGACGACCGGAGGAAACGACGCCGTTCAGGGAAGGGATTTTTTCTTTTGGTTTTTGGAAAATTCAAAAAGGAAAAATTGGAATTTTTTTTTTTTTTCTTTTCCCGACAAAGGAAAATGATGAAGGCGTGTGGCTTTTTAGCTGGCATTGAGTAGTTGGAGAGTGCAGTAATTACAGCTGTTTCATTTTTTTTTTCTTTTTAATCTCTTCTTTTGATCTAGGGTTAAGTGAAATGCACATGTTAACTTTTGTTTTTTCTTTTTTAAGTTAATTATGCAAACATACCTATCAACTAGCTAAATTACCATTTTAGACATGTGATTTGTATAATTTCAGTTTGGTCCTTATAATTTCAATTCGACTATTCTCACAAGTCTCCGTTCTCTCATGAACCTTGAGCTCAAATCACCTCAATCCATCATCGTTGAGTCTGATTCCTAGGAGTTTGTGCTTTTTGGATATAAGTATTTCGAATACTAATTATGTGTTTGGATGTGAATTAGGCCCCTCTCCTTTTTGTGGATCGAGTTTAATATTCATTACTATCCTAGATCTTGTAATTTTGTCGCTCACTCTCCACTTTTCGAACTTAAGTGGTCACCTTCTTCTACTTCAGAGGAGGGTCTCGTTGTTTGGTGTTCGAACTTTCCTAGTTGGATTGACTGAATTTTGGCTAGGGACAATTATCCCATGTTTGGGTAATTGAAGTTTTTTTTTAAAAAAAAAAATCTCAATTTAGTGTTTGGGTTTCATTTGGTTCTGATGATTTAAGTTAAATTTCATACGTATATAAATTGTGTTTTGCCCCCTTAAAAATCTTAAGTATTTTCTTTTAATGTTACCTTTATGACTATAGCATAGTAAACCATCATAGTTAGCCAAACAAAAATATTAAGTTATTGTCGCTTTAGAAAATTGTCAAAATATAGTAACAAAAAATGATTTATGAAGTTTGACTAAACTAAATTGAAAATTATAAGGATAGTTTAAGCATAGCTGGTTAAGATATATATATATATTTTACAAGAATTTTTTGAAATCATAAAAATTAAATTAAAACTATTTCCATGGCTAAATTTATAATTTTACTAAATTAATACTATGTCGTCTAAAAACTTTTAACTATAATAATTAAATCTGGGACCTTATTATTAGTTAAAAGTAATTACTATTAGTTTTTTTTCTATAAATTTTAGGGACATATCCACAAGGTCTCTTTTCTTGAATGAAAACTATTTTATTGGTTTATTAAGTTGGATAAGATTAATTTCAAATAATCAATGAAAACTATTTTTTGGATTTATGGAGAGTGTACTAAATTTGGATATTTAAATTCTAAAGTAAAAATACTAAAATAATATTTTAATCTTAAATTTTCATGGTAGATCAAATTTGGTGGGTCTTACACTTAGTTTGTTTCTACTCATTTGGCTGACTACTATTGTTTGGACTTGTGAAGATTGGCCTGACCTCAAATCCTAGGACTAGTTCATTGGATTTATCAAGAGATTGATACATTAAATAATCATTTTTAAGTATTTAAAAATCATTTTTATTATTTTTAAAATATTTTGTAGATTTTTTTAATTAGAAAAACAAAATCTTATTAAAATTTATTGGATTGATATTTTTAATTAAATTAAAATTTAAAATTTTAGATCATTTTTATTATTTTTCTTCTTAATCAAGTTATTAAAGTTGCAATCTTTTTTTTGGAAAAATGCTAGATATGACTAAAAAAAATGGGTGATTTCGGAAAATAGCCATCTGTACTTTTTTAATTATGGCTACACGTGAGGTGCACATGTGGCGTACTTTTTTCAAATTCTCAATTTGCACTTGTGTGTGTCTACCGTTTGTTTAAAACAAATCATTCTCTCCTATTTTATTTTAAGTGTATCTAAACTGTAATTTAAAATATTTATATTGCAGTTAATATCTTAATCCCTATTTAAAGTTGTTTAAAATCGAGATTTATAAAGATTGTGTTCCTTGAATTCATTTTTTAATCTGAATTTCTCGTTTTATAGGTCCTTATCCCCATATTGATTGTTTAATTTGATTTTTTTCGTATCTTTACCTTTTTTTTCGCTTCCATTGGTTGATTCATTTTTTCTATTTTTCCTTCACATTTCAATTTTTGTGGTGTTTATGTTACTTCCTCTAGATATCAAGCGTTTTGTTGGTCAGCTTTGAAAGAAGATAATAGTATCTCGATCTGAGAAGAAAGTGCCTATAAAGTGTGGTTGGTAGGGGAAGTGGAGATATAATCACAAATCATGCAAGAATCCAATATTGGATTAATTCTAGTCATTGTTTTTATTTTTGTTTTAAACTCATTTAAGGGTCATTTGGCTCCTGTTTTAGATTTGGATGGAAACCATGTTTGGCCCAATGTGCTTGGTTTTGAAACACAACCCCATTATTACAACAGCGCTCCATGTTTTCTTATTTTATTTGTCATCTTCCATTTTCGGCGATTACTTCAACAATAATTTTGGTGACAACTCCAACAACTACACCGATGACCCGACTACAACTAATGGCTATCTCCGACAATAACTCCGGTGACCCGACCACTACTGACAATTACCTCCGGCGACAACTCCGACAACCCGGTGACCCCTCTACCGTTGACGACTACCTCCAGCGACAATTTCGACGACCACACCGGTGACCCCACCGCTGACGATTACCTCTAGTTGCAACTTTAACGACCACACCGGCGATCCCGCCACCGCTGACGAATACCTCCGGCGACAACTCCAACGACCATACCGACGATCCCGACCACCGCTGACGACTACCTCCGACGACCACATCGGCTCCAACGACCTCAACCACCGTTGACGACTACCTCCGACGACCACATCGGCTCCAACGACCTCAACCACCGTTGACGACTACCTTCGACGACAACTCTGATGACTGCGACCTAAGCACCACTAACGACTACTTTCGACAACCACTCAAGAGACTTGTGTATGCCTACCCCAACATCCCGATTACTCGAGCAATCAACTAACCTAACGACCCGCAATCACCACTTTTCTTATTATAGTAGGTTTTTGGATACTTTGTGGAATAAAATTTTAAATTTTCTAATCACTTAAATACACTTCCAATTTTCTAATTTCTAAAATAGAATTCCAAAAATAAGTTTTTGAATACTCTACAAAATATAGTTTCAAATTACCTAGTTTATTAAATAAACTTCCAATTTTTTTAATTTTAAAGTAGAATTCAAAAAAATAGTTTTCAGAATACCATGTGACGTGAAATAGAGTTTTAAATTCCCTAATTTCTTAAATAAACTTCTATTTTTTTAATTTCTAAAATAGAGTTTCAAAAATACTTTTCTAAATATTTTTTGAAATAGAGTTTTAAATCCCTAATTGCTTAAATGGACTTCCAATTTTTTTTTATTTCTTACATAGACTTCCAATTTCTTAATTTCTAAAATAGAGTTTCAATTTTGTAACTCATTTATGTTATACAAGGGTTTTTACAATTGACAAAACACCCACTAAAAAATAAGAGAAAATAAGATAACAAAACAACTAAAGAAAAAAAGAAAAAAAAAACATAAGCCTAGATTCATAACACTGCACCTCAAACACCATTTTCTTATTCTCAAGCTTCAAAACACTGCACCCCAAACACAACTTTCTGATTCTGATGCTTGAGAACCCCACAGAACAAACCCTCAGGGGTTGTTTGGCCCCATGTCTTGGAATCAAAACTCTGAGAATCAAAATTCTGGGGGGTTTGTTCTGAGGGATTCTGAAGCCTAGGAATCAAAAAGTTGTGTTTGAGGTGCAGTGTTCTAAAGTCTGGGAATAAGAAAACAGTGTTTGGGGTGTAGTGTTTTGAATCCTGGGTTTATGCTGTTTTTTTTTTCTTTTTTCTTTAGTTGTTTTGTTCTCTTATTTTTTCTTATTTTTTTACTGGATGTTTTGTCAATGGTAGAAACACTTGTATAATATAAATATGTTACAAAATTAAAACTCTATTTTAGAAATTAAAAAATTGGAAGTCTAGGTAAGAAATCAGGGAATTTAAAAACTTTATTTCACAAAGTATTTTGAAAAGTATTTTTGAAACTCTATTTTAGAAATTATAAAATTGAAAGATTATTTAAGAAATTAAGGATTTAAAACTCTGTTTCAAAAAAATATTTAGAAAATTATTTTTAGAACTTTATTTTAGAAATTAAAAAATAGAAGTCTATTTAAGAAATTAGGGAATTTAAAACTCTATTTCACATCACAAAGTATTTTGAAAACTATTTTTTTGGAATTCTACTTTAATTTTTTAAAAAAAAAAATTGGAAGCCTATTTAATAAATTAGAGAATTTGAAACTTTATTTTATAAAGTATTCAAAAACTTATTTTTGGAATTCTATTTTAGAAATTAAAAAATTAGAAGTCTATCTAAGTTATTAAGGAATTTAAAATTTTATTTCACAAAATATCCAAAATCCTGTTTTTGGAACTATATTTTAGAAATTAAATAAAAGGTTTATTTAAGAAATTGGAAAATTTAAAACTTTGTTTCACAAATTATTTAGAAAATTATTTTTAAAACTATATTTTAGACATTAAAAATTAGAAGTTTATCTAATAAAGTAGGGAATCTAAACTTCTACTTCAAAGTACTAACCTATTTTTGGAACTCTATTTTAGAAATTTTTTAAAACACTATTTCACAAAGTATTCAAAACCGTATTTTTGAAACTCTAGGTTACAAATTAAAAGTTTTATTTAGTATCTATTTTTAGTTTAATTTTAACCTTTTAAAAAAATTAACTAGGGAGTTACTATGGTTGTCGTCGGTAGTAGTTGCAGAGTGGTTAGGTGTTGGAGAGTGGACATTGGACGATCGTTAGTAGTGGTTGTCGAGTGGTTAGGTCCCTAGAGTAGTTGCAGGGTGTTCGTCAGAGTGGTCATTAAGGTAGTCGAATTGTTAGGTGATCGGGTCATCGGAGTGGTCGCTAGAGTGGTCAATGAGTAGTCATCGACGATGGTTATTAGGGTGGTCAGGTTGCCGAGGTGGTCAGTGATAATGGTTATCGGGTGGTCGGGCCACCAAGGTTGTTGTTGGATGGTTGAGTCCTTGAGATGGTCGTCGAATGATTATTGGAGTGGTCGGGTCATTGGAATGTTGATCATCAGGTGTTCGTCGACGGTGAATTATTGGGTAGTCGAGTTGTTAGAGTGGTCGTCAGTGGTGGTTGTCGGGTGTTGGGTCACTAGGATGGTCGGGTCGCCAAAGTGGTTTTTCGAGTGATCGTTGGTGGTGGTTGTGGGAAAGTTAGGTCGTTAGGATAGATGATTGCTCGAGTGATTGGGTTGTTGGATAAGTGTATACAAGTCTCTTGAGTATCGATTAAAGTAGTCGTTAGCGGTGGTCGGGTCGCTGGTGTGGTCATCGGAGGTTGTCGTCAGTGGTGGTCGGTGTAGTTATCGGAGTTGTTGCGGAGGTAGTCGTCATCGGTGGCGGGGGGTTGACGGTGTGGTCATCGGAATTGTCGCCGAAGGTAGTCGTCAGCGGTGGCGAGCGGTCACTATCATGGTCGTCGGAGTTGTTACCGGAGGTAGTCATCAGCGGTGTCGGGGGTCGTCGGAGTTGTCACCGAAGGTAGTTGTCAATAGTGGTCAGGTCACCGGAGGTAGCCGTCAGTGGTAGTCGAGTCGCTGGTGTGGTCGCTCGAGTTGTCACTGGAATTGTTGTTGGAGTAGTCGCCGAAAATGGAAAATGACAAATAATATAAGAAAATATGGCACAAACCGATGGAATTGCACTGTTGTAAGGGGTGTGTTTCAAAACCAAGGGTTTTGAACACATTGAGCCAAAAATGGTTTTGGATTTGGAATCCAAAACCATTCAAATTAAATCCAAAATAGGGGGGCCAAACGACCCCGGGGTTTTGATTCCAAGACAAGGGGCTAAACAACCCCTTAGGTTTTGCATTTAACCTTGTTTTTTACATCGGTTTTGATTTTTTATTTTAAAATTTTATGTTTCTTTATTGTTGCGAGTAAAAGTTGAATGAAAAATTACGTTTTCAATTGTTGGCATAAAATTACACGATATAGAAGTTGAATGACTAATTATGTTTTTAGTTCTTGACATAGAATTACAATGTATATGTTTCATATTATTTGGTGTGTCATTAATGTTCAATTAATTATGGTATTCTTATTTTTTCTGAAATTCTGGTGTGTTATTAATGTTCAATTAATTATGGTATTCTTATTTTTTTCTGAAATTCTCTATTTATCTCTCATAAATACGTAGTATTTCCCCATCATTTGCTTCCTACCTCAATTTAAACTCTTTTTTTTATGCATGATTTAGTAACTATGTTATTTATGTTTCTTGTTGTATACTAATATAATATGTTGAAAACTTAAGTTCATAGGTAGTACGTTGTCATTTTTATATAATTCTAATACATTGTATCTCTATATTGTCTTTTTACTATTATTTAGCTTTCGTCTTTCCATGTATGCATGATTTAACAACGGTATAATTTATATATTTTGTTGTGGGTTAATATATATTATATGTTTAAATTTCATATTTGTAAGAAGCACTTTGTATTTTGTATGTAATTCATATACAATGTATTTCCATATTATTATTTTTAACTCAATTCAATTCAATTGTTATCTTTCTACATATGCATGATCTAACTTCTATATAATTTATGTTTTTTGTTGTGCACTACTACTATATGTTGAAAGTTCAACATTGTAGGAAATACTTTGTATTTTGTATATAATTCATAGTAATAATTATTCTATAATTTAGATTAGTTGTATTTTTTTGAATACTTTAGGTGGAATATACCACTTATTTAAGTTGTATGTTTCACAAGTTGAAAATTTGCAGAAGTTTATATTACTTCAAAATACTAACTAGCAAAATACATTGAAGATGCAAAATTTATCAATAATAACTAGTCTTATAAACTAGTTTCTTAATAATCCTAGAAAGTATAGGATCTAGTTCATATATTTAATAAAATTATGCTAAAAACAATTTAGTCTAGAATTTAATAGAAGTCTAATTTTGTGATCAAAAGTGAAGAAATGTATATCCCGGTTGTCTTTAGTCCGTTGCATCCATTCTTTTGTTTGTTTTGATTTATCTATACATTTAAAACAAAATTAATTAACATAAAATTCGGTTACTTTATAAAAAACTGAGCAATGTATATCTCGATCCTTTTACTATCCCTTCAAATATTAATTCAGAATCTTTTAACCTGAATACATTATGTATAACAAATTATCTAATTTAAGACATAAAATAAAAAATAGAATCTATTTATTCTTTAATATATTTATACCATGTATCTTCCTTAAAGATTGAGAAATATTTTTAAAATATCTTTTGTAAATACTTTAATCTTTGGGACGAAGGTTTTTGTTATTTCCTTCTTATACCTCGTAGTTTTGCTTGAATGTAGTATTATGGCATTGGACCCAAACTTCAATTAGTTTCTTACTTTTCTTATACATGAGTTTCCCAATTTACAAATGAAAAGACGTTTTTAAGTTTTAAATGAAGAAAGAGGGAGTATTTCACACCTTTTTGTCGAACAAACCTAGAATAAACTTGATTAATGAGATTTCAAGTTTTATGAATCAAGAAGATGTGTACAACAATCTAGGAGCTTTGGAAGTTTGGAAATCGATTGAAATTTTGTGAGAAAAAAAAAGTACTCTTAAAATGGATCCTTCGATTTGCAGTACTTCTCTCTCCAAATAGTGTTTTTAATTTTAATTTTTACTATACGAAAATTGTAACTCATAATTTACTTTAATTTTAGAGTTTTTTTTTAAAGAATAGTTCAACTTTGTGTTTAATTAAATTATATTAAAGCTTCCATGTGATTTTATTGGTTAGTTAATCTACTTTTTTTTTTTTTATCTTTTTGTTATGATAAGATTCTTTTAATTGCTTTTTTTCCTTCCTATTAGATTCATTTTGATTAAATTATAGTTAAAAATTTTGAGATTTTTTCTTAAATTTTAGATAATGAATCTTGATCTCTTTTCTTATTTAGATAATCGGTTTTATCCGTTTTATTTTAGATTTTAGTTTTAAATTTAATTTAATTGCACAATATTTAGAGAATCATAGATAGAAATTAGTTAGGGGTAGTTAGTCATTTAATAATTAATATTTAAAATTATGAATAATGTTTTAGCTATTTTAAAAACTTTAGATCACTTGACTATTTTTCAAAACAACAAATAAAAATGGCTATTTGCATAGTCAACTTTTTTTTTAACTTGTAAGTGTTTTTTTTAAAAAAAATATATTATGAGTGGGTTTATCAAATCAAACGTTGATTTTGGATAGGACTCATATTACCTTTATTGAAAGTTTTATGCCCTAAACTAGTAGATTTGTAAATCAAATTTATTTATTCAGTAAAATAAGTGTTATTTCATGAATTTTCTATACTTGCTTAAACTCAAATCCAATAAACAAACATTCAATAACTTGAAGGGTTTATAAGGGTTTATAGTAAAAGTTAGGTACTTTATCTGTAACACTATGGATATGATCCATTTTGCATTAGATATAAACGAATTGATTCAATCCTTTTATGTAGAGATATGCGAGTGGGGTATTCTATGCAATGAGTTTGTATAAGATCGGGCCACGAAATGATAAATCTCTCTTTGTAACACCGTTAGATGAGAGATTATTATTTCAACAAGAAGACCATTAGTTAACCCGATCTCAATCCTAAATGAGTTATTGATCAGATGTTAATTACTATTGAGCTATACTAACTTTGGTGACAATGACATTGATTTTGAAAACATGTGGCGGTAAAAGAATTTGATTAAATCACAAGTTTACTTCATAAAGTTTGAGATTTGTGTTTCATAGGTACCTATATTATTTTAAAAAGTTTATAAGTGGTTGAAATTTCAATTTTACGTCTTATAAGTTTCTAAATTTTTAATTCAGTGTCTAATAGGTCTTTATACATTTTAATTTTGTGATTGATACATCATGATTTATTTTTTTGAATTAAAAACCAATTTTTTTTTCTAATTTTTAATTATTAAACTTAAAAAAAAAAATACAAAAATGATTAAACTTAAAAAAATATACAAAAATAATTTTTTTAATTAAAGTTTTTTTCTAAACCTAAACCTAAACCTAAACCTAAGCCTCCACCTTCCTCTTCTCCTTCTCCCACACGTGGGGGCTAACTCCTCATCGTCAAAATCTTCTTCTTTCCGGCAGCAAGCTTCACGCCAGTCAATGCCTTCTTCGATCTGTGGCAACAAACTCTCCTCTTCCCTATCGCGTAGGAATTTCCACCATCTCTAGAAGTCTCGTTCATTCCAGATTTTGTGCACATTCGTTCTCAGATATGGAATAAATGCCAAAAAATCTTTATTTTCGGCAGGAAGAGTACTGAAGAACGATGAGAGACAGAAGGAAAGGTTTGGAGGAGGGTGGGACAAATAACAGGGATAGAGAAGAAGAAGAAGAAGACGTCGTCGACGTCGGCAGTGACAGCGGGCGAACAACAATCGCGCCGACCGATGGTAGCACGTAGCAGTAAGTTGAAGAAGAAAGAGGGAGGAAGGAAGAAGGGAGAAGGAGAAAATAAAAAATTAAACAATAATAACATAATATTTTTTGATAAAAAAAATAGCTGACACGTCATATTTGTGTGTGCGACAAACGAACAATTGGATGAAAATACCAACAATGTAACTAAATGCAAAGGATAAATTTATTGAGTTTGAAAATTTAAGGATCGAAACCAAACGGAAAAACTGATGGACCAAAAATTTTTTTTTTTAACGTATTAGATATTTTTAAAGTCTACCTACCTATTAAATAAAAATAAAAAAAAATTAGAAACCTATTACGTATAAAGATAAAAGTTTAGAGACTGGAATTATAAGTTTAACTATTTTTATGGGTTTGATGTACTTTCCCATGTAAACACACCTTTTGAAAAAACATTTTTCTTGAAACATTTTGTGACACTCAAGTAGGAAAAGGTACATGAATGAATCGATAAAACAACCAAATGAAAGATCTTTAGGCTATGCAAGACATTGTTAAAAGAGGTTTAAAAAGAATGGATAGTTGCTATATCTATACGAATAAGATGCATATTCTTTCTTTTCGGTGACCCAATTGTAGGATCTCTAAAATTAACGTGTTTTGCTTGGAGCAATCTCATGTAAGTAATTGTGTTCGTCAATGGGAACGATATTCAATCTTATAAGCAATTTAAGATAAGTAGATAGCATGAGAGCAGTCTTCACTCTTAGAAGGCAATTTAAGACAAACAAGTAGGTAGCGTGACCATGTCGCATGAGATGTGGGAGAATGCAAGGCAATCAAGTGCCAAATTCGAATTTCGAATTTTGTTCTGAACTATGGGTGTCGGGCATTGCACATTTTTTTATAAAAATAATTTATAATCACAAGTTATTTTGTTATACACACTATATCTATAATTTTTTAGTACAACAACATTTGAGTATGAGAGATTCGAACTCACGACCTCTTAATCACAAGTCTTACTTGATTTTGTAAGTGTTAAATTACTATAAGTTATTCCCGTCCAATCATTTTGGCATCACTTTTCTTATAATTAACTTTAAATTGATTCATTACTAAAAAAACTCTAAATTGATTCTTTTAAAAAAATATTCTAAACCATTTTGATTATTTCAAAAATTAATTTTTATTTGTTACCAAATACACTAGATTCTTAAAAAAAAAATATTTTTGCCCTCCAAAACCAACAGAAAGTTAATCCAAAACTACTTCTAATGTTTTGTCAAAAAAAAAAAAAAATTCTAATGTTCGGTAAAAGTGATTATATAGTATAATTTAAAACAAAATCACTTCTGGCCAACAACAGCACAACTGACATCAAGTGACTCATGACCAAGGTCATAAGTTCGAATCTTCCAGATCCCAATTATTGATGTACTAAAAAAAACAAAAAGAAATAATTTAAAATTCTTATTTGCATTTGGAATCAAATTGATTTGAAATCACTAAATTAAAATTTCTTGCAGTATCAAATACATATCATCAAAATAAAAACCTAACTTTGCTTTTGAGGTTGAGTTTGATTATTGAAGAAATATGATAGTATGAAGTTGAGAGAAAGACTATCG
This sequence comes from Trichosanthes cucumerina, assembly GCA_036507285.1. NCBI lineage: Eukaryota > Viridiplantae > Streptophyta > Magnoliopsida > Cucurbitales > Cucurbitaceae > Trichosanthes > Trichosanthes cucumerina. The sequence goes on from CM071838.1 coordinate 71,887,030, forward strand.
TATTGTAAACAAACTATTATATGATGTGGGGTAAAATTGGAAACTGATTTTTTAAACTTAAAATCCGACCAATTTATAACGATTTGTTTTTTTTTAAAAAAAAACAAGATTTGAAATCATAAACATTTTAAATCCATCACTTTCTTGTAGCTTCCAAATACATGAAATGATTTTAAATCATAAAAGATTTGAAATCATCCCAAATCTAAGGGTTCCAAGCATAAGTTGGATTTACAAAAATCATTTTGAATTAACTTCCCTAAAAATTTGCACATTTGCTCCAAATTTCTTAAATGGCAAAATACATTTTTGATCCCCTAGTTTTGCGTTTGGTTTCTTCTAGTCCCTTAGTTTTTCAAACTTGACAATTTAGCTCTTGAGTTTTGTAATTAGAATTTTATTTTTATTTGACAAAATACTTTTTTACTCTCTCAGTTTTGTATTTGGTTCTCTTTTGGTCCCTTAATTTTCAAAACTCAATAAATTTACTCTCAAGTTTTGCATTCAGTAACACTGTTAGTCATTTCATTTAATTTTTAATTAGAGATTTATTTATTATTTTTTTCCTTCTCCTTTGTTTCTTCTACCTTTCACGATATTTGAGCGTGGTGGGTGAGCGTCCAACGAAAACCGACTAGGTTTAAGAAGAAGTAGGAGGAATAGAAAGAAATAATAAGAAGAAAGGAGAACGAAAAAAAAAATTAATTTAAAATTAAAAATAATTAAATACTAAGAAAACAATATTTTTAATAAAAAATAGGTGTCACGTCACTATTTGAGACTAACAAAAAACATGAAATGAATGACTACTAGTGTAACTAAATGCAAAACTTGAAGCAAAAATTTATTGAGTTTTAAAAATTAAGGAACCAAAAGAGAACCAAATACAAAATTGAAAGAATAAAAAAAGTATTTTTCTAAATAAAAAATTAATTTAAAATTAAAAATAATATTTATTAATAAAAATAAGGGGCAAAAAAATATTTTGTCCTTTTTTTTTTAAAAGTCTTATTTTATCCTCTCATGCAATCGTATCCCAAAATTTAAGAATGTATATATAATAGAAACGGCGAGTGAACACACAAAATGAAACGAAAACAAAATAAAAATAAAACATTACATTCCGTTGCCGGGAATTGAACCCGGGTCTCCTGGGTGAAAGCCAGATATCCTAACCGCTGGACGACAACGGAAATCATGACACAAGAATTTAATTAAATAATTAATAACTTCACATATATATTAATTCTCTCTCTCCACTTTGAATAAATAAGAAATATGCAGAAATGAACCATACTTATTCCACCGAGTTAAAAATAAACCGGAAAAATTTCTTGGTAGCTGATCAAACTTTACATTTGGGGGTTATTAATGCAGTTTTAAAAATTTATATGCATATACGCCATTATTTTTTGTGAGAAGTAATAAAACATTCTTTGATGTTATTATTCCACGTATTCTCAAGTTTGCAGAACAATTCTCATATATCAATGTTTTGATACATTAAGATTCCATTATAATATTAAAGTTTGAAATTTGCACATTTTTTTTATAAAAAATAATTTATAATCACAAGTTATTTGGTTATACACACTATATCTATAATTTTTTAGTACAACAACATTTGAAGATGGAGGATTCGAACTCATGAACTCTTAATCATAAGTCTTACTTGATTTTGTAAGTGTTAAATTACCCTAAGTTATTCTCGTCCAATCATTTTGACATCACTTTTCTTATAATTAACTTTAAATTGATTCATTACTAAAAAAAAAAACTCTAAAATGATTCTTTTAAAAAAATATTCTAAACCATTTTGATTATTTCAAAAATTAATTTTTATTTGTTATCAAATACACTAGATGATAGGGCCAAAATAGTAAAATAATAGCGCACCAAGATCTCCTCTAAGACAATCAACCAAAAATAGTACTTCAATCCACCACAAATTATTCACTAAATAATTCTCAAGCAACAACCAGCAATAGACAACAACAAACCATAAACAAATGCAGAAAACTAAATGTAAGAAACACACGAATTATACGTGGAAAACCAAACCTCTTCGATGTGAAGAGTAAAAACCACGGGACTTGTGAGGAGTCCACCCTTTTCACCTTCTCTTATTATGATAAAATTGAGGGAAAAAGAACCCAAATCAGTCTTACAAAGATTCACAACCCACCAATAGTTCCATACATAAGAGAATAATAATTGAGAGATGAAAGATGATAAATATCACCCAGTTTTTTGCAGGTTCTGTCCGACAGCAATATCCAATAAATCGATGCAAAGAACGACGATCCAACCGTTCAAAACAAGGCCCTGTGGGTCCTTAACAAGCTGACAAAATATCAGCAAAATCCAACAGTTGAAACTCCAGAAAATGACAACTTTGTGAACACCGTCGGTGAAAAATCGAACTGCACTAATCTCCCAACGTTTTCTGTATTCTCCTCCTGTTTTTCTCTTTTCCTTTTAGGTTATATCTACCTAGAAAATCCTAGGCTTTCTAGATAAGCCAACTCATTTAACCTCAAATGGGCTAAACATATAACCCGATATTTTGGGCCCACAAACATAAGAAAACCCATGTTTGTCTAACAAATGGGCTGGACACCCATAACAATCTCCCCCTCCAGCCCCATTGTGGGGAAGACACAATCACATTCATGATCACTTGAACTTCATCCCGACAAGCTTACTACAAAGCTCAAGCTTGCTTCTAGGAACTACTTTAGTCAACATATCTGCATTATTCTTGTCGGTGTGGATTTTCTTCAGTTTCATTATCTTCTCTTCAATCACATCTCGCAACCAATGATATCTAATGCCAATGTGTTTGGTGCGAGCATGATACATTGAATTCTTGCTCAAATCCATAGCACTTTGACTATCACAGAAGACTACATACTCATCTTGCTTCAAACCTAACTCTGGAAAGAATCTTTTAAGTCATAACATCTCCTTGCTTGCTTCCACTACTGCAATATACTCTGCCTCAGTTGTGGACAATGCTACACATTTTTGTAGCTTGGATTGCCATGAGATGGCTCCCCCTAAAAATGTAAACACATAACCTGAGGTAGACTTTCTTTTATCAAGATCACCTGCCATATCTGCATCAGTATTGTCACACCCCCTCCCGAACTATCTGCTAACTTAGCCCGGCAGACGGCGTGAAGCCAACAGACATCGTTCACCTCTCTAACGATACCGCTGACCTCGCTTTACTGATAAGCATATTATACTTGTATAAGAAACACTTTAAACATAACACAGCGAAATATTGACAATTACGTAACCTACGTAAGGAGTAACCCTACTTAAGACTCTCTGAAAAACTGAAACCGATATGAACACCACAACCAAAAACATACCCAACCAAGGTTTGCACAGCCACAACCTAGAATGTACACATATACATAACTTCATAGTCCTCCTACAATACATATAGACTTCCTATACAACTCCACCCACGTACAATATATCAACCTCGTGGAGCTTCCAACAGACTATGGCAGGTTATCAGGCATCGGGAGCTCGATCTCTACCTGAAAAGTTTGAAAACACTGAAAGAATGAGTTATGAAGCTCAGTGAGTGACTGAGTTAAAGATCTAATAACTCATAAATCATATCACCTGGAAACTTATGAACATATGCATCTGTAATCAAGCGTTAGAAATACACATGTAATCATAATAACTTTTCAGAAATCCAGCAAGTACGTCATCAAAATCTCGCAAGGCATATCGATACTACTAACCATTTAAAAACGTATGACAATCTACGTTGTGTAGGACACACTCAATACAACCAACGTTTACTCTACGATGTAGTGGGGCCCGCCAAAGACTCCTCGTCTTTGTCGTAGTGGGGCCCGCCCAAAGACTCGACAACAACATTGTTGTCACGAGTACACTCAACGCCGACAATAGAAAATGACTGTGTGCACACGGTGACTATATAGCCTCGGGCTCAATGTCTCGATCATTTACTCATTCAAGACTCGAAAAAACACATAAAAACATTTGAACATGCCTCGCTTATCTTTCCTTTCAGAAACTCAAGCTTACTCAGCTTGTTCATTAAAACTGGAAATCTTTAAAACATACTTGCTAGTACATACTTCCTCGAAATCATAACATTTTCATAAATTTCGACAATCAAGAACATATGCTCACATATAAATTTCATCAAGACATTTAGGCTCACAACGAGCACTTGAAATCATTTCTTAGAAAATATGAATACTTATAAATATGTGTTCAAAGGAAAACAATAAGCATTAAAACCATTTCGTTTAGCAAAACCTTGCATTTTCATAAGCATAATACAAGCCTATAAACCATTTTCGAGGTTCGTTTTGTCACTCACCGTGTTAGAACTAGAATCTTGACCCATACACTCGACCTATTTCCTCTTGGCACGTCATACAAACCAAAACCAAGCATTAGAACATCGAGCTCATGATCCTTAACCTTAAACTACAAGAAAACACACCATTCAATTTTCCAGCATTTTACAATTTTATACCCTGTCTTCAAATAGTCATAACTTCTTCATTACTTATCCCAAAAGGATGAACTTTATACTAAATTCTTTCTTTTTGAACCCTCTAAAAATCTTATGAAGACATGAAATTGAGATTCCCAACGGATTGGTTCGAAAATACCTCAATAACTTCTTCCCTAAAATTCACATGCTGTTGTTTCCAGAATCAATTTCCTGTTGCACAACAAATTTGTCCTGCGATTTAAGACATATTCCAATCGTTTTCTACTCACGATGTATTCACAAAAATTGTAGAAAATTCAATGAGCTTTCCAACCATACCTAATAGAGCTTCTGATTCAAACGCTACAGATCAGGACAACTAAAACATCAGAGGCTTCTCGGATTTGACAAAGAAAATCATCATCCGCCTTTCCTCTTCACAAAACAAAGAAGTTAACTTCAACCCGAATTTGCTCGAGCTCCTTCATGAACTTTGTTAAAAAATGAATTAGCTTTCGAGAAAACCAAACCTAAACCCTTACCTCCTCTTGTTGAGCTCGAAATGAACAAAATAGCAGAACAGGGTTGAATTCAACATTGAATTTCCATGGAACCTTCAACAAACCTTTCTCCTTTCTTCTTCAAGCTCAAAACCAAAACTTCACCTTCTTCCTCTTCCTTTATGCTTCTCCCACGAAACCCTCTGCTTATTTTGTGAGAAATGAGATGAAAATGAATTTAAAATGATTTTAAAATAACTTTAAAGAAAACCATACAGTGGAGGCAACCTTTTGTCCTTTTCCCTTTTCCCTTTTGCTTTTTCTTTTCTTTTTCTTTTTTTACTTTTTTCCTTTATCTCTTTCTTTCTTTTCTTTTCTTTTCTTTTTAAAACAAAACAAAAGATTTAAACATTTCTTTTTTTCTTTTCTTTTCTTTTTAAGGAAAATTTCAAGGAATGATCCCGGGTTTACAAGTATAGCCTTGAAGTAAAAGTTTACCACCTCCATAACACAAACTCAATTTGGAGGTGCTTCGCAAGTATCTGAAGATCCACTTCACTGCTTCCCAGTGAGCCTTACCTAGATTGGATAAGAAACGACTCACTAAACCGACTGCATGTGTAATATCAGGTCTAGTACACACCATAGCATACATCAGAGAACCAACTGCAGAAGAGTAAGGAATGACTGACATTGCTTCTTTCTCCTTCTCTATTGTAGGACAAGCTCTCTTATCTAACTTGAAGTGAGTTGCTAATGGTGTACCAACAGGCTTAACATGCTTCATATTGAACCTTCCAAGTACCCGTTTAATATACTTCTCCTAGGATAATCACAATTTCCCAGCTTTCCTGTCACGAGTAATCTTCATGCCTAAGATTTGCTTTGCAGGGCCTAAATCTTTCACGTCAAATGACTTGGACAAGTATTTTTTCAAACTTTGAATCATATCTGCATTTTGTCCAACTATCAACATATCATCTACATATAAAAGAAGAATAATGAAGTTACCTCTAGGGAACTTTCTGAAATACACACAAGAATCAGCTGTAGTTCGTTTATAATAGTTGTTTATCATAAACGAATCAAATTTCTTATACCACTGTCTTGGTGCCTGTTTAACCCCATAAAGACTCTTCTTCAACTTGCAAACAAGTTTATTTTTCCCCTTTTCTTCAAATCCTTCAGGTTGCTCCATGTAGATCTCTTCATGCAAATCACCATGTAAAAATGCAGTTTTTACATAAGTTGCTCCAATTCTAGATCTAGACTTGTTGCTAAACCCAAAATTGTTCTGATAGATGTCATTTTGACTACTGGAGAGAATATCTCATCAAAGTCAATGCCCTTTTTTCTAGTTGCATTCTTTTACCACTAATCTGGCTTTAAACTTTACTATCTTCTCGACATCCTTTTTATACTTGAAAACCCACTTGTTTCTCAAGACTTTCTTGTCCTTTGGAAACTGCACTAGCTCATAGGTTTCATTCTTTTTCAAGGAATTCATCTCCTCATTCATTGCATCAAGCCATTTGTCTTTTTCATCATGAGACAAAACCTCTTGGATCGTTCTCTGGCTCTCCATCTTCACTAACTAGAATGAACTCTGAGGTTGGATACTTTGTTGAAGGTTTACACTCTCTTGTGGACCTTCGAACCTGTGTATCCTCCACTTGAGGGATAGGTTGCTCCCCCTGCTCATGAACTTCTTCCTGAATCACTTCCTCATGGATTTCTTCATCAGATGAAGACTCATCAAGATCATCATCATTAACATGATCTGGTACATTACCATCATGTTCTACCTCACCAACATCATCATGTACATCATCAAGTACATCCTCAACATTCTCATTCGACGACTGAATAATAGAAGGAGTAGAAGAAAGATCATTAGTAGTATCAAAAGACGATTTTGAAATAGAAGTGTACCTCGTGACTCGTAAGATCTCGCACCCTTCTCGTGCTCAAAGAATACTACATCTCTGCTTCTCACTACCTTTTTCTTTTCTAGATCGTAGAGCCTGTAACCATACTCTTCATCCCCATACCCAACAAATACATATGAATTAGTCTTCGAATCAAGCTTTGCCCTTTGTTCTTTAGGCACATGCATGTATGCCTTACTGCCAAAGATTCTTAAATGCGAATAAGTGGGATCACGTCCCTTCCATGCTCTCTCTGGAATGTCATAACCAAGAGCAATCGATGGAGATCAATTAATCAAATACACGACACATTGCACTGCTTCAGCCCAAAATGTCTTAGGAAGATCAAACATTCTAAGCATGCACCTCACCTTCTCCACAATGGTTTTGTTCATCCTTTTAGCAACTCCATTATGTTGTGGTGTGTCAGGCTCTGTCTTCTCATGCCTAATGCCATGTTGTGAGCAGTAATACTTGAACTCATTCGAAGTATACTCACCACCATTGTCAGATCGAAGACACTTCAACTTTCTTTCAGTCTCCCTTTCTATCATAACATGAAAATTTCTAAAAATCTCAAACACTTGGCTTTTTGTTTTCAACATATACCCAAGTTCTTTGAGTAACATCATCAATGAAAGTGACAAAATATCTATTGCCACCAAGTGATTCTACCTCAATAGGACTACAAGCATCAGAGTGGATTAACTCCAATTTCCCTTGCCTTCTAATGAACTTTTTAGCAAAGGAAACTCTATGTTGCTTACTTGCCAAGCAATAATCACAAGGGTCAAGAGAAACTGTTTTAACAACAAGAATAAGAGATTTACCTGCCAATAGTTTAATCCCCTTGTCACTCATATGTCCTAGCCTTCGATGCCACAAATTAGGAGAATTCTTTTCTTCAACTGCATTCAACTCACAAGAACATACTCTCAAGTATGTTTTATACAAGGAACAACATAACTCACCCCGAGCAACTGTCATCGAACCTTTAGACAATTTCCATTTACCATAATCAAAGGTATGTTGAAACCCTTCTTGATCAAGGACACTTGCAGATAACAAGTTAAAGCGTAAATCAGGAATATGGCGCACATCTTTAATGTAAGCATGCACCCAACACTTGTCTTCACACGAATATCACCTAACCCAACAATACTAGTTGAGCTCTTGTTTCCCATCTTCACACTACCAAAATCACCCAATTGATAGTTCATGAAATACTCCTTTCTGGGAACACAATGATATGAGGTTCCTGAATCTATCAACCACTCTGTGTCTGAACTTTCTACATGATGACATTCACTAGTTGCACAAACTAAAGTCACATCACCATTACTTGTAGTAGCAGTTGCTGCAGTATTTTTAACATCTCTCTCATTTTGTGAGTCTTGCTTCTTACCTTGTTCTTTCTTCCAACGGTAGTAAAACTTTTTAATATGGCCAGACTTGTTGCAGTGATAACATGTCCTAGTCTCTTTATCTCTAGACTTGGACCTCTTCTTTGAGTTACCACAACCTTTGGGTCCTTTACTCTTGCTTCTACCACGATTCTCAACAAGAAAAGCATTCGAATTATCAACTCCCATCTCCTTTCTTCTTATCTCTTCATTGAACATGTTTTCTTTAATCATATTCACAGATAGAACACCTTATGGAGTAGAGTTACTAATAGTCACAACTAAGATTTCCCAACTGTCTAGCAAAGAACTCAACAAGAACAAAGCCTGCAATTCATCATAAAAAAATAATCTTCATAGTAGTCAACTTGTTAATAATATCCTGGAAGTCACTCAAATGTTCAGAAATAGACTTCCCACCCTTTAATTTCAAATTAACAAGTCTCTTGATTAATGAAGTTTTATTATGCGCGGTCTTCCTTTCATAAAAACCTTCCAATTTCTTCTACAAATCATATGGGTCGGACTCTTTAGACACATGATTGAAAATACTAAGATCAACCCACTGCCTAATAGTTCCCAAAGTCTTCCTCTTTAACTTTACCCAATCTTTCTCTTCCATTTTATCTGGTTTTGAATGTTTAGAAATTGTGTCATCAGCTTCTATGGTTGTTTCAATTAGATCATACAAATCTTTACAAAATAACAAATCCTTCATTATCGGTTTTCAGATGGAATAATTGGTTGATGTCAGCCTAACCATTAAATTACCTCCACTACCATTAGTAGACTCCATAACAATGATTAAATTAAACCTTGGCTCTGATACCAGCTGATAGGGCTAAAATAGTAAATTAATAACCCACCAAGATCTCCTCTAAGACAATCAACCAAAAATAGTACTTCAATCCACCACGAATTATTCACCAAATAATTCTCAAGCAACAACCAACAATGGACATCAACAAACCATAAACAAATGCAGAAAACTAAATGCAAGAAACACACGAATTCTACGTGGAAAACTTCTTCGATGTGAAGAGTAAAAACCACGGGACTTGTGAGGAGTCCACCCTTTTCACCTTCTCTTATTATGATAAAATTGAGGGAAAAAGAACCCAAATCGGTCTTACAAAGATTCACAACCCACCAATAGTTCCAAGAACAACAATTGAGAGATGAAAGATGATAAATATCACTCAATTTTTTGTAGGTTCTGTCCGATAGCAATATCTGATAAAACGAAGCTCAGAACGACGATCCAACCGTTCAAAACAAGGCCCTGTGAGTCCTCAACAAGCTGACAAAATTTCAGCAAAAACCAACGGTTGAAACTTTGAAAAACGAAAACTTTGTGAATACCGTCGGTGAAAAATCGAACTGCAACTAATCTCCCAACGTTTTCTGTATTCTCCTCCCATTTTTCTCTTTTCCTTTTAGGTTATATCCACCTAGAAAAACCCTAGGCTTTCTAGATAAGCCAACTCATTTAACCTCAAATGGGCTAAACATATAACCCGATATTTTGGGCCCACAAACATAAGAAAACCCATGTTTGCCTAACAAATGGGTTGGACACCCATAACACTAGATTCTTAAAAAAAAATAGGGCAAAATACACTTTTGGTCCCTGAAGTTTGAAGTTGATGTCTAATTGGTCCCTAAAGTTTCAAAATAAACACTTTAGTCCCTGAGGTTTGGAAAATAGTTCTAAATGGTCCGTGGAGTTAAGTTGACTGTTAGTTGACTAACGGAAAATTGATGTGGCATGTTGAATTGATAATTTTTAGATGAGGTGTTAAAATTAATATTATTTCAACATTATGTGGTTATTTTTTAAATTTTATTTTTACTTTTTTTCATCTTCTATCTTCTTTTCTTTTCTCTTGTTCCTTTATCTCTATTTCTTCTTGTTTGTCTATTTTTTATTCTATTTTTATTTTTTTTGGCTCCAACACCAATATCGAAAATGACGATGATAAGAAAGACTTTTATGTCGCTTTGATGTAGCGCCTTACTCAATCCACAATTCTTAATCTTAAAAAATGTGTCTCTGTCCACAACTTTGAAATACTTATGTGTTAATTTTTCTTTAATTAATTTGATTTTTGCGACGAGTTTCTTAGTTTTTTGGTGGTTTTTTATTATGTAGAGTTGTGGTTTGATAAAAAGAAAAAAATAAAATTCATAGGTAAGAAATGGAATACCGAAAAAAATGCACATGAGAAGTCCCAAAAGAGAATAAAAGAAATAATCTTAAATGTATATATAAAAAAACTACATAATCTTAAATATAAATTTTGACACATCATTTTTTCGTTAGTCAACTAACGGTCAACTAACTCCAGGGACCATTTAGAACTATTTTCTAAACCTTAGGGACTAAAATGTTCATTTTAAAACTTTAGGGACCAAATAGACATCAACTTCAAATCTCAGGGACCATATTTTGCCCAAAAAAATATTTTTGCCCTCCAAAACTAACAGGAAGTTAATCCAAAACTACTTCTGATGTTTTCTAAAAAAAAAAAAAATTCTAATGTTCGGTAAAAGTGATTATATAGTATAATTTAAAACAAAATCACTTCTTGCCAACAAGAGCATAACTCAACTGACATCAAGTGACTAATGACCAAGGTCATAAGTTCGAATCTTCTAGCTCCCAATTGTTGATTTACTAAAAAAACAAAAAAAAATGATTTCAAATTCTTATTTGCATTTGGAATCAAATTGATTTGAAATCACTGAAATTAAAATTTCTTTCATTATCAAATACATATCATCAAAATAAAAACCTAACTTTGCTTTTGGGGTTGAGTTTGATTATTGAAGAAATATGATAGTATGAAGTTGAGAGAAAGACTATCGTATCGTAAACAAACTATTATATGAGATGGGGTAAAATTGGAAACTGCTTTTTTAAACTTAAAATCTTACCAAATCTGATCAATTTAGAACGATTTTTTTTTTTTTAGAAAAACAAGATTTGAAATCATAAACGATTTTAAATCCATCACTTTCTTGTAGCTTCCAAATGCATGAAATGATTTAAAATCATAACAGATTTGAAATCATCCCAAATCTAAGGGTTCCAAGCAGTGGTTAAGTTAGATTTACAAAAATCATTTTGAATTAACTTCCCTAAAAATTTGCACATTTGCTACCAAATTTCTTAAATGGCAAAATACATTTTTGATCCCTAGTTTTGCGTTTGATTTCCTTCTAGTCCCTTAGTTTTTCAAACTTAACAATTTAGGCCCTGTTTGATAACCATTTTGTTTTTTGTTTTTAGTTTTTGAAAGTTAAGCTTATGTTCATCTAATTTCTCTACCATAGAGATCATCTCCCTTAAACATTTGAACTCTTAGCCAAATTCTAAAAACAAAGTCAAGTTTTTGAAAACTATTTTTTTTAGTTTTCCAAAGTTGGCTTGATTTTTGAAAACATAGGTAAAAGTAGATAAGAAGACATATAAACTCATTGGTATAACTAGTATTTTTAGGCTTAAATTTCAAAAACTAAGAACTAAAAACAAAATGGTTATCAAACGGGGCCTTAACTCTTGAGTTTTGTAATTAGAATTTTATTTTTATTTGACAAAATACTTTTTTACTCTCTCAATTTTGTATTTGGTTCTCTTTTGGTCCCTTAGGGCATGTTTGGTAGGCAATCTGAAAACAGAAATTTGAAAACAAGAGATTCAATGAAAACAAGGTTGTATTTCATGTTTTCAGATATGCGTTTGGTAGCATATTTAGAAATTTGATTTCATTCTAAATAGTTATTTAAAGTGTATACTATAACATATTTATATATCATAAAATTAGTTGTAGTTGCTAGGGTTGTACATAAGCCGAGTTGGGTTGGGTTGGAGGAGATTTAAGAAAACCCAAAAATTCGGGTAGGTCATTCCTTCAACCCAACCAACCCTATTCATGGGAGTAACACAACCAAACCCAACCCAATATTTTCGGGTTGGGTTGGGTTGGGTCACTGGGTTAATTTTTTTATTTTTTTATAATTTTTAAAATTATTTAAAATATTTTTTTTAATTAATAACTAAAATCACATAAAATTCAAATATCAAACTTCAAAATTTATAACATCTTAACATTTGTTAGAAGTCTAGAAGAAAAACATAAGAAATTGACAAATAATCCATTTATAAGTATATATTTAATTAAAATAAAATTAAAAAATATAAACTTTGAGTTGGGTTGGGTTGAGTTGGGTCAACCCGAGCCTAAAAAGTCCAACATGAGAACTTACTCGAACTTTTCGGTTGGTCGGTTCTCCAAACTTCTAACCTAACCCAAAAAAAAAAAAAAATCTAACCCTATCCAACCCTTACGGTTTGGGTTGGGTAGTCGAGGTTATCGGTTAGTTGTACACCTAGTAGTTGAAAAACTAATTATTAGATTGAATATAAATCATTATTAATTAATTTATGAATATGATTTTTATAAATTTTATAGAATTATCATTTTAAAATATAGTATTATATAATTTATAATATATTATATTATAAATATTTTAATTTAACAAAAGTAAATTGAGTTTATAACCTGAAATATTGTATTTATTAAGATTTTTATCTTGGTTTAATATAATTTTGCATTTTAAAATTTTAAATTCAGAATCTGGATACAATGAAAACATAAAAATGTTGTTTTCAGAATTTATATTATTTGGATCACAGAATCTAAAAACAATTTTCGAAAACACATCTGCCAAACACATATTCTTTTAATTCAGTGAATCCGAACACATAAAACAAAATCTGAATTGCATACCAAACAAATACTTAATTTTCAAAACTCAACAAATTTACTCTCAAGTTTTGCATTAACACTGTTAGTCTTTTCATTTAATTTCTTTTAATTAAAAATTTATTTATTATTTTTTTCCTTTTCCTTTCTTTCTTTATTTATTTAACATAATAAATAATATTTATTTAGATAGAAGTATTTATTTATTTAACACTGTTAGTCTCACGATATTTGGGCGTGGGTGGGTGAGCGTCCAACGAAAACAGACTAGGTTTAAGAAGAATGAGGAAGAGAAGGAAATAAGAAGAAGAAAAGAGAACGAAAAAAAATTTAAAATTTAAAATAATTAAATACTAAAAAATAATATTTTTAATAAAAAATAGGCGTCCCGTCACTATTTGAAACTAACAAAAAAACATGGAATGAATGACTACTAGTGTAACTAAATGCAAAACTTGAAGCAAAAATTTATTAAGTTTTAAAAACTAAGGAACCAAAAGAGAACCAAAGAGAGAATAAAAAAAAATATTTTTCTAAATAAAAAACTAATTTTAAATTAAAAGTAATTAAATATTAATAAATAATATTTTTTAATAAAAATAAGGGGCAAAAAAAAATATTTTGTCCTTTTTTAAAAGTCTTATTTTATCCTCTCATGCAATCGTATCCCAAAATTTAAGAATGTATATATAATAGAAACGGCGAGTGAACACACAAAATGAAACGAAAACAAAATAAAAATAAAACATTACATTCCGTTGCCGGGAATTGAACCCGGGTCTCCTGGGTGAAAGCCAGATATCCTAACCGCTGGACGACAACGGAAATCATGACACAAGAATTTAATTAAATAATTAATAACTTCACATATATATTAATTCTCTCTCTCCACTTTGAATAAATAAGAAATATGCAGAAATGAACCATACTTATTCCACCGAGTTAAAAATAAACCGGAAAAATTTCTTGGTAGCTGATCAAACTTTACATTTGGGGGTTATTAATGCAGTTTTAAAAATTTATATGCATATACGCCATTATTTTTTGTGAGAAGTAATAAAACATTCTTTGATGTTATTATTCCACGTATTCTCAAGTTTGCAGAACAATTCTCATATATCAATGTTTTGATACATTAAGATTCCATTATAATATTAAAGTTTGAAATTTGTAATCATCGATTCTCATTATATATAATCACTAAAGAGATCTCCTTCTCATTCTCTCTCATCTATTTCTAGAGTTAAATTTGAGCGTAAGAGTGCTCAATCTTTGCTCGATTCATTAAAGAAGTCAAAGAAGTAAGACATTAAATATTGATCTTATATTTTTCATTGTGAACACATTTGATCTTCATGTCCTATGGAGTCTATAGCTATTAGGGGATCATCACAAGCTTTTCAAAGTAATTTCAACATTGTTGAAAAGATATCTGGAGGTCTATGATTCTTCAACAAAGTGATGGTGAAGTATTAATCACACCTCAGTGTAAATAAATCTTGCACTACTGTTCATTAATGAGAAGTGCTATATAAATAGCCAAGTGTTACACTAAGAAATAACCACCTGGTTAACAGGAAAATAACCAAAATATAACTAGAGTTAAAATTAACATAACAAAAATTTAACTCTAACACTCCCCCTCAAGATGGAGCCAACACATTGAGAACTCTCATCTTGGACATAATATTCGAAAACATAGTATAAGGCAAGACCTTAGTAAAAATATCAACAAGCTAGAGCTCAGATTGGATAGGCATTAATTTGATATCTCCACGAACAACTTTGTCACGAACAAAATGACAATCTAACTTGATATATATGCTTCGTCCGCTCATGAAAAATAGGATTTGAAGCAATGTGTATGGGCGAATTGTTGTCGCAGAATACCAGCAGTGATAGCTAAAGCACGGTACTCAACTTCAACAAAAGACCTTGAAATAGTTTGTTGCTTCTTTGCTTCCCATGAAACAAGTGAGTTGCCTAAAAAAACACAAAATCCAGAAGTAGACTTTCATGTATCGAGACAAGAAGCCCAATCAACATTAGAAAAAGCTCGCAATTGAAAAGAGGAGGAAATAGGAAAGAAAATTTCTTGCCTTGGAATTCCTTTCAAATAACGCAGTTAATGGGGATCCGATCTCCTTGAGCAGCGGAAACATGATTTGAAATCATAATTGTTTGTTTATTTTGGCTAAACACAAATACCAGTACATTATGTAAAATACAGAGAATAAGCATACATTTCTAATCTAATTAGGCATAGATATAAAGCATACAAACATGTTCTGAAGTTGTTAAACTAAAAGTAAGAAATATTACCTTTGTAGATACGAATTTCCAACAACTCCTTGCTCCCTTTTGAACAACAACACAATAGGAAGATATCTTCTCTGTTTTTACAGAACACTACCAACAGGAAAACCTCCTATGACTCTGAGTTCCACTTAGATCTCCCTTGGTGGGAAGGGTCCAACAATTTGGAAGGTGAGGGAAATTAAGAGAGAGAATTTTTTGAGAGAGCAATTCACAAATTGCACAGTCTGGAATAATTTATCGATCAACCACCAAGTTTTTTGTACATAGAGCTTAAAGGAAGAGGTGACTTTCCCCATTCCCTATCGATAAGGAGTTAGTGGGGAATGAGGGAACGTGTCCTCCTGACACGTTCCCTTTTATTAATTAATTAATTAAATCATATTTAACTAATAATTTAACCAAATATCATAAATTTAATTAATATCATAAGATTAAATCACATTTAATCTATCTCACCTCTAATCTATAGTTTTAATGCACATCTTATGCACATTAATATTTTAACCTATAGTTTTTAAATATGAATCACATTCACATTTAGATTAATATTTAAACTCTTTCAAATATTTAATTCTCTCCTATCATTTAATATGAATCATATTCACATTAAATTTATAATATAAAGTTCCAAAACTTTATATTATAACGTATCTATATACATTAAATTTATTCCCTAATGAATTTGAACTTTTCAAATTCAAACGATCTAAGAACCCTTTACGAGCTAGAAAGTGGACCTAATGGACCTACAGATCAGAAGCTCTAACGATACGAGATTACTCGGTTAATCTCATTAATCTCTCAATCAACATTCGTTAACTGCGGGAACACTCCACTAAAGTCTTGCAGCTGCACTTTTCTCACTGCAGATATATTTCTGTGTCCACGGATATTGACCAATAACGACAAGTCAATCCATCATGAATGTCCGTACCACCAGCTCGGTCAAATTACTGTTTTACCCCTAGGTTACATCTTGTACCTTAAGTACCAGTACTCCTCTAATGAATAATTTGTTTGTAGTCCTACCAACAAACAAAAGTCTCTCTCGGGCCAATGAGAGGGTCGGGCCCTTTGTTCAAGTCCCGGAGACACCACTTAAGGGAACATTCATCTACTTACCCTAGTAAGCGGGAAGGAGTGAATTCCATCTTGCTAAGTTAAGTTCCCAGCCGCTCTCACTCGGTCTTGTCCCCAAGAAGGTAGGCATATTGAGTTGGCGAATCTGGCCACTCTCACCCATACTAGTCAAAGGACAGTCCTCTCGAACAGGGAGTTCAGTAACTTTGCTCAGATTGAGATCAAGTTGCCTAGGTCATCCTAGTGAAATAGAAACCTAGCTAGTCAACGGAGTTACACCTAGTGGTTACTATTTCGCGATCCAGTCTTATGTAATCTCATTACATAGGATATCCTCACTCACATGTCATCTACACGAACACGTTAGGATCACAGTGTTTGTATCAAATACAAAGTGGGCCACATCCATAGTTTAACCAGGGTAAGGTACCCAAACCTTATCCCCTTATTATAGACCCTTTAGGTTGTATCTCGAACCGAGATCCTTTATATGTACACTACATTCAGTTCAAGATACTTTTTACAACCTTAGATGTTTAGTTTATTGGATTTAGGGTTAATACAAGGGAAATATCGTAAATAATGAACAATAACTCTTTATTGTAAATAATAATACTTTATTACAAAATTAGAACAAAATTACAAACTACGAGTTTTAGGGCACAAACCCCAACAAACTCCCACTTGAATTAAAACTCTAGTGGGGTACATTACAATCTAAAACAGTGGTTACAGAGATACAAATACAATAAACTAGGGCATTCATATACCCATTGCATATCTCTCACTTGCCCTAGATTAGTCTATGTACATATCTCGTGTACCTAAACTTTCCAGATGATCCTCGAACACTTTAGCCGTGAGAGTCTTTGTAAACGGATCAACAATGTTGTGCTCCGAAGCGATCTTCGTGACTGTCACATCTCCTCGTTGTTGGGATTTGTGCCCTAAAACTCGTAGTTTGTAATTATGTTCTAATTAATATAATAAAGTGTTATTATTTCAATAAAGTGTTATTGTTCGTTATCTACGAGTTTGCCTTTATTTAAACCCTAAATCCAATAAACTAAACATCCAAGGTCATTAAATGAATCTTTAAATGAATGTAATGTACATAAAAAGGATCTCGCTTGAGATACAACCTAAAGGGTCTATAATAAGGGGATAAGGTTTGGGTACCTTACCCTGGTTAAACTATGGATGTGGCCCACTTTGTATTTGATACAAACACTGTGATCCTAACGTGTTCGTGTAGATGACATGTGAGTGGGGATATCCTATGTAATGAGATTACATAAGATCGGACCACGAAATAGTAATCTCTAAATTGTAACTCCGCTTGACTAGTTAGGTTTCTATTTCACTAGGATGACCTAGGCAACTTGATCTCAATCTCGAAGAAAGTTACTTAACTCCTATTCGCGAGGGATTTTCCTTTGACTAGTATGGGTATGGCCAGATTCGCTGACTCAATATGCCTACCTTCTTGAGGACAAGACCGAGTGAGCGGCTGGAAACTTAACTTAGCAAGATGGAATTCACTCCTTCCCGCCTACTAGGGTAAGTAGAGGAATGTTCCCTTAAGTGGTGTCTCCAGGACTTGAACAAAGGGCCCGACCCTCTCATTGGCCCGAGAGGGACTCTGTTTGTTGGTAGGACCACAAACAAGTTATTCATTAGAGGAGCACTGGTACTTAAGGTACAAGATGTAACCCATGGGTAAAACGATAATTTGACCCAGCTGGTGTTACAAACATTCGTGAAGGATTGACTTGCTGTTATTGGTCAATATCCGTGGACACAGTAAATATATCTCTGCGATGAGAAGAGAGTGCAACTCATGGATTTTAGTGGAGTGTTCCCGCAATTAACGAATGTTGATTGGGAGGTTAATGAGATTAACTGAGCAATCTCGTATCATTGGAGCTTCTGATCTGTAGGTCCATTAGGTCCACCTTCTAGCTCGTAAAGGGTTCTTAGATAATTTGAATTTGAAATGTTCAAATTCATTAGGGAATAAACTTTATGTATATAGATACGATATAATATATAGTTTTGGAACTATATATTATAAATTTAATGTGAATATGATTCATGTCAAATTATATGAGAGAATTGAATATTTGAAAGAGTTCAAATATTATATTAAATGTGAATGTGGTTCATATTTGAAAACTATAGGTTAAAATTTAATGTGCACTGGATGTACATTAAAACTATAGGTTAAAAGGGTGATATGATTAAATGAGATTTAATCCAAATTAAATATATGATATTTAATTTGTATTATTTAAATATGATTTAAATTAATAATTAAATTTGATTTAATTATATTATTATTATTATTATTATTATTTTAATAATAAAATAAGGGAACGTGTCATCCAGACACGTTCTCCACTACCCCTCTCCTTCTCCCTATCGACAGTTTAACAGGGAGAAGGGGGTTGCTCATTTGGAATCCATCGATTGATCATTCCATGCAATTAGAGAATTGCTGCAAAAAAGTCTCTCTCTCACTCTCAAATTCCCTTCATCTTCCAAAAGTTGGAATCCTTCCCACCAAGGAGGATCTAAGCATTCAGAGATATAGGAGGTGATCCAAGTGGTGGTGTTGTCACACAGAGAAAAACAGAGAAGTTTTTTTGGGTGTTGATGTGTTCTCTTGAACACCTGAGAGCAAGGAGTTGCTATACTGGAGACTTAGAAACTACAAAGGTAATATTCTTCTTCTTCCCTTTAGTTTAATTGTTAAACTTTAGTATGTTTGTATGCAATAAATCCATGCCTAATTAGATTAGCGTTAATTTTATGCTTGTTCTGTATTTTTGTCAATGTATGGGTTTTTGTTTTTAAGCAAAACAATCTTGCATATTACGATTCCAAATTCGTTTCCGTTGTTCAAGGAGATCCGATCTCCATCAATTGGTATTAGAGAAATGTTTGATTTGTTTTATTTTGAAACAAAATTGCATTGATTTGGTGGGAAATGCAGTGGGTTTGCTGTAAAACTTGTTTAGGAATTTTTTGGCCTTAGTTTACTTTGATTTTGATCAAATTGTATGTAAAGGCCCTCACGTTTTTGGACAAAAAGTGCATTAGTGAGTCTGTAAATGAGTTACGAGTCGTTCGGGACCAATTTCAAGCAATTCGGTGGAGAATCAAGGGAGAAATTGCAAGTTGAAGTTGTTGTGTTCGTGGAAGAAAGCTGCTGCCAAAAGCAAGAAAGCGTTACAGCCGCCGCTCATCGCGTTACGCTGAAGAACGACGCAATGCCAGCGCTCCCTATCGACGAGGGCGCTCAAGGGGTCAGCGGCGTTGCAACGCTGCCCCTCTGCGTTGTAACGCTACTCCGATAGCAGGCGCGCATAAGGACAAAGCGGGAGTTGCAACGCTAGCAGCAGCGTTGCAACCCCGTGGGGCATTCCAGCAGCTGCAGACCGGTTCGGCTGGTTCGTTGGTTTTGGTCCGGTTCGAGCGGTTTAAGGGCGGTTCAAGGTGTTTTTGGACCGGTTTCATGAAATAAAATTAATGTAATTTTATTTTTTCGCACTTTAGAGGCCAAATTATTTCGGTTTTACAGCTTTATGTCTTTATGAATGTCATTTAGATTATTCCCACCTTAGGATAAGCATGGTCATGCATTTTATTTGTATAAATGTTATATGAATATGGTTGAAAATGCATGATTAATTTATATTTCATGAGTAATTAATTATAAGTGTTATAATTAGATTATATGGAAAATAAATTGCATGGAGCATGAAATTACTTAGTTTAAAATAAATGTTATTTTGTTTAAGTAATTTTATAATTCAATTAGTTGAATTCTTTTTATAATTCCAATTTGAATAATGATTGTTGGATTTATAATATAGTTTCTTTATCATAGGTTAATTATTGAATTTATAAAAGTTATAAATTAAAAGGGTTTTAGAAACCATAACCTATAATAAAGAAATGCATGCCAACATAGGAACTTGGGTTAAAAATTTAATTAGTTTTAAATCGTTTAAAATTAATTTAGACCTAAGTTTTAATTTCTAATAGGATTAGAAATTAGTCTTACGTAGTATTTTAAATAGTTTAAAATCTAGTAGGACGTTGAAACTTTGGTTATAAGGGAACTCTACCGGTGAAGTTCTGTCTAAGGTCAGGTACTTAAGTTGACTGTTAACTAACACCTCCTACCTAGAACCCACCCGAAACCTAAGTTGAATTAACCTTAGTTCTATTTTATCTCTAGGTAATTAAAATGTTTATTCACCTAGACATAAGGTTTTAAGACCTAGTTATAATAGTTATAATAGGCAGACTTAGATAGACTCTTTTAGCCAGAATCCGACTAAGTTAAACCTATACCTTAATCTTAGGAGCTTCAGTGGGAGAAAACAAGATGTTCGCATCGAGTTTACTCTCACGTCCTCAAGAGTTCACATCGTGAGTTCCATGCTTGGCTACGTGGCGTCAATAGAGCGCCCCCCTACGGTATGTGTTTGCATGGTTCAATACCAAGGTGAATGAGGGAAGTATCCATAGTAAATGGGAGTAGGACGCGTGTCAACGTATCCTACGGTCTCCTCCATTAGGACGCACTGTGAGATTTCTATAGTCCGCCTGCTAGGTTGTCTTGGAACAGCCAAATCCTACGGAGGGCCTGACTATAGGGATCGGAACACCGCGAACTCCAAAAATGGATAGGGTCTCTTAGGTTGTTTGCCAACAATTGTCTTTCTGAATAGTAGTCCGTTGGCTCGGGCCTATTGGATCTGAAAATGGTAGGGTCACATTTACGGGATGAGTTAAGCTAGTTGACAAGTCCTTGACCAAACAAACGGTAGCTAAGGACCATTGGGGCATGAGATTTTTCTGGTAGTGGGAATTGACTGAGAAAGTCTCAATTCAAGGGAGGAATGACTGACCGCCCGACGGAGGCTTTTGTTCTAAACCCTTGAAGTATCGTTGCAAAATTGAAGGTTTAATTTAAACATTGGGTTTAGTTTAAACACTAGGGTTCTTTAATAATTTTGCTAAATATGATTGGTTTTTACAATGGGTTAAAAGACATAACTAATTAGAACTATTTTGGATTTTCAGCATGTCGACCTCTATAATAGCCTTACTTATGATGAAGATCTGATCTCCTTGAGCAGCGGAAACGTGGTTTGGGATTGTTAATTGCTTGATTGTTTTAATTGAAACAAAAACCAGTACATTGACAAAAAGAACAGAACAAGCATGAAATTTTAATCCTATTAGACATGGATTGTAGCAAACATGCAAACATGTGTTTAACAATTAAACTAAAGGGAAGAAGAAGAATACCTTTGTAGTTTCTAATTCTCCAGCAACACCTTGCTCCAAGCTTTTCAGCAAAACAACAGAACTTCTCTGTATTTTCCAAGTAAGACACCACCAATTGGAAAACCTTCTATATCTCTGAATGCTTAGATCTTTCCTTTGTGGGAAGGATTCCAACAGTTGGGAGATTTTTGGGAATTCTAGAGATTGAGAGAGAGAATTTCTTCTGTGAGTTTCAATCTAATTGATCGATCATCCAAGCTTCATCTCTCTCCAGGAGAAGTTAAACCCAACAGATGGGAACTCCCACTTCCTATCGAATAGGGAGTTGGGAGAAAGGGGGAACGTATCTTCCTGACACGTTCCTTATTTAATTTAATCACATTAATTAAATAATCAAAATATAAATTAAATATCTTATATTTAATTTCCATTAAAACACATTTTATGAATTATCCCTCTATCTATAGTTTAATGCACATCTAATGTACATTAAATTTAACCTATAGTTTTTAAATATGAATCACATTCACATTTTAATCTAATATTTGAACTCTTTCAAATATTTAATTCTCTCACATAATTTAATATGAATCATATTCACATTAAATTTATAATATATAGTTTCAAAACTATATATTATATCGTATCTAAATACATCAAATATATTCCCTAATGAATTTGAACATTTCAAATTCAAATGATCTAAGAACCCTTTACGAGCTGTAAGGTGGACCTAATGGACCTCTGCAGATCGTAAGCTCCAACGATACGAGATTTCTGCTAATCTCATTAACCTCCCAATCAACATTCGTTAATCATGGAACACTCCACTAAAGTCCCGCACCGCACTCTTCTCACCGCAGATATATTTCTCGTGTCCACTGATATTGACCAATAACAAAGCAAGTCAATCCTTCACGAATGTTCGTAACACCACTGGGTCAAATTACCGTTTTACCCCTGGGTTACATCTTATGCCTTAAGTACCAGTGCTCCTCTAATGAACAATTTGTTTGTGGTCCTACCAACAAATAGAGTCCATCTCGGGCCCTTTGTTCAAGTCCCGGAGACACCACTTAAGGGAACATTCCTCTACTTACCCTAGTAGGCGGGAAGGAGTGAATTCCATCTTCCTAAGTTAAGTTCCCAGCCGCTCACTCGGTCTTGTCCCCAAGAAGGTAGGCATATTGAGTCAGCGAACCTGGCCACTCTCACCCATACTAGTCAAAGGACAATCCCTCGCGAACGGGAGTTCATAACCTGCTCAGGATTGAGATCAAGTTGCCTAGGTCATCCTAGTGAAATAGAAACCTAACTAGTCAACTGAGTTACAAACTTAGAGGTTACTATTTCGTGGTCCGATCTTATGTAATCTCATTACATAGATATCCCCACTCACATGTCATCTACACGAACACGTTAGGATCACAAAGTGTTTGTATCAAATACAAAGTGGGCCACATCCATAGTTTAACCAGTGTAAGGTACCCAAACCTTATCCCCAATTATAGATCCTTTAGGTCAGATCTCGAACCGAGATCCTTTTATGTACATTACATTCAGTTAAAGATTCATTTAACAGCCTTGGATGTTTAGTTTATTGGATTTAGGGTTTAAATAAAGGTAAACTCGTAGATAACGAACAATAACACTTTATTAAAATAATAACACTTTATTAAAATAATAACACTTTATTACATTAATTAGAACATAATTACAAACTACGAGTTTTAGGGCACAAATCCCAACAACTTAAAAGTTACCATTTAATTGGTGAGAATTTTACTACGTGGAAATCCAACCTGAATACGATTCTGGTTGTTGATGACCTACGGTTTGTACTGACTGGGGAATGTCCTCAGATCCCTGCTCGTAACGCTTCTCAATCTGTCAAGGAGGCGTACGACCACTGGATCAAGGCCAATGATAAGGCCAAGGTCTACATTTTTGCTAGTGTTTCTGAAGTTCTGGCCAAAAAGCACGAGGGCATGGTCTCAACTCGTGAGATCATGAGTTCACTGCAGGAAATGTTTGGACAACCGTCTGGACAGATTCGGCACGAATCTCTCAAATACATTTATAACTCCCGTATGAAGGAGGGGTCATCGGTGAGAGAACACGTTCTTGATCTGATGGTCCACTTCAACGTGGCTGAGATGAACGGAGCGGTCATTGACGAGCAAAGTCAGGTATCATTCATCCTGGAATCTTTTCCGAAGAGTTTCCTGCAATTCTGCAGTAATGCGGTGATGAACAAGATAGAGTATAACTTGATTACTCTCCTTAATGAACTACAAACTTTCCAGTCTCTTATGAAGAATAAGCGACAGCCTGATGGAGAGGCAAATGTGTTTGCCCATTCCAGAAGGTTCCAGAAGGGTTCATCCTCTGGGACTAAGTTTTGTAGCTCATCTTCTGGGCTTAAGAAGACCCAAAAGAAGAAAATATGAGGGAAAGGGAAGGCACCTGCTGCTGACAAAGGCAAGGGAAAAGCCAAGGTTGCAGATAAAGGAAAATGTTTCCACTGCAACGTGGATGGGCACTAGAAGCGAAAATGCCCAAAATACCTTGCTGAGCTCAAAGAGAAGAAAGGTAAATCAGATTTACTTATTCTTGAAACTTGTTTAGTGGAAAATAATGATTTGACCTGGATACTTGATTCAATAGCCACTAATCACGTTTGCTATTCATTTCAGGAAACTAGTCCCTTTAAGGAGCTCGAAGAGGGTGAGATGACGCTCAGGGTCGAAACGGGAGACGTCGTCTCAACTCGTGCAGTGGGAGATGCCAATCTGTTTTTCGGAGATAGATTTCTTTTATTAAAACATCTGTATATAGTTCCTAAGCTTAAAAGGAACTTAATTTCTATCTCTTGTTTAATAGAACTTGGTTATTGTATTTCTTTTTCAATTAATGAAACGTTCATTTTGAAAGAGGGTGTCAATATTTGTTCTGCTAAATTGAAAAATGGCTTATACGTACTAAAACCGAATAAAACCAAAGCAATTTTAAATCATGAGATGTTTAAAAATGCTAGTACTCAAAATAAAAGGCAAAAAATTTCTCCAAATAATAATACCTATCTAAGGCATCTTAGACTTGGTCATATTAATCTCAACCGGATTGAGAGACTCTCTAAGAATGGACTTCTAAACAAGTTAGAAGATGATTCTTTACCGCCTTGCGAGTCTTGCTTGGAAGGTAAAATGACCAAACGACCTTTTACAGGAAAATGTTACAGAGTAGAGAGCCCTAGAACTTGTGCATTCGGATCTTTGTGGTCTAGTGAATGTCAAAGCTCGAGGAGGGTACGAATATTTCATCTCTTTCATAGATGATTATTCGAGGTATGGTTATCTATATCTAATGCATCACAAGTCTGAGACTCTTAAAAAGTTTAAGGAGTATAGGGCTGAAGTAGAGAATGCATTAGGGAAAACCATTAAAACACTTCGATCCGATCGAGGTGGAGAGTATATGGATTTGAGATTCCAGGACTATATGATAGAACATGGAATTAAATCTTAACTCACTGCACCTAATACATCACAGCAAAATGGTGTGTCAGAAAGGAGAAATAGAACCTTGTTAGACATAGTTCGTTCTATGATGAGCTATGCTCAATTGCTCGCCTCGTTTTGGGGATACGCAGAGAGATCGCAGCTTCAAATCTTGAACAATGTTCCATCAAAAAGTGTTTCAGAAACACCTTTTGAACTATGGAAGGGGCGTAAACCTAGTTTACAACACTTAAGCATCTGGGCTTGTCCGGCACACGTGCTCGTGACAAGCCTAAAGAAACTGGAACCTCGTTCAAGATTGTGCCAATTTGTTGGCTATTCCAAAGAAACGAGAGGTGGTCTTTTCTACGACCCACAAGAAAATAAGGTGATTGTATCAACAAACGCCACGTTCTTGAAGGAAGATCACACGAGGAACCACAAACCGCGTAGTAAATTAGTACTAAATGAAGCTACACATGAACCAACAAGAGTTGTTGATCAAGCTAGACCTTTATCAAGAGTTGATGGAAGAGCCAACACCTCAAGTCAGTCTCGTTCTTCTCAATCGTTGGGAATGCCTCGACGCAGTGGGAGGATTGTTTCTCAACCTAACCGCTACTTGGGTTTAGCCGAAACTCAAGTTGTCATACCTGATGACGGCGTAGAAGATCCATTGTCTTATAAACAGGCAATGAATGACGTAGACAAGGACCAATGGATCAAAGCCATGAACCTTGAAATGAAGTCTATGGACTTCAATTTAGTATGAGAACTTGTAGACCAACCTGAAGGGATTAGACCCACAGGGTGTAAATGGATCTATAAGAGAAAAAGAGATGCAGCCGGAAAGGTACATACCTTTAAGGGTAGGCTTGTAGCAAAGGGTTTTACCCAAAGGGAAGGAGTTGACTATGAAGAAACTTTCTCCCCTGTTGCTGTAAACCCGAGATCTTTCTTTGGAACTTCCTTGTTATCAAACAACAAAAAGAAAGAAGAAATGAATGTTTAAAACTTGGTTTCCCATGTTTTAAAAAGGAAAGAAATGAAGTGAGAGGCAAAAGGAAAACAAGGAAGGAAAGTTTAAACCATTTTGGTTTGGATTGCTTTAAAGACAAAAGAAGAAAAGGAAATGAAACAAGTGTTTAATGTATTAAGTTTGTTTTGTTTTGCAAAGAAAAGATAAGAAATGAAAAGATAAAGGAAGGAAAAAAGAAAAGAAAAAGAAAGAAAGGAAAGGAAAGGTGGATGGTGGGACCCCACCCTTGTTTTCTTTTTAAAACTCCATTTTCCATCGATTTCTTCTCATTTTATCAAGAAAAAGCCAGGGTTTTCGTGGGAGAAGCAGAAAGGAAGAGGAAGAAGAGGGTTTTTGGAGCTGAAGTTCTAGAAGAGAGGAGAAGAACTAAAGGTTTGTTTTTTTTGTACAACAACTTAATCAATTGTATCCTATTCTGGTTTTCTATTCATCTCGAGCTCCACAGGAAGAGTTAAGGGTTGAGGTTTTGTTTCATGAAAGTTAACTCATATTGGAAAAAAATTCGTGAAGGAAGCTCGAGCAAATTCGGATCTTAAGCTACTGTTTTGTGAAGAGGAAGACAGAAGACAAAATTTGTTGTCAAATCCGAGAAGTCTCTGAATTTTTGATAGTACTGGTCTGTAGAGTTGGAATCAGAAGCTCTATTATGTATGGTTGGAAAGCTTATTGAATTTCCTACAACTTTCATGAAGAAATCGTGAATAGAAAATGATTGGAAGATGTTGTAAATAGCAGGTCAAGTTTCGGGTTGCAGCAGAAAATCGAATCTGGAATAGCAGAAGTTAGTTCCTGGGAAAGAAGCTTTCGAGGTATTTCTAAACCAATCTTTTGGGAATTTCAATTTCATGTCTTCATATGATTTTTAGAGGGTTCAAAAATGAAGAGTTTGGTATAATGTACATTATTTTTGGATAAGTAATGAAGAAGTTATAGCTGTCTGAAAACAGGGCAGAAAATCTGAAAATGCTGGAATTTTTGTTGGAGTGTTTTCTTGTAGTGTTAAGGTTAAAAACCATGAGCTCGAGGTTCTAAAACATGGTTTTAGTTTGTTTGGCAGTCCAAGAGGAGATAGGTCGAGTGTACGGGCCAAGGTTCAAGTTCTAACACGGTGAGTGACAAAACGAACCTTGAAAATGGTTTATACGTATTATGCTTATGAAAATGCAAGGTTTTGCTAAAACGAAATGGTTTCAATGCTTAATGTTTTCCTTGAAACACATGTTTATGAGTATACATATTTTCTAAGAAATGGTTTCAAGTGCTCGTTGTGAGCCTAAATGTCTTGAAGGAATTTATACATGAGCATATGTCTAATGATTGCCGAAGTTTATGGAAATGTTATGATTTTGAGCAAGTATGTACTAGCAAGTATGTTTTAAAGCTTTTTAGTTTTATGAACAAGCTGAGTAAGCTTGAGTTTTATGAAAGAGAAGATAAGCAGGCATGTTTAAATGTTTTTATGTGTTTTTCTGAGTCTTGAATGAGTAAATGATCGAGACATTGAGCCCGAGGCTATACAAGACTGCAGTGTGCACACAGTGTCTTATTCTCATTGTCGATGTTGAGTGTACTCGTGACAACAGCCGTTGTCGTGAGTCTTCCGGGCGTGCCCCACTACGACAAAGACGATGGAAGTCTTTGGCGAGCCCCACTACATCGTAGAATAAACGTTGGTGTCTCGGGCGTGCCTCACACAACGTGGATTGTGACATGTTTTAAAAAGAGTTTATATCATTTACATGCCTTACGAGATTTTAACGGTATACTTGCTGGTTTTCATGAAAAGCTATTATGATTACACAGTTACTTTTAACATTTGATTACAGATGCATATGCTCATAGATGGCCAGGTGATATGATTTACGAGTTAATAGTTTTCTTTTAAACTCAAGTCACTCACTGAGCTTCATAGCTCATTCTTTCAGTGTCTTTCCCACTTTTCAGGTAGAGATCGAGCTCCCGGTGCCTGAAAACCTGTCATAGTCTGCTGAAGCTTCACATGTTTGATATTTTGTACGTGGCTGGTGTTATATAGCAAGTCCATATGTTTTGTAAATTCTTTTGAGAGAACTATGTAGTTATAGTCGTTTGTGCTTTAGAGGTTGTGGTTGTTTAATTAGTGGTTGGACTGTTTATGGTTCTGATGTTCTTGCTCGTTTTAGTTTCCTAGAGAGACTTAAGAAGAGTTTCTCCTCATGTACGTCTTATAGATGTCCAGTTTCCACTGTGTTAAGTTTAAAGTGTTCCATATGCGAACATAGTTTGTTTTCGTGTAAAGTATCTTGCGCAGTATTGTTATGAGGTAACAATGTCTGTTGGCTTCATGCCATCTCCCGCTAAGTTAGCAAGTGTTTCGGGAGGGTGTGACAACTTGTATATCGAGCGCTTAGCTCCATGGGAATGAGACAGAGCAAGTTAGCTCTAGAAGAAATCGAAAAGTAAATAACAAGTTATTGAGTTAGTTCATTAGAACTAGCGAGAGCATGGTCTAAGTAAGGATAAGAGTAAGTCCAAATGGACTAGAATGTGAACACAAGTCTAGAATTATGCGCTTTGAGTTGAGTACTCATTACATGTCTAGTATGTTGATATGTTATAGAAGTCATGCCACCACGTACTAGCAGGGCGATGATGCAGCAAGATCGGGGCGGGGACGCATGATCCTACCCAAGATCAATCCCAGTGGAGATCTAGTGCCCTGAGAGTTCAGATAGGGGCCAGAATTAAGCAACATGCTAATTCCTCACAGGTGGTAGGTAAGCCATAGGGAGCAGGGCTAAGTAATCCAGATAAGACATATAGAATAGATCACCAAAAAGAATTAGGAGCCATAGTGTTTGAGGGTTCCAAAGATCCAGCTGAAGCTGAGGTTTGGCTGAATAAGCTTGATAAATGTTTTGATGTTATGAGTTGCTCTGAGAAGCGAAATGCTAAGTTGGCCACATTCTTGCTGCTAAAGAAGGCAGAAGGATGATGGAAATCGATGTTAGCCAGTTGTAGTGATGCACGTACTGTACACTGGAAAACTTCCAGAAGTATATTTGAAGATAAATGTTACTCTAGCATGTACCGAGAGGCAAAGAGGGATGAATTTTTTTTAGAACTAAAACAAGAGACACTTTCACTGGCTGAGTATGAGAGAATATATACCGGGTTGTCGCGGTATGTTGATGTGATTGTGGCATCTAAGAGTGACAGGTATCGAAGATTTGAAAAAGGGTTACGACCTGAGATACTACCCCAGTTACAACCATTGCTAAGTGGATTGATTTTTCCCAGCTGGTAGAGACTGCTCTACGTGTTGAGTAGAGTATAGTAGAGGCGCAGTCAGTAGTGAAGCCTAGTTGTGGAGGCTTCGACAACAAGCAGTTTCCAAGGTCGTGAGCAGCGGAGGTTCACACTTGGAGTAAATGTTTCCAAGTCAATATGACTTTAAGGAGTAAGCTAGTAGCCAAGTAGCCAGGCATCGAGGCAGATGATTGTGGGTAGTGCCTATCAGAGGCAGAGTTAAAGAGGACCTAGTTAGTTCGTT
Organism: Trichosanthes cucumerina; assembly: GCA_036507285.1. Taxonomy (NCBI): domain Eukaryota; kingdom Viridiplantae; phylum Streptophyta; class Magnoliopsida; order Cucurbitales; family Cucurbitaceae; genus Trichosanthes; species Trichosanthes cucumerina. The sequence goes on from CM071838.1 coordinate 71,916,902, forward strand.
TGATTGGCAGCAAGTTGCAGGGAGGGCAAAAGTCTATTGTCAGTATAGCAAGGAAAACTCCATGTGTGATCTGTTGCAAGAATCATCAAGGTCATTGTCTTGTGAGTGTTGGTACATGCTACCAAAGGTCGACAAACCGTGACATGTCACGAGGATTGTCCACGCTATGGGCACACCCCGCATTGCAGGACTAGGGAGTTGAGTCCCGCATACGCTTGAGCAACCGAGAATGTCGGTAGGCGCAAGAGAGGCACCAGCAGTGGTGTTAGACTAAAGAGAGTTGTAGGGAGGCCTAGGCAACACGGAAAGGTCTACGTTATGACTCAGCAAGAAGCTAAGGATGCACCAGATGTGATTACTTGTACGATTATTATAAGAAATGTACCTGCACCTGTTTTAATAGAACCAGGTGCTACACATTTCTTTGTTTTTAGTATGTTCTTGACTAAGTTGAATGGGAAGCTAGAACCTTTATGTAAAAGGTTAGTTATATACACTCTAGTTGGTGATGCTTTACTAGTCAATTCAGTGTTGCGAGATTGTGAGGTCTTATTAGAAGGTCTCAATATGTTAGTGGATCTTCTTCCACTAGAGTTGCAGATGTTTGATGCAATCTTAAGGATGGATTTCGTATTTACTCATTATACTTCCAGAGATATCCATATAAAGGAAGTTGTTTTCAAGAAACCAGGATTAGCTGAAGTGGTTTTATGGGATGAATGAAAGATTATCCCTACGAGTTTGTTTTCAGCATTCAAAGCTCAGAAGTTATTGAGGAAAGGTTGCACGACGTTTCTTGCTCATGTAATAGAGGTGCAGGAGCAAAAGCTAAAACCAGACAATGTTCTTGTTATGAACGAACTTCTTGATGTTTTCCAGTAGAACTGTCAGGGTTGCCACCTGATAGGGAAGTTGAGTTCACTATTGAATTGCTACCAAAAACAACATCTATTTCGCAACCGCCGTATAGAATGACTCCAAGTGAGATCAGGGAGCTAAAGATGCAGTTACAAGAATTAGTTGTTAAGGGATACATCAGACCTAGTGTATCGCCTTGCAGAGCTCCAGTGTTATCTGTGAAAAAGAAAGATGATACCCGTAGATTATGCATTGATTATAGATAGTTAAACAAAGTCACGATACGTAATAAGTATCCTTTACCCTGAATAGATGACTTGTTTGACCAGCTAAAAGGTGCATCGATGTTTTGTAAGATTAATTTAAGATCAGGATATCATCAGTTAAAGGTCAGGGAATCAGATATTCCTAAGACAACATTCAGAACGAGGTACGGGCATTATGAGTTTTTAGTAATGCCATTCGGTTTGACGAATGCACCAAAGAGCTTTTCATGGATCTCATGAAATGATTTTCCATCAATATTTGGATCGATTCGTGATAGTATTTATTGATGATATACTAGTTTACTCAGTTGACAGGAAAGCTCATGAGGAACATTTGAGGATTATTCTGCAAACACTACGAGATAAACAGTTGTACGCTAAATTCACCAAATGTGAGTTTTGGTTAGATCAAGTAGTGTTTTTGGGGCATGTTGTCTCAACAAATGGTGTTAGTGTGGATCCAAATAAAGTTAAAGCAGTAGTCAACTGGGAAAGACCAACTAGTGCGACAGAGATACGTAGTTTCCTAGGCTTGGCAGGATACTACAGGCGGTTTGTTGAGGATTTCTCACGATTAACATTACCCTTAACAGCTTTAACAAGAAAGAATGCTAAGTTTGAATGGTCAGATAAGTGTGAACATAGTTTCCAGGAGCTGAAAAAGAGATAAGTTACAACACCTATTCTGACACTTCCTGTAACGGGAAAAGAGTATGTGATTTACTGTGATGCCTCGAGACAAGGTTTAGGGTGTGTGCTCATGCAAGAAGGAAAAGTAATAGCTTATGCGTCAAGGCAATTGAAAAAGCATGAATGTAATTACCCTACCCATGATCTTGAGCTAGCAGCAGTGATTTTAGCATTGAAGATTTGGAGACATTACTTGTTTGGTGAAAAGTGTCACATTTACACAGATCATAAGAGTCTAAAATATATCTTTGATCAGAGGGAGCTGAATATGAGACAACGAAGATGGTTAGAATTGATTAAAATTATGATTGTACCATAGAATACCATCCAAGTAAGGCGAATGTGGTAGCAGATGCTTTGAGCAGGAAGTCAAGACTTCCTAAGGATGCCTTGTGTGGTATTCGAGCAACATTTTTAAGAACTCTAAGGGATTCTAAGGCAGTTGTGAATGCAGAGAGTTCAGGGAGTCTTTTAGCCCAGTTCCAGGTGAGGTCTTCACTCGTTGCACAGGTTGTGAGAAGACAACCAGAGGATAGTAAATTGCAGAGAATGTTTGGGAAGTCCAAACAAGGCCCAAAAGCAGAATTTAAAATGAGATCAGATGGAGCCATAGAGAGGCAAGGAAGACTATGCGTTCCGAGTATTAGTGAGCTTAAGATGCTATTCTAGAGGAAGCTCACAATTCAGCTAAGCTATGCATCCAGGAAGCACCAAGATGTGTAAAACTGTGAAAGGGACTTAATGGTGGCCTGGGATGAAGCGGGAGATAGTTGATTATGTTGATAGATGTTTAATCTGTCGCCAAGTTAAACCAGATTAGACAGAGACCGGAGAGGACTCCTTAATCCACTACTCGTGTCGAGTGGAAATGAGAGCATACCGCTATGGATTTCTGTTGTTTGTACATCATACTCCAAGTGGGCATGATGGTATTTGGGTAATAGTGGATAGATTCACTAAGACAAAGACGGTTTATCTGGATTAAAGCGGCGTCTACGCTTGATCGACTTGCTAAGCTATACGTCGAGAAAGTTGTGAGTCAATCACGAGTGCCGGTGTCCATAGTTTGGATAGAGATCCAAGATTTACTTCTAAGTTTTGGCTTAGTTTACGTAAGGCTATGGGAACAAAGTTGAATTTTAGTACAGTTGTTCCATCCTCGAGATGGATGGGCGATCAGAGGACCATCCAGACCTTAGAGGACATGTTGAGAGCATGTGTCCTTCAATTTAAGGGAAGTTGGGATACACACCTATCACTTATGGAATTTGCTTACAATAACAGCTACCAATCGAGTATTGGTATGGCACCATTTGAGGCTCAGATGGAAGACCATGTAGAAACGCCCATATGTTGGAAACGAAGTAGGAGAGCGAGAGTTAAATTGGTCCCGAGTTAGTACATGTTACTACGGACAATATTAAAGTAATCAGGGTGAATTTGAAGATAGCACAAGACCGTCAGAAGAGTTACGAATATAAGCGACGAAAGGACTTAAAATCCTAAGTCGGAGATCAAGTTTTCTTGAAGTTATCTCCGTAGAGAGGTGTCCTTCGCTTTAGCAAGAAAAGAAAGTTAAGCCCTAGGTGCATTGGTCCTTACCAAATAACGGAACCAGTTGGGCGTGCCTACAAAACCGGAGTTGCCAAATGAAACTATCTCTAAAGTACATGATGTTATTCATGTGTCCATGTTAAGGACACATGTGCTGTAAGCACAACCAGTTGAACTGAAAGAAGACATGAGTTACGTAGAGGATGCAGTTCAAATCCTCGACAGGAAATAACAAGTTTTAAGAAACAAGGCGTTACCACTTGTGAAGGTTCGTTGGAGGTATCACGGAGTTGAGGAGACAACCTCGGAGTTAGAGGACCAAATGAGGAGGAAGTACCCGACGATTTTCACCTAAGGACTACTAAATTTCGAGGACGAAATTTCTTAAAGGGGAGGTAAGTTGTAAACCCGAGATCTTTCTTTGGAACTTCCTTGTTATCAAACAACAAAAATAAAGAAGAAATGAATGTTTAAAACTTGGTTTCCCATGTTTTAAAAAGGAAAGAAATGAAGTGAAAGGCAAAAGGAAAACAAGGAAGGAAAGTTTAAACCATTTTGGTTTGGATTGCTTTAAAGACAAAAGAAGAAAAGGAAATGAAACAAATGTTTAATGTATTAAGTTTGTTTTGTTTTGCAAAGAAAAGATAAGAAATGAAAAGATAAAGGAAGGAAAAAAGAAAAGAAAAAGAAAGAAAGGAAAGGAAAGGTGGATGGTGGGACCCCATCCTTGTTTTCTTTTTAAAACTTCTTTTTCCATCGATTTCTTCTCATTTTATCAAGAAAAAGCCAGGGTTTTTGTGGGAGAAGCAGAAAGGAAGAGGAAGAAGAAGAGGGTTTTTGAGTGAAGTTGCGAGAAGAGAGAGAAAGAACTAAAGGTTTGTTTTTTTGTACAACAACTTAATCAATTGTATCCTATTCTGGTTTTCTGTTCATCTCGAGCTCCACAGGAAGAGTTAATGGTTGAGGTTTTGTTTCATGAAAGTTAACTCATGAAAGTTGCCGATTGCCGTGAGCTCGCCGTCGCCGTCACCGCCCCACCATCCGACCAGCGACCTTGGTTTCGTTGTTACGCTGAAATCAAGAACTATTCGAGGTCAAGGTTGTGGATTAGGTGAGCCACGCAAAACCCTCTTCGATTTTGGAGTATAGGATTATTTAGATCTGATTCGCGTGAAAATATTGTAGGAACGAGCCAAATTTTCGGTATCAAGACTTCCAAGTTTTGGAGCAAACAAATTTACGTTCGGTTTATTCTTCGGAGTCGAGGTAATTGGAGCAAAGTAAGAATTATAGACGCTTTTGTACTTAGACTCTTTATATTGGATGAGTTGTGTAGTAGGATGACGAAATAGAAGAATTCTTGGTTTACAGGTTAATTGGAAGGGACCGTTAACTTAAGAATTAGAAGGAAGGTGTGAGATCAAAGCTCGAGGTAAGGGATCTTGTGCCGAATCTTTTTAAATGGGATTAAAGAAAACGAATTTCATTATTTTATGTGAAATTAGTTCGTCATTTTACTTAAAAAGATTTAATGATTTTACGCGAGAATAATTCAATATTTTATGTAAGAATACATAAATATTCTATGTGAAGATATCTCAATATTTTATGTGAGTATAATTCAATATTTTATGTGAGAATATCTTTGTATTTTAAGTAAGAATATTCCAATATTTCGTGTGTAGTTATTACAGATTATATATATATGAGATATTTCATGATTACATACATGAGTGTTATTTCCAAACTGTTGTGAAAAGTCATGACTTGCATATCGATGATAATGTTTTGTGACATGTGCACTATAGACATGTTGAATGATCGGACCTCATGCATGTTATGTATGCCATAAAATGATTTGATGAAAAATGTGGAAATTGGTCTCCCGAGGGCATTGTGTATGCATGGTCAAACATGCATTAGAGACCCTATGGGTCAAGTTTACAGGGGTGCATGAGGGACTCAATCTATACAGTGGTCCAGAGGGGACTCAAACCATACAGGGTGCCTGTGAGGGACTCAAATAATTACAGAGTGCTGTGAGGACTCAAAATGAAATGACTCAGGATGACCAATTGACCACTTAAAGAAAAAGGAAGTCATGTATTATAGTCATGTTGATATGAGAAAGTTTAGGTCCCACATATGTACATTTCAACAAGTTTAAAAGTCATGATTGTATGTGTTTGCATATCCCAAACCTCGTGAGCGAGGTCACTTATCGGGTATTGTATTGCAATACTCACCCTTTCGTTTTAAAATGTTTTTCGTAAGGCCAAGGACGCGTGCGAGTGACGGGACGCGCGTTGTCGAACCATGGGAATAGTCATATTTTCCGCATATTTTCCTCAAATAACCGATGTTGTCGTGTTCTGATTTCAAAGTTTAAGTTTAAATTTCCGGATTTTTAAGTAGGCCAAGTTTAAACTGCTTCTCTTACATGTTTTGAATGTTTTAATGGGATCCTTAAAGATAATTCGTTTTCAGTGGAGATTTAAAGATCGTTTTATGTCTTTTGGCCTAAGAATGCATGCATGTGTAGTAATGTCCCTAAGAGTTATAGTCATAGAAAAGTAGGGGCATTACAGTTATGCAGTGGGAATAGTCGATGAGGTACCACCAATCCAGGTTAGACCAGCACGGGCGGCGATTAAAAATATCCTCAGTATCTAAGCGTAACGAGGACTATATGTTTGTGTATGGGTCTAAGATTTGATCCTTACTGGATACACTGATTCTGATTTTCAGACCGATAAGGATTCTCGAAAATCCACATCGAGATCAGTTTTCACCCTTAACGGGGGAGATATAGTATGGCGAAACATCAAGCAAGGATGCATCGCTGACTCCACAATGGAGGCTGAGTATGTCGCTGCTTGTGAAGCAACTAAAGAGGCTATTTGGCTAAGGAAATTCCTTGTTGATTTGGAAGTTGTTCCAAATATGGAATCTCTCATCACCTTATATTGTGACAATAGTGGTGCGGTAGCCAATTCGAAGGAACCTCGCAGCCATAAGCGAGGTAAGCACATCGAGAGGAAGTATCACCTGATACGAGAAAAAGTGCAACGAGGAGATGTAATAGTCACGAAGATCGCTTCGGAGCACAATATTACTGATCCGTTTACAAAGACTCTCACGGCTAAAGTGTTCGAGGGTCATCTGGAAAGTCTGGGTCTACGAGATATGTACATAGGTTAATTTAGGGCAAGTGGGAGATATGTAATGGGGTATATGGATGCCCTAGTTTATTGTATTTCTATCTCTTATAACCACTGTTTTAGATTATGATGTACCCCACTAGAGTTTTAGTTCAAGTGAGAATTTGTTGGGATTTGTGCCCTAAAACTCGTAGTTTGTAATTATGTTCTAATTAATATAATAAAGTGTTATTATTTCAATAAAGTGTTATTGTTCGTTATCTACGAGTTTGCCTTTATTTAAACCCTAAATCCAATAAACTAAACATCCAAGGCTGTTAAATGAATCTTTAACTGAATGTAATGTACATAAAAAGGATCTCGGTTCGAGATACAACCAAAAGGGTCTATAGTTAGGGGATAAGATTTGGGTACCTTACCCTGGTAAAACTATGGATGTGACCCACTTTGTATTTGATACAAACACTGTGATCCTAACGTGTTCGTGTAGATGACATGTGAGTGAGGATATCCTATGTAATGAGATTACATAAGACCGAACAACGAAATAGTAATCTCTAGCTGCAACTCCATTGACTAGTTAGGTTTCTATTTCACTAGGATGACTTAGGCAACTTGATCTCAATCCTGAGCAGGTTACAAACTCCTGTTCGCGAGGGATTGTCCTTTGACTAATATGGGTATGGCCAGATTCGCCGACTCAATATGCCTACCTTCTTGGGGACAAGACCGAGTGAGCGGCTGAGAACTTAACTTAGCAAGATGGAATTCATTCATTCCCGCCTACTAGGGTAAATAGAGGAATGTTCCCTTAAGTGGTGTCTTCTGGACTTGAACAAAGGGTTCGACCCTCTCATTGGCCCGAGAGGGACTCTGTTTGTTGGTAGGACCACAAACAAGTTGTTCATTAGAGGAGCACTGGTACTTAAGGTACAAGATATAACCCAGGGGTAAAACGATAATTTGACCCAGCTGGTGTTACGAACATTCGTGAAGGATTGACTTGCTGTTATTGGTCAATATCCGTGGACACAGAAATATATCTGCAGTGAGAAGAGTGCGCACCGCGGGACTTTAGTGGAGTGTTCCCAGCTTAACGAATGTTGATTGGGAGGTTAATGAGATTAACCGAGCAATCTCGTATCGTTGGAGCTTCTGATCTGTAGGTCCATTAGGTCCACCTTCTAGCTCGTAAAGGGTTCTTAGATCATTTGAATTTGAAATGTTCAAATTCATTAGGGAATAAATTTTATGTATATAGATACGATATAATATATAGTTTTGGAACTATATATTATAAATTTAATGTGAATATGATTCATGTCAATAATATGAGAGAATTGAATATTTGAAAGAGTTCAAATATTATATTAAATGTGAATGTCGTTCACATTTGAAAACTATAGGTTAAAATTTAATGTTCACTGGATGTACATTAAAACTATAGGTTAAATGGGTGATATGATTAAATGAGATTTAATCTAAATTAAATATATGATATTTAATTTGTATTATTTAAATATGATTTAAATTAATAATTAAATATGATTTAATTATTATATTATTATAATAATAATTATTATTATTATTATTTTAATAATAAAATAAGGGAACGTGTCATCCAGACACGTTCCCCACTACCCCTCTCCTTCTCCCTATCGACAGTTTAACAGGGAGAAGGGGGTTGCTCATTTGGAATCCATCGATTGATCATTCCATGCAATTAGAGAATTGCTGCAAAAAAATCTCTCTCTCACTCTCAAATTTCCTTCATCTTCCAAAAGTTGGAATCCTTCCCACCAAGGAGGATCGAAGCATTCAGAGATATAGGAGGTGATCCAAGTGGTGGTGTTGTCACACAGAGAAAAACAGAGAAGTTTTTTTGGGTGTTGATGTGTTGTTGAACACTGGAGCAAGGAGTTGCTATACTGGAGACTTAGAAACTACAAAGGTAATATTTTTCTTCTTCCCTTTAGTTTAATTGTTAAACTTTAGTATGTTTGTATGCAATAAATCCATGCCTAATTAGATTAGAGTTAATTTTATGCTTGTTCTGTATTTTTGTCAATGTATGGGTTTTTGTTTTTAAGCAAAACAATCTTGCATATTACGATTCCAAATTCGTTTCCACTGCTCAAGGAGATCCGATCTCCATCACTCGTTGCACTATTTCTCGTATCAGGTGATACTTCCTTTCGATGTGCTTGCCTCGCTTATGGTTGCGAGGTTCCTTCGAATTGGCTACCGCACCACTGTTGTCACAGTGTAAGGTGATGGGAAATTCCATATTTGGAACAACTTCCAAATCAGTAAGAAATTTCCTTAGCCAAACAACCTCTTTAGCTGCTTCACAAATATTGACATACTCAGCATCCATCGTGGAGTCAGCGATGCATCCTTGCTTGATGCTTCACCATACTATAGCTCCCCCGTTGAAGGTGAAAACTGATCCCGATGTGGATTTCCTAGAATCCTTATCGGTCTGAAAATCAGAATCAGTAGTGAATCCAGTAAGGATCAAATCCTTAGTCCCATACATAAGCATATAGTCCCTCGTTCTCCTAAGATACTTGAGGATATTTTTAACTGCGGTCCAGTGGTTTAACCCTAGATTAGATTGGTACCTACTGACTATTCCCACTATTAGATTATATGGGGTTTCATCTCAAATTGGTAATGAGAGGAGCAACTCATATATCATATATATTGTGAGGTTCCTCTCCACTTTTCCAATGTGGGATCCTCAACATGCCCCCTCAGGATGGTGTCTCTTTAGGTTCACCATTCTTGGATCGAATCCCAATTTCAATTTTTGGACCAAATACCCGTTTGGGTTTAATGGGCTCTGATACCATATTAGATTATATGGAGTTTCATCTCAAAACCAATTGGCCATGAGAGAAGTAGCCCACATATCTTATATATTGTGAGGTTTCTCTCCACTTTTCCAATGTGAGATTCTCAATAGGGGCATGTTGAGGATCTCACATTGGAAAAGTGGAGAGAAACCTCACAATATATAAGATATGTGGGCTACTCCTCCCATGGCCAATTGGTTTTGAGATGAAACCCCATATAATCTAATACTAAGTAGCCAGGGGTGGTATGATACCCATGATTTCCTTTGCATAAAAGGTTAACATAAGGAAGTGAATATGTGAAAATGACCTTGATGTGATAAGTGCTTGTAGCTAGATACTTTCACCAAAAAGTGTTAGTAAGCTAGAGCGAAGGCACAAATGACAAAAAAGGTCCCCGCTTGAAAAAAATAAGAAAGAAAGAAAGAAAGAAAGAAAAAAACATCCTAGCAGTGAAAAATAAGTTTGGGGGTCATTGGTTGGTGTAAATAGTTTGTTTAGCAACTAAGTGAAACTTGACTAAAGGTAATAGGTGATAGGTCAAAAATGCGCAAGCGCACGCAATCAAAGTAATATATAAAACTGGAAGTATTCCAGAGTATCGAGCCCAAGGGAACGAAGAAATAAAACTGATAAGGAATGAATAAGATGTGGATGGATTGCAAAAGGTAACCAAAAATGTAATAAGTGATGTGGTGATTATAAAAGCAATGATAAGAAGAAGGGATTCATAATGCTGATTCCACTAAAGAAAGACAAGGCAACTCGAGGTAATTGTCTTGCATAATAGTTACACCTTGCAGCGCGGGGCGGCAATGGCATGACAGTCGGACATACTAGCTCATAAAGGCAAAATAGGGCAATTGTCTTGCGTTGCCTTGCCTGATGGTTGTTTTCTCCTACTGCTACAACACATTTGCCTTGAACTGCATCAGTGTTTGACTGCCAGCGATGTAATTTGGCTTAACTCTCCAAGCAAGTAAACCAAGCCCTACTCCCATTTGACCTTCTGTGAAGTATCGTTAGGAGGCTGAGTGATTGCTCCTATATGTCTATGGTCAATCTATCTCAGTTTTTTTATAACCATGACTCTATGGTCTTGAAGTCTTGTCTCATGTTTAGGGTCAACGTTCGAGTCTTATGTCTAAGCCCCTTTACTCTATTACTTTTGGGAACTCCGCTCTAAGTTGACCCTTTTGGTGCCGAACTCGAGCTTGACAGGTCACCTTAGATGGTCGGCTAAGGCTTCCCACAATATAATTACCAAAAGTAAACTTACTTGGAGGTTTAACTAAACCGCTCTTGCTTTGGAGTTTTGTTGTCTTCCCTTAGGACATTCACATTCTGAATCCCTAAGGGAAGTTAGCTCCTCATGGATGAAACAATAAAGCTAAATGCAAACTGAATAAAATACGACAACATCTCAACTATCCTTCTCGATCTACCACTCTTAAGTAGGAACCGAGAGGATGTTCAAGTTTCGAATGAAGAAAGCTTTTCAAACAAGGATGAACAAAATAATTAATCTTTTACTGAAAGCAAACAACAGGTAGAGAAACAAAACTACATAATGAAGTTGAATAAAAACTGAATTGGAATAATACAAATCGATAGCTAACTACGTTTACTACACTGCAGAAAAATAACTTCAATACTGAACTGAACTTAAGAATGAAACGAAACAGAAAGTCTGAACTGGAAAACTGAATTACAAAAGTAAGAAAAACAACAACAAACAAACGACAATAACTATTGTGCTGAATCCTCTTCTCCCCACGGCTCTCTTCCTTCCAGGCTCTCTGATTCACCTATTTATAGAGTAGTTTGTCCTTAGGATTTTTGTCAATCAGCTTCGATTCTTTCCCTTGAATTCAAGTGTGAATTGATATTTTCCTTGATTCCCGCGTCTTTTCCTTCTGCACTTAAGTGACTGTAGTGGCCGATTTCCGAAAGATAGGCATTTGCAATTTGCGCCTGCCGGCCATGCAATTGTCTCGTTTTTCCTTCCTGCAACCAAATAAAGATATGTGAGTTTTCTTGATAGCTTTAGGAAAACGACGTAATTCTTGAACAGTTACTCATGCTTTTGCCTACTTTTTGGTTAATTTAAATAATAGGAATCAATAAAGGTCTTAAATAACTCTCACAATCGAGAGTTATCAATAGGTAGTATGAATTCAAGGTGAGGTTATGAGAGGAAAGTATTTTGTTTAGGCAAGGAAATCATGGAAGTTGCATGCAGTGGAAGCATTCATGTAAAGTTGAAGTGTTATGAGCATGAGACCTCTCCTGAAACGCGTATTTTTCAGAAGAACTATTCTTAGAATCGGATTTGGCTTGTGTTTATTATTGCTCGAGGACAAACAATAACTCAAGTTTGGGGGTGTGTAATTCTCATTTATGAGAATTATTTAGCCTTTAAACTTAGTTATACTTGTATGTTTTCTTCATTTCTTTAGGTAAAAGTGGATAAAGTGGAGTCAATTGCATATAATTAAGGAAGAGACAAAGATTCTTGAAGAATGAGAGAAAATAAGCAAACATGAAAGCAAAATCTCATATTTTTTAGTTTTGAACGCAGGAACGCAAACTGACGCAATTGAAACAACACGCAACATCACCAACTGCTACGCAAATCGACGCAATTGCGTAGCACGCATATCTAAAAAATGCAGAAAATTCGAGAATTTCGTGATTTTGGGGGATTTTATTCCAATTTTCTCCACAAACTCAGCAAGATAGGTTGACCCACCATGATGGAAACCCTAGCATGTAAACCATATATATTTTGGAGGAGAAAGCCGTCAAAAGGGAGCTCGTCTTAGGAGGAGATTCCACTTTTCTGTTTTGGGTTTTCTTCAAGTTTTTTTAATTTCTTTTTAGTTGTTGTTGTCATTAGCTTACTGTCGTCTCTTTGTCGATTTTCTTACTGTTCATCAAGTTGTAGTTCTGCTTTACTAAGTCGCAACTTCTAGTTTTAAAATTCTACGATTCTATTTTGATCCTTTGATTTCAGTTTAGTTTTTCTGAAGTTTTTAGTTTCATTTGGTATCACATACTTCCAGAGAACATCTATAATTTGTTTCGGTTTTATCACTGCAACTTTAATATTCTGTATTCATTTCCTTTATATAGTGCATACTTTACAACTGTTGGGATGTTTATCCTAATCTCGTTCTGTTTATAAATTAACATTTGAAATTAATAAATGTTATTCATTTCATCATTTTGTGTCTCGCATTTCTTACAAACTTTGTCCAATAAACTAAGCTTCAGGGTCATTGAATATATGAGAGAACTAGAACTTGAACGGTGTGTAGTGGACACACAGGGAGGATCACGTTCGAGTAAATGACCCGAACGGTCTACAATATAGATATAGGATTGGAGATCTAATTCTAGATACGTTGTGGATGCGACCCGCTTTGTCTTAAGATACAAACGAGGTGATCTGACTCGTTCATGTGGTTGACATGCGAGTGGAGGCATCCTGTAGAATAAGATTGTACAAGACCGGACCGTGAATTATTAGACCTACTGATGTAACACCGTTAACAATATGGACTAATAACTTCGTAGATGACCATTAGTGACTCGACCTGAATCCTGAGCGTGTTACGGACTCTATCTGCGGGGGCTTGTCCTTTGACTAGTACGGGTGAGGGTGGTCATAGTTACTCACCCAATATGCCTATCTTCTCAGGGGCAGGACCAAGTAGGGAGGTGGGAACTTAACTACGCGAGATGGAATTCACTCGTTTCCGTCTTTAGGGAAACTAGAGGGGTTGTTCCCTTAAGTGTTGTCTCCAGGGCTTGGACAACGGGCGTCCACCCTCTCACTGACACGGGAGGGTTGTTGTGTATGGTTGGACCATTACAACGTTGTTGTTCATTAGAGGAGCAGTCGGGACTTAAGGAGCAAGAAGTAGACACAGGGGTAAAACGATAATTTGACCCAACCGTGTCTACTAACAATCTGTGAAGGTTTGACTCATGGGTATTGGTTATATCAGTGGACACATCTTGTCCTACACTGATGAGAGTGCAACTATGGACTTTAGTGGAGTGTTACCGTAACTAATGAATGTTGATTAACCGGGTCAAAGAGTTTGATAGGTTAATCTCGGATCATTGGAGCTCGTCACTGTAGGTCCATAAGGTCCCTCGGTTGGCTCAAACTGGATTAAAAGAAGGTTTACAATTTTGGTGTGAATTGAAGTGTTCAAGTTCACTAAAGGGCATTTATGTCATTTATATGAGATATGAATGATATATTATATAGTTTAATGTGAATGAGATTCATAATAAACTATACGTTAGCCTAATTGTTGAATTAGGGCTAATTTGGAGAAATTAGATTGAGAGATATTAAATTGGATGTGATTCAATTTAAAAATCCACAATAATGCAAATGTGATTTGTAAAATGAGATATGAGATATCTTATAATATGTGGTTATACAAATATGATTTGCATAACCTATAGTTGTGGTAAAATGGTAAATAGATGGAGATTTCAACTCCACCTATCACCATTATATAAACTCCTTTGCAAGAAGGGTTCATGAATGCAATGCTCATTTTTGGAATTCTCACCAAAAGAAGCTTTAACTTCTCTCTCAAGTCCTCTCTCATTTTCTCCTCCCAAACCAAAAAGGAAAGGATCCCACAATCCTCCTTCTTCCTAAAGTAGAAAAATCGTGTAGCCTTGTGGAGGTGTTCGGTCGTTGTTCATGTGAGGAGATCGAGGTCGTTGAGAATGAAGAAAGCACAAAGAGTTCGTGAACGAAGGAAGGATTCTTGAAGACAATCTTAACTATGTGAGGAGATCAGGAACTTGTTGTTTTTCCTTTCTTACAAAGCATGTTTAGCCTTAACTATGTGATAGTTTGTTTTAACGAAATTGAGTTGCACAACAACACCACGACGATTCGATCGTCTTCCGCTACGCTGGGACTCTTATTCCCTTCAATAACGTGGTTATTACTTTAAATAAAAGTTAATTGTTTTGTTGAAGTTCGTGTTCTGAAGTTTCGTTTTCATTAACAACTTAGGCAGCTCTCTCGGTTCATGCTAAATAGTGGTAGATTGAGAAAGGAAGCTTAAGATGTTGATGTTGCACATTCAATTCGATTTTACTTTTACCGTTTTATTTATGAGGAGCTAACTTCCCTTAGTGATTCGGAATGTGAATACCCTAAGGGAAGGTAACAAAGCTTCAAAGCAAGAGCAATCCGGTTAAACCTCCAAGAAAGTTTACTTTTGGTGATTTTATTGCAGGGAGCCTTAGTTGGCCATCTAAGGTTACCTACCAAGCTTGATTTCGACACCGAAAAGGTTGAACTGAAGTGGAGTTCCCAAAAGTAATGGAGTAAAGGGGCTTAGACATAGGACCCGAACTTTGACCCTAGGCATAGGGCAAGACTCCAAAACCATAGAGCCATGGGCATGAACACCTGAGATAGATTGGCCATAGACATATAAGTTCAATCACTCAGTCTCCTAACGATACTTCAAAGAATGTCAAATGGGAGTAGGGCTCGGTTTACTTCGTTTGGAAGGTTTGACCGAATCACATCGCTTAGCAGCCGATTGCTGACGTAGTGCTATGCAATTGCGTTGCGCCAGTAGAAAAACACAACTACGCGACAAGGCAACGTGACACAATTGTGTTGTTTTGCCTTCTCAAGCTAGCACAATCTATTGTCGCACCGCACTGCAAGGTGTAATTGCAAAGCGAGACAATTACCCCAGAGTTGTGTTGTCTCTCATTAGCGGACTTAGCATTTTCAATCCCTTTTTTCTCATTATTGTTATTTATTTTCAGACACAATCACCAAACCATTCAACTCACTCTCAGTTACCTTTCAATTGCAGTTTGTCAACAATTTGTGTCATCTCAATAAGTTTTATTAAAATCGTTCCCTTGGGTACGATACTCAGGAATACTTCCAGTTTTATATTACTTCGATCGCGTGCACTTGCGCATTTTCACCCTATCATCTGGGCATTTTTATTACCTTAAGAAGTGTTTTGCTCGGGCTTACAGGTTCTAGGAAAATTTAAGTTTTCTCCTAATTACGCCGTTATGCTGCCAAAATTTCGGTGCAGACGACATGACAGAGTAACTTTCCTAACTAGGTTCGCCCCAAGTTGTAGGGTCGTTACAGTTATGCTTAGGCTAATCCTATAGTTTTCAATTTAGTTTACATGGTTTAGTCAAACTTCATAAATCATTTTTTTGTAATCATATTAACAATTTCCTAAAGTGACAATGACTTAATACTTTTATTCAGTTAAATGATAGTTTACCATATCATAGTTTAAAAGCAACAATTAGAAAAAAAAAAATAGGGGCACTTGTAGCAATGACAAAAAAGTTTGGTCCAATTGCAAGCATGCCTATTTTTTATCCTATTTGCAAATATAGAAAAAGTCAACCCAACCTAAAGAGAATATATGAAAAGTCCAAAAGGACCCTTTATTTAATCCTTTTTTTTAATCTCACGTTTTTGTTATATGAAGTATATCAATTGTTATCAATAATGTACTGTTAATATACTTAATATGAAGTATATCATGAGTGATATACTACTGATATACTTTAGTTAGGTATATCAATTAAATGAAATTTTTAATAATCAATATATCAATAGTATATCAAAAATACCTAATATGAAGTTATCAAGAACATAACAGTAATTTAAATTAAGTATACTAGATATACTTAATATGACGACTGATAGACTCTATTTAGGCATATTAATGAAATGACATTCATATATGAACATTATATTGGTAATTCTTAATCAATATATCATGTACCCCTATATGAAGTATATCAAGCATATACCAGTAATTCATATATGAGATATATACATAATATGAAATATATCAATGATATACTAATGATATATTTGATTTTAGTTATTGACTTTATTAATGAATTTTAGTCACTACTGTTTTGGTTGATGTATTGGTTTTTAGTCGATACACTTATCTAGTACTATATCAGTAGTAAATGAATGGTATAATATTAATATACTTCATTTAGGTATATTATTTCATTTATATATCCAATATGAACTATGCCAATCATATATCAATACTACATATCATTATACTAGATATACTACTCTTATACTCTATTTTAGTTTATGACTTTATCAATAGTGTTATTTGTCACTTAAGGTGATAAAATGTATCACTGAATGAAATATATCACTAATATACTACCGATATACTCAATGTTGTTAAGTATATCAATGATATACCAAATATGTAAAATATTTTTAATATGCTACTGATGTACTTTGTATAGAGTATGTCATTTACCTGACATACCTAAAAGGAAGTGTATCAATAGTATATCAGTAACATATTATTAATATATTTTGTTTTAGGTATATATCAGTTGACTGATATACCAAATGTAAAGTATATTAGATATACTATTGATATACTATTGATATACCAAATATAATATATATTAGATATTCTAAAGGAAAAAACCTCCCACTACTACCGCAGGAATAAACAGAAATAATTAAGAAATTAAAAGAAACCAACAAAATAAGAAACACAAGAATTTACGTGGAAAAACTCCAAACCTGAAGAAAAAACCACGATTAAAAAGAAATTCGACTATGCGAAAATTCTTACAATCACACAAAATTCTCTCTCCGACCCCAATTACAAAAAAATACTCTCCCAAAGTTTTATACCGCTCACACCCTTTTTCCCAAAATATAAAAAGGGAATTTAACTAGAGCTAGTGTACACCAAGTGTTTCTAACTGGGATGCTTTAAAACCAAAGTCATAGACTCCTTTTATATTGTCAGTAGCTCATAACTCATCACTTCTTTGTACCTTTCTGATGTGGGACAATTTTCACTTCTAATATATTGTCAAAAACCTACAATATTAATAGGGTAAAACTGGAAATAATAAAGAATGCAAATCAAATTTAGAAAATTTTGCTATATTTATAAATCTCAAAAAACCATTACTATAATTATAATATCCTAATTTTTTTGTCACCCATTATAATTGAAAAATAAATTCCAAAAAAATAGTTAAGTTTTTTAAGCGGGCAAAACACAATTTATATGCATATAAAATTTAACATAAAGGGTAAGAACCAAATGAAAACTAATTGAAGTACCAAACAAAAACTAAGCTAGACTATAGAGACTAAATTAAGACTTGAAAAGCTATAAGAATCAAACTAAAATTATAAATAAATCACATGTTTAAAATTATAATTTAGCTAGTTCATAGGTAACCCTTGTTTGGAACCTATAGATTTTGGATGATTTCAAATCATCATTTCATGTGTTTGGAAACCACAAAAAAAAATGAAAGATTTAAAAATTGTATGATTTTAAATCTTGGCTTTTTTAAAAAAATTGTCATTCCAAATAGTTCGGATTTGGTAGGATTTTAAGTTTAAAAAATATATTTCTCATTACCCCAACTCATACAATAGTTTTTTGACGATAGTTTTCTCTATTCAAGTTCATACTAACAATATTTCTTCTATATTCAAACTTAATGCCAAAAGCAAACTCAAGTTAGGTTTTTATTCAACCTCTTCACTGTATTTTTCTATTTTTTAGAAATTGATAACAATAATTTAATTTCAATATTTTTCATGCAACTTTTACATTTTCAACAAGTTTTGTTTTTTTTTTTGAGACAAGCAAGTTAAAAGTGATTTTTTTTTTTTTTACTTTGTTCATCTTCTTAATTTTTTTTAATGTTTTTTTGTTACTTTTTATAGATATTGATTCAATCTTTTTTTTCTTGAATATCTCTTTAGTTTTGTGTGTTTGTATATTGAGTTGGAGAAGAAATCAACCAGAAAAAGAGATTATTTTGAATATTTAATAAGTAGACTTGTTTTGATTATTGATATCTTTTCATGATGATATAGATTTGATATTAAAATACTTTGTTATTAATTAAAATAATCTCCTACAAAATTCATAAGGGCATAATAATAAAACGTTATAGACCAATTTTAATTTTGGTGATTTCAAATCAATTCGTTCAAATACAAATAAGAGTCTAAAATCATTTCATCTTTTAAATTTGGGAAATTGCCAAAAATGGGACAAATTTAAGGGCATAAAAGAGATTTAGGACCTTTTTAGATTGGTAGAGTTTTAGGACTTTTTAGGGTATGCAATTACCAATTTACTCTTTTTAAAAAATCCCCAATTTTAAAAAACTCATGCCTTTATTTTAACAAAACTCACCAATTCTCTCACGCAAAGGAGGCTCTCTCTCACACAAAGGAAGACTCTCTGTCGCACGAACTCACCTCAACTCCTCACCGGCGGTGGAAACTCATTGGCGACCACGAACCGGCGACAACGAACCAGAGACCACGAACCGGCGACCACGAAGCGGAGAACACGAACCAGCTTCCATTCACGTTTTGTTTGTTTCTTCCGGCGAACCAACAACCATGGAGTACGAGTTTTTTCATTTTCTTTCTTCCTTTTGGTTCCACTATTTGTAAAACGATTTTAAATGTTGCAGACTAAGTGTTTGATCTTTTTACTCAATGAAAATGAACTTGGGTTTCATTTCGAATTTCTAATCCTTTAGTATACTTGGGTTGTATGATAATGATTTTCTTTTTTATGTTCACTTCAAGTGTTTTCCTTTCATCCATATCATTCTTTTTAGGTCGTATAGTCGTTATTTTGTGATGTCTTTTTATTTATATACAAAGTTTTCATTGTTTATTGGGTGCGAGAAAGGTGCGAGGCAATTGCGAGAAAAAAAACAAAATGCAAAACGAGCTTTTTCCTTTGGTTCTTTCCTCTTTTTTGTGGTTATTTATGCATGTCTAGCTAGGGCTTGGTGATTACTTTTGATTTTTAGCCAAATTTTCATGGTTTATTGGGTGCGAGAAAGGTGCGAGACAAGTGCGAGAAAACAAAAACATAATGTAAAACTGGCCCATTCGTTTGGTTCTTCGACTTTCTTGTGGCTATTTATGCATGTCTAGTTAGGTCTGAGTTATGGTACTTCATTCCATACACTTATCCTTAAATGACTTCTTTTCATATGCCTTTTTCATAAATAGATTATTGAATTCTTGTTTAATTATTTTTTTCTTTTTCTTTTTGCAGAAATTAAGGGTTTAAGGATGACCCATGTTCCTATTTTGGTTCGTTATGGTGGAGTATGGGAATGAGAAGGAAAAAAATATGTAGGAGGTTTGTTGAAAGGTTTTGTCGTAAGTAAAGAAATCACACACAAGAATTTAGTTGTTGAAATGTATGATCTCACTGATGTTGACCCTAAAGAGTTTGACATCAAACTTAGATGCATGTATAAGATAAGATCCGATAATCAAACACCTCCATTGGAGATAAGTAATGATCGTGATTTAAAATTTTATCTTTTTTTGTGAAAATATGTTTCAAGTCCCCTTGTACATCACATCTGAACCTAAGTACAAAAGGTCAGACTCAGCGCATGATGTTCATTTTGAAGGTCATAAATCGATTTCTGGTAGCAATCAAATTAAGACCTTAGATACAAATGTTCTGATTCTGGTGCATGCAACATTAGATTATAATGTCGCACAAGTTGACGTAGTTAATGGTAAAGATGAGACCACTAGATGGGATTCATATGAGGAGGGCAAGAACTTTAATTCTAAATCCTATGACATCCCACAAGAAATAAAGACTTCAAAATATGGTAAAAGAAAACGTGATAGTGGAGGTCAATCAGGTAGCCGATCGACATATGTGAAGAAAAATACTTGGACAGAAGGAAGCTCCATAAATGATGAGTTAAAGGTAGGGCAAATATTTTTTGGCAAGAGAGAATTATCCATGAGATTAAGTGTGGTGGCAATGAAAAAAAAATTGAATTTAGAGTAAAGAAGTCTACCAAGAAGATTCTTTATGTTAAATGTGTTGATGATAAATGTAAATGGAGACTTCGAGCAGTCCAATTGAAGGGTTCAGGCATATTCAAGATTTCAAAGTATGTAAACGTTCACTCATGTTCACTTGATATACTGAATCATGACCATAGACATGAAGAAAATGAAAATTCCCGCGCAGCGGAAGACGATCGAATCGTCATGGTATCATTACGCTACTTGAATTTTGTCAAAACGATCTAACTCTTAGATCTAAGTTAAACATGCAAAAGAGGAAGAAATAACAGTAAGATAAAAGTACTTACTTGTTGAAGACTCTCTTCAAGGTTTCTTCCTCGGTCACGAACACTTCGTGATTCTCGATCTCAACGAACGCTTCCCACGAACGAAATCCGAACACTACAACTTGGAGTCTCGGTTGTTCTTCCTTTGGAAAGAAGGAGAATGGTGGGATTCTAAAGTTTTGGAAAGAGAGGAGAGTAGAGAGAGTAGAGAGAATTTTGATCTCTTCTCTTTGATCAAAATAAAAAAATGAGAGAAAACTTACCAATCCCTTCTTGCAAAGGGTTTAAATAGTGGAATGATGGAGTTAAAATCTCCACATTATTACCACTTTACCACAACCATAGGCTATGCAAATCTCATTTGCATAACCACATAAAATAAGATATCTCATATCTCATATTGCAAATCTCATTTGCAATAAATGTGGATTAATTAAATTGAATCACATCCAATTTAATTTCTCTCAATTAATTTCTCCAATTAGCCCTAATTCAACAATTAGGCTAACCTATAGTTTATTATGAATCTCATTCACATTAAACTATATATTATATCATTCATATCTCATATAAATGACATAAATGCCCTTAAAGTGAAATTGAACACTTCAATTTCATACCAAAACCTTAACCCTTCTTTTAACCCAGATTGAGCCAACCGAAGGACCTAATGACCTACAGTGACGGGCTCCAATGATCCGAGATTAGCTGTCAAACTCTTTGACCTTGGTTAATCAACATTCATTAGCTACTGGTAACACTCCACTATAGCCCGTAGCTGCACTCCCGTCAGTGTAGAATATTACGTGTCCACTGATATAACCAATGCCCATGAGTCGACCCTTCACAGGTTGTTCGTAGACACGACTGAGCCAAATTACCGTTTTACCCTTGTGTCTACCTCTTGTTCCTTACGTGTCCACTGATACAACATATTGTGATGGTCCAACCAAACACAACACCCTTCTCGGGCCAGTGAGAAGGTGGGCGCCCGTTGTCCAAGACCTGGAGACAACACTTAAGGGAACAACCCTTCTAGTTTTCCTAAAGGCGAGAACGAGTGAATTCCATCTCGCGTAGTTAAGTTCCCAGCTCCCTACTTGGTCCTGTCCCTGAGAAGATAGGCATATTGGGCGAGTAATTGTAACCACCCTTACCCGTACTAGTCAAAGGACAGACCCCCGCAGACAGGGGTTCGTAACACGCTCAAGATTCAGGTCGAGTCACTAATGGTCATCTACGAAGTTATTAGTCCTTACTGTCAACGGTGTTACAATAGTAGGTCTAATAATTCACGGTCCGGTCTTGTACAATCTCATTGCACAGGATGCCCCCACTCGCATGTCAACCACATGAACGAGTTAGATCACCTCGTTTGTATCTAATACAAAGCGGGCCGCATCCACAGTGTATCCAGGATTAGGTCTCCAACCTTATCCATATACTGTAGACCGTTCGGGTCATTAACTCGAACGTGATCCTCCCTATGTGTCCACTACATACTGTGACCTTCATGACCAAATTCTTTCCGCCTGTCAAAGCTGCAAGGTTAAGGACTGAAATTGGAACATTCAGGCAGCATGAGGGAGAGCAGCTATTCGAGGCATGGGAAAGGTACAAACACATGCTCAGGAGGTGCCCACAACATGGCTACCCAGGTCGGCTCCAGTACAAATCGCTTTATAACGGATGGAAGGTAAGACCAGATCATTACGGATGCCACCGCTGCTAGAGGGCTTTCATGGCAAAGATCGTGCGTAAGCACGTGCCCTCCTGGAGGAAGTGTCAACTACCAACTGTCAGCTACTAGTGGCCTACAGAAAATGATAGATCTAAGCCAGCAGCTGGATTATATCAACTGGATGAGGTAACCTCTCTTAGATCTCATATGGCATCTCTCACTCATGCCCTGAAAAATTTTGCAGGATCACCACAGACAGAGATGTCCTCTCAATGCTCCCAGCCAATTGGAGAATCCACTATGGAGCAATTGCACTATCTGAACAACAGAAGCATCACCTATGGAGGCAATCAGACTCATAACAACCTCCCAACACATTACAATCCAGGTTTGAGGTATCATGAAAATTTTTCCTATGCTAACAACAAAAATGTGTTGAATCCCCTACAAGGCATGTTCACATCGAGAGAGAAACCATCTCTCAGAAGACACATTGCACTCCTTCATACATAGGTGAATCTAGAAGTCGGTCCAACCAGCTGGAGAATGCAGTCACCAATCTATCTGGTATTGTGACCAGTCATGGAGCTGCAATAAAGAATATAGAGACCCAGATTGGCCAAATGAACACATCACTCCAGGCACTGCAAGCAAGGAAGGAAACACCTTGAGGGAGTACAGTCTAGCTAAAAGACGTTAAACAAAGCGCTTCTTAGGAGGCAACCCAAGCTTTACTTACTTTTGTTTTCCTGTTTTTAGCTTGCTTTAGTTTTTTTTTGTTATTTTTCAATTCTTAGTTAATTGTTGTTTTGCTTTGTAGGTTGTGGAGATGCCCTTTTTCGTTGAAATCCATGCTCCCGTTCTGAGGAACTCCAACACACATGGTTTGGCTATCCAAGAATCTCAGAAAGATCTCCATTACCCAAGACAGTATTATTCACTCTTACCCTTATAAGTGATTTATGCTTAATTCTGCAAACATTGGGGACAATGTTTAGTTTAAGTTTGGGGGTGGGATGTGTTTATTTGTGTTTATTTGTTGTGACTGTCCTGAGTATGTGTTGAATCGTTGGTTGATCTTTTACATAAGTATGAGTATGATAGCCTAGGATGAGATATAATTGGAAATCCTTGTGATTCTGCTGAATCATGAGAGCATGACATGAATTTGAGTTAATTTAAAAATTTTCGTGAGTTTTTCCTGCAATATGACGTACATAGCCTGTGTTCCTATAGTTTTGAAATGCTTAGAACAAAGTTATTTGGTTTAGAAGTTTGATGTCACCTCGATAGGTATGAGAACTGATTTGAGAGTTAAACTGCAGGATAGGGTGAATGACAATATGAAGTGCATGATCTGTATAATATGTGAAATAGTTTGTTTTTATTTTTTTGTTTGAAGAAAAAAAATCGTGAGGACAAAAAGAGCTACCTTCATCAGTGTCAGTTAGGCCACTCATTGAGCGAGTGCTCTGCAGGTAAGGGTCCTGCAGTGGATGTGTGAAAGCTAGTGTCCTTGCACACAAAAAAAAAAAAAATAGAAAAAAAGTGCATCAAAAGAGTGATTAAGTGCTGAGTAAAATTGTTTATTTCTTGAATGTGGAGAGACTCAAAGATTAGTAATTAAGACCAGTGTAGGGGAAAGTTGAATGGAGAACCTAATAAAGTTGATCCGGGCTTAGTAAAAATGAAGGGAACATAGGCTAATCACACACACACGTAGGAACACTTAGGAAAAGTTTTAAATTACTTGTTGAAGTGTTATGTTTAAGTGTTTCTTGTGATTGCAAAATTTTCTCTTAAATCTTTGAGGCTTGAATCAAATGTATGTTTAAGAACAATCTAATGTTTAACTCTATTTTTGCTCGGGACTAGCAAAAGTTTAAGTTTGGAGGTGTTTGATAGCACACAAAATGTCTTATCCTTAGGCTTAAGTATTGCTAGTTTTATGATGATTTCAGGGCTTTTACGTGTTTAATTCACTCAATTTTAGGTGACAAGCTTAAACGGAGCTCTGGGAGCACAATTTGGTAGAGTTTTGCCCTAATTTCGAAACACACCTTGTAAGAAGAGAGAAAATAGTGATTTTGGGAGTCAAAGCATTCGTGGAGGTTCGAGATCGAAGACGGGAGCTCGGAGACGAAGGACCGGCATCGACACCTAAGTTTATTTCTCTTTCTTTCAATTTGTAATAGCGTTCTAAGACGTTTTCTACTTGTTTAGTTTGTTTTTCATGTGATTTAGAGTAGCTAAACATTGTAGTAGGATTTGATTTATTTGTTATGACTTTATTACAATATATTGAAGCATGTTTTGTTCTTATTTTTGGTCATTCGCTCTGCACTCCTTAATTCGTTGGTTCAAGTGGACTCGAGAGATAAAGCTTGAATTAGAGCAAAATTGTCAAAACCATTAGTAGTCTGGCACGAGAGTGACCTAGAATTCTTAGGGAAACACTTAAAGAAGTTACTTAATGCCATGCATGTTATAGGTTCGTATGGAGATTATGAATTCTATTGCATGTGTGAGGCTCACTAAGAACCGAGAGGTTTTCTTGAGTAATTTACTTCTTGTTTATAAATTCATCTCATGAGGTCAATGCATGTGTAGTTAGGTTATTAACTTGTAAAATCACTTCCTTTAATTCTATCAATTCGTGTCTCCACATGTTTGTTTGTTTGGTTGTCTTATTAACAAACACCTATCCATGTTTTGTTGCTTTAGCTAAATTTGAGAATTAGTATCTTAATACTTAATTAATCTAGAAACCCATTCCCGAGGACGATACTTGGACTCATAAATCACTATACTAAAACTTGACCCGTACATTGCGGTATTGCAATATTATTTTACGCAACAGGTCGCATCCACAGTGTATCCAGGATTAAGTCTCCAACCCTATCCATATACTGTAGACCGTTCGGGTCATTAACTCGAACGTGATCCTCCCTATGTGTCCACTACACACCGTTCAAGTTCAAGTTCTCTCATAAATTCAATGACCCCGGAGCTTAGTTTATTGGAAAAATTTATAAATATTGCGAGACACAAAGTAATGAAATAAATAACTCTTATTAATTTCAAACAGTAATTTACAAACACGAGATTAGGACAAAAATCCCAAAAAACTCCCACTTGGACTAAGCTAGTGGGGAAAATACATTTCTGAAATGTACATAAATTACAATAAAGTAATACAATAAATAGGGCATTGAATACCTTCATGTGCATTAGGTAAATATACCCATACCTCGAGTAATCGTCTATGAAAGACACGAAGTACTCATAACGCCCCGAGCTTTAACATTCATCGGACCATAGAGGTCAGAATGTACTAACTCAAGAGGCTCTTTGGCTCTATATCCTTTTCCACTAAAAGGACGTTTGGTAATCTTGCCCTCAAGGCATGACTCACACACCGACAAAGAGTTTTCTTCCAACTCGTTTAGAAGTCCACTCTTCACTAGTTTCTCAATCCTATTGAGATTAATGTGGCCTAACCGTAGATGCCAAAGATGGGTATTTTTTTAGGAGAAACTTTCGCTTTCTTAGTTCGTGTTTCTGCAATTTTAAACAATTCATTATTCAAAACACTTTTGACCGAATTAGGTTTCAAAACATACAAATTATGCTCAAGTGAAGCGAACAAATAAGATTACCATTTCGAAATAAACGCTTTATTACCATGGAATGAAACGGAAATACACTGTTGTTCTAAAAGGCGGAAATAGAAACTAGGTTTCTAGTAAACCACTGAACTATATACATATTGTCCAACAAAATGTAGTTCTGCCCAAAATGTAGCTTCACCGTGTCGATCGCCTGCAGAGAGACAAGCTCTCCTGATCCAACCCGTAGAGTCACCTCACCCTCTCGCAATGTACGCCAGAATCAATCCTCGAAGAAGAACAAACATGGTTAGTGGCGCCCAATCCAATATCCAGCAGAGTCACTACTCTCCACTAAACACGTTTCTGTCACAAGTAAATCACATTTACCTTGATTCTTCCTCTCGGCCAGGAATTTGGGACACTTCCTCTTCCAGTGTCTGCCCCCATTGCAGTGGAAACACTTTCCTTTCTCTGCAACGTCCTTGACCTTCTTGCCCTTGTGGGCGGCAGCTCGGTCAGTTTTACCCCTCTTCATCCTCTTCTTCTCTTTCGGGCGTGAAGGAGCAACAGGTTTCGTCCCAGAGGTCGAACCCCTGTGATAAGACCTGTAGGTAACATTTGCCTCAGATTTCGATGCCTTGACCCAGTTCAAGGACTGGAAATTTTGTAGCTCATTGAGGAGGGTAGTCAGAGTGTAGCTAATTTTGTTCATAACAACATTGCTACGAAACTAAAGGAAACTCTTCGGAAGAGTCTCCAGAATAAAACTGACTTGGCTCGACTCATCGATCGAAGCCTCGTTCATCTCAGCCAGATTAAAGTGGGTCATCATGTCTAGAACATGTTCACGGACAGACGACCCCTCTTTCATCCGTGCGTTGAAGACGTATTTGAATGAGTCATGCCGGACCTGAAAGGGTTGTTGTCCAAACATTTCCTGCAAGGACTCCATAATCTCCTTGGCGGTGACCATCAGCTCATGCTTCTTTGCCAATACATCAGACATGCTGGCAATGATGTAGACCTTGGCCTTTTCATTGGCCCTGATCCATCGATCGTATGCATCGCGAACACGTTGCGACGCAGTCGAGCCCGACATCTGAGGACACTCTTCAGACGGCACAAACTTTATGTCGTCAGTTACCAAAACTGTGTTTATGTTGTTTTTCTAACTTTGGTAATTATCTCCCACTAATTTATTGGACGCGAGTAGAGCTATTATTGCGCTAGACAGGTTTTAAGCTGAAAAATCAAGAAAACTTTATGTTAGTCTCGCAAAAAACTCTCTGAAATCCAATCAAGTTTTAGCAAAATTGTTTCATGATCCCTAGGTCATTCAAAATTTTGCAATGATATCCTAAAGGTTTAGAATGACTGCCACCGAAGGGTGTGAGCAGAACACTCCTCCTCTAGGGCGAGACTTTCTCGATCGGACCCTAATCCTGAATAACTCTTATTTCATTAGGCGTCCAATTACCATTGTTCGGTCGAATTCATTAACACTTAACGAATTCAGTGAGTGTCACCTCAATCTTTAAGTTTCCAAGCATCCGCCCAAACAATAGCCACCGGAGGGTGAACCAAGAAGGAAAACCAACCAGAAATCAGATCCCTTTCGGAATTCACGGTGTTCCGACTCCCATGATCGAGCCCTCCGGCGGATTGTGCGGTCCAGCCAAACTAGCACGCGGATCATAGGCGTCTCACGGTGTGAATCGAAAGAAGAGACCGTGAGTCTCGTTTTCACAAGTCCCGCTCCCACTCACTATAAGTACTCTCTCCATCCACGATGATATTGACCTATACAAATGCCACCCGAAGGGGGACGCTCCCATTTGCGCCACGAGGCCGAGTATAGATCTCACGGTGCAGACTTTAAGGAGATTTGTGGTTGAAAATTCAAATGTATCTCATACACTTTATTTCCTCCCACTCAACACTTTCATTTTAATAGGGATTGACCTAGATAAACCGGCTAAAATTTACCTAAGTCTACCAATATAACTCTTATATGGTATTAACCTAAGTCTATAATCACATTATAACTTAGGTCTATGTGAGTAATTAAAACACTTTTAATTAGCGGCACTCATGATAAGTATAATCTAAGAATCTCCGGACCGAATTCACTTCCAGGTCGGTTTCCAGGTAGGGGTGTTCCGCAAGCGTCAACTTAAATACCCCAGCCTTAGACAAAACCTTCCTTAGACAGAGTTACTAATCAGTCTCCATTCATAGACTAAACTTTGATTTCCTAATTTCTAATCTCATTAGAAAATAGAAAACCTAAGTCTAATTATTCAAGTTCTAAACTCTTTAAAACTAATAATTAACTTAGGTTGCATGCATTTCTATGTTATAGTGCTTAATCATTCATCACATGAATAACTATATACTATAACATAATATAATTCATCACATGAATATAAATGCATGAGCATACTTTAATCTAAAAAATATAACACTTATATTAATTAAATTAAACATGCATTTAATTATATTATAACTCTTATAATATAATCTATCATGCAAAACTATATATTATAACTCTTATAATATAAATGATGCATGAAATGTTTAACCTAAGGTGGGATTTTAAATCTATATGACATACAATATGCACATAGAATTTAATTAAATCATACATCTCATGCGTAAAATAATTAAATAGCAAAATTGGACCGGTTTTGGCACCTAGGGGTAATTATTTAATTAAATAACATTAATATAACACTTATATTAATATTATTTAACAAAATAATTAAATAAATAAAGTAAATACATTTACAAATAAAGAAATTAAAAAATACAAATTAATTTTGGTAAAAAAGCGCCACTACTAACTCCACAAGCAATCGCCACGTCCGAATCGCCGCGAATCGCCCTCTCAACGCGCAACGTTGTAACGCCGTGCGGGCGCGGCGTTACGCCGTCCCTTCCAAATTCTCAACGCCAGCGGCGATGCAACGTTGTCCTGCAGCGCGCCTTGCTCCCGCTGGCACAGCGTTGAGACGCCAAAAAGCAGCGTCTCAACGTCGTCGCCTGTACAACAAACACCTTTGCTGTTTGTGCTTCGAAATTCGCCCGTTTTCGCTCCGATTTCTTCACAACAACTCTTGCTACTAAAAACTCGGACTTTACAGACTCGATTTACAACAAAATGCCCAAAAACAACGGACCCTTACATTGATCTCATCAACATAAATTGTAGATTTAAACTAGTGCCAAAACCGAAAACATCCAAATTCGCAAACCAGCATTCATCTCATGAATTCAATGTAAAATACCCACCTATTTTAACAAAAAAACAGTGCATAATGAAGAACCATCGAAATGACTCTGATACCAATTGAAGGGAATGAAAATCCCCGCGCAGCGGAAGACAATCGAATCGTCATGGTATCATTACGCTACTTGAATTTTGTCAAAACGATCTAACTCTTAGATCTAAGTTAAACATGCAAAAGAGGAAGAAATTACAGCAAGATAAAAGTACTTACTTGTTGAAGACTCTCTTCAAGGTTTCTTCCTCGGTCACGAACACTTCATGCTTCTCGATCTCAACGAACGCTTCCCACGAACGGAATCCAAACACTACCACTTGGAGTCTCGGTTGTTCTTCCTTTGAAAGAAGGAGAATGGTGAGATTCTAAAGTTTTGGAGAGGGAGGAGAGTTGAGAGAGTAGAGAGAATTTTGATCTCTTCTCTTTGATCAAAATCAAAAAATGAGAGAAAGCTTACCAATCCCTTCTTGCAAAGGATTTAAATAGTGGAATGATGGAGTTAAAATCTCCACATTATTACCACTTTACCACAACCATAGGTTATGCAAATCTCATTTGCATAACCACATAATATAAGATATTTCATATCTCATATTGCAAATCTCATTTGCAATAAATGTGGATTAATTAAATTGAATCACATCCAATTTAATTTCTCTCAATTAATTTCCCCAATTAGCCCTAATTCAACAATTAGGCTAACCTATAGTTTATTATGAATCTCATTCACATTAAACTATATATTATATCATTCATATCTCATATAAATGACATAAATGCCCTTAAAGTGAAATTGAACACTTCAATTTCATACCAAAACCTTAACCCTTCTTTTAACCCAGATTGAGCTAACCGAAGGACCTAATGACCTACAGTGACGGGCTCCAATGATCCGAGATTAACCTGTCAAACTCTTTGACCCGGTTAATCAACATTCATTAGCTACGGTAACACTCCACTATAGCCCGTAGCTGCACTCCCGTCAGTGTAGAATATTACGTGTCCACTGATATAACCAATGTCCATGAGTCGACCCTTCACAGGTTGTTCGTAGACATGACTGGTCCAGATTACCGTTTTACCCCTGTGCCTACCTCTTGTTCCTTGCGTGTCCACTGATACAACATATTGTGATGGTCCAACCATACACAACACCCTTCTCGGGCCAGTGAGAAGGTGGGCGCCCGTTGTTCAAGACCTGGAGACAACACTTAAGGGAACAACCCTTCTAGTTTTCCTAAAGGCGGGAACGAGTGAATTCCATCTCGCGTAGTTAAGTTCCCAGCTTCCTACTTGGTCATGTCCCTGAGAAGATAGGCATATTGGGCGAGTAATTGTGACCACCCTCACCCGTACTAGTCAAAGGACAGACCCCCGCAAACAGGAGTCCGTAACACGCTCAAGATTCAGGTCGAGTCACTAATGGTCATCTACGAAGTTATTAGTCCTTACTGTCAACGGTGTTACAATAGTAGGTCTAATAATTCACGGTCCGGTCTTGTACAATCTCATTGCACAGGATGCCCCCACTCGCATGTCAACCACATGAACGAGTTAGATCACCTCGTTTGTATCTAATACAAAGCGGGTTGCATCCACATATCCGAGATTAGGTCTCCAACCTTATCCATATACTGTAGACTGTTTGGGTCATTAACTCGAACGTGATCCTCCCTGTGTGTCCACTACACACCGTTCAAGTTCTAGTTCTCTCATAAATTCAATGATCCTAGAGCTTAGTTTATTGGAAAAGTTTATAAATATTGTGAGACACAAAGTAATGAAATAAATAACTCTTATTAATTTCAAACAGTAATTTACAAACAAGAGATTAGGACAAAAATCCCAACAAGACAAGCAAAGGCTTGTGTAGTGGGGGAACTAATAAAATCGAAATTCAAAGGAGTTGGTCGTCAATACAAACCTCGTGACATCATAGAAGACATGAGACAAGACTATGGTATAAATATGAGTTATGAAAAAGCGTGGCGTGCTAGAGAAATTGCGTATATGCGAGTACGTGGATCACCAGAGAAGTCATATAATCTATTGCGCCGGTATGACGAAGCACTTAAATTGACAAATCCAGGTACATTTTATGACATTGAACTCGAAGATGGTCAGTTCTTCAAATATCTTTTTATGGCACTAGGTCCATATATTCGAGGATTTCTAAATTGTATGTGACATGTCATAGTTATGGATGGAACATTCCTTAAGTGCAAATATAAGGGTACTTTGATAATTGCCACTTGCTTAGACGAAAATAATCAAATTTTTCCTCTTGCATTCGGAATCGTCGATAGGGAATCTGATAGTTCAGTGACATGATTCTTGGAAAAGTTAAAAGGTGCAATAGGAGAAGTTAGTGACCTAGTTTTTGTATCAAATCGAAATAAAAGCATATCAAAGTCTATTGCTTCGATGTTTCCCAATGCATTTCACGCTCTTTGCTCAACATTTTAGAGATAATTTGATTACTAAATTCAAGAGTGAAACAATAGAACATTTGTTTTGTAATGCTGCAAGAGCATATTGGGAGTCAAAATTTCAAGAATCGTGGGGACGCATCCTAGCATTCGATAATGGTGTAGGAAAGTATTTGGAAAATATTGGTCTTTCACATTGGGCACGTATTCATTGCCCAAGAAGGCGATACAATATGATGACCACGAATATAGCTGAGAGCATGAATGGCCTTTTGAGTGAACCTAGAGGATTACCAGTTGCTGCATTGGTTGAACACTTGAGAGCTTTACTACAAAGATGGTTTTGGGAGTGTCGAGAAGAAGCTTCAAAAGGTACATCCATCTTGACGAAGTAGGTTGAAGAAATAGTACATATAAGCCATGAACGTTCTTTAACAATGAAGATTGATTCAATTGATTGTTATCAATTACATGTGAAGGACATGGACGGAGAGGAGACTGTTGACCTCAATTCTCAAGAGTGTAGTTGTAAGGAGTTCCAACTAGAGCAATTACCATGCGCCCATGCAATTCTTTGCAAAGCAAGAGCTTCGAATAGTATAAATGTATATGGCTTATGTAATCGTTATTATACTAATGAATGTTTGCTAGCAGCATATGCGGAGCCTATTTGTCCTGTTGGAAATGCCTCGGAGTGGAAGACATCAGCAGACTACGTGGAAATGAAGGTACTACCTCCAAAAGTTGTGGCTAGGGTTGGTCGACACTAGAAAAAAAGGATTCGATCAGTTGGAGAAAATCTCATAGTCCATAGATGTGGCAGATGTAATGAACGAGACCATAATAGATTGACATGTCATAATCTCATTGCACATGCTGAAAAGTAAAATGGTTGTTATGTTGAATATTTGTTTGTTAACGATGAATACATTAGTTATATTAATTCTGTTTTTTTTTCTCGCACCTTTCTCGCACCTAATAAAACATGACAATAATTAAAAATAGTTTGTATTTTGTGTTATACTTTTTTAATTCTTCCAAAAACAAACCTCAACTAACAAAAAAATGGACAACATACATTTTGTTTTTTTTCTCGCACCTAATAAAACATGGCAAGAATTAAAAATAGTTTGTGTTTTGTGTTATACTTTTTTAATTCTTTCAAAAACAAACCTCAACTAACAAAAAAATAGGCAACATACATTATGTTTTTTTTCTCACACCTTTCTTGCACCTAATAAAACATGGCAATAATCAAAAGTAGTTTGTGTTTTGTGTTATACTTTTTTAATTCTTCCAAAAACAAACCCCAACTAACAAAAAAATGGACAACATACATTCTGTTTTTTTCCTCGCGCTTTTCTCGTACTTAATAAAACATGGCAATAATCAAAAGTAGTTTGTGTTTTGTGTTATACTTTTTTAATTCTTCAAAAAACAAACCTCAACTAATGAAAAATGGACAACATATCATATCAGAGTTTTAATACATCGGAGTATTACACCATAATTGAAAAACCAACTGCTTCCTAAAATATGATATGTTCTCTTGACACAGGCTAAAAAAATCGGAACCAGTAACAACATATTCAAAGAATTTAATGGTAAAAACCCCACAATCATATGAATTGAGCTGCTTTGGAGCGGGCTCTACCATGACCATTGACCAAGGTCCTGTATGTTGTGATGATCCGCCTCTTCTTGCAAAAAACCCTGTTGCACCTAATATCGCAAGTATCATCATTCATAATGGCTTTATTTCCTGCGCAATCTCCTTCGTAGGCGTTGATAAGGAATCTCAAACTTTGATCTCACAATGTAGTAGATCAATGCAGGTTAACACCCAATGCATTCCATTCACATTGACTTGTGCACACACAAAATCAACGTTAGCCCATGCATCCTGGAAGTCATCATTAGATCCGATGATGTAATCGACTAAGCGATACTCGACTTGCCAATCGAATGGGCTATTTTCTTGTATGCATTTTTTATATTCAGACCACTTTGCTTGGAGATGGCACTGCACACACAATTAATGATAAAATTACATAACTTCTAAATTATATAACGACTGCATACCAAAGTCTAAAATAACATACCATGAATACTCGTATGCCCATACCTATGATAGATAAACCAAATAAGTATTTTAAAAACATATAAAAGTCAGGTAAAGTACTGAACGTACCTGCAGCGCATGGGGGAATCCTACTAAGGTATATCTATCAATAGTTCCCTTCATTTTCTCTTTCACTTTGCTCAAGGCCTTTTTCAGCCCCCATAATGTGCGTTCAAAAATGAGAGAACCCAGTCGTAAGCATTGAAAATTTGCAAATCATCAATGTATCCTCATAACGATGTATCTGCTTTAATTTTCTTCTCTTTCCCCAACAAACCTAACTCTATGAGGTAGATTAAAACCAATTTTACCCCATCCTCATCATCACCTTCAAAATTCAAAAATACCTTCTCCACCTCACTACCATATATTGTAGCCTTATCTCCAAAATACATTTTGCGTATTCTATTGTTTACTTTTTGTTGTATAGAAGAACTATTAGGACTTGACCACAAACCAGTAACTAAATTAAATTCAGGTCGACAGAATGTTACAACCTCTTGTCCGACCATAAAACTAATGCACCTCTCCCGCACCTCTTCCACTTCTCTCAATAAAAAGTAGTGGATAAGTTGTCCATTGAATGTGATATCTACATCCAAAAAGTGTCCAACGCGAGTAGTTCTAAATATTTCTTGTTGCGCTAAGTTCAGCTTGGATTTAATATTTTCAATGGTCTTCCCAAGAATGGATCTGCATGTCACTTGAGCTCGAAAGTGACCAGATGACTTCATCAAGTACTTGGGCGAGTTACTCACCGCCATTGATATCTACAATTAAGAACAAACAACATCAAGACCTAGTTAGAAATGCGTAAATGGACTTATGAAATGCAAAGAATCAAAGAAAATGAATGAAATAACATTTATAAATCATATCAAAGAAACGAAACAAATTTTGCATTCTGTTTTTTTTTTTCTCGCACCTAAGAAATTATGTAAAAGTTGCCTATAAATCATAAGAAATGTTCAAACAACATCAACTTAACCTAAAAAGACCCATATGGAATAAATGAAACAACTTTTGCATTATGTTTTTTTTCTCGCACATTTCTCGCACCTAATAAATGATGCAAAAGTTGCCTATAAATTATAGGAAATGCTCAAACAACATCTACTCAACCTAAAAAAGACCCATATGCAAGAAAGGAAACAACTTTTGCATTATGTTTTTTTTCTCGCACTTTTCTCGCACCTAATAAATCATGCAAAAGTTGCTTATAAATCATAGGAAATGCTCAAACAACATTTACTCAACCTAAAAAGACCCATATGGAAGAAAGGAAACAACTTTTGTATTCTGTTTTTTTTCTCGCATCTTTCTCGCACCTAAGAAATCATGCAAAGGTTGCTTATAAATCATAGGAAATGCTCAACCTAAAAAGACCCATATGGAAGAAAGGAAACAACATTTACATTATTTTTTTTTCTCGCACCTTTCTCGCACCTAATAAATGATGCAAAAATTGTCTATAAATCATAGGAAATGCTCAAACAACATCTACTCAACCTAAAAAGACCCATATGGAAGAAAGGAAACAACTTTTGCATTCTGTTTTTTTTCTCGCACCTTTCTTGCACATTTTTCGCAACTAATAAATCATGCAAAAGTTGCCTAT
This sequence comes from Trichosanthes cucumerina, assembly GCA_036507285.1. Classification (NCBI taxonomy): domain Eukaryota; kingdom Viridiplantae; phylum Streptophyta; class Magnoliopsida; order Cucurbitales; family Cucurbitaceae; genus Trichosanthes; species Trichosanthes cucumerina. The sequence goes on from CM071838.1 coordinate 71,952,230, forward strand.
AAATCATAGGAAATGCTCAAACAACATCTACTCAACCTAAAAAGACTCATATGGAAGAAAGGAAACAACTTTTGCATTATGTTTTTTTTCTCGCACCTTTCTCGCACCTAAAAAATCATGCAAAAGTTGCTTATAAATCATAAGAAATGCTCAAACAACATCTACTCAAGCTAAGAAGACCCATATGCAAGAAAGGAAACAAGTTTTGCATTATGTTTTTTTTCTCGCACCTTTCTCGCACCTAATAAATCATGCAAAAGTTGCTTATAAATCATAGGAAATGCTCAAACAACATTTACTCAACCTAAAAAGACCCATATGGAAGAAAGGAAACAACTTTTGTATTCTGTTTTTTTTCTCGCATCTTTCTCGCACCTAAGAAATCATGCAAAGGTTGCTTATAAATCATAGGAAATGCTCAACCTAAAAAGACTCATATGGAAGAAAGGAAACAACATTTACATTATATTTTTTTTCTCGCACCTTTCTCGCACCTAATAAATGATGCAAAAATTGTCTATAAATCATAAGAAATGCTCAAACAACATCTACTCAACCTAAAAAGACCCATATGGAAGAAAGGAAACAACTTTTGCATTCTGTTTTTTTTCTCGCACCTTTCTTGCACATTTTTCGCAACTAATAAATCATGCAAAAGTTGCCTATAAATCATAGGAAATGCTCAAACAACATTTACTCAACCTAAAAAGACTCATATGGAAGAAAGGAAACAACTTTTGCATTATGTTTTTTTTCTCGCACCTTTCTCGCACCTAAAAAATCATGCAAAAGTTGCTTATAAATCATAAGAAATGCTCAAACAACATCTACTCAAGCTAAGAAGACGGGAAATTGCCAAAAATAGGACAGATTTAAGGGTACAAAAGAAATTTAGGACCTTTTTTAAATGAGTAGACTTTTAGGACTTTTTAGGGTATGAAATTACTAATGTACCCTTTTTTAAAAAATCCCCATTTTAAAGAATGGCATGCCCTTTTTTTAACAAAAACCCACAAATTCTCTTACACAAAGGCTCTCTCACGCAAATCTCTCTCTTGCATGAACCCACTTGAACTCCTCATCGGCTGCAACACATCGGCAACCACGAACCGGCGACCACGACGTGGAGAACACGAACCGTCGAACACCAACCTTTTGTTTGTTTCTTTCGGCGAACCAACAACCAGGAAGTGCGAGTTTTTTCGTTTTCTTTCTTCCTTTTCTTTTTTCATTTTAAATGTTGCAGACGAAGTGTTTGATATTCTTACTAAATGAAAATGAACTTGGGTTTCATTTCGAATTTATAATCCTTTAGTATACTTGAAGTATGATAATGATTTTCTTTTTTTCTTTTATCCATATCAATCTTTTTAGGTTGGATAGTCATTATTTGGTGATGACTTTTGATATTTTTTCAAATTTTCATCGTTTATTGGGTGCGAGAAAGGTGTGAGACAAGTGCGAGAAAAAAAACAGAATGCAAAATGAGCCTTTTCCTTTGGTTCTTTCCTTTTTTTTTGTGGTTATTTATGCATGTCTAGCTAGGGCTTGATGTTCGTACATCAATTTATACCGTTTTTTCTTAAAAGTCTTCTTTTGCTATGTTAGTGAATCTACGAGAAAAGTCATCCTTGTGTCCGAAAAGTGGGAAACTTTCAACCATATTAGTCTTTTTAGGTTGGATAGTCATTATTTGGTGATGACTTTTGATATTTAGCCAATTTTTCATGGTTTATTGGGTGCGAGAAAAGTGCGAGAAAAAAAAAACATAATGTTAAACTGACCCTTTCATTTGGTTCTTTAACTTTCTTGTGGCTATTTATGCATGTCTAGTTAGGTGTGAGTTATGGTACTTCATTCTATACACTTATCGTTAAATGACTTATTTTCATGTGTATTTTTTATAAATAGGGTATTGAATTCTTGTCTAATAATTTTTTTCTTATTATTTTTGCAGAAATTAAGAGTTTAAGGATGACCCATGTTCCTATTTTGGTTCGTTATGGTGGAGTATGGGATGAGAAGGAAAAAAAATATGTAGGAGGTTTGTTGAAAGGTCTTGTCGTAAGTAAAGAAATCACACACAAGGATTTAGTTGTTGAAATATATGATCTCACGGAAGTTGACCCTAAAGAGTTTGACATCAAACTTAGATGCATATATGAGATAAGATCCGATAATCAAACCCCTCCATTGGAGATAAGTAATGATCGTGATTTAAGATTTTATCTTTTTTGTGAAAATATGCTTCAAGTCCCCTTGTACGCCACATTTGAACCTAGGTACAGAAGTTCAGACTCAGTGCAAGATTTTCATTTTGAAGGTCATAAATCGATTTCTGGTAGCAATCAAGTTAAGACCTTAGATACAAATGTTCCGAATCTGGTGCATGCAACATTAGATTATAATATCGCTGAAGTTGACATAGTTAATGACAAAGATGATAATAGTAGATGGGATTCATATGATGAGGGCAAGAACTTTAATTTTGAATCCTATGACATTCGACAAGAAATAAGGACTTCAAAATATGGTAAAAGAAAACGTGATAGTGGTGGTCAATCAGGTAGCCGATCGACATATGTGAAGAAAAATACTTTGACAGAAGGAAGCTCAACAAATGATGAGAGAGCCCCAGTCATAACTATTGAAGATATCTCAATCATCAACAAACCCCCATAATGTCGTGTCTGCTTTAAGTTTCTTCTCCTTCCCGAACAACCCTAGTTCTATGAGGTATATTAAGGCTAATTTAACACAATCATCGTCCTCCCCTTTACAATTCATGAAGACATTCTCTACCTCACTAGAGTATACCGTAGCCCTATCCCCAAAATAGGTTTTTCTAATTCTATTGTTTAATTTTTGTGGACGAGAACAAATCCTAGAACTAGGCCACAAACCTGTCACTATGTTAAACTCGTTCCGCCCAAAAGTTACAACCTCTCCTCCTACCTTAAAGGTAATGCAATTAACATTCATTTCCTCCACTTCTCTCAATAAAAGGTAGTGGATGAGTTGTCCATTGAATATAAGGTCTACATCTAAGAAATGGCCTAAGCGAGTGGCTCTAAACTTTTCTTGTTGGGCAGCAGTGAGCTTCGATTTTATTCTCTCAATTGTCTTCTCAATCATTGATCTAGCTGAAACTTGAGCTCGAAAATGACATGATGGCTTTATCAAGTACTTGGGAGAGGTGTTCATCGTCATTGATATCTACAGATTTCAAAATAAAGAACTATTCAACATTCAATATAACAATTAGTTAGGAAAATGACCCAATGAAATGCAAAGAACGCAATAAAACATGAAAAAGTTGTCTACAAATCATTGGAAACACTCAAAGAATGTTTACTCAACCTAAAAAGACCCATATGAAAGAAAAGAAACAACTTGTAGCATTCTGTTTTTTTTCTCGCACCTTTCTCGCACCTTTCTCGCACCTAAGAAATCATGCAAAACTTGCCTATAAATAATAGAAAATGCTCAAACAACATTTACTCAACCTAAAAAGACCCATATGAAAGAAAAGAAACAACTTATGACATTCTGTTTTTTTTCTCGCACCTTTCTCGCACCTAAGAAATCATGCAAAACTTGCCTATAAATAATAGAAAATGCTCAAACAACATTTACTCAACCTAAAAAGACCCATATGAAAGAAAAGAAACAACTTATGACATTCTGTTTTTTTTCTCGCACCTTTCTCGCACCTAAGAAATCATGCAAAACTTGCCTATAAATAATAGAAAATGCTCAAGCAACATTTACTCAACCTAAAAAGACCCATATTTAAGAAAAGAAACAACTTATGACATTATGTTTTTTTTCTCGCACCTTTCTCGCACCTAATAAATCATGCAAAGGTTGCCTACAAATCATTGGAAACGCTCAAAGAATGTCTACTCAACCTAAAAAGACTTATATCTAAGAAAGGAAACAACTTATAACATTCTGTTTTTTTTCTCGCACCTAAGAAATCATGCAAATGTTGCCTACAAATCATTGGAAACACTCAAAGAATATCTACTCAACCTAAAAACACTCATATCTAAGAAAGGAAACAACTTATGACATTCTGTTTTTTTTTCTCGCACCTTTCTCGCAACTAAGAAATGATGCAAAATTTGCCTATAAATAATAGAAAATGCTCAAACAACATTTATTCAACCTAAAAAGACCCATATTTAAGAAAAGAAACAACTTATGACATTATGTTTTTTTTCTCGCACCTCTCGCACCTTTCTCGCACCTAATAAATCATGCAAAGGTTGCCTACAAATCATTGGAAACGCTCAAAGAATGTCTACTCAACCTAAAAAGACCCATATCTAAGAAAGGAAAAAACTTATAACATTATGATTTTTTTCTCGCACCTTTCCCGCACCTAAGAAATCATGCAAATGTTGCCTACAAATCATTGGAAACGCTCAAAGAATATCTACTCAACCTAAAAAGACCCATATCTAAGAAAGGAAACAACTTATAACATTCTGTTTTTTTTCTCGCACCTTTCTCGCACCTAAGAAATCATGCAAAACTTGCCTATAAATAATAGAAAATGCTCAAACAACATTTACTCAATCTAAAAAGACCCATATTTAAGAAAAGAAACAACTTATGACATTATGTTTTTTTTCTCGCACCTTTCTCGCACCTAATAAATCATGCAAAGGTTGCCTACAAATCATTGGAAACGCTCAAAGAATGTCTACTCAACCTAAAAAGACTCATATCTAAGAAAGCAAACATAAACCCTAAACCCTAAACCCTAAACCCTAAACAACTTATAAATCATAACAACACTATTAGGAATTTCCAAAGAATGTAAAGAACCTAATTGCAAAAATATCCACAAAAAAACACTCCTTAATCAAATCAATCCTCCCAGCCTCCCACCAAACTACAAATATTACATGGGTTTGAGGCACAACAAATCAAAATCCACAACAACAAGCTTAATTACTAATAAACTCTACAGATTAGATATGTTTATGTCTAAGAAAAAACTTCCTAAATTGATGAATATATGCCTATTTTATAGATTTACGACAATTAGAAGTAAAACTAACAATTCTAGTACTTTATTGGGTGAAAAAACAATGAAATTGATCCGGGCAGCTTTCGATGGCAACCATGACAACCATTAGTAATACTAACCCAATAATTGCTAAGTTCCTAATTTTAATGTTATCATAATGATCTCAAAGGCCCAAAAGAAAATCTCAAAATTGCAAGTCGATTTTGGGTTTAGAAACCAAACTTTACCATCGCAACGCTCTTCGGCAAAATTCTTTTGATCGTTATTCCTCTTCTCGCAGGTGATGAAGAACATGTGATGGAATCAAGAGGAGAAACCGAACTCGATCTAGACGGTGACGACGCGAAGATTTACCCCGCACCGTTCGTCACGCAAAGTTCGTTGACGTCGCCGCGAATCCTCCGTTGTCGTCGCCGCGAATCCTCCGTGTTGTCGCACTCCGTTTCGCCGCTGATGGTCGCCGTCACCAGCTCGTGAAACAGCAGCCTAATGTGAAATTAGGGCACAAATAAGGTAAAGAAGAATTTTTTAAAAAAGGGTACATTAGTAATTTCATACATAAAAAGTCCTAAAAGTCTACCAATGTAAAAAAAGTCCTAAATGTCTTTTATTCCCTTAAATTTGTCCTATTTTTGGCAATTTCCCTAAGAAGACCCATATGGAAGAAAGGAAACAACTTTTGCATTCTGTTTTTTTTTCTCGCACCTTTCTCGCACCTAATAAATGATGCAAAAGTTGCCTGTAAATCATAGGAAGTGCTCAAATAACATCTACTCAACCTAAAAAGCCCCATATGGAAGAAATGAAACAACTTTTGCATTCTTTTTTTTCTTGCACATTTCTCGCACCTAATAAATGATGCAAAAGTTGCCTATAAATCATAGAAAATGCTCAAACAACATCTACTCAACCTAAAAAGACTCATATGGAAGAAAGGAAACAACTTTTGCACTCTGTTTTTTTTCTCGCACCTTTCTCGCACCTAATAAATCATGCAAAAGTTGCCTATAAATCATAGGAAATGCTCAAACAACATCTACTCAACCTAAAAAAGACCCATATGGAAGAAAGGAAACAATTTTTGTATTTTGTTTTTTTTCTCGCACCTAATAAATCATGTTAAAGTTGCCTATAAATCATAGGAAATGCTCAAACAACATCTACTCCTTAATCATAGGAAATTTCGGCAGCATAACAACGCTATTCGGAATTTCCAAAAAAATTTATGGACCTAATTGCAAAAATATCTATACAAAAAACACTCTTTAATCAAATCAATCCTCACAGCCTCCCACCAAACTTCAAATATGCATGGGTTGGGGCACAATAGCCAGAAATCCACAACAAGCTCAATTACATGAAATGGCTCATAAACACTATATATATACTCTTTGACTAAATATACATTGACTATTGTAAGGGAATTATTGACTATTGAAATATGAGATGAAATGCAGTTCCTAGTCTTTGAATGTATTTCCATTTTTCGACATATTGAATGCTATATTCAAGTCAATGAATTTCTATCTCTATTTTCTACGGTATTTATAATTTACAAATAATTGCTTCGACAATCTGTAGACAAAAATTACCGTTCTCCGCCGTTCGTGGTCCTTGCTTTGTCGTTGTTCGCCGTCGGTTCTCTAAAATGGTCGTTTGGTTCGCCGCCGCTGCCTCTCCTACTCAGTCGCCGGTATCTTTGTCGGTCGCCCGACTTTTAGGTTGTTACCTAGTTGCGTTTAACCGTCGATCGCCGGCCACCTGGCCTCTTCGTCGATCGTCGGCGCGCTTGCTTCGTCAGTCGTAGATCGCCGGTGAGGTCGTCGGTCTCTTCGTCAATGGAGGGTTTTTTGATTTGGTTTTGATTAGGTCATTTAAAATTGGGGATTTTTTAAAAGGGTAAAATGGTAATTTCATACCCTAAAAGTCCTAAAACTCTACCAAATTTAAAAAGGTCCTAAATCTCTTTTATGCCTCTAATTTTGTCTTATTTTTGACAATTTCCCTTTTAAATTCCTGTTATTTAAAATCATTTCCAACCAAGTTTTTATAATTAACTTTTTTTTTTAAAAAAAAAAGTTAACATGTTAAATGAAATGTAGCGTTAGTTAGGTTTGTTGCTGAGATTACGAAAGTAGCGTTTTGTTGCTGAGATTACGAAAGTAGCGTTTTGTTGCTGGTGATTTTGATTATTTGAAATGGCTTCTTCTACTCTAATCTCTGATTCTGAGGCGTGGAAGGACCTGAAGGTACTTGGATTGGTTGGTGTGAGGTTGATTTTAAGCTTGTTATGTTGTATCATAATCCTGAATATTATCTTGGCTGCGGGCTCATGTTGAAGACATTAACAAGACCCATTTGCGTGATTTGATGAGTGATGCTGCGAGATGCAAATCCTTGATCGTGTATGATAATCGTAGCTTTTTCGGTTTCCCTGGAATTTTTAATTGATACTTATGTCATCTCTTGGTTGAACCTTATTGATTCTACTTAGTTGTGTTTGATATGTTTTAATTTGATAACAACTTCATTGATGATTTATAGTTTTTGTTAGTGAGTATGACGGGATATTATTGGATTATTCACGACAACGGGCCACTCTTGACACCATTGCAAAGCTCTTCAAGTTGGCAGAGGTGGGTTTTGTTCGTTGTTATTACTGTATAGTGGAAACTGTTGTTCTCTAATATCTTTGTCCCTTTCGTCCAATTTAGGCGGCAAATCTTAAGGAAAAAATTAATCGGATGTACAATGGTGAACATGTAAGTGCAAGTTTCTTTTCATTTCCTATTCGTGTTAAAAATTTTGTGGAATCAATAGTAAATGATCTAGTAGTCGTCTTTTCTTCAGGAAGCAAATTTTGACATTTTATGTCTTATTTCTGCCTTGTTCAAGAGTGTCTAAAATCTGTGTCATCAAGACTTCAACATTGCAAAAAATAGAAGATAATTGTTCTTTTTATCCTCACTTTTTGTGGCCTGTAGATAAACAGCACAGAAAATCGGACAGTGCTGCATGTTGCTTTTCGTGCTTCAAGAGATGCAACAATACAGAGCAACGGGAAGAATGTTGTGTTGTGCCTGATGTTTGGAAAGTTCTTGATAAGATCCAGGAGTTCTCTGAGAGAATGGCTCTTGGTAAATCTGTGTTTCTTATTATTTGGCTTGACTCTAATACTCTTTTGCACTTCTTATACTTTGCAAGTTTTGGTAGGTTGGAGCCACAGGAAAACCTCTTAAGGATGTTGTTGCTATTGGCATTGGTGGCAGCTTCTTGGGGCCTCTGTTTGTGCACACTGCACTTCAAACAGGTTGAAAAAATATTTCTTCCTCTTATATGTATTTATTGTTGTTCATTTAGTAGAATCATCTCTCAAGTCTTGACTCATTCAACCAGTTCCTTTGAGTAGAATCATCTCCTAAGTCTTTAATCATTCAATTGGTTCCTTTAACTTGTTTTCAACTTTATGGCAAAATGAAGCTTAAAGAGTGTGTCTTTCTATGGTATTTACAGATCCAGAGGCTATTAAGTATGCAGAAGGACGTTAGTTACGTTTGTGAGTACTCTGTGACACTCCCTCTGTCAATGAAGCAATCATCTTTAGAGAGGCTGAGATTTCATCTTGTCGGAAAAGTAAAGTTGTAAAAGGAGTAGGAATTTTCAGAAACTACAGAATTACAACAGGTCAATGTCAATAGATGAATTATTCATAAATGAAAAGGCTTAGAATAGCATGTAATTTCTAAATTGAAGCATGTCAATGCACCATGCTGAAAGAAGATATGCCCAATTGCACTGGGTTGGTTGTGCCAAGATGCCCTAAATCTCAAACCACCTTTTTTTTTTTTTTTGGGGTAAGAAACTGAGCTTTCAAACCACCCATATGTTAAAAAAATGTGAGTAAAAATGTAAGGTGGTTTTAATAACTTTGTTAGGTGAAAAGAGCTCATACCATTGAATCGGTAGAAGGTTTGTGTAAAAGGTAGAGAGATTATTGGAGTTTTCTTGCATACGTAAATTGCATTATTTTAAGCAATTTCATTTATTTTTTAATTTTCCATTTTGAAAATACATCCATGAATACTTCGTTTCATTTACTGTATCTTGAAAACATGTTTTTATTTTAATCTTCTCTCTCTCTCTTTCTTCTTTACTGTATCTTTGTACTGTATATCATCTTTGTCAACGATATATTTTCTATGCTTGTAAAGAAATTTCAAGAATACGCCATTTTTTATTGGTGATTTTTTATTGGCGACACAAGAAAGTTTGTGATATTTGCAGGTTGTCTTGCTTAATTTTTTGTGACAAGGACATTATTTTAGGTTGGTTGATGGGGTTGGTATAATAGCAAGGTCCATTTAAGGTGGTTGATATGATATTTAAGATTTGTGGTTCTGCAATTTCACCATTTTGTGCTACTGGAAATCGGGCTAAAAGAGTTCATCGTTTCTATGCTTTGCTTGCAGTCTTGCTAATGTGGATCCCATTGATGTGGCGAGAAATATCACTGGTTTAAACCCTGAAACTACTTTGGGTAGGTTCTTTATTCATCGAACAATTCTTTTCTTCAAGAGCATTATCATTCAAACTTCTACTTTTCGTAAGTACCTTTGTTTGTTTTTAATTATTAAATATGTTTGCAGTTGTGGTTGTTTCAAAGACTTTTACCACTGCGGAAACTATGTTAAATGCCCGGACTCTAAGGGAGTGGATTTCTGCTGCTCTTGGGTTAGTGAAGCCATCTACTATATTACTGTTTTGGTTGTTTTGGCATTTCTGCTTAATGTAGGCATTGCATGGTAATAGTGTTTTAAAAAGGCGCGCCTGGGCGCTAGTAAGAAGGCGTGCCCGAGGCGCGCGCCTACCATGAAGCCCTTGAGGCGCGGGCCACCTGCCTTTAGGACTTAATGATTTTATTATTTTTTATTTTTTAAAGTCCAAATGGTGCATTTAGGTTGGTTATTATTTTTAAAAAAATTGTAAAAACCCTAAAAGCAAGGGCTTTTGTTGTGTTGTTTAGATTCTTATTTTTTATTAGTATTGTATTGTTTCATGTTTTATATGGAGTATTGACTATATGTTCTCAAACTAATACTTGACTTATATATTTTTTTGGGTTTAAATTTCATTTCTTCCTATGAAGATTTTTTTATTGTGCATACATACACGTACATATTTTTCAATTTTTTTTATATAAAGTGCGCCTTACAAAAAAAATACCTGTGCCTTTTTTTGCGCCTAAGCCTCAAAGAGCCATTGCGCCTTAGTGTGCCTTGAGCCTTTAAAAACACTGCATGGTATACTTTGCAGATAGATTTGAGAGGTTGACATAGCATTTAGTGATGTATTTCAGCAACTAGGTAGAATGTCTCACTCCTGATGATGCAGGATAAGTTAGTAAACTTATTCAATTGATCTCTTTTCCTATCATTTAATTTTTATTTGGTTTGAGTCCCTTCAAAGTGTCCTTACATGGTTTGAATTTTGTGGTCTAATTTTGAGCCAAGTCCGAAAGATGTTCTTCAATGATTTCATGTAGAGTACATAAAATAGTGTGAATATTTATAAGATATGAAATATGTTAAAAACGAAACAACAGATAAAAGCGAAGAGTCACAAACAAGAAAATCAATACAGAAATTTACGTGGTTCACTAACGTTGTGTTAGCTACATCAACGGACAGAGTGAGATAATTTTATTAATTGGGGGAAATATAATATAGAGTACAAAGTAAAAATTTCAGAGGGAAGTTTAAGGGGTTTATATATGGCACCTCTCCTAAAACCTAATACAGAATCGACTCAATAGGCCCAAAAGAACAAACTGTCCGTACTACTTGGTCATTCGAAGCGCCAAATGACGGACTCAAAGCATTTTTACAAAATACATAAATAACTAGTTGGGCATTTCAAACATTGATGGGTCTTCCAATGATAGTAGCAGAGCCGGTGGTTGGTTGCTATCATTGCATTGAACAAGGGCATTCGACTTGACTGTAAATCTACTACTAATCAAAGCCAATTGATAAGTTCTTATATAATTTAGTTTCAAAATAAATTTTATTAAAAAATTAATTAAAAATTACTATCCAATGGGTCAAAGCTCAATCTAACTTAATTTGGTTCAATGAGCCGAGCCCATGGGAGCTTATAGAGGTTGTATTGGTCCAGGCTAGGCCCAAATAGTTTTTCTGCTGTACCTGGACACATGAGCGTGAACTAACTTTGGCCTGCATCTCTTGGGCTAGACCTTTTCCAGATTTTTTACTTTTTCTGGTCAATAACTTCAGAGCTAAGGACAACATTTTTACTCTTTTTTGTGGCCATGGCTTTCAATATCTAGCAAGAATTCTATGGATTAACTTTGTCTAGGCTATTATTACTGAAATTTGGTATGAAAGAAACAAAACGATCTTCAACAACATGGGAAGAAGGCCTGGAACTTACTATTTCATGCGGCTTCATGATGTACTCTTTCCAAATCTGTTCAAAATGATTCAACCATTGAGATTATGTCTAATTGGAAAGCGTTTGTGTAATTAGCTGTTTTGGCTTGAGGAGCCTTTTAGTTTGTTATTTCGTTGTACTCCTAGGCTGCAAGCAGTTTGGGGGCAACATAGAGGGGTTATTTTGTCTATTGTTCTAGTTTTAACTTTTCAAATATCAATGAGAAGTTGTAACTATTCAAATATCAATGAAAAGTATTTGTTTCTTGAAGAAAGAAAAAGGAGGGAGAGAGAGAGAGAGAGAGAGGACCAGCTTGGGACTATATTTCTTGGTTGCGTTGCAACTGGAAAATGAGACTTAACTAAGGATGTTTACCTCAAACTCTTGAGTAGTTCTTTATCATAATTATCAGTCGCCTCAAAACAACTAGCCTAAAAGTAGCTGTTGATTGGTTAATTGATTGGATGGCATCTTGCACCTCCATTCAGTGGTTGCTCAACCACCACCAGTCTTCTAGACATCTTTTCCATTCAAGGGAAGTACTGTTATTGATCTTAAAGAGACTCCAACTCATGTACATTGTGGTTGACGTCAATAAATGAGTGCTGCCATTTACAACCACCTACCATTAACCTCCAATAACAATGGTGCTGTGCTATCAATTTGATGCATCTTGAATTGGATTGTTTTCATAAAATTATTCAAATTACGTCTGAACCTTATAATAGGTTCTGGATTAATTAAACTAATCATAATCAAAACCTAACTGCTATAATCAGTCCACAATGGCTAATTAACCACCTGAGATTGCTAATTAATCAACCCATTTAACCAATAAAGTTAAGCCAAGATTCAAAGAGGGAGTACAAATAAATGTCAAAATCACTATGGTACATCGAGATGAGTTCATTCACCTATTAGAGTTTAAAGGGAGGGTTATTCATTCTTTCTTACCACATTTGTTAGATGTAAAAAGTTGGGAGAGTTCTTTTTTTGGGCTTGTTTAAGTTTACCTCTAATGTGTGTCGGGATTTGTCATATTGTTGAGTTATGCCCATTTAAATTGCTACTCTGCGTCAATTATTTGCTATATTGAATTCAAGTTAATGCTATATATGAGACTTGATAAATTTGGTTGTCTATTATATGTTAGTTATTCAAGAATCACCTATCTATTTTGGTGTCTTTTTAAAATGGTTTTATACATTTGACAAATTGAGACAGAATTTCTTTTCCCTGGTTTCATGAATGAAACCTGAATCATGACTAATCCCAGGCCTACAGCTGTTGCAAAGCATATGGTAGCAGTTAGCACAAACCTTCCGGTATTATCATTTATCTGATCTTTTAATCCTGTTGGATGGGAATTGTGGCGCCTTCATGCCTGATAACTCAATTGCGTGTTTATTTTTCTCCAACATTCTTTTAATTGAAGCATTATGGCTTTTGGGGATAGATGTTCATGCTGTTCGATTTGTGTGCTTGACCCTTTCCTGCACTCTTTACACTAAAAATCTTTCAACTTCATAGCTTGGTTGATTTCAATGCATGGAAATTTGTTATTCGGTTAACATATCATAGGGGGCATATTTTAGTTTTAGTTAGTGTTTTGTTAAGTGAGAAATGTATTGAGCCCAATAGCCAAGGAGATTAAGCTTGATGTGAAAATAAAGTATGGGCTTCAGTGAGAGGTGAGACGTACTATCTAAAAGATATGAAAAAAATTTAATACTGCAAAGCATGACTTGGAGAAAATAGCTAGAGATGTGAGCTTTTAGGAAATTGCGTTTAGTATAGGCACCTCCGCAAGATGGCAACTTTCTTCCTAGTTTTAGAAAACGGAGAAAAAGAAAAGAAATAGAAAACAAGGCAAGGCGAAAATTTTTTGGAGTGTGCCACAACCCCAAAATGGGGACAAATTATTCAATGAGACCGCCACAATGTGGTTGTCTCATAATAACCGTTGAATGTAGATACAATAATTTTCATGCCCCCTAATAACCCTTGGATATAAAATTGAAATACTACTCTCTCTCTATCCAACGGTAAAAAATTTCCAATCACATTGTGGCGGTCTCACCAAATAATTTCTCCAAAATGGGGTTACTTCACCTCATATGAGGCGAGGCACCTTGGGCACCCCTTTTAAATCATTGATTTAGTAATGTCTCATCCTATCCTTTATTCACATATATAATTTTTCCTTTTTCTTGTGCTGCTTTTCACCTTCTCCCATAGATTCAGCAGTATTCTTGATTCATGATTTTGCTGGCCCATTTGCTCCTGCTTTAAATTTAATAATGTATATAGGTTTTGTTCCTTTTATAAATTGTCGTGGCTTCGCTACTTCTTGTATAATTACCAGTAGATTTGTAATGCAGCTTGTAGAGAAATTTGGTATTGATCCTAACAATGCCTTTGCATTCTGGGACTGGGTTGGTGGACGGTATAGTGGTAAATATTTCTTGCTCATTTGAAATTCTTCTGTGGCTTCTATGCTTTTGATTGGCTATCCCCCCATGAAACAGTTACAGATGTGAAGTTTGGTTGCAGTTTGCAGTGCTGTAGGAGTGTTGCCTTTGCTCTTCAATATGGCTTCTCAGTTGTTGAAAAGTATGGTTCCTTGTCATTTTAAAATATAGTTTTACCTATCGTTATCATCGACATGGATAATATTGTGTGTAAGGTGGAAACCAACCATTCATCTTTTCTAGTTGTTTCTTTGTCTGTTTAGTAAGTACCCATAGTTAGAATTGGATGGAAAAAATCTGTATTGAAACAAAACTGTAGGACAGAGAATAGTTTATATCTATGTTCATAATCTAGTGTTTTGTTTACCTGATTGAATTTTCAAATTTGGTATACTTAAAAGAAGTATACGTCAATCAGAACTAGATTTGGATTTGCATTATCAGTATCTTTATTATGATCAAACAGTTACTTCAAGTTGAGCTTACAACACTTGGATCTATAATGAAATACAACGAACGAAAAAAAAACTTGTTCTATAATTTAGTGTACCAGTTGCTTAAGTTATGTAACAAGTGAAACAATATGTTCTTTTCTGATCTAAAAAGCAAATATATTCTATTAATCTTTTTCAAGTTTGAGATATCTAAGCCGATGTATTTCTTTGCCTACAGCTTCTTGAAGGGAGCTTCAAGCATTGACCAGCATTTCTACTCCTCACCTTTTGAGAAAAATATTCCAGTAAGTATGGGTGCAGCTAAACAAAATAGTTACTTGTTGCAATTGATAAATTCCCATATTCTTCTTTCTTTCTTTACAGTGTTTTTTTTTTTTTACGTCCGTGTGGTCTCTTTCTTTTAGTTTTGGTTGTTTTTTTTTGTGTATGCATTTATGGTCAGAACTGATCCTTTTCATCTATAGAAAGTCATGTATTTCCTAACATTTTTAATAATATCGTAATTTCCTTAGGTGCTTGTGGTATTGTTGAGTGTCTGGAATGTTTCTTTTCTTAGGCATGCTGCGAGAGTAAGTTCTTGTAATTTTATCTGTTGGGGTTGTGAGAACATACTCTTTTTTGAAGTTTTAGTTATCTTTTGTTTTTAATGATTCTAATTGTAAATTACCAATTAACCCAAAAGCTTAAGCTAATAGGTTATGGTAAATTTAATTATATCAACACTAACACTCCCCCTCACTTGTGGAATAATTGGGAGAAAACGACTTCATCAAGGTTCGAACAGAGGATCTCCTGCTCTGATACCATGTAAATCACCAATTAACCCAAAAACTTAAGCTAATAGGTTAGAGTAAATTTAATTATATCAACACTAACACTAATAACATATATTACTTCCTAGGCCATCTTACCTTATTCCCAGGCTTTGGAAAAGTTTGCTCCACACATCAGCAGACATGCAGCTAAACTCTTCAATTATTTCTTTCCCCTACGGTAAATTCTAACTGCTCATTCCACTTTACTCTAGGTTAGCATGGAGAGTAATGGCAAGGGAGTTTCAATTGATGGGGTCCCGCTTCCTTATGAGGCTGGAGAGATCGACTTTGGAGAACCTGGAACTAACGGCCAACACAGTTTTTACCAACTAATTCACTAAGTATGTGTGAATCTTGTTACCACAAATAATTTCCTCTCAGTAATTCATGCTCAAACACTTGTGCTTCTCTCATATTGCTGAAAGCTGTTTTATAGTAAATGCCACTTTATGACATGGGAGATGATTGTTAATTCTGTTTTCAGTTATTGCTATAATTTGATTACTAGTTTATCTGAACTAATTATCTTTGAAAATTCCAGGGACGTGTTATTCCTTGTGATTTTATTGGTGTTGTAAGGAGCCAGCAACCTGTTTACCTAAAAGGTATTTGAAACCCAATTTTAGTTTAGTGAAAATTCGTCAACAGTTGATCAAAAGGAAGCCAAAATGTAAATTTCTCCCCATAATGGCTTTCCTCTTGCAGTATCTAATTTTCCGTTTGCCTCACGGGTGAAGTCGTGAGTAATCATGATGAGCTCATGTTCAACTTCTTTGCACAGCCAGATGCCTTAGCCTATGGGAAGGTTAGTTTTTACACTTTTATAAGTACTCTGAAATAACCATCCTTCTATCATGACAAGCACGTGCATTGAAAAACTATGGGTGAATTTTGTATTTCTGCCTTCCCCATATGTGGAAATTGAATCAGAACTCATCTTGTTCATTTCGAAATATAACTTAAACATCAGACTTCTTTTATAGACTCCAGAGCAATTGCATAAGGAGAATGTTCCAGAGCAGCTTATTTCCCACAAGGTGACACACTTGATCTTAACTTGTATCTAGTCTTCAGAGTGGAATCAACAACCTAACTTTATCCATTTTCTGGCAACCGGCCTTCTCTCAGCATTCTTCTTCCATCATTAAATGCTTACAACATTGGTCAGGTATGTCATCTCTGATAAGTGTTTTACTTTATTTAATTTCAAAATACCCTCTTTTGAAGTTTCTTCTCCAAACTGCTCCACTGATGCTGTGGCCAATTATATTTGATTCCCAGTTGCTGGCTATCTATGAGCATAGAATTGCTGTAGAAGGGCATCAATTCTTTTGGCCAATGGGGAGTTGAATTGGGGAGGGTATGCTTTTTTCAGGAGAATTTTCCCTTCCCATCATATACATGAAGAATACAATAAATAATCCAACTGCAAAAATATGTTCTTCTTTTTTCTTGAGCTGTAGTATGCAATGGCTTCAGGTTTAGTAATTACTAATATATTTCATGTGTGAATGCAGTCACTTGCTACCCAGGTCCGAAAGCAACTGAATGCATCTCGAACAAAGGGAGAATCAATTGAAGGCTTTAACCACAGTACAACAACATTATTGAAAAGATATCTGGAGGTAAGATTATTCAACAAAGTGATGGTGAAGTTTTGCTTGTGATTTTTTTACTCATGATGTTAGGCTTGTGAATGAATGTTTTCATAATTACCCTTGCTGCATTTAAAAGCTTTTATGATTTTGTCTTGTCATATCTTATTTTCCCACTCTTCTACCCAGAATTTAACTGCTGCTGATGGCCAACAATTTTGATATCAAATAACATAAACCAATCATGCTTCACTTCAATTATTATAGTTTTTCCTCCTATGTCTGGTTCCAAGTTTGGCATCGAATGTGACGAGATTTAAGTTAGACATGGATGAAAATATGGTAATTCATGGAATGTTATGCAATAGGCCGCTACTACAATGTGACTAAAAATCTTCATGCTCCTTGATAGCTTCAAGATATAAAATTGAAATACTTCTTTAGATTCTCTCTTATATCCAACGGTATAGAACTGTTAGTCACATGCTTTCTTAAATGATTTCTCGCAATTCATTGATTGAAGTAACAAAGATACAAAACAAAATTCTTTTTCTTAATCTGATAATTATATGTTCAACAAAATGAAGCCTCTCCACCACTCACAAAGGAATCAAAAGTGAAAACTTGGATTACAGAGAGAAATCGTCGTCATTTGGGAGAGATTGAATATCTGAATTACAGAGAGCGTGAGAAGTGAAAATTTGAAACGAATCGAAGAAAGGGAGAGATTGAATATTTGAATTACAGAGAGCGTGAGAAGTGAAAACTTGAAACGAATCGGAGAAAGGGAGAGAAAGGGAGAGAATGTGAGAGAGTGAAACCCCTCACTCGAATATGAGTCGGTTTGGTTCAAATAATAAGGAGAATTGACTCGAACTGATTTTAATTCTTTGATTAGTTTACATTTGAAAAATGATTAAAAAAGTATACTCATACTCATTGTGACGCTTGAGGAAAAGGGATACATGGATGAATCGAGTCTACATTTGAATGAGAGGGATCTTGAGGATATGAGGAAGAAGGGTACATGAGAATGACCTTGAGGATATGAAAGTATAGTTGAGAAAGACTTAAAAGAATTGATAACTACTACCTATTGCTTTTCTTGGAGCAATCTTATGTTAGGTGACCTCCTAAAATGATCCGTGTTGGTTTGGGGGAAAAGTTTTCACTCTTAAAAACAATCATGGATGATATAGTGACGTAAGCCAGGTCGCAGGAGATTTTGGACCTGGGACGTTACACTCATTCAATAAAATCTAAAACATGTGTATGGTACAAAATTGATGAGATCTTAGAGAAGAACGACATTAGAGTTAAATTTTTATTCAAATTTCTACATTTTGACAAGGTTGTTTAGGGTTAATTGGTGCAAAACTTGATTTCGTTTGAAATTACTAAGCTTATAGAGGTGTTATCTTTCTTTCTTTCTTTTTTTTTTTTTTTTTTTTAATGAGCAGGTGAATTAGTAGAAATTGAATATTGGGTAACAATTACAACATTTGTCTAAGTTTAGAGTCCAATTTGATAAAATTGAAAGTTTAGGGTGAAGTCATAAAAAAAGTTTAGGGTGAAAATTGATACAAATTAACAAATTTAAAGATAAAAATTGTTTTTTTTTTCTATAAAAATATAAGAAAAGAAAGAGAGGCGATTAATGTTAATTATTTTTTAATTTATATATAATTTTGAAGGGTATGATGTTAAGATAATAATTTTCTTTTCATTTCTTCTCAACATCCAAACAATATTTTTTTACTTTTTACTGATTTGAATTCTATTAAAATTTATTGGTTCCAAACAAAGTAAAGAATCTAAAATCATTTTCATCTTTCAAAATTCAAAAAATGGAATTATTTTTCTCCAATTAAAGTTGATTTTAGACAGATCTTCACAATTGTATGATATTGTCCACTTTGAGCATTAACCCTCATGGTTTTGTTTTTGGTTCCCACTAAAAGACCTCATACCAATGGAGATAGTGTCTCCATTATAAACCTATGATTTGCCCCTTATCTACCCAATGTGAGACTTTGGTTTTACTCCAACAATCCCAACATTGGGTAAACTACATAAATGGGGTATTTACTATATCCCTTTTACACATGTGTCTAAAAGTTTCTAATTTTGCATCCATGTCATCTTTTATATTGGATAAAAACTGTAATTTTAAGTATATTTACAATATTACCCATAATTTATACGAAAACTTACAAAAATAATAAAATAATAAAAAATAGAAAAAATCTTTTATATTGATTATGATTTGAAAATCTTTCTTGAAAATCGGCAAAATATTCCTAAATTTCTGCCAAAACATAACAATCCCTCCCAAAAATTCTCCCAGTCACGAAAATACATCACAATTCTTCCCAAAAATTCTCTCTTGGTTTCATCGACAAACACACATGTTTTTTTTTCTCTCCATCAACGACCTCATGAACATCCTAGTAAGTTCTATGTTCACATACCACTTTCTTTCTCTCTTATTTTGCTCTATAATATTGTAGTTGAAGGAAAATATACATTATTTTACATTTTTGTGGGACACTAGTATAATTGAATTTATATTTGAAGTTTGAACGATGAAACTCATTTTTTTTGTTTTTAGTATTTTAGAAACAAACGTTATTTTGAAGTAATCATTTCAGTTTTTAAATAATAGTAACTTCTTTTTAAAGGAATATTGTAGATCGACATGAATGAAAAAAAAAATGAAATTTTGAAGGATTTAATTAGAATAAGGTCATGAATTTTAATTGATCATTAAATTCTGAAGATTAAGTTATGAAGTATATATTAAGTTCTGGAATATATAACGGTTGAAAGAGGTTTGGATGACTTGTTGGTTTTGTATAATATTATTATATGTTATGGAATATATATTTGTTGTTAGACGATTATGTGAATTCAATTAATCATACAAACGGTGAAAATGTACATAAATACTATGTTTGATAATTAAATACATAGTTTCATCAATATAATTAACAAAATGAGATTATAGTGATTTAGATGATTATGTTGTTGTTTTTGTACTTTATATTGGGTAAACAATATATACATAATACCAAATAAGTCTATGGGTAATTTATAATGTCCATTATGAAATTTAAACGGAATGACGATGTGTATATTTACAAAAATTGTGGTTTATATGATAAAATATTCTTTCATGGTCAACTTACATAATTATGTAAAGAATTTATGGTTTTAAGATTACATTTACTTTTTATAAAATGCAGTTAGCCTATATATATAATGTTTGATGTTGATATTATACACTTTATGAAAAGATATAGAGATATATACACTGTCCATAAAATGCGAATGGAATAACCGTGTATATATTTTTAAAAATTGTGTTTCAAGATATAATATACATTGTATATATTTTTACAAATGCATTGTACTAACTAATTTTGTCATTCATTTGATTAGAAATTGTGAAGATTAAGGAGATTGAGAATGAAGAAATGTGCATAGTCAACAACCATTAGGTTCCTCAAGTCAAACTAAAAAAGAAATACTAATGACATGTTTATAGAGAAGAGTATATATATATTATACAAATACATATTACCCATTTTTTAAAAATACATTTTCATTTCTTATATATATTGGGAGATGAGTGTATTTGTATTTTATTTTAAAATATTTTCTCTCTCTTAGTTTAACGAATGCTATATTTTCTCTTTTTCTTTTAGCATATTCTATAGATTTAATGAATATATGTAAGAGTTAATATGTACAATAAATATATGGTTCATACTAGAGTAGGATTAATCTTAATTCAATGTTGGAATCATTTTAACTAAAAAAAGAATTAAAATGGGTATATATAAAAAATATATATCTATTGAGAGTTAAAACCCACCTATAAAAAACTTGATATATGTTATTATGTACATGATATATATCCTTATATTTATCATGTAATATAAAATATTTTTTAAATGATATTAATATATTTGAAAAAATTATTTATATATTGTTATCAATCGAAATTAAATTTGAAATCCTTGATATGATCATGATATAAATAATTGTATACATGTATATAAGTTTAAAACTCACAATGTTGATGATGCAAAGATTGTTTTAATGTGGTGAATAATTGATGTTATAATAACAAAAGTATATAATATAATGTATATATTGAATCCATGAAATTCATACATGTTTATATAGTATAGACAAATATATATGTTAGAGTATATAAACTTCAGATATATTGAATACAAAATTAAATAAGTAAAATAAATATGAATATACATAGTATTAGGATAATATAATTCAAATTGCATATATTGCTCAACTTTTCCTTGATAGATTCATTTAACTGAACAAATATCCATGCATAGTATTTTCATACGGTGTACATAAGAAAAGTAAATGACAATCATAAAACATAATTTAGGTACTAAACTGAAATCCAAGTCTTCTTAATCTAAAACTTATTATCTAGAGCTAAGACATAATCTTAAAGTTTCGCCAATCAAAATCTTCTACAATGATTTTCTTGTCTTTCTTCTTTGCTTCTTCAGGAGAACCACTTTTCCTCTTATTAATCATATTTCTAGCATATTCTTGTCTTGTTGAAAACAAGTCTTTGCCCCTCAGCTACAAAGTGTAAAAAATAAACTTTGCAATCCTTATATATCAAAATTAATTTAAATAATCTATAAAATGTTTCATTTTGCGTCATTGTACATCTTTGTTGAATCGTTCAAGCTTTGGTTGTGTACATATTCTACCTATAAACATAACATATATTATATAATATATACATAAAAATTTATACAACATATTACCTAATATATACATAAAAATTTATACAACATATATATTAATCAAACATGATTTGTCATTGAAATACATACCTGTTTAGCCTTAATTTTCTTCTCTATGGATTCCACTTCCGTAATTATTAGAGTATTCAGCAGTTCATCTTCTAATGGTCATTATTACATACTGTAAATTCTTTATACAATGAATATCAATTGCAATGAAATAATATACACCATAAATATTATTAACAATATTATTATATATTGTAAATTCTTTATGACATTGAATATATAACTAGTAGTCACTTTTGCTATAATAATAAGAAATATAACTAAAATAAATTTTTGAATATGAAACATACAACAGAAATGTACAGAAAAGCTGATAAATGTAGAAAAAAATTGATAAATGTACAGAGAAACATAATTTAAATGTAGTGAAAAAACTGAAATATGTATAGAAAACTCTTACATACATTGATATATGAAAAAAACATAGAAATGTATAGGAAAAAACATTCTCATTGCTGCTGAAGGAGAGTGATGGAGAAAGAGTTTGAAATAGAAGGAGACGAAAATTGGGAGAAATGAAGACGAAAATGCACAGTAATTCAAAAATTGTAGAAAATGAAAAATAGATAAAATATATTAAATATTATATTTAATGTAAACATTATTGATGGTTCATTAATAATGATAGTCATTTATTTGGAGAGACAAACGTATATATTATACCATATAATGTTAAATGCAATTAAAGGACCAAAACTTTATATAAGGAAAGTATATATCCATAAAAATAATAATCTAAATGTTTTTTAAGGGACAATTTAGTCCAAATTTTTTTCCTTTTCCATTTCTATAAAATCAAAAAACCCATAAATACAAAATTTAAAAGTTGTGGACAAAATTGTAAGTGAATCTTCCACAAGACTCATTTATCACAATTTCTCTCTTTTTTTTTTTTAGTAATTCCAGCATATGGGTCATTAAGATACCAATATTCCACAAATGTATTGAATTCTTCATTATTATGGAATGTGTCCCGATGTATATTAAATGCCATTTTTTTACCTAAATGCCCTTACGTATCTGTTTTTATTTTAATATGAGATTTTGTTCTTTAATAATGATATGGATCACAGTTTAGGAAGGTTTACAACATAATAAATATATTTTTTTTTCTTTTGCTTATATAACCGAGATTTGCATTCTATACATATGTTTGTCACTAGTATGTATTAGGTTTTTATTTTCCATTTTCGTATCTCCACCTTCACTCATTCTAGAATCTACCATTTTCATTCATTTCTTGTCCAGAAAGTGTAGTATTACAGTATTTTCAGATAAAAGTTTCGTATTATTTGCGTGGTTGCTTCGTTCTGGTATTATTTGCATTGTCATTGCTAAATATGAGTAAGTATTTATTTTGTTTTCATTTTAAGTTTCTGCAATTTTCTATTTAATGTGTAAACATATTTTGTTGTAAACATTTTTTTTACATATTGTTTATGTTTTCATAATAGGCTATCTATGTATATTATATTATAAGTACTAACGATGTTATAGTACACATTTTATATGATGGTAAATGGGATGAAAGATGCAATTTTATCAACTACAAAGTAGGAGATATTGTTATGCACCATGGGATGTCCATCCATGACTTAATGAATACTGTAATGATGAAGTTGTCAATGATATGTAATTATAAATACCCGATATGTAAATATTGGAGTACAATTATTTCACACCCATACCTATATTCTGTTATAATGAATAAAATAAAATTTGTACAGTCCTTATTAATCTAATATCATACATACATATATCTTAATACAAATCATACAGTATGTAACATATGTTGTCATTCAATTGGTTATTTCATTTCATATCAGCAAACTGAGATTCATGTCATTACATATTGTAATGTGCGGTATTTAATATATATCGATATTCATCATAATATATATAGGGTATCAAAATGTATGCATCATATTTGTCATACACTTTACTTCGGTATTTAATATATATCAAGATGCATTATAATGTATCCATAAAGATTGTTCATACCCAAATATACACCAAATCATACTATTTAGTAGTTTGGTACATGTTTTACATACATGGACAGTTTACATTTATACCAAATATATCCAATATCTTAGAAAGCAAGTTAAATAGTCTTGTGACACCCGAGGAAGAGGGGTACATGAATGAACCGAGCCCACATCTGAATGAGAGGGATCATGAGGATATGAAAGCATGGTGGCCGAGGAAAATGGGTACGTGCGAGTGACAATGAGGATATGAAAGTATAGTTGAGAAAGACTTAAAAGAATTGATAGCTACTACCTATATCAACAAGGTGCACCTTCCTTTTCGGTGGCTCAATCATAGAAACTCTACAGTTAAGCGTGCTTGGCTTGGAGCAATTCTATGTTGGGTGACCTCCTGGAAATTTTCCTAGGGAGCATGTGAGTGAGGACAAAGCATGCTGAAAGGACCCCGTGTTGGTTTGTGGGGATAGTGTCTTCACTCTTACAAGTAGTGGTCGTAGAGAAATTAGTACTTCCAAACAAAAAGTTCGTTCACTATATTTCGTTCACATTCCAAACACATTCTATCGTATTCTGCATGAAAGCAGGTTAAGATGTCCAAAAACCCTAGGTCGTCGCTGAACTATTCTATTTTTCTCTGGTATGAAATTGACAGAGAGAGGAGAGAGGAGACGGATTTTAGACGATTCCTTTCAATTTCACAGTAGGAAAGTGGACACCGTTTATGGGAAGTTTGCGCTTTTGTAGGTTGTTTTCAAACATCCGAAAACTGAAACGTCGCTTGATTTTTTAAAAAATAAAATACGTACAGGGGCATAATTGGAACATTCGCTATCTTTAATGTATTAAATGGGCTATTGATGTAAAATTCATATAAATCTGGACATTTTTGGAATATACGAGGCTTATTTGGCCCATTCATGTAACTTACCCTTTTTTTTTCTTGAGATTCATTGTCTTCTTCTTCTGAAAATCTAGTGGTTTGGGCCTTTAATTGGGCTCGGTTTCATGGTCTCATGATTTGGGACGCTACTCAAATTTTGGGAATGACACTTAAATTTTCAGAAATGGCCCTATTGCCCATTAGATTTTCAGAAATGACCCTATCTAACCCTTTTTTAAGATTTGGTTAGATACAAAAATAACCCTATCTAGCCCATCATTTTACAAAAATGGGCTACAAGTTTCATATTTTACAGTAATGTCCAACGGTATAAAAATCCCATAACCATTTTCCCATAATACCCTTATATACATGACAATTGTAATTATTTTTTTTAAAAAAACACATATATGGAAATAATATTCAGAATTTCAGAATTTAAAAGAAATACCAAAATTGTGCGACAACATCTTTGTCTTCCCCAAAATTTGTTTTTTTTTTCTTCCTAAAATCCTTAAAAA
The DNA here is from genome assembly GCA_036507285.1 of Trichosanthes cucumerina. Classification (NCBI taxonomy): domain Eukaryota; kingdom Viridiplantae; phylum Streptophyta; class Magnoliopsida; order Cucurbitales; family Cucurbitaceae; genus Trichosanthes; species Trichosanthes cucumerina. The sequence goes on from CM071838.1 coordinate 71,977,311, forward strand.
TAGTCGTCGGTTTCACATGATAACAAATGTTTCAGAATTTAAAAGAAATACCAAAATTGTGCGACATCTTCTTCTTCCCCAAAATTTGTTCGTTTTTTTTTCTTCCTAAAATCCTTAAAAATAGTCGTCGGTTTCATATGATAACAAATGTTTCATGGCCGCATCGTTAGAGTTTTCATCACGTTCTGTTTTCATACATCAAAACAAGGAAGATTTTTTTTTAAACCGAAAGAAAATCATCAACTGAAATAAGTATAGTTTTTTTTCTTTGCATGTTGATCGATTTCATATTGTTTCAGTAATTATAAAAGGTTTTTTTTTTATTACATTGTGTATAAATCATACATTGCTATCATTTACAATATTTTCATATTTATTTTAGTTTTCTGAGGGACTGTCGGTTGTATCACTGAACATTGTTTGAATCTTTTTTATTATGTTGGTTTTCTTTGTTTCTGAGGGCTACAACTAGTGGGTATAAACGACAATAGAGCGAGATACTAATTTTTAACTTTGTATGTGATTAAGTAAGGGGTATGAATAATAAAAGGTATGAAGTAAAAAAATTGTACTTGTATGAATAAAAAAAAGTAAATGACAATACAAAGGTATCAATAATAAGGAAGGTGTAAAATGTGAATTTGATTATTTACTTTTTCTAATGGTTGAAAGGAAGGAAATATATTATACATACTGTATGAAATGTATGTCACATATAATATATACTGATAACAACATGAGATATATGTGTAGTATATAAAATACTAAGTTCTTGTTTGAAATATATAGTTAAGATCTATAACTAATAAATTTTTAATTTCATGGAAATATGGATTATTACTGAGTAATCTTTTGATAGGAAAATGGTGAAGACAAAAAATATCTCAGACTAAAAATGATGATGTAAGTATAATTCTAATTATATAATAAGGATAAACTGATAACAAATACTATATGTATAACTTGTTCTAATTTCTTATCTTTAGTTTGAATTCATTCCAATGCTTGAGGAGGATACGAGATTGGAGATGGAAAAATACTGCTTAAGGAGGATATGGTTGCTGGAGATGAAAAATTATGTTGAAAAATTTTAATGTTTTTGAATCTGATGTTGTGTTTGAAGTTGGAGAATGATATCAACAAAAGACATTGTGAAAAAAATGAGGAAGAAAGTGTAGATTTTCTTTCTAAGGCAGTAGTTATGCGGAGGGAATTAGAACGATGGTCATGAATTACATCTTGGTCATCAAACAATTTCATACCCCATCCTATAAAAGATTAAACTCCAATATTAGCATACATATATCAGGATATTCATAATTACCTAACGTTGACAACTTCATCATTACAATATCTATTAAGTTTTGTATGGGCATTCCAAGTTGCATAACTATCACAAATAATTTGTAGTCAATATAATTGTCCATTTCATTCCTATTATCATCATATAAAATGCACACTGAAATATCATTAATACCTATAAATGAATGAATAATATATACAGTGTGTTAAACAGTGAATAAAATGAAAAAAAAAATGAAAAGAAATAACTTACTCATATTCAACAAGCACATAGAAAAGAAGGAGATGAAATGAAATGGAATAACAAAAACTGGTTTTTGTTAAAATCAATCATAGAGCTTGAATGAGACTGTAAAATGAACAAAAATTGAGGGACTAGTGAAATGAAGGGAATGAAATGAAAAACAGAGAATTTTCGAAGATTTTAGACTTTTTTTTTTCCGAAAATGAACAAAACCTGATGTAATGAAAATCGTTTGGGAAAGAACAATTAATGAGATTGATCAAATATTCCGTACATGGAATATAACATAAAATAATGGGTTGGAAAAAAACCTTATTTGGAATTTAAGACACATTTCAGCTACAATTTAAAAGGCATAGATAGAAATGATATTTTCTATATATGATTAATTAATACAATTATTATGTTAGTGACTTTCCTAAATTGGAATACCTATCATTAATACATATTATAATTGAATAATATATATAATTACAATACATTAAATAGATGTAGGGGCATTTTGGTAAGATAAAATGTCAATTAATTGTTCAAAATCTCACGTTTGTAATTTAATAGAAATAAAGACATTTTTGAAATTTTCTTATCTTAATGGACTATTTGATAGAATTACTCCTTAAAAAATTAGGCGAATTGTGAGTAATGTTTTAAAAAAATTAATCGTAATGAAAAATAACTAAATAGTTTCAATATTGTGATGACTACCATAATTTTATGAGTGGTTGATAATAATATTAATTTCCTAAGATGCCCTTGGTATATCTTCGTAATTACAGTCATACTATTATCGTATTTACAATATTCCAACAACAGATTCTGTTTTGAAAAAATTGTAACCATTTCTAACTGAAATTGACTCACATTTTCATATTTTTTTAGCAAAATCTTAGAGGTATAATGGAGCTTGTCTTCCATGGGACTACCGGGGTCTTTTGCAACTGGTCTCATAATACATGAAATCTATTCCTGCATCTGGACGAAGACGATGGTTACAAGGTTTACAAGTCAAGCTCAGCGAGGGTCACCGAAAAAATCTTAGGCTCTTCTTTCTGAATTTACAACCAATTGAATTGGGAAAAATCCAGGTATATATCCTTATATACATCCTTTTAAAATGACGCAACCAATGTACGTACTGATATCTATAAAATTAGGTTGTTGGGGTGTTTATTACTAATTACTTGCTTTATTTAATTTTTCTCTATTTGGTCGCTTCAATACCTGCGTTAGGGTCATTACGATGTTACACTGTCCCATGACCATTGGGTAGGTATTTATGCATATTTACAATCATTTATTACGGTAGCTTTAGGTGGAGTTTTACCTATTCTAATGGTGCATGTGGGTGGGGATTAATTTTTTCTGTTTTTTCTTACACGTTGGATGAGTATTTACACGTTTTCTACTTATTTATTACGTTAAAAAATAGAGTTAATTGTATATTCTAGTATATACACTAAGTTGTAGAAAATTGAACGAGATTTAAATTGTGTATTGTAACATTAAGTAAATAATTACACTTATTTAACTTGTCTGATGGTTCATGTTGATAAAGATTGATTTTAGTTTATTCTTGCACGTTGATATCCATTGTGTTGGAGAAGAAGAGGGAGTTTTACGTGTATCAGTAATGGTGTCAAAAAATAATTAGTATATAGTAAATTAATTTAATTTGTTTTAAATTCTTTTCTTTTGTCAAACTCTCAATCCCTAAATTTTATTCAGGGTTGTTATAATTCTTTTTGTAATCCCCCTCTCAATCTTTAGTTTTTTTTTTTTTTAATTTTAGATCCTAGATTTTGTTATTTGAAAAAATCTAATGTACTTTCATTACCCCTTCCTTTTTGTTGACCACTTTTTAGATAGAATAACTTATAAATATTCAACAAGGGTATTTTCGTCCTAATGCAATTAATATATTTTAATTAAAAATGTTTTTTAGCCCATATTTGCAAATTAAAACTTGTTTAGATATTTTCGAATTGGATTGGTTAAATTTAGAGATTCTTCTTATTGCCCCCAAAATTAATCGTAATGAAAAATAACTAAATAATTTCAATATTGTGAATATGACTACCATACTTTTAGGAGTGGTGAATAATAATATTAATTTCTTAAGATGCTCTTGGTATATCTTCGTAATTACAATCATGACATTATCATATTTATAGCATTCCAACAACTTTTAGGTTTGTTTTGAAAAAAATTCAACTATTTCTAACTGACTCACATTTTCCTATTTTTTAGAAAAAATCTTTACTTGACCGAATTTGGAGGCATAATGGAGACCATTTCCCATGGAACTATCGGGGTCTCCTGCAACTGGTCTCACAACATACGTTCCAGATAAAATATTTTCATGCCTTTGGTCTTAAAGTACACTTTCCAGACTTTTCATTAGTACGGTTTACAAATTTGTAGAGTTATATCAGTTCGAAATGAGTTCTCACATCATTCCTATCCTGTTTGATGTTGTGTGGGATAAGGATGATGAAGGTTTACAAGTCGAGCTCAATATATTCGAGGATCACCGAAAAAGTCTTAGGTACTTCTTTCTTGATTTGCAATCAATTTAATTGTGAAAATTCAAGTATATATCCTTATATACATCCTTTTAAAATAATACAATCAATGAATGTATTGATATCTACAAAATTTGGTTGTTAGGATGCTTTATTACTAATTACTAGCTTTCAAAGACCCAATATTATTTCATTTTTCTTTATCTAGTCGCTTCAATACCTTATGCATTAGGGTCATAACGATGATATATCGTCCCATGGATTTTTTTTGTCTTTATATAAGATATAAATTATAAGTATACCATTGGGTAGGTATTTATGCATATTTATACTCATTTATTACGGTAAAAAATAACATATATATTTTAGGATTTTTTTATAATATATTAGAAGTGAAAATTGTTCCACATCGAAAAGATGCAAAGAAGTGATGGGCTCCTGACACTATTAAAGGAGCATATGACTTTGGTTTCAAAGCATCCCAGTAAGAAACACTTTAAGCTTGGTGTACTAGCTCTAGTTAAATTCTCTCTTTATATTCTTTTGTTTGAAAGTGGAAAAAAGGGTGTGAGCGATATAAAGCTTTGAGAGAGTGTTTTTTTTTGTAATTGGGGTCGAGGAGAGAATTCTGTATAATTGTAACAAATTTTCACTTAGTGGAATTTCTTTCTGTTCGTGACTTTTTCTTCAGGTTTGGAGTTTTCCACGTAAATTCTCGTGTTTCTTATTTTGTTGTTTTTTTTTAAATTTCTCAGTTATTTCTCCTTATTCTTGTTGTAGTAGTGAGAGATTTTTTTTGCTAATGTATACTAAGTTGGAGAAATCTGAGGGAGTTCTTGGTAGAGTGAATAACTATAACAATTTACCTTTTCTAATGGTGATCGTGCATGTCTGGGTGGAGATTAATTTTTTCTATTTTTTCTTACACGTTGGGTGGGTATTTACACGTATTTCTACTATTTATTACATTAAAAAAATAGAGTTGTATGTTCTAGTATATACACTAACTTGGAGAAAACTGAACGAGTTTTAAATGGTGTATTATAACATTAAGTGAATAATTACACCTATTTACCTTGTCTAATGGTGTGGATGAGGATTGATTTTTTTCATTTATTCTTGCACGTTGCAGATAGGTACGTACATTTTTACTAATTCATTATATATCCATTGAGTTGGAAAAAAGGGAGTTTTAGTGGATCATTAATGGTGTCAAGAAACAATTACTCTATATCTTATCTTAATTTAATTTTTTAAATTCTTTTTTTTTTCAAATCCCCAATCCATAGATTATATTTAGGGTTGTTAGGATTGTTTTTATAACCTCCCTCTCAATCTTTAGTTTTTTTTTTTTTAAATTCTCAATCCTATATTTTATTATTTGAAAAAATCTAACGTACTTTCCTCACTCTGGCCACTTTTTTAAGTAGAATAAATTATAAATATTCAACAAAGGTATTTTCGTTTTAATGCAATCAGTAGATTTTAGCTAAAATAATGGTTCTAGCCATATTTACAAATTAAAACTTGTTTAGACATGTTTCGAATTGAATTGGTTAAATTTAGACATTTTTCTTATTGCCCCTTGAATTTTCTGGGTTTATTTTGAGCCTAACGATCTTCAGAGGCCCAATTTGAATTTTAATTAGCCTATTACTATAGAAGGACCAAAAAAAAAAGAACAAAAAAAAAAAAAACAAAAGAAGGTTGCTAATCTCACCTAGACTAGTAGAAAATACACTATGATTTAGGTGATAGAAAATACACTATGATTTAGGTGATTTTTGGTTGTTTCATTTACTTTATTTGTATTGTGCTTTCAAATGTTTAGTATAAATAATGTGTGATGCTTCATGGTATTGAGATGTATGTCCTAATCTCGTATATGTTTGTAATATTCATTATTGAAATAAATAAGAGTTATTTTTCATCACTTTGTGTCTCACATATTTACAAACTTTATCCAATAAACTAAGCTCCAGGGTCACTGAATTATGAGAGAACTAGAATTTGAACAGTGTGTAGTGGACACACAGGTAGGATCACGTTCGAGTTTGTGACCCGAATGGTCTACAATATACGGATAGGGTTGGAGACCTAATCCTGAATACGATGTGGATGTGACCCGCTTTGTATTAGATACAAATGAGGTGATCCAACTCGTTCATGTGGTTGACATGCGAGTGGGGGCATCCTGTGCAATGAGATTGTACAAGACCGGACTGTGAATTATTAGACCCTCATCGATGTAACACCGCTTAATGTATAGGACTAATAACTTCGTAGATGACCAATAGTGACTCGACCTTAATCCTGAGCGTGTTACGGACTCCTGTCTGCGGGGGGTCTGTCCTTTGACTAGTACGGGTGAGGGTGGTCACAGTTACTCACCCAATATGCCTATCTTCTCAGGGACAAGACCACGTGGGGAGTTGGAAACTTGACTACGCGAGATGGAATTCACTCATTCCCGGCTTAGGGAAACTAGAGGGGTTGTTCCCTTAAGTGTTGTCTCCAAGGCTTGGACACTGCACCACCCACCCTCTCGCCGGCCGAGAGGATGTTGTTTATGGTTGGACCATACAACGTTGTTGTTCATTAGAGGAGCAGTGGGACTTAAGGAGCAAGAGGTTGACATAGGGGTAAACGGTAATTTGAACCAACAGTGTCTACGAACAACCTGTGAAGGGTCGACTCACGGGCATTGGTTATATCAATGGACACAACTTGTCCTACAATGATGGGAGTGCAGCTACGGGATTTAGTGGAGTGTTACCGTAGCTAATGAATGTTGAATAACCGGGTCAAAGAGTTTGACAGATTAGTCTCGGATCATTAGAGCTCGTCTCTGTAGGTCCATTAGGTCCCTTGGTTAGCTCAAACTACATAAATTGAGGGTTTACAGTTTGGTGTGGATTTGAAGTGTTCAAATTCATTAAAAGGGTATTTATGTCATTTATATGCGATATGATAGACATAATATATAGTGTTAATGTGAATGAGATTCATATTAAACTATAGGTTAGCCTAATTGATTAATTAGTGCTAATTTAGAGAAATTGGATTGATAGAAATTAAACTGAATGTGATTCAATTTAAAATCCACAATTATACAAATGTGATTAATATAATAAGATATGAGATATCTTATTATATGTGTTATGTGTAGGACTGTATGACAACACTAGAGGGGGGTGATTAGGGTTGTTTACCAATCTTTTGATTTATCAAAAAATTAATTTCAACACTTTTTAGGCATTTTTTCACACAATGAGAAATTTAAGAAATTTGCACTCAATCAATTTTAATACAACAAACTTTAAACAAAAAGTAATTCAATGATAGAAAGATTTCAGACAAAACAATTAAGAGAAGCAAATCCTAAATCATGCAATCTAAAAATAATGTTAGAGCAAAAAGTAAAGTGCAGAAATTAGAAAGTTAAGGAAAAGAGGACACTGAAAATTTTATAGTGGTTCGACAAATTGCCAACTCCACACCCCAAGCTCCTCTTGGGTATTTCACTAAATTCGATCCTCTTGCGGGTGAGAACCAAACCGTCACGACCCTCTTTTTCTTAGGCTAAAGAGAAACCAAAATCTTTTTTCTGGTTTAGGATTAAACCAATTGAATTTTCACACAACCCAAGGTGTACCCACACCTTAATACAATATTCCCGAAAGAAAGAAAATTGAACAAAAGAAAAGATTGCTTCAAAAAAGCAAGATTACACAAATTTCGGATCACGCTTCAATTCCAAATTCTCACAACAATTGCAGGATTTGCCGGTTTAGAGGATGATGAGAATTCTTGAAGATTAGAACCTTTTTGGAGTCTTTTTGATGGCTTTTTGGTTGCTGAAATTTTTTTAAAAAGTGAGTGAAAGATGATGTTTTTAGGGTTAAAAAGGATTTTGAACAAATGGAAGATAGGCCATTGGATTTAGGTCAAAAATGATGGATGGTTGTGATTGAATCATTGAATTTTGGAAAGATTAAAGTCCATAATTGGAGAGGAGAAAGGAGAAAATATTCTTCTCCAAAATGTCCACGTGTGATATTTTTTTTTGTTTAATTCATTTGAATTTCAAAAACTTGAATTTTTGAAAGCTTCTCGCCACATGTACGCTTTTTATTCGTCCACGTATGTCACGTCAATCACCATTGTCAGCTACCACATCATCACCACATCAGTCGTCGCCACATCAGCATAGTGCCACGTGTCACTGCCTTATTAGTTTCCATTTTCAAACTTATTTTGCTCATATCTCCTTCGTTTGAGCGATTCAAATTTGCCTTGTACTCGTCTCTTCGAGCTCTACAAGATAGACCCTTTGAAATACTAAAAAGATTAGTATAAAAAATATTGAGTTTGTTATTATCAAAATATTTAGTTTGATTGAAGCCTTAAAGCTAACAATCTCCTCATTTTTTATGATGACAAATCTAAAAATAATGCATACATTTTTAAATACATTCTCCCCCTTTTGTTATCACAAAAAATACATACCATGAGGTTTCCCCCTTTTTCACATAATAAAAGAGATAAAAAGCTCCCCCTGAATTCAATATACAATTAAATATATGTCCCCTCTATCAATCACAGTGATGTCATTAAATGCGAAGGATACCAAGTGCAAGTCTATTTTTACAAAATGCTTCTTCATTAAGAGCTTTTATAAAAATATCTGCTACTTGTTTTTCTATGTGAACATAATTAATGAAAATTTTACCTTTTTGCACATGCTCTCTAAGAAAGTGTTGTCTTATATCTATATGTTTTGTCCTAGAGTGTTGAATAGCATTTTTAGTTAAATTAATTGAACTAGTATTATCACAAAAGATAGGTACTTGTTCAAAATTTAAACCAAAATCACGCAAGGTTTGTTTCATCCATAAGACCTGAGAACAACAACTTGCAACAACAATATATTCAGCCTCAGTAGTGGATAATGCAATAGAGTTTTGCTTTTTGCTATTCCAAGAGACTAGTGAGCTACCTAAGAAGTGACATGTTCCACTAGTACTTTTCCTATCAGTTAAACTTTCAGCAAAATAAGCATTAGAATATGCAATTAAATCTAAAGATGCATTCTTAGGATACCACAAACCTAAATCTACAGTTCCAAGTAGATATTTAAAAATTCTTTTTACAGCATGCAAGTGTGATTCATTTGATGGAGATCTAATCCCCTTGAGCAGCGGAAACGAGTTTGGAATCGTAATTGCAAGCTTATTTTGGTTGAAAAACAAAAACCAGTGCATTGAAATAACAGAGATAAGCATGCATTTTTAATCTAATTAGGCATGGATATAAATCATGCAAACATGCTGTATTTAACAATTAAACTAAAATGAAGAAAGATTACCTTTGTAGTCTTAGTCTCCCAAAGAACTCCTTTGCTACAAGTTTTGTGCACAAAGAACTCAAAGAACCTTGTGCTGCTTTTTCTCCAACAGGACAACACCACTTGGAGAACCCTCTATCCTCTGAGTACTACTTAGATCAATTCCTTTTGGTGGGAGGGAATTCCAACAATTGGAAGAATTTTGGGAATTGAGAGAGAGAGAGAATTTCTTCCGAGTGTTCAATCAATCAGCGAAATTATCGATCATCCTCTTCTCTCCAGGAGAAGAGGAACACTGTGGAGGGCAACTCCCCACTCCCTATCGATTAGGGAGTTGGGAGACATAGGGAACGTGTCCTCCTGACACGTTTCCCTTTTTTATTTATTTAATTATAATATTTAATAAATAATCAAAATTATAAATTAATTAATATAATATATAATTAATTAAATCATATTTAATTAATCATAATTAAATATCATATATTTAATATAGATTAAATCACATTTAATCGATTATCCCTCTATCCTATAGTTTTAATGCACATCTCACGCACATTAAATTTTAACCTATAGTTTTCAAATATGAATCACATTCACATTTGAATTTAACATTTGAACTCTTTCAAATATTTAATTCTCTCATATAATTTAATATGAATCATATTCACATTAAATTTATAATATATAGTTCCAAAACTATATATTATATCGTATCTATATACATTAAAATTATTCCCTAATGAATTTGAACATTTCAAATTCAAACGATCTAAGAACCCTTTACAACCTAGAAGGTGGACCTAATGGACCTACAGATCAGAAGCTCCAACGATACGAGATTGCTCGGTCAGTCTCATTAACCTCCTAATAAACATTCGTTAACTACGGGAACACTCCACTAAAGTCCTGCAGCTGCACTCTTCTCACTGCAGATATATTTCTATGTCCACGTATATTGACCAATAACAGCAAGTCAATCCTTCACGAATGTTCGTAACACCAGTCGGGTCAAATTACCGTTTTACCCCTGGGTTACATCTTGTACCTTAAGTACCAGTGCTCCTCTAATGAACAATTTGTTTGTGGTCCTACCAACAAACAGAGTCCCTCGGGCCAATGAGAGGGTCAAGCCCTTTGTTCAAGTCCTAGAGACACCATTTAAGGGAACATTCCTCTACTTACCCTAGTAGGCGGGATGAGTGAATTCTATCTTGTTAGGCTAAGTCTTCAGCTGCTCACTCAGTCTTGTCCCCAAGAAGGTAGACATATTGAGTCGACGAATCTGGCCACGCTCACTCATACTAGTCAAAGGACAATCCCTCACAAACAGGAGTTCGTAACCTGCTCAGGATTGAGATCAAGTTGCCTAGGTCATCCTAGTGAAATAAAAACCTAACTAGTCAACGGAGTTACATCTAGTGGTTACTATTTCGTGGTCCGGTCTTATGTAATCTCATTACATAGGATATCCCCACTCACATGTCATCTACACGAACATGTTAGGATCATAGTGTTTGTATCATATACAAAGTGGGCCACATCCATAGTTTTACCAGGGTAAGGTGCCCAAACCTTATCCCCTTACTATAGACCCTTTAGGCTGTTTCTTGAACCGAGATCCTTTATATGTACGTGTTGCGTAATATTTTATATTGCAATACCGCAGTGTACGAGTCAAGTTTTAGTATAGTGATTTATGAGTCCAAGTATCGTCCTCGGGAATGGGTTTCTAGATTAATTAATTATTAAGGTACTAATTCTCAATTTTAGCTAAAGAAACATAACATGGATAGTTGGTTGAAGTAAATACAAACAAACGAACAAACATGTGGAGACACAGATTGATAGATTTGGGAGAAGTGATTTTACAAGTTAAAGACCTAACTAGCACATGCATTGAACCAATGAGATGAAATTATAAACAAGAAGTGAAATACTCAAGAAAATCTCTCGATTCTTAGTGTGACGACCATCATCACAGGTATTATTATTAATTTTATTTAACGCTCTTGTAAACGCCGTGTTTAGTTGGATTAGTGTTTGTTAATCAAGCTCGGCGAGGTGGAGGCCGTAATTTTGTTGTCTTACGTAAATTGTTTTCTTTTAAGATGAGATTAGTTATGAAAATTAAAGGGAAGGTAATTTTTAAAGGGCGTTTTGGTGATTTAGGTCTAAATTAGGGTGATCATTGACACATGACTTGACCTAGATGGTTGATATATAAACTTGAGCAAGAGAAACCCTAGCCTCCACTTTTCCTCCTCATCTTAAACCCTAATTCTATCTCTCACCACAATCTTCATCTCACCCAAACCCTAACCCTAATTTAACTCCATCTCATCTTCTTCTTCTTCTACTTTGGTGTGCCCTAGCCGACTGCCCTTTCATCCTTGTCACATTCCCTACCGCCGGCAGCCCTCTACACCATAGGAACCCTCGCCGGCGAACGCAAGAAAAGAAAGACCCACCGTCACCGCCCTCAGCCCACGACGCACCGCACGAACGCCGAGCTGTCGTGAGGAGTGCTCGTGCTGCACGACCGAAGAATCACGAAACCCTAACCCCATCGGCGAAGATCCACGGACGCGAACAAGCACCGAGCTTCAGATCCACCGAATTGCTGCTCGGGACTGTGACGCCGCCGCCGGAAGTCTTGTTTCTCGTCCAGCCGTTCAGGAGCGAAGGGAGTCCCGCGTCGAGGTCCGGCTGCTGCTGCTGCTCGTTCGCCGTCCGGTCTTCTTCCGCCGTCGCTCACACTGCGGTGAGGACCTTCACGATCTCGACTCACGGCCGCGCCGCCGCGGAAGAGTTGATTTCCACCTCCACCGCCACTCACGCTGCGCCCTCCACCGCGCTCCGCGCCGCACGCGAGAGAGCCACGAGGCGCGCCGCCTGAAATTTCGCTCCTTCACCGCCGTCGTGACCTTCACAGCGCAGGCAGGATTCGTCGTCGATGATGATGATCGTGCTAGGTATCGAGTTCGGTTGAGAATAATTTGTATACCGTCGATTATTTAAGCGTTTGGATGAGAACTTAGGTTACGGGTTGAATATCTTTTGTAGGAAGCGAACTTGGAGCGGGATTGATCGTCAAAACGGACTAAGAATTAGTAGCTGTTCGCTTTGAGCTCGAGGTAAGAGGGACCCGACATCGTAATACAGTATTTCGAGTTTCGCATGATTAGGGTTTAAGTGTGAATACTTGGAGTTTAATTTCGGAAATTATGATGTGAATCAGGTTTCGCTAAAAGGAGAATAGGCAGGGAGTTCGATTAGATTTTGGAATAAAAATCGAAGCTCGAGGTAAGGGACCTCGTGCCGAACTTTTAAATGGGAGTAAATGAAAATGATTTTCATGATTTTATGTGAAACAGTTCATATTTTCCACATGAAAATCCACAGATATTATTTTGAGAATACGTGATATTTTATGTGCAAATATTTCGATGTATTATGTGAAAATGAATCATTATTTTATGTGAAAGTATTCTCGTATGTTATGTATAAAGATCCCATTATTTCATGTGAAAATAGGACAGTAGTGTGTATGAGAATGTTTCATGTTCTTACAAAAGTATGATATTTCACCCTGTCCATGAGAAAGTATGAGTGATATGTTGATGATGATATTTGTGATATGTACACCATGATTATGTGACTGATGGGACCCTATGCATGTTTTGTATGTCACGAAATGAATTAACGAATAGTGTGGACATTGGTTATCCTGAGATCGCTGAAATGACTTAGGATGACCAGTCGGCCTCACAATTAAATATACAGCCATGGATTAAAGACCTGGCAATTTACTGAACAGCCATGGATTAAAGACCTGGCAATTATCTGAACAGCCATGGATTAAAGACCTGGCAATTTAATGAACAACCATGGATTAAAGACCTGTCAATTTACTGAACAGCCATGGATTAAAGACCTGGCAATTGAATGAGCAGCCATGGATTAAAGACCTGGCAACTGAATGAACAGTCATGGATTAAAGGCCTGACAATTAACTATGCAGCCATGGATTAAAGACCTGGCAACTCTAGAAAGTTTTAGATCCCATCTATGTATGTTATGCATGAGTTTAGAGATTATGATTGTATGTGTATGCATATCCCAAACCTCGGTAGCGAGGTTACTTACTGGGTATTGTTTATGCAATACTCACCCTTTCTTTAAAAATGTTTTTCAGGTAAAGGGAAGGACGTGCAGGGCGTGTGACTGGAGAGCGTGATTAGGACCATGGGAACCAACATAATTTTCCGCATACTCTTATTTGAACTATTGTTGTCTTTAGGTTTTTATTTGAAGTTAAACTTACTTACAGTTTTTAATAGGCCAAACTGACGTGATGTTTTAAATGATGTGAATGTTTTGTTTTTGTTTGGGATCCCTGGAACTATTTAAGTTAAATGGAAATTTCTTTTAAGTTTCTTCTATTTCTCGGCCTATAAATGCATGCATGTGTAGTAATGTCCCTAGGGATTTGGTCATAGAAAAGTAGGGGCGTTACAGTTGGTATCAGAGCCCTAGGTTTAAGGGGTTACAGAGACTTGCTTACTGAGTAAGCACAGTGAGTAGTTCCCATGGTTTAACAACGCTTCCGATCACCGCTGTGTGCGTTCGACATTTTATTAAGAAAGTAAATGATTATGATATGATACGATTTTATGCATACATAACCTTAAAAGCCCCAAGGGGATTCTATCTTATGATTTGAAAGTAAAGGAAACGAGTTAGAAACTCTCTATATTGTAGTTTTGACATAATGCCACCTAGAGGCCGAGGGAGAGGTAGGGGGGCGTGGTAGGGGGCCGGAGGCAAGGGAAAACATCGGCGCCCAACCGGAATTACCCTGGATCGGAAGAGATTACTCCACCCGCTCGAGACCTCCCGGGACCCGCCCGAACGTCGGGAGAATATACTGCAGCTTGCCCCCGTGGCGGACGAGGGAACGCCAATGTTATGACTATGATGGTGGAGGCCATGCGAGAGCCTAGTCGCGAGCCACGTAGCCACCCACCGGCCCAAGCAAATCGTCGGGCGAAACGACGCAACTCGAGTCTCGTTACACGAAAGACTTCGAGAAGTATGATCCGAGATCTTTCAATGGGTCTTCCAGTGACCCCACCGTAGGCGGAGTTGTGGCCGCCCTCCATTGAGACCATCTTCGATCGATGAACCGCCCGAGGACCGAGGGTGTCTCTCGCGACCTTCATGCCGAGGATGACGCGCGACTTGTGGTGGGAGTCCGCCCAAGGAACCATTGTTGCCAGCGGAGAAACGATTACTTGGAACCTATTCAAGGAAGCATTCTGGCGGAAATTCTATCCTGCTGCAGCTCGTTCACGAAGCGAGCGGCAATTCTTACAATTGCGCGAGCAGGGAGGGCGGTGGAGATATATGAGAGGGAATTTACCCGTCTCATCCCGTTTGCCCCGAGTGGTGGATCTGTAGCAAAGAAAGACAGAGCGCTTCATCATGGGGCTAGATGAGAATGTTCGAGGCTTTATTCAAGCTTTAGCACCTCCTGATTACGCCTCCGCAGTGAGAGTGGCGGAACTGATTTGGGTGCAGGCTCAGACTGCACAACAGGTGGTAGTTAGCTCGGGGCAACCCATAGCGAATCATAAGAGGAAGTGGGACCAGCCCCATTCCACTCACAAATACGCCAGGCGTACCGCAGACACCGCATAGACAGGGCATTTCCGTGCAGTGTCCCAAACCGGAAACCACCAAATAACAGATCGGGAATAGCGGCGAGAGATAGGCCACGGTGCAAAGAATGTGGTAAATCGCCTTGCAGGGTAAATGTATGGCCCGGTCCGGAGCGTGTTTCAAGTGTGGAAAGGAAGGGCACAGAGCTAATATCTGCCCGAATCAAGCCAGCACTAGCCAGCCACAGATTATGAGTAGTGGGCCTGCTGTGAAGCCGGCCATACAACAGGGGAGAGCCTATGCAAGCACCAGTCGAGACATCTATGGCTCAGACTCAGTGGTTACAGGTACACTTCCATTACTTGGACACCTCGCCTTTGTACTATTTGATTCTGGTTCTACGCACTCTTTTATCTCTGCATCCTTTGTAAGTCAAGCTGAGTTAGGACTAGAACAGTTACAGTATGCCCTATCTGTCTCCACTCCTGCGGGAATAAATTTGTTGGCCAATATGAAAGTCAAGGATGGTAGTGTGACCATCGCAGACCATGTGTTAGCAGTGAACCTAGTGGTCTTAGATATGTTTGATTTTGATGTAATTTTAGGCATGGACTGGTTAGCGCAGAACCATGCTTGTATTGATTGTTTCAGGAAGGAGGTAGTGTTCACTCCTCCTAACCAACCCGCTGCAGTTCAGAGAGGCACATGAGCGAGAAGTAGGCCTAAGGTAATTCGCCTCTTAAGGCCAGAAAGTTATTGCATCGGGGAGCTTGGGGCGTCTTAGCCTGCATACTAGATGCAAGGTGCACAGAGATCTCAGTGACATCAGTGCCAGTAGTGAATGAGTTTACAGACGTCTTCCCCGAGGATCTCCCCGGAATACCTCCAGTCAGGGAGGTAGATTTTAACATCGGATTGGAATTGGGGACGACCCCGATATCCAAGGCCCCGTACAGAATGGCACCAGCAGAGTTGAAAGAACTAAAAGTACAGTTACAAGACTTGCTAGACAAAGGGTTTATACGCCCAAGCGTTTCACCCTGGGGAGCACCGGTATTGTTCGTGAAAAAGAAAGACGGATCCATGCGCCTGTGTATAGACTACAGGGAGTTGAATAAAGTTACAATCAAGAATAAATATCCTCTCCCCAGAATAGATGATTTGTTCGACCAGTTGCAAGGGGCGACAGTGTTCTCTAAGATCGATCTGAGATCGAAGCTACCATCGATTGAGGATCGTGCCAGGGGGATATCCCTAAAACAAAGATTCGAGATCACGGTATGGGCATTACGAGTTCACAAAGATGCCGCTTGGTCCACCAATGCTCCGCCGCTTTCATGGACTTGATGAACCGCTTGTTCAAGGAGTTTCTTGATACGTCGTGATTGTGTTCATCGATGATATATTGATATACTCCGTGTGATGAAGAACATGAAATGCACTCGAGGAAAGTCTTACTCACACCGAGAGAGAATAAGTTGTATGCAAAATTCTCCAAGTGTGAATTTTGGCTCAGACAGGTATCTTTTCTAGGGCATGTGGTGTCCAAAAGTGGAGTCTCTGTTGATCCAAAGAAAAGTGGAGGCCGTCACACGGTGGCCTCGTCCCCACCACGATTCTGAGAGGTACGTAGTTTTCTGGGTCTTGCGGGGATACTATAGGCGTTTCGTCATGAGATTTTGCCAAGATAGCCATGCCTATGACTCACCGTGGCGCGTAAGTGGAAACTCTTTTGTTTGGGATGATGCTTGTGAAGCGAGTTTCCGGGAACTCAAGCACGCATTAGTGTCGGCCCGATTCTTCTTACAGCCCCGAGGAACAGGAGCTTTTGTGGTTTCTGATGATGCTTCCAAGAAAGGGTTGGGCTGTGTACTGATGCAGCAGGGTAAAGTAATAGCTTATGCATCCCGACAATTGAAGACACACGAGAGGAACTATCCAACTCATGACCTGGAACTAGCAGCAGTGGTATTTGCGTTAAAAATGCTGGAGACACTACTCAGTATGGCGAGAAAATTCGATTTTTACGCATCATAAAAGTCAAGTATCTGCTCACCCGTAAGAATTGAACATGAGGCAACGCAGATGGTTGGAATTGGTGAAAGATTATGATATTGACATACGCACCATCCCGTAAGGCTAATGTAGTGGCCGATGCCCTCAGCGGGAAGACAATGCATCTTCTTTGCGCGCATGAGTGACAGACAAATGCAGAGTTACAGGTGAGTTTGCTCGAGCCGAAATTGCGGTGCTAGTAGGAAAGACCACGGCTCGCTTAGCCCGATTAGCGGTGCAAGGCGACCGACCTTGAGGCAACGTATTATAGAGGCTCGGCAAGTGGACCTCGCGATTAGTGGAAAAACTTACTGCGATAATCTGCAGTGAGTTGACGAGTTTTCCCATCCACGCATGGAGGATTGCTATTTCAGGGACGATTGTGTGTGTCAGACGATGACAAGCTGAGAACTGAGATTTTGAACGAAGCCCACAACTCACCATTTTCTATGCATCCTGGCAGTACCAAGATGTACCGAGATCTGAAACAGTCGTTTTGGTGGTGCAACATGAAGCGCGACGTGGCAGAGTTTGTCAGCAAGTGTTTGACTTGTCAGCGGTGAAGGCACCTGCACAGAGGCTGCGGATTGCTGCAACCATTACATGTGCCTCAGTGGAAATGGGAGGAGATCTCTATGGATTTCATAGTTGGATTGCCTAGAACTTTACGAGGTTACACAGTGATTTGGGTCATAGTGGACAGGCTAACAAAGTCAGCACATTTTATACCAGGGAAACCCACCTATTCTACAGATAAGTGGGCGCAGCTTTACCTGGAAGAGATAGTCCGGTTGCATGGAATCCCAGTCAAGATTATTTCAGACAGGGATCCACGTTTCACCTCCAACTTCTGGAGAAGTTTACAGAGAGCGTTGGGTTCGCAGTTGAACTTCAGTACAGCTTTTCATCCACAGACGGATGGGCAGACGGAGCGTTTAAACCAGTTAGTAGAGGATATGTTGCGAGCTTGCACTTTAGATTTCCCAGGTAGTTGGGACACTCATTTGCATCTAATGGAGTTTGCTTACAATAACGATTACGATCGACCATCTAATGGCTCCATATGAAGCTCTTTCTAAGACGTTGCGTAACTCCCGCTTTTAGGGAGAGGTTGGTGAACGCCGATTGTTGGGTCCGCAGTGAGTACAGTCACTAATGAGGCAATGCAAAAGATCGAGGCACGAATGCAGACCGCCCAAGTCGGACAAAAAGAATTATGCCGACACGAGACGAAGGACCTAGAATTCGAGGTTGGGGACCACGTGTTCCTTAAGGTGGCTCCAATGAAGGGGATTCTAAGGTTTGGCCGTAAGGAAGTTGAGTCCGCGATTCATCTGACCATTTGAGATTTTAGAGAGGATCGGTGCGCAAAGGCCTCTGATTAGCACTACCGCTTCTCTTTCAAATGGTTCATAACGTATTCCATGTCTCCATGTTGAGAAAGTACGTCCTGCACCCGACTCATGTCATAGACTTGAACCATTACGATTAATGTAAGATCGAGAGTTATGGTGAGCGACCAATAAAATTATTGCAAGAGATCGAAAGACCTTCCGTGAATCGTGAGATCGAGTTAGTTAAGGTATTGTGGCGTAACCACCGCGCGAGGAAGCTACTACTTGGGAGCGAGAAGAGGAAGTACGCGCTAAATATCCCCGAACTATTCCAAGAATAGGAACTTTCGAGGACGAAAGTTCTTAAGGAGGAAGATTGTGACGACCATCATCACGGTATTATTATTAATTTTATTTAACGCTCTTGTAAACGCCCGTGTTTAGTTGGATTAGTGTTTGTTAATCAAGCTCATGCGAGAGTGGAGGCCGTAATTTTGTTGTCTTACGTAAATTGTTTTCTTTTAAGATGAGATTAGTTATGAAAATTAAAGGGAAGGTAATTTTTAAAGGGCGTTTTGGTGATTTAGGTCTAAATTAGGGTGATCATTGACACATGACTTGACCTAGATGGTTGATATATAAACTTGAGCAAGAGAAACCCTAGCCTCCACTTTTCCTCCTCATCTTAAACCCTAATTCTATCTCTCACCACAATCTTCATCTCACCCAAACCCTAACCCTAATTTAACTCCATCTCATCTTCTTCTTCTTCTACTTTGGTGTGCCCTAGCCGATCGCCCTTTCATCCTTGTCACATTCCTACTACCGCCAGCGACCCTACACCATAGGAACCCTCGCGCGAACGCAAGAAAAGAAAGACCCACCGTCATCGCGCTCCAAGCCCACGCACCGCACGAACGCCGAGTGCCGTGAGGAGTGCTCGTCTTTGCCGCACCGAGAAGAATCACGAAACCCCTAACCCCATCGGCGAAGATCCACGGACGCGAACAAGCACCGAGCTTCGAGATCCACCGACCGCTGCCGGGGCTCGACGCCGCCACGGAGTCTTGTTTCTCGTCCACCGTTCGGAGCGAAGGAGTCCGCGTCGAGTCCGGCTGCTGCTGCTGCCGCTCGCTCGCCGTCGGTCTTCCACCCGCCGCTCACACTGCAAATGAGGACCTTCACGATCTCGACTCACACGCCGCGCCGCGCCGGAAGAGTTGATTTCCACCTCCACCGCCACTCACGCTGCAGCCTCCAATGCGCGCTCACGCTGCGCACGGCGAGAGCCACGAGGCGCCCGCGACGAAATTTCCGCTCCTTTCACCGCCGTCGTGACCTTCACAAATGGCAAGGATTCGTCGTCGATGGCGATCGTGCTAGGTATCGAGTTCGGTTGAGAATAATTTGTATACCGTCCCGATTATTTAAGCGTTTGGATGAGAACTTAGGTTACGGGTCGAATATCTTTTGTAGGAAGCGAACTTGGAGCGGGATTGATCGTCAAAACGGACTAAGAATTAGTAGTTTGTTCGCTTTGAGCTCGAGGTAAGAGGACCCGACATCGTGTCTGACATTTCGAGTTTCGCATGATTAGGGTTTAAGTGTGAATACTTGGAGTTTAATTTCGAAATTATGATGTGAATCGGGTTTAGCTAAAAGGAGAATAGGCGGGGAGTTCGATTAGATTTTGGAATAAAAATCGAAGCTCGAGGTAAGGGACCTCGTGCTTAGAACTTTTAAATGGGAGTAAATGAAAATGATTTTCATGATTTTATGTGAAATAGCAGTTCATATTTTCCACATGAAAATCCACGAGATATTATTTTGAGAATACGTGATATTTTATGTGCAAATATTTCATGTATTATGTGAAAATGAATCATTATTTTATGTGAAAGTATTCTCGTATGTTATGTATAAAGATCCCATTATTTCATGTGAAAATAGGGACAGTAGTGTGTATGAGAATGTTTCATGTTCTTACAAAAGTATGATATTTCACCCCATCCATGAGAAAGTATGAGTGATATGTTGATGATGATATTTGTGATATGTACACCATGATTATGTGACTGATGGGACCCTATGCATGTTTTGTATGTCACGAAATGAATTAACGAATAGTGTGGACATTGGTTATCCTGAGATCGCTGAAATGACTTAGGATGACCAAATCGGCCTCACAATTAAATATCTGACCATGGATTAAAGACTGGCAATTTCTTGAATGACCATGGATTAAAGACTGGCAATTATCTCGAATGACCATGGATTAAAGACACGGCAATTTAATGAATGACATGGATTAAAGACTGGCAATTTCTTGAAACGACCATGGATTAAAGACACGGCAATTGAATGAGCGACCATGGATTAAAGACTGCAATCAATGAATAAACGATCATGGATTAAAGGCGACAATTAACTATGCGACCATGGATTAAAGACACTGCAACTCTAGAAAGTTTTAGATCCCATCTATGTATGTTATGCATGAGTTTAGAGATTATGATTGTATGTGTATGTATATATCCCAAACCTCGGAGCGAGGTTACTTACTCGGGTATTGTTTATGCAATACTCACCCTTTCTTTAAAAATGTTTTTCGTGTAGGGAAGGACGTGCGGGCGTGTGGATCGGAGAGCGTGATTAGGACCATGGGAACCAATAATTTTCCATATACTCTTATTTGAACTATTGTTGTCTTTAGGTTTTTATTTGAAGTTAAACTTACTTACGCTTTTAATAGGCCAAAACCGACGTGATGTTTTAAATGATGTGAATGTTTTGTTTTTGTTTGGGATCCTTGGAACTATTTAAGTTAAATGGAAATTTCTTTTTTAAGTTTCTTCTATTTCTCGGCCTATAAATGCATGCATGTGTAGTAATGTCCCTAGGGATTTGGTCATAGAAAAGTAGGGGCGTTACACTTAGTGAGCCTCACACATGAAATAAACTCATAGTCTCCATATGAACCTACAACATGCATGGCATTAAGCAACTTCTTTATGTGTTTCCCTAAGATTTCTAGGTCACTCTCATGCCAGACTTCCAAGGGTTTTGACAATTTTGCTCTAATTCAAGCTTTATCTCTCGAGTCCACTTAAATCAACAAATTAAAAAGTAAAGAACGAATTGCCAAAAATAACGACATAACATGCTTCAATACATCACAAGAAAGTCATAACAAGTAATTCAAATCCTAACTACTATGTTTAGCTACTCTAAATCACAAGAAAAACAAACTAAACAAGTAGAAAACGTCTTAGAACGCTATTACAAATTGAAAGAAAGAGAAATAAACTTAGGTGTCGATGCCGGTCCTTCGTCTCCGAGCTCCCGTTTTCGATCTCGAACCTCCACGAATGCTTTGGCTCCCACAATTAATCTTTTCTCTCTTCTTACAAGGTGTATTTCGAATTTAGGGCAAAACTCTACCAAATTGTGCTCCCCATTGCAAGAATCATAATGTTGTATTTATAGGCATCAATGGGGCAGCGTTGCAATGCTAGGGACAGCGTTGCAACGCTGTACCCTAAACGCGTGGTAAATATGGAAACTATCGGCAACGTTGCAACGCTAGGGACAACGTTGCAACGCTGCTACCTTAACGCGCGCGCCCTTATCGATCACGGCGTTGCGGCGCGCAAGGCGGCGTTACCAGCGCCTCTCGCGCGACTCTCATGCGTGGCTTCTCATCGAGATAGCGTTGCAACGCTATCGCCTGGAGTCTTCAAAGCCTTTAAACAGCAAGTATGGCGTTGCAACGCTCTGCATGGCGTTGAAACGCCATCACCTCGGGTCATCATGCTTGGATTGGTTCTTTTTCTTCCAATTGATGTTATCTTTAGCTCCAAATAGCCCCGTTTTGATCCCGAGTGATCCAAATTGTCTCCAATAGCTCCGTTTAAGCTCTTAACCTGAAATTGAATGGATTAACCACGTAAAAGTCCTGAAATCATCATAAAACTAGCAATAATTAAGCCTAAGGATAGCACATTTTGTGTGCTATCAGTACGCTACATTCAGTTAAAGATACATTTAACAGCCTTGGATGTTTAGTTTATTGGATTTAGGGTTATAACAAAAGTAATATCGTAATTAACGAACAATAACTCTTTATTGATGTAATAACAGTTTATTACAATAATTAGAACAAAAATTACAAACTACGAGTTTTAGAGCACAAAACCCAACATCTTTAGGACATGATTGAAATCTAGCACACATGCAAACACTAAACATAATATCTGGCCTACTTGCAGTTAAGTAAAGTAGAGATCCGATCATACCTCGATAAGCTTTAATATCTACGGTTTTACCTTTTTCATCCTTATCAAGCTTTGTAGTTGTGCTCATTGGGGTCTTTGCTACTTTTGCATTATCGAACTTAAATCGCTTGAGTAGGTCCTTTGTATATTTTTCTTGATTTATGAAGATTCCTTCTTCGAGTTGTTTGATTTGAAGCTCGAGAAAGAACTTGAGTTCTCCCATCATGCTCATTTCAAACTCGTTATGCATACACTTAGAAAATTCTTCACAAAGAGAGGGGTCAGTGGCACCAAAAATAATGTCATCAACATAAATTTGTACTAGCAAAATATCCTTTTCTTTGGTTTTAATAAAAAAATGTAGTGTCAATAAGTCCCATTTTAAAACCCATTTCAAGCAAGAATTTACTCAAACGATCATACCAAGCTGAGGAGCTTGTTTAAGACCGTAAAGAGCTTTATTTAGTTTGAAAACATGTTTTGGATTTTCAAAACTTTCAAAGCTAGGAGGTTGTTCAACATAGTCTTCCTCCATTATGAAACCATTTAAGAAAACATTTTTCACATCCATTTGAAATAAGGTAAAATTCTTTTGAGATGCAAAAGCAAGTAACATGCGAATTGACTCAAGTCTAGCAACAGGAGCGAATGTTTCCTCATAGTCTATTCCTTCTTCCTGATTGTAACCCTGAGCAACTAACCTAGCTTTATTCCTAACAATATTACCAGATTCATCCATTTTATTTCTAAATATCTATTTAGGTGCTATAACTGAATGATTAATAGGGCGCACAACTAACTCCCACACCTTATTTCTTTCAAATTGATTTAATTCTTCTTGCATGGCCATTAACCAGAACTCATCACATTCACCATCGTGGAGTCAGCGATGTATCCTTGCTTGATGTTTCGCCATACTATAACTCCCCCGTTAAGGGTGAAAACTGATCTCGAGGTGGATTTGCGAGAATCCTTATCGGTCTGAAAATCAGAATCAGTGTATCCAGTAAGGATCAAATCCTTAGTCCCATACACAAGCGTATAGCCCCTCGTTCTCCTAAGATACTTGAGGATATTTTTAACTGTTGTCCAGTGGTCTAACCCTGGATTGGATTGGTATTTACTGACTATTCCTACGACATAACAAATGTCTGACCTCGTGCACAACATAGCATACATTAAGCTACCTACTGCAGAGGCATAGGGAATACGTCTCATATCATCAATTTCTAGAGGTGTCTTAGGACACTGTTCCTTAGACAGATGAACTCCATGCCTGAAGGGTAATAAACCCTTCTTGGAATTCTGCATCGAATATCTGAACAACATTTTGTCGATATAAGATGCTTGAGACAGAGCTAACGATCTGTTCTTGCGATTCCTAAAGATCTGAATCCCAGGAACATATTGCGCCTCTCCCAAATCTTTCATTTGGAATTGGGTCGCCAACCAATTCTTTATGTCAGTAAGATATCCTACATCATTCCCAAATGAGTAGGATATCATCCACATAAAGCACTAAGAAAGCTACTTTGTCGTTGATGATCCTCTTGTAAACGCAAGGTTCATCAACGTTTTGGTCAAAACCATAAGACTTGATCGCAGTATCAAATCTTATATTCAAGATCTGGATGCTTGTTTCAACCCATAAATGGATCGATTGAGCTTTAGAACTTTTTGCTCCTGACCTTGGGTTATGAACCCTTTGGGTTGAGACATATAGATGCTCTCGTCAAAATTACCATTCAAAAAGGAAATCTTGACGTCCATTTGCTAGATTTTATAATCATAAAAAGCGGCTATGGACAAGAGTATCCTGATAGACTTAAGCATAGCAACAGGGGAAAAAATTTCTTCATAGTCAACTCCTTCCCTTTGGGTAAAACCCTTTGCTACAAGTCTAGCCTTAAAGGTTTGTACCTTTTGAAGGGAATCGAAGTCCCCGTAGCGGAAGCGATTGCGAATCGTGCGCTCTTGATTTAGTTACAATGGAAATTTCAAGAATGTAAAACATGGATTAAGCATAAAATAACAGTTTGGACAGCAAGAAGTTACCTTTGAAGAACCTTTCTTCAAGTGCTCCTCTCTCCACGATCCACGATCACAAAGAATAAGAACTCCAACGTGCGAAGACACGACCACCGGATCTTCTTCGTTGTTCTCTTGGTGAGGGAGGAATGTGGGTTCCCCTTAGGAGATGTGCGGTATTTTGGGAGAGATGTGTGTTATGGAACTCTTCCAACAACACAACAAGGAGGCTAGTGATTCTATGAAAAAACCCTTAACCTAGTTGCATCTCATGCAACCATATATAGAGAATTGGGATGGAAATGACCATCATACCCCTCCTTTAATCTCTCTTTAGTATATAGTCTAAATCATATTAAAACTATATATTATATCAATTATATCATATATAATTGATATAACTCCTCATGTATGAAATTGAACACTTCAATTTCACTCCTAACTTTATACCCTCTATATTACCATGTTGAGCCAACGGAGGGATCTAATGGACCTACAGATCATGAGCTCCAATGATGTGAAATTAACTGATCAAACTTTTTGATCTAGTTAATCAATATTCATTAACTACAAGTCACTCCACTATAGACTTGTAGCTGCACTCTCCTCACTGTAGATATTATTGTGTCCACTGATATAGTCATTACCCATGAGTCGACCCTTCACAGGTTGTTCGTAATAACAGCTGGGTCAAATTACCGTTTTACCCCTGTGATTACCTCTTTGCTCCTTAAGCACCACTGATCCTCTAATGAACAACAAGTCTAAGGTCCCACCTTAGACTCATACCCTCATAGGGGCCCCATTGTTCAAGACCTGGAGTCAGTTCTTAAGGGAACAACCTATCTAATTCCTCGATGAGAGGAATGAGTGAATTCCATCTTGCACAGCTTAAGTTCCCACTACCTCACGAGGTTCTCACACGAGAAGGTAGGCTTATTGAGTCTGGCTCTGAGCCCACTCTCACCCATACTAGTCTAAGGACAAACCCCTATAAGCGGGGAGTTCTTAAC
The DNA here is from genome assembly GCA_036507285.1 of Trichosanthes cucumerina. NCBI lineage: Eukaryota > Viridiplantae > Streptophyta > Magnoliopsida > Cucurbitales > Cucurbitaceae > Trichosanthes > Trichosanthes cucumerina. The sequence continues at coordinate 72,003,094 of CM071838.1, forward strand.
TTGCTCAGATTCGTGTCGAGTCACTAATGACCATCTATAAATTACTAGTCTTATCATGTTAACGATGTTATACTTTGGTTAGACTAATAATTTCGCGATCCATCTTTGTATGAACTCTTCATACAGATGCCCCCACTCGCATGTCAACTACATGAATGAGTTTGATTACCTCATTTGTACTATTACAAAGTGGGCGCATCCATGGTGTTACTGAATGAGGTTTCCAACCTTATTCTTATACCATAGACTATTTAGGTTATAATCTTGAATTCAACCCAATTAGTGTCCACTACACTGATTTCAAGATAAGCGTTATAACCTTGGAGCTTAGTTTATTGGATTTATAAAAGCAAGACTGTAATCAAACAAAATACTCCCACTTGCCCTAGTTGGGGAAGACTTGTAAACCTAGACCTTCTAGGTGACTCTCAAATACTTTAGCCGTGAGAGCCTTTGTAAAAGGATCAACAATGTTGTGCTCGAGGCTATCTTCGTGAACGATCCACGTCTCCTCAGTGCACGATCTCTCTGGATGAGATGATACTTCCGCTCTATGTGCTTTCCCCTCTTGTGACTTCTGGTTCCTCGAATTTGCCACTGCACCATTGTTATCACAATACAGTGTGACGGGCAAAGTCATATTTGGAACAACTTCCAAATTTAGCATAAATTTCCTTAACCAAACGACCTCCTTAGCTGCTTCAAAAGCTGCCACATATTCGACCTCCATGGTGGAATCAGCGATGCATCCTTACTTGACGCTTCGCCATACTACAACTCCTCCGTTAATAGTGAAAAAGCGACGATGTAGATTTACGAGAATCTTTATCGATCGAAAGTCGAGAATGTGTATCCTGTAAGGATCAAATCCTTAGCCCCATACACAAGCATGTAGTTCCTGTTCTCTCCAAGATACTTAAGGATCGTTTTAATCATTGTCCATGTTCAAGTCCTGGATTGGATTGATACCTACCGACCATCCCAATTGAAAAAGCAGGATGCGGGCCTAGTACACAACATGGCGTACATCAGGCTCCCAACAGCTGATGCGTAAGGAATCCGTCTCATAGCCTCAACTTCTTGAGGTGTCTTAGGACACTATTCCTTAGACAAATGGATTCCATGTCTAAAAGGCAACAAGCCCTTTTTGGAATCTTGCATCTTAAACCTTGACAACACTTTGTCTATGTATGATGCTTGAGACAAAGGCTAGTGTTCTATTCTTGCGGTTCGGACAATGCTGATCCCAAGAACAAATCTACGCATCACCCAAATCTTTCATTTGGAATTGCGTTGCTAGCCATTCCTTGATGTCAGTAAGATAACCTACATCATTCCCAATGAGTAGGATATCATCCACATAGAGAATTAGGAAAGCGACAGAACTATTGATGATTTTCTTGTAGACACAAGGTTCATCATCATTCTGGTCAAAACCATAAGATCTGATAGCCTCATCAAATCTTATATTCCAGGACCTAGAGACTTGTTTCAGTCCATAAATCGACCTTTTAAGCGTGCAAACCTTTTGCTCTTGTCCTGGTTCAATGAACCCTTTGGGTTGGTCCATGTAGATGGTTTCCTCAAGATTGTCATTCAAAAAGGCTATCTTGACATCCATTTGCCATACCTCATAGTCATAATATGCGGCAATGGCAAGAAGGATATGGATAGATTTTACCATAGCAACAGGTGAAAAGGTTTCCTCAAAGTCAACCCCTTCAACCTGGGTATAACTCTTTGCTACTAGTCTAGCTTTAAAGGTTTGCACCTTCCCATCTACACCACATTTTCTCTTGTAGATCCACTTACAACCTATAGGTTTTACCCCATCAGGCTTATCTACAAGATCCCAAACAGAATTGAAGTGCATAGACTCCATTTCTTGGTCCATGGCTATGACCCATTTGTCTTTGTCAATGTCAACCATTACTTGATTGTAAGTCAATGGATCCTCGCAGTCGTCATCTGGTATAACAACTTGGGTTTCAGCTAAACCCATGTAACGGTCAGGCTGTATCACAACCCTCCCACTACGTCGAGGCATACTCAACTCTTGAGATGGACCCACTTGACTAGACAAACTAGTATCAACAACTCTTGTTGACGTACTAGTGTTCTTATCAGCAACCTTTGCTATTGTTTCGTCTAACTCACTCAACACTACCTTACTTTTTGGTTTGTGGTCCCTTATGTGGTCCTCCTCCAAGAAAGTGGCATTTGTTGACACAAAGACCTTACCTTCCTTAGGATCATAGAATAAACCACATCTTGTTTCTTTTGGGTATCCTACGAATAAGCACAACTTTGAACGTGAATCCAACTTCTTTGGATTTGTCACAAGCACATGTCTTGGGACAACCCCATATTCTGAAGTGACATAAACTACCTTTACGTCCTTTCCGAGTTCAAAAGGTGTTTCAAAAACACTTTTGGAGGGCACACTATTTAATATGTATACTGCAGTCTCCACTGCATAACCCCAAAAGGAACTAGGGAGATGAGCATAACTCATCATTGATCGAACCATGTCCAACAAGGTTCTATTTCTCCTTTCCGATACACCGCTTTGTCTTTGTGGTGTCTGTCGAGAAATGAGAGTTGGGATGTAATTTCATGTTCTATCATATAGTTCTGGAATTTTAAATCCATGTACTCTCCACCTCGATCCGATCGAAGTGTTTTAACTCTTTTACCTAATTCATTTTCAACCTCAGCCTTGAATTCCTTGAACTTTTCAAGTGCTTCAAACTTGTGGTGCATTAGGTAAATATGCCCATATCTGGAATAATCATCTATAAAAGAGATGAAATATTCATATCCTCCCCACGGCTTTAACATTCATCGGACCACAAAGGTGCGAATGTATAAACTCTAGAGGATCTTTGGCTCTATAACCTTTTCCACTAAAAGGTCTTTTAGTCATTTTGCCTTCTAGGCGGGATTCACATCTTGGTAAGGAATTTTCTTCTAACTCGTTTAGAAGTCCGTTTCTTACCAATCTCTCAATCCTATTGAGATTAATGTGATCCAATCTTAGATGCCAAAGATGAGCATTTTCTTTAGGAGAAATTTTACGTTTCTTAGTTTGTGCGTTTTAGCTTTTAAACAATTCGATGTTCAAAACCATTTTGACCGAATTAGGCCTTAAAACATACAATCCATTTTCTAATGAAGTGAACATATTTCTAAACCTTTCTTTAAAATAAACACTTTATTCATAGAAAAGGAAATGTAAAAATACATTGTTCAATGAGGCAAGAAATGAAAATAAGGTTTCTAGTAAACTCGTATCACTAATATATTGTCCAACAATACATATTTCTTGCCAAAATAAAGCTTCATTGTGCCTCATCTTTCTACAATTTGAGACGACTTCTCCATTTCCAACCCGTTATCTCTCCTATCTCTCCTCATCAGTAGCCGCCAGAATCAATTCCACGAAAGAAGAACAAACATGATTAGTGGCGCTGAATCAAGTATCCAAGCTATTTTATCATTATCCACTAAACAAGCTTCTAGGCAAAGTAAATCATATTTACCTTCCTTCTTCTTTTCTCGCAATGTACTTGGACGATTCCTTTCCAATGCCCATCTTCGTTGCGGTGGGAAACACTTTCCTTTCAAGAACGTCTTTGACTTTCTAGCCCTTTTGAGCGGCAACTTTGTCAGCTTGTTTCCCTTTACCAACCTTCTTCATGTTCTTCTTCTTACCTCTCAGGTTAGAAGAAGATGAAGCCACTGTTTTTGTCCCAGAGATCGAACCTCTGTGATAACTCCTACTGGCAATATTTGCCTCACCTTTCGATCCCCGAATTTTCATCAAAGATTGAAAGGTCCGGAGTTCATTCGAGAAGGGAGGTAAGATTAAAAGTAAGCTTGTTCATAACATCATTACTTCTAAACTGCAGGAAACTATCTGGAAGGGTTTCCAAAATGAAGCTGACCTGGCTCGACTCATCGATGGAAGCACCATTCGACTTCGCGATGTTAAAGTGTACCATCATATCTAGGACATGATCCCGAACAGATGTACCCTCTGGCATCCTCGAGTTGAATATGTACTTTAGGGCATTATGTCGGGCTTGTGTGGATCGTTGTCCAAACATACCTCGCACCTGAGAATCCATGATTTCCTTGGCAGTAATCATGCCCTCATGCTTCTTGGCTAATATGTCAGACATACTTGCCAACATGTAGACCTTGGCTTTATCATTGGCCTTGATCCATCGATCATATGCATCACGAACATTTTGTGACACATTTGAGCCTGGCACCTGAGGACACTCCTCAGTTAGCACAAACTTCAGATCATCCACTACCAAAATAGTGTTGAGTTTATTTTTCCATGTCATCATATTCTCTCCGGCTAACTTTTCCGCACCCAATAAGGAAATCATAGAGCTAGACATTTTTGCTGAAAATTTACAAATAAACTTGTATGAGTTTCTTGCTATAACTCTAATCCAATCATGTTTTAGCTAATTATCAAATGATTCCTAGCCCATTTATAATTTACAATGATACTCCAAAGGTTTAGAATGTATGACACCGAAGGGTAATAAAAAACACTCCTCCTCTGGATCAAGACATTCTTGACCAAAACCTAACACCAGAATAACTCGTATTCCTATAGGTTTTAGTTACCATTTTTCGGCCTAGATACATACACAACTTATGTACCCCGTGAGTGTAACCCTTTGTCTTTAAATCCCAGAGTCTCGATCCAATAAAATCCGTCGAAGAGAGAACTAGATTGGAAAATAGTCTAAGGAAATCTTTATCCCTTTCGGGTGTCTACTGTGTTAGATCCCCATGATCAAGCCCTCCGAAGGATTGTCCGTCAGTCCAAGCCAAACTAGCGAGTGACCATAGTGGTCTAACGGTGTAAACCGACAAAAGAGACCGTGGGTTTTGTTTTCACTAAACCTGCTCCCACTCACTATAAGTACTCTCTCCATTCACCTTGGTATTGACTCATACAAACACCATCTGAAGGGGGACGCTCCCGTTTGCGCCACGAGGCCAAGTATGAGTCTCACGGTGTGAACTTTTCGGAGATAGTGTAGGTGGAAAAATATGTATCTCATACACTTTTTCCTCCCACTGAATACTTTAAGTCTATAGGAATCTTTCTTAGGCTAAAACCCGGTTAATGGTTTTACCTAACTTTATCAACATAACTCTTATATTGATAATCAATATAACTCTTATATTTATTTTATCTTAATTTTGTTAATATAACTCCTTATATTAAACCTAGGATTTCTAGTTTATTAACCCCTTAATAAACCCGCTGACGCTACTGTAATTTATAAGACTCTCTGATTAAATTTCACTCCCGTGTCGAGTTCCGTGTAGGGTGTTCCGTTTAGTCAATTTAAATACCCACCTAGATGAACTTTCCTTAGACAGAGTTCCTCTTTTAATCATAGCTTATAAATTACTTGGTTCCTAATTCTAATCTAATTAGAACTAGATAACCTAAGGTCTATCATTTCCAAGTTCTAAACACTTTAAAACTAATAATTAACCTTAGGTGACATGCATACTATGTTATAGTGCTTGATCATTCATCACATGAATAATAAAACATACATAGCATATTCATCTCATGAAATATAATGCATATCAATGTTGTCCAAAAATTAATATAACAACCTTATATTAATTAATCATGCAAACTATATAATATAACTTCTTATATTATAAATGATGCATGAAAATGCTTAACCTAAGGTGGGATTTCTAAAATATAAGCATACACTATGCATGACAATAATTACACAACAATTGCATAATTAAAATAGCAAAATTAGACCAATTTTGGCACCCTAAAATTAATTTTAAATAATATAATCTAATTATATTAATTAAAATTAATTAATTAAATATAAATTAAATACAAAATATTTTTATATTTAATATATATTAAAAATAACGTTTACTGCTTATTCTTTGCCTTAGTGTGAAAAGTCTTGGCGTTGCAACGATGCTTTTGTCGTTTTTGCGAAGCGCTTGCGCCACCACGCCAGCGTAACGCTGGCGAGGCGGCGTTACAACGCCGCCGTCTTCTCCACCACCGCGCGCTGCAGATGGCGTTGCAACGTTGAGGGCAGTGTTGCAACGCCATTCACAGAACAACCATAGGAATCTCCATTCTTTGCTCGTTTTTGCTCCGATCTTCTCAGCAATCGCTTTGCCTCGATCGACACGGACTTACAAACTCGATTTACAATTAAATTTGCCCAAAACACCGGTCCTTACATTAAACATTTCAATGGAAATTGTAAATCTAAGTGCCCAAATCGAAAACATCTAATTTCGCAAAACCGTTCATACATCACATGCAAAAACAGTAAATCCCACCTTGTTCTTGAAAAATCCAGAACATAAATCAAGAACGCAATTGGGCTCTGATACCAATTGAAGGGAATCAAAGTCCCCGCAACGGAAGCGCTTGCGAATCACGCGCTCTTGAGTTAGTTACAATAGAAATTTCAAGAATGTAAAACATGGATTAAGCATAAAATAACAGTTTGGACAGCAAGAAGTTACCTTTGAAGAACCTTTCTTCAAGTGCTCCTCTCTCCACGGTCACGATCTCAGCAACAAGAACTCCAACGTGCGAAGACACGACCACCAGATCTTCTTCGTTGTTCTCTAGGTGAGGGAGGAATGTGGGTTCCCCTTAGGAGATGTGAGGTATTTTGGGAGAGATGTGTGTTATGGAACTCTTCCAACAACACAACAAGGAGGCTAGTGATTCTATGAAAAAATCCTTAACCTAGTTGCATCTCATGCAACCATATATAGAGAATTGGGATGGAAATGACCATCCTACCCCTCCTTTAATCTCTCTTTAGTATATAGTCTAAATCATATTAAAACTATATATTATATCAATTATATCATATATAATTGATATAACTCCTCAGGTATGAAAATGAACACTTCAATTTCCCTCCTAACTTTATACCCTCTATATTACCATGTTGAGCCAACGGAGGGATCTAATGGACCTACAGATCATGAGCTCCAATGATGTGAAATTAACTGATCAAACTTTTTGATCTAGTTAATCAATATTCATTAACTACAAGTCACTCCACTATAGACTTGTAGCTGCACTCTCCTCACTGTAGATATTATTGTGTCCACTGATATAGTCATTACCCATGAGTCGACCCTTCACAGGTTGTTCGTAATCACAGCTGGGTCAAATTACCGTTTTACCCCTGTGATTACCTCTTTGCTCCTTAAGCACCACTGATCCTCTCATACCCTCATAGGGGCCCCGTTGTTCAAGACCTGGAGACAGTTCTTAAGGGAACTACCTATCTAACTCCTCAGTAGAGGAATGAGTGAATTCCATCTTGCACAGTTAAGTTCCCAGCTACCTACGAGGTTCTGTCCCTGAGAAGGTAGGCTTATTGAGTCGGCTACAAGCCACTCTCACCCATACTATTCTAAGGACAAACCGCTATAAGCAGGAGTTCTTAACTTGCTCAGGATTCAGGTCGAGTCACTAATGACCATCTATAAACTACTAGTCTTATCATGTTAACGGTGTTATACTGGTTAGACTAATAATTTGCGATCCAGTCTTGTATGAACTCTTCATACAGGATGCCCCACTCGCATGTCAACTACATGAATGAGTTGGATTACCTCATTTGTACTAATTACAAAGTGGGCCGCATCCATGGTGTTACCAGAATGAGGTTTCCAACCTTATTCTTATATCATAGACTATTTAGGTTATAATCTTGAATTCAACCCAATTAGTGTCCACTACACTGATTTTAAGATAAGCGTTATAACCTTGGAGCTTAGTTTATTGGATTTATAAAAGCAAGACTGTAATCTTATCAAAACAAATAACACTTTATTTAATTGATCAAGATTACACAAGTTTAGGGCATAAATCCCAACACCTTTCCGGTTGCATCTCTCTTTCTTTTATCCATTTGCACCCTATGGGTCTAACCCCTTCAGGTTGGTCTACAAGTTCCCATACTGAATTGAAGTCCATTGACTCCATTTCAAGGTCCATGGCTTTGATCCATTGGTCCTTGTCTACGTCATTCATTGCATATTTATCAGACAATGGATCTTCTACGTCGTCATCAGGTATGGCGACTTGAGTTTCAACTAAACCCAAGTAGCGGTCAGGTTGGAAAACAACCCTCCCACTGTGTCGAGGCATTCCCAACGATTGAGAAGGACGAGACTGACTTGAGGTGTTGGCTTCTCCATAAACTCTTGATGAAGGTCCAGCTTGATCAACAACTCTTGTTGGTTCATCTGTAGTTTCATTTAGTACTAATTTACTACGTGGTTTATGGTTTCTCATGTGATCTTCCTCCAAGAAAGTGGCGTTTGTCGATACAATCACCTTGTTTTCTTGTGGGTCGTAGAAAAGACCACCTCTCGTTTCTTTGGGATAGCCAACAAATTGGCATAATTTTGAACGAGGTTCCAGTTTCTTTGGGTTTGTCACTAGCACATGTGTCGGACAATCCCAAATCCTGAAGTGTTGTAAACTAGGTTTATGCTCCTTCCATAATTCAAAAGGTGTTTATGAAATACTCTTTGATGGAACATTGTTCAAGATTTGAACTGCAGTCTCTACTGCGTATCCCCAAAACGAGGTAGGCAATTGAGCATAGCTCATCATAGAACGAACCATATCCAATAAGGTTCTATTTCTCCTTTTTGACACACCATTTTGTTGTGGTGTATTAGGTGCTGAGAGTTGAGATTTAATTCCATGTTCAATCATATAGTCGTGGAATCTCAAATCCATATACTCTCCACCTTGATCGGATCGAAGTGTTTTAATGGTTTTCTCTAATGCATTCTCTACTTCAGCCTTATACTCTTTGAACTTTTCAAGAGCCGCAGACTTATGATGCATTAGGTATAAATAACCATATCTCGAATAATCGTCTATGAAAGAGATGAAATATTCGTACCCTGCTCGAGCTTTAACATTCATCGGACCACAAAGATCCGAATGTACAAGTTCTAAGGGCTCTATGGCTCTGTAACCTTTTCCAGTAAAAGGTCGCTTAGTCATTTTACCTTCCAAGCATGATTCGCAAGGAGGTAAAGAATCATCTTCTAACTTGTTTAGAAGTCCATTCTTAGAGAGTCTTTCAATCCGGTTGAGATTTATATGACCAAGTCTAAGATGCAATAGATAGGTATTATTTTGAGAAATTCTTTGCCTTTTACTTTGATTATTAGCAGTTTCAAACATCTCATGATTCAAAATTGCTTTAGTTCGATTCGGTTTAAGTACATACAAGTCATTTTCTAATTTAGCAGAACAAACATTGACACCCTTTTTCAAAATGAACGCTTCATTAAAAGAAAAGGAAATACAATATCCAAGTTCTATTAAATAAGAGATAGAAATTAAGTTCCTCTTAATTTTAGGAACTATATACATATTTTCTAAAAATAAAAATCTATCTCTAAAAAACAGCTTGGCATCTCCCACTGCACGAGCTGAGACGACGTCTCCAGTTCCGACCCTTAGTGTCATCTCACCCTCTTCGAGCTCCTTGAAGGAACTAGTTTCCTGAAACGAAGAGCAAACGTGATTAGTGGCTCCTGAATCAAGTATCCAGGTCAAATCATCATTTTCCACTAAGAAAGTTTTAAGAACAAGTAAATCTAATTTACCTTTCTTCTCTTTGAGCTCAGCAAGGTATTTTGGGCAGTTGCGCTTCCAGTGCCCATCAATGTTGCAGTGGAAACACTTTCCTTGTCTGCAACCTTGACTTTTTCCTTGCCTTTATCAGCAGCAGGTGCCTTCCCTTTCCCTCCTATCTTCTTCTTTTGGGTCTTCTTAAGCCCAGAAGATGAACTACAGGACTTAGTCCCAGAGGATGAACCTTTCTGGAACCTTCTGGAATGGACAAACAGATTTGCCTCTCCATCAGCATGTCCCTTATTCTTCATAAGAGACTGGAAAGTTTGTAGTTCATTAAGGAGAGTAGTCAGGTTATACTCTATCTTGTTCATCACCGCATTGCTGCGGAATTGCAGGAAACTCTTCGGAAGAGATTCGAGGATGAACGAGACCTGACTTTGCTCGTCAATGACCGTGTCGTTCATCTTAGGCACGTTGAAGTGGACCATCAGATCGAGAACATGTTCTCTCACCGACGACCCCTACTTCATACAGGAGTTATAAATGTATTTGAGGGATTCATGCCGAAGCTGTCCAGACGGTTGTCCAAACATTTCCTGCAACGGACTCATGATCTCACGAGCTGAGACCATGCTCTCGTGCTTTTTGGCTAGAACTTCAAAAACACTAGTCAAAATGTAGACCTTGGCCTTATCATTGGCCTTGATTCAGCAGTCGTACACCTCCTTAACAGATTGAGGAGCGTTTCGAGCAGGGACCTGAGGATATTCCTGAGTCAGTACAAACCAAAGGTCGTCAACAACAAGAATCGTATTCAGGTTTGACTTCCACGTAGTAAAATCTTCACCAGTTAAACGATCGCCTTTTAGTAAGGCTATAATTGAGGACGACATGCTGAAAATCCAAAATAGTTCTAATTAGTTATGCCTTTAACCTATTATAAACCAATCAATTTTTTAAAAATTTTTAAAGAACCCTAGTGTTTAAACTAAACCCTGTGTTTAAATTAAACCTTTAATTTTGCAACGATACTTCAAGGGTTTAGAACAAAAGCCACCGTCGGGTGGTTAGTCATTCCTCCCCTGAATTGAGACTTTCTCAGCCAATTTTCACTACCAGAATATCTCATGTCCCAATGATCCTTAGCTACCATTTGTTTGGTAAAGGACTTGTTAACTAGCATAACTTATCCCGTAAATGTGACCCTACCATTTTCAGATCCAATAGGTCCGAGCCAACAAGCTACTATTAAGAAAGACAACTGTTGGCAAATTACCTAAGAGACCCTATCCATTTCTGGAGTTCCCGGTGTTTCGATCCCTATAGTCAGGCCCTCTGTAGGGTTTGGCTGTTCCATGACAACCTAGCAGGCGGACTATAGAAATCTCACGGTGCGACCTAATGCAAGAGACCGTAGGATACGTTGACACGCGTCTTGCTTTCATTTACTATGGATACTTCCCTCATTCACCTTGGTATTGAACCATGCAAACACTTGCCGTAGGGGACACCCTATTGACGCCACGTAGACGAGCATGGAACTCACGGTGTGAAATTTTGAGGACGTGAGAGTAAACTCGATGAGAACATCTCGTTTTCTCCCATTGAAGCTCCTAAGATTAGGGTATAGGTTTAACTTAGTCGGGTTCTGGCTAAAAGAATCTATCTAAGTCTATGCTTATTATAACTGTTATAACTAGGTCTTTTAACCTTTATGTCTAGGTGAATAAACATTTTCATTACCTAGATATAAAATAGAACTAAGGTTAATTCAACTTAAGCTCCGGGTCAGTTCTCAGGTAGGAGGTGTTCTGTTAACCGTCAGCTTAAGTAACCTCAACCTTAGACAGAACTTCACCAGTAGAGTTCCCTTATAACCAAAGTTCAAATGTCCTACTATATTTTAAACTATTTAAAATACTATGTAAGACTAACTTTTAATCCTATTAAAAATTAAAACTTAGGTTTAAATTAATTTTAAACAATTTAAAACTAATTTAATTTTACCAAGTTCCTATGTTTGCATGTAATTCTTTGTTATACGTTATGGTTTCTAAAACCCCTTTTAATTTATAACACTTATAAATTTTAATAATTAACCTATGACAAAGAACTATATTATAAAACCAACAATCAATTTCAAATTGGAATTATAAAAATTATTCAACTAATTGAATAATTAAATTACTTGAAAAATAACAATTGTTTTAAACTAAGTAATTTCATGCTCCATGCAACTTATTTTCCACATTTATTTAATTATAACAATTATAAATAAATACTTATGAAAAATAAATTAAATCATGCATTTCTACCATATTTTTATATAACAATTATACAAATAAAATGCATGAACATGCTTATCCTAAGGTGGAAAAAATTCTAAATGACATTCATAAAGAAAAATAGCTGTAAAATCGAAATAATTTGGCCCCTAAAGTACAAAAAAAAAAAATTACTCTAATTTTATTACAATATCGGTCCAATACTCCTTGAATCAGGCTCGAACCGCTCGAACCGGATCGAAAACTAACCAAACCGCTCGAACCGGTCTGCAACATCAGATTTGGCGTCATGGCATTGCAACGCTGATGGGAGCGTTGCAACGCCAACTTTGTCCGCGCGCGCTTGCTATCGGGGTAGCGCTGCAGCGCCGAGGCGCGCGTTGCAGCAACGCTGGACCTCCTCGGAGAACTCCCGCCGATAGGGAGGCATGGCGTTGCGACACTGCGTTCCTCGGCCACAAGGTAACGCTAATGAACGGCGTTGCAACATCGCTTGCAAGATTGCAACATCATTGTTGCTACAAACATGAAATTCTCCTTCGATACTCATCCGAATTGCACGAAACTAGACCCGAACGACTCTTAACTCGATTACAGACTCGATAATGTACTTAATTGCCCAAAAATACAGGGACCTTTACAATTAATTGATCAAATCAATAGAAAACTAAGGCCAAATATTCCTAAACAATTTTACAGCAAACCAAATGCAATTCCCACCTAATCCAATGCAATTTTGTTTCAACCAAAACAAATTAAGTATTGCTCTGATACAAATTTATGGAGATCTAATCCCCTTGAGCAGCGGAAACGAGTTTGGAATCGTAATTGCAAGCTTATTTTGGTTGAAAAACAAAAACCACTACATTGAAAATAACAGAGATAAACATGCATTTCTAATCTAATTAGGCATAGATATAAATCATGCAAACATGCTGTATTTAACAATTAAACTAAAATGAAGAAAGATTACCTTGGTAGTCTTAGTCTCCCAACAACTCCTTGCTACAAGTTTTGCACAACAACTCAACAACCTTCTCTGTTTTTCTCCAACACGACAACACCACTAGGAGAACCCTCTATCCTCTGAGTACAACTTAGATCAATTACTTTTGGTGGGAAGGAATTCCAACAATTGAAAGAATTTTGGGAATTGAGAGAGAGAGAATTTCTTCCGAGTATTCAATCAATCAGCGAAATTATCCATCATCCTCTTCTCTCTAGGAGAAGAGGAACACTTTGGAGGGCAACTCCCCACTCCCTATCGATTAGGGAGTTGGGAGACATGGGGAACGTGCCCTCCTAACACGTTCCCTCTTTTTTTATTTATTTATTTAATTATAATATTTAATAAATAATCAAAATTATAAATTAAATAATATAATATATAATTAATTAAATCATATTTAATTAATCATAATTAAATATCATATATTTAATATAGATTAAATCACATTTAATCAATTATCCATCTATCCTATAGTTTTAATACACATTAAATTTTAACCTATAGTTTTCAAATATGAATCACATTCACATTTGAATTTAACATTTGAGCTCTTTCAAATATTTAATTCGCTCATATTATTTAATATGAATCATATTCACATTAAATTTATAATATATAGTTTCAAAACTATATATTATATCGTATCTATATACATTAAAATTATTCCCTAATGAATTTGAACATTTCAAATTCAAACGATCTAAGAACCCTTTACGAGCTAGAAGGTGGACCTAATGGACCTACAGATCAGAAGCTCCAACGATACGAGATTGCTCGGTTAATCTCATTAACCTCCTAATCAACATTCGTTAACTGTGGGAACACTTCACTAAAGTCCCGCAGCTGCACTCTTCTCACTGCAGATATATTTCTGTGTCCACGGATATTAACCAATAACAGCAAGTCAATCCTTCATGAATGTTCGTAACACCAGCCGAGACAAATTACCGGTTTACCCCTGGGTTACATCTTGTACCTTAAGTACCAGTGCTCCTCTAATGAACAATTTGTTTGTGGTCCTACCAACAAACAAAGTCCCTCTCGGGCCAATGAGAGGGTCGGACCCTTTGATCAAGTACCGGAGACACCACTTAAGGGAGCATTCCTCTACTTACCCAAGTAGATGGGAATGAGTGAATTCCATCTTGCTAGGCTAAGTCCCCAGTTGCTCACTCGGTCTTGTCCCCAAGAAGGTATGATATGAACCAAGATGCACTTGTTTTACCTCCAGGGCCAATCACACATGCAAGGGCCAAGCAACTATAATTTGTTTTTAACACTCACATACAAGCAATGGGGAATTCAATTAATGAAGGTCAAGGCAGGGAAAAGGAACAACAACTCTATATGTGTTGTCAGATGATGTTACAATAACAAATAGAGTTTTGTTTCTAGTTTTTATATAATTCTATCATTCTTCTAATTTTATCCATTTTATGACATTTTAAGTAGGGGTATTTTTGTCATTTGACATGATATGGCATTTAGGATTTTGGAAAGCTATTTAAAGCTTGGCCATTAGGTTGTACAAGATAGTTTTTGGATGAATACAATTTTCATGTGATTTGTTGCAGAGTCACATCATCACCATTTGCAATTCTTGAGTATAGGGTTGCAAGCGAGGAACATTCAGGTAGGTTTGATCAACTTTCTTGTGGAGTGTTCCATCCTTGGAGTGAGGAACTAGTTTCCTTACCTCTTGGTCTTCGATCATAATGTAATCCACATCTAGTCCTTTTCCTTGGGATTGAATCGAATCGATTTGGGGGTTTTAGTGTTTGAGAATTAGGGGTTCACATAACCAAAGGGTTCCTAATTCCAATTCGCTAGGGTTTTCTTATCATTTGGTATCAGAGCTTTGGCTCTAGATCGGATATATCCTTCTTTTTTTTCTCATCTATATTCTGAATTTTTGTTTCCAAAATTCTTGTCTCGTTTATTTAAAAAAAAATACTTGCAATGTGATCCATGCGCTTCATCTTTCTTAACAAATAATTGTTTATGATCTATTCATGCATAATCTTTTGAATCAATTATATTTTATTTGATCATATTTGGAGAAAACTCTAACCATAAGCCTTTTTATTCAAAATTCAAAGAGTAGATTCCAAAAGCATACCTATTTTCTTAGAAATTTGTTCTTTGAGAATTTTTCTGCTGCGCATCTATAGAATTGTTATGATTTGGTCTATTTTTAGTTTAATGTTCAGGACTCCAAATCGATTGATTCCAGTACCTAAAGTGAATCAAATCGACTTAAGTTTGAATAAAAAATATTGATTCTAGAAAAGGTCGAAGTAGAATAGAAGAAAAATGTGTTTGTGTTCATACTGTTCAAATCTGGAAAATCTAGAAAATCTTATCTATCTGATTTGAATAATTTTTACCAAGA
This sequence comes from Trichosanthes cucumerina, assembly GCA_036507285.1. Lineage (NCBI taxonomy): Eukaryota > Viridiplantae > Streptophyta > Magnoliopsida > Cucurbitales > Cucurbitaceae > Trichosanthes > Trichosanthes cucumerina. The sequence goes on from CM071838.1 coordinate 72,018,444, forward strand.
CCAAACGAACATATTTTAAGCCCAAATTTTATATACTCGTTCTTTTTTGGATAAAATAAAATCTCTAAAATTTTCGCTGAAAGAACCGGACCGAAAGATACTGAACCGGTCAAGCCAATTCGATTCTACAGAAGCCCAATTTCTTTTTTGCAGCAACTTTTCTTTCTTAGCTTTTTGTTATCTAAAATTCTTTCTTTTAAGCCCAATTTTTGTTCACATGATTTTGATATATTTAGCTTTGAGTGTATTAAATTTCACTTAATTTTAAGAGCTCCTACTATTTTTACCAAATTTACCAATCTACCCCTATCATAAACCATAGTCCCTATAGTTTTTTACATTGTGATCAAAGAAGGTATTTTTGTTGATTAGGGTTATTTTGTGAATTTGTGCATAAACTCTTGCTTGTTTGCAGCGCTTATCTTAATTCTAAACACTTGCAAGTAGTTTAGTACTTAAAAAAACTAAAAACATTATTTAGTTGTTTGCTTTTCTTTGTTCATCTTACATAATTTCTTGAATCTTGAATCTTAAATTCTTGATTCTAGATATCTTGTTTTTGTTATTTCCTTTCTTAGTTTCTTGGATCTTGAACATTAGGTTCTTGATTTCTAGTTTTCATTTTTTTTTATATTGTACTATTCTTCGCTTGAGTTTGACACTTTACAATCATTCTTGCTTGGTTTGTTTTTAGCTTGTTTAGCTGATCTTGGTTGCAAAGTTTTGGCTCATCACCCTATCTTTGAGAGAGAGTCCATATTTTTGTGAGAGAGAGAGCTTACATTAAAGAGAGTAAACACGAGTGATTTCCATCTATCGAGTGAAACATGTGAGGGAGTGAATTGTGAGGTCCATCTTTTATTTATTTTCTCTTTTGCAGCAATGGTCAAATGAAGGCGATCAACAACAAGAACGACTCCTTGAGCAGGTCATGCGAGGTATGGAAACTATGCTCACTGAGAGGTTGGATAGGTTGGAGCAAAGGCTCCAAGCCAAGGATAGACCTCAACCAAGGAGGCAAGTTGAGGAGTTTGCAGAGGGGGAAGATGGTCTGGAGCAGGATGACTATGAAACTGATCCTGTTGTAGACGAGGCTCGAAGAGGTGGGCGCCAAGGTGTGCGGGGTAGAGGATGATTTCATAATAGGAGACAACCTGGTGGGAGAGAAAATTACCATGGAGATCGAGGGTTTGGTAACATTAAAGTTAAATTTCCAAAGTTTCATGGTACATCTGACCCTGAAGACTATTTCCAATGGGAACATGAAGCTGGGCATATCTTCCATACCAACGATCTCACTGAAGAGAAAAAGGTAACCAACTCTGTGACATATTTTAAAGGTTATGCACAAACTTGATGGGATAAGTTGTGTTCTAAGCGAAGAAGACACCAAGAAGGGTTAGTGGAAACATGGGTAGAATTGAAAGAACTCATGAGGAAGCGATTCATACCAAAGCATTACCTTCGAGATTGTGCACAGAAGCTTCAAGCTCTTCGACAAAGGAACAAAAATGTCGATGATTACTACAAAGAGATGGAAATGTTGATGGAGAGGTTAGAGATTGATGAGGATGAGGAGAACACCATGGCAAGGTTTCTCCATGGATTAAACATTGACGTGGTTGAACGCGTTGAATTGCAAACTTATGAGGATATGGAGGAGTTAGTGCACATTGCAGTGAAAATTGAAAAACAAATCCAAAGACGCAAATCGAGGTACACTTCTAATAAAACTTTTTTCAACTCATCTTCTACGTTGAAACAGGATGACAAAGCCACAGACCTTAAGCTTAAGGCCAAGGCAGTCAGTGATAAAACTAAAGAGAAAGGAGCGTCCTCATCAAACACAAAACCAAGAACTGATGCACACACAGTAAGAAATAGGGATCTTAAGTGTTGGAAATGTCAAGGGGTGGGACATATAAGTAGAGAGTGTCCTAATAGAAGAGTAATGATCATTCGGAAAGGAGAAATAGTCACAGATGTGAGTGAAGGAGATGAAGTGACTAGTGACCATGGGGGAGATGAAGAAGTGGAGGATACTGCCTACTTATCCTTAATAACTAGGAAGGCATTGAGTACATACATGAAGGAGGATGACTTGGAGAATCAAAAAGAGAATCTTTTTCATACTCGTTGCCTTGTGCAAACCTTACCCTGTAGCGTAGTGATTGATAGTGACAGTTGTACAAATGCTAAGAGCTCTAATTTGGTCTCACGATTGAGTTTAGAGACTATGCCTCATCCACGACCCTACAAACTACAGTGGCTTAATGATTGTGGGGAGCTCAAGGTGACTAAGCAGGTGAAGGTTCCTTTTACAATTGGGAGGTACAAGGATGAAGTGTTATGTGATGTAGTACCAATGCATGCGGGTGATGTACTTGGGGGAGGCCTTGGCGGTTTGATAGAAAGGTTCTTTTCGATGGTTTTCTTAACTGCTACACCTTCACATATAATGGTAAGAAAACTATACTTCTACCCCTTTCACCTAAAGAAGTACTTATTGATCAAGAAAAATTAGAAAAAAGAAAAGAAGAGGTTGCAGTAAAAGCAAAAGGAAAGGAAAAAGGGAGAAAATGAGGGTGTGAGAGAAAAGCAAGAGAGTAGCTTGCAACCTAGAGAGAAAAGAGAGAGAAAATTAGCAAGCTGGAGTGCTAGATCCTGTGAGGTTAGGAAAGCTATGTTTTCAAAAAGAACCATACTCATGGTTAAATTTAAAGAAGCTTACCTACTAACTGAGGAACTTGAATCCTCTTTGCCTAGTGTTTTTGTATCTCTTTTGCAGGAATTTCAAGAAGTCTTTCCTGAGGAATTGCCTAAGGAATTACCACCTTTGAGAGCCATAGAACACAAGATTTACTTCATCCCAAGCGCACAAATTCCAAATCGACCAGCCTATAGGACCAATCCTCAAGAGGCCAAAGAGATTCAAAGGCAGGTCGATGAGCTGCTTGCCCAAGGGTATGTACGTGAGAGTTTAAGTCCTTGTAGTGTTCCTCAGACATTACTTGTCCCTAAGAAAGATGGGTCTTGGAGAATGTGTGTAGATTGTAGGGCTATAAATAAAATTACAATTAAGTATAGACATCCTATACCTAGGTTGGATGACATGCTTGATGAATTATATGGATGTAGCCTGTTTACAAAAATAGATTTAAAATCTGGGTACCATCAAATTAGGATGAATGTTGGGGATGAATGGAAGACCGCTTTCAAAACTAAACATGGTTTATATGAATGGCTAGTTATGCCATTTGGCTTGACTAATACCCCTAGTACTTTTATGAGACTCATGAACCATGTGTTGCGTGACTTTTTAGGAAAGTTTGTAGTGGTTTATTTTGATGACATCCTAATATATTCTAGGACATTGAAGGATCATGTTATGCATGTTAGGTGTTTTTTTGTTGCACTTAGAAAAGAAAAGCTTTATGCCAATCTTAAAAAATGTAGTTTTTGCATGGAAAAGATAAACTTCCTAGGATTTGTAGTGTCTAAACAAGGAGTAGAAGTCGATACTGAAAAGGTTAGGGCTATTAGGGAGTGGGCAACACCTAAAAATGCTAGTGAGATTAGGAGTTTTCATGGACTAGCTGGTTTCTATAGAAGGTTCATTAGAGACTTTAGTCCTATTGTTGCGCCACTTAATGAACTCATAAAGAACAATGTGAAATTTGAGTGGGGTAAAGCTCAAGAACGTGCCTTCAGTGATTTGAAAGATAAGTTATGTAATGCACCTTTGCTTGCTTTGCCTAATTTTGAGCTAACATTTGAAATTGAGTATGATGCCAGTGGAATAGGGATTGGAGCTGTTTTAATGCAGGATCGAAGACCATTAATGTACTTTAGTGAGAAGCTGAATGGTGCAATCTTGAGGTATCCTACATATGACAAGAAGCTTTATGTCTTGGTCAGGACGCTACAGGTATGGCAACACTATTTGTGGCCAAAGGAATTTGTTATTCACACAGATCATCAAAGCTTACAACAATTGAGAGGCCAAAACAAGTTGAATAGGAGACATGCTAAATGGTTGGAATTCATTGAAACCTTTCCTTATGTGATAAGGTACAAGAAAGGTAAAGAAAATGTGGTGGTTGATGCACTATCTAGGAGGTATGTTTTGCTAAACTCTCTTCACACTAAATTACTTGGCTTTGAACACATTAAGACGTTATATTCCCAAGACACTTTTTTTGCACCTATTATTGAATCTTTTATGCAAAAGTGTGTGGTTCCTGATTATATGTTGTTTGATGGGTTCTTGTATAGAAAGAATAAGATTTGCATTCCCATTTGTTCTATTCGTGAGTTATTAGTTAAGGAAGCACATGGTGGAGGTCTAATGGGACATTTTGGGATAGCTAAGACATATGACATGTTAGACGAACACTTCTATTGGCCTAAAATGCAATATGATGTACGTAAGGAGTGTGAGAGATGCATTGCATGTAGGGAGGCTAAATCTAGGACAAAACCACATGGACTTTATTTGCCTTTGCCTACTCCTAACGGTCCGTGGCTAGATATTTCAATGGATTTTGTGCTTGGTTTGCCTCGAACAAAAGCAGAAAGGATAACATTTTTGTAGTAGTTGATGTGTTTAGCAAAATGACTCATTTCATTGCATGTAATAAAACTAATGATGCTAAACATGTGGCTGACTTGTTCTTCAAGGGTGTGGTTAAATTGCATGGAATTCCTAGGAGTATTTTTAGTGATAGAGATGTGAAATTCCTAAGTCATTTTTGGAGAGTACTTTGGGGAAAACTTGGTACTAAGTTACTTTACTCTACTACTTGTCATCCCCAAACTGATGGGCAAACTGAAGTAGTCAATAGAACAATGGTGACTATGCTTAGGGCTATAATAGAGAAGAATACCAAAACATGGGAGGAATGTCTACCATTTATAGAATTTGCATATAATAGGGTTGCCCATAGTGTCACTAAATGTACTCCATTTGAGATTGTTTATGGGTTTAACCCTTTATCACCCATTGATTTATTACCTTTGCCTTCTAACGAGGTTGTGAATCTTCAAGCTGACAACAAGGTGGTTGCCATTCGAGAGTTACATAAGGAGGTTAAAGAGAGAATTGAGAAGCAAAATACTAAGGTAGCTGCAAAAATCAACCAACATTGAAAGCCTATGATCTTTAAAGAGGGAGATTGGGTTTGGGTCCACCAGCGAAAGGAAAGATTTCCACATCAACGAGATTCAAAATTAAACCCAAGGGGAGATGGACCTTTCCAAGTCTTGAAGAAAATCAATGACGATGCCTACCAAATAGATCTAAAAGGTAAGTATGGTGTGAGTGATACTTTTAATGTTTCTGACTTAACTCTTTTTGATGTAGGTGACGACTTTGATTCGAGGACGAATCCTTCAAAAGGGGGAGAGGATGATATGAACCAAGATGCACTTGTTTTACCTCCAGGGCCAATCACACGTGCAAGGGCCAAGCAACTACAATTTGTTTTCAACTCTCACATACAAGCAATGGGGAATTCAATTAATGAAGGTCAAGGCAGGGAAAAGGAACAACAACTCTATATGTGTTGTCAGATGATGTTACAATAACAAATAGAGTTTTGTTTCTAGTTTTTATATAATTCTATCATTCTTCCAATTTTATCCATTTTATGACATTTTAAGTAGGGGTATTTTTGTCATTTGACATGATATGGCATTTAGGATTTTGAGAAGCTATTTAAAGCTTGGTCATTAGGTTGTACAAGATAGTTTTTGGATGAATACAATTTTCATGTGATTTGTTGCAGAGTCATATCATCACCCTTTGCAATTCTTGAGTATAGGGTTGCAAGCCAGGGACATTCAGGTAGGTTTGATCAACTTGCTTGTGGAGTGTTCCATCCTTGAGTGAGGAACTAGTTTCCTTACCTCTTGGTCTTCGATCATAAGGTAATCCACATCTAGAACTTTTCCTTGGGATTGAATCGAATCGATTTGGGGGTTTTAGTGTTTGAGAATTAGGGGTTCACGTAACCAAAGGGTTCCTAATTCCAATTCGCTAGGGTTTTCTTATCAACGTATGCATATTGAGTCGACGAATCTGACCACTCTCACCCATATTAGTCAAAGGATAATCCCTCGCAAACAGGAGTTCGTAACCTGCTCAGGATTAAGATCAAGTTGCCTAGCTCATCCTAGTGAAATAGAAACATAACTAGTCAACGGAGTTACATCTAGTGGTTACTATTTCGTGGTCCGGTCTTATGTAATCTCATTACATAAGATATCCTCACTCACATGTCATCTACACGAACACGTTACGATCACAGTGTTTGTATCATATACAAAGTGGGCCACATCTATAGTTTTACCAGGGTAAGGTACCCAAACTTATCCCGTTACTATAGACCCTTTAGGATATATCTCGAACCGAGATCCTTTATATGTACGCTACATTCAGTTAAAGATACATTTAACAGCCTTGGATGTTTAGTTTATTGGATTTAGGGTTATAACAAAAGCAATATCGTAATTAACGAACAATAACTCTCTATTGAAGTAATAACAGTTTATTATAATAATTAGAACAAAAATTACAAACTACGAGTTTTAGGGCACAAAACCCAACATCTTTAGGACATGATTGAAATCTAGCACACATGCAAAGACTAAACATAAATTCTGGCCTACTTGCAGTTAAGTAAAGTAGAGATCCAATCATACCTCGATAAGCTTTAATATCTACGTTTTTACCTTTTTCATCCTTATCAAGCTTTGTAGTTGTGCTCATTGGGGTCTTTGCTACTTTTGCATTATCGAACTTAAATCGCTTGAGTAGGTCCTTTGTATATTTTTCTTGATTTATGAAGATTCCTTCTTCGAGTTGTTTGATTTGAAGCCCGAGAAAGAACTTGAGTTCTCCCATCATGCTCATTTCAAACTCGCTATGCATACACTTAGAAAATTCTTCACAAAGAGAAGGGTTAGTGGCACCAAAAATAATGTCATCAACATAAATTTGTACTAGCAAAATATCCTTTTCTTTGGTTTTAATAAAAAGTGTAGTGTCAATAAGTCCCATTTTAAAACCCATTTCAAGCAAGAATTTACTCAAATGGTCATACCAAGCTCGAAGAGCTTGTTTAAGACCGTAAAGAGCTTTATTTAGTTTGAAAACATGATTTGGATTTTCAAAACTTTCAAAGCCAGGAGGTTGTTCAACATAGACTTCCTCCATTATGAAACCATTTAAGAAAACACTTGTCACATCCATTTGAAATGAGGTAAAATTCTTATGAGATGCAAAAGCAAGTAACATGCGAATTGACTCAAGTCTAGCAACATGAGCGAATGTTTCCTCATAGTCTATTCCTTCTTCCTGATTGTAACCCTAAGCAACTAACCTAGCTTTATTCCTAACAATAGTATTAGATTCATCTATTTTATTTCTAAATATCCATTTAGTTCCTATAACTGAATGATTAATAGGGCGCACAACTAACTCCCACACATTATTTCTTTCAAATTGATTTAATTCTTCTTGCATGGCCATTAACCATTCATCACATTCAACATCTTTAAAACATTTTGGTTCAATTTGAGACACAAATGCAAGATTATTTAAGACATTTAAAGAAGATTGAGTTCTTACTCCTTGAGATACATCACTTATAATTTGCTCACGAGGATGGTGAGTAGAGAATCTCCAATCCCGAGGGAGAGTTTCCTCTTGCTCCTTTTGAGTTTCATTTTCAATTGCTTATGTGTCCTTATCTTGAATATTATTCAACTCCTCAAACGATTTTTCTAAATCATCACTCACGGATGCTTTATTCGATGCAACATGTGTTTCATCAAATACGACATTCATTGACTCTTCAACAATAAGAGTTCTTTTATTAAAAACTCTATATGCTTTACTACATGCAGAATATCCTAAAAATATGCCAATGTCAATTTTTGAATCAAACTTTCCAAGTTTCCCTTTGTCTTTTAAAATGAAACACTTGCAACCAAAGACTTTGAAATAAATGATATGCGAGGTTTTATCATTAAAAAGCTCATAGGGAGTTTTATTTAACACAAGCCTTATTAAATCTCTATTCATTATATATGATGCAGTATTAACAACTTCAACCTAAAAATACTTTGGCAAATTATATTCATTTAGCATGGAGGTGCCTAATTCTTGTAAAGATCTATTTTTCCTTTCTACAACTCCATTTTGTTGAGGTGTTCTTGGAGAGGAAAAATCATGAGAAATACCATTTTCTTCACAAAAAGTTTCGAAAGAAGCATTTTTAAATTCTCCTCCATGGTCACTTCTAATTTTTGAAATCATAAAACCCTTTTCATTTTGAATTCTTTTTGAAAAATTGATAAAAGATTTTACAGCTTCATCTTTATGAGATAAAAATAAAACCCAAGTGAATCTCGAAAAATCATCAACTATAACAAAAGCATAATGTTTTCCACTTAGACTTGCAACTCTAGTAGGTCCAAAAAGATCCATATGTAATAGTTGCAAAGGCCTAGAGGTAGAAACCATTTTCTTTGGTTTGAAAGAAGACTTAGTTTGTTTACCCATTTGACAAGCATCACAAACTTTATCTTTTTCAAAATTTAATTTTGGAAGACCTCTAACAAGGGATTTCTTAGAGATATTTGAAATTAAATGCATACTTGCATGTCCTAATCTTCTATGCCACAACCATGGATCATCATGCAAAGCAGACAAACATTTATTATCAACTATAGGACAATTCATCAGATCAACAGTATAAACATTTCTATCTCTATTTCCATCAAACAGAATTTTTCCATCACATGCATTTTCAATTATGCAATTTTTATTATTAAAAACTACCTTATATCCCTTATCACATAATTGGCTAATACTTAGTAAATCATGCTTTAATCCATCCACTAACAAAACATCTTCAATAAGAAAATTTGAACGAGTACCTATGTTACCTTTGCCAATGATCTTACCCTTTTTGTCGTCGCCGAAGGTAACATATCCTCCATATTTCTTTTCTAGGTATGAAAATTTTGTGTGGTCCCCAGTCATGTGTTTTGAACACCCACTGTCCAAGTACCACTTGTTGTTTATTGATCTCAAACATACCTGAATGAAATTTATTCTCAAGATATAATCTTAGGTACCTAAATTTGTTTGGGTTCTTGGGGGTTAGTCAATAAAAACTTAGGAGTCCATCTCTTTTTATTTTCATTTATAACGTTGGATTTCTTTAAATTACATGCATAGGTTTTGTGACCATGTTTTCCACATGCATGACAAACAATAGATGACATGATACTTTCTTTCACAAAATAATTTTCAAATTTCTTTTGCTTTTGATGAGGTTTATAACCTATACCACTTTTATAAAAAATTCCTTGTTGTTTACCCATCATAATGTCTAGATTTTTCTTCCCATTAGTAAATTTTACTAGGATAGAAGATAAATCTTCATTTTTAATTTCTAATATTTTATATTCTTCTTTTAAAGTATGCCAATTTGATTTAGAAAAGTCAAGATCTTTTCTTAATTTCTCATTCTCTTCTTTTATATTTTCTAGTATTTTATATTAATCTTTTAACACATGCAAATCTGATTTAGACATATCAAGACCTTTTCTTAAAGTCTTATTTTCTTCTTTTATATTTTCTAGCTCAATTGATAGGTCATTATTTTCGTGAGCTATTTTAGCATTTTTCTTTCTAAGAGACATGTATTTACAGCCTAATTTTTCAAATTCATTTTTAATTTCATTAAAGGCTTCTACAAGTTCATCAAAGGAAAGATTTTCAGGAATTACCTCATCGTCATCGTCATCGTCTCCGAATGCCATAAAACAGAGGTTGGCTACTTCTCCTTCACTTTCAGATTCACTCTCGTCGCTTTCATCCCAAGTGGCTTTCATGGCCTTCTTGCTCTTCTTCAAAGATGACTTCCTTTGTGGACAATCTCACTTCACGTGTCCAGGCTTCTTACATTCAAAACATATAATTGCGTCCCTATTGCTCTTTTCTCCCTTTCCCTCTTGACTGTTACTTTTTCTTGGAGAAATTTTTCTTTTTAAGAAACCTCTTGAACTTTTTGGCCAGATACGCATATTCATCATCATTTAATTCATTCTCACTTTCAGAACCGTCTTGAGCTTGAGTAGACTTTAATGCTAGGTTCTTCTTCTTGTTTACGTCATCCTCCATGTTGCTCTTCATGATTATCTCATGTGTCATGAAAGACCCAATTAGCTCCTCTAAAGGAAGTGTTGAGAGATCTTTGGCTTCTTGAATCGTCGTGACTTTAGCTTCCCAACTTTTGGCCAATGATCTGAGGTAGGGGTGAGCATCGGTTGGTCAGAGTCGGTTTTCGACCCCAACCGACCCCCGAACCGACCAAGGTCGGTTGGTTCGGCCGAGCTTTTTTTTTTAAAAAAAAACTTACCAAAATCGACCGATCGATCGGTTGGTTCAGTCGATCGGTTTTTATATATATTTTTAAATATTTATTTAATTAATTATTTAATATTTATAATTATTTAATATATTTTGAGAAAATATTTTTAGTTTTTTATTTTTTTAATAATAATAATAATTATTATTATTATATATAATTTTTTTTTAATATCGGTCGGTTTGGGGCTTTTTCCCCAAACAAAACCGACCTCGACCGAAAAAGGCACAAAAACCGACCGACCGCCCCTGCCTTCGGTTGGTTTCCTAGTCCTAGTCGAGTTTGCTTGTATTTTTTGCTCACCCCTAACCTGAGGATCTTCCTAACATTCTCAGAGGTAGAGTAAGTTTTTCCTAATCCTTTCAAGGCATTTATGATATTAGTAAATCAAGTAAACATTTCAGAAATAGACTCATTTGCATCCATTCTAAATAATTCGTAATTATGGACTAACATGCTAATTTTTTATTCTTTTACTTGATTCGTTCCTTCACGAGTTACTTCGAGCATATCCCAAATTTCTTTAGCAGAGTTACATGCAGAGACTCGATTGAACTCATCAGAACATAAGGCACAAAACAAATAGTTCATAGCTCTAAAATTAATAGACACTTTCTTTTTATCATCTTCATTTATCTCATTTTCATTTTTGGGCACTTCTTGATTTGCAACAGATTTAGTTTGGACAACATGACCCTTGAAAACTATTTCCCACAAATTATAATCAATAGATAGCAAGTAAATTCTCATCCTAGTCTTGCACCATGCATAATTATTTCCATCAAAGAAAGGTGGCCTAGTGGTAGATTGACCCTCTACAAATCCATTTATTCTAGTATTTGCCATTAACTCGAACAATTAAGAGTTTTAGAAAAAAAATTAAAACAAAAAAAAATTATTCAATTTTTAAAAAAAATATTTATTTTCCTTTTTTTTAATTAAGATGAATTTTAGTGAAGACAATTTTTCAATAAAATTTCAAAACTTATTTAGATTTTTAGAAACAATAAAAAATTGAATTTTAGGAGTCAATTTTCAAGGAAAGAATTTTCTAGTGAAAAAACTCTTTAAAAAACTCAAAAATCAACTTTTTCTTTAATTTTTTTTTAAAAAGTCCAGATTTAAAAAAAATAAAAACAGTTTAAAAAGTATATAAAAAAAATTAAAATATCATTCCAGATAAAAAAAAATGAGCTACCCGCTCTGATACCACTGTTGGGGACAGCGACCCTCCACATATCTCCACATTGGTATGATATTGTCCACTTTGGGCATACGCCCTCGTGTTTTTGCTTTTGGTTTCACCCAAAAGGCCTCATACCAATGGAGATACTATCCCTCACTTATATACCCATGATCTTCCCCTTCTCTAGCCGATGTGGGACTTTGGTCGCACTCCCAACAATACTTCCCTCGAACAAAGTACCAACCGAGCCTCCCCTCAAATAGTCATCCATCCGTTTAGCTCTTATCCTGACCAACTCCTTTACCCAGAGCACACCGCCAGCCTAGGCCAACTCCTTTTACCCGGAACACACCGCCTATCCGATAGAGCTCTCTACCACGGATCTCCACCATGACTATACCTTCAAGGCTCACCTCCTTTGTTCGGCACCCGAGGATTCTATCGATCACGGCTCAAGGGCATGACTCTGATACCAATTGTAGGACCGTATGACAACACTAAAGGGGGTGAATAGGATTGTCTACCAACTTTTTGATTTATTAAAAAATTAATTTCAACACTTTTTAGACACTTTTTCACACAATGAGAAATTTAAGAAATTTGCACTCAATCAATTTTAATACAACAAACTTTAAACAAAAAGTAATTCAATGATAGAAAGATTTCAGACAAAATAATTAAGAGAAGCAAATCATAAATCATGCAATCTAAAAAAAATGTTAGAGCAGAAAGTAAAGTGCAGAAATTAAAAAGTTAAGGAAAAGAGGACACCGAAAATTTTATAGTGGTTCGGCAAATTGCCTACTCCACTTCCCAAGCTCCTCTTGGGTATTTCACTAAATTCGATCCTCTTAAGGGTGAGAACCAAACCGTCACGACCCTCTTTTTCCTAGGCTAAAGAGAAACCCAAATCCTTTTTCTGGTTCAGGATTAAACCAATTGAATTTTCACACAATCCAGGTGTACCCACACCTTAATACAATATTCCCGAAAGAAAAAAAAATTGAACAAAAGAAAATATTGCTTCAAAAAAGAAAGATTACACAAATTTCGGATCACGCTTCAATTCCAAAATTCTCATAACAATTGCAGGATTTGCCGGTTTAGAGGACGGTGAGAATTCTTGAAGATTAGAGCCTTTTTGGAGACTTTTTGATGGCTTTTTGGTTGCTGGAAATTTTTCAAAAAGTAGTGAAAGATGATGTTTTTAGGGTTAAAAAGGATTTTGAACAAATGGAAGATAGGCCATTGGATTTAGGTAAAAAAGGATGGATGGTTGTGATTGAATCATTGAATTTTGGAAAGATTAAAGTCCATAATTGGAGAGGAGAGAGGAGAAAATATTCTTCTCCAAAATGTCTTTGTGTGACATTCTTTCCTTTTTTTTTGTTTTGTTTAATTCATTTGAATATCAAAAACTTGAATTTTTGAAAGCTTCTCGCCACATGTACGCTTTTTATTCGTCCACGTATGTCACGTCAATCACCATCGCTACTACCACGCTATCGCCACATTATCAGCCACCGCCACGCCAAGACAAAGGCCACGTGGCAGTATTAGTTTCTCTTTTCAAACTTCTTTTGCTCATATCTCCTTCGTTTGAGCTCCGATTTGAGCGATTCAAATTTTCCTTGTGCTCGTCTCTTCAAGCTCTACAAGATAGACCATTTGAAATACTAAAAAGATTAGTACAAAAAATTTGAGTTTGTTATCATCAAAATATTTAGTTTGATTGAAGCCTTAAAGCTAACATTATGCAAATATGATTTGCATAACCTAATGTTGTGGTAAAATGGTAAATAGGTGGAGATTTCAACTCCACCTATCACCATTATAAAAGCACCTTTGCAAGAAGGATTGCTTAAGGTTTTCTCATTTTTTGGAATCTCACAAAAAAGGCTCTCTCTCAATTCTCTCAGTCTCTCAAATTCTCTCTACCCCAAACCAAAGGGAGTTCCACCACTCTCCCTCTACCGACCGAGAACAACTGAGAAGATCGTTTTGGAAGTGTCCAATCCGTTCGGTTCGAGAGTTCGTGATTGTAGAGATCGAGGGCACGAAGAGTTCGTGATCGGAGAAGGAAATCTCGAAGAAACGTTCTTCAACAAGTAAGTACTTCTTTCTTACTTTTTTTCCTTCTTAGAAATACATGTTTAGCCTAGGATTTATGTGATAAATTCGATTTTAAGAAAACATTTTCACAACGAACACCACGACGATTCAAAGTCGTTTCCGCTACGGGGAGTTTCATTCCCTTCACATGGTTCACATAAAAGTATATAGAAACCTTACAAAACTTGTACTTGATAGGAACAAATGTATTAAATCGATCAAAGTTGTAAGCTAAAGAAATACATATGCTTGAAATTTTTTAAAGTTGAGACTATCCCCTTAGCTGTGAAATGTTTGTCATTCAAAATAATATAATATTTGAATAACTCTTGTACTTGTCTAATTTTTAATATGAATAAAATGCAACCCCTCGAATCTCCCTAGCCTTTATATCATGTGAGAATTGAGTTTTGACTCTATATGATTGTAAAGCTTGCTTCCCCAACTTAATGATAAACTCAAACAAATTATTACTCACTTTTTGGAGAGAAAATTTTTCTACTCGGAGATTAATTTTAATGAACTTTTGATTTCATCTAATTCCATTTTCAACTTTGAAGAAGTGGCAAAATTGTTGCTTCTTCACAATCAAATTAAAAAAAGTGTTCATAAATCAAACAATAAATTCCATAAAATTTATCAAAAAACAACTGGTGCAATTCTAGCAAAAAAAAAAAAAACTTAAGAAATCAATGCTAACAAAGATAACCTCGTCTAGTAAAACTACGAATCTTTAAGAAAATGAAAACTCAAACTCATTTAGACCCTATTTTAGTCTCTACTACTAATTTTTAAACAAAAGACTAAATTCAAACACTTCTTTTCTGTTCATTTTATTGGATGGGATCGATATGCATTAGGCATGGCAATTCTAGAGGGTGATTAGTGAATGTCTATACAACATTTTTTATGTCAAGATAATTCATGCAAAATTTCTAACAACCAAAATATCATAGCTTTAATTTACACAACAAATATTCAAAATATCCAAGATTAGAATAACAATGATTTGAAATAATGACAACTAAAATAACATTTTAATTTAAGCAATAACTTTTCTTCTAATATTAATTGTTTTACAATCTTATCTTCTCTTATTTATACTACCGATAATTTGTCTTCTAATAAAAAGAATTGTATTAATATTTTTTAGTATATGCAATTTTTTGAATCGAAAGTTGCAATTTTTTATTAAAAATTTATTATTTATTGTGTTGCTAAATTTTGGACAAAAGATCTCACTTGGACTCCATGTGACAATAACGATAAATTTGTTTGAAAGGGGAAGAGTGTAACCTGCAAGACAAGAAAAACTTGCACACCACACAGACTCCGATGCTTAAGTCAATAAAAAGTCGAGAGAGAATTAGGATTTGGAGAGTGTAAGTTTAGGTGGCTAGAATGAATCTCAGTTGACTTACAATCTCTTCTCTAAAGAAAGAGTTTAAATACCTCATTCCTAAGGTTCTTTGTGGGTTTTCTCACGGAATTGGGATCAAAAAGATCGATTCAGGCTAAATTGAGGGTGCACAGGCTAAGAGAGAGAAGACAAACCTAAAAATAGGCCTTATCATGTGTCGACCTCAACCTAAGCCAAGGTCGACCATGGGCTTGGGTTTTGACCTAAGCTCGTTTCTCCTTCCCCTTGCTCTCTAGTCTGGTTCCCAATTAGTTTGGTCTATTTTAGTTCGTATTAGGCTTATTTGCTTCGTTTAGCCTTTAATTGTAGTCTTTTTCTCAACCCGTTCTAGTGATCCAATTTTACCCATAACATTAGTCCTCACTCTCTAGTTAGGATTCAATGTGAATGTATGAGTTAAATGCATGAAATCTAACTTGGGAGTAACCTATTTAAAGTTTTGGAGTCACTATGACATTTCAAGGTATGCCTCGAATTCTCTCTATGATTGTTGTCAGACCCGTGGAAAATATTTCTCTTCCTAAAGTGTCACTTTCTCCGTTTTTTGTTATGTGAATTTGTGACCATGTAAAGCCGCAAGTGTACGATGTCAAGTTTTAATATAGTGATTTAGTTCAAAGTATCGTCCACAGTAATGAGTTTTCTAGACTAATTAATTATTGCAACTAATCACCTCCAATTTATCTAGAAAATTAATAATCTAAGATTTTGAAAATAAAAATTTTCAGAAATCAATGAGAGAAAAGTTAGGGAATTGAGTTCACCTATTGAATTATTTCTTTAGCTAATTAATCCAAATAATGGTTATGCATGATTATAAGCACGAAGTAAATTTTCATCAAAAGACTTTGTCAAGTACAATTGATCTCAAGCAATACTATAAACCTAATGTGGCCATCTAGATTTTAATAGCATGCACTGAACAACTTCTTTTAAGGCTTCTTAGAGAATTCACCGTTCACATGCAAGAATTTATAAAAAAATCTTGATAACATTGTTCTAGGCTAAATATTATTTTCTCAAATAATATATTAAACCAATAAATCATGCAAAACTTGGCCAAAGGATCATAAACATTAAACACCAATTAACAAGAATAATTCACATAACCAAACCATTAATTAATAACTTAAGCAATAAAATCAATGGCTCCATCCATAAAAACAATCTACACTTGAAAGGGCAAAGAAATAAAAACTATTTAGTTCACGTGTCAATCCTCGTTCTGGAGCCTCACCACGATTTACAGCTCGAACTCTAGTCCTTGGCCTCCAAAACAGTTTCCCAAGCTTCCAAATCAATGTAAAAATCGAAAGCAAGGTATTTCAGGTCTAAAAAACGGCTCCCCCCTCGAAGTGCACATGAAGAGGTATTTATAGGCCTCGATATAGCATTGTGGTGCTATCCTTTGTATAACTG
The DNA here is from genome assembly GCA_036507285.1 of Trichosanthes cucumerina. NCBI lineage: Eukaryota > Viridiplantae > Streptophyta > Magnoliopsida > Cucurbitales > Cucurbitaceae > Trichosanthes > Trichosanthes cucumerina. The sequence continues at coordinate 72,035,023 of CM071838.1, forward strand.
TATGTTATTTTATGCCAAGATCCAAATCCTATGTCCAACCAATTTTATATCAGTTTGAGGTGTTTACAACAAGTTTATAAGCGATTTTAGATCAATTTAAGGGCTGGACAGAATTCATAAATTGCAGAAAAACAGTAAAGAGTAACAAGAACACCAATATTTATAGTGGTTCGGTCATAAAACGACCTACTCCACTTGCAAAGGTGTTTTAAGCCTTTGCTAGATAATTTTATTAGAGATATACAAGGGAACATAGATTTTCCAGCAAGATTAACAAAGATACATTCAATCATAAAAGGATTTAACAAGAATCAAAGATTTATGCCCAAAAAGAGACTACAACCAAACTTTATTCAAGATTGGGAGTCTAACAACCTTTAGGATTAAATCTTGATTCTAAACTAACTAGAAAGAAAAGAAAGAAAGGAGAGATACAACCTTTGAAGATTCATTGAAGCCCCCAAACTGATTATCTCTTACAGATCCGACTATAATCAGACCATCCAACAACTCTCACGAAAGGCTGCTCACATGATCTTCCTCCTTCGGCTGCAAGCTATTATGCAACAACACCCACAACGGATGGAGACTGCTCGCTTGCAAGGCTACAACTCTCTCGGAGAACGACTGTGAATCCGACGAAGAAGAAGAGAAAAAAAAGAAGGAAACTATCGATTTTTCTTTAGGGAGCTTGCAAATCGAGAAACCCCTCTTTTTCTTTTCTCTCTCTTTTCTCTCTCTCTAATGAAAGAAACCCTAATGATAATGATTGACCCAATTCACACTATATCTCACAATAAAAGCCCACACATCTTTTATAAAAGTAAAAGGATACAAATGGGTATGACTTATAGGAGATCAAGAATGTAGTTGGACTCCCCTTGTTTTGGGCCCAACGAAATTGGGTCTTTTATTTGAGAACATAAATCAACAAGGTCCAAAAGCCATTTTAGATTAATTCCTAATTAAGCCCTTTAAACAAGAACTTAATTAATTAATCTAAAAATAAATGCTTATGATAATTGAAACCAATAAATATAACAAACTCCACCTTGATTTCAATCTATCATAAACTTAAGAAGAGGACCTATAATTAGTTCTCAAATAAGATCCAGAATTATCCATGATCAAGTTGTAACATTCTCACACAAAGGTTAAATTTATCACAAGGTAATGCTTTAGTAAACATATCAGCAACATTCAAATCAGTAGCAACCTTTTTAATAGAAACTAAACCATCATTGATGACATCTCTTACAAAATGATACCTAACATCAATATGTTTAGTTCTTTCATGGTGAGAATGATTTTTAGATAAATGTAGAGCACTTTGACTATCACAATGCACAATCACAGAAACGTTATCACTACAACATAATTCAGATACAATTCCCTTAAGCCATAAAGATTCCTTAATAGCTTCAGTTAATGCAATATACTAAGATTCAGTTGTAGATAAAGCAACTATAGACTGTAAACTAGATTTCAACTAATTGTGCAATTGAACAATCTAAACACAAAATCAGTCAAAGATCTACGTTTATCTATATCAGCAGCATAATCAACATCAACATATCCAACAAGTTCAATATTCTTGCTATCAACTATATTTGCTCCACCATAAACAAGACATAAATCTGTATGACATGCAAGATATCTCAAAATCCACTTAACAACATTCCAATGTTATTTACCAGGATTAGCAAGAAATCTACTAACACTAAGTGGATGAGCAAGGTCAGGTCCAGTACAAACCATGGCATACATAAGACTCCCAACAGTATTAGCTTATGGAATGTCATACATTTCATCAATATCACTTGGAGTCTTAGGTGAATCATCAATAGATAGTTTAAAGTGCTTGCCAAAAGGACTACTAACCTTCCTACTTGAAGGGAATGAAAATCCCACGCAGCGGAAGACGATTGAATCGTCGAGGTATAAATATGCAACATGATTTTATTAAAATTGATCTAACAATTAGACCTAGGCTAAACATGCTCAAAGAAGAAGAAAATTACAGCAAGAAGAGTTCTTACTTACTTGTTGTAGACAATTACAGCAATTTCTTATTCGGGTCACGAACACTTCGTGCTACTCGATCTCTACGGATTCTTCCCACAAATCGACCTTGAACACCACCAAATGATCTTCTCGGTTGTTCTCTTTTGGAGAAGGGAAGATGGTGGGATCTTAGTTGTGTTTTGGAGAGGCAGGAGAAATGAGAGAGTAGAGAGAATTCTTTTCTTCTCTTTTGTGAAAATCTAAAAAATGAGAGAAGTGATTACCAAACCCTTCTTGCAAAGGGTTTAAATAGTGGAATGAGGGAGTTAATATCTCCTCATTATTACCACTTTACCACAACCATAGGTTATGCAAATCTCATTTGCATAACCACATAATATAAGATATCTCATATCTCATATCTCATATTGCAAATCTCATTTGCAATAATTGTGGATTAATTAAATTGAATCGCATCCAATTTAATTTCTCTCAATCAAATTCTCCAATTAGTCCTAATTCAACAATTAGACTAACCTATAGTTTATTATGAATCTCATCCACATTAAACTATATATTATATCATTCATATCTCATATAAATGACATAAAAGCCCTTAAAGTGAAATTGAACACTTCAACTTCATACCAAAACATTAACCCTTCTTTTAACCTGTGTGAGCCAATCGAGGGACCTAATGGACCTACAAAGGACGGGCTCCAATGATCCGAGATTAACCTGCCAAACTCTTTGAAACGGTTAACCAACATTCATTAGCTACGGTAACACTCCATTATAGCCCGTAGCTGCACTCCCGCCAAGCAGCACGAGAATATTACGTGTCCACCGATATAACCAATTCCCATGAGTCGACCCTTCACAGTTGTTCGTAAGACACACGGTTGGGTCAAAATACCGCTTTACCCTCTCTGCTCTACCTCTTGTTCCTTAAGTCCCCACCGCTCCTCTAATGAACAACATATTGTGATGGTCTCCACCATACACAACACCCTTCTCGGGCGGTGAGAAGGTGGGCGCTCGTTGTCCAAGTCCCGGAGACAAAGACTTAAGGGAACAACCCCTCTAGTTTCCCTAAAGGCGGAACGAGTGAATTTCATCTCGCGTAGTTAAGTTCCCAGCTCCTACTTGGTTCTCACACGAGAAGAGATAGGCATATTGGGCGAGTAATCGTGACCACCCTCACCCGTACTAGTCAAAGAATGCACTCTCATGTGAGGCGAGTCCGTAAATACGCTCGATTCGTGTCGAGTCACTAATGGTCATCTCACGAAGTTATTAGTCCCATCACAACGGTGTTACATCGTGAGGTCTAATAAATCACGGTCCTGTCTTGTACAATCTCATTGCACAGATGCCCCCACTCGCATGTCAACCACATGAACGAGTCGATCACCTCGCTTTGTATCTAATACAAAGCGGGCCGCATCCACGGTATCCGTGGATTAGGTCTCCAACCTTATCCATATATCAGACCGTTCGGGTCATTAACTCGAACGTGATCCTCCCCGTGTGTCCACTACACACCGCTTCAAGTTCTAGTTCTCTCATAAATTCAATGACCCCGAGCTTAGTTTATTGGAAAAGTTTATAAATATTGCGAGACACAAAGTGATGAAATGAATAACTCTTATTAATTTCAAACAATATATTACAAACACGAGATTAGGACAAAAATCCCGACACTACTATCATGCATGTTCAATCTTTTAACTAATCTTGTTATATATTCACTTTGGGACAAATATAGTTTCTTCTCTTTTTTATCTCTAATAATATCCATTCCTAATATTCTTTTTGCATTGCCTAAATCTTTCATTTCAAACTCCTTCTTTAAGGGATTTTTTAACTTATTTAAGTCATGCATGGTTTTGCAAGCAATCAACATGTCGTCAACATATAAAAGCAAGTAAACAATATTCACTTCAAAGATTTGTTTGAAATAGACACAACTATCATACTTACTTCTACAAAAGTCAATAGATAGCATATAGGAATCAAACCTTTTATACCATTGACGTGAAGATTGCTTTAAGCCATACAACGATCTCTTAAGAAGACAAACCTTCTTTTCTTATTTGGGAGCTTCGAATCCAGGTGGTTGGTCCATATAAATGGTCTCCTCAAGCTCACCATGCAAGAAAGCGGTCTTTACATCCATCTTCTCTAACTCAAGATCAAAGTGAGCAACAAAGGCAAGCAAAATTCTAATAGAGGTGTGTCTTACAACGGGAAAAAAAACTTCATCATAGTCTATACCCTCCTTTTGAGTAAACCCTTTGGCTACTAACCTAGCTTGAACCTAGGATTGTTGTTTTCTAAAGGGGTTTCTTTGACTTTATAAATCCACTTACAACCTACAGTTTTAGCTTTTAATGGTTTATTAACAAGAACCCAAGTTTTATTTTTAATCAAAGAATCATACTCTTCTTTCATTGTGGTCCACCACTTATCTTTATTTTTATTGTTTATGGCCTCATTGAAAGTTTGTGGTTCTTGATTAATAAACTCATTAGCTATAACTAGGGCATAGGATATAAGGTCAGCATACCCAAACCTAGTGGGAGCTACAATGGTTCTCCTAACCCTATCCCTAGTTAACTGATAACTTGTTAAATCTTGACTATCCTCTTCGTCTTCCTCATTAACAACTTTTTGTGTAGGTGATTGATCTAAGATAGATGGTAAAACATCATGTTCTACTATTGGCTCATCTACTTGATCACTATGGAAAGTAGAGAGAGGACTAGCTAAAACGGTTTCAGTGGAACTAGGTGGACTTTTAAGGATAGACTCAGTCTTTTCTTCTACATACCCCATTTTCCCTTCATTAAAGACAACATCTCTACTTATTAGGATTTTTGGTGAATTTGGATCTAGGGACCATAGTTTATATCCTTTAACACCCTCAGGATATCTTAGGAAAACACATTTCTTAGCCCTTGGGTCTAGCTTTCCCTCTTTTGAATGAGCATAAGCTAAACACCCAAAGACTTTCATGTGTGATAGATCAGGGGGACTACCTTGCCAAAGCTCTTGAGGTGTTTTTAATTCTATGGCAGTAGATGGGCTCCTACTGATTATATAATATGTTATTGCAACAGCTTCCCCCCAAAAACTTTGAGGAAGTTGTGAATCAGACAACATGCACCTAACTCTTTCCATAAGGGTTCTATTCATTCTCTCAACGACCCCATTTTGTTGAGGCGTCCCTACAACAGTCAAGTGTCTTGCTATGCCTTTAGACTTACAAAAGTTTCTAAACTCATGGTTACAAAACTCTAGCCCATTGTCTGTCCTAAGTTTCTTAACTCTAGGCCAGTTTGGTTTTCAACATAGGCTACCCATTCAACAAACTTATTAAAAGTATCAGATTTATTTTTCAGAAGATAAACCCAAACTTTTCTTGTACAATCATCAATAATGGATAAGAAATATCTAGCCCCACCATTAGTGACAACATTAGATGGGCCCCATAAGTCATGCTTATTGTTTTTCATTAGAAGAGTGACCACCTTTTCCAAATTTTACCCTTTTACTTTTACCATAAACACAATGCTCACACATATCTAGGTCTACATTTTTTATGCTAGTAATTACTTATTGTTTTATTAACTCCCTAATTCCTTGCTCACTCATGTGACCTAAGCGTTTATGCCAAAGGGTAATTTTAGAATTATCACTCTCTTTAACTAAGTCACTTGACCCTACGACCGTCGAACCCTCTAAAGAGTATAAGGTATCCCTAAGAAGCCTTTTCATTGCAACTAAGATGCCCTTCATGACTTTTAGAACACCACCCTCTAACTTAATGGTGTACCCTTGCTTATCTTACATGCTAAGGGATATTAGGTTTCTTTTAACTTCAGGCACGTACCTAACTCCAATTAGAAACCTAATATTTCCGTCATGAAGCCTAAGGCGTATTGTTTCTTGACCTTCTACACTACAAAAGTGTCGGTTCCCTAACATGACTTTATCTCCCACACCAATTTGGAAGTCTTCTAGCCATTCTCTATTAGGGGTCATATGGAAAGAACAACCTGAATCTAGGATCCAAGTTTCATCTTCTCTAGTGTTACTAACCATAAGGGAGTGGTTATACTCTTCACTAAGATTTACTACACTAGACTCTTCTTTCCCTTTACCCGACAACTTTTTATTCCTAAGGTTAGGACAAAACCTTCTAATATGGTCTTCATTTTTACAATGATAACACCTCCTATTACTAGCCCCCTTAGACTTTGATCTACCCCTACTCTTGCTTCTATGTTTTTTCTTATTCTCTGATCTCCTCTACCGTACAAAGTCTCACTATTAGATTTCTTGGTTTCTTTTAGTTCTTGTTCTTTTACTCTAATAGCATTTAAAACAATTTTAGTGGACAAAGTATCCCTACCAAACTTCATAGCAGATTTCACATCATTATAAGATTCAGGCAAAGAATTAATCAGAACTACAACATGATTTTTATCAAAAAAAAAATTCACCTATATTTTCCATTTCAGAAACTACTCTATGGAATTCATCTAGGTTATCTTTCATGTTTTTACTAGAGTCCATTTTAAAACTAAATAAATTAGATTTTAAGAATATTTTGCTTGAAATTGATGCTACTTGGTATGTAGATTCTAATTTTGTCCAAAGTTTAACAGTGGTGTCTTCATTACGCATTTGTCTCATAATTATATTAGACAAATAAAGGATTATAAGGCTGTGAGCTACCTTATTTATCTCTTTCAGTTGGTTCGTTGTTATGTTGTCCAGAATTTCCTTAGCCTCCAAAAGTGTGTAATCGACCTTTTGTTGACGAAGGATGACCAACATCTTGATTTTCCATAGGCCAAAGTCACCTTTCCCATCAAACCGTTCCACCTCAAACTTGATACTCATCCTGAAAAAATAAGGAACAAAATTGGGCATCAAACTTTTCTTGAAATAAAAATTTTCAGAATTAAAGAATACTAAAAAAACTTAAAGATTCTTTAAACCCAAGAATTTTATTCATAAAACTAAATTTTAATTCAAGAAAGAATGCCCTAAAAACAAGGATTAAAGGCTCTGATACCAAATGTTATTTTATGCCAAGATCCAAATCCTATGCCCAACCAATTTTATATCGTGTTTACAACAAGTTTATAAGAGATTTTAGATCAATTTAAGGGTTGGACAGAATTCATAAATTGCAGAAAAACAGTAAAGAGTAACAAGAACACCAATATTTATAGTGGTTCGGTCATAAAACGACCTACTCCACTTGCAAAGGTGTTTTAAGCCTTTGCTAGACAATTTTATTAGGGATATACAAGAGAATACAAATTTTCCAGCAAGATTAACAAAGATATATTCAATTATAAAAGGATTTAACAAGAATCAAAGATTTATGCCCAAAAAGAGACTACAACTAAACTTTATTCAAGATTGAGAGTCTAACAACCTTTGGGACTAAATCTTGATTCTAAACTAACTAGAAAGAAAAAAAAAAAGAGAGATACAACCTTTGAAGATCCATTGAAGCCCCCAAACTGATTATCTCTTACAGATCCGACTACAATCAGACCATCCAACACCTCTCAACGAAAGGTTGCTCACATGATCTTCCTCCTTCGTTGCAAGCTATTATGCAACAACACCCACAACGAATGGAGACTGCTCGCTTGCAAGGCTACAACTCCCTCGGAGAATGACTGTGAATCCGACGAAGAAGAAGAGAAAAAAAAAAGGAAACTATCGATTTTTCTTTAGGGAGCTTGCAAATCGAGAAACCTCTCTTTTTCTTTTCTCTCTCTTTTCTCTCTCTCTAATGAAAGAAACCCTAATCATAATGATTGACCCAAATTACACTCTATCTCACAATAAAAGCCCACACATCTTTTATAAAAGTAAAAGGATACAAATGGGTATGACTTATAGGAGATTAAGAATGTAGTTGGTTCCCCCAGTTTTGGGCCCAACGAAATTGGCTCTTTTATTTGAGAACATAAATCAACAAGGTCCAAAAGCCATTTTAGATTAATTCCTAATTAAGTCCTTTAAACAAGAACTTAATTAATTAATCTAAAAATAAATGCTTATGAGAAACCAATAAATATAATATTGTATATATAGAAAAAACATCTCATAGTGTTGAGACGTTGCACATAAAACGTCTCAACGCTACAAATATTTTGACGGAGAATGCACGCGTTTTTGGCGTTGCAACTCTGTAAAGCAGCATTGCAATATTGTTGAAGCGGATTTTCACACTTTGGCAACATATTTTGGTAGCGTTGAGATGCTACAACTAACGTCTCAACACTACCTCCTTGGGTAGTCTTGCTCATTTGGCTATTTTTGGGTTTCTTCTTCACTTAACTTCATATTTTATGCTTGAATAGTTCAATTTTAGCCATAATATCTCAAAATTCACCAATTTTTCTCCTTTTTGCCCAATACCTGAAATTGATCAAAATAAACCCGTGAAAGCACCGACTTGCTTGTAAAAACTAAAAAAAATATAAGCCTAGGAAAATCACATTTTATGTGCTATCATTTTTCAATAGAAATTTTAGGGTTCTATGGTGCTTTTTACATCTCAGATCATCTCGAGGATTTTCATCCAACTTCGTAGAGAATATTTCGATCTTTTCTGGAGGATAAGATTCTCCTATGGGTTCGTGTGTTCGTCCACTTTCCTGAAGAGAATTTAAGGCTTGAAGGTTCGCCTTAGATCTCCTCAAAATCGTCGTCCAACCCCATAGGGAACATTAGCTAGGTCTTTCTTGGAGGCTAAGTCTCTCTTCTAGATTCACGATCAATGTCGTTTTCCTGGATATAATGTATAAATTCCAAGACTTAAATTCAAGGTAGTCCTTGAATTTCAAGTGAGATTGCCATCAAAACTTGTAGAACCCCATAGAAACTATTTTGGACTTCTCGATTTCCCATAAGAGGAAATTCTTGGCCATGTTGTGGTGTTTGTAACTTCTCTTTTTTCGAAAGCGACACGTTGCAAAAGGAGAGGACAAGTTAAAGAGAGAGATACATGAATGAACCGAGACCACATCCGAATGAGAGTGATTATGAGGATATGAATGTATGGTTAAGAAAGATTTAAAAGAATTTATAGCTACTACCTATACCAACAAGGCACACCTTCCTGTTCGATGGCTCAATCATAGGAACTCCAAAGTTAAGCATGGTTGTGTTAAGTGACCTCCTAGAAATTTTCCTAGGGAGCATGTGAGTGAGGAAAAAATATGTTGAAAAAACCTTTGTTGGTTTGTGAGGACAATTTTCACTCTCGCATGCAACTCAAGGATGGTATGGTGATGTGGCGAGGTTGTAGGGGATGCAGGAGAATGGTGGAGTCAACAAGAGTCGAACCCAAATTTGAAATCCTGGGCCTAGAGCGTTACACCTTGAATTTCAAGTGAGATTGCTATGAGAAAATAAGAGGCCCATAAGGAATCTCCCATAGGAGGAAATTCTTGGCTATCTTATGGCGGTTGTAACTTCTCTTTTTTTTTTTTTTTAAGTGCTCTGTTGCGAATTGTAGGCTTCTTTAGTCAAGTTTTGAAAAAAAAAAAATTGGATCAGAAACTGATAGCACACAAAATCTGTTATCCTTAGGCTTAATTATTACTAGTTTTATAATGATTTCAGAGCTTTTACGCGTTTAAATTACTCAATTTCAGGTTAAGAGCGTAAACAGAACATTTGGAGACAAATTGGATCACTCGGGATCGAAACGAGCCTATTTGGAGCTCAAAATAACATCAATTGGAAGTGAAAGGACCAAACCAAGCTTGAAGACCCGAGGTGATGGCGTTGCAACGCCATGAAGAGCGTTGCAACGCCGAACGTGCAGCCAAGATGCGTTGAAGACCCAGGCGATAGCGTTGCAACGCTGCTTTGCAGCGTCCCAATGTTATCTCGATGAGAAGATGCGCATGAAGGACCGCATAACGGGCGTTGCAACGCTGCCTTGCAGCATCGCAACACCATTTCGATAAGGAGCGCGCGCGTTAGGGGTAGCGGCGTTGCAACGCTGCCCTCAGCGTTGCAATGCCATCGATACATTCCATATCTGCCAGCCGCTTAGGGTACAGCGTTGATAGATTTTCCACCCTAATTTCGAAATACACTTTGTAAGAAGAGAGAAAATAGTGTTTTTGGGAGCCAAAGCATCCGTGGAGGTTCGAGATCGAAGGCGGGAGCTCGGAGACGAAGGACCGGCATCGACACATAAGTTTAATTTCCTTTCAAATTGTAATAGCGTTCTAAGACGTTTTCTACATGTTTAGTCTGATTTTCATGTGATTTAGAGTAGCTAAACATTGTAGTTAGGATTTGATTTACTTGTTATGACTTTCTTGCTATGTATTGAAACATGTTTTGTCCTTATTTTTGGCAATTCGTTCTTTACTTATTAATTTGTTGGTTTAAGTGAACTCGAGAGATAAAGCTTGAACTAGAGCAAAATTGTCAAAACCCTTAGAAATCTGGTATGAGGATGACTTAGAAATCTTAGGGAAACACATAAAGAAGTAGCTTAATGTCATGCATGTCGTAGGTTCATATGGAGACTATGGAGTTTATTGCATGTGTGAGGCTCACTAAGAATCGAGAGGTTTTCTTGAGTATTTTACTTCTTGTTTATAATTTCATCTTTTTGGTTCATTGCATGTGTTAATTGAGTCATTAACTTGTATAATCACTTCCCTCAATTCTATCAATTCGTGTCTCCACATGTTTGTTTGTTTGTTTGTCTTTACTTTCAACCAACTATCCATGTTATGTTTCTTTAGCTAAAATTGAGAATTAGTACCTTAGTAATTAATTAATCTAGAAACCCATTCCCGAGGACGATACTTGGACTCATAAATCACTATACTAAAACTTGACCCGTACACTGTGGTATTGCATATCTATAATTTTACGCAACAGAAACGTTTTGGATCATAGGGACATTAACGTGATCTTTGCCTTTTAGGGGTGGTCAACCTCGATCTCCCTTACTTTTCCCTGATATTTGCTCTATTTTGCCTTCATCCCTTCTATTGACCTCGAATTCTTGATGCTTTTTTTTTTTTGTAAAATTTATAGAGAGTCTTTTAGCTCATCCACGCCTAGGCCTTTCTCTCATTTATGAAGTAAATCTAGTTAGAGTCCAGTTTGCTCCTCCTCCTTTGGCTCAATTTGGTTTTCTCTGTTTCTTCCGCTTTGTTTTGGTGTAAAAATAAATTTCTGAAACTTTGAGGGAGCCTCAGCCTTGGGCTGGTTGTGGTCGACCTTGACCCCTATTCTATGTTTCTCACTGTTTTCATTGCTTCTTTTCGAGATATGCTTACACGGTTAACTTCCTAGTTTGAGGTCCAAAGGTCAGAAGAAAAATAATAAAGCTACCAGTGATGTTGGGTCTTTGAGGGTTGGTGCCTCTAATCCTGTTAGAGAAGATATTTCAACTTTTGAGTCTTCAATCATTCCTCCTCATCCCTCGATTCTTGGTTTTCGTTGTTCTAGGCGAAATATGCCTTCTCCTTCTAGAAAGGTGATTCTTTCTGAAGTTCAAGCTTTCACCTTTCTTGAGGGTTATTCAACAGTAAGCAACAAGATTGACCTCTTGGAGTGAAGCTTCAAACTTTGGAGAGGGATGAGTCAGGATCATCCTTGAGGGTTCATGGTTGATGAGCCATCTGAGGTTTTTGCATAAGACGTATGTGAGTTTTGCCACATGAGTTTCATTTCATAATTCATTTCATTCTTCTTATTTTATATTTATAACTAACTTTCTTCTTATTTTCTTTTAGGCTTTTGGTCGGATTTCTATGCCTGCCATGAGTATGGTTGAGAACATTAGCTTTCTCCAATAAAGGAAAAAGCTAGCTCAAGCTCAAGCAAGTTATTTGAAGTCAAGGGTGAGTTGGAATATTAAAGAAATGGTTGGCCTCGGCCTGTGTTGGTCGATTTTCGCCTCCATTGTAATTTGTCAATATATGAGATGTTTTGATGATTCTTTATGTATCTTCTAAGTAGCATCTTACCTTTTGCTTAATAGCGAGACATAATCTCTTTGTAGCTTCTTGCATTTTGTTTTATAGAGAGACATATCCCCTTAGTAGTCTCCTACTTAAATAGGAGTTTTGTTATTGAAGACATGTTGGGGACAATTGTGCAATAAAACTAATATTGCATCTCAATATGCAATTTCTAGAAATGACATTTTATACCTTGTGCTTTTCTTGGATTTGGTTTGAATCGAGCTCAATATGAAATTTCCTAACTTGGGGTCATGCGTGGGCATGCCTAGGAAGAGTTTAGTTAAGATGTCCACCTGAGCTTTTCTGCCTTTAATTTTATTCTTTGTTACACCCTTACATGGAGATAATTGGTTTGGATTTATCTAGGAGTGAGTTAGTTGAGTCCCCAGTTCTTATGCCAAAATCTTTGAAGATTTCATGGAGCTTTCTTCATGTTTGTCTTCTCTTTGCCATACAACTTTGTTTCTTTTAGTTAAATTCCTTAGCTGACTTTGGCCTTTTGCTTCAACCTCAGTGAATTCCCAACTAGAAATCATGTTATCTAGATGAACTTAGTACATACCTTCAAATTTAGGTACACTCCAAACTTTTAAGCTCTCAAGGTTCCTCATGATTTCTTCATGGGTTCCCTCTCTTTAGAAGAGGTTGGTTTAAGTTAGATTCAACATCGACCTCAACCTCTGCTTAGCCTTAGCCTTGATCACTGGTCGGGGTTATGTGTAAGGCTCATCGAGTCTCCTTCCATTGGATGGTTTCAATTTTTTCTTAGAAGATCCTGTTGGGTTTTATGCCCTAAAACTCGTAGTTTGTAAATTTGTTCCAATTTTATCTATAAAATGTTATTGTCACTATTTATTCAAATGTTGTTGAATTTTATGTGGATTGCCTTAAATTGACCATAAATTCAATAAACAAACATCCTAGACCGTAGTATGTGTCTTGAACCGTATGTGGAGACAAACGGGGATCAAGGGTTCAAGAAGCAACCCAAAAGGTCTATAGTATAGGGATGAGGTTAGATACCTTATCCTGGTAACACTATGGATACAACTCACTTTGTATTTGATACAAAGACAATGGTCCAATGCGTTCATGTAGGTGACATGTGTGTGGGGGTTGTTGGGGTGTATACCCTAATCTCGTGTAGTTTGTAAAACTTGTTGAATTAATGAATAAATGTTATTTATTATTTAAACTTTGTATCTCACATTTTATAAACTTAATCCAATAAACTAAGCTCAAGGGTCATATTATTTGAGAGAACTTGAATGGTGTGTAGTGGACACACATGGAGGGTCACGTTCGAGTTATTGACCCGAATGGTCTACATTATATGGATAGGGTTGGGAACCTTATCCTGGTAACACTGTGGATGCAGCCCGCTTTGTATTAGATACGAAGGAGGTGATCCGACTTGTTCATGTGGTTGGCATGCGAGTGGGGGCATCATGTGCAATGAGATTGTACAAAATCGAACCGTGAATTATTAGACCTATTGATGTAACACCGTTAACAGTATAGAGCTAATAACTTCGTAGATGACCATTAGTGACTCGTCCTTAATCCTGAGTGTGTTACGAACTCCTGTTTGCGGGGGTCTGTCCTTTGACTAGTATGGGTGAGGTGGCCTGAGTTGCTCGCCCAATATGTCTATCTTCTTGGGGAGGACCGCATGAGAAGTTGGGAACTTAACTACGCAAGAAGAAATTCACCCGTTCCTGAGCTAGGGAAACTAGAGGGCTTGGGCAACGGGTACCCACCCTCTCACTGGCCCGAGAGGGATGTTGTTTATGGTTGGACCATACAACAAATTTGTTCATTAGAGGAGCAGTGGGACTTAAGGAACAAGAAGTAGACACAAGGGTAAAACGGTAATTTGACTCAGCTGTGACTACGAACAACCTGTGAAGGGTCGACTCACGGGCATTGGTTATATCGATTGACACAACTTGTCCTACAGTGAGGAGAGTGTAACTACAAGCTTTAGTGGAGTGTTACTGTAGTTAATGAATGTTGATTAATCGGGTCAAAGAGTTTGATCGGTTAATCTCGTATCATTGAAGCTCATCATCTGTAGGTCCATTAGGTCCCTCGGTTGGCTCAAATTGGACTAAATGAGGGTTTACAGTTTGGAATGGATTTGAAGTGTTCAAATTCATTAAAAGGGTATTTATGTCATTTATATGTGATATAATGGACATAATATATAGTTTAATGTGAATGAGATTCATAATAAACTATAGTGTAGCCTAATTATTTAATTATGGCTAATTTAGAGAAATTGATTTGAGAGAAATTAAATTGAATATGATTCAATTTGAAATTCCACAATTATGCAAATGTGATTTGTATAATAAGGTATGAGATACTTTATATTATGTGATATGCAAATATGATTTGCATATTATATAGTTGTGGTAAAATGGTAAATGGAGGATATTTTAACTTCACCACATGACACTATATATTAGTGAATGCAAGACATTCCATAAGTTGGTCTCTCTTTTTTTGGAATTCCATCCAAAGAGAAAGCAAATTTTCTCTCAAAATTCTCTCAATCTCACATTTTTTTTCCAACCCCGAAATCCAAAGGGAGTCCCACCACTCTCCCTTATTCTCCTGAGAACAACCGAGAAGATCAAGTGGCGGTGTTCCCTTGAATCGGTTCGTGACTTTCGTTGGAGAGTTCGTTGGATCGTTGAGATTGTGATCGGAGAAGGAAAACTCGAAAAACGGTTCTTCAAGAGGTAGGTTCTTGAACCTTTAGTTTCTGTTTTCTTTCTCAATTTTGCATGCTTGATCTAGAATGTATGTTGATACTTTCGATTTTAAGAAAATTAGAACAACAACGAAACAATGGTGATTCACATCGCTCTTCCACTGCGGGAAATCCATTCCCTTCAGGAGTATCATATGCGATGAGTTCACATAAGACCAGACCACGAAATAATAACGGATAGTGTAACTCCGTTAACTAATTAAGTTTCTATTTCAATAGGGTGACCTAGGCAACTTGATCATAATCCTGAGCATGTTACGAACTCCTGTATGCGAGGGATTGTCCTTTGATTAGTATGGGTGATAGTGACCCGAGACGCCGACTCAATAAGCCTACCTTCTTGGAGACAAAACTGTGTGGGGTAGCTGGGGACTTAACCTTGCAAGATGGAATTCACTCCTTCCAACTTAGGGTAAGTAGATGAGTGTTCCCTTAAGTGGTGCATCTGGGACTTGAACAAAGGGCCCTACTACCCTCTCACTGGCCCGAGAGGAATTTATGTTTATTGGTTGGACCATAAACAAGTTGTTCATTAGAGGAGCATGGGTACTTAAGGCCATAGATGTATCCAGGGGTAAAATGGTAATTTGACCTAGCTGGTGTTACAAACACTTGTGAAGGATTGACTTGTTGTTGTCTTTATCCATGGACGCAGAAAAACATTTATAATGAGAAGAGAGCAGCTACAAGTCTTTAGTGAAGTGTACCTGTAGTTAACGAATGTCGATTAAGCGTTTAATGAGATTAGCCAAATTAATCTTGTATCGTTGGAGCTTCTGATTTGTAGGTACATTAGGCCCACTTCCTAGCTCGTAAAGAGTTCTAAGATTGCTAGATCTTAATTGGAATTTGAAATGTTCAAATTCATTTTGGAAATTAATTTAATTTATAAAAATACATTATAATATAAAGTTTTTATGTTGATTAAAACTTTATTATATAAATCTAATTTTGGATATGATTCAAAATTAATTTATGAGAGAATTAAATATTTGAAAGAGTTCAAATATTGTTTTAATGTGAATAGGATTCATATTAAAAACTATAGATTGAATTTTAATCAACATAAGATGTACATTAAAACTATAGGTCCAAGGAGAATGATTAAATGCGATTTAATCATAATAACCTAAATATATGATGTTTAATTTATAAGTTAATTAATTAGAGAATTAATGTTTTGTAAGTTTAATTGAGTTAATTAAATTTGATTTAATTAAATTAATTAAAACTATAGGTTATGAGAGATGTGCATTTAAATATGCTTTTAATGTAAATTAAAAAATAATTTAATTAATGGTTAATTAAATTAATTAATTAATATTATTTTTATGTTTATGTTTATTTTTTAATTAATTAATGAGGAACATGCGTACACACGTTTCTCCAATCTCTCCCTCACTCCCTCTATCTTCTCCTTCCTCTATCGATAAAACAGAGAAAGTTGAAAAGTTGGAGGACGATTTTTCCGGTTGGAAAAGTAAAATCACTATTACTCTCTAAATATTTCCCAAATAGAATTGGGAAAGGTTTTTTCACAAAACCTCAATCTCAAAGAACTCAGAGAATAGAGAGTTTTCTCAAGTGGTGATGTTCTGCTATTTTTGGATTTGGATTTTGGCAATCGGAGACTTGCCACAGAAGAATACTTGTAGCAGTAAAGCTTCTAGAAGCCAAAAGGTAAGGATTTCCAATCCTTTTTAGTTTATAATTAATTCTGAATTGATTATGTGTTTATAACCATGCTTTATTTCTTATCGATAGATTTTTATCGATAAGTCTATAAGCATAATAGCATGAAGACAGAAGCATTTTATAGTAAAAAACTAAACTCTATAGGTTGAAAAAATTTACCTTTAAGCTTCTGATAAGTCGGATGTTATCTACACCTCACTGTGATCCACGTATCAAAATTCCAGATTCCAAAACTTCCTTTTTGGAAAAAAAAAAGGAGACCACCAACATGGAGAAAGCTAGTTAGGGAGAGGAGAAAAATCAACAACAATGATCAATCGATCGATTAACCTTCGTCTCCCAACTCCCTCTGCATTTATCGATAGAGTGAGGGAGAAGAAGAAGGAGAATGGGGAACGTGTCACACGTTCACCATTAATAGTTAATTAATTAATTAATAATTAACTTATTTAATTAATATTTCAATTAAATCATATTTAATTAAATATATTTTACATAACCTACAGTTTTAATTAATTTAATTAAATCATATTTAATTAAGTTAATTAAACTTACAAATTAATTAATTCTCTAATTAATTAATTTATAAATTAAACATCATATATTTAATTCAAGTTATTTATGTTTTAATTACTCTCCCTTAACCTATAGTTTTAATATACATCTTATATGCATTAAATTTTAATCTATAGTATTTAATATGAATCCTATTCACATTAAATTAATATTTGAATTCTTTCAAATATTTAATTCTCTCCAAAATTTTACTTTGGATCATATTCAAAGTTAAATTTATATAATAAAGTTTTAATGCACATAAAAAAATTATATTATAATGTATCTCCATACATTAAATTAATTTCCAAAGTAAACTCTAATCAAATATTTACTGCACGATTTGTTGATTGTCATTTTAATGAGACAAATTTTCTAACATTAGGGGGAAGAATTAAAAAGTTAAAAAAAGAAATTATATGGAGTGCATCGTTATTATCTCATTTAGATTCTCATAGAGATCAATGTGAACTTGAAGTTCAAAAGATCATTCATTTGCAAAATATAACAAATCAATTACCAGATGCATTCACAGATGCTAAAAAAGTGACTAAATCATATATACCAGCTGCAAATGCTCCATAAAAAATTGGTATCCCAAAGGAACAAATTGTCAATAATGAGTCTGGAGCACGCCAGAAGCATGGTAGACCAATGGGTTCCAAAGATAAAACTCCTCGAAAAAGAAAAGTAATTGAGAATCAAAATGATTCAATAAAAGGTATGGATGTTCAGAAGAAATCCAGAATACAACTACTCAAAAGAGTATTGATGAAAATCAAACGCTTGAGGATAATAATGAAATTTCTATAAACTATGTTACAACATGAAATAGATGGAACCAAAATGATATCATTGTTGACAACATTTTTTCTTATAATGTTGCTCACGATATTATTCATGAAAGTGGCGATTTTGATCCAAAATCTATCGAAAAATGTAAACGTAGAAAGGATTGGGCGAAGTGGAAAGAAGCAATCCAAGCAAAGTTGAACTCACTTTCAAAACATGAGGTTTTTGGAGCAGTAGTCCCGACACCGGAAAACGTCAAACCTGTGGGATATAAATGGATATTTGTAAGGAAAAGAAATGAAAAGAATGAAGTCACAAGATATAAAGTGAGACTTGTTGCACAAGAATTCTCGCAAAAATCTGGTATTGATTATGAGGAGACATATTCTCCTGTGGTGGATGCAATAATGCTAAGATATTTGATTGCCCTGACTGTATATGAAAAACTTGATATGCATCTAATGATAGTCATGACGTATTTATATGGATCTCTAGATAATGACATTTATATAAAAATCCCAGAAGGATTTAAAATACCAGAAACATATGAATCAAACTTTCTTGGGAATTGTATTCAATAAAGTTGCAAAGATCATTATATGGATTAAAACAATCCGGGTGAATGTGGTATAATCGCCTGAGCGAATATCTGTTGAAAGAATGATATCAAAATAATCTAGTATGTAAGTGCATTTTTATAAATAAATCTCAGTCAGGATTTGCTATTATAACTTTATATGTTGATAACTTAAATATAATTGGAACTCCTGTAGAGTTATCCAAGGTGATAGAATATCTTAAGAAAGAATTTGAGATAAAAGATCTTGGAAAAACAAATTTTTGCCTTGGTTTGCAAATTTAACATTTAGCATATGAGATATTTGTTCATCAATCAACTTATACAGAGAAAATCTTAAAAAGATTTTATATGGATAAAATACATCCATTAAACATTCCAATGGAGGTTTGTTCACTGGATATAAATAAAGATATATTTCGACCTCGAGATGACAATGAAGAACTACTTGGTCCTGAAGTACTATATCTTAGTGCAATTGGTGCACTTATGTATCTGGCTAATAACACAAGACCAAATATTGCATTTTCAGTAAATTTATTAGCTAGATATAGTTCATGTCCTACAAAAAGACATTGGAACGGAGTTAAGCATGCACTCCGATATCTTCGAGAGACAATTGATATGAGTTTATTTTATTCTAACAAATCAAATTATGATCTAGTTGGTTATGAAGATTTTGGTTATCTATCTGATTCACACAAAGTAGATCTCAGACATGTTATTTATTCACATGTGAAGGAACTACTATATCGTGGCGATCAATGAAACAGACTATAATAACCACTTCTTCAAATCATGTTGAAATCCTCGCTATTCATGAAGTGAGTCGATAATGTGTATGGCTAAGATCGATGGCACAACACATTCGTGAAACATGTGGCTTGCCTTCGAGTAAACCTCTTCCAACAATATTATACGAAGACAACACAACATGTATAGCTCAAATCAAAGGAGAATATATTAAAGGAGATATAACAAAACATATCTCGCCAAAACTTTTCTACACTCGTGATATTGAAGAAAATGGTGGCATCACTATACAACAAATTTGTTTAAAGGATAACCTAGCCGACTTATTTACGAAAGCATTACCAACTGCAACCTTCGAGAAATTAGTATAGTATTGGAATGCGGCGACTCAGAGACTTTAAGTGATATCTCCATGAAGGGGAGTGAATGTATTATAGTAAACTATATAAAATATGTACTCTTTCCTTTACTATGGTTTTTCTTCCCATTAGGGTTTTCCCTAGTAAGGTTTTAACGAGACATATTTTATATAAATGGCATTTAAGGGAGAGTATTGTTAACATTACAGATGTAAACACCCATTCCACATGACCCTTTGATACCCATGCCAAGTGGCAAATTTTCCATGGCCAAAGTATCTCCCATGTCTCCAACAAACACCATAGATTGGTGTCCAAATGGACCACATCATGCTCTCCAAGTTGTTATAAATAGTGGCTTATGGTGGATAAATTAAAAGCACAATTGGGTGAAATTTTCTCCAATCAATTTTCTCTCCCTCCACTTTCTCTTTTATTTCTTTATTTAATTTTTCCAAGCAATTCCACTCTCTTTTCTTTATATTATATTATATTATATTATATTATATATATATATATATACATTTCCATGCTCTTATTATTATTATTATTATTATTATTATATATTTTGATAAAGTTTCGATGCCAGATTTTGTCCTCAATTTTCACAACAAATACATACATATATTTAAATTAATAAATACACATTTTACATTTTTAAATATGTTAAAATACTTATTATTAATATGGGAGAGATGAAGATAGAGTTTCTCAATCAATGTGTAGGCTTCAATAGTGAACATGGTTGAAGTTGTTGGAGTCACATATGAACTTTAAACCAAACGGTAGTTATTGAAACTCTTGATACTCATGAATGAAATTGAAATTTAACCAAAATATTCTAACAAATAGTTTAAAAATCGATTGACAAACTAGAGCCAATCTAAATAAAGTTCATTTCTAACTATCAAATTGAAAGTTTGATCTCTACCTGAAATGTTGTTGAACTTAAACAACTAGAGAGAAAAGAAAAAGAAAAAAGGAAAAAAACAAAATATTGAGAGATTTAAACAAAACTAAGTAGAACAAAACAAAAGAAATACGGAAACTCTGATGGGATGCAAGTGCTAAGCGAAGTCATCATATCTCAGAACTTTCTTGCGTGCAAGCAGGAGAGTGGAATTGAGAGATGACATCAAAACCCATGAAAATGGGACTGAAGGAAACAGAAAAAGAAAAGGTTGGGGACAGAAAGCAACAAAAAGTTGGGAAGTGGAGAAGAAGTGGAAAGGACAGCAATGGAGATAGATAAGAAGCATTTAGTCACACCACCAATTCCAATTCCACAGATTCAGATTTACCCCATCTTCCTTCAATCTTCCCTACTTCTACTTGTCTCTTTTGCAATTTCTTAGTGGGAAACTTTGTACGTTTCCTTCTTCTCTCTAAACTTACTGTTAACCCCTTTTTGAGTTTTTCTTTCTTTCTTTTTTTTTATTAACTTACTAACTTTCTGGGTCTGATGAAGACGCCATTGTCGTTCTTTTTCATCTTGCATTTCTGCTCTCTGCTCTGGCTATGGGGTTCTCTCCTTCTTCTTCTTGTCTTGCCACTTCCTCTCCCTCAACTAAGGTGCGTTTTCTCCATGCTTCTGATTTGTGATTTCTCTTTGTCTTTTGGTTTGTTTCTGTGTTGCTGTTTTTAGGAATACTTAGATTGGTTAGAAATCGTTTTGGTTGTTCTGCCATTTTATCTGGTTTCTCTCAGATCTGTAGAGGGTTTCTTCCTGCCTGAGTCTTAATTTAGTTATGATAGTGAACCCAGTTGTCTTTTGCTTTTAAATTGGGATTTCAAATTGGTTTGTGAATGAGGGAAGATAGAGACAGGCTGCTTGTCATGGTGTGAGTTTGGTTTTCATTCTTTATTTAGCAGCCATTGGCTCACCATATTTTTTCCCCCCTTTCCTTTTTGCTTGTTTAGTTGGGGTTATTTGCAGATAATTATTTTGGTGAAGGAATTCTTATTTTGACGAGTTGGGAATTCACTGATTATAACCATCATTATGTGCAATCCCAAAAAGGAGTGGGAAACATACTCTTGGGTTAGCTCAAACTGTAGTTTTCATTTCACACTTATGATAGGTTAAATTACAAATTTAGTCCTAGACTTTGGGCATTTTGTATATTTAGTCGTGAATTTTAAAGAAACATCAGTTACATTATTGAACTCTTGATCCTACTTTTGTTTAGTCCTTGTTAATAATGCCACTCATGGAACATTGATGTGACTCGTTTATCAGATAAATTTTGACTGAGTTGACATGATATAATATGTTGTTAGACAGACTAATAGAAGCATGGTGATGCTAGTAGGGAGCTAATCAAAAGTATAACTCAAAGTTTCAGTGATATAATTGAAGCCTAATAAAGTTGGCCTTTCCATATCATTTTCAAATGCAAAAATGACGAGTAATCAGATTGATTTCACTTAACAAATTACAGAATATGCAGAATGTTTACTTATCATCAGCTTTGGGTTCATCTCCAACTTATATTTTACTAATATGAGCATGGTTTAAATTATATATTGAGGACTCAGTACTTCTATTGATGTTTATGTTCAGTTTCAACCCACAATTTCTATATTTTTCAGCTTATTACTATGCTCTTTCCTCAAACTTTGTCTAACTATGACTATATTAAATTTTGGTGGCCTCTGTCACTGTTCATATGTGAAAATCCAAGCTATCTCGTTTTATTTTATCCTTTTATCTAACTATGGCTCTTTCCTCACTTATGCATTGTTTTATTTTATTTTCAATTATTTAAGCTTCCTCATCATGAAAGTTCATTTTCTGTTTAGGGGCAGATTACAAAGCCCTGTTGTGATGTCAGACTTGGCCAAAGATCCTCCATATCTACAAGAAGTCATAAGCCCAATCTTTTAGGCCAACCAGTTCATGGCTTGACTGCATATGGATCAAGAAACTGGAGTTTCATTACAGGATCAAGAATTGCTGTTAAACCAAAACCTGCAAGAGTAGATTTGTCCAAGAAAGTTCATGGAATACATGCCTCATGTAAGCATTCTTCCTTTTCAACTTCTTAAAATTGCTGAATGCTTTTACAGTTGAATAGCTAACATTATCTCAAGTGAATGGTTAATACTTGGAGAAATTTTGTTTTATACTTCATCTCGACAGTACGGCATATGATTCGTTCGCTTGTCCAACTTAAAACCTATAATCCACTCTTGAGATGAATGCCACACTTTATATATCATGGCAAAGATTGTTTCTTCTGTTGATTGTTGCTTCTTGCAAGAACATGATAAAAGCATCCTTCACAAAGACCTATAGATCCCCTCTCCTATCAGCACCTAGTGATCTTTCGCACCCTGATTTAGAATGTTTTTGTAGATTTCGATAATTTCATGGTAGATCAGGATAAGATTGTTTGAATTTGTAAATCTAAGGCGATACTCATCCTTGAGCTTCTGATCTCCTCAGGGGAGGAGTTTTTATGGATAGAGAGGCAAGCCGAATACTTTTTGTTCACTTTTCGGGAGAGAGACGGGGGGAAGGCGAGTGTGCCCATCCAAGATTATGGTTGCATTGAGGCTTGTTTTCTCAAGACGTACTGCAATCAAACCTCATAGATCATCACCCTTTTGGCATTGTTTAAAGAGTGGTGATTCTTGAAGTGTCTTGTCTTGTTTCTAAAGAATTATGTTTCAATCAAAGCTACCTTAAGTTCCCTGACAGCAAAAGCAAGAAAAGAGAGAAGTTTTCCTAACATCTGATGTTACATATCACACAGAGGTACAAAATCTGATCTAACCTTGATATTATCCTATGTTTGGTATTAAACCAGTTCATCCACACACTAGACATGGATTATCATTTGGAAGTTTCATCGACAAAATATAGAAGAAAATGTTCTTTTTTATCCTTATTTTGAAGTGTAATCGGGACTGTGAAACCTGAGAATGCTTTATTGTAAAGGAACAATTTATTTTTTAGCATATATTTTACCCAAAACAACTAGAAAATTTCCTTCCCACATTTGGCCTTGCATTTATATTTGAATAATTTTATGTTTGCATTTACAGGGTTGACAAACGCTCAAATTGCTAGCAATGCTTTCACTTTAGGTACAATAGCTGTTCTCCCCTTTTATGGCCTCATGGTTCTGGCTCCAAAATCAGAATTGGTATGGATTTGATGAATGCATTTAATTTTTGTCCTCAGTTTTTTACATTAGCACTGAGTTTTTGTATTATAGATTTTGCTACATTCCAAAGCACTTCCCCAGTAACTATTCTTACTTCATGTTTATGAATATGCTTCTACATTTCTAGTTATAAATACATGAGATTCACAATCATGAATTGTAATTCTTTTTCCTTCCTATCTTCCTGCTTTTTTTTGTAATCCTTTTTCCCTTTACGCATTTTTTCGATATTTAATTTCAAGAAATGAAACAATTTTTAATTTCTGCAGACTAAGAAGTCTATGCAAAGTAACATACCATATGTGGTGCTTGGGCTTCTATATGCATATCTTCTGTATCTTTCTTGGACACCAGAAACTATGCAGCTTATTTTTGCAAGCAAATACTGGCTGCCAGAGGTGAGTTCTTAACAATTTGAGAAATTTTGATTGTATCGTATAGTCCCGTTTCGTCACGTGCAGTCCATATATGTTTCAACTCATTGTTCATGGCAATGTAAATGTTCAGCTGCCTGGTATATTAAAGATGTTCTCGAGCGAAATGACATTAGCTTCTGCTTGGATTCACCTGCTGGTTGTTGACCTCTTTGCTGCAAGGTCCCTCTCTTTTACCCCTTCAATTAGTGCTAGTTTAACTCTCCTTTCCATCTCTAACAAATCTGTTCAAATTTGTATTATTGTATTTTTTACGAAATTATACCAAATGTGCCTAAAGTAGTCTTAAAAGTTTCAATTCTATGCCACCCTTTTAAAGTTACTATCCATTAGTAAGTTTTTGTTAAAATGCCTAACAGCTATTAAAAATTTTTAGAGTAAAACTTTAACTTTTTAACATTAAAGTCATCTGCTACACATTAGGGCATCTTATATAAGTTAGTTGATTTTTATTTTGCTCAAACTAATTTTTTTGAACAAATTGAAAGATTGAGGATAGGAAAAAAAAAAATGAAAGTAGAGCATTTTGTATATGTAATTTAGCTTAGAATTTTTCAATCATTTTAATGTCTTTCAATTTTCCATTCCAGGCAAGTTTTCCACGACGGACTTGAAAATCAAATAGAGACCCGACATTCGGTCTCTCTTTGTCTCTTCTTTTGCCCCATAGGAGTACTCATTCATGTTATCACCAAAGCACTAACCACAAGAACTGGTCCTGCTAAACATGGTACGTAACAAGCCAAAGTATTCGCTAAGTATTTGATGGCTGAAAATCTATGCTTGGGTTTGAACCATATCATTAAAAGTCGACTGGATCGAAGAAATCAACGTTTACCAAAAATCTCAGTAAAAGCAATGCAGTCTTGGCAAGTTAAAACTGTTTATGTAACTTGAAAGAATTTTGATTTTGTGTTGTTCCAATTACTATCTACCAGTGCATCTTCAATTGTCTTTAGAATGATGTTAGTCCAATAAAAAGGTAAGCCCAGCTCCAATGCAAAGTTTAAATTCACGATGCAGTTCAGATAATGGCTTAAAAACTGCACCTAACAGCTGGAGCTGGATAAACATATAATCAATCTGTACTTCTGATGAGAAAAAAAAGAAATGCATTTCAGATTATCAACAAGATTATGTTGTCTTTCTACATTTTTCTCCCAACATTGAACGTTCCAAGCTTGGTAATGCCTAAGATGATAGCTACTCTACTCAATGTACTAGGATGAGATAAATATCGAAAATGGGAATCTAGGCCCTTAGCATTTGAAGCAAAAATGATGCAATAGAAAATTAAAGAATAATTGAGCATTTGGAGATTGGGGGATACGAACCTCTAACCACTTGGTTGGTACATGTTGAGTCAAACTCACTTGGGAACAAAAAAGAATTTTTAAATAAGGATAATAAAGAAATTGCATAATATGAAAAGTATGATTAGTCAGATTAGTGAAGTTTGAAGTACAAATTAGAGATCAAATAAAGATGTAAATTTGAGGCCAAGGATACAAGTTTCAAGAAGCTTACAAAATGGTCAGTGTGCTACATACTTTCAGCCAAAAAATTGTGTGGCTGCTTGCAAAGCAGACTGTACAAGGCATTAAGGCGAAGAATGTGAGACCAATGGGTCCATTTGCATGATGCGTTTGAGTACAGCAAAACAAGTTTTTCCGCCTGATCACAATGGGGCCTTGATCTTCTGATCACTGCAGACACCGAATTGTTTAAGGCGTTATGCTGAAATGGCCAAACAAATTTTCGTGTTTAATGTGTGAAGACTGTTCATATTGTTAGGGCAAGAGTTCGTTTGGGGTACCAGGTCTTCCAACTTTTCTGATTAAGCTTGTAAAGCTCTCCAACAAAATGAAAATCGTTCATTTTACCAAAGTAGAGTTCTCTTGGGAGATGGGAAGTTCCAAAAAAAATTAAATCGACATCAAATCTACCCCCAAAAAAAAAAAAAAACAAACAAATAAGATATAGATAACTTTTTGCCGTTTAGATAAAATTAGAATTTAGTCCCTATAATTCTAAAAGCTAAGATTTCCTCTTTATGGTTTGATAAAACTATTTTAATTAGGCAATTAGGATTTTCTCTTCCAAGTAAGGCTAGGGTTTGAAGTTTGGGGCATCACGTTAGAGTGGTCGGTTGCTGACACCACCTGCCTCAAGAGGAGCGCCGCCATGAAAGAGTTTGTTCGTCGTTCGTTGCTCGCCTGAAACCACTGCGTGTGAGCGTTGATGCGCGCCAGATTGCCCTACTTTCGTCGGAGCGTGAGGTCATCGTTTGTCATTCTGTCGCCTGGGTTTTTCTCGAACGGCTATTTTCGGCCTGTCTGCCTACTTTGGTTTGTTGATGTTAATCTTTTTGCCTCGAGTTGTGCTATTTGTGTGAGATTAAGCTATTTTGTTTGCTATCTAGATCTGGTTTTTGTCTCTCTTGGGTTTATCTGCGACCTTTTTTGTAACTAGACTGAGAGAAACCTGTTGTGGTCTCGAATATGGTTTTTCTTTCGTCAAAGATTATGAAACATAAATTAAATAGCTCCAATTACTATGATTGGAGTCGAACGATTCGCTTTTATCTATGAAGCATTGAGATGGATGATCATATCGATCAGGATCCGCCAGAAGATGATACAAAGAAGAGTTGGTTGCATGATGATGCTCGATTGTATATTCAGACAAAGAATTCGATTGAGAGGGAAGTAGTTGGATTGGTAAATCAATTGTGATTCTATAAATGAACTGCTTGGATTTTTAGAATCCTTATACTTAGGAAAATAGCAAGTTAACAAAATGTATGAAGTTTGCACAACCCTTTATCATGCGAAATAGGGAGACCAATCCATTACGAATTATTTTATGGAAGTTAAGAAGACGTACATAATTCAATACATTATTCCCATTTACTACAAACATAAAAGTTCAACAAGCTCATAGAGAAAAGATGGGTGTCATGAGCTTTCTGAATGGTCTTTCCTCTGAATTTGATATGGCCAAGTCACAAATTCTCTCGAGCTCTGAGATCCCGTCTTTGGACGAAGCTTTTAGTAGAGTTCTCTGTACAGAAAGTTCTCCATCTGGTTTGTCTGTTTCTAAGTCCAATAGTGCTCTCCTTAGTCGGAATGATCCTAAGATCACTAAAGGAATGAATACCAACACTCAAAGGCTTGGTTTTGATCATCAGTGACAAGATTCACAAGAGATTGTATGTAACTATTGTCGTAAGCCGGATCACATAAAACGCAATTGTAAGGGTCAAAAACCTCAAGTAGCTCAGCTTGCGTTTACTAATGATACATCTGAGAGGTCAGTTACTATTCCCACAGCCGATTTTGCTAAATTTCAGTTGTACCAAGACTCATTGCAAGCATCTTCTTCATCAAATCCTATCGCAACTATTGTTGAATCAAGTAATAAAAATCATTATTTTCTTACATCTTCCACCAAATGGGTCATCGACTCTGATGCCACAACTCATATGACAAGTAATTCTAGCTTATTTTATATCACTTTATCATCTACACCTTTTCCAACTATACGTTTGGCAGATGGATCAACGTCTTTTGTTCTTGGATCTGACACCATTAATCTACACTCTCGCTAATCCTTTGTCTTTTGTCTTGCATTTGCCTCGACTATCATTTAATTAAATTTCTATTAGTAAACTCATTCATGACCTTAATTGTGTTATCTCATTTTTTTTGGTTATTGCTTGTTTCAAGATCGTATGACGAAGAAGATTATTGGTAAAGGATATGAGTCTGAAGGCCTTAACATTTTTTATCAGCATATACCAAAAGCTGTGGTCTGCTCTAGTGTTGCTTTTCCATTTGAAGTCCATTGTTGTTTAGGTCATCCCTCTTTGTCCAAATGTTACGTTTTTTTTAGGATATAACCTTAAGTTCATCATTGTTGGGTTCGTGTCAGGGGGAGGATGACATACTTATCTACGAGATTGTATCTCCTTCATCCCTCCCTACTCCATCTCCTTTAGTATCTATTCCTCCTCGTCTACTTATTACTCAAGTTTTCACCAGACGACTGCCACAACAACCTTCAGAAAAATGTCTTATACCAGAAGATTCTTCGAGATCTGATCTAGGAACATGTGATGAGCTCTCCATTTCTCTTCGTAAAGGTAAACGCACATGCACTTATCCTATTGTTCATGTGTTTCTTATCACTAGTTGTTACAACCTACGTATTCTTTCATTAAATCTCTTGATTCTACCTTTATTCCTAACTATGTTCATGAAGTTTTATCTCATTTTGGTTGGCGTAATGCAATGATCGAAGAGATGAATGCTTTAGATGATAATGGTACTTGGGATTTAGTATCTCATCCTGCAGGAAAGAAGGTTATTTGGTGTAAATGGGTGCTTGTCATTAAAGTTAATCCTGATGGATCAATTACTCATTTGAAAGTCTGCCTAGTTGCTAAAGGCTATGCTCAGACTTATGGGATAGATTATTCTGACACATTTTCTTCGTTGTTAAATTAACTTCTATTTGTTGTTTATTTCCATGGCTCTACTCACTGTTGGACTTTGCATCAACTTGATATTAAGAGTGCTTTTCTACATGGTGATCTTCAAGAAGAAGTATATATGGAGCAACTGCCTGAATTTGTTGCTCAGGGGGAAAGTGATAAATTTTGTCGTTTTAGAAAATTTTTGTATGGATTGAAATAAAGCTCACGAGCATGGTTTGGTAAATTAAGTCAAACACTTGAGCAGTATGGAATGAAGAGAAGTACGGCTGATCATTCTGTCTTCTATTGACGATTTGAGGAAGGTATTACACTGTTTGTAGTGTACGTCGATGATATCACTATCATTGGAGACGATACAACAAGTATGTCTTCTTTAAAAACTGCCCCTGAAAACTTTCCTTCAGTGTCAGTTTCATACTAAAGATCTAGGAACACTAAAGTATTTCTTGGGCATTAAAGTGATGAGAAACAAGAAAGATATCTTTTGTCGCAACAGAAATATGTACTTGATTTGTTATCTGAGACAGGAAAACTTAAAAACCATGTAGTACTCCAATGATACCTAATTTGCAGCTCACCAAAGGAGACCCATTTAAAGATCCTGAAAGATACAGAAGATTGGTTGGGAAGTTGAATTATATGACAGTGACACGACCAAATATTGCTTATTCAGTAAGTGTTGTGAGTTAGTATATGTCTACACCTACCGTGGATCATTGGGTTGTAGTAGAACAAATTCCATGCTACGTAAAAGTTGCATCTAGACGCGGGATCTTATATAAAGATCATGGTCATACAAAGGTTGAATGTTTTTTAGATGTTGATTGGACAAGATCTAAAGAAGATAGGAGATCAACAACTGAATATTGTGTCTTCGTAAGAGGCAATTTGGTGTCGTGGAAAAGTAAGAAGCAGAATGTGGTACCATGTTCGAGCGTTTCAGAATATAGAGCTATGTCACAGTCTGTATGCAAAATAGTGTGGATACATCAATTTTATACTGAGATTGGATTCAATGTGACTATGTCAGCTAAATTGCGGTGTGATAATCAAGTTGCACTTCACATTGCATCTAATCCAGTGTTTCATGAGAGGACTAAACATATTGAAGTGAATTATCATTTCATTTGAGAGAAAATATAACGAGGGTTGACATCTATAGGATATGTGAAGACTGGAGAACAATTGAGAGATATCCTTACCAAAGCCTTAAATGGAGCAAGAATAAATTATCTCTGCAACAAGTTGGGCATGTTTGACATATTTGCTCCAGCTTGAGGGGGTGTGTTATAATATATTTTATTATGTATATTTGTCCTTTATAGTAATTTTACATCTTTTAATATTAGGGTTTTCGTGTATACCTATATATAAGTGTTAGTGACTCTAATATGAATAGAATGAACATTTTTTCTCAATATTGTGTTACACCCTCGACCAAGAGGTCAGAGGTTCTAATCCCCATCCCCAAATATTGTTGAACTAAAAAAAATATCAAATTTGCAACTTAACCTATTACCTCTCAAGTTTCAAATATAATGCAATAATTAACTTGTAAAACATGAAAAAGAAAATATACGTAAGCGTGATATGAACATACATCAAGTTGGAAGTGATGACATCTGATCTCGGTCGTCCAACAGTCCATTTGATGTATCATGATTGCGAGAAGAATCTTTTCTTCTGCGGTCTAAAGAAGTTGCTTCATATATCCCTACAAACATTGGCATTTGATATTGGTCAATCCAATTGAAGAAATGAAAAGCGTTGGAAGATTGGATAGAGAAGCGACGGTTCACATGGCTGGAATTGTGGCAAATTTCATCCATGTCTTTTTATAGATTTGGGAAATAATAAACAAAATAGATGAAACTTGAGCATACCAAACCCCAAAATTGAGCAGCAGATAATAAAGCCGACTAGAGAAAAATCCATCTTGTATACAATCTCCAGAAGAATGATGCTTCCACCAGCTACCATCAAATGTCTTGGAGAAGAAAAAACCATGTGTAATCTGCAAATAAATAAGAGTATTGTCATTTTCAGAGTCCTCGAATGAATGAAACTAATTAATATCTGTACTGTAATGCAGCAAAAATTCTACAAGTTTTAGCTGAATGTTTGAGACAGTACAGTTGGCAGATAAAGACAATGCATACACAGCCATTGAACTAGCTGTCACACAAAATTTGACCTTTTTTTCCTCAAAGCAAGCCAATTTTCACAAATGACAGTAATGTCACAAAGGTTGCTAATGAATAAAACACTATATCCCATAACAGAAAATATTTTATATATATATAGTATCAATACTAATAAGAGCAAAATCACGTGGGGTTCAATCTTCATTCCAAAATGTAGAAGAGATCGCAAACACCAATGTTTTCAAAGTGCAAGGCACACCTCGAGGCGATGAGCCCCTTGATCGCCTCAAATTGGGAGGCGACAAAAAGGCGAGACCTGAGTGGCGAGGCGCAATGAATAATACATAAGTAAATAATACATATAATGCATAAATTTATATCGTAATTTAGTAAATATATTCACAAAAAATGTCAAATCCTTAAAGAGTAATACTAAATAGTAAAAACATATGAATGTCAAAAACATCAAATAATAATCAAGTTAGATTAGGTTCAAAACACCATGAAACTGAACAAAAAAAAAAGTAAAAAATAAAATGTTAGAATAAAATGAGAATTGGGAAGAAACTAAAGAAGAATAAACTGAAGGAGACAAAAGCTACTGAAGAAATCAATAGAAGAAGAAAAAATCAAGAAGCATAAAAGAAAAGACAGAAGCTGCCACTTAAGAAGTTAAAGAAGAATACACTTAACTTTGCATGAGAAAGCAAAGAAAAGACAAAAGTTGCCGTCCAAGAATCAAATTTTATTGAAGAATGAAGAGAATTAAAACAATGTTTGCATGGCTTTTCTTGGGTTTTTTCATGAGCTTAGTCCATTAGCTTAAGTATATTTTAAAAAATTTAAAAATAAACAGTATAATTAAAGAGGCGAGCGCCTTCATTTTTGAAGGAGGCACCGACAGGCGACAAGCGGCGCCATTGGGCGAGAGCTAGATTGAAGGTGCTCGTCCAGGCTATTGTTGAGGCACCGAGGCTTCAAATCACCTCGCCTCTCACTTGAGGCGTGCACATGGGTCACTTCAATAACACAGGCAAACACAACCACCAGCTACACCCACTCATCTCACAACCCATGTTCAATTAGTATTTATAGTGTTTGGAAGTTATAATCCTTGGTTTGGGGGAATAAATGTAACTGTCAGTGTTTACCCTGCCCAGGACAGAAAGTAAGAGGGGAGAATGGGGGACAAATATTGAACATTTCCATCATTTGAATCCCCATTACTTTCGATTTATATTATTACCTCTCTTCAGCAATGCTGTCAACGTAAAATATCAGAATAACACCGAAAATTATAGTGCTTAAAAACGCCCAAGTGGAGAAAGGAAGCTCTCTGCCGTTATCAGAAGTTGATCCCTGAAGTTATGACAATGAAGAAAAATCAAGCACTACTTCAGGAATTAGAGAATTCATGAAATATTGATGAAACTTACAATTATCATGTCCCACATGGCTATAGGAAAGAGAAAACAAGTCGCAGAAGCCATTGTTATAGCATGAAGTCGTCTTTTAAGTTGATTCTGAGGGCATATTGTAAAAATAATCACAACCAGAATTCATTGGAAGCTTAGATATCAAAAAGAGGGATACAAAGTAGTAAACTGAATATCAGACAGCACCTTAAGTGAAACACGCCGAGCAATGACCCTTCTCAACGCTGATAAAATTCCAGCAAAGATGGGAATTGCCATTTCTCTCAGACCCAACACTTGTTCTGCCTGATCCTCAGAATCAGAGCCATCTTTCGCAGGTAGTCTCAGGTTAAAGTTTAGAACAATTTTGATATAGAAATGAAACACAAAAAGATTGAAAGAAAGAGGGATGATAAATAAATAATAACGTCGGAAAAGAAGAAAAAATACCATAGAAGGTTGCAACTAACAAACACAGCCCCTTATTTTCATACATGAAATACAGTTCCAATAGAACTTTCAAGGATATAGAAGGGAAAATGTGTGGCCATAGCCCACCCTTGTGATAAGAAATAGAAAGATACCAACATTGCAATGAGACCGCCAACCTGATATGATATTTCAAGCAGAATCTGGTTATTTATCTAAAACTAAAATGATCTACCATAACAAATGTGAACCTCTCAAGTTTCAACTTAAACTGCAAGCCTAATTTAGAAGAATACTTCAGATAAAGCAAGACTACCACATGATACATGCATTTACCCCCTACAACCTACCTACTGTAGATATATGGATGACATAATAATGAAGAACTAACAATATGCTGCCTATGATAGTATTAAATGAATAGAAAGAAGCCCAAGAAGACACGCTACCTTTTTCCAAACAAAGCCCCTCCGACCATACAAAACAGCAGAAAGCACTCCAAGGACAGCACCAGAATACTCTGCAAGTATAGCCCTAGAATAGAAATTAAAAAAAAAAAAGTCAATACATATATGGACCACGAGGACATAAGGAACAAAAAAATATATGTAACCAAGCAACAAAGCATCCATAAATACTCCTGTTCCTAGATCACTGTCTACATGAGCTCCCAATTACTCATGGTACCAGGTAGAAATGCAGAGTGATTTGTTCATTTTTTCTTTTATTAAAAAACAACTTTGATGATAAAACTGTAGTGTAGAAAAAAAGAAAAGAAAAGGTAACAAATTCAGCACCCTCAAAACATAGAAGGAAAAAAAAATTACAAGATCTGAATAATATTTAACATCAAATTTCTCTTATTCTATTAACAATTTGTCGTTCTAGCATTTTAAATCCTAATGCAGTCATTTTCTATAAATTGAAACAAATTCTTGATCAATCTAAAAAATGAGGACAATGAATATAAGAAACTATCTTATTAACAAGTACAATTATATTTATATTCATCTCGAGTTACTTGAATTTTTTTGGGATGGTCTCCATGAAAAATATAAGCCCGTGTGGTGCATCCATGCATGATTCATGTATGTGCCAAAAAGAAATAGCAAGTGTATATATTACCACAGGTAACCCACCTCAGAGGTCCACAGGCTTTAAGGCCCTTTCCCCACAAGATAAAGTACAAAGCTGTTATGCCACCATTTATCACAGAAGGAACTACCTAAAAGAGCAAGTTAGATCTAATAAAAAAAACTGATAAAATAATATGAGGTTGTAAACATTTGGTTCTTACAGCTAAATTTTCCACTTCACCTGGGTATTTGAAAGAGGTTTTCCCTTCCAAGGCTTTTGCAAAGTCAAGAATATGATGGCTGCTGGGGCCAAACAACAAAAGAGAAAAAGTACAACGGAAGCTCCAGTCTGAGAAAAATAGCGATACATGGAATAGATTGACCATATCCGAAAGAAATTTCCAACCATGTGGATTATCTGCAACGGTGTATGTCTGCAAAGAAGGTCAACTCCCCAGCATGAAATAGCAATCATACAATAAGAGATGGATACAACTTTATACTAGGAGGTGGACAAACCAATCAGCTTAGCTGATCTGAGATAGCAAAAAATAGCAGCCTATTGAATCAATAGAACTATTCAGAATTACTATTACTTTGTCAACAGTTTGTACACCAATGCTTGCCAGAACTTAAGCGTGTTGAACACAGGAAGAGGAAAATAAGTATCACATTGATTTTCTCCATTAACTAAATTGGAGGAATTGCATAGTTGCAAAGGCTGTGTAATCCTTTCACCCAAGCGATTTCATCTCTTCCCCAATTCATTATAGCCACTTCCCACCAATAAACATAAAATTTGAACTACATGTCATGTTGTAGCCATTCAAGCTCCGTGGAGCTGGCGAGAAGATCAAGTAGAAAAATAAGGCATTCAAATTTTAACCCGTAGTGCCCCTGACTACGGACTCATCGCTATTCAACCAAAGCAGAAATTTCCCATTCGAACATTGCGGCAACCGCAATATTCAGAAATTTCAATTTCTTCTATACCTCCGAGTTCTCTAAGGGACGAAACAGAGGACTACAATATGCAAATAGAACAGAAGCAAGAAATTGGGGGAAAAAATATAGAAAACCTGAAATGAGGCGAAGATCCTCGATCCTCAGACATCGGCCCTGGTGACATCATTTTCCGAAGCTGACCGCCGGTGAATCGGCGCCGTCGACGGCTGAGGAACAGGAAGTGATGCGAACGGCAAGAATTAATAAGAGTTCGATTGAGGAAGGATCGAGTTTAATGGTCGCATCTTGGCTCTGCAACTCCGTTTGTGCCTCGGTCCACTGAACTTCTCTTCTTCTGCAAGTAGACCGACGATTCTCTCTCTATCTCAACTGTCGAGTTTTTGGGCCGTGATGAAGCCCAATAACCAGGAATTGGTTGGTATGGTCAAAACGAGAGAAAAGAAAAGGGAAAAGAAAATATGTTTTTTAGTTGGGTGAGGTGTATCCATTTTTACTTTAAATATATGTCATGTCAAAGTGAGTATAGTTTAGTCGTAGTTGACATTATCCTCGATTAAGAAGTTAGGGGTTGTTTGGCCTCCTGTCTTGAAATCAAAACCCTGGAAATCAAAATCCTGGGGGTTTGTTCTGGGGTTCTGAAGCCTGAAAATAAAAAATCTGTGTTTGGGGTGTAGTGTTCTGAAGCGTGGGAATAAGAAAACATTGTTTGGGTGCAGTGTTATCAATATTGGGTTTATGCTATTTTTTTTTCCTTTTTTTTTCTTTAGTTGTTTTGTCTCTTATTTTTTTAGTGGATGTTTTGTCTATGTAAGAAATTAGGGAATTTAAAACTCTATTTCACAAAGTGTTTAGAAAAGTATTTTTGGAACTCTATTTTAGAAATTAAAAAAATTGAAAATCCATTTAGGAAATTAGGGATTTAAAGCTCTATTTCAAAAAATATTTAGAAAAGTATTTTGGAACTCTATTTTAGAAATTAAAAAAAGAGAAATTTATTTAAGAAACCAAGGAATTAAAAACTCTATTTCACGTCAGATAGTATTCTGAAAACTATTTTTTGGAATTCTACTCTAAAATTAAAAAAAAATGGAAGTCTATTCAATAA
Organism: Trichosanthes cucumerina; assembly: GCA_036507285.1. Classification (NCBI taxonomy): domain Eukaryota; kingdom Viridiplantae; phylum Streptophyta; class Magnoliopsida; order Cucurbitales; family Cucurbitaceae; genus Trichosanthes; species Trichosanthes cucumerina. Next base: position 72,070,816 of record CM071838.1, read on the forward strand.
ATTAGGTAATTTGAAACTATATTTTAGAAAGTATTCAAAAACTTATTTTTGGAATTCTATTTTATAAATTAAAAAATTGAAAGTCTATTTAAGTGATTAGAAAATTTAAAATTTTATTCCACAAAGTATCCAAAAACGAATTTTTGGAACTCTAATAAGAAAAGTGGTAATTGCGCACAAGTTAGGTCGTTAGGATAGTTGATTGCTCGAGTGATCGGGTTGTTGGGGTATGCGTATACAAGTCTCTTGAGTGGTTGTCGAAAGTAGTCGTTAGTAGTGGTTAGGTCGTCGATGTGTCATTAGAGTTGTCGTCGAAGGTAGTCGTCAGTGGGGTTGGGGTCGTCGAAGTTGTCGTCAGCGGTGGTTGGGGTCGTCGAAGTTGTCGTCAGCGGTGGTTGGGGTCGTTGGAGTTGTCGTCAGCGGTGGTTGGGTTCGTCGGTTTGGTCGTCGGAGTTGTCATCGGAGGTAGTCGTCAGCAGTGGTGGTCGAAGTCATCGAGGTAGTCGCCGGGCCGTGGCGTGAGTCACCGGTGTGGTCGTTGGAGTTGCCATCGGAGGTAGTCGTCAGCGGTGGTTGGGGTCGTCGGTGTGGTCGTCGGAGTTGTCGTCGGAGTTGTCGTCGGAGGTAGTCGTCAGCGTGGCAGGGGTCGCCGGTGTGGTCATCGGAGTTGTTATCGGAGGTAGTCGTCAACGGTGGTTGGGGTCGTCGGTGTGGTTGTCGGAGTTATCGTCGGGGTAGTCGTCAGTCGTGGTTGGGATCGTCGGTGTGGTCGTCAGAATTTTCATCGGAGGTAGTCGTCAGCAGTGGTCGGGGTCGTCGGTATGGTCGTCGGAGGTAGTCGTCAGCGGTGGCAGGGGTCGATAGTGTGGTTATAGGAGTTGTTATCGGAGGTAGTCGCCAGCGGTGGTTGGGGTCGCCAGTGTGGTCATCGAGGTAGTCGTCAGCGGTGGTTGGGATCGTCGAAATTTTCATCGAAGGTAGTCGTCAGCGGTGGTCGGGGTCATCAGTATGGTTGTCGGAGTTGTCGCCGGAGGTAATCGCCAGCGGTGGCAGGGGACGCTGGTGTGATTGTCGGAGTTACCGTCGGAGGTAGCGCGATCACCAGTGTGGTTGTCGGAGGCAATTGTCAGCAGCGGTTGGATCGACGGAGTTGTTGTTGGAGGTAGCCATTAGTTGTAGTCGGGTCACCGGTGTAGTTGTTGGAGTTGTCACCGAATTTGTTGTTGAAATAATCACCGAAAATGGAAGATGACAAATAAAATATGAAAACATGGAACAAACTCATGGGGTTGCACTGTTGTAACCCATGGGGTTGTGTTTCAAAACCAAGAGTTTTGAACACATTGGGCCAAACATGATTTTGGATTTGAAATCCAAAACCATCCAAATCCAAAACAGGGGGCCAAACGGCCCCTTAGAAGTTCGAATCTCTCACATCCAAATATTGTTGAACTAAAAAAAATTACTTTCAACATTTGAATTTCATCAAACTACACCTACAACTTAAATAAATGTTACAATCTTTATCTTAAAGTTAGGGGGCGTTTGGATCACAGAGTTTGGTTGAGTTATGCAGAGTTGTTTTGTGAGTGAGTTCTGGAAATGAGTGTTTGGGGTGCAGAGTAATATGTCAGGGGTATCTGGTGCAGTTTTTTGTAAAGTGAATAAGTCTGATTTTTTATCGCATTTTTTCTTACATTTTTTGTTTCCACCAAATCAATTGCAAACATAATTGTCTAAAATTTCAAAACTTCATTATGAGATCAACTACAAATTTACCATATATATTACCATTTGCAAAATTTTGGGATATATAGAAAAGTACTGAATATTGGGATTGATATCAATTTATTTTTTTGTAATAAAATTCATTTTTATCTTATGTCATTGAGAACATATTCTTCAATACGAAGGAGTATCTTCTTTCTAAACACATGTGAGCAAGAACTTCATTTATTTTAATGTACTTATGTATTAGTATTAATATTTTGCAATAAAAACTTGTGTTCACTTGATTTATATGAAATGATGCTAGTAGTTTATTTTGGTCAAGATGTTGAGAAGATAACAATATATTTTAGTGCCATGTATTACTTGAATATCACTAAATTTATAAGATATCAATTCAATGGCTTATGTGTATAATGTTAATAAAAAATTAGTTAGAAGCCTACAAAAAAAAATACAAAGTAGTAGTAGATACAAAGTAATGCCCACAAAATACAACAAAAAAATAAGCAATGTCTAATCATCCAGTCATTCCCAGTAGACGCATGTAATATGTCCTCCTCGATTGAGGTGGAACCTGTAGAAAGCAGTCAGTCTTCTAGATATCAGTCACAAACAAGTCTATCAAGAAGACACGATCATGCTCAGTCAATTCTTCTATTTGATACAAGAAATCGACTACTTCCTTCTTTCGTGCAGCCTTCATCATACTTCTCCTTCTGCCAGGATAAAAGTAGTATCAGAGCATGACTTTTAGATTCTGCATACTCGCCTACATCGTAGGCAACGATTTTTATAGCCTCTCATAGGAAGTCACCTCGTTATCTCTAGGTTTGCTTTTATTTTGTAAAGTAGTTAAAGTTATTTGAGTTGCGTGTGTGTTAACACTTGTTATGTTATGCTTTTGACTTCTTTGTTCTTGTGTTAAGGTAGTTTAGAGTTTAAGTTTAGATTATGGCTTGAAGACGTGATCGTTGTAAAGTTCTACCAACTTTCGAGGACGAAAGTTTTTCTTATAAGGGTATATTGTGACGCCCCGTAAAATTAGGTGTTTTAATTGTATTTGTTTTAAATTTGAAACTTTGGATAATCAGATCAGGATTAAGAAACAATGTTTCAAAGTTTAAAAAAAGATTAGGATTTATGTTTTAAAAAGGTTTAGGATTTCTTTTTCTAAAAGGATTAGAATTCCTTGTTCTAAAACGATTATGACTTTTTGATGTCTATTTAGACTAGAGTATTAGCAACTTAAAAGGCACACTTCAAAACTCTCATCGTCTTTTTCTTTTCTCGACTTTCTTCATCTCGTCGGACCGTCGTCGGAAAGTCGCCGGAGAGGTGCCAGACCATTGTTGGAGAGTCGTCGGATTGTCGCTGGAAAGTCGTCGGACCACCACCGAAAAGTACCGTATGGTTGAGTTAATAACTCAACTCCATGGGGTTGGGTTATTAAGTCACTAGTTATAATTGTTGGTAAACCAAACAAGAAGTTGGGTTATTAACCCAACTCAACCCAACCCCATAAACCAAACACCCCTTCAAGTGTTGCAATTTTTATCTTAAACTTAACTAAACATTATAATTTTTATCACATTAACAAAAGTATTCTCTTGTGCACTCATGATTTATAAAACATATATCTAGTAGGCAATTGATATACCCTAGTACACAATTGATTCCAGAAAAAATAAATAAATAAAAACTTGGTTTGTTTTGATAGATTTATTCCATAGTTAATATTTTGCATTAATCAAACTTTATTTCGTGCAGAACTTGAGTTGGTTCAAATTATTGAGATTTTAGAATGTTTTTCATTGTGGGTGAATTAGCAAAACTAAATAAAAGGTAAAAAATGCAATACAAATATAAGTTTAAGGTGAAAATTAAAATACTTTATCAAGCATGATAAAATTAAAAGTTTAAAGTGAAAATTGATACAATTGGTCAAGTGTAGGAATACAAATTGATTCCTGACTGCACAAGAAATATTAAGGACTTATTTAGTAGGCAATCCGAAAACAGAAATTTGAAAACAAGGAATTCAATGAAAACAGAGTTGTATTTCATGTTTTTAGATATGTGTTTGGTAGCAGATTTAGAAATTTGATTCCATTTTAAACAGTAATTTAAAATGTGTTCTATAATATATTTATAGATCATAAATTGGTTGTAGTCCGGATTCTGTTTTATGTTTTCAGATTCATTGAATTCAACGAATACGTGTTTGACAGACATGTTTTCAAAAACTGTTTTCGGATTCTGTGATTCAAATAATAAAAATTCTGAAAACAACACATTTATGTTTTCATTGTATCTAGATTATGAATTTTAAATTTTAAAATGCAGAATTATTCTAAACAAAGATAAAAATCTTAATAAATATAGTATTTCGTATTTATAAACTTAATTCACTTTTCTTAAATTAAAATATGTATAATATAATATAATATATTATAAAATATAAAAATTATATTATAAAATAATAATTATATAAAATTTATATATAAAAAACAAGTTCATAAATTAATTAATAATGTTTTATATTCAACCTAATATTTAGTTTTGCAACTACAACTAATTTATGATATATAAATATATTATAGAACACATTTTAAACCTAATATTTTAAATTACTGTTTAAAATGTAATCAAAATTTTAAATTTGCTACCAAACACATATTTAAAAACATGAAATACAACTTTGTTTTCATTAAATATCTTGTTTTCAAATTTCTGTTTTCGGATTGTCTACCAAACAAACCCTAAATTTGTAGAAAATAAAAATAATTTTTTTTTTAGTAAATCAATAATTTGGAGTGGGAGATTCAAACCCATGACTTTTTTGTCATGAGTCATACATGTCAATTGAGCTATGGTATAATTGACAATAAATTTTTGTTTTTACTATATCTAAAAAACATGTTTGGCTTTAATTTAAAATTTTTAAATTTAAATTCAAAATTTGAAAAACTATGTTTGGTTGTGAATTTGAAAAAGGTAGGAAAAACTATTTATTTATCTTTTTACATTTGAATCCTCTTCAACCTTTACGACTAAAGTTGGTGTCCACCGTTTCCATCGTAATCGCTAGGGGTGAGCAAAAAAAGACCGAAAACCGACACGACCGAACCGAGGGCGGTCGGTCGGTTTTGTGAAAGAGTCGGTCGGGTCGGTTTTGCCCTTCACAAAATCAATCCAGGTCGATCGAAGTCGGTTTGGGGCAAAAGCCCCAAACCGACCGAACCGACCAAAAATTAAAAAAAAAACTATATATATATATAATAATAATAATAAATTAATAATAATAATTAAAAAAATAAAAAACTAAAAAAATTTCTCAAAATAATTATAAATTATTAAATAATAATAAAATAATAATTATAAATATTTAATATTTAATTAAATAAATATTTTTATATATACATATATAAATCGACCAAACCGGCCAACCAAATTGGTCGATCGGTCGGCTTTAGTAAGGATTTAAAAAAAAAAAAAAAAGAAACCGATCGCCCTTGGTCGGTTCGGGCGTCGGTTGGGGTCGAAAACCGACCCCGACCGACCGATGCTCACCCCTAGTAATCGCTGCATCCCCGATCTCATCTACCGACTCACCCACCTTATCATCGGTATCCCTATTATGACACCCCCAATATTGGGATCTTTGGCCCTGTCTTGCATTTTTTATAAACCACTCACTCGTAGTAGAAGCATTGGATCGTTTTTTATTTTATTTAAAATTAAACTAAAAATAATAAGGTTAAACATGAACCATACCTTAAAAATAATATGGATAATATCTTATGGTTGGTTTTTATCTCCTCCTTAAAATCTTCCTTGGTATGGAAATCTCCTCTTTATCTCCACGAAATTTTCCTAGCTATAAGAGTCTCTTAAATAAAGATAAGTAATTTTCCAATTCTCTATTGAGAAGATGTGTGTATTTTTTTTAAGTAAAAAAACACTCCTAGGGTCCTATTTTTAATGGCCTAGGAAAAATAATTAAATAATATATTTTAATATCTAATATATTAAAACATATTTATCTAACCAATTTGAATTGTATTCTAATGTTTCCAAATTCTCATATAACATTTATTTCTTAATTTGAATCTAATTCAATTTAATAACTATATTTTATTTAATGTGTAATGCCCTAGAATTTTCTAAATACCCTTAAGTTGTGCCTTGGGTTTAATTTAGTGAAAATTAGTTAAGTTGGACCTTTAAAATAGATAAATGGATTTAATATTCTTGTGCAAGTTAAAGAAACTAGATAAATAAAGGTTTTAATTAAGGTTTGGGGCATTTTCGTAGTTAGGAGTTAAAGAAAGGGGCATTTTCGTAATTTTTGGTTTAAAAAGAGAGATTTAGGGTTTTCATTCCATCTTGTATGGCACGTTTTACGAGTGGACCATCTCCTTCTTCCTTTTCACGATGGTAGTCAACAACCAGCCTCCTTCGCTTGTTTCCGTCTCGTAGTCCGATTGGTCTCCGCTCGCCAGCCTTCGACGAGTTCCGTTTAGCCGCCGGCGTTGAATCGACGTTGCCTAACCGTCTGAAATGAATCGGGTCACTTTCAACACTAGGTCCACTGCACAGATTGATAGTCTTCTCCTTTCAATCGCCGACTGACCGCCCTCTGATCGACTTCTGCTGGAGGGTCTCTTTCTGCCGTTATACCTCGTCGTCCGTCAACGAGGCAGTCTGCAACTCGGCTGGTTTGCGTCGTCCGTCAACGCCACGGTACCTCGTGTCCGTTCGGCTGTGAGACCCAAACCGGCGTCACCGTGGTTTGAGTGGTTCACGACCTTTTCGACCAGTTTTTTGAGTTTCAGGACTGATTCTTAGTAGATCGGCCTACGAGCACTCAAGATCGATCTCCACCTGCTTGCCAGTATTCCACGTGCCGCCGCTACCATCCACGCCACGCGCCGTCCGTTCGCTGAAATTGCCTGATTGCATCCGTTCCGTTCTCGAATCCGTTTTAAGCCTCCGTTTGGGTAAATTCACTTGATTAGTACTTGATGTTTCAACTAATTGCTATGTAGGCTCTAAGTTATGGTTATGTTGATTAATTAAGGAATTGATGAATTGGATTTTGGGATTTGGCGTATTAGACACGATTGTGATGAGCCCTGAGCTAGGACGGAGCTTGAGGAGTTTCAAACTAAGCTATGGTAAGGGATTTTTATATAAATTAATTTGAAAAAGGGAATAGGTATGTCCTTGAAAGATTTATTTCAAAAGGGTGAACTCATGTGTTTATTGAAAAAGATGAATTTCAAGGATTTGCCTTCGAGAATGATTTTTCCAAGAATTACTATTCCGAAGGGTTCGAGAGGTCCCCAATGCACGATTTTAACTTTTAAGAGAATTTTCCTATGATTTAAGGGCTTGAGAGGACCCGAATGGAAATGATTTCAAAGTATTTGAAAAATGAGTTTTTAATACAGTTATGTATATTTACCTATAGCGAGATGTTCAGTTATGCCATTGTGATGAACATGTATTTGAAAATGTAAATGTATTTATGTTTTATGATTGATTGACTCAAGTTTCAAAGCTATGAAAGTTATGTTATGATTATGTGATTGTGCATTATTATGACTGCATATGTACGTGTGACTGACATATGGGACCTCATGCATATTGTATGTATATGAACATGCTTTGTAGGCTGTGGCAATTGGTCTCCTGAGAATTTATGCATGGTAAAACATGCATCAGAGACCCTATGGGTCAAACTTATAGAAATCTGTGAGGGATTCAAACTTATAGGGGTCTATGAGGGACTCAAATCTTATAGGGGTCTGTGAGGGACTCAATATGAAAAGACTCAGGAAGACTCAATTGACCACGTATAGCCAAAGAGAAAAAGTCATGATTTTATGAAAGAAAGTTTTAGGTCCCACTACAGAAAGTTTTATGATTTTAAAAGTTACGAATAATAGTCATGTTTAAAAGTCAGGTTTAAAGGAAAGTCATATGCATGTGTTTGCATTTCCCGACCCCCACTTACTGGGTATTTTATAATATTCACCCCTTTACCTTTGTTGTGTTTTCCCTGTTTTAAAATATTTTCAGGTAAAGGCGAGGGCATACCAGGCGAGTGACGGGGATGCGCTACAGAAGTCATGGGAACCAAGTCAAGATTTTCCGCATACATGATTTAGAAAGTATTTTTTTAAAATGACTTTAGTTCCGCTTATGTAGTATAACGATTTTTAAATTGAGGCCAAAGTTAGTTAGTTGTAATGTTTTGTATTTATGGGATCCCAAATTAAATTGATTTGAATTATCAAATTTTTACTTATTTAAAGTTATTTAAGGTCTCGAATGCATGCATGAGTAGTAATGTCCCTAGGAACTTATGTTATAAAAGTAGAGGCGTTACATAATGTATCTCAATACATTAATATTTTAATATTTAATGTATCAAATACAATAACTATATTTTCCTCTTTTATATTTAATATATCTAATACATTAAATATTAATTTGAACATTTCAAATTTGTCTTTCAACTAAATTGATCTTTTAATGTTATCATGAGCTAGCAAGGGGATGTTGGGGTTTATGCCCTAAACTTGTGAAGTTTGTAATTAAATGATGAGTATGAATAAAGTGTTATTTTTTCATCAAATCTTGTAATCTCGCAATTAAAACTTAAATTCAATAAACTAAGCTTCAGGGTTATGTTTATGAGAACTTGAATAGTGTGTAGTGGAAACACAGGTAGGATCATGTACAAGTAAATGACGCAAATGGTCTATAGTACATGGATAGAATTGGGAACTTCATGCTGGTAACACTGTGGGATGCAACCCACTTTCTATTTGATACAAACGAGGCGATCCAACTTGTTCATGTAATTGACATGCGAGTGGGAGCATCCTGTGCGATGAGATTGTACAAGACCGGACCGAGAATTATTAAACTACTACAATAACACCGTTAACAAATTAGGACTAATAATTCATAGATAGTCATTAGTGACTCGACCTGAATCCTGAGCGAGTTACGAACGAATGTCTACCGGAGTTTGTCCTTAGACAAGTATGGGTGAGAGTAGCTAGAGTTGCCAACTCAATACGTCTACCTTCTCAGGGACGAAACCTCGTAGGGAGCTGGAAACTTAACTCCGCGAGAAGGAATTCACTTGTTCTCGAGCTAGGGATTTTATATAGATTGTTCTCTTAAGGACTGAATCCAGATCTTGAACATCGGGGCCCCACCCTCTCATTGACCCGAGAAGGACATTGTTTATGGTAGGACCATAAACTGCTTGTTTATTGAGGATCAGTGGTACTTAAGGAGCAAGAGATAGTCACAGGGGTAAAACGGTAATTTGTCCCACCTGTGACTACGAACGACATGTGAAGCGTTGAATCATGGGCATTGGTTATATTGATGAACACAACTTGTCCTACAGTGAGAATAGTGCAGCTACGAGTCTATATTGAAGTGACTCGTAGTTAATGAATATTGATTAACAAAATCAATGAGTTTGATAAGTTAATCTCGTATCATTGGAGCTCATGATTTGTAGGTCCGTTAGATCCCTCTATTGGCTCAATATGAAAATAAAGAGGGTATAAAGTTTTAGAATGAATTTGAAGTGTTCAAATTCATATAAGGGATTTATATCAATTATATGTGATATAATTGATAAAATATATAGTTTAATGTGAATATGATTCATGATAAACTATATTATTGCCTAATTATGAAATTGTTTAATAATTAGAGGAATTAAACATGAGAGATATGAAAATTGAATATGATTCAATTTATAATGCACATTATACAAATATGATTTGCATAATAAGGTAGAAGATACCTTATATTATGCAATTATGCAAATATGATTCGCATAATGCATAATATGTGGATTTAGTGGGATAGTGGGTGGAGAATTTATCTCCACCCCCACTCCTTATATAAGGATGCATTTGGCAATACAAGTTCTCACTTTTTGGAAATTGAGATTTCTATAATAAGGGAATTCTCTTTTTTCCTCTCTAATCCATCCCTTCTCCAAAAAGGAATTCCACATATTCTCCCTCTCCTAGAGAACAATCGAGAAGTCCTTTTGGTAATGTTCGAAGTGTTCGTGATTATAGAGATCGAGAGGAGCATGAAGAAGGAGAAGAACTAGAATAAAGGTCTTCAAAAGTAACATTCTCCTCTCCCTAAATTATGCTTAACCTTAGTTTAGTTTTTGTTGAAATTGACATGATGGAATTGTGAGCAAAGAGATTAAAAAACGCTTCCGCACTGGGATACAATCCCTTCAGGGAACCTTATGGAGCTAAAGATTATAAGCTCCAATGATACAAAATTGATTAATTAAACTCTTTAATTAATCAATTTTCATTCATTAACTCTAGGGTCACTCCATTATAGACGTAGAGTTGCACTCATTGTTGGGATTTATGCCCTAAACTCGTTGATTTATAAATAAGATTTATCTATTCAATAAAATAAGAGTTATTTTATCATCTTTCTATACTAAACTAAAATCCAATAAACAAACATCTATGGTTATTTATGTAACTTAAGTAGTATGTAGTTGACATACTAGTGGATCGTGTTCAAGTAATAACCTAAAGGGTCTATAGTATATGGATAAGGTTGGATACCTTCTTCTGGGAACACTATGGATACGACCCACCTTGAATTAGATACAAATGAATTATTCAATTTGTCCATGTAGAGACATGCGAGTAGGGGTATCCTATATAATGAGTTTGTATATAACCGGACCATGAAATAATATCTCTCTTTGTAATACCGTTAAATTGAAGAGATTATTATTTCACTTAGATGAGCATTAGTTAACTCAACCTTAATCTTGAGTAGGTTACAAACTCTTCTCTATAAGAGATTGCCCTTTGATTTGTATGGGTGAGAGTGTCACGAGTTGCCAATTCAATAATATTCATACTATTTTGGGGACAAGACCGAATGAGGAGCTGGGAACGTAACTTCACAAGATGAAATTCACTCCTTCCCAAATTTAGGAAAAGTAGAGGAGTTGTTCCCTTAAGTGTTGACTTCGAGTCTTGACCAACGGGGCCCCACCTCTCACTAGCTCGATAAGACTTTGTTTATGGTCGAATCATGAGCAGGTTGTTCATTAAAGAATCAGTGGTCCTTAAGGAGTAAGTGTTACTTACATGGGTACAATTTTAATTTGACCCAGTTGTAATTACGAACGACTTCTGAAGGGTTAACTTACAGGTAGTGGTTATATCGATAGACACAATATATTCTACAGTGAGAAGAGTTCAATCATGGGTCTTTAGTAGAATGACTCATAGTTAATGGATGTTGGTTAATTCAGTTAAAGAGTTTAATTGATTAATCTCGGATCATTGGAGCTTCTGATCTGTAGGTCAATTAGGCCTCCCTACTAACTCGTCATGGGTTAAACAAGAATCACATGTGTTTGGAAGAAATTTGAAATGTTCGAATTATCAAGAGAATATATATATGTATATTAATTATATGAGATATAATTGATATAATATAAAGTTAATTATGAATAAGATTCATAATAGAACTATATAGTGCATTTGAATTAGATTCAAATATTAATATGAATTGGGTTCATATTAAAACTATTTATTATAGAGAGAAATGCATTTAATTAAATAGAAACTACAATTTTGAGATTGTATGTTATGAAATAATGAGTGATGAAATAAATAGAGGGAGGAAGTAACCTCCATCCTATTCATTATATAAACACATGTGTATATAGATGCATGTGATGTGGAGATTAAGAATTGGTGAAAATCTTAGCCTCTTTGTTAGACAAAGTTTACCTCATTCCACATCTATTCTGTCAAAATTTTTCTACATTCCCTTTCTAGAGAAAAACACTTTTCTATATAGAGTCCTTCTAAAAGATTGTCTCCCACCAGATCTATAGATTAATGTAGATCTAAAGATCATTTGGCGCGGAGATCAACAGAACATTTGGTAATAATGTTCTACAAAGGTATGTTGTAGATCTAGTATTTTATATGTTTAATCCTTAGATTTTTTGTGTGATCTTGTTATTTATTCTAAATACAAAGAAAATGTGTTCATACGCTTCCGCTGGAGGAATCCGATTTCCTTTCACTCTTATGCATTGTAGGAGAAGTTTCGTCCATGAATATAATCACCACATGCAATTTGCTCCTTCACGAGTTGTTCGTAATTATAGCTCGGTCAAAAGCCCATTTTATCTCTATAATTACATCTTGCATCTTAAGTACCATGGATTCTCTAATGAACAATTTGTTTATGATCCAACCATAAACTAAGTCCCTCTTGGGCCAGTGAAAGGGTTTGACCCAAGTCCCGAAATCAACACTTAAGAGAACTACTCATCTACTTACTTTATATGGGAAGAGTGAATTTCATCTTGTGAGATTATATTCCTAACTCCCTATTTGCTCAAGTACCTAAAGCGGTAGGCTTATTGAATCAGCTACAAAAGCCACTCTCACCATGCAAATAAAAGGACAAGCCCTCATATATAGGAGTTCATAACTCACACTCAGGATTAAGTTCGAGTCACATATGATTATCCTGATGAAATATTAATCTTCTCAATTAATGGATTTATAAAAAGTGATTAAATATTTTGTGATATAGTCTTATACAAACTCATTCTATAAGATACTCCCACTCACATGCGTCCACATGAACGATTTGGATCAAATTGTTAGTAACTATTACAAAGTGAGTCGTATCAATAGTGTTACCAAGATAAGACACCCAACCTATCCATATATTATGACCCTTTAGGTTATTTCTTAAACATGATTCTCTCTTATGTCAATCATTCAAGATTACACTAATAACCTTAAATTTTTTTATATAATGGATAATATTATATTACAAATAAAATATTAAAAATATTAATAATTATTAATAAATTATGAATTACGAGGCCTTGGACATAAATCCCTATAACTTCTTGAAATTATTAATTTCCTTTTATATAACTTCAGTAATTTGATTTCTTTTCTTGAAATTTTGTAATACTTAAATTCGAGATTATTTAGATAATATTTAAATTTAATTTTTATTGACTTCAACATCTCATATGTTGTTGTCATTTTCTTTATCTTCTAATTTTGATATCTAACATGTCAACTAGGAGATACATACACTATCTCATTTACTTTTGATTCATTAATCATGTGGTTTTCGAATAATTACATTAGCCTTAACAACAGGTTTTGAGAACATTTTTCAATAGAGACAAAATTTTACATTGTCATTACAGTATTAACCTCATTTTCCCAAATAATAAAATTTTCTCAACTTTTACTTATTAGTAATAAAATTAAAAATGAGAGAAATAGTCATAATATCGAAATATATAAAACATATTATTTAGGTTAAAATACCATTTTGGTCCTTGTGCTTTGAATATTGTTCTATTTTAGTCCTTATACTTTCAAATGTCCAATTTTAGTCCTATACTCTCAATAAAACTTAAAATTGGTCCCTATGATAAGTTTGAAGTTAATTTTTTTTAATCAAAATTGGTTAAATAGTAATAATTTCAATACAAGAAAATGCACAATATGAACATACTTTCAAAATTTGTAGAGGAAAAACTAATAGAGACTATTTTTTTATTATAAAAATAATAATAAACTAATAGTAGACACCAAATTTAAGCTTTATTGAAAGTACATAGTCTAAATTTGGGCAGTTGAAAGTACATGGACCAAAATGAAACAATTCTCAAAGCAGTGGCTAAAATGGTATTTTAACCTATTATTTAACATCATCTAATCAATTATCCATTCAATTTTAGCATAAAAATCAAACAATTTAAAAAATGAGCCCTATAAATCATTTCTAATACTATGGTACTTTAGTAAGCTAGAACAAGTGTCATCGTAGGGTAGGTCAAGTATTCCTTCACTAAACCAAGACAATTGCAACCAAGTATTCTACTAGAATAACTCTTATTCCTATAATATTGAGTTACCATTAGTGTAACAACCCTAATTTTCAGGCCCACACCCTAAGTAACGTCGTATGCACTGAAAATTTCGACAACATAGCGACGCTGCTAAGACAAAACCCATATTTTTCCTAACTTGTTTAATGCATAAAAACACTCCAAAAGGTTTACAAAACACCCAACTTCCACCAAACTACATTCAACAAATGGCTAGGCTTCCAACAGATCAAAAAAATACTCAAATAAAGCAGAACTCAACATGATCACAACTTTAACTAGCACCTACATGCAATTAACAACTACAAAGGAAAGAAAAAGAATGAACGTAACACATAACTCATAAGTACAAATATCCAAAGACATTTAACAAATAAAACTCTAAGGAAAACTAGTTCTAACACACAGAAGAACGTCCTACAGCCTCGTCAGGTTGCCACCAACGTCATCCATTCCACAGTTCATCTTTTATCTGCAAACAAAACAATAAAAAGAAAGGAGTGAGTATAAAAATACTCAGTAAGTAGCCCACTTACGTCCAAACATATCTCAACAAAAACAAACTAGGCATTCCTAATATCCTCGACCCATTCTCAAGGGTCCCAAATCCAGCTAGGTTCTCACTCTAACCAAGCTTTAATTCAAACCAATCACCTATTAGGAATCCTAAGTACAACCCGAACAATCAACCCCCACCTTTCATAATAAGACACATAGTCCATACATACATGATAAATATGATCAAACATGATTCATAGCCTCGGAATAACATACATGTAATCATGCCAAGTCCAAAAGCTCATAAAAATATGTTACACAAGTTCCATGAATACTTAGATAACTAATCTAAGGTCTAATGCTAGCAACATCTCAAGAATACACAAACAAGTAAAAGTCGATTGCCTTGTGATAATTCTCATTTATGAGAATTATTTAGCCTTTAAACTTAGTTATACTTGTATATTTTCTTCATTTCTTTAGGAAAACGTGGATAAAGTAGAGTCAATTGCATATAATTAAGGAAGAGACAAAGATTCTGGAAGAATAAGAGAAAATAAGTAAAATGAAAGCAAAATCTCATATTTTTTAGTTTTAAGCGCAAAAATGCAAACTGACGCAATTGCATAGCATGCAGCAACACGCAACCGCTATGCAAACTGACACAATTGCATAACACACAACAACATGCAACTGGACGCAATTGCGTAGCACGCAAATCTGGAAAATGCAGAAAAATGCAGAAAGTACGGGAATTCCGTGATTTTGGGAGATTTTATTCTGATTTTCTCCACAAATTCAGCAAGATAAGTTGACCCACCATGATGAAAACCCTATCATGTAAACCTATATATTTTGGAGGAGGGAGCCGTCAAAAGTGAGCTCGTCTTAGGAGGAGATTCCACTTTTCAGTTTTGAGTTTTTCTTTCAGTTCTGTAATTTTTCTTCTTAGTTCTGTTGTAGCTCATTTTACTTCTCAGCTTCTTGTCGTTGCCATTATTATGCTATTTTTCACTTTCTCGTTTTGTTAAGCAATAGTCTTACTGTACGATTTTTCAACTTCTGGTTTTGAACATCTCATTTTCTGTTTTGCTATTTTAGATTTAGATTCAACATTTATGTAATCTTTCAGTTCTGTAACCCTTGTTTCGCAACAATTGATGTGTCATCTTTAATAAAAGTTGATGTGTCATCTTTAAGTTTTTTACTTTCTTTTTAGTTGTTGTCTTTAGCTTACTGCCGTCATTCTACCCAATTTTCTTAATCTCTTTATCAAGCAGTAGATCTAGTTTGCGAGTTGCAGCTTCCAGTTTCAAACTTCTACAATTCTGTTTTAATTGTATTAGATCTAGATTTCGATTCTTGTAGCTTTATTTCATCTGTATCACAGGCTACCAGTACATCTTCAATTCTATTTCGGTTTTGTTAATTCAGATTCAGTATTTCGTACGCATCACATTCTGTGGTTATATGTTACAAACATGCTTATTTCGTTCAACAAGATTAGTTGTTTGCTGAAGTTCTCGTTCTTTAAGTTTATCTTTAGTTAACAACTTGAGTGGCTCTCTCGGTTTATGCTTAATAGTGAATGCCCTAAGGGAAGACAACAAAACTCCAAAGCAAGAGCAATTCGGTTAAAACTCCAAGGAAGTTTACTTTTGGTGATTTTATTGCGGGAAGCCTTAGTTAGCCATCAAAGGTTACCTATCAAGCTTGAGTTCGACACCGAAAGGGTTGAACTATAGTGGAGTTCCCAAAAGTAATGGAGTAAAGGGGCTTAGACATAAGATCCGAACTTTGACCCTAGGCATAGGGCAAAACTCCAAAACCACAGATTTATGGGCATGAACATCTGAGATAGATTGACCATAGACATATAGGTTCAATCACTCAACCTCCTAACGATACTTCAAAGAAGGTCAAATGGGAGTAGGGCTTAATTTACTTCGTTTGGAAGGTTTGACCGAATCACATCGCTTAGCCGCCGATCGCTGAGGCAGTGCTACACAATTGTGTTGCGGGAGTAGAAAAACACAACTACGCAGCAAGACAGTGTGACACAATTGCGTTGTTTTGCCTCCTCACGCAAGTGCAGGCAGCGTGACGCAATTACGTTGTTTTGCCTTCTCGAGCTAGCACAATCTATTGTCCCCCCATTGCTGCACCGTGCTGCAAGGCGTATTTGCAAACCGAGGTAATTGCCCCTGTTGCGTAAAATGATATTGCAATACCGCAAGTGTACGAGTCAAGTTTTAATATAGTGATTTGAGTACAGAGTATCGTCCTCAGGAATGGGTTTTCTAGATTAATTAATTACCAAGATACTTATTCTTAATTTTAGCTAAAGCAACACAACTTCATAGATAGTGAAAAACAAAGATAGAAAGATAAACAAACAATTGGAGACACGAATATGATAGAATTGGAGGAAATTGATTTCACAAGTTAAAACCTTATTTAACACATGCAATGAACTAATGTCATGAATTTATAAACAAGAAGTGAAAATACTCAAGAAAATCTCTCGATCCATAATGAGGCTCACGTATACGATAAATCTTAAAGTTTCCTTATGAATTTTAAAAGCATGCACGCCATTAAGAAATTTCTTTATGTGTTTCCCAAAGAATTCTAGGTCATTCTTATGCCAGATTTCTAAGGATTTTGACAATTTACTCTAATCTAAGTTTATTTCTCTCGAGTCCACTTAAACCAACAAGATTTATGAAATTAAGAATGAATTGCCAAAAATAAATGACATAAAAAAGTTCAATACATAAGAAAATAAGTCTAAAACATGATAATCAAATCCTAACTACAACGTTTAACCACTCAAGATCACCATAAAAACAAGCTAAAGCCATAGGATTGTCTTTAAACGGAGTTACAACCTATAAGAAAGAGAAATAAACTTATGTGTCGATGTCGGTCCCTCGTCCCCAAGCTCCCATCATGATCTCGAACCTCCACAAATGCTTTGGCTATCAAAGAATGCTATTCTTTCTCCTCTTAAAGAGTGTATTTCAAAGTGTAATTTCTATCAATTTCGACCTCCCTTGCAATGGCAACATGTTGTATGTATAGTGCAATCGACACAACATTGCAATGCTAGGGTCAACGTCGCAACACTGTGCCCTAGGCGCCAGGCATATATGGAAATTATCGGCGGCGTTGCAACGCTACGCTACCCTTTCGCGCGCCTTTCTTATCGAAGTAGCGTTGCAACACCATCGCCACGGAGCTTCAATGCAAATTTCTTATCGAGATAGTGTTGCGACGCTGTAAAGCAGCGTTGCAACCCTACTGGCACGATTCTTCAATGCACAAAAACAACAACAGCGGTGTTGAGACGCTCTGCAACGCGTTGCAACGCCGTCTCCTCGAGTCCTTTAACTTGAATTGCTCATTCTTCTTCTATTTGATGTTATTTTAAGCTCCAAAAAGCCTCAATTTGAACCCGAGTAATCTATGATGTCTCCAAATTATTTGTTTAAACTCTAAACCTGAAATTAAGTGATTTAAACACATAAAAACTATGAAATTATCATAAAAACTAGTAATAATTAAGCCTAAGGATAACACATTTTGTGTGCTATCAACCCCAGAATTGCGTTGTCTTTCATTAGCGGACTTAGCATTTTGAATCCCTTCTTTCTGTTGCGTAAAATGATATTGCAATACCGCAAGTGTACGGGTCAAGTTTTAATATAGTGATTTGAGTTCAGAGTATCGTCCTCAGGAATGGGTTTCCAGATTGATTAATTACCAAGATACTTATTTTATCTAAAGCAACACAACTTTGATAGGAAGATGAAAACAAAGATAAGAAAAATAAATGTACAATTGGAGACACGAATATGATAGAATTACAGGGAAATTGATTTCACACATTGATTCCTTATTTAATATGCAATGAACCATTGTTATGAATCTATAAACAATAAGTGAAAATACTCAAAAGAATCTCTCGACCCATGGTGAGCCTCGTGCAAGCGATAAATCCTACAGTTTCCTTATGAATTTTAAAAGTATGCACGACATTAAACAACTTCTTTATATGTTTCCCAAAGAATTCTAAGTTACTCTCGTACCAGATTTCTAAAGATTTTGACAACTTTGCTCTAATCTAAGCTTCTTTCTCTCAAGTCCACTTAAACCAACAAGATTGATGAATTTAAGAACGGATTTCCAAAAATAAATAACACAATAAAGTTCAATACATAATTAAATAAATCCAAAACATGTTAATCAAATCATAACTACAACATTTAGCTACTCAAAATCACCATAAAAACAAGCTAGAGTCATAGGAAAAGTCTTTAAACTCAATTACAAACTAAAAGAAAGAGAAATAAACTTATGTGCCGATGCCGATTCCTCGTCCCCGAGCTCCCGTCACAATCTTGAGCCTCCACAAGCGCTTTGGATCCCAAGGAATGCTCTTCTTTCTCCCCTTAGAGTTTGTATTTAAAAATGAAGGGAATCGAAGTCCTGCAGCGGAAGCGATTGCGAATCGCGCGCTCTTGATTTAGTTACAACGAATTAATTCAAGAACATAAAAACTAGATTAAGCATATAAAACAGAATGGACAACAAGAAATTACCTTTGAAGAATCTTTCTTCGAACGCTCCACTCTCCCACGATCACGATCTCAGCAACAGGAACACCAACGTATGAAGACACGACCACCAGATCTTCTCCGTTGTTCTCTAGGTGAGGGAGGAAGGTGGGTTCCCTTTAGGAGAGGTGAGGTATTTTGAGAGAGATGTGCGCTTTGGAACTCTTCCAACAACACAACAAGAGAGTTTGTAAAATTGCTTAACCTAGTTGCATCTCATGCAACCATATATATAGAGAAATAGGATGGAAATGACCATCCTACCCCTCCTTTAATCTCTCTTTAGTATATAGTTTATATATGAATCTAATTCACATTAAAACTATATATTATATCAATTATATCATATATAATTGATATAACACCTCATGTATGAAATTGAACACTTCAATTTCACTCCTAACTTTATACCCTCAATATTACCATGTTGAGCCAACGGAGGGATCTAATAGACCTACAACTCATGAGCTCCAATGATGTGAGATTAACTGATCAAACTCTTTGATCCAGTTAATCAATATTCATTAACTACAAGTCACTCCACTATAGACTTGTAGCTGCACTCTCCTCACTGTAGATATTATTGTGTCCACTGATATAGTCATTACCCATGAGTCGACCCTTCATAGGTTGTTCGTAATCACAGTTGGGTCAAATTACCGTTTTACCCCTGTGAATACCTATTTGCTCCTTAAGCACCACTAATCCTCTAATGAACAACATGTCTAAGGTCCTACCTTAGACTCATACCCTCATGGAGGGCGGAGCCCCGTTGTTCAAGACCTGGAGTCAGTTCTTAAGGGAACAACCTATCTAATTCCTTAGTGTAGGAATGAGTGAATTACATCTTGCACAGTTAAGTTCTCAGCTACCTACGAGGTTTTGTCCCCGAGAAGGTAGGCTTATTGAGTCGGCTACAGGCCACTCTCACCCATACTAGTCTAAGGACAAACCCCTATAAGAAGGAGTTCTTAACTTGCTCAGGATTCAGGTCGAGTCACTAATGACCATCTATAAATTATTAGTCTTATCCTGGTAACAGTGTTACACTAGTTAGACTAAGAATTTGCGATCCAGTCTTGTATGAACTCTTCATACAGGATGCCCTCACTCGCATGTCAACTACATGAATGAGTTGGATTACCTCATTTGTACTAATTACAAAGTGGGCCGCATCCATGGTGTTACCAGAATGAGGTTTCCAACCTTATTCTTATACCATAGACCATTTAGGTTATATTCTTGAACTCAACCCAAATAGTGTCCACTACACTGATGTTCAAGATACAAGTTATAACCTTGGAGCTTAGTTTATTGGATTTATAAAAGCAAGACTGTAATTCTATCGAAACAAATGACACTTTATTTAATTGATCAAAATTACACAAGTTTAGGGCATAAATCCCAACACAAAATTAGGGCTAAAAACTATCAAATTCGGTTATCTTTATAAAGAGCACAAAGGGTTCTATTTATACTAAAATTCGGCACAACGTTGCAGCGCTGCCCCCTAGGCGTGCAACAAATAAGGAAAAATCCTACGACGTTGCAACATCGCTACCCTAACATGCCTTTCACTTATCGAACTAGCGTTGAAACGCTGTATCGCCACGGATCTTCAATGCCAAATAACTGCACGCTCGGCATTGCAACACCAAGAATAGCGTTGCAACGCCATCCTCCGGGTCCTTTGACCTTGTTTGGTCTTCCTCCTTCCATTTAATGTTATTTTTAGCTCCAAAAAGTTTCAATTTGAACCTGAGTAATCCATAATATCTTCAAATGGTTTGTTTAAGCTCTTAACCTGAAATTACATGATTTAAACACATAAAAGCTCTGAAATTATCATAGAAACTAGCAATAAATAAACCTAAGGATAACACATTTTGTGTGCTATCACTTTCTCATTATTGTTATTTATTTTCAGACACAATCACCACACCATTCAATTCACTTTCAATTACCTTCACTTGCAATTTTTCAACAATTTGTATCATCTCAATAAATCTTATTAAAATCGTTCCCTTGGGTACGATACCCTGGGATACTTCCAATTTTATATTACTTGAATCCCGTGCGCTTGCGCGTTTTTGCCCTATCACCTTGCTCCTTCACTTAGGAGCTTGGCTTTAATCCAAAAGACTACTTACCTAATGTTTGAAGATTTAGAAAAGAATGTGTGCCCCTAAGCAACCAAAATGAGGTCTAAAACAAACTTAAGAAGTTGAAACTGATCGAGCTAGGTCAACTCCACCGAGCGACAACGGTCTAGCGATGGTCCCACGGTGGCAGTCCAGCGACTCTCCGACGGTGGTCCGCGCGACTCTCCGACGGCGATCTGGCGGTGGTTCGACATGATGAAGAAAGAGATGAAGAAAGAAGAAGAAAGAGAAGATGAAGAGAGTTTTGAAGTACACCCTTTAAGTTGCAATTACTCTGGTTTAAATTGGCAGCAAAAGTCCTAATCCTTTTTAGAAAAAGAAATCCTAATCCCTTTTAAACTTTGAAACACTCTTTCCTAAAAAATCTCTAGATTTTTAATCCTGATTCGATTATCCAAAGAATTCAAATTTAAATCAAATACAATTTAATGCACTGATTTTATGGGGTGTTACAATTAGTTTGATCAAAGGCATCATTAGCCACTTTATTAAGCCATTTGTAAGTGTGACCCATCATTTTAGATCTTGTAGTTTTATCTCAACAAGTGTCGTCGTAGGGTAGGTCAAGTATTGGAAAGAAAACTACAATCTTATCTTTCTCAGGAATTCACCTTAATATTGACAATGCAAACATTTTCCACAGGAGGATGGTCTAAAAGTCGCCATGAGGCCCTGCATGAATCTCACGATATAAGCCAATGATGGAGACCATAGGATATCTTGACACATTTCCTTCTCCCACTTACTATTTTGAAAATACTTTCTCAGAAGATCCACCCTGATATTGACCCATCCAAACACCTTCCGTAGGGAGGACGAACCAAAAGTCGCCACGAGGCCCCGCATGAATCTCACGTTGTGAATCAAAGATAGAGCCCGTAGGATATGTTGACAAATGTCATTCTCGCACTAAGTATTTTGCAATAGAGTCTTCTATTACTTAGACAAATTAAGTTAATCTCATTTATCTAAGTTCCTAATCTAGCTTTTCATAACCCTTATGTTGGTTAGATTGATTTTAATGTGAATTTACAGGGTTTATTAAACTATTTAAAAACTAATTACATTATCAGCATAAAATAAATAAAATTTGACTAATTAAAATCCCATGTCAGTTTTCAATTAGAGGTGTTCTCTTTTGGTCAGCTTAAATACTCCAGTATGGACAAAACCTTCCTTTAGACATAATTCTCTTATAATCAATTTTTATCTCAAAATTCATTAATATTTAATTAACTATAAATTTTAGATTAATGAACTTAAATGAATTTAAGCAAAGTTTTTAATCTTAATTACACGTGGGTAATCTAAAATAACTACCATTTTAAATCATTTTAAAACAAAATTAAAAGATTATCCTAAATTCTAATCCAATTTAGAAAGAAAAGAAGATAAACTAAATTTATAAACCATTTTAAGAATATCTTCCATACAAGGAAACTCTAATCTTATTAGGTACTAATAAAGATAAAATAAATTCAAAATTTAAACTATTTAAAGCATGAATTAGAAATATCTTTACTTTAAGAAAACCTTAATCCTAATAGGAAAGATGTTAATCCTTTTAAGGAAACATGTAGTCAAACTAATTTAATTTTCAATCAATTTCCAAATATAATAATTATAGTAAAAGATATAGAAAATTAAACTTATTAGGAAAACATCTCATCTCCAAAATTTTAAAATATAACAATTTGATAAAAAAATAAGATAAAATGAATGATGCTTAACCTATAATGAGATTTAAATGACATACTTGATACAACAAACAAACAATTAAAAACATACATCTCATGCATAATTAAATTAAAAATATAAAATTTGACCGACATATTTGATATATTTTAAGAAATTGAAAACAATTTAAATTACAATAGTTTAAATTCAAAACTTATCTTAGTCTTCAATATCTTTCATTTATTGGGTTCACCAAAGTTAGGTTTCAAAAACCCTATTGGTGAATTTCTTTTGCTTTTGATGAGGTTTATAACTCAAACCACTTTTATCAAAGATGCCTTGTTGCTTACCCATCATGATATCTAAATTCTTTTTGCCATTTGTAAACTTTACTGGTGGTAGAGGATATATCTTCATTTTTACTTTCTAATATTTTGTATTTAACTTTTAAGCTGGAAATTTGACTTAGATGAATCAAGATCTTTTCTTAGGGCCCGTTTTATAACGTTTTCGTTTCTTGTTTCTTATTTCTGTTTCTCATTTTTTAAGAAACAGACTTGTTTGATAATCCATCCCGTTTCTTGTTCCCAAAATTTAAGAAACGTTTCTAAAATTTGGACTAAATTATAGAAACTACATAAAATAGTTTCTTTCTATTTTCTTTCTTTTTATTTCTAAAGGTTCCCAAATTTTCTAAAGTGACTCTCCAGTTTGTTGGTAAAATGTTTGCTATTTTTTATCTCTTTCCCCTAACCAATCTTGAGTTCGATCCCTAGATAGTACAAATTATTGGTTTTTTTTTAATGAATTTCGGATTTTTGCAATATATATAGTTTTAGTTTTTATAAATAATAATAATATAATATATATAAATTTATTTATTTTTATTTTATTTTTTAATTCTACCATCTCCATATTTATATTATTTTCATTTAAAATTTAAATATATATATATATATATGTATTATTTGAATTTTAAATTTTAATTTTGCAATCTTTATATTTATATATTATTGTAATTTTGAAATAAATAAATTTTGTTCACTAAAACATGTCTTTAGCCTCATTTTAATATTTTACCACCACTACATTTAACAATATAATTGAGTTTGATCTGAGTCGACATCATTTGAGACGAATGACTCGAGTAAAAGATAAGATTACAACTCAAATTTGAACAACATTTAAAGGATAAAACACTTTTATTTATTTACTTTTATTATTAGTTAATTTTGTATCGAGACTTATTGGCATTTGATAATATAAATTTGTTATAATCAATTGTATATTTATATATACAAGAAACAAGAAACAAAAAAGGGTTATCAGACAAGTTTATGTTTCTATTTCTTGTTTTCAAAGAAACAAGAAACAGAAATAATTATCAAACATATTCTTGTTTCTTATTCTTAAAAAATGAGAAACAAGAAACAAGAAACAAGAAACAGAAAACAAAAAACAAGAACGTTATCAAACGGGGCCTTAATGTCTCATTTTTTTTTCTTTTATACTTTCTAGCTCAATTAATAGATCATTATTCTCGTGAGCTATCCTAGAATTTTTCTTTCTAAGAAACATGTATTTGCAACCTAATTTTTCAAATTCATTTTTAACTTCATTAAAAGCTTCAAAAAGTTCATCAAAAGTAAGATTTTTAGGAATTAACCTGTCCTCATCGTCGTCTCCAAATGCCATAAAACTTAGGTTAGCTACTTCTGTAACGACCTAGTTCTAGAACTCACTTCCTAGGGACATTACTAATCTGTTGGGATGTATGTCCTCATCTCGTTTTGTTTGTAATTTACCATATGAAATTAATAAGAGTTATTTATTTCATCATTTTTTGTCTCGCAAATTTTACAAACTTTGTCCAATAAACTAAGCTCAAGGGTCATTGAATTTATGAGAGAACTAGAACTTGAACGGTGTGTAGTGGACACACAGGGAGGATCGCACTCGAGTTAATGACCCGAACGGTCTACAGTATATGGATAGGGTTGGAGACGTAATCTTGGATACGTTGTGGATGCGTCCCGCTTTGTATTAGATACAAACGAGGTGATCTAACTCGTTCATGTGGTTGACATGCGAGTGGGGGCATCCTGTACAATGAGATTGTACAAGACCGGACCGTGAATTATTAGACCTACTGATGTAACACCGTTAACAGTATGAGACTAATAACTTTGTAGATGACCATTAGTGACTCGACACGAATCTCGAGCGTGTTACAGGACTTACATGCTGCGGGGTCATCCTTTGACTTTGTCTGGGTGAGGGTGGTCAAAGTTACTCGCCTAATATGCCTATCTTCTCTGGGACAAGACCAAGTATGGAGTTGGAAACTTAACTACGCGAGATGGAATTCACTCGTTCTCGCCTTTAGGGAAACTAGAGGAATTGTTTCGTTAAGTGCTGTCTCCAGGGCTTGGACAACGGGTGCCCACCCTATCTGCAGGTGGTGGGGCACTCTCGTTCCTCTAGCCCTCCTGATTCCCCAGATTTTGGCCCAGCGACTCCTCAGCGACTGAGGGGTCAAGGTTAACCTCCTCCCGGTGTTCAGACTATTCGTCAACTAGTGGCTCCAACACAGACTCTCGGTTATTGGCTCCCCGACCCCTGCCTCCACGACATCCACGACCTCGTGGTGTGGTTGCTCCCCTACCTCTCCTATCACGCGAACGACCTCGAGCCATAATCTAAGTCATAACACGAAAAACTTTAATTAACAAATAAAAATACACAAACAAGGCCACATACACGTTAAAGGTCAAGCAATACTCCTAGTCTAAATAGAATAAAAGAAAACCTGGTGACGTCGAGGCGACTCTCTGCGAAAGGCTATAAGAACAAGTGCCTACGATGTAAGCGAGTCTACAAAATCTAGAACCTGGGCTCTGATACCAATTGTAACGACCTTAAATTTTAAAACTCGAACTACTAGGGAAGTTACTAAGTAACACCGTGTTGGGATTTGTGCCCTAAAACTCGTAGTTTGTAATTATGTTCTAATTAATGTAATAAAGTGTTATTATTTCAATAAAATGTTATTGTTCGTTATCTACGAGTTTGCCTTTATTCAAACCCTAAATCCAATAAACTAAACATCCAAGGCTGTTAAATGAATCTTTAACTGAATGTAATGTACATAAAAAGGATCTCGGTTCGAGATATAGCCTAAAGGGTCTATAGTTAGGGATAAGGTTTGGGTACCTTACCCTGGTTAAACTATGGATTTGGCCCACTTTGCATTTGATGCAAACACAGTGATCCTAACGTGTTCGTGTAGATGACATGTGAGTGGGGATATGCTATGTAATGAGATTACATAAGACCGGACCACGAAATAGTAACCTCTAGCTGTAACTCCGTTGACTAGTTAGGTTTCTATTTCACTAGGATGACCTAGGCAACATGATCTCAATCCTGAGCAGGTTACAAACTCCTATTCGCGAGGGATTGTCCTTTGACTAGTATGGGTGAGAGTGGCCAGATTCACCGACTCAATATGCTTACCTTCTTGGGGACAAGACCGAGTGAGCGGCTGGGAACTTTAGCAAGATGGAATTCACTTCTTTCCGCCTACTAGGGTAAGTAGAGGAATGTTCCCTTAAATGGTGTCTCCGGGACTTGAACAAAGGGCCCGACCCTCTCATTGGCCCGAGAGGGACTCTGTTTGTTGGTAGAACCACAAACAAATTGTTCATTTGAGGAGCACTAGTACTTAAGGTACAAGATGTAACCCAAGGGTAAAACGATAATTTGACCCAGCTGGTGTTACGAACATTCGTGAAGGATTGACTTGCTGTTATTGGTCAAT
The DNA here is from genome assembly GCA_036507285.1 of Trichosanthes cucumerina. NCBI lineage: Eukaryota > Viridiplantae > Streptophyta > Magnoliopsida > Cucurbitales > Cucurbitaceae > Trichosanthes > Trichosanthes cucumerina. Next base: position 72,097,300 of record CM071838.1, read on the forward strand.
ATCCATGGACACAGAAATATATCTGCAGTGAGAAGAGTGCAGCTGTAGGACTTTAGTGGAGTGTTCCCGCAGTTAACGAATGTTGATTGAGAGGTTAATGAGATTAATCGAGCAATCTCGTATCGTTGGAGCTTACGATCTGTAGAGGTCCATTAGGTCCACCTTCTAGCTCGTAAAGGGTTCTTCTTAGATCATTTGAATTTGAAATGTTCAAATTCATTAGGGAATATATTTTATGTATTTAGATACGATATAATATATAGTTTTGGAACTATATATTATAAATTTAATGTGAATATGATTCATATTAAATTATATGAGAGAATTGAATATTTGAAAGAGTTCAAATATTATATTAATTGTGAATGTGATTCACATTTGAAAACTACAGGTTAAAATTTAATGTGCACTGGATGTACATTAAAACTATAGGTTAAAGGGGTGATATGATTAAATGAGATTTAATCCAAATTAAATATATGATATTTAATTTCTACTTTTTAAATTAATAATTAAATTTGATTTAATTATTATTATTATCATTATTATTTTAATAATAAAATAAGGGAACGTGTCATCCAGACACGTTCCCCACTACCCCTCTCCTTGTCCCTATCGACAGTTTACTAGGGAGAAGGGGGTTGCTCATATCGATCGATCGGTAATTATGTGAAGGGTTCTCTCTGTAAGAAGAATTCTCTCTCTCTCACACTCATTCCCAAAACCTTCCAAGAGTTGGATTAGCTTTCCACCAAGGTAGATCTAAGTAGAACTCAGAGACATAGGAGGTTCTCCTGTTGGTAGTGTCTTTCTTGGAGAAAGACAGAGGAGTTATGCTGTATTGTTGAAAAGCTAGAAGCAAAGTGTTGTTGGAGAATTAGAAACTACAAAGGTATTCTTCTTCTTCCCATAGTTTAATTATTAAACTTTAGTATGTTTGCATGTATGCTATTATCCATGTCTAATAGGATTAGAATTTCCATGTTTGTTCTGTATTTTGTAAATGTATGAGTTTTTGTTTCAAGCAAAACAATCTTGCATATTACGATTCCAAATTCGTTTCCGCTGCTCAAGGAGATCCGATCTCCATCAATTGGTATCAGAGCAATGCTTGATTTGTTTTGTTTTGAAACAAAATTGCATTGATTTTGGTGGGAATTGCATTGGTTTGCTGTAAAACTGTTTAGGAGTGTTTGACCTTAGTTTACTTCTTTTGATTTGATCAATTTGATCAATTGGGTTACGAGTCGTTCGGGACCAGTTTCATGCAATTCGGTTGAGAATCGAAGAAGAAATTGAAGATCGGCTTACCGTGGTTCGTGGATTTCGCCATCGCCGGCAAAGCAAAGCGATTGCAACGCTGCTTCATCAGCGTTAACGCTGAAGAACGGCGTCGCAACGCCAGCCGCCCCTATCGACGCGGCGTTCAAGGTCGGTCGGCGGCATTGCAACGCCGCCTCGGCGTTACAACGCTACCCCGATAGCGAGCGTGCAAAAGGACAAAGCGGGCGTTGTAACGCCGTGGGCATTCCAAAGAAATTTCGACCGGGCCTTCGGCTGGTTCATTTATTTTGGTCCGGTTCAAGCGGTTCAAGGCCGGTTCAGGGTATTTTTGGACCGGTTTCATGAAATAAAATTAATGTAATTTTATTTTTGCACTTTAGGGGCCAAATTATTCCGGTTTTACAGCTATTTATCTCTATGAATGTCATTTAGATTTTTCCCACCTTAGGATAAGCATATTCATGCATTTTATTTATATAAATGTTATATGAATATGATCAAATGCATGATTAATTTATTTTTCATGAGCAATTAATTATAATTGTTATGATTAGATTATATGGAAAATAAATTGCATGGAGCATGAAATTACTTAGTTTAAAATAAATGTTATTTTATTTAAGTAATTTTATAATTCAATTAGTTGAATTTCTTTTTATAATTCCAATTTGAAATTTAATTGTTGGATTTATAATATAGTTTCTTTATCATAGGTTAATAATTAAATTTATAAAAGTTATAAATTAAAGGGGTTTTAGAAACCATAACCTATAATAAAGAAATGCATGCAAACATAGGAACTTGGGTTAAAATTTAAATTAGTTTTAAATCGTTTAAAATTAATTTAGACCTAAGTTTTAATTTCTAATAGGATTAGAAATTGGTCTTACGTAGTATTTTAAATAGTTTAAAATCTAGTAGGACGTTGGAACTTTGGTTATAAGGGAACTCTACCAAAGAAGTTCGTGCAAAAGGGAGTACTTAAGGTGACGGTTATCTAACACCTCCTACACCGAAACCCGACCGGAGCTTGAGTTGAATTAACCTTAGTTCTATATTATCTCTAGGTAATTAAAATGTTTATTCACCTAGACATAAGGTTTTAAGACCTAGTTATAATAGGCATAGACTTAGATAGATTCTTTTAGCCAGAATCTGACTAAGTTAAACCTATACCCTAATCTTAGGAGCTTTAGTGGGAGAAAACGAGATGTTCGCATCGAGTTTACTCTCACGTCCTCAAGAGTTCACACCGTGAGTTCCATGCTCGGCTACGTGGCGTCAATAGGGCGTCCCCCTACGGTATGTGTTTGCATGGTTCGATACCAAGGTGAATGAGGGAAATATCCATAGTAAATGGGAGCGGGACACGTGTCAACATATCTTACGGTCTCCTCCATTAGGTCGCACCGTGAGATTTCTATAGTCCGCCTACTAGGTTGCCCTGGAACAGCCAAACCCTACGGAGGGCCTGACTATAGGGATCGGAACACCGCAAACTCCAGACATGGATAGAGTCTCTTAGGTTGTTTGCCATCGCTTGTCTTTCTTAATAGTAGCTTTGTTGGCTCGGGCTATTGGATCCAAAATGGTAAGGTCACATTTACGGGATGCGTTAAGCTAGTTAACAACTCCTTGACCGAACAAACGGTAGCTAAGGACCATTGGGACATGAGATGTTCTGGTAGTGGGAATTGGCTGAGAAAGTCTCAATTCAAGGGAGGAATGACTGACCGCCCGATGGAGGCTTTTGTTCTAAACCCTTGAAGTATCGTTGCAAATTTAAAGGTTTAATTTAAACATTGGGTTTAGTTTAAACACTAGGGTTCTTCAAAAATTTTGCTAAATATGATTGGTTTTTACAATGGGTTAAAAGGCATAACTAATTAGAACTATTTTGGTTTTCAGCATGTCGTCCACAATAATAGCCTTACTTAAAAGCGATCGTTTAACTGGTGAGAATTTTACTACGTGGAAATCCAACCTGAATACGATTATGGTTGTTGATGACCTACGGTTTGTACTGTCTGAGGAATTCCTCAGGTCCCTGCTCGTAACCCTCCTCAATCTGCAAGAAGCAGGCGTCACATTTTTGGATCAAGGCCAATGATAAGGCCAAGGTCTACATTTTGGCTAGTGTTTACGAAGTTACGCCAAAAGCACGAGGCATGGTCTCACCTCGTGAGATCATGAGTTCGCCGCGAGAAATGTTTGAACAACCGCAGGGCCAGTTCGACACGAATCCCTCAAATATGTTTATAACTCCCGTATGAAGGAGGGGTCGTCGGTGAGAGAACATGTTCTCGATCTGATGGTCCACTTCAACGTGGCTGAGATGAACGGAGCGGTCATTGACGAGCAAAGTCAGGTATCGTTCAATCTGGAATCTCTTCCGAAGAGTTTCATGTAATTCCGCAGCAATGCGGTGATGAACAAGATAGAATATAAACTGACTACTCTCCTTAATAAACTACAAACTTTCCAGTCTCTTATGAAGAATAAGGGACAGGCTGATGGAGAGGCAAATGTGTTTGCCCATTCTAGAAGGTTCCAGAAGGGTTCATCATCTGGGACTAAGTCTTGTAGCTCATCTTCTGGGCTTAAGAAGACCCAAAAGAAGAAAATAGGAGGGAAAGAGAAGGCACCTGCTGCTGACAAAGGCAAGGGAAAAGCCAAGGTTGCAGATAAAGGAAAATGTTTCCACTGCAACGTGGATGGGCATTGGAAGCGAAACTGCCCAAAATACCTTGCTGAGCTCAAAGAGAAGAAAGGTAAATCAGATTTACTTGTTCTTGAAACTTGTTTAGTGGAAAATGATGATTTTACTTGGATACTTGATTCAGGAGCCACTAATCATGTTTGCTCTTCATTTCAGGAAACTAGTTCCTTCAAAGAGCTCGAAGAGGTGTGAGATGACGCTCAGGTCTGGAATCTGAGACGCGTCGTCTCACTCGTGCAATGGGAGATGCCAATCTATTTTTCTGAGATAGATTTCTTTTATTAAAAAATCTGTATATAGTTCCTAAGCTTAAAAGGAACTTAATTTCTATCTCTTGTTTAATAGAACATGGATATTGTATTTCTTTTTCAATTAATGAAGCGTTCATTTTGAAAGAAGGTGTCAATATTTGTTTTGCTAAATTGAAAAATGGCACATGCACGTACTAAAAACCGATTAATAAAACCAAAGCAATTTTAAATCATGAGATGTTTAAAAATGCTAGTACTCAAAATAAAAGGCAAAGAGTTTCTCCAAATAATAATACCTATCTATGGCATCTTAGACTTGGTCATATTAATCTTAATCGGATTGAGAGGCTCTCTAAGAATGGACTTCTAAACAAGTTAGAAGATGATTCTTTACCTCCTTGCGAATCATGCTTGGAAGATAAAATGACCAAGCGACCTTTTACAGGAAAAGGTTACAGAGCCATAAAACCCTTAGAACTTGTACATTTGGATCTTTGTGGTTCGGTGAATGTTAAAGCTCGAGGAGGGTACGAATATTTCATCTTTTTCATAGATGATTATTTGAGGTATGGTTTTCTATATCTAATGCATCACAAGTCTGAGGCTCTTGAAAAGTTCAAAGAGTATAAGGCTGAAGTAGAGAATGCATTAGGAAAAACCATTAAAACACTTCGATCCGATCGAGGTGGAGAGTATATGGATTTGAGATTCTAGGACTATATGATAGAACATGGAATTAAATCTCAACTCTCAGCACCTAATACACCACAACAAAATGGTGTGTCAGAAAGGAGAAATAGAACCTTGTTGGACATGGTTTGGTCTATAATGAGCTATGCTCAGTTGCCTGCCTCGTTTTGGGGATACGCAGTAGAGACTGCAGTTCAAATCTTGAACAGTGTTCCATCAAAAAGTGTTTCAGAAACACCTTTTGAACTATGGAAGGGGCATAAACCTAGTTTACAACACTTCAGAATTTGGGGTGGTCCGACACACGTGCTCGTGACAAACCCAAAGAAGTTGGAACCTCGTTCAAAATTGTGCCAATTTGTTGGCTATCCCAAAGAAACGAGAGGTGGTCTTTTCTACGACCCACAAGAAAACAAGGTGATTGTGTCGACAAACACCACGTTCTTGGAGGAAGATTTCATGAGGAACCACAAACTGCGTAGTAAATTAGTACTAAATGAAGCTACTCATGAACCAACAAGAGTTGTTGATCAAGCTGGACCTTCATCAAGAGTTGATGGAGGAGTCAACACCTCAAGTCAGTCTCGTCCTTCTCAATCGTTGGGAATGCCTCGACGCAGTGGGAGAGTTGTTTCCCAACCTGACCGCTACTTGGGTTTAGCTGAAACTCAAGTTGTCATACCTGATGACGACGTAGAAGATCCATTGTCTTATAAACAGGCAATGAATGACGTAGACAAGGACCAATGGATCAAAGCCATGGACCTTGAAATGGAGTCAATGGACTTCAATTCAGTATGGGAACTTGTAGACCAACCTGAAGGGGTTAGACCCATAGGGTGTAAATGGATCTATAAGAGAAAGAGAGATGTAGCCGGAAAGGTACAAACCTTTAAGGCTAGACTTGTAGCAAAGGGTTTTACCAAAAGGGAAGGAGTTGACTATGAAGAAACTTTTTTTCCCCATTGCTATCTTTGAAGTCTATAAGGATACTCTTGTCCATAGCCGCATTTTATGATTATGAAATTTGGCAAATGGACGACAAGACTGCCTTTTTGAATGGTAATCTTGACGAGAGCATCTATATGTCTCAGCCCGAAGGGTTCATAGCCCAAGGCCAGGAGAAAAAAGTTTGCAAGCTCAATCGATCCATTTATGGGTTGAAACAAGCGTCAAGATCTTGGAATATAAGATTTGATACTGCGATCAAATCTTACGGCTTTGACCAAAACGTTGATGAGCCTTGTGTTTACAAGAGGATCATCAACGACAAAGTAGCTTTGTTAGTACTTTATGTGGATGATATCGTACTCATTGGGAATGATGTAGGATACCTTACTGACATAAAGAATTGGCTGGCGACCCAATTCCAAATGAAAGATTTGGGAGAGGCACAATATGTTCTTGGTATTCAGATCCTCAGGAATCACAAGAACAGAACGCTAGCACTGTCTCAAGCGTCTTATATCGACAAAATGTTGTCAAGATATTCGATGCAGAATTCCAAGAGGGGCTTATTGCCCTTCAGGCATGAAGTTCATCTGTCTAGGGAACAGTGTCCCAAGACACCTCAAGAAGTTGAGGATATGAGACATATTCCCTATGCCTCTGCAGTAGGTAGCTTAATGTATGCTATGCTATGCACGAGGCCAGACATTTATTATGCAGTGGGAATAGTCAGTAGGTACCAGTCCAATCCAGGGTTAGACCACTGGACAACAGTTTAAAATACCCTCAAGTATCTAAGGAGAACGAGTGACTATACGCTTGTGTATGGGTCTAAGGATTTGATCCTTACTGGATACACTGATTCTAATTTTCAGACTGATAAGAATTCTCGGAAATCCACATCGGGATCAGTTTTCACCCTTAACGGGGGAGCTATAGTATGGCGTAGCATCAAGCAAGGGTGCATCGCTGACTCCACGATGGAGGCTGAGTATGTCGCTGCTTGTGAAGCAGCTAAAGAGGCTGTTTGGCTAAGGAAATTCCTTACTGATTTGGATGTTGTTCCAAATATGGAATCTCCCATCACCTTATACTGTGACAACAGTGGTGCGGTAGCCAATTCGAAGGAACCTCGCAACCATAAGCGAGATAAGCACATCGAGAGGAAGTATCACCTGATACGAGAAATAGTGCAACGAAGAGATGTGACAGTCACGAAGATCGCTTCGGAGCACAACATTGCTGACCCATTTACAAAGACTCTCACGGCTAAAGTGTTCGAGGGTCATCTGGAAAGTTTGGGTCAACGAGATATGTACATAGGCTAAATCTAGGGAAAGTGGGAGATATGTAATGAGGTATATGGATGCCCTAGTTTATTGTATTTATATCTCTGTAACCACTGTTTTAGATTTTGTTGTACCCTACTAGAGTTTTAGTTCAAGTGGGAGTTTGTTGGGATTTGTGCCCTAAAACTCGTAGTTTGTAATTATGTTCTAATTAATGTAATAAAGTGTTATTATTTCAATAAAGTGTTATTGTTCGTTATCTATGAGTTTGCCTTTATTCAAACCCTAAATCCAATAAACTAAACATCCAAGGCTGTTAAATGAAACTTTAACTGAATGTAATTTACATAAAAAGGATCTCGGTTCGAGATACAACCTAAAGGGTCTATAGTTAGGGGATAAGGTTTGGGTACCTTACCCTGGTTAAACTATGGATGTGGCCCACTTTGCATTTGATGCAAACACAGTGATCCTAACGTGTTCGTGTAGATGACATGTGAGTGGGGATATCCTATGTAATGAGATTACATAAGACCGGACCACGAAATAGTAACCTCTAGCTGTAACTCCGTTGACTAGTTAGGTTTCTATTTCACTAGGATGACCTAGGCAACTTGATCTCAATCCTGAGCAGGTTACAAACTCCTGTTCGCGAGGGATTGTCCTTTCACAACTCTGTTTGGGTGAGAGTGGCCAGATTTGCCGACTCAATATGCCTACCTTCTTGCAAAAAAACCGAGTGAGCGACTAGAAACTTAACTTGGCAAGATGGAATTCACTCCTTCCCGCCTACTAGGGTAAGTAGAGGAATGTTCCCTTAAGTGGTGTCTCCGGGACTTGAACAAAGGACCCGACCCTCTCATTGGCCCGAGAGGGACTCTGTTTGTTGGTAGGACCACAAAAAAATTGTTCATTAGAGGAGCACTGGTACTTAAGGTACAAGATGTAACCTATGGGTAAAACGATAATTTGACCCAACTGGTGTTACGAACATTCGTGAAGGATTGACTTGCTGTTATTTGTCAATATCCATGGACACAGAAATATATCTGCAGTGAGAAGAGTGCAGCTGTGGGACTTTAGTGGAGTGTTCCGGCAGTTAACGAATGTTGATTGGGAGGTTAATGAGATTAACCGAGAAATCTCGTATCGTTGGAGCTTCTGATTTGGAGGTCCATTAGGTCCACCTTCTAGCTCGTATAGGGTTCTTAGATCATTTGAATTTGAAATGTTCAAATTCATTAGGGAATATATTTTATGTATTTAGATACGATATCATATATAGTTTTGAAACTATATATTATAAATTTTATGTGAATATGATTCATATTAAATTATATGAGAGAATTGAATATTTGAAAGAGTTCAAATATTATATTAAATGTGAATGCGATGCACATTTGAAAACTATAGGTTAAAATTTAATGTGCACTAGATGTATATTAAAACTATAGGTTAAAGGGGTGATATGATTAAATGAGATTTAATCCAAATTAAATATATGATATTTAATTTCTACTTTTAAATTAATAATTAAATTAAATTAAATTATTATTATTATTATTATTATTATTTTAATAATAAAATAAGGGAACGTGTCATCCAGACACGTTCCCCACTACCCCTCTCCTTCTCCCTATCGACAGTTTAACAGGGAGAAGGGGGTTGCTCATATCGATTGATCGGTAATTGTGTGAAGGCTTCTCTCTACAAGAAGAATTCTCTCTCTCTCACACTCATTCCCAAAACCTTCCAAGAGTTGGATTACCTTTCCACCAAGGTAGATCTAAGTAGAACTCAGAAACATAGGAGGTTCTCCTGTTGGTAGTGTCTTTCTTGGAGAAAAATAGAGGAGTTCTGCTGTATTGTTGAAAAGCTAGGAGCAAGGTGTTGCTGGAGAATTAGAAACTACAAAGGTATTCTTCTTCCTTCCTTTAGTTTAATTGTTAAACTTTAGTATGTTTGCATGTATGCTATTATCCATGTCTAATAGGATTACAATTTCCATGCTTGTTCTGTATTTTGTCAATGTATGAGTTTTTGTTTCAAGCAAAACAATCTTGCATATTACGATTCCAAATTCGTTTTCGCTGCTCAAGGAGATCCGATCTCCATCACATCGTAAATGCTAAAAATTTCGGCAGCATAACAGCGTTACTAGGGCAAACTAGAAATTTTTCCTAACCTGTTTAAAGCATAAAGCACTTCAATAAGTATCTCGACACACCCAGCCTCCACCAACTACAATCACATTAGGCTGGGTTTCAATACAGATCACAAAAGCGAACATGGTCAGATATTCTAGGGGAAATCACTTTAACACCTACTAACGCCCAAAAGTCACATATAACTTGATAAGAAGAGCAAACCAAAACCTCAGCAAATATAGGAACATAAGGAATTGAACGTTTAGAGGAAACAAGGTTCTAAAACATGCTACCTACCTCTGAACTGGAAACTTAAACACCAAAAAAAGTCTTAAACCTAAACATGAATAAAGTCCTAAACAAAAGGAATGCACAGCGAAAACCACAGGGCACAAGTCATGACAGCCCCCAAAGAATTGGTGACACCACGAGACATCCTATAGCCTCGTTAGGTTGTCTTCGTCGCCCTCCACCTCGGTTCAACTCTTACCTGCAAACAAAACAAGGAAAGAAGACGAGTGAGTATAAAAATACCCAGTAAGCAACCCACTTACGTCCAAAGCTATCTCGATAAAGTAACTAGATTCATCTCCCAAACTCGCTCAATCCCCGAACCGGTCTCTCACTTAACTCATTTCACCCTGGGCTCCCTTTGGTGATTACTCGAACTCCACCTTCGGTCCTAGAACTTTGGTTGACGATGCAATGAGAGAAAGCAACCCTCACGCCACTACACGCCGACATAGAGCAGAGCAGGTACGTATCCCACACGCCCTATGGGAAATCACCCATAAGCCAACACGGGATCATGGAAAGCAACCACTCCTTGTCGGGGACATACCCCAGGCACTCACAACACACTAGCATGGTACAGTGAGGTACGTAACCATCACGCCCATTGGAGAATCACCCCTAAGCTAGTACGGGACAATGGAAAGCAACCACTCCCGATCTCAATGGAGACGCACCCCAGCCTCACGAGCCTATCATATATCGTCAACCTAGAGGTTGTGACCCGCTCAAGTGCAACCTAGGGTTCGGTGGGGGTTAACTCATGGGTTCTGTTCATAAGGTAACTAGGGTCCCATCTAGGCATTCCTAACATCCTCGACCCACTCCAAGGGTCCAAACTCCCATCTAGGTTCTCAAACCAATTGGACTCAACTCGTAACATACACTCATTTGGAATGCTAGATTCTACCAGAAATACGACCCCTGCTTCACATAACTTCACACAACAGAACACGTATGCAATGCAAACATAGTAAAACATGATCAAACATGCTTGCAAACCTGATGTAACAATCATGCAACCATCTCAAGCTTAAAACTCATAAAAACATGCCACAAGCTCCAAAATTCCTTAGCTAGTTAGCCTAAGGTTCAACAGTAAACTCAAAAAGACACAACGAGTAAATCACATATGCCTTGCTCCTTCGCTTAGGAGCTCGACGTTACCCCAACTGCCTACTTACTTGATACTTGAGGGTTCGAAAATCGAAGGTGTGTTCCCAAGTAACCCTCTTGGTACAATTAGGGAATTTAACAAAAAAAACATCCATCAAGACAAGGTCTTTTAAGGGCTCACTAAGGTAAATCGACACTAAGAACCGAGTTAGCACAGTAGAGGTCCAACACGAGCTCGAGGAGCCGAAACTGCAAGGCTGAGCCTTCTCAGGCGGCGACGGTGAGTGAGTGAGACCCGTTTCCAGAAAGCCCGTTGGCTGATCTATTCAAAACCAACCTATAAAATAAGAGAACCAAGCTAAGATTACTCGAACCGGCCAAACCAAAAGCGTGGGTCTCTTGAAAAGAAAACTCACCAGAGAACCCCCTTACTTGACGGCGACGCAGTTCGATGGAGCGTTGCGTGTGACCGGAGCGGCTACAGGCGGCGGATTCGGCTGGGGGCGCGACCGCGAACTGGGAGGCGCGACTTCGGCTGGGAGGCACGGTTGTGGGCTGGGAGGCGCGGCTTCGGCTGAGGCGCGGCGACTTCGGGTTGGGAAGCGGGCTTCGACTGAGAGGCGCGGCGACTGGAACGGCTGGAACATGCGGCTGCGCGTGAAGAAGGATAGAAAAGAGAGGGAGAAGAAGAAAGAAAAGAAAAAAGAAAAAGAAAAGAAAAGAGAAAAGAAAATAAGGAAAAGAAAAAAAGAAAAGAAGGAAAGAGGTGAAAGGAAAAGGGTGGAGAATAAAACGCTTACCTCAACTTCTTCTCCAGCACGCTCGGTATGAAAAGTGAGGGAGTTGCCAACCAAATTTAAAGGTGAGGTTTAATTATTTGGGTCCTTGCAAGATCCAATAATTAACCTCTTGGCCCAAAATTCTAAAAACAACTAAACGAGCTCGGAAACAGCTTTCGCAAGAGTAAATAAATTTACCTAAAAATATCGAGCGTCACATCCTCCCCACCTTAAGAACTTTCGTGCTCAAAAGTGGCTAATTCCCAAACAGCTCTGGATAGTTCGTTCTCATTCGTCCTCGCGCTCCCAAGTGGCTTCCTTAAGCTGCTGGTTTTGCCACAAGACCTTCACGAGGTCGATCTCACTTTTCCGCAACACCTTCTTCTCTCGGGCTAGGATTTCCACAGGTCTTTTCTCGTAGCTTAAGTCTTAATTGACCTGCAGTGGCTCGTGATTAACCACGTGGGATGCATCTGACACATAGCCTCGTAGCATCGACACATGGAACACATCGTGCACAGCCGCCAGGGAGGATCGCAAGGCTAAACGGTACGCCACCGGGCTAATACGCTTCAAGATTTCGAACGACTGAATGAACCTTGGGCTCAATTTCCCCTTCTTGCCAAATCTCAATACGCCTTTCATAGGTGCAACCTTAAGGAACACATACTCTCCAACTGCAAACTCTAAGTCTCTGCGCCTCACATCAGCGTAACTCTTTTGTCTGCTCTGAGCCATTAACATCCTTTCTCTGATCTTCTACACAGCCTCATTCGTAACCTGGACCAGCTTGGGCCCCAGAAGTTTGCACTCACCAACCTCTCCCCAATACACTGGTGACCTGCACCTCTTTCCGTACAAGGCCTCAAAGGGCGCCATTCCAATCGTTGCCTGATAACTGTTGTTATAGGCAAATTCCATCAAATGAAGGTGCGTATCCCAACTCCCTGCAAAGTCCAGGGCACAAGCTCGGAGCATATCTTCCAATATCTAGTTCAACCTCTCGGTCTGACCATTAGTCTGAGGGTGAAAAGCTGTGCTGAAACTACACTCTGCCCCTAGAGCCTTCTAAAAACCCATCAGAAGTTAGATGTGAAACGAGGGTCCCTATCAGAGACGATCTTCGTCGGGACTCCGTGTAACCTGACAATTTCCTCCAAGAACAACTTTGCCCACTTCTCCACAGTGTAAGTCGGTTTCCCAGGAATGAAATGTGCCGACTAAGTCAACCTATCAACAGCCCCCAAACTACTGTGAATCCTCTAATCGTTCGAGGTAAACCGAAAATGAAGTCCATCAAAATCTCTTCCCATTTCCACTATGGTACCTCTAAAGGTTGCAACAACCCTGCCGGCTTCTACCTCGGGGCTTTAACTTGCTGACAAATTAGATATCTGCTAACGAACTCTGCTATGTCTTTCTCCATCCCTTTCCACCAGTAAAACTGCTTCATGTCCTGATACATTTTAGTGCTACCTGGATGCACTGAAAAAGGAGAACAACGAGCCTCGGCCATGACTTCTTCCTTGAGACCATCTATGTCTGGGACACACAACCGTCCCTTGAACAATAAACCCCCGCCTGACGACACCGCGAACTCACATTCTTGGCCTGATTCCACCAATCCTCAAGGTTGGGGATCCCCTGTTGGAGTCTAAAATTTGTTGTCTTAGAGTCGGTTGTACTGTCAACTAGTTAAACTAAGCCATGACCTGACCTACCATCAACGCTATACCAGCACGCTCCATATCGGCTCGCAGATGAAACTCCTTTGTGACTAGGGCTGAGGTGTGAGCTACCTTACGACTAAGGGCATCGACAACCACGTTTGCCTTGCCCGGATGATACAAGATCTCAATCTCGTAATCCTTCACTAGCTCTAACCACCTCCACTGTCTCATGTTCAACTCCTTTTAGGTAAACAAATATTTCAAACTCTTGTGGTCTGTATACATCTGGATCTTCTCACCATATAAATAGTGTCTCCAGATTTTTAAGGCAAAGACCACTGCAGCTAACTCCAAGTCATGAGTCGGATAGTTTCTGTCGTAGTCTTTCAACTGTCGAGAGGCATAGTCAATCACCCTCCCATTCTGCATCAAGACACAACCCAAACCCTTCTTAGAGGCATCACTATAAACTACGAAATTCCCCGATCCATCAGGCACTGTAAGCACCGGTGCTGAGATCAACCTTTGCTTCAAATCCTAAAAACTTGCCTCGCACGCCTCGCTCCACACGAATGCATTCCCCTTCCGTGTTAACTGAGTGAGGGGCGTTGCAATCTTGGAGAAGTCCTCCACGAACCGTCGGTAATATCCGGCCAAACCAAAGAAACTACGGACTTCTGTGATAGTTTTGGGTAGGGGCCAATCTAAGACTGCTTCCACCTTCGTTAGGTCTACAGAGACACCCTCCTTAAATACCACGTGCCCTAGAAAGGACACCTGCGACAACCAAAACTCACACTTAGAGAACTTGGCATACAACTGGTTCTCTCTCAACGTAGCCAAGACTTCCCTCAAGTGGTTCTCGTGTTCATCACTCGACCTTGAGTAAATCAGGATGTCGTCTATAAACACGATCACGAAGGTGTCCAGGAATTTCTTGAACACCCTATTCATCAGACCCATGAACACTGCTGGGTCATTTGTCAACCCAAACGACATCACGGTAAACTCATAATGTCCATATCTGGATCTGAAAGCCGTCTTTGGGATGTCTTCCTCCCTTATTCACAACTGGTGATAAACCGAGCGCAAGTCAATCTTAAAGAACACGGTGGCCCCTTGCAACTGGTCAAACAGATCATCAATCCTGGGGAGTGGGTACTTGTTCTTTATCGTTACCTTGTTCAACTCTCGGTAGTCAACGCATAAGCGCATCGACCCATCCTTCTTTTTCACGAAAAGTACCGGCGCGCCCCAGGGTGAGATACTAGGGCGAATAAAGCCCTTGTCCAGCAACTCCTGCAACTGAGTCTTGAGCTCTTTTAACTCGACTGGGGCCATTCTATACGGAGCTTTCGACAATGGTGCAGTGCCTGGTTCTAATTCGATGCTGAAATCCACCTCCCTGGCTGGAGGTAAACTGGAAAAATCCTCAGGGAACACATCAACGAATTCCCTGACTACTGGGACCGACGACACATCCCCTTTCTCGCTTCTCAAGTCTGTCACACATGCCAAGAAGGCCTAAACCCCTTGGCCAACCAACTTGCTCGCCCTTAGCGCTGAAATTACCTTAGGAACGACTCCAAGAACGGTTCCTTTCACCCTAAAACTTGGTTCTGCTGGAGGCCTGAAGACTACCTCCCGACGATGACAATCAATGTTGGCATGATTTGCAGCTAGCTAATCCATGTCGAGGATAACATCGAAATCACCCATCTCAAGGACAATCAAGGTCACTTCCAACGAGCGACCTTCCACTAACACCTGACCGATCTTCACTTTTTCCCGGGTCACTAGTTCTACCCCTATTGGGGTTGTAACTAACATGCTAAAACTTAGAGGCTCTACTTCTAACTGGACTTGCCCACAAACAAAGCAGAAATAAAAGAGTGCGTACATCCATAGTCAAAAAGTACAAAAACGAGATGACCAAGTATAGGTAGTGTACCTGTCACCACGATGCTTGAACCTCCTACAGCTCTGGTGGTAGCTGCGCAAACTTCGCCTCGCTGGCGCCCTCCCTGGGCCCCTTGCCCCTGATTCTCTGGGCAAGTTGATGCCACATGGCCCACCTTCTTGCATCTGAAGCAAGTTCTAGGATCTGCTTTCTTTTGCTGCCTGCACACCGAAGACAAATGGCCCGTCTTCCAACAATTGTAATAGGTCATGGTGGTTGCATAACAAGCCCCGCTGTGCTGCCTACCACAACTAGCACAGGGAATCTTCGCCACCCCTTGGGTCGGTCTCTGCCCCTGAGCCACATGCCTATTAGGTCTGGCAGTTATTTGATTAAACCTTCTCTTCTAGCCCACTACTGGACCTTGGTTCGTCCCCGAGCTTCATCGGGCTTCCGCACCTTGAGTTACTCCTGAACATTGACTTACATTGACTCCTCCAGACCTCGAGGTACGGGCATCAAGCAATGACGCTGCTCGAACGGCTGCACCGTACGTTTGCGGTTCTAAGACAGCCACACCGCCATACAAGGCATCACACAACCCGCCCACAAACTTGTCCACCTTTTTCTTTTCCGTGTCTACCCAGTCGACGGCAAAACGGGACAACACAGTGAACTCATGTTCATAGTCCTCTACTGATTGGGTCGACCCTTGCTTCAGCTGAATGAACCCGGGTAACTTCCTCGTCCTAGTGGTGGTTGGGTAATACTTCTCGTAAAACTCCTCCCTGAATTTTTCCCACAACATTGTCCTTCACCTGCACCGAGGGATCGTTCTAATGCTTCCCACCAGAGGAGAGCTCGACCCCTTAGTGTATAGACGACGCACTGGACCATCTGGTTCTCCGGACAGCGCATCCGACGAAAAATCGACTCCATGGCGGCAAGCCACGCTTCGGCTGCCATGGGATCTACCTCCTGTCCTTCGAAGTTAGGCGGGTCATACTTCTTGAAGTCTTTCAAGTATCTAGCCTCTTCCGTGGTTGACCCGACATTCTGGTTTATCGCCCCAAAATTCTGGGTGAACATTGCCGCTTGGCTTGCTAAGGCAGCCTGAATGATTCCCTGGAGGCCTTCAGGAGTCATGAGCATCGTGGCAGGTGGTGGGGCACTCTCGTTCCTCTGGCCCTCCTGATTCCCCAGGTTTTGGCCCAGCGACTCTTCAGCGACTGGGAGGTCAAGGTTAACCTCCTCCCGGTGTTTAGAATGTTCGTCAACTAGTGGCTCCAACACAGGCTTTCGGTTATTGGCTCCCTGACCCCTGCCTCCACGACCTTCACGACCTCGTGGTGTGGTTGCTCCCCTACCTCTCCTACCACGCGAACGACCTCGAGCCATAATCTAAGTCATAACACGAAAAACTTTAATGAAAGAATAAAAATACACAAACAAGGCCATTCACACGTTAAAGTTCAAGCAATACATCCTAGTCTAAATAGAATAAAAGCAAACCTGGTGACGGCGAGGCGACTCCCTACGAGAGGCTATAAGAACAAGTGCCTACGATGTAAGCGAGTCTACAAAATCTAGAACCTGGGCTCTGATACCAACTGTAACGACCTTAAATTTTTAAAACTCGGACTACTAGGGAAGTTACTAAGTAACACCGTAAAAGCTAAAAATTTCGGCAGCATAACGACGTTACTAGGGCAAACCAGAAATTTTTCCTAACATGTTTAAAGCATAAAACACTTCAATAAGTATCTCGACACACCCAACCTCCACCAACTACAATCACATTAGGCTGGGTTCCAATACAGATCACAAAAGCGAACATGGTCAGATATTCTAGGGGAAATCACTTTAACACCTACTAACGCCCAAAAGTCACAGATAACTTGATAAGAAGAGCAAACCAAAACCTCAGCAAATATAGGAACATAAGGAATTGAACGTTTAGAGGAAACAAGGTTCTAAAACATGCTACCTACCTCTGAACTAGAAACTTAAACACCAAAGAAAGTCTTAAACCTAAACACGAATAAAGTCCTAAACAAAAGGAATGCACAACGAAAACCACAGGGCACAAGTCATGACAACCCCCAAAGAACAGGTCACACCACGGGACATCCTATAGCCTTGTCAGGTTGTCTCCTTCGCCCTCCACCTCGGTTCAACTCTTACCTGCAAACAAAACAAGGAAAGAAGACGAGTGAGTATAAAAATACCCAATAAGCATCCCACTTACGTCCAAAGCTATCTCGAAAAATCAACTAGATTCATCTCCCAAACTCGCTCAATCCCCGAACCGGTCTCTCACTAAACTCACTTCACCCTGGGCTCCCTGTGGTGACTACTCGAACTCCACCTTCGTCCTAGAACTTTGGTTGACGATGCAATGAGAGAAAGTAACCCTCATGCCACTACATGCCGACATAGAGCAGAGCAGGTACGTATCCCAAACACCCTATGGGGAATCACCCTTAAGCCAACACGGGATCATGGAAAGCAAACACTCCCTATCGAGGACGTACCGCAGGCTCTCACAACACACTAGCATGGAACAATGAGGTACGTAACCATCGCGTCCATTGGGGAATGGAAAGCAACCACTCCCGATCTCAACGGGAACGCACCCCAGCCTCACGAGCCTATCATATATTGTCAACCTAGAGGTTTTGACCCGCTCAAGTGCAACCCAGGGTTCGGTGGGGGTTAACTCATGGGTTATGTTCATAAGATAACTAGGGTCCCATCTAGGCATTCCTAACATCCTCGACCCACTCCACGGGTCCAAACTCCCATCTAGGTTCTCAAACCAATTGGACTCAACTCGTAACATACACTCATTTGGAATGCTAGATTCTACCAGAAGTACGACCTCTTCTTCACATAACTTCACACAACAGAACACGTATGCAATGCAAACATAGTAAAATAGGATCAAACATGCTTGCAAACCTGATGTAACAATCATGGAACCATCTCAAGCTTAAAACTCATAAAAACATGCCACAAGCTCCAAAATTCCTTAGCTAGTTAGCCTAAGGTTCAACAGTAAACTAAAAAAGACACAACAAGTAAAGTATATATGCCTTGCTCATTCGATTAGGAGCTCGGCGTAACCCTCTTGGTAAAATTAGGTCCCTGTTTAACAAAAAAAATATCCATCAAGACAAGGTCATTTAAGGGCTCACTAAGGTAAATCGACACTAAGAACCGAGTTACCACAGTAGAGGTCCAACACGAGCTCGAGGAGCCAAAACTGCAAGGTTGAGCCTTCTCCGGCGGCGATGGTAAGTGAGTGAGACCCGTTTCCAGAAAGCCCGTTGGCTGATCTATTCAAAACCAACCTATAAAATAAGAGAACCAAGCTAAGATTACTCGAACCGGTCGAACCAAAAGCATTGATCTCTTGAAAAGAAAACTCACCGGAGAACACCCCCTAATTGACGGCGGCGCGGTTCGATGGAGCGTTGCGTGTGACCGGAGCGTCTACAGGCGACGGATTCGGCTGGGGGCGCGACTTCGACTGGGAGGCATGGCGACTTCGGCCGGGAGGGGGCTTACCAAAGCGCGCAGCTGACGGGGCGGGTGGAGCGAATGGCGGCATGGCGTGAAGAAGGAAAGAAAAGAGAGGGAGAAAAAGAAAGAAAAGAAAAAAGAAAAAGAAAAGAAAAGAGAAAAGAAAATAAGGAAAAGAAAAAAAGAAAAGAAGGAAAGAGGTGAAAGGAAAAGGGTGGAGAATAAAACGCTTACCTCAACTTCTTCTCCAGCACGCTCGGTATGAAAAGTGAGGGAGTTGTCAACCAAATTTAAAGGTGAGGTTTAATTATTATGGTCCTTGCAAGATCCAATAATTAACCTCTTGGCCCAAAATTCCAAAAACAACTAAACGAACTCGGAAACAGCTTTCGCAAGAGTAAATAAATTTACCTGAAAATACTGAGCGTCACAGTCTTCCGCTGCGCTGGGAGTTTCATTCCCTTCAAAGTAGACATAGGGGTAAAACGGTAATTTGACCCATCAGTGTCACGAACTAACTGTGAAGGGTCGACTCATGGGCATTGGTTATATCAGTGGACACAACTTGTCTTACACTGACGGGAGTGCTAGCTACGGACTTTAGTGGAGTGTTACCGTAGCAAATGAATGTTGATTAACTGGGTCGAAGAGTTTGACAGGTTAGTCTCGGATCATTGGAGCTCGTCACTGTAGGTCCATAAGATCCCTCGGTTGGCTCAAACTGGATTAATAGAAGGTTTACATTTTTTGTGTGAATTTGAAGTGTTCAAGTTCACTAAAGGGTAATTATGTCATTTATATGAGATATGAATGACATATTACATAGTTTAATGTGAATGAGATTCATACTAAACTATATGTTAACCTAATTGTTGAATTAGGGCTAATTTGGAGAAATTAGATTGAGAGAAATTAAATTGAATGTGGTTCAATTTAAAAATCCACAATAACACAAATGTGATTTGTAAAATGAGATATGAGATATCTTATTATATGTGGTTATGCAAATATGATTTGCATAACCAAATGGTTGTGGTAAAATGGTAAATAGGTGGAGATTTCAACTTCACCTATCACCATTATATAAACCCCTTTGCAAGAAGGGTTGGTAAGGCTATTGCTCATTTTTGGATTTCTCACCAAAAGCAATGATCAATTCTCTCTCAAACATCTCCCTCTCTCTCAAACTCTCCTCCCTACACCCAAGAAGAGAATCCCACCATTCTCCTTCTACCAAATGTAGAACAACCGAGAAATCGAGTGGAAGTGTCCAGATCGTTTGCTCGTACGAGGAGTTCGAGATCGTTGAGAACGAGTACACGAAGAGTTCGTGATTTAAGGAAGGAAAACTTGAAGAGGTTCTTCAACAAGTAAGTGGTTCTTGCTTGCTGTTTTTCTTCTTATTAGCATGTTTAGCCTTAATACTATGTGATAGTTTAATTTTAAGAAAATGATTTTCACAACGATACCACGACGATTCGATCGTCTTCCGTTGCACAGGATTTTCATTCCCTTCATAATCATGCATGCATGTAAGGCAATAAAATAACCTCAAACTTAAAATTTAGAATTTTCCAGAAGAACACAAGCAAAACTAATTTCAATAGGGATCCCTCAAAAGCGAAATAAAACATGACCTTAATTTCAAATATCTCAACAATTATTTAAAACCATAAACAAATCTCAGCAGAGTAACAAATAATTTCAAAACATGCTAAAATAAAAAAGGGCGGAAAAACATGGCTTCGAGATTCCCATGGCCTTCGTAACGATTCCCGTCACCCATCTTGTATGTCCTTGCCTTTACTTGAAAACATTTTTTTAAAAGAAAGGGTGAGTATTATAAAATAATACTCAGTAAGTGATTTCACTACCGAGATTTGGGATATGCATACACATGCAATCATGACTTTAAACTTTCATACGCGGGACCTAAAACTTCCATTAAAATATTAGATACATAACTTTCATCTTGGCTTTAAGTGCTCAATTGGTCAACCTGAGTCCTTTCATGTTAAGTCCCTCACAGACCGCTATAACTTTCATCTACAAAACACTCAACACATTAATAACATGTTTATTCAAATGGAAATTAACATATAAGTAATGTATACCTTGGGAAGTCGTCTCAAGAACCTCTTGATGGCCTTCATGTCTGACTCCATACTATCAAAACGTCCATTGAGCGTCTGTATGTTCGACTCCATATGCTCGACACGTCCATCTAGCTTCTTTAACCACCTATTGTATTACTCCACCCAGACTTCTTTTTCTTCTTTTTCTTCCTCTCCTCCGTCTGATCATCCTCTTCCATAACATCTTTCTCTGTATCTACGTCTATGTCCACACATACATCATGAACATCATCCTGTATTTCCACCTCTTTCTCCTTTTGCATCTCCGTCTCCTTCTCTACCTCATTCTCTTTGTCTATCTCCTTCTCGTTCACTTTCTCTTTACCTTTAGGTTTTTTTTCAAAAACTTCAGGTGAAGTTGATGCAAGTGTGAACTCTAGATGTGTGGACCCCACTACTTCATCAATGGGTTGCAATTTAGTGTCTTCACCCATTCAACTTTCTCAGAGATATGAGTAGGTGATAGTGAAGGGATCGAATCCCAGTGCGGAAGCGTGTGATCATTTTTGTTTTGAAAATTGTGTGAATTGCAACACAAAACATAAAGTAGATTAAGCATATATTCAAAGGAGAAGAATTACATACATTCAAAGGAGAAGAATTAGATACCCTTCCAGATTCTTCTTGTTGTTCCCTGTTCTCAATAATCCTCGTTCTCAACGACACCTCATAAAAGCCTTCCCCGCTATTTCCAGTAAGAATTGGTTTGTGGGAACCCCTTTTGGAAGAAAGATTAGAGAGAATTTTAGAGGGAGATTTGTAGAGAGAAAATTGATGGAGGATTATGGAACTCTATCTCACATATGATTAAGTGTGTCAAAATACAACTATTTGTATCTATTTATAATGGGTGTGGATGGAAGCAACTTCCTCCATCTACCATCCCACTAAATCCATCAATTTAGCATTATAAAAATTAACTTGCATAATGCACTTAATTAAGCATCATATATTTAATTAAATGTGCATTGAATCATATTCTAATGTATATCTCTCATATAACCTATAGTTTTAATTTGAATCTTATTCAAATCAATTTTGTCCTAAAGGTCTAATATGAATCCAATTCAAATGAAATAAAAATTGAATCTAATTCAATTTTACCATATAGTTCAATTTTTTAATCTTATTCAAAATTAACTTTATATTATATCAATTATATCACATATAACTCTTATATTCTCTCTAAATCAATTTCAACACTTGATAGCAATTCTCGTGCAAGTGCACACGATCGAAGTAATAAGGAGTGCACACGATCGAAGTAATAAGGAAATATCCCAGTTATAGTCTTCGGAGTAACAAGAATTAGTTTCAGCAAAACGTAAGAGTGAAATACAAGTTGGAAGGTAAAGTGTAAAACTATTGGTGAAGGTGGCTGCAATGATAAATTATTCTAAAGATAAAAATTTCATAACTAGATTTTGCATTATTCAAGTTGCAAACTTTAATGTGCAAAACCTAGTAAAAGCAAAAATGTAAAATCTCTCTAAAATTGCATAATGCAAGTAGCAATTTGACAAAAATAGGTTGGGTTGTGCACTGCGCGACAACGACAATGGTAGGCAGGTCATGCGACGATCGGAGCTTCAACATTTTTTTGGATCTACGGATTTGTCGACAGGGAAAAAGATGGAGAGTGAAAGAGAGAGTAGGTTAGGATTTTCTTTTTTATTTCTCATTTTTAAAAAAAACATACAATTCCAAAAATACTCTTATCCCTCTTTCTTTTCCCTTATTTTCTTTTCTTTTTCCAAACTTAAACTCTAAATAAAACCTCAAGTGATATTTGGGTAAAATTCTAAAAAAAAATTAGTGATAAAAGGTGGTCTTAACAAATTTAAATAAAAAATCCAACAACTAATTAAATTCTCAAAATTAATGAATTTGTGTAACGACCCTAATTCAAACCCAAAACTTTTAGGGACATTACTAAGCAGCACCGTCTGCGCTGAAACTTTGACAGCATAACGACGTTGCTAAGACAAAATTGACATTTTTCTTGACCTGTTCTAAGCATAACAAGACTTCAAAAGGTTTACAAAGCATCCAATCTCTTCCAAACTATAATCAACGATTGGTTGGGTTCTCAACATATTAGAAATTCACAATAGTGATGCAACAACATGAAGGAAATAAATAATAGACTAGTTTTACAATTAAGAAGAACAAGACCCTAAGACACCCTATGAGTCAAACAACAAGAAACTTAACAACATACATAAAGTCTCAATCTATCAAGAAGATACAACGGAAATATAAAGTGCTTGAATAACTACTATGAGCTAAAAGACACCAAAGAATATCCTCATAGCCTCGCCAGGTTGCCACCATCGTCATCCATTCCATAGTTAAACTTTCATATGCAAACAAAAAACAACAAAAGAAAGGAGTGAGTATAAAATACCGAGTCAGTAGCCCACTTACGTCCAAACCTATTTCAGCACAAACAAACAACAAGGTTCATCTACTAAACTTTACTCAGTCCCAAATAGGTCTCACATTTAGCACACTTCACCCTGAGCCCCATGGGGTATTAACTCGAGCTTTACCTTCAGTCTTGGAACTTAATTGATGATGCTATGAGAGAAAACAACTCTCACACCACTACATGTTGGCATAGAGTAGTGAAGGTCCGAACCAACACACCCTATAGGGAATCACCCCTAGGCCAACACGGGATAATGGAACGTAACCACTCCCTGATGAGGACGGACCCCAGGCTCACCTCAACGTTAGCATAGAGCCACATATACAACACGCTCTATGAAGATCCATCTCTAAGCTAGCACGGGACAATAGAAATCAACCACTCCCTGAATGGGGACATATCCCATGATCACTACCAAAATATAATCAATCCAGAGGTTTCGACTCACTTAGGCGCAACTCAGGGTTTAGTAAGTGTTGGGTTCTGCGCTTTATAAGGTTAATAGGGGTTCTAACTAGGCATTTGTAATATCCTCGACCCATTCCGAAGGGTTCCAAATCCAGCTAGGTTCTCACTTTTAGCCAAAGCTTTAACTCAAACTACCCAGATTCCACTTTCAGACTACACTCAACTAGAAGTCCGACCTACCCTTACCCCAAGCCCACACAGGATTACACAACTCCTTGTTGTACGCCGGTATACGCCTCCCTAACTAGCATGCTGACATAGCCCAAACCCGCCCCACAGGACGCTCGTGAGCTATGTCTCACTCCGAGTCGATTGCCACACTTATTGTGACTCACCTCAAAGCACTCTCATCTTTGGTCTGTTGCCATGACTACCATGACTCACCACAAGACATCATTGCCTAGGGACTGTTGTCACACACACTGTGACTCACCACGAGACATCACTAATACGCATACTCCATGCTAGTTTCTAGCCACACAAGGTTGCAGAACAACGCTCCCTAAATAAGGAGTAAGGTAGGGACTACTAGCCTGAGGGGTTCTTATGACACAACTCTCTTGACTTGGTACCAAAGTCATATTTGGAGATACATACTAACAATCAAGCTTCATAACATTTATGATCCATAACCACACATGCATCAAACAACACTCAAGTCAACCCAAAGTTGAATAACAACCAAGATTCACATTCACGCTTACTTTACTTCTTACCTCATATCCAATATGTGAGGAATAATCCAAATGGCAACTTACCTTTGCCAATCTAAAAATGATAAAACATGTTATCAAGCACCTAGTTTGCTAAACTAGAGCCTAATAATACAAATAATTCAACCCCTACCTCACATAATATAGTACATGATAAATACGATCAGACATGATTCATAGACTCGGGATACACATAACCATGCCAAGTATAAAGCTCATAAAACATAATAAGACATATAGTCTATAGATACATGATAAATACAATCAAACATGACTCATAGGTTCCGGATAACATACACATAATCATGCCAAGTATAAAGCTCATAAAACATAATAAGACACATAGTCCAAGATACTTGATAAATATGATCAAACATGATTCATAGGCTCGGGATAACATACACATAATCATGGCAAGTATAAAGCTCATAAAAACATGCTACACAAGTTCCATAAGCACTTTCAATAGCTAAATCAAAGTATAATGCTAAAAACAACTCAAGAATGCACAAACTAGCAATGCCGATAACCTTGCTCCTTCACTTAGGAACTTGGTTTTAATCCAAAAGACTACTTACCTTTTGTTTGAAAATTTACAAAAAGAGTGTGTGTTCCTAAACAACTATAACAAACTTAAGAAGTTGAAATTGAGTGGGTTAGATCAACTCTGATGGAGGTGGTGGTCCGATGGCGGCAGCGACGTTTCGTCGATGGTGGCGGCGACGGTCTGACAACTTTCCAGCGGAGGTCTGATGGTGGTTCGGCGGCTTTCCGACGGTGGTCTGGCGACTTTTCGGCGACTTCTGACGGTGGTCCGACGACTTTCTGGCGACTTCTGACGGTGTTCTGCGTGACTTTCGACGGTGGTCCGACATCTTTTCGGCGAGATGAAGAAAAGAAGATGAAGGAGAAGAAGAGAAGAGTTTTGAGACACACCCTTTAGGTTGCAATTACTCTAGTTTAAATAGGTAGCAAAAGTCCTAATATTTTTTAGAAAAGGAAATCATATTTTTAGAAAAAGAATCCTAATCCTCTTTTAAAAAAAGAGATCTTAATCCTTTTTTTAAAAAAAAAAACATAAATCCCAATCTTTTTAGACTTTGAAACATTTTTTCCTAAAAAAATCTCTAGATTCCTAATTCTGATCCGATTATCCAAAAATTCAAATTTAAATCAAATACAATTTAATGCATCTGATTTTACGGAGCGTTACAATTTGAGACTTAACTAAAAAAAAAAGTCTCTCATCCAAAATTTAAAATTTAATAATCTCAACTTAATCCTCCTAAATTTAATTTGTTTAAATTAGATTTTGAGCAACAATTTCAATTAACCAAATTCAATCCAAATTAATCTCTAAAATATTAAAAATTAGGTTAACATGAAAATGCGGGCGATACATAAACATTATATTCACATCTAACAATAGGCACACGTTTTGCTTAAATATTTCTAGTTGCTTTAAAGTGAGTTTATTTTTTATATTTTTGTTTGTTCTACCTGGGTGAGCACAATATGTTAGGGTCGTAGGAAAGTGATTAGTGGGAGGAATTTTCTCAACGAATTCCATTGTAAACCACTTATATATCTACAAAATATGGAATAAAGCTTAAGCGAACAAAAAATACAACTACAAAAATAATAGAACACAAGCAAAAGAAAATTGTAATTTTTTTCAATTTGCCATTTTATCTGGTTTATTGTGTTTCCCGATCCAAATTCCTAGTCAAATAGTTTTTGGATTTCCCAGCCAGTATCCAATATGAAAATTTATACCGATGATGAATCTTGACTGAGATTCATCTAAAGAAATGAATGTTTCACTCTGCAACGGAAGCATTAGATCGCCTTTGACTTTTATTTAAAATCAAATTAAATATATATAAAGTTAAGCAAAAACTTACATTGAAATTTATGAAAAGTTGTCTAGCAATTCTTTATTTCTTGTGTTCCAAGATTCCACAAAGTCTTCTTTGTTATGACTCGAACATAAGGCCAAGGCTTGTGGAGGCTCTTGAAAGAAAGTATCCAAATGGATTGGAGAGGAAAAAGTCTAGAGAATTCTTCAATTCTCTGATGAGGAGATGACTTGCTAATAATTCTCATATATGACAATTATTTAACTATAAACTAGGTTATTTTTGTCATTTTTGCCTTTTCTATTGAAAGAAAATAAAAAATCAAATGGGGATTTTCGGACACAAAAGCAAAAATTCAGGACAAATGGGAACCACTAACTCTTTATGCTTATTGATTACCGAGCAAGCTAAAATAGAATTGATGAGTAAAATTCTTGAAAGCTTGTTAGGAATAGTAGGGAATGAAGAATAGTTGAGAAATAATGAATTTAAACTAATTTTGTTGTTTTTGTGTAGAATTAGAACAATTAGGAATGCAATTGTATTATTACTAGTATTCCCTTCAACAGACAAATAACATGCTAGAATGCAAGAGAAAATGCAATTGCATTTCTGGATTTTTGGAAAAAGACACATCTTCGGGATTGCGCGATTTGAGGAGATTTTTACCTATTTTTGGAATGTCCACATCCTGAAATCATGCTTAATTGACAACCCATGAATTAAAGGTAAATATGGAAGGAAAATCTAGTTTATCACATGTAAAAAGGGATGAAAGAAGGCAAAAAAGAGTGGACGATTTTTGGCTCCCAAGTTCCAGTTTTCGACATCAGTTTTTTCCTTCATTTTTATTACCTTTTCAATTTGTTTTCTTCATCTTTTATATTGAAAGTCCTGATAGAGATCTCTCCTCCACGAAAGTAGAGGAGGTAAAGATTCATTATCTTTAAATGGATATTTGATTCGATCGACACAAGGAAGAATAGACTTGTCTTTACTGTTTTGTAACCTTAAGTTCTTAATTATAGTTGTTATCTTTATGCATTTTTGTTCTTTACTTACTATTATTTTATGTTCTTCCTAGCTTGATAGAACCGTAAGTTTTAAAACTCCATTTTTGTACGAGTTGAATTTATTTTGCTTTGCTTATTATTTTTCTTCTTTAACTTGAATGAAAACTAAGTATTAGAAATTATGATTCAACAAGTAATAAATAGTGTTCGTGCTAGTTTTAGTTCATTTTTGTTTCTTTTGTAGTTTTTCGAAAGTCATGAAGTTTTCATCCATTAATTTCCTATTTTTTTTGTACTTTCCATAATGAGTTAAATCCACCCCATAGATTCAAGTTGTGAATGCCTTAGAGGAGAGAGGATAAACTTAAATTATCAAAATCGATCGGGCTGATACATGGATCCTAGTTTGCTTTTATTGAACATCTTAAAGTGGGTAAACTGAGTCGGCCAACTAGTGCAACTTGCTCATCAAGCTAGAACTTAATACCGAAAGGGTTTAAGAAATAGCGGATGTCGAAAAAGAAATGAAGGAAAAGACTTAGAAATAAGTTTTGACACTTCAACTTTAGACATAGGGCAAGACTCCAAAACTATTAGGATTTTACGTAAATATATCTAATTAGCTAGATTAGCCATAAACATATATGTTTAAAATTTAATCACTTAGTCTTCTAAAGGTTTTGAGAGAAAAACCGAATAGGAGTTGAATTCGATTTACTTAGGGTCATGGCGTCAACTGCGATTGCAATTGTAATTTTGGTAGCATTCTTTCCAAAAGGACAAAAACAACTTGAATCTCCTTTCTTTTAATCACTTATTGTTCCATTAGTTTCCTTATCAAATATACCCACAAGTTATTCATTTTTCATATTACTTGGTTACTGCAATTGCATTCTTGCTAGCATATTTTTGTCGTTTGAATAGATTTTGTTGAAACCTATTTCCAGTGGGTATGATACTCTGGAGTACTTCCAGCTTCTATTACTTCAATCACGTGCACTTGCATATTGTAGTCGATCACTTGTCTTATAGCTTAACCCAAGGGTCCTATTTATAGATTATTCAAATTCTATAAATATCTTTTCTTTAATGTACCTAATATATATTAGTTACTTTAATATTTAATGCACCAAATACAACAAATATATTTTTCTCTTGTATATTTAATATATCTAATATATTGAATATTGTTAGGGACAACGACCCTACACATATCTCCACATTGGTATGATATTGTCCACTTTAGACATATGCTCTCATGGCTTTGCTTTTGGTTTCACTCATAAGGTTTCATACCAATGGAGATAGTGTCCCTCACTTATAAACTCATGATCTTCCCCTTATCTAGCTGATGTGAGACTTTGGTCGTACTCCAAACAATCCTCCCCTCGAACAAAGTATCAATTGAGCCTCCCCCTCAAATAGTCATCTATCCGTCTAACTCTTATCCTAACCAACTCCCTTTACCGGAGCACACCGCACTCCCAGGCCAACTCCTTTACCCTGAGCACATTGCCTATCCGATAGAGCTTTCTACCTCGGATCTTGTTGCATAAAATGATATTGCAATACCGCAAGTGTACGAGTCAAGTTTTAATATAGTGATTTGAGTATAGAGTTGTTGGGTTTTATGCCCTAAAACTCGTAGGTTGTAATACTGTTCTAATTAAATCAATAAAGTGTTATTGTTTATTTCATGTTTCTCTATATTGCCTTATATTAACCCTCAATCCAATAAACTAACATCCTAGGTTGTTGTATGTCTCTTGAACTGAATGTAGTAAACATATAAGGATCTCAGTTCAAGAAACAGTCTAAAGGGTCTATAGTAAAGGGATAAGGTTAGGTACTTCATCCTGGTAATGCTATGGATATGACCCACTCTGTATTTGATACAAACACAGTGATCCAACGTGTTCGTGTAGCCGACATGTGAGTGGGGATATCTTATGTGATGAGATCACATAAGACCGAACCATGAAATAGTAACCATTAGATCTAACTCCATTGACTAGATAGGTTTATATTTCAATAGGATGACCTAGGCAACTTGATCTCAATCCTGAGCAGGTTACGAACACCTGTTTGCGAGAGATTGTCCTTTGACTAGTATGGGTGAGAGTGGCCTGAGACGCCGACTCAATGTGTCTACCTTCTTGGGGACAAGACCGAACAGGCGACTGGGGACTTAACCTAGCAAGATGAAATTCACTCCTTCCCGACTTTAGGGTAAGTAGATGAATGTTCCCTTAAGTGGTGTCTTTGGGACTTGAACAAAGAGCCCGACCCTCTCATTGGCCCGAGAGCGACTTCTGTTTATTGGTAGGACCATAAACGAGTTTTTCATTAGAGGAGCACTGTGACTTAAGGTAAAAGATGTAACCCGGGGGTAAAACGATGATTTGACCCAGCTGGTGTTAGAACATTTGTGAAGGATTAACTTGTTGTTATTGATCGATATCCGTGGACACAGAAATATATCTGTAGTGAGAAGAGTGAAACTGCGGGACGTTAGTGGAGTGTTGCCACAGTTAACGAATGTTGATTAGGGGGTTAATGAGATTAACCTATTAATCTTGTATCGTTGGAGCTTCTGATCTATAGGTCCATTAGGTCCACCTCCTAGCTCGTAAAGGGTTCTTAGATTGTTGAATATTGATTAGAATTTGAAATGTTCAAATTTTCTCTGGAAATTAGCTTAATGTATGGAGATCCATTATAATATAAAGTTTTTATGTACATTAACACTTTATAGTGTAAATTTAATTTGAATATGATTCAAAATAAATTTATGAGAGAATTGAATATTTGAAGGAGTTCAAATATTGTTTAAAATGTGAATAGAATTCATATTTAAAACTATAGGTTAAAATTTAATGTGTATGAGATGTACATAAAAACTATAGGTTAAAGGGAGTATGATTAAATATGATTTAATCATGCATAACCTAATTAAATATATGATATATGATTTATGAATTGATTAATTATAGAATTAATTAATTTGCAAATTTAATTAACTTGATTAAATTTGATTTAATTAAATTAATTAAAACTTTAAGTTATGTAAGGTATATTTAATTAAATGTGATTTAATGAAACATTAATTAACTGAATGGGGAACGTGTCACACGTTCCCCACTCCTTTCTTCTTCTCCCTTACTTTGTCGATAAAGGCCGTGAGTGTTGGGAGAAGAAAGAGATCGATCAATCACTCCCTGGTTGTTGGTTTTTGTAGAAAAACTCTCTGCCAAGAAAAATTCTCTCTATAATCTTTCTCTTCCCAAGAAGCTTTGATCTAAGCATCTAGAGAATAGGAGGTGTTATTCCATTGATGGTGTTCTGAAGAAAGGATTCCAGAAGAAAAGTTGTTGAAAAAGTGAATTGCAAAGGTGTTGTAACTTGGAAACCAACAAGGTAATTTTCCTAATCTTTAATTTAGGAAAATCAATAAGCATGTTTCTACTGTAAATCCATGTCTAATTTGCTTATCGATATTTTTTGCCAATGTACTAGGTATTTGGTTTTGCCAAACCAAAACGAGATTTTGATCCAAATTTAACTTCCGTTGTGCAATTGGGATCTAAAACAGTGGGTTACTTAAATACAATAAACTAGGCATCCTTATACCCATTACATATCTCCCACTTGCCATAGAATACACTATGTACATATCTCGTAGACCTAGACTCTCCAGATGACCCTCGAACACTTTAGCCATGAGAGTCTTCGTAAATGGATCCCTCTCTTGTGGCTACGAGGTTCCTTTGAGTTGGCTACTGCACCACTGTTGTCACAGTATAAGGTGATGGGAAATTCCTTATTTGGAACAACTTCCAAATTAGTGTAGAACTTTCTTAGCCAAACAACCTCCTTAGCTGCTTCACAAGCAACTACATATTCAGTCTCCATAGTGGGGTATGCGATGCATCATTTCTTAATGCGTCCATACTATAGCTCCCCCGTTTAGGGTGAAAACTGATCCCGATGTGGATTTCCTAGAATCCTTATCGATTTGAAAATCAAAATCAGTGTATCCAGTAAGGATCAAATCCTTAGACCCATACACTAGCGTATAGTCACTCATTCTCCTTAGATATTTGAGGATATTTTTAACTGCGGTCCAGTGGTCTAACCTTGGATTGGACTGGTACTTACTGACTATTCCCACAGCATAACAAATGTCTGGCCTCGTGCATAACATAGTATACATGAAGCTACCTACTGCCGAGGCATAGAGAATACGTCTCATATCCTTAACTTCTTGAGGTGTCTTAGGATACTGTTCCTTAGACAAATGAATTCCATGTCTAAAGGGTAGTAAACCCTTTTTGGAATTCTGCATTGAATATCGTATCAACATTTTGTCGATATAGGATGTTTGAGACAGAACTAGCATTCTATTCTTGCGATTTCTTAGGATTTGAATCCAAAGAACATACTGCACCTCTCCCAAATCTTTCATTTGGAATTGGGTCGCTAGCCATTTCTTGATGTCAGTTAGGTATCCTACATCATTCCCAATGAGAATAATATCATCCACATAAAGTACTAAGAAAGCTACCTTATCGTTGATGATCCTCTTGTAAACGCAAGGCTCATCAACGTTCTGGTCAAAACCATAAGACTTGATCGCAGTATCAAATCTTATGTTCCAAGATCTGGATGTTTGCTTCAACCCATAAATGGATCGATTGAGCTTGCAAACTTTTTGCTCCTGACCTTGGGCTATGAACCCTTCGGGCTGAGACATGTTGATACACTCATCAAGATTACCATTCAAAAAGGCAGTCTTGACGTCTATTTTCCAGATTTCATAGTCATAAAATGTGCCTATGGACAAGAGTATTCTTATTGACTTTAACATAGCAATAGGGAAAAATATTTCTTCATAATCAACCCCTTCCCTTTGGGTAAAACCTTTTGCTACGAGTTTGACCTTAAAGGTCTGTACCTTTCCGGTTGCATCTGTTGGGATTTGTGTCCTAAAACTCGTAGTTTGTAATTATGTTCTAATTAATGTAATAAAGTGTTATTATTTCAATAAAGTGTTATTGTTCGTTTTCTACGAGTTTTCCGTTATTTAAACCTAAATCCAATAAACTAAACATCCAAGGTCATTAAATGAATCTTTAATCCGAATGTAACGTATATAAAAAGGATCCCGCCGAGATACTGACCAAAGGGTCTATAGTTAGGGAGAAGGTTTGGGTACCTT
The DNA here is from genome assembly GCA_036507285.1 of Trichosanthes cucumerina. Lineage (NCBI taxonomy): Eukaryota > Viridiplantae > Streptophyta > Magnoliopsida > Cucurbitales > Cucurbitaceae > Trichosanthes > Trichosanthes cucumerina. The sequence continues at coordinate 72,129,746 of CM071838.1, forward strand.
ACCCTGGTTAAACTATGGATGTGGCCCACTTTGTATTTGATACAAACACTGTGATCCTAACGTGTTCGTGTAGATGACATGTGAGTGGGGATATCCTATGTAATGAGATTACATAAGACCGGACCACGAAATAGTAACCTCTAGCTGTAACTCCATTGACTAGTTAGGTTTCTATTTCACTAGGATGACCTAGGCAACTTGATCTCAATCCCGGTGTAGATTACTTAACTCCTGTTTGCAAGGGATTGTCCTTTGACTAGTATGGGTGAGAGTGGCCAGATTCGCCGACTCAATATGCCTACCTTCTTGGGGACAAGACCGAGTGAGCGGCTGAGAACTTAACTTAGCAAGATGGAATTCACTCCTTCCCGCCTACTAGGGTAAGTAGAGGAATGTTCCCTTAAGTGGTGTCTCCGAGACTTGAACAAAGGGGCCGACCCTTTCATTTTGTTGGTAGGACCACAAAAAAATTGTTCATTAGAGGAGCACTGGTACTTAAGGTACAAGATGTAACCTATGGGTAAAACGGTAATTTGACCCAGCTGGTGTTACGAACATTCGTAAAGGATTGACTCGCTGTTATTTGTCAATATCCATGGACACAGAAATATATCTGCAGTGAGAAGAGTGCAGCTGTGGGACTATAGTGGAGTGTTCCCGCAGTTAACGAATGTTGATTGGGGGGTTAATGAGATTAACCGAGCAATCTCGTATCGTTGGAGCTTCTGATTTGGAGGTCCATTAGGTCCACCTTCTAGCTCGTATAGGGTTCTTAGATCATTTGAATTTGAAATGTTCAAATTCATTAGGAAATATATTTTATGTATTTAGATACGATATCATATATAGTTTTGGAACTATATATTATAAATTTTATGTGAATATGATTCATATTAAATTATATGAGAGAATTGAATATTTGAAAGAGTTCAAATATTATATTAAAATGTGAATGCGATGCACATTTGAAAACTATAGGTTAAAATTTAATGTGCACTAGATGTATATTAAAACTATAGGTTAAAGGGGTGATATGAACTCTTGAGGACGTGAGAGTAAACTTGATGCGAACATCTCGTTTTCTCCCACTAAAGTTCCTAAAATTAGGGTTTAGGTTTAACTTAGGTGGATTCTTGCTAAACGAATCTATCTATGTCTATGCCTATTATAACTCTTATAACTAGGTCTTTAGCTTAAAGTCTAGGTGAATAAACATTTTAATTACCTAGATCTATTGCATGCTAATAAGACCATGATTAATTCAACTCAAGTTTCGGGTTAGTTTCCAGGTAGGAGGTATTCCGTAAGCCGTCAGCTTAAATATCCCCAACCTTAGACAAAACCTCACCGGTAGAGTTCTCTTATAACCAAAGTCTTATTATGTCCTACTTAACCATATTTTAAAACTATTTAAAATACTAAGCAAGACTAATTTCTAATCCTATTAAAAATTGTGATCTTAGGTTAAATTAATTTTAAACATTTTAAAATTAATTCGATTTACCTAAAAATCCTATGTTTGCATGCAACTCTTTATTATAAGTTAATGTTTCTAATTTCAAATTTATAACGATTATAAATTTTAATATATTAACTTATAACATTCTTCTAGGGTGTAATAAATTAATAATCAAATTCTAATAATTTACCAACCAAATAATCATGAAATTAATAAGACATTTAAATTAATAAATCATGAATTAAAATTAATATTTGACATTATTTAATATAACATTTCTTTATTAAACTATGTAATGTCATGCAACATGCTTTTCATTTTTCATATATTTAATATAACACTTTATATTAAATCACTCATGAAAAAAATTCACATGCATATTTATATAATGAAACTAAAATAAAAATAATATTAAAGACCATATAAATAGGCATGACAATGCAATTTCCTTTAATTAATATAATAATTATTTTAATTAAGAAAATTAAAACTTAGAACATGCATTTCTACATAATATAACTCTTATATTATAAATGATGAATGAAACATGTTTATCCTAAGGTGAGATTTAACTAAATGACATTCATAAAACAATAAACAACCATATAGACCGAAATTTTTGGCCCCTAAAAATAATAAATAAATAAAATTACATTAATTTTATTAAAAAATGGACCAGGTTGTGCGAACCAGACCAAATCTCACGAACAAGGCCGAACCGACCAAATCTCATGAACCAGACCAAATCTCCCAAACCGAACCAAATCCCCAACCAATCTTATCGATTTATGCATAAATTCCCAATACTACACCTTCTTATCGATTTCTGCAGAAATCCCAATACAGAACCCTTCTACAAAAATTGGTTGCAAATCTTCTTTTGGCTTCTTGAGCAAATCATGACCAATTACAGACTCAATTGATACAAAAATGCCAAAAAATGCAGGGCCTTTACAATTTGATCAAAAGAAAAAAATAATAAAACTATGACAAAAAATTCCTAAACTGGCAACCCAAAATGCACAATCCCACCAAGCCAATGCAAATTTCTTTTGCCAAAACAAAAATGAGTTGGCTCTGATACCAATTGAAGGAATCTAGATCCCAATTGCACATCGGAAGTTAAATTTGGATAAAAATCTCGTTTTGGTTTGGCAAAACCAAATACCTAGTACATTGGCAAAAAGTATCGATAAACAAATTAGGTATGGATTTAGAGTAGAAACATGCTTATTGATTTTCCTAGATTAAAGATTAGGAAAATTACCTTGTTGGTTTCCAAGTTGCAACACCTTTGCAATTCACGTTTTCAACAACTTTACTTCTGGAGACCTTTTTTCAAAACACCACCAATAGAAGAGCACCTCCTATTCTCTGGATGCTTAGATCAAAGCTTTGTGGGAAGCTATAATTTTTGGGAAGGGAAAGATTACAAAGAGAATTTTTCTTGGTAGAGAGTTTTTCTACAAAAATCAACAACTACAAAAACCAATCCCTTTCTTCTCCCAACACTCACTGCCTTTATGAGGGAGAAGAAGAAGGGAGTGGAGAACGTGTGACACGTTCCCCATTCAGTTAATTAATTAATATAACATTAAATCAACATTTAATTAATATTTAATTAAATCACATTTAATTAAATATACCTTACCTAACCTAAAGTTTTAATTAATTTAATTAAATCAAATTTAATTAAGTTAATTAAATTTACAAATTAATTAATTCTATAATTAATCAATTCATAAATCAAATATCATATATTTAATTTAGGTTATGCATGATTAACCTATAATTTTTATGTACATCTCATATACATTAAATTTTAACCTATAGTTTTAAATATGAATTCTATTCACATTTTAAACAATATTTGAACTTCTTAAAATATTCAATTCTCTCATAAATTTATTTTGAATCATATTCAAATTAAATTTACACTATAAAGTGTTAATGTACATAAAAATTTTATATTATAATGTATCTCCATATATTAAGCTAATTCCAAAAGCAAATTTGAACATTTCAAATTCTAATCAATATTCAACAATCTATGAACCCTTTACGAGCTAGGAGGTGGACCTAATGGACCTACAGATCAAAAGCTCCAACGATACAAGATTATTATGTTAATCTCATTAACCCCTTAATCAACATTCGTTAACTGCGGGAACACTCTACTAAAGTCCCGCAGATTGCACTCTTCTCATCATAGAGATATATTTCGTGTCCCACGAGATATCGACTAATAACAACAAGTCAATCTTTCACGAATGTTCAGTAACACCACCAGGGTCAAATTACCGTTTTACCCCTGGATTACATCTTTTACCTTAAGTCTTAATGCTCCTCTAATTAACAACCTGTTTATGGTCCTACCAATAAACAGAAGTCTCTCTCGCGCCAATGAGTGGGTCGGGCCCTTTGTTCAAGTCTCGGAGACACTACTTAAGGAAACATTCATCTACTTACCCTAAAGTCGAGAATGAGTGAATTCCATCTTGGTAGGTTAAGTCCCCAGCCGCCTACTCAGTCTTGTCCCTAAGAAGGTAGGTATATTGAGTCGGCGTGTCGGGCCACTCTCACCCATACTAGTAAAAGGACAATCCCTCGTAAACAGGAGTTCGTAACCTGCTCAGGATTGAGATCAAGTTGCTTAGGTCATCATATTTCGTGGTCTAGTCTTATGTGATCTCATCACATAGGATATTCTACTCAGATGTCGTCTACACGAACACGTTGGATCACTGTGTTTATATCAAATACAGAGTGGGCCATATCCATAGTATTACTAGGATGAGGTACCTAGCCTTATCCCTTTACTATAGACCCTTTAAATTGTTTCTTGAACTGAGATCCTTATATGTCTACTATATTCAGTTTAAGAGACATACAACAACCTAGGATGTTCGTTTATTGGATTTAGGGTTAATATAGAGCAATATAGAGAAACATGAAATAAACAATAACACTTTATTGATTTAATTAGAACAATATTACAAACTACGAGTTTTAGGGCATGAAACCCAACAAACTCCCACTTGAACTAAAACTTTAGTCTAGTGGGGTATCGTCCTGAAGAATGAGTTTCTAGATTGATTAATTACCAAGATACTTATTCTAAATTTTATCTAAAGCAACAAAACTTTGATAAAATGTGAAAACAAAGATAAAAAAATAGTGGAGATACAAATATGATAGAATTGTTAAGGGGATTGATTTCACAATTTAATTCCTTATTTAACACATGTAATGAACTATGGTTGCGAGATTATAAACAAGAAGTAAAGATATTCAAGAGTCTCTCTCGAGAACTACTGACTCTCATGCATAGCGATAAATCCTAAAGTTACCTTATGAATTTTAAAAGCATGCACAACATTAAGCAACTTCTTAAAACGTTCCCAGCGAACCTAAGTCACTTTCTTGCCTAGATTTACTAAGGGTTTTGGAAACTTTGCTCTAATCTAAGTGTTTTCTCTCAAATCAACTTACACCAACAAAACATGCTAGACTTAGCCAAAGAAAAGCAAGTGCTTTAAGAACGAACTACAAAAAATAAAGTATCACAAACATAAATTCAATAGATGACTAAATTAAGTTCATAACAAGCTACATCAATCCCCTAACTACAACAATTAGCTACTCATAATCACCATAAAAACAAGCTAAAGTCATATTAGAGTCTATAAACTATGCTACAAACTAAAAGAAAGAGAAAGAATCTCGTATGTGTCGATGTCGGGCCCTCGTTCCCGAGCTCCCGTCACGATCTCGGCCTCCACTCACGTCTTGGCCTCCAAGGAAAGCTCTTCTTCTCCTCTTAGAGTGTGTATTTCAAAATTAGGTAAAAAAACTCTCAAATTCGGCTCCCTTGAAAAGGATACAAAATGTTCTTTTTGTACACAAATTCGACACGACATTGCAACGCTGGGCATAACATTGCAACGCTGTGCCCTAGGCGACTAAACAATTATGCAAAATTCCTGCGACATTGCAACGCTGCACCATCACGCGCGCGCTCTCTTATCAAACCGGCGTTGCGACTGTTGGGTTTTATGTCCTAAAACTCGTGGTTTTGTAAACTGAATGTATATTCTATTCTGCAATAAAGATGTTATTGAGATTTATTCAGTAAATGTGTTAGTTGATAAAGTGAATTGTGTATTGTGTAACCTTAACCCAAAAAAGAACCCTTGGCTATAGAATGAATACTTGAACTTTATGTGTGACATAAAAGTGGATCAAGTTCAAGTTATAGCCAGAACGGTCTATAGTATAAAGATAGGGTTGGGTACCTTATCCTAGGGACACTATGGATGCGATCCACTTTGTAAAGTACAAACGATGTGATCCTAAATCATTTATGTAGAGACATGTGAGTGGGGGCGTCCTATGCAATGAGTTTGTATAAGACTGAACCGCGAAATAGTCACTTAGACTTTATAACTCCATTTACTGTCTTAACTGACTATATTCTTATGATGACCTAGGTAACTCGATTTTAATCCTCAACGTGCTATGAACTCCCGTTTATTCAGATTATCCTTAGACTTGCATGGGTGAAAGTGGCCCGAGATTGCCGACTCAATAAGCCATAAGACCAGATAGATAGCTTGGAACATTGTTTTGCAAGATGATATTCGCTCCTACCCGCTTTTGGGATTAGTAGAGAGGTTGTTCCCTTAAGTGCTGACTCTGGGTCTTGAACAAAGGGCCCACCCATCTCATTGGCTCGAGAGGGATTCGGTTTGCTGGTTGGACCACAAACCAATTGTTCATTAGAGGATCAGTGGGACTTAAGGACACAAGAGGTAATTACAGGGGTAAAACGATATTTTTGACCCAGCTGTAATACGAACGACGTGTGAATGATCGACTTACTAATCATGGTTATATCGAGTGGAGAGAAATATATCTATAGTGAGGAGAGTGCAACCACCGGGCTTTAGTAGAGTGTTCCGGTGGTTAACGAATGTTGATTAACTAGGCTAAAGAGTTTGGTTGGTTAATCTCGTATCGTTGGAGCTCATGATCTGTAGGTCCATTAGGTCCTCCTTACTAGTTCGGACTAAGCCTTGTAACATTTTGAGAGAAAAGAATTTGAATTGTTCAAATTCGATTTTGGGAAAAATCGTTAATTATATGTGATATATTTAAAACTTAATTATGAATTAAACTATGATTAAAAGAGGTGGACATATTTAAATATGCTTTAAATATTGGATCGGTTAATAACATGAATAAAGATTCATGTTCGGAAAATCGATCGAGATCGGACAATTTATTTAATTTAATATTTGATATTAAAATAAATAAAAAATTAATTAATTTAATTAATTTAATTAATTATTTAATTAATTTAATTAATTATTTAATTAATTAAATGAATTTTAATTAAAAATTAATTTAATATTAATTTTTGAATAAAAATTAAATGAGAAATGAATGGATTTTCATGATTTTCATGAAAATCAAGTTGACAACTTGCCCAATCCTTCTCATCTACAAAATTCACCAAAATTGGTCACCTCCATCTTAATTCATTCTCATCACTGTTGAGTTGTCACTCTAATGAAGCTTGATGAAGCTTTATTTAATGGTGATTTGTGGAAATTTGGGAGAATTTTGCAGAAAAAGTTTATGTTCTCAGTTTGTGACCTTTGAGGATTTTGCTTCCAAATTCTCTCAACCTAGGATCCCACAATCCGTTTCAAGGCCTGAGGATAGTAGGGAAGACACTAGCGGTGGTCTACGAAGTGATCGTGTTGCAAATCGTCTATCGGGTGAAGAGAATTTGATCTTCAAAAGTGAGTTTGTTGACTCCCAGTTTTTCCAGCTTTGAGCATGCATTTTATTTTGCAAAATTGATCAACTTAGAGTGTTCAAGATCTTAAATTGTTTCCGCTTTCTGAATTTAGACTCTTTCAGCGACGTTGTCACCACAACTCCTCTAAGCCAAACATCCGTAACATCAGCGTCTCAACGCCCTGAGTTCGGGTCAACAAGCTAGGTTTGATTTTCTTCTTCTATTTGTTTCACTTTTTGAGCTCTGTTAGCCTTGTTTTGATCCTGAATACTTCCACATCTCTCCAATTGCTCTGTTAAAAGCTCTTAACCTGAAATTGGATGATTTATACACGTAAAAACCATGGAATTGTCATAAAACTAGCAAATTATAAGCCTAAGGATAACACATTTTATGTGCTATCAGATCTCCACCGTGACTATACCTTCAAGGCTCGCCTCCTTTATTCGGCACACGAGGATTATACCGATCACAACTCAGGAGCATGACTCTGATACGACTGTTAGAGACAACGACCCTCCACATATCTCTACATTAGTATGATATTGTCCACTTTGGGCATATGCCCTCATGGCTTTGCTTTTGGTTTCATCCAAAAGGCCTCATACCAATGAAGATAATGTCCCTTACTTATAAACCCATGATCTTCCCTTTATCTAGACGATGTGAGACTTTGGTAGCACTCCCAACAATCCTCCCATCGAACGAAGTACCAACCGAGCCTCTACTCAAATAGTCATCTATCTGTCTAGCTCTTATCTTGGCTTGTTGTAAAATAACGAACTCGGATATGTCCAATTTCGAATGGACTTACTCTGGTCTCCCCTCTTGGGAGAGCTTAAATAGCTTTCTTCTAGGGTTATTTGTAGGTTTTCGTGGCCTACTGGGAAAAAGAAAAGCCAGGAGAAAGCTGGAAACAAGTTTATGGGTTGCGTGGGATCGATTCAAGGCCTAGGAGATGGCCTTGCATCTGGTCGACTTCGGTTGAGGCTGAGGCCGACCACGGGCTTGGGCTCTGGCCTGGGCCCATACCCCTTTCTAGGGTTATTGGGTGAGGGTAGAGCCCAAATGGGGGGGGGGGGAGCTCTACCCTGGTCGGCCTCAGCCTAGGTCGAGGTCGACCACACGATTGGGTCGAAGCCCAAGCGTGTCATCCCGTTTATTTTCGCTTCGACCCATTTTAACCATATTGGGCTTCTGACTCCGTCTGGCCCTTTGTTGCAGTCGTTCGACCAACCCTTCTCGTTGGCCCAATTTAACCTATAACACTAGGCATAAAAGCCTCACTCAAGATTCATAGTTATAACTAGTCAAAGTGAGTAGGGTAATTGACAATGTAATATTAAAAAAAGGAAGGAAGGAACGAAAGAAGCAGTACCATCAAAACTTTGTTAAAAAAAAGTATATCAAATTGTTTTGAATATTACTTGACACATGAAATATAACTCACTCATAAATAATATTTGTTTATTCCTGTCTACCTATGTTGATAAAATAAATTCAAATTTTAATCTCTAAACTCATATTTGTCTCTTCTAGGTCTATAAAATTTAAAAAATATCTAATAAATCTCTAAACTTTCAATTTTAGGTCTAATAGATTCTTGAACTTTAAAAATGTCAAATACCTAAGTCCTTGAGCTTTTAATTTTGTTTTTGATAAGTTTATGTCATATTCAATATTTTTTAAAACTAACAAATCTAGACATAAATTAAAATTGAATTTTATATCGAATAGAACATTAAACTTTCAACTTTGTGTCCAATAAATTTGTGAATTTTAAAAAATATCGAATAGGTAAAGGATTATCAAAAATAAAATTGAAAACTGGGGAGTTTAGAAGGACATTAGACACAAAATTGAAGTTTATAAACCTACTTGGTACAAGCATGAAAGTTTAGGGACTAAACTTGTAATTTAACCATAATAATTGTATGACACATTAATTTTAAAAATATTTTGGGGCCTATTTGATAACAATTTAATTTTAAAAAATAAAAATTAAGCTTATGAACACCATTTCTATTTATAGTTTTCTTCCTTCAAGTAAGTTTTTAAAAAAGTTTAAAAAACTAAGCCAAATTTTGAAAAATAATAAAAGTAGATTCTAAAGGCTTGATTTTGTTTTTGAAATTTGGCTTAGAACTCAAATGTGTTTTAAAAAAGATGAAAAGCTTATTATTGGAAATGTGACTAAAGTTCCACGATGATTAAGAAAGGAAAAGATCATAAGTATATAAGTGAGGAATAATATCTCATTGGAATGAGACATTTTGGATGAAATCAAAAGCAAAACCATGTATACTTATGTCCAAAATGAACAATATCATATTATTGTGGAAATAATGTGAAGTTTCATTACCCTTATTGCTTATTAAAAAATTGTAAGGAAGCATGTATAAATTTTTAAAATAAAAAATAAAAAAACAAAGGCCCTATTTAATAATGTTGATTTCGAGATTTGGGTTGTCATATCAACGGTGAATTTGTATTATCGGGAACAATGTATGCCTGCAAAACAGAGAGCTAACACCGGTGTGGTGCTAAGCCACATATACTCTGACGCTCAAGTTAGACATCGAAGTTCTCTCTAGAAAGCTTAGACTCAATTTGGAATGAAAATGATTGCTTACCTTTTCTATCGTATTTGGACGAATTATATAATCATCCCATTGTATCGGTCGAGCTTAGTTTAATTACCCACTCCAAAAATTCGTTGAACTGTCAAGCCATGATCGCAACAGTTACTCCAGTGGAAGTGTTCTAAAACGTTTCCACTCATTCTATCCGTTTGTGACCCAAATCATCTCTTTGAGTCTCAAGGAAACCCAAAGTGTAGCGCCCGACAATTTTAGGTAATATTTCTAAAATTTTCAAAATTTAATTGTGGGTTTGTTTCGCAATTTTTTAGAATTTTCGAGTCAGGCGATTTAATTATTGGACCTTGCAAGAGCCCAATTAAATTTCAATTCTTGCCTATAGATGCGGAGGTCGGCTTATTAGCCTTCATAATGAGCCTTGAAGAGAAGAGCCAAGGTATTCCTCTCCTTTCTTTTTATTTTCTCTTTAGGGTTTTGGTTTTAAAAATAAACAAGAGGAAGATAAAAAGAGAAAATGGTTTTCGAAAGTTGTAGTCACTGATTTCCTCGTTTCTTCTTCATTTTCTTCGTGCAACCACTCGTGCCTTCCTCTTCTTCTTCGACTTCAACACAGCAGTCGGTCGTCTCACACCGTCCGACCTAACACCACCATACGCCGGCGCCCTACTCCTCGATGCCTAACGACCAACGCGCATTTCATTCAGACCGCCGTTATAGTTCGATTGTCCACGTCGGTGACTGCCGCTGATGCAACCTTGCTGTCGTCGACAACGAGCTTAGTTATCGGCGGTAAGTTTCTTGAAAAGTCCCTTTGAGATTTTTTTCAATTGGTTCGTGGGTGTTTAGTACAGTTCTCATAAAATGGAGTTTGGTTCGGGCCACTAGCATCCCGAATCATGCTCCACTCATTGAAATCGCCCTTCTTTCTGCTTTGCCGTTGGTTAGAAAACGATCGATCGCTTTACGTGTTCTCAATGTCGTTTTAAGCCTCCTCGTGTTGGTTCGAATACTTATGTTGGATTAGTTCAATTAACGTTGTTATGAGCAAGCATTTGTTCGTTAATTAGGAGCTCGAACGTGTTAAGGAAGTGTGTGGAACTCGGGATCGGATTTCTGAACCTTCGTTATCTAGGTAAGTAGTCAGTTGGATTTGCATGCAAGTCGTAAGCGAGAGTACTTGCGTAAACTAATTGTTAGCCCATTCTGGATTGTTGTTGATTCTTCTAGCACACATACCTATTTAAAGACAAGTACATGTATCGTATGTAACTAGCTTGAGTTATTCTGGAATTTAGCATGACGTGGTTGTTGTATCTTGTGCTCGGATTTCTTGCTTGAACCTTAACCTATACGTGGTTGTTGCATCTTGTGCTTAGGATTCTTGCTTGAATGTTAGATTGTACATAGTTGTTTAGCTTATCGCGGGACTGGTTAGTTACTGAATATTGCGAGAATTGCATTACTTGGACTTATTTACATGAATCGAGCTTTTTATGTCGTGAGATGTTTGCTTCTAGGAGTATCTAGGTACGGGCAAGACCCAGGGACTTGTAAGGCCTAGGATACCTTAGAACCATGTTATAAGACCTATGCCTTTACTTCCGAACCTTTCTAGTTTGTCTTAGGCCTCGGGTTGGCGAGTTTGAGAGATGGATGGTTGGAGGGAAGACCCATCATTCGACATGATAACGAGACGGATGGTTGGGAGAAAGACCCATCATTCGACATGATGACTAGACGGATGGTTGGTAAAAAGACTCATCATTCATCGACGGATGGTTGAGAGAAAGCCCCTCCATTCGACAAGACTACGAGACGGGTGGTTGGGAGAGAGACCCTCCACTCGATATGATGGTTCCAGAACGTTATCCCTATGAGCAGGAGCGATGCCACGGTGCTTATTCGACGAGAAAGTTCAGGGGTGATTTCCGACGAGCTCGAGAGTCGTACAGACGTGCCCCTCCATCTAGTACATGGCATGAGGGGTGAATTCTCTTTACGCAATGGGTTGTAGGGAGAGGAACCCTCCACTCGATATGATGGCTTCAGGATGTTATCCCTATGAGCAGGAGCGGTGCCACGATGCTCGTTCGACGAGGGAGTTTATGAGTGATTCTCGATGAGCTCGAGAGTCGTACGGGCGTGCCCCTCCATCTATTACATGGTGTGAGGGGTGAATTTCCTTTACGAGATGGGTGGCAGGGAGAGAGACCCTCCACTTGATACGATGGCTCCGAGACGTTATTCCTATGAGCACGAGCGGTGCCACGGTGCTTGTTCGATGAGGGAGTTCGGGTTGATTCCCGACGAGCTCGAGAGTTATATGGATGTGCCCCTCTATCTAGTACATGGCGTGAGGGGTTAATCTCCATTTCTAGGGCATGAGTGAGTGTTACCTTTTCTCACTGTCAGTCGCAAACTCGAGTTGTGAGATTGAACTTAGGTTAGGAGAGTCGGGCGCGAACACGGGGTCCTGATGTCTTTTGTTGTGACCTGGGTACTACTGTGGTTGCTTTGGTTGCATGTTAGTTTGTTCGGACATGAGTGGGTTGCTTACTGAGTACTCTTATACTCACCCGTCTACTTTGATGTTTTTGGTTGCAAGTAAGGAACGTTGAGGCAGTTGACGACGACGACGACCTGGTGAGGCTGTGGACCCCTCTTGTCTCTTGTCCTTAGGCTTAGTTTTCTTTTCTTGAGTTTGTTCTTGTTAGACCTTGTTTCACTTAGTTACTCGTCAGTTTTGATTCCTCTTTATCTGTGATGCTTCATAGTCATAGTTGTTGGTTTTTATTTTGTTTTAGTTATTTTCCGTTGCATGTTCATTTGTTTTAAATCGTGTATTGGAACTCTGGTTGTAGCCCAACCCATTTTCTGATTGAAGTTGGTGGAGGTTGGGCATTCTTTGAAACTCTTTGAAGTATTTTCTATTTGATAGGTTCTAAGAAAAATTTTTGTTTTCTTCTTGCTATGTCGTTATGCTGCCGAAATTTCTGCGCGAACAATGTGGTGGAGTAACTTCCCTATCGTAGGTTCGTCCCGAGATTTAGGGACACGTTACAGTTGGTATCAGAGCTTAGGTTTTAGATTATGTAGACTCGCTCACATCGTGAGCTTTCTGGTCTTCACAACCTCTCACAGGGAAGTCCTCTCGTCGCCGCCAGGTTTGGTATCTGTTAACTAATTAGTAAAGTAAATAGGGACTAATATGTTGCTCATCTTATTGTTCTTACATTGTTATGCATTGAATTTATCTGACCTCGCTCTTAAGGTGGGTAGTTGTGAGATATTTGCTTGTTTGCTTGAAATTCAGGTTAATGGCTCGTGGAAGAGGTCGTGGAAGGCCAACCACCAGCGGACGTTGATGGGGTGGTCAGAGAGGTCGTGGTCATAGAGGCCATGGACGAAACCTAGTAGTAAACCCATCCTTGGCCACTTGGTCCTTGTATTGTCTGATTATGGTTGTACGCATTCGTTTATTTTCTTGTGTTTGTGGGTGATAGCATGAAATTATGCTATCTTATTTCTATATTGTAGCTAGTTTTTATACTTAAAACATAAGCTTTATGGCATTTTATGGTTAATTTCAGGAAATTGAGCTTGAGAAGCAAGAATTGAGTGTTTTGAGCTATTATGGTGCAATTTGGAACATGTGTAAGCTTAATTGAAGACCCAAGAAAACTCTAGATGTATTTTGAGTATAAAAAATATAATGAGATATTCTACATCGAATCACGATTCCAACGCATCAAACAAGAGGTCATTTGGACACTCGAGCGAAAAGATATGACAAAAATGGTCGCGATGTGGTTTGGTGGCGGCGTGACGCTGTTGCAACGCCATGACCAGCGTTGCAACGCCGTACCGAAAAGCCCTATAAATACAACATGTTGTTTTCATTGCAAAGGGAGTTGAATTTGGTAGTTTTTAGCCCTACTTTTGAAATACACACTCTAAAGGGAGAAAAAATAGCATTCCTTGGGAGCCAAAGCGTTTGTGGAGGCTCGAGATCGTGACGGGAGCTCGGGAACGAGAGACCGACTTCGACACATAAGTTTATTTCTCTTTCTTTTAGTTTGTAATTGAGTTTAAAGATTTTTCCTATGACTTTAGCTTGTTTTTATGATGATGATTAGCTAAACGTTGTAGTTGGAATTTGATTAGCATGTTTTAGATTTATTTGGTTATGTATTGAACTTTGTTATGCTATTTATTTTTGGCAATTCGTTCTTAATTTCATAAATCTTGTTGGTTTAAGTGGACTCGAGAGAAAGAAACTTAGATTAGAGCAAAGTTGTCAAAATCCTTAGAAATCTGGCATGAGAATGACCTAGAGTTCTTTGGGAAACACATAAAAAAGTTGCTTATCTAGTGTATGCTTTTAAAATTCATAAGAAACTTTAGAATTTATCGTGTGTGCGAGGCTCACTACGGATCGAGAGATTCTCTTGAGTATTTTCACTTCTTGTTTATAAATTCATAATATTAGTTCATTGCATGTGTTAAATAAGGAATTATCTTGTGAAATCATCTTCCTTAAATTCTATCATATTCGTGTCTCCAATTGTACATTTATTTTCTATCTTTCTTTTCACTATCCATCAAAGTTTTGTTGCTTTAGCTAAAATTAAAAAAAAGTATCTTGGTAATTAATTAATCTAGAAAACCCATTCCTGAGGACGATACTCTGTACTCAAATCACTATACTAGAACTTGACCCATACACTTGCGGTATTGTCATATAAATTTTGCAGCAACAAGTTTTTGGCGCCGTTGCCGGGAAATGACAATTATTTAGATTAATTAATATTAGGAGAAAATTTGAAATTCTAGACTAAAGTTGTTTGTTTGTCTTTCCTTAATTGTTTTGTGTGATTGTTTGTTTCCTTATTTGTGTTATTTTAGTTTTGTGTGTTTTTGAGTCTTTGTTCCCTGTTTTTGGGTTGTGTTGCTATTGTGTAGAAGTCTTGTTCTGAATTAGTAATTTTTCAAGCATGACTTTGCATGATTTTTCTCCATCTTTCTATTACTCCTCTCAGGACCCTAGTTTTGTGTATCATGATTTTTCTGAATACCATGTGTCTAATTTTTACCATTCTGTCCCTCACATATATGAAAATTCACATGAGGGTAGTTATTTAGGCACTTGAAACCATAGTTTTTCGGATCTTAACCAACCCCTAGAAAAATCTTCTCTTATGGACCAATTGGCAGAATATACCTTAGAATTGAAATTGAAAAATTTTATCCATAGTGAATTAGAGAGGTTGGATAGGTTAGAAACTGAGGTGGTAGGACTTTGGGAAATAGTACAAGATAGAGCTCAATACCTTGACCAGTTACTAGTTTCCCTTAAGGCCTTACAGGAACAATTTCTTATCCTTACCACTTAGAAGATGCCACCTAGGAGGGTTTGTTTAGATGTTAGTGATCAGGTTAGTGAGGAGGACACTGGTGATACACTTAGTTCCACAGGAGAGATCCAGGTGATAGAGTTAGAAGCTGAGAAGTATTCTTTTATTTTATCCCCAGAAATTTCCTTTATTTTTGATAACCATTTGTCTTACACTCATGAGTCCTGCTTTGATTTCAGTTCTTTTCTTTTGATAAATAAAAATCCCAAAAATAATTTTTTGTCTGGGGTTGAAGAAAAACAGGATAGCCTTTTAGACTTAGAAGGATACATCGATTCGAGCAAGAAGGGCCCGAAGAAATATGATCAATTTTATGTGCCCTGATAAGTCACCGTCTAGCTAAAGACGTTAAAGAAAGTGCTTCTTGGGAGGCAACCCAAGTTTTATGTTTTATGTCTTTATTTTTTTGTTTTATTTTCTAGTTGTTGGTGTTTTTCTTTTTTTTTTTTTTATCTAATTTCTTTCTTTTGTTCCTCCAGGTGTATGCCCAAAGGGAGAGCTGCAGACTTGCACCCTTTTGATCCTGAGATCGAGAGGACCTGTAAGAGACTTCTAATGGAAGGAAGAGCAGAACCTCAAGAAATGGTTGATCAGGAGCTCATCAATAACCCTAAACCTATCAGGGAGTATTTCCAACCTGTGTTTAATTCTGAGCAGGCTGGAATAGTCCATGCCCCTATCAATGCTAATAATTTTGAACTTAAGACTGGGCTGATACAAATGGTTAGGGAAGGTGCTTTCAGAGGCTTAGCCACAAAAGATCCTAACTCTCATCTTCAAAATTTCTTAAAAATCTGTGGTACATTTAAAATGAATGGTATCTCTGCTGATAGTATTCGCTTACGTCTTTTTCCTTTCTCTTTGCAGGGCAGAGCCAAAGAATGGCTAGGGTCCCTTCCCTCAGGGAGTATCACTTCTTGGGAGGAGCTGACCCAAGCCTTCATGACCAAATTCTTTCCACCTGTAAAGGTTGCAAAGTTAAGGACTGAGATTGGAACATTCAGGCAGCAGGAGGGAGAGCAGCTATTCGAGGCATGGGAAAGGTACAAGAACATGCTCAGGAGGTGCCCACAGCATGGCTACCCAGATTGGCTCCAGATACAACTGTTCTATAATGGACTAGAAGGTAAGACCAGGACCATTCTGGATGCCACTGCTGGAGGGGCTTTCATGGCGAAGACTGTGCCAGAAGCACGTGCCCTCTTGGAGGAAGTGTCAACTGCCAGCTACCAGTGGCCTACAGAAAATGACAGATCTAAGCTAGTAGCTGGATTATATCAACTGGACGAGGTAACCTCTCTCATATCTCATATGACATCTCTCACTCATGCCCTGAATAATTTTGCAGGATCACCACAGACAGGGATGTCCTCTCAATGCTCCCAACCAATTAGAGAATCCACTATGGAGCAATTGCACTACCTGAACAACAGAAGCAACACCTATGGAGGCAATCAGACTCAGAACAACCTCCCAACACATTACAATCCAGGTTTGAGGTATCATGAAAATTTTTCTTATGCTAACAACAAAAATGTGTTGAATCCTCCTACAGGGCATGCTTTTACATCAGAGAGGAAACTATCTCTGGAAGACACATTGCACTCCTTCATAGACGAATCCAGAAGTCGGTCCAACCAGCTGGAGAATGCAGTCACAAGTTTATCTGGTATAGTGACCAGTCATGGAGCGGCAATAAAGAATATAGAGACCTAGATTGGCCAAATGAACACATCACTCCAGGCACTGCAAGCAAGGAAGGAAACACCTTGAGGGAGTACAGTCTAGCTAAAGACGTTAAACAAAGCGCTTCTTGGGAGGCAACCAAGCTTTACTTACTTTTGTTTTCCTGTCTTTAGCTTGCTTTAGTTTGTTGTTTTTCAATGCTTAGTTAATTGTTGTTTTACTTTGTAGGTTGTGGAGATGTCGTTCTTCGTTGAAATCCATGCTCCCATTGTGAGGAACTGCAATACACATGCTTTGGTTATCCAAGGAACTTAGAAAGAGCTTCGTAAACCAGGACATTATTGTTCACTCTTACTCTGATAATTAATTTGTGCTTAATTCTACAAACCAGGACATTTTTATACTCAAAATACATCTAGAGTTATCTGTTGTGACTATCCTGAGTATGTGTTGAATTATTGATTGATCTTATGCATAAGTATGATTATGATGGCTTAGGACGAGATTTAATTGAATTTTTTTGTGATTCTACTGAAACTTGAGAGTATGATATGAATTTGAGTTAATTTAAAAATTTTATTGAGCTTTTCCTGCACTATTATGCACATAGCATGTGTTCTTGTAGTTTTGAAATGCTTAGAACAAAGTTATTAGGTTTAGAAGTTTGATGTCACCTCGATAGGTCTCAGAACTGATTTGAGAGTTAAACTGCAGGATAGGGTGAATGACAATATGAAGTGCACGATTTGTATAATATGTGCATTATGTGAAAGGGTTGTCGTCTATTTTTGTTGTTATGTTTGTTAAAGAAAAAAAAATCGTGAGGACAAAAAGAGCTACCTTCACTGTGATCAGTTAGGCCACTCATTGAGCGAGTGCTCTGGGTAAGGGTCCCTGCAGTGGATGTGTGAAAGCTAGTGTCCTTTGACAAAAAAAAACAATAAAAAAGTGACATCAAAATAGTGATTAAGTGTCGAGTAAAGTTGTTTATTTCTTGAATGTGGGGAGACTCAAGGATTAGAAACTATGACCAGTGTAGGGGAAGTTGAATGGAGAACCTAATAAAGTTGTTCTGGGCTTAGTAGAGATTAAAAGGAACGGAGGCTAATCACACACACATGTAGGAACACTTAGAAAAAGTTTTAAATTGCTTGTTGAAGTATCATGTTTGATTGTTACCCGTGATTACTGAAATTTCCTTTTAAATCTTTGAGGCTTGAGTCCGATATATGCATAAGAAAGATCTTATAGTTTAATTTTGTTTTGTTCGGGTCTAGCAAAAGCTTAAGTGTGGGGGTATTTGATAGCATGAAATTATGTTATCTTATTTCTATATTTTAGCTAGTTTTTATACTTAAAACATAAGCTTTCATGGCAATTTATGGTTAATTTAAGGAAACTGAGCTTGAGAAGCAAGAATTGAGTGAATTGAGTGTTTTGAGGCTATTTTAGTGCAATTTGGAACATGTGTATGCTTAATTGAAAACTCAAGAAAACTCTATATGTATTTTGAGTATAAAAAATATAATGAGATATTCTACATCGAATCACGATTCCAACGCATCAAACCGGAGGTCATTTGGACACCCGAGCGAAAAGATATGACAAAAATGGTCGCGATGGGTCTGGTGGTGGCGTGAGCCGCATGACGTTGCAACGCCATGACCAGCGTTGCAACGCCGTACCGAAAAGCCCTATAAATACAACATGTTGTTTTCATTGCAAAGGGAGCCGAATTTGGTAGTTTTAAGCCCTAGTTTCGAAATACACACTCTAAGGGGAGAAAAAATAGCATTCCTTGAGAGCCAAAGCGTTTGTGGAGGCTCAAGATCGTGACGGGAGCTCGGGAACGAGAGACCGACTTCGACACATAAGTTTATTTCTCTTTCTTTTAGTTTGTAATTGACTTTAAAGACTTTTCCTATGACTTTAGCTTGTTTTTATGGTGATTTTGATTAGCTAAACGTTGTAGTTGGAATTTGATTAGCATGTTTTAGATTTATTTGATTATGTATTGAACTTTGTTATGCTATTTATTTTTGGCAATTCGTTCTTAATTTCATAAATCTTGTTGGTTTAAGTGGACTCGAGAGAAAGAAACTTAGATTAGAGCAAACTTGTCAAAATCCTTAGAAATCTGGCATGAGAATGACCTAGAGTTCTTTGGGAAACACATAAAAAAGTTGCTTAATGTCGTGTATGCTTTTAAAATTCATAAGGAAACTTTAGAATTTATCATGTGTGCGAGGCTCACTATGGATCGAGAGATTCTCTCGAGTATTTTCACTTCTTGTTTATAAATTCATAATATTAGTTCATTGCATGTGTTAAATAAGGAATTATCTTGTGAAATCATCTTCCTTCAATTCTATCATATTCGTGTCTCCAATTGTACATTTATTTTCTATCTTTCTTTTCACTATCCATCAAAGTTTTGTTGCTTTAGCTAAAATTAAGAAAAAGTATCTTGGTAATTAATTAATCTAGAAAACTCATTCCTGAGGACGACACTCTGTAGTCAAATCACTATACTAAAACTTGACCCGTACACTTGCGGTATTACAATATAATTTTACGCAACAGTGGGTCAAGCTCAGTTAGAGGTAGAATCTTTACGTTTTAATTTGTTAGTTACGACCCCAGTTAGAGCAGAACTAGTAACCCGAGTAAGGTAAAGACTGGTCAGGTCTTTGCGGAAGGTCGCTCGTTGGAAGTGACCTTGATTTTCTTGGAGATTAGTGACTTCGATGTGATTCTAGGTATGGATTGGTTGGCTACAAACCATGCCTACATTGACTATCACAGCAGGGAGGTCGTGTTTGAACCTCCATCAGAACCGAGCTTCAAGTTTAAGGGGACTGAGTCAGAGAAGTTCCAAAAGAGATTCCAACCCTAAAGGCAAGCAGGTTGTTTGACCAAGGAGCTTGGGCCTTCTTTGCAAGTGTGACAGATCTGAGGAACGAGAAAGGAGATGTGTCATCAGTCCCAGTGGTCAGAGAGTTCGCGGATGTGTTTTTCGAGGATCCACCCGGTCTACCTCCAGTAAGAGAGGTTGATTCTAGTATTGAGTCGGAGCCAGGAACTACACCTCTATCAAAAGCCCCCGTGTCGAATGGTCCGTGTCGAGTTAAAAGAACTCAAGTCCCAGTTGCAGAAGCTTCTAAACAAGGACTTCATTCACCCTAGTGTCTCACCATGGGGTGCACCAATACTGTTTGTGAAAAAGAAAGTGGGTTGATGTGCTTATGCATTGAATACCGAGAGTTGAACAAGGTAACTATAAAGAACAAGTACCCGCTTCCTAGGATCGATGATCTATTTGATCAGTTACAAGGAGCAACGACGTTCTCCAATATCATTTTGCGCTCGAGCTACCACCAGTTGAGAATAAGAGAGGAAGACATTCCGAAGACAACATTCTGATCCAGGATGGACATTACAAGGTTACCGAGATGTCGTTCGATTTGACTAATGCCCCGACTGTGTTTATGGACATGATCAATAGGGTGTTCAAGGAATTCTTGGATACCTTCGTTATCATGTTTATTGACGACATCCTGATCTACTCGAGGTCAAGTGTGGAACACGAGAGCCACAAGAGGAAAGTCTTGATTGCCTTGACGGAAAATCAGTCGTATGCTAAGTTCTCCAAGTTTGAGTTTTGACCGAATCAGGTGTGCTTTCTAGGGCACGTTGTATCTAAGGAAGGCGTTCTAGTAGACCCAGCATAGGTGGAAGCAGTTGCAGTATGGCCTCGACCCAAGACCGTTACTGAGGTTCGCAGTTTCTTGGTTTGTGAAAGACTTCTCTAAGATTGCTACACCTCGCACCCAACTAACATGGAAAGGGAATGCTTTCGTGTGGAGTGACGCGTGTGAGACGAGCTTTCAGGATTAGAAACAGAGGTTGTTCTTGGCACTGGTGCTCAAAGTGCCTGATGGTGTAGGAGGTTTTGTGGTGTACAGTGATGCTTCCAAGAAAGGTTTGAGTTGTGTTTTGATGCAGAATGGGAAGGTTATTGCTTATGCTTCCCGTCAATTGAAGGATTATGAGCGGAACTATTTGACCCATGCCTTACAACTAGCTACTGTAGTCTTTGCTTTGAAAATCTAGAGGCACTACCTTTACGGCGAGAAAATTCAGATGTTTACAAGTCACAAGAGCTTGAAATACTTATTTACTCAGTAAAAGTTGAATATGAGACAACGCAGATGGTTTAAGCTAGTGAAGGATTACGACATCGAGATTTTGTGTCATTCGGGTAAGGAAAATGTGGTCATCGATGCCCTGAGTCGGAGAGTAGCTCATACTTTTGCCTTAGTTACGAGAGAGGCTCACCTGCAAGCCGATATGAAGCATACCTATATCGCCGTGATGTTGGTTATGTCATTGCTCAGTTTAATCAGTTCACAATGCAGCCGACTCCGAAACAACGGACCATAGATTCCCAACAAGGGAACTCCAACCTTGTAGATGGGTGGAATCAGGCTAAGTCGGGTCAAGAGAGTGAGCTCACTGTGGCATTAAATGGTGGTTTGTTATTTAGGAGACAGTTGTGTGTTCCAGAAGCAAATAGTCTCAAGAAGCAGTCCTAGTCGAGACCCATAGTTCTCTTTTTTTCTGTGCACCCGAGCAGCACCAAAATGTATCAAGACTTGAAACAGTTCTACTTGTGGAGTGGAATGAAGGACGTAGTGGAATTTGTTAGCAAGTGCTTGGTTTGTCAGCAAGTTAAAGCCCCGAGACAGAAGCCAACAGGGCTATTACAACCGTTAGAAGTGCAGTAGTGAATTTCATTTATGGCCTTCCCCAAACAGTTAAAGAATTTATAGTGACCTGGATAATAGTGGATTTCATTTATGGCATTCCCCAAACAGTTAAAGAATCTATAGTGACCTGGATAATAGTGGACAGGTTGACTTAGTCGGTGCATTCCTCCCCGAGAGACCGACTTACACAGTGGAGAAGTGGGTGAAGTTGTTTACGGGAGAGATTGTCAGATTGCACGAAGTCCCAGTCAAGATAGTCTCCGTTAGAAATCCTCGTTACACGTCCAACTTCTGGATGAGCTTTCAGAGAGCTCTAGGGGTTGAGTGTAGTTTCAGCACAACGTTCCACCCAAGTCAAGCAGTCAGACTGAAAGGTTGAATCAAGTCTTAGAAGACATGCTTCGGGCTTGTGTTCTGGTGTTTGCAGTTGGGGATTACGGTTTTACGAAGGTTGCACCTATGAAGGGCGTGTTGAGATTTGGCAAGAAAGGAAAGTTGAGTCCTAGGTTCATCGGGCCATTCGAGATCTTGGAGCGAATTGGTCGTTTAGCGTTGCCACCATCTCTAGCAATCGTGCATGGTGTGTTCCACGTGTCGATGTTGCGAGGCTATGTGCCAGATGCATCTCATGTGATAGATTTCGAGCCACTGCAGGTCGATCAGGACTTGAGCTACGAGGAAAGACTAGTGGAAATCTTATCTCGTGAGAAGAAAGTGTTGAGAAATAGAGAAATCGACCTTGTCTAGGTCCTGTGACAAAACCATCAGCTCAAGAAAGCTACTTGCGAGCGTGAGGACGAGATGAGGGCGAACTACCCTGAGTTGTTCAAGAACTGGCCACTTTCGAGGACGAAAGTTCTTAAGGTGGGGAGAATGTAACGCCCGACAATTTCAGATAATATTTCTAAAATTTTAAAAATTTAATTTTGGGCTTGTTTCGTAATTTTTTAGAATTTTCGAGCCAGGCGATTTAATTATTGGACCTTGCAAGAGTCCAATTAAATTTCAATTCTTTCCTATAGATGCGGAGGTCGGCTTATTAGCCCTCATATCGAGCCTTGAAGAGAAGAGCCAATGTATTCCTCTCCTTTCTTTTATTTTCTCTTTAGGGTTTTGGTTTTAAAAAGAAACAAAAGGAAGATAAAAAGAGAAAAGGTTTTCGAAAGTTGTAGCCGTCGATTTTCTTGCTTCTTCTTCATCTTCTCTGTGCAACCACTTGTGCCTTCCTCTTCTTCTTCGACTTCAACACAGCAGGCGACCGTCCCACACCGTCTGACCTAACGTCAGCACACGTTAAAGTCCTGCTCCTCGATGCCTAACGACCCGTGACATTTCATTCGGACCGCCACCATAGTTTAATTGTCCACGCCGGTGACTGTCGCCGATGCACCCTCATTCCATCGGATTCCATCTTCAAGCCCTTGCCGCCGCCGACAGCGAGCTTAGTTATCGCCGGTAAGTTTTTTGATAAGTCCCTTTGAGTTTTTGTTTAATCGGTTCGTGGGTTTTAGTTTGATTCTCATAAAATGGAGTTTGGTTCGGGCCACGGGCATACCAAATCTGTGCCCCACTCGCCGCCACTCGTCGAAAGTCGCCATCACCGCTGCTCGCCGAAAATTGCCACTGTCGCCATCGCTGGTTAGGAATAGTCAGTTGCTTTCGTGTTCTCAATGTCGTTTTAAGCCTCCTTGTGTTGGTTCGAATACTTATGTTGGATTAGTTCAATTAACGTTGTTAGGAGCATGTTTTAAGCATTTGTTTGTTAATTAGGGGCTCGAACGTGTTAAGGAAGTGCATGGAACTCGGAATCGCATTTTCGAACCTTCATTATCTAGGTAAGTAGTCGTTGGATTTGCACACAAGTCATAAGCGAGGGTACTTGTGTAAACTAATTGTTAGCTTATTCTGGATTGTTGTTGATTCTACTAGCATGCATACCTGTTTAAAGACAAGTACATGTATCGTATGTAACTAGCTTGGGTTATTCTTGATTTTAGCATGACGTGGTTGTTGTATCTTGTATTTTGATTTCTTGTTTGAACCTTAACCTGTACGTGGTTGTTGCATCTTGTGCTCAGGATTCTTGCTGGAATGTTAGCCTGTATAGAGTTGTTTAGCTTATCGCGAGACTGGTTAGCTACTGAATATTGCGAGAACTGCATTACCTGGACTTATTTACATGAATCGAGCTTTTTATGTCATGAGATGTTTGCTTCTAGGAGTATCTAGGTACAGGCAAGACCCAAGGACTTGTAAGGCCTAGGATACCTTAGAACCATGTTATAAGACTCATGCCCTTACTTCCAAACCTTTCTAGTTTGTCTTAGGCCTCGGGTTGGCGAGTTTACGAGACAGATGGTTGGGGGAAAGACTCATCATTCGACATGATGATGAGACAAATGGTTGGGAGAAAGACCCATTATTCGACATGATGACTAGACAGATAGTTGGAAGAGAGACCCATCATTCGACGAGATTACTAGACAGATGGTTGGAAGAGAAACCCTCCATTTGACGAGACTACAAGATGGGTGGTTGGGAGGAGATCCTCCACTCGATATGATGGCTCCGAGATGTTATCCCTATGAGTAGGAGCGGTGCCACGGTGCTTTTTCGACCAGGGAGTTCAGGGGTGATTCCCGACGAGCTCGAGAGTCGTATGGACGTGCCCCTCCATCTAGTACATGGTGTGAGGGGTGAATTCCCTTTACGCAATGGGTGGCAGGGAGTGGAACCCTCTATTCGATATGATTGCTCCGAAACGTTATCCCTATGAGCACGAGCGATGCCACGGTGCTCGTTCGATGAGGGAGTTCAAGGGTGATTCCCGACGATCTCAAGAGTCGTATGGACGTACCCCTTCATCTAGTACATGGCATGAGGTGTGAATTCCCTTTATGAGATGCGTGAAAGGGAGAGAGACCCTCCACTCGATATGATGGCTCCAGGACGTTATCCCTATAAGCAGGAACGGTGCCACGGTGCTTGTTCGACGAGGGAGTTCAGGGGTGATTCCCGCGAGCTCGAGAGTCGTATGGGCGTGCTCCTCTATCTACTACATGGCGTGAGGGGTGAATCCCCATTACTAGGGCATGAGTGAGTGTTACCTCTTCTTACTGTCAGTCACAAACCAGAGTTGTGAGACTGGACTTAGGTTAAGAGAGTCGGGCGCAGAAACGGGGTCCTGATGTCTTGAGTTGTGATCTGTGTGCTACTGTGGTTGCTTTGGTTGCATGTTATCTTGTTTGGACGTGAGTGAGTTGCTTACTGAGTATTCTTATACTCACCCGTCTACTTTGATGTTTTTGGTTGCAGGTAAGGAACCCTGAGGCAATTGACAACGACGACGACCTGGCGAGGCTGTGAACCCCTCCTGTCTCTTGTCCTTAGGCCTAGTTTTCTTTTCTTGAGTTTGTTCTTGTTAGACCTTTTTTCACTTAGTTACTCGTCAGTTTTGATTTCTTTTTATCTGTGATGCTTCATAGTCGTAGTTGTTGGTTTTCATTTTGTTTTAGTTATTTTCCGTTGCATGTTCATTTGTCTGAAAATCGTGTATTGGAACTCTGGTTGTAGCCCAACCTAGTTTCTAATTGAAGTGGGTGGAGGTTGGGTATTCTTTGAAACTCTTTGAAGTGTTTTGTGCTTGATAGGTTCTAAGAAAAAATTTAGTTTTCTCCTTGTTATGTCGTTATGCTATCAAAATTTCGACGTGAACGGTGTGACGGAGTAACTTCCCTATCGTAGGTTCGTTCCAAGATTTAGGGTCGTTACACGAAGAGTTGACTTACTAATGGCAGAACCAATTACCTCTCTAGGTCCATCCACACGGGCCCGAGGCTGGCCCTAATGAAGTTGGGCCAACCGTAAAGGGTGTGACTCTTAGAGTAATGAATTCAGGCCAACCAATATCCTTTAAAGCTAGTGGACCTAGGCCAACCTGCAGGGGGTCGACCCACATAGACTCGTGGGGTCGGCCTCTTGGGATAGTTGACCTGGGTTGGTGATTCTGGAGTCGGCCCACATTGGTCGGGTTGGCCTCTTAGGTCGGTTGACCCACGGTGAACTTGAGTCGACCTTGCGAACTAGTGAAAAACTTGGGCCCAACCCTTGGGGCTAGCTTCTCGGGTTGGGTTGATCATTCAACCATGCTCTCAATTTGTCCCCTTTAACTAGACACTCAACTAAATTTTGATGTCTAATTTTTCACCCAGAACATATAAATATTACATCCACTTACGAGTTTTCTTGTTTTGTTATCTACATTTTATGTATGTTTCTAAAAATTAAGCCAAGACTTGAAAACTAAAAAAAGTACTACACTTGATTGACAATAAATACGTAGGATATTTAATCCACGATGGTTAAAACCAACACAATTTTCAAAAATAAAAAATTAAAAAATCAAAAAATTATTATCAAATGAAGCCAAAATGATTATCAAACGAGATCGTAACCATTAAAGCTTGAGGCATAGTTGTGCTGAAAAATTGGGTATGTTTGGTAGACAATCTGGATTCTGTTTTATGTTTTCGAATTCACTGAGTTCAGTCCCTAAACTCTCTTTTGATCATATTGCGCTCATACATGATGTTTTATATATGCAATTGATATAGGTTACACTAAAGGATGTCATGATGGGATTTGGGAATCTTTTGAATTGTGGACTATAATGTGAGGAGATAGGTAAGCCATTGAAATAAGAATATTAGGAGTTGAATTGAAGTAAGTTAAGGTCATTAACAAGTTGGGTAAATTTTAGGTGCATTATGTATTGAATGAAAAGTTCTCATTTCTCACAAACTTAAGTAAAGTTGGCTGGCTAAATATGACATTTGGCAGATGTGTTTTCGAAAACTGTTTCCAGATTCTGTGATCCAAATACTGAAAGCTCTAAACACAATATTTTTTTGTTTTTCAGTATTTCCAGATCTTGAATTTGAAATTTTAAGTGCACAATCATATTAAAATGGATAAAAACTAAATACAACATTTCATGTTATAAACTCAATTATTTTTATTAAATTAAAATATGTATAATATAATATATTAAAAGTATTGATAAATTAATTAATATTCAACCTAATATTTAATTTTACAACTACAACTAATTTAATGGTCCATAAATATACTATCAAATATAGTTTCAACAATTACGTAAATTAGAATCAAATTTTTGAATCCACTACTAAATACATATCTAAAAATATAAAATACAATTATGTCTTCATTGAATCATCTATCTTCAAAATATTTATTTTCAAAATTAGATGGTCTACTAAACATCCTAGTTTCTCAATCCCTTTCCAGTTGGGCCATGTGATAATGTTGAGGATAATGTGTTTGGATTTGATTTGACTGCCAAATTTTTTACATTCCCACAGGGTTTTTTGTGTTTGTGTTATTTATTGCATGGAATCAATCAACCATCCACCACCACTAATTTCTTTCTAAGGCTCAGAGTCCCATATCGTGAACCGAAAAAAAAAAACAAAATCCATGCATGAATTTGACCCCAATGTTTGTGTCGTCATAAGGTTTGTTTTTATCTCGAAACAATAATTGAGTTGAAGATTCAAACTTTAATTTCCACCGATACAAAAATGTTACACAAATTTTAATGAGTTATATAGTTTAGATTGACCAATTTTTAAAATAAGTTAAAATTCCTAAACTCTTAGTATATATGTTCACATTAGAAATAATTTATTATTTTTTATATACATCTTGTCGATATTTTTACAATATAATGAAAATATCTACCATTCCTTTATATTATTTCCAACAAAACTCTTAAATATATGATAACATGATCCATAGGAATTTAAAACCTTGATTCTACCTACCTAATGGAAAGGGCAAGAAAAAATTGCATCAACATTATTAAGAGTATAACTAAAGTATTATTTTCTAATATTATAGAGGTACGTGAAAGTCTGTTTTCTTTTAGAGCGTTTATTTTTAGGAAATAAAGATGTCCAACATCTTCAAATGTCGAGAATCTTAGATGTTTGGAATTTTAGATGTTCGACATTATCACTATGTATCTGCGATGCGGAGCGATTGACATATTCCAAAAGGAAAATTTACAAAAGAAGTCACCGTTATGGTGTGATTGGGTACCGAAATAGAATAAACAACTTTTTTAAAAAAAAAAAAACTTGATTTGGGTTCGGAAGTTTTTGTATGGATAAGTTGTTTGATGGATTGGTATGACAATCCTAGAGGGGTGAATATGGTTCAATTAATTTTTTTGCTAAATATGCCCAGAAATACTAATTAACAGACTTTTTAAAAGCAATTGAAAAAATAATTAATGCAATAAGCAAAATAGAAGTAAAGTATGAAAAATTAATTATAACCAATACTTAGCAATTAAGAACAAATCAAAGCATGCAGAAATTACTATAATTAATTGCAAAAGTAAAATAGATAGGAATAGAGAAATTGACATCGGAAATTTTATATTGGTTCGGTACAACCTGGCCTACTCCACTCCCCAAGCTCCTCTTGGGAATTTGTATAGAAACTTTACTGACTTTTTCCATGGATTAGAGCCCAATCGCTACACCACTCTTTTTACGGGTTCAAGAGCAAACCTGATCCTTTTCACGGGCTAGGATTGAATCGTTACAAAGTTTAGTAAAGTTGAAAAACACACAAATAAACTCTCTTGATACAGTGGATTTACAATTTTAACTCTCACAAATCAATTCTCACAATACAACAAAACTCTCTCAAGAATAAGACGAAAAGAAACAAAATTGAGAGCTTGGAGAGAGCAACAATGGAGCATTTTTTTTAAGATTTTTGGACGATTGTAAAATGTAAAAACTTATTTTGAATTTGGAGAAGAAGATGGTATAAAAAAAGAGGGAAATGAGGTAAAAACCAAACTTTAATTTAGACCATTGGATTGTGGATAAATAGAAATGAATAGTGGAGGTTAAAAAATAAAAAGAAATAATATAATAATAATAAATAAATAAATAAATAAATAAATATATATATATATATATATATATATATATTATGTGAGAGTAACGGTAAACTTTCTTTAAAACAAACAAAAAATCCAGTAATCGTCACTCTTCCATAGCTCCACTTGTCTTCCTCCAAATGGTCCATGATGCTGACTTAGTTGCTACGTCATCGCGTTGGGTATTTTCCGTTCAATTTTGTTTTGGCCATACCTTCTTCGTTTTAACTTCGATTTGGGTGATTCGAGAGACGTTGATTCCAAGCTCTATGCTTGTACACTTCAAAACACTAAAATTATTAGTAATTAATAGTAGGTTTGTTATCATGAAAAAATTAATTAATTAATTAATTATAAGTAATTAATTTTAGATTAAGGCCAAAAAGCCAACAATCTCCCCCTTTTTAATGATGACAAACCATTAAATAAAAAAATAACTTGAAGTTCAAAAAGATCAAGATAAGCTAAATATCCTAATAATTTCAATATGAAGTCCAATATGCCACCCTAAAGCTCATACTTGAAAAATCACTCAAATAAATATAATAGATCATTCTCTCCCTTCAATGCAACACTAAAACATGATGTAAAATTTAGAACATATTTTTCTTAAACCTCTCCCCTTTGAAATCATAAAAAAGACAAAATTAAGAAGGATTAAAAACTACATGCAAGCTCCCCCTAAGAACATGAATATATATTTTACATAACTCCCCCTATCAATATGCCTTAGGAAACTAAATTATAGATTCAAGAGGCACCACAACGAATAATACCAAGTTGAAGCCTATTTTTGCAAAAAAAATTTCATTCAAAGGCTTGGTGAAAATATCCACTAATTGATCATTAGAGCTCACATAATCAAGAGTAATATGACCATTTTGCAAATGCTCTCTAATAAAGTGATGTCTAATATCAATATGCTTAGTCCTAGAATGATGAATAGGATTTTTAGTCAAATTAATAACACTAGTATTATCACAAAATATAGGCACATTATCAAACTTTAAACTAAAATCACAAAGAGTTTGTTTCATCCAAAGAATTTGAGCACAACAACTAGCAACCGCAATATATTCCACTTCGCTAGTAGATAAGGCGACCGAATTTTGCTTTTTTCTAAACCAAGATACTAATGAGCTACCAAGAAATTGACAACTCCCACTAGTACTCTTACGGTCAAGTAAACTTCCAGCAAAATCTGCATCGAAATATCTTACCAAATTAAACTCAACATTTTAGGATACCATAAACCTAAATCAATAGTCCCAAGTAAATATTTAAATATTCTCTTAACGACATGCAAATGGGATTCCTTAGGACAAGATTGAAATCTAGCACAAAGACATATACCAAACATGATATCAGGTCTACTAGCGATTAAATAAAGTAGAGATCCGATCATACCTCGATAAGTTTTTATGTCCACACATTTGCCTTTTTCATCCTTGTGAAGCTTAATGGATGTGCTCATAGGAGTTTTTGCAATTTTACCTTCATTGAACTCGAACCTTTTGAGCAAATCATTTGTGTATTTCTCTTGACTTATGAAGATATCATCCTTAAGTTGTTTGATTTGAAGTCCAAGGAAGAAACTAAGTTCTCCCATTATACTCATCTCAAACAACTCACTATGCATACATTTAGAAAATTCTTCACACAAAAAAGGATTAGTAGAACAAAAAATAATATCATCCACATATATTTGCACTAAAATCATATAATTTTCCTTACTCTTAATAAAAAGAGTAGTGTCAAGTTTACCCATTTTAAAGTCATTCTCAAGTAGAAAATTAGTAAGACTATCATATCAAGCTCTTGGAGCTTGTTTTGAGCCATAAAGAGCCTTTTTCAACTTATAGACATGATCAGATAAACCAAAACTTTCAAACCCCGGAGGTTGTTCTACATAAACTTCCTTCATAATATAACCATTTAAAAAGGCACTTTTCACATTCATTTGATACAAGATCAAATTTTTATAAGAAGCAAAACCAAGTAACATTTTAATAGCTTGTAATCTAGCAACGGGTGCAAAAGTCTCTTCATAATCTATACCTTTTTCTTGACAATAACCTTTAGCAACAAGTCTAACTTTATTTCTAATTATATTTCCATTTTCATCCATTTTATTTCTAAAGACCCATTAGAAGCATTAGAAGGCCTAGAGACTAAACTTTGTTCCTTTCAAATTTATTTAATTCTTCTTGCATAGATAAAATCCAAAACTCATCATTTTCGAGATCACCAAGAATCAAGTCCTTGGGATGGGATGAATCATACCTCCACTTTAGACATAGATTGTGACGCTCGAGGAAGAGGGGTACATGAATGAACCGAGCCCACATCTGAATGAGAGGGATCCTGAGGATATGAAAGTATGGTGCCCGAGGAAAAGGGGTACATGAGGATGTGAAAGTATAATTGAGAAAAGCTTAAAAGAATTGATAGCTACTACCTATACCAACAAGGTGCACCTTCCTTTTCAGTGACTCAATCATAGGAACTCCACAATTAAGCGTGCTTGGCTTGGAGCAATCCTATGTTGGATCACCTCCTTGGAATTTTCCTAGGGAGCATGTTAGTGAGGACAAAACATGCTGAAAAGACCTCGTGTTGGTTTGTGAGAATAGTGTCTTCACTCTTACAAGCAGTCATGGATGATATGGTGACGTTGCCAGGTTGCAGGGGATCCTGAGCCTAGGGTGTTACAAATGGTATCAGAGCGAAACCTCTCCCAGTAAGATGTGGTTCGGGGACGAACCAAGGCAGAAGCTGGTGGACATGTGACGCACGAGGAAAAGAGGTATATGAATGAATCGAGCCCACATCTGAATGAGAGGGATCCTGAGGATATGAAAGTATGGTGCTCGAGAAAAAGGGTTACATGAGGATGTGAAAGTATAATTGAGAAAGGCTTAAAAGAATTGATAGCTACTACCTATACCAACAAGGTGCACCTTCCTTTTCAGTGACTCAATCATAGGAACTCCACAGTTAAGCGTGCTTGACTTGGAGCAATCCTATGTTGGATCACCTCCTGGAAATTTTTCTAGGGAGCATGTGAGTGAGGGCAAAACATGCTGAAAGGACCACGTGTTGGTTTGTGGGGATAGTGTCTTCACTCATACAAGCAGTCATTGATGATATGGTGACGTTGCCAGGTCGTAGGGGATCCTGAGCCTAGGGCGTTATATAGATGCAGAACCGATTTTTTTCTTTTCATTGAAGCTCACTTCTTGCTTACTTGAGTCAACTTCCTTGCCTTTGTCACTAACAAGTAAGTCTTCAAAATTCCTTTCTAAATCATCACTACAAATAGACTCATTAGAAACATTATTGCAAGATTTATCAAATACAACATGCATAGATTCCTCAATAATTAAGGGCCTGTTTGGTAAGCAATCTGAAAACAGAAATTTGAAAACTAGGGATTCAATGAAAACAGAGTTGTATTTCATGTTTTCAGAAATGTGTTTGGTAGCAGATTTATAAATTTGATTTCATTCTAAACAGTTGTTTAAAATGTGTCCTATAACATATTTATAGATCATGAAATTAGTTGTAGATGCAAAACTAATTATTAGATTGAATATAAGTCATTATTAATTAATTTATGAGAATGATTTTTATAAATTATATAGAATTATCATTTTATATTATATAATTTATAATATATTATATATTATATTATACATGTTTTAATTTAACAAAATAAATTAAGTTTATAACATGAAATATTGTATTTATTAAGATTTTGATCTTTGTTCAATATAATTCTGCATTTTAAAATTTTAAATTCAGAATCTAGATAGAATGAAAACATAAAAATGTTGTTTTCAGAATTTCTACTATTTGGATCACAGAATCTGAAAATAGTTTTCGAAAACACATCTGCCAAACGCATATTCACTGAATTTAGTGAATCTAAAAACATAAAACATAATCTGGATTGCATACCAAACAGGCCCTAAAGTTCTCTTATTGAAAACCCTATAGGCTTTACTAGTAGAGGAATATCCTAGAAATATACCAACATCCGTCTTAGAATCAAATTTTCCAAGCTTTTCTTTATTGTTCAAAATAAAACATTTGCAACCAAAGGCTTTGAAATACCTAATATTTAAAATTTTGTTATGCCAAAGCTCATAAGGAGTTTTATCTGAAGAATGTCTAATTAAAACTCTATTTAAAACATAACAATCAGTGTTTACGGCTTCCACCCAAAAGTAATTAGGTAAATCATACTCATGCAATATTGACCTAGCAAATTCTTGAAAAGTACGATTTTTCCTTTCAACCACACCATTTTGTTGAGGAGTTCTTGGAGTGGAGAAGTTATGAGAAAAACTGTTTTCTTCACAAAAAAATTTCAAAAGCAATACTATAAAATTCTCCTTCATGATCACTCATAATTTTAGAAATAAAAAAAAACTCTTTTCATTTTGAACTCTTTTTGCAAAACTAGCAAAACTTTTCAAAGCATCATCCTTATGTTTTAACATAAAAAACTCAAGTAAATCTTGAAAAATCATCAACTATCACAAAGGCATAATAATTTCTTCCAAAACTAGCAATTCTAGAACGGTCAAATATGTCCATGTGTAATAGTTGAAGGGGTCTAGATGTAGAGATCATATTTTTAGATTTGAAAGAGGACTTGGTTTGCTTACCCATTTGACAAGCATCACAAACTTTATCCTTTTCAAATTTAAATTTAGGTAGACCTCTAACTAAAGAATGCTTGGAAATATTTGAAATTAAGTGCATGCTAGTATGTCCTAGTCTTCTATGCCATAACTAAGAATCATCATGCAAAGTCAAAAGACATTTATCACTAATAGGACAATCATTCAAATCAATAGTATACACATTTTCATCCTTATTGCCAACAAACAAGACTTTTCTATCACTAGCATTTTCAATGATGCAATTCTTTTATCAAACACAACTCTAAAACCTTTATCACATAATTGACTAATACTAAGTAAATCATGCTTTAGACCATCAACTAAAAGTACATTTTCAATCAAACTAGAAGTACCATTACCTATACTACCCTTACCAATAATTTTACCTTTCTTGTTGTCACTAAAAGTTACTAAACCTCCATCCTTTTTTTGAAAGATTGACAAACTTGGATTGGTCTCCCGTCATATGCCTCGAGCAACCACAATCCAAGTACCATTTGTTTTTCTTAGAGACTTTCAAACATACCTACAAACAAAATTGTTCAAGATTGATCTCTTGGTACCCATACTTGTTTGGGTCCTAGAAGGTTAGCATTTACAAACTTGGGAACCCATTTTATTTTTGCATTCACATTTAAAGCATTGGATTTAGACAAGTAACAAGAATAACTTTTATGTTCATACTTGCCACATGAGAAACAAACAACATTATGCTAGGAATATTCATCTCTTAAAACAAATTTATGTACTCTACTTTTCTTGGAGAAATTCTTTCTTGGAGCATTGTGAAACTTTGCTCTTTGAGAAAAATTTCTTCTTGAAAAAGTAGTATGAGCATATTTCAATTTAAAGCAATTAGGTCTAATATGGCCTTCAACACCACAATGATGACACATAGGTACAAAACTAGATTTATCATGCTTAGACACAGCCTTAGGCATATTAAGCTTAGGCACAATAAGAGATGTTTTAAACAAAAATAGTTTTAGAACTTGAATTAGTAGAACATTCATCAATGTAGCCTAAACCTCTTTTATCACCATAAGGCTTGCCAATTTTAATTATTTTGTCCAACCATTGAGCACCTATTGTCAACTTTATAATGGAGTCTTTTGCCTTACCAAGTTCTTGCAAAGCATTTAATTTATTTTCCTTAAGCAATTTAATCAAATTATCTTTTTTCACAACTATCATGCTCAAGAAATCCAACTTTATCAAGCAAGACATTTTTCTCATCACAATTAAAAGCATGTTTATCACAAAAGACATTCATTTCATCAATTTGCACAACCTCATGCTCATTCTCTTGCAAGCAAGCATTTTCTTCAAGTAAAGACTTATTTTCACTAATTAGAGCATTGTATTTCTTCTTAAGCACAACATATTTAGAACCAAGTTTTTCTAAGTCATTTTGCATATTTTCAAAAGTTTCAAATAATTCATCATAAGAAAGGTATTGATTATTTACCTTGTTTTCACTATGTTCATCCCCGGAATTATTGTCCGAATAATCCATAAAGTATAGGGAGGTTCCATTACCTTTTTCTTTTCCAATTTCATTAGAAATTTCTTGATTTTGAGAATTATGATTCTCCTTTACATCAACTAAATCATCAGTAGTACAAGAAGATTTTTCAATATTATACATATTATCAAGAAAATTTAAAATATCATATGCATATGTAAAATGTAGAATTTCATCATATATTTTTCTATCTAATGCACAATATATGATAATTATAGTTTTGGCATTAAAAGAGAGCAATTCAAGCAATTTATCATCACTCCAGTCGCTCTTAAAATTGTGTTTGGATTAGTTTAGTGGGAAATTAAATTAATCAAGCCCTGAAATTCTTATTTTAGTTTAAGTTTTGGCAAATTTAATAGATTTTAATGGGCATAACTATATATGAGTTAATTTAGATTATTTAAATTTGGTTAAGGGTCTTTTGTAGTTAAGAGTTAAAAGAGGGGCATTCTTGTAATTTAAAAGAAAAGAAAAAGAAAAGGGAATGAATTAGGGTTTCTTTGTGTCCTTTAGTGTGCACCCACTCCGAGGCATCTTCTTCTCCATTTTCTCCCATCTTCACGAAAGAAAGCCAATGAAGGCCTCTCATCGCCGACAACCCCAACTCCAACCTCCGACTAGGCACAACGCTGACCGTTGGAACCAATCACCCTGCTCACGTCGATTCCCTCGTCGTCGATCTGGTTCAAGTCTCTTTGTCGCGAATCGCTTCGAGAGAAGACGACGTCGGAACTACCTTGTTGGAGTCGTAGACCCGTTGCTTCCCTCGTTTCCACCCAGCAGCCGAAAACTTCACCGTGGGAGCCGCTAGAAACTTGAGCCTTGTCGTCTGGCGCCACTCTAAGCGTAGAGTCAGTTGGTCATTTGTCGGAGTTTGAACTCCATTGGTTCAGCCGGTTCACGATTTGGTTCAAAGGCTTTAGGTGTTTTACGACCGGTTTTCAGAGAGAAGACGTCAGTTTTGGATAGATCGGCTCACGAACTTCACGAATCTGACCTTCATGCACCAAGACGCGCCGTCGTTCGCCAGAACTCGCCCGATTTCATCCATTTCGTTTCCCGAGTCCGTTTCAAGCCTCCGTTAGTGGTAATTCGGCCTGGTTATAGTCGAATTTCAAGTATAAGCTTATTTATGTATGAATTAATTTCGAATCTTGGTTATGATTTAGGAGATTTGAAATCGGAACGTGAAAGTACGGACAAGATTTAGGAGTTTCCAGAGATCTTGGGACGAGGCCCAAGGTAAGGGATTTTCTAAAAATTATGCTATAAAAAGGAAATTAATTATGTTTTCGAAAGATTTATTTTTAAAAAATGAATTTCTAAGATTTATGTCAAGACTAGAATTTAGAAGAAAAAAAATCATCCTGGAATTTGAGATGATTCCGGATAATTTAAGGGTTTGAGAGAACCACGAATAAATTATTTTCAAAAGATTCAGAAATGAATTTCATCTCGGAATTTGAGAGGATTCTAGATGCTTTAAGGGTTTGTGAGGACCCGAACAGAAATGAGTTTGAAGTATTTAAAAAGGAATTTGACACAGTTATTATAATTATGTATATTGAGATTTTTAGTAATGTCTAAATGATTTAAGGGTTTGAGAGAACCATGAATAAATGATTATCAAAAGATTCAGAAAAGAATTTCATCTTGGAATTTGAGAGGATTCTAGATGCTTTAAGGGTTTGAGAGGACCCGAACCGAAATGAGTTTGAAGTATTTAAAAAGGAATTTGACATAGTTATTATAATCATGGATATTGAGATTTTCAGTTATGTCATTGTGATGAATACGTTATTGAAAATGTAAAGGTATTTATGATTTATGATTGATTGACTCAAGTTTAATGCTATGAAAGTTATGTCATGATTATATGATGGTTACATAATTATGACTGCATATATACATGTGAAAGGATATTGGGACCTCATGCATGATTGTATGTTCATGAAATAGATAAGTGGTTGTGGTAATTATTCTCCATATGACAATAGGGGTTTGAGAGGACTCCACAGAAGATAGTGGTCTTCAGACCTAACATGCTCCCGGAGTTTTGAGATGACCCCTAGTACAAGAGTTTTCAGACTCAACATGACTCAGGAGTCTTCGGACTCAATATGTTCTCGGGGTTTTGAGAGGACCCTATAGGATAGGAGTCTTCAGACTTAACATGACTCAGGAGTCATCGGACTCAACATGCTCTCAGGAGAACTTAATTGACCACTAAAAGCCAAAAATAAATAGTCATGATAGTTATGAGAAAGGTAGGTCTCACACCAGAAAGTTTATAGTCATGATTGTATGTGTTTGCACTTCCCGACCCCCACTTACTGGGTATTATTATAATACTCACCCCTTTACCTTTGTTTTGTTCTTTTGTTTTAA
Organism: Trichosanthes cucumerina; assembly: GCA_036507285.1. Classification (NCBI taxonomy): domain Eukaryota; kingdom Viridiplantae; phylum Streptophyta; class Magnoliopsida; order Cucurbitales; family Cucurbitaceae; genus Trichosanthes; species Trichosanthes cucumerina. Next base: position 72,167,063 of record CM071838.1, read on the forward strand.
AATGTTTTTTAGGTAGAGGTCAAGACATACCAGGCGAGTGACAGAGACGCACTACGAATGTCATGGGAATTCAAGTCATGTTTTCCGCATTCATGTTTTAGAAAGTAGTTTTAAAGGATTATTGTTTTCCGCTTATGTATTATAGATGTTTTTAAATTGAGGCCAAACTTAGTTACGTTTTAAATGTTTTATTTTTTCATGGGATCTCAAATTAAAGTGAGTTTAATCATCAAATTTTACTTATTTAAAATTATTTAGGGTCTCAAATGCATGCATGTTAGTAATGACCCTTAGAAAAAGAGTCATAAAAGTAGGGTCGTTACAAAATTTCAATTTTGATAAATCATGCTCACAAACATACCAAATATTGAAATCAGTAGCAAGCAAAAAAGTTTTCATTCTTTTTCAACACACATAATAGTTTTTACCATCAAAGAAAGGAGGATTATCAATACAATAACTTTAAAGAAAATTTAAAGTTGTCATAGCCTTGGCAATTAATCTTTTCAAAATATTTCTCAAAATACTAACAAGATCCTTTAAAAATCAAAATAATTTTTTAAAAATAATTTTATCAAAAGAGCAACCTCTATGATATCAATTGTTGGATTTGTCTGACAACCCTAGAGGGTGAATAGGTTCAATTAAACTTTTTGCAAAATATGCCCCAAAATACTAATTAACAAACTTTTTAAAAGCAATTGAAAAAAAAAATGCAACAAGCAAAATAGAAGTAAAGTATGAAAAAATAATTATAACCAATACTTAGCAATTAAGAACAAATCAAAACATGCATAAATTACTATAATTAATTGCAAAAGTAAAATAGATAGGGATAGAGAAATTGACACCGAGAATTTTATAGTGGTTTGGCACAACTCGACCTACTCCACTCCCCAAACTCCTCTTGGAAATTTGAATAGAAACTTTACTTACTCTTTCTACGGATTAGAGTTCAACCGCTACACTGCTCTTTTTACGGGTTCAAGAGCAAGCCCGATCCTTTCCATGGGTTAGGGTCGAACCGTTACAAAGTTTGGTAAAATTGAATAACACACAAATAAACTCTCTTGATAGAGTGGATTTACAATTTTAACTCTCACAAATCAATCCTCACAATACAACAAAACTCTCTCAAGAATAAGATGAAAAGAAAAAAAAAATTGAGAGCTTGGAGAGAGCAATAATAGAGGCTTTTTTTGAGATTTTTGGAGGATTGTAAAATGTAAAAATTTGTTTTGAATTTGGAGAAGAATATGGTATAAAAAGAGAGGGAAATGAGATAACCAAACTTTAATTTGGACCATTGGATTGTGGATAAAGAGAAATGAATGGTGGAGATTAAAAGGTAAAAAGAAATAATAAATAAAAGAAATAATAATAATAATTAAATAATAATATATTATGTGAGAGTAACGGTAAACTTTTTTTAATTTTTAATTTTTTTAAACTCAGTGACTTTTTTTTAATCCAACGGAAACAAATATATATTTATATATATATATATATAATTATTTTATTTTTTTTCTTTTTATTTTAAAACAAACAAAAAATCCACTAATTGTCACTCTTCCATAGCTCCACATGTCTTACTCCAAATGGTCTATGATGTTGACTTGGTCGCCACATCATCACGTCGGAATTTTCCATTCAAATTTATTTTGACCATAACTTCTTCGATTTGAGTGATTCGAGGGGCGTTGGAATCGTTATTCCAAGCTCTATGCTATGGACACTTCAAAATACTAAACTTATTAGTAATTAATAGGAGATTTGTTATCAACAAAATATTAATTAATTAATTAATTAATTGTAGATTAAGACCCAAAAGCCAACACTGTTAGCACCCCCACAACACCCGTTAAAAACGGTGGCTAAATTTTACAAAAATTTTAAAAGAATAAAAGGCTTATTTAGGGAAAAATAGATCTTTAATACACTGGCTTATTTTACCTCTCATTCCTCTAATATTTAAAGTCACCATCTGATAAAGTGGATAAAAATCCATTAATTTGGTTATATTGAAATTGTCAAGACTTTGGGAATAATATTACCTCAAAAATATGAGGAAAATTTACAATTTCTCAAATCTATCATAGGATGACCTTTTATAAAAAGAAGTTTTTTTAAAATAATTTTTTTTAATTTAATGAAATTAATTTTTTCTTGTGATTAAAATCTCATATTCACAAACATGATGACCCCTCACCTCAAAAAATTCTAGAAAATCGGACTCCAAAATATTTTTAGATTCCATCGTATACATTTTTTAAATAAAAACAACATTTAAAATCTACTTTTTCTTTTTCAAGAAAGATATTACAAAAGAGTTTAAAAATAACACTTTGGTTATATAACTTTTATAAACTAAAAAAGAAGCAATGTTAAGATTTAGAAATAAAAGAGATTTAGAAGAAAAAAAAATAACAATAAGGAGAATCTAAATTAAACCTAATAACTAGTTCGATATAAAGATAAATTAAACCATGCATAATAGTTTATTCATAACAAATAAGCAAACAAGTATAATATGCAAGTATGTTAAAATTTTAAGACAGCATATTGGAGTCAATCTTGGACTTCCAAAGAATCAATTACTCACTTCGAAAAACTAGTAATCGGATTCCCAAATATTTCTATATTCTGTCATCGACATATTTTTGTAAAAAAGTAAGTAATTGATTAAGATTAATACAAATGCATTTTTTAAAACATAGCAATGCATAAATCAATTTGACAATAGAGCGAATAAAGAAGAAGTCTCACGATTAAACCAATACAAGAACAAAATTTCGGCAATGCTATATAAAAAAAGGAAAATATAAAACTTAATTTCAATGTTTAGAATAAAGTAGATAAGATATGCAAATGGAAGACTTGAAAGAAAAAAAAATATACAAACATAAATCACTAGCATATAGTGAAAAAAATAATAATAATAAATAGCCAACAAGAGCATAGCTCAACTGGCATCAAGTATGACTCATGACCAACAAGTCAAAGATGTTCAAATCCCCCAATCCAAATGGTTGATGTATTAAAAAATAATAATAATAATTAATAATTAATTAATTAATTAATGGTAGTTAAAAAAACATAGGGAAGAGCTCCCCACATTACCCAATACATGTAATATAAACATAATAATAAAAGACTTCATGTAAATACCAATATGTTAACTTATAAATGATAATAATAATAACAAAAAAATCCTATTTTTTATTCTACCAAAACACAAACCTCATTTTCTTTCATTTTTACCTCTCAATTGTTTTCTCCCTCAAACTCACTGTTCTTCCCTCTCAACAAAATTGACCTTCTCCCTCTCCCTCTTTAGCTCCTCACCACCAACAACATTGGTTTTTTTTAAAGCAAGAACAGAGTTTCTTTCTCTCCAACTGAGGTACATTACACTTTTTTATATATATTGCTTTTTGTTTACATATAACTCTCATTTACATCTTTTTATTTCTCTCTTTTTCCTTTCCCTCTTTTTTTTTAATCCAAATAACTCAAGAGGGCAAGGAAAGAAGAAGATGAAAAAAATTGATTGATACATAGGGGAGATAAACCATAAAATAAAGTTCGTAGCATCAATATAACAAAGGATCTAAGGCATAATGCAAACAAAAATAGACAAACATTCACATTGTAATAAAAGTAATAAGAGATATAATAAACAACAAAAATGAAAACACAACTCATAAAATCCTTACACAACTAATGTTTTTCAGATGCATTTCGAGATAGAAATGAGGATCTGGAAGTTGGTATCAAGAACAACCAACTAGCTTGTTTTTTAGACACGAATCCTTGGACAAAACCCTACCAAGTGCAACCTCCAATTAATCTATAGTTATTCTTCATGTGTTCTAGATTTTGACTTTTGGCAGGTGGATGATGTAGTTGGTGTGTGAATATAGAAAGAAAGTAGGATTTATTTGGGCCAGAATGTCTAAATCTAACTCAAACTACTTGAAAAATGTCTAAAATAGTTTCAATTTGTAAAAATATCTAAAACGGTTTTTTCATGAAATATAATAAAAGTGTTGGGATGAAAATACATTGTTGTTGATATTTAGTAGTCGTACTAGAATGGCTAACAAACAGGAGTGAATCAAGGAATAAAATGCGTACAATATTTTGAGAAAATAGAGGTAAATAAAAACGTTTTCCACTCTTTAACTAATTAAATAAAAGCCTACTAAAAACCAAAATTCTAAGAGAAGAGATAAAGAAATTATAGTGAACAAAATATAAAAATAGAGGATTCTAAGGGAGAGAGAAATATCAGTTAAAAAAATATAAGAAACTTAAAATAAAATCTAAACTATTAAGTTGACATTGTTTAAAAAAAGAAAATAATGCATAGGTTACATAAATGAACAAAACAATTTAAAAGGTTAGATGTAACGCCCCTACTTTTATAACATAAATTCCTAGGGACATTACTACTCATGCATGCATTCGAGGCCCTAACTGACCTTAAATAAGTAAAAGTTGATAAGTAAAAATCAATTTAATTTGGGATCCCATAGAAATACAAAACGTTTACAATAAACATAACTAAGTTCGGCCTCTAGTTTCAAAACCCTATGTTACATAAGCGGAAGACAATAATCATTTAAAAACTCTTTCTAAATCATGGATGCGGAATTCATGACTCGGTTCCCATGGCTTCTGTAGCGCATCCCTGCCACTCGCCTGGTATGCTCTCGCCTTTGCCTGAAAACATTTTTAAAACAGAGAAAACACAACAAAGGTAAAGGGGTGAGTATTATAAAATACCCAGTAAGTGGGGGGTCGAGAAATGCAAACACATGCGACATGACTTTCTTTTAAACATGACTTTTATACATGACTGTGATTCGTGACTTTTGAGATCATAAAACTTTCTGTTGTGGGACCTAAAGCTCTATTCATAAAATCATGACTTTTCTCTTTGGCTATGCGTGGTCAATTGAGTCTACCTGATTCTGTTCATAATGAGTCCCTCACAGACCCCTATAGGTTTGAGTCCCTCACAGACCCCTATAAGATTTGAGTCCCTCACAGACCCCTATAAGTTTGAGTCCCTCACAGACCCCTATAAGTTTGAGTCCCTCACAGACTCCTATAAGTTTGACCCATAGGGTCTCTGATGCATGTTTTACCATGCATGAATTCTCAGGAGACCAATTGCCACAACCTACATGATATGTACATATACATACAATATGCATGAGGTCCCATTCTTCAAACACATCTACACATACATTCTGAATGATGCAACAATCAAATAAAACATAAGATCATGACATAACTTTCATAACTTTAATCTAGAGTCAATTAATCATAAGTGATAAGTACGTTTATAATATAAGGTACATAATTAGCACACTGACATAACTAAAAATCTCAATATGCATAACTATACATAACTGTGTCAAGGTTCGTTTTGAAATACTTTGAAATCATCTCTGTTCAAGTCCTCCCTAAACCCTTGAATCATTCAAGCTCCTTTCTAAATCGTTTGAAAATCAATCATTTACTCATGATCCTTTAAGCCCTATGAAATATTACTTTTCTAAAGTTATGAGCGCAAGTCTTGGAATTTCACTCTTTTGATAAGTGCTCGAATTTCACATTTTCAAATAAATCTTTGAAGAAATCATATTCATTCCCCTTTTTAAGAATCATTTGTAGAAAAATCCCTTACCTTAGCCTTAGCTCCGAGATATCCTATATTTAAATCTCTGACTCAGCAATCCATTCAATCGTGTTCAAAACTCGAGCCTCCTAAATCAATTTCATTAATTCCTTAATTAAAACGTATAAATAAACTTATATTTAAAATTGACAATAACTAGGTCGATTTACCGCTGACGGAGGCTTGAAGCGAACTCGGGGAGCGAAACTGCTCGGATTGGCCAACTCCGGCGAACGGCGGCGAGTGGCCGGCCGGCGGCGGCGCGTGTGGCGGCCGCTTCGGAGCGTGGAGCATACCATTGGAAAGCTCGTGGCCCGATCTATCCGAAACCAGTGTCGGTTTAGCGAGAACCGGTCGAATAGACACCTAAAAACTCGAACCAATACCAGACCGGCGACCAACAAATCAACTTCCGACGACCTCGATTTGATGCGCTGGGCTTCGTGGCTTGCGACTCTGATGGGGAAAACGTCTTACTCAGATGCGTGCGAAAAAGAAACCGACGACGCGTGCAGCCGTTTAGACACCGGCGGAGGAGGTTGCAGCAGTAGACATCCCAGAGGCGATCGGCTGGCGACGGACGAACCAGATTGTGGCAGCGGCGTTGATAGTTGCAGACCTCCGACGGTGACTCCACGTGTTGTACGCAGCAATCCGGCGAGAACGACGACATGGCTTTGCTTCCGACGGAGGGACACACGAAGATGAAGAAGGTGGCTTAATGGAGTCTGGTCTGCCGTGAGAAAGAGAAGTATGAGGAAGGATAAGGTTTGAGATATGAGCCACTAAAGGACAAAATAGTGCTTGAAACCCTAAATCATTTTTTTCCAAAAATACCCCTCTTCTTTCAACTTAACTACAATAAACCTCAAATAAAAATTTGTGACAATTTAAGTTAATCCTTTTTCCAAGGAAAATTATACTAAAAATTTGAATTTAGAGTACCTAAAATGCTCGGGCGTTACACTAGATATTGAATTTATCTTATATATTGAACATCTATATTGATTTAATGAAATAAAAATGTGTAATTATTCATCAAACGTGCAAAAATTAAACTTAATATAAAAATCAATACCTCATACATGTCGTTAACCAAGATAAAAATGTCATCATTATCTACTTGTCACAATTAATACTCCACCTAAAATTCTCCATGCCTCCTCTGTCGTATAGCTGCTTGTTGGACCATTAGGTATTTCCTTTTATTAACTAATTTATCTCCACGAATCACAATATACACAATGACCTCTCTTATTGGTATTTTTACCACGGTATACACAATGATCTCTCTTATTAGTATTTCTCCTTGTTTCTTAGTTTCTTTTGGCTTGCTTGTGCCTTATGTATATTAGTATCTACAACATGCCTTCGTTGTTTATATTGTTGGACCAATAGGTATTTTCTTTTATTTACTAGCTCCTCTAAATGACCTACGGTATACACAAAACCTCTCTTGTTGGTATTTCCTCTTGTTTCATGGTTTCTTTAGCTTGTCTCGCCCCTGTGTATTGTTGTCTTTTTGGCTCTTAATCTCAAATTAATTAATGTTTGGATGATAACAAACTTAATTTTTCTTATTAATAATTTTTGTGTTTTAAAGTATCCATTGTGTAGATCTCGAACGATTCCAACGCATTTTGAATTGTTCAAATCGGACTTCAAACGAAGACGTTATGGACAAAACAAAATTGAAGGAAAAATCCTAAAAGGCATGACATGTGGCATATAAAAGCTGGTGTGGCCGATGACGTGGACGGTCAACGGTCAACATGATGATGTGTCAGTGACGTGTCGATGATGTGGCATTCTCAAACGGTCAATTTCCTGATGTGGCAAATGGCGTGGCAGTAAAGGTCAAATATTGCTAACGTGGAGAGTGATGTGGCCACACATGGGCGAATCGAAGGATGACACGTGGCACATTTAAATAAAAATAATAATAAAAAGTCCAAACACTCAAATTTTGAAATAATATTATTTTAATATATAATATTATATTATTATTATAATGATATTACTTATATTATTTAATATTATTTTTTTATTAATTATTAATTTATTTTCTGCCGCCAATCAGAAGCTGACACGTGGCAGCCAATGACTAGCTTTAGCCATTTCTCTCTATTTAAGGCTCGAAAACATTTAGAATAAGTGGAAAAAAAATCTGAAAAATTCTACACTTCTGGGAAGCATTTTCACCATTTTTTAGCAATTTTGAGCTTGTATTTTTTTATTCTCTTTAGCCATTTGAGGGCCTTAGTTTGTAAGAAATTCTTTCTTACAAAGTGTGTGAGCTAAAATTTGTATATCTACTCCTTGAGAGAATTTCTCATCTTGTTCTTAATCTTCTAAACTTTGTAAGGGTTTCTCTTGATCCCTAAAAAGAGAAGTTGTAACAGTTTGATCCTGAACTGTGGAAATGATCGGGTTTGCTCTTGAACCCGTAAAAAGATCGGTGTAGCGGTTGGGCTCTAATCCGTGGAAAGAGTCGGTGCAATTTTTATTCAAATTTACAAGAGGCGCTTGGGGAGTGGAGTAGGTCGAGTTTGACCGAACCACTATAAAATTACGGTGTCATTCTCTCTAACTCTTTCTTGTTCATTTTTGCAATTAATTGTAGTAATTTATTCATGCTTAATTTGTTTTTATTTGATTATTGTATTGGGTAGAATTAATTTATCATTCTTTACATCTATCTAGCTTATTGTATTTTTGTTTGTTTCTAAAAAGTTTATTAATTAGTATTTTTTAGCATATTTCGCAAAAGGTTTAATTGCACACTATTCACCCCCCCTCTAGTGTTGCAATATCAATCTAACAATTGGTATCGGTTACTCTTTTGATAAAACTATTTTGATATTTAAAGGATCTTGTTAGTATTTTGAAAAGCTTAATTGCTAAGAGTTATGACAACTTTAAATTTTCTTGAAAGTTATTGTATTGATAAACGTCAATTCTTTGATAGTAAAAACTATTATGTTTGGAGAAAAAGAATGAAAACTTTTTTGCTTGCAGTTGTTTCAATATTTGGTATGTTTGTGAGCATGATTTATCAAAATTGAAATTGGATAATAAATTGCTTAAATTACTCTCTTTTAATGCCCAAACCATAAATTATATCATATATTGTGCATTATACCCTGGAGCTTAGTTTATTGGATTAAGTTTGAAATACGAGATACAAGGTTTGATGAAAAATAACTTTTATTGATATACATTAAATGTTACAAACTACACGTGTTTAAGGCACATACACCCCAACATTTCTATCTACTTTTGTTTCTACCTTAAAAAAATTGAATGTATTCAATCAACTCTTTCATTTTGCAACTTCTTTTCTGGGTTTCATTTCCTTCAATTTACCCAAGAACAATTTTTGTTTGTAGACACTACATCTCAAAAAATTAAAAAAACGAAGAAATTGTTCTCCATCTTTCTCGTCAACCATTTCATTTGAAACTCTCTTGTCCATTCAATTTTCTTCAATCTTCAACATTGTTTCATCTCCCATAGCCTCTATGAACTGTGCCAACAATGCTTCAATGTTATTTCATCTCCCATTGGCCTCTCGTAAACCATCAATGAGTGAGAATCTACCTTCGTGCAACCTCCAAGAGAGAGTACCTACAACACAGTGAACAACAATGCATAAAAACATCGATCGAACTGCTAAGAATTTGAGGAATCGAATATTAGGGACAATTAGTTGGAACAAATTTAGGATGAATTCGGTTTGACTATAAATACAATTATATATCAGGGGAAAAATGAGCATACAATTTTCTTCACACTTCTCCCTGAAAATTAGGTAGACAAAATTACAATATGAAACTTTTTTAGATATTTTTCATTATAGACTATTTATTTTAGACATTAATCACAATTTTTTGATTTTTTTTGTAAGTGTCCATACCCTCCTTTTTTTTTGGGAAATTGTGAGTAAAGTCTAAATTAAATAGCTTGTACTGCAAAATGTCTAAAAAAATTTTATATTTCAATTTCGTCTACCTACTTTTAAGGAATGAGTGTGATGAAAATTAAATTCTCATTTTGCCCCTAGTATATAATTACATTTATAGTCAAACTAAATCTACTCCAACTGAATTCATTGTTATTCGATTTTTCTTGTTATTTGGATTCCACAATTTGTGGCAGTTCACGCTGGTCAATTTTCTTGTGGATGGTCGTACAAAAGTAGATCATCTCCCATTGTTGATTTATGATTGTTTACGCTCGAAGGGTTTGTTTATTCTCTGGGTTTTTCACACTTGCTTGTTCGATTGTCAATGGATTCTCACAACATACCCATATTGTTTTATGGTGTTTGGGATGAAGAGGATGGCTACAAGAGCTACAAGTCTATGTCGGTTGTAAATTGTCATGTTTCCACCATTTCAGAACTTTCTCAATCCATTGTAGTGCATATTAAGCTTGATGGGTCCAAAAGGATTTCACGTCTTTCACTCGTTGGGAATGTAGATAAAAAGGTGTTGATCATTACCATCTTAGAGGATAGAGATGTAGTGTGGATGCTTATAGGGACATTGGAGGGTATGTACCCCAACTGTGCGTTAGTCGTGGATGTTGAAAGCATAACATCCGTGGAGGGTCCGAATAATCAAGACAAAGAGCTCGCCTTCGTTGCCCCCCAGAAGTATGGTTGATATAACACAAGGAGGTCGGATTTCAGAGTGCCTTGTTTTTTGGTGTAAGTATTATCTCAAGAAAGTTGTATATACTCATGCGATAAACCGGAGTTTCCAATTTAAAACTGTAAAATCAAACAAAGTACAATTCACTGTCCGATGTATTGACGACACATGCAAATGGTACCTTCGTGCTTCAGTGTTGAGAGCAGACGAATTGTGGGTTGTTAGGAAATTTATGGATGGGCACTCTTGTTGCATCGACATTGTGCGCAATGATCACCGCCAAGCAACCTCAACCATAGTAAGTGAATACGTTGAGCTTATTATGAAAACGAACAGTAGGTTCCATTGTACTCCCAAAGATGTGATGGTATATGTTCGAAAGAATCATGTAGTTAATATAAGTTAGGACAAAGCATGGAGGGGCAGAGAGAAGGTCGTTAATCGTATTCGAGGGTCCTCGGAAGAGTCATATGCTCTCATTTCTGGGTTTGCAACCAACCTAATTGCAAAAAATCTAGGTATATACCATTTTTACCTTTGGTTTGTCGTGCTCTATATACTTTATATACTAATATCCAAAGTATTCTCAGGGGCATACACTGCGCAAGATTTCGGTGGGATAGGAGATAAACCTCATTTCAAGTGCACAAATACACCTTTTAATTATTTTTTAAATTTTTTAACAGGATTTCGGTGGAAGTCGTGTCACATTCGAGTGAGTTTGGTGGTGTATTAATTGGATGTTGTTTATTTTATGCGTGCGAATTACCATCATTTATCTATCACTGTAATTTCATATCTTATTTGATATATGTAGATAAGTTTATATGCACATGTTTGGAGTTTTTTTTTCTGCTCTCATTTCTGGGTTTGCAACCAACCTAATTGCAAAAAACCGAGTATATACCATTTTTACCTTTGGTTTGTCGTGCTCTATATACTATATATACAAATATCCACAGTATTCTCAAGGGCATACACTGCACAAGATTTCGGTGGAGGGGGAGATAAACCTCATTTTCAAGTGCACGACACCTTTTAATTATTTTTTGAATTTTTTAGTAGGATTTCGGTGGAAGTCGTGCCACATTCCAATGAGTTTGGTGGTGTATTAATTGGAGGTTATTTTTTTATGCATGTGAATTACCATAAATATCTAGCCTTGTAATTTATCAATATCTTATTTGATATATGTAGATAAGTTTATATGCACGTGTTTGGAACTATTATTTTTTTTCTGCTCTCATTTCTGGGTTTGCAACCAACCTAATTGCAAAAAATCCAAGTATATACCATTTTTACCTTTGGGTCGTCGTGCTCTATATAATGCATATACTAATATCTACAATATTCCTAAGGACATACACTGCGTAAGATTTCGGTGGAAGAGGAGATAAACCTCATTTCAGGTGCACAAATACACCTTTTAATTATTTTTTGATTTTTTTAGCATGATTTTGGTGGAAGTCGTGTGATATTCCAGTGGGTTTGGTGGTATATTAATTGGAGGTTATTTTTTTATGAGTGTGAATTACCATCAATTATCTAGCCCTATAATTTCAATATCTTATTTGATATATGTAGATATGTTTATATGCACATGTTTGGAGCTATCGTGTTTTTTTTTTCTGTGTTACTCGAATTGGTATATGTCCAATTATGCTCATTAATCTATTCAATTTCTTTCTTCATCTTTCTGGGTTATTTTGCTGCATTTTTTTTGTTTTCTTTATTCAGTTTCATCGTTATTTTCTTCAAACAGTATATTTGAATCATTATAATATATTTATTTGCCTTCATTTATCTCAAAAAATTTTGTCCTCGATTCCCTCCTATTTGTTAGCCTCTTTTTATTTAGACATATTTGTAGGTAAACCTTTAAATATCTCCTATTTGTTAGTCTCCTTATCTTTAGCCATATTTGTAGGTAAACCATTTAAATAACTATGGTTGAATGAGAAATTTCGGGCAATCACAAATTGCCACGTCATTAATTTTAATTAATGATAAAGTAAATTTGAGGCCAATTATAAATTCACACGTGTCCGAAAAATTAAATTAAAAGACATGAAAAATTGGCAAATTAAAGAATGTCACATGTCTGGTATTAAAAATGAATTGGGCTCAATTTAAATAATCCAAACCTTTTAAAAAAATAAATGGATTGGATTAAGTCCAAATAAGACTAAGTTCAAGAGTTGGGCCCAAAGTTCACCAGGCCCAAGCCCATACAAGGTCCATCAGACTCTATAAATAGAAGAGACCACCCTCCATTTGTAGACATTCGGAAGAGTCGAATCCGTGAGCATCTATACGAGATTCGTAAGAGTCGAATCCGAGCATCTAGCCGAGAGTTCGAGTCTTACGTAATCGAGTCGTAAGCTTCATAGTCATCCAGAAGTGACAGAATCCAGAGCATTCATCTAGAGATTCAGAAGAGTCAGAATTCAGAAGCTTCAACTCAGACAGAGAATTAAGAGTCTTCTAGAATTCAGAGTCTTCTAGAGTCAAAATTTAGAAACCTTAGCTCAACCAGAAATTTCAAATTCTTCCAAAGTCAGAACTAAAAAGCTTCAAATTCTGTCAAAGAATCCAAAGAATTCTTCTAATCCAAAGATCCAGAATTCAGGAGATTCAACGATTTAAAGGCTTTAACAAATTGATCGTCTCTTCATCAACTACAAATTGAAGATTCAATCTCCCTCCATCTGAGAACAAGCTCGTCAACTTTCACATCAAAGTCTATTTCCAAGATCAACAAGTCGACAGATCGATTCGAGATCGAACAGGCCGATTCGAGATCAACAAGCCGACAAGCCGATCCAAGATCAACAAGCCAACAGGTCGATCCAAGATCAACAAACCAACAGGTCGGTCCAAGATCAACAAGCCAACAGGCTGATCCAAGATCAACAAGCCAACAAGATAACAGTCTGATTCAAGGTCAACAAGTCAACAAGTCCATTTAAGAGGATCAACAAGCCAATAGGCCGATCCAAGAAACTTAACTAATCAGAGCCCAAGGCTTACAAATTCGAGAGAAAGAATCAGAGGATAAATATTAGAGATTGTAACATTTCACAAAAATCAATAAAATCAAGTTCATTCCATGAATCAAATTTCTTTGTTGAAATCTCGTGCGAACAAATTGGCACGCCTAGTGGGACCATCTCTACCTCTCATCTCATTTTCTCAACTCGAAATACAAGTGAAGTAATGACGTTTAAGCAAACTTCTTCGATGATCTCTCTCTTGAGCAACTCATGTATCAGTTTTGTCACCCATAGTTGTTCAACCGAACTAAGCATGCAAGAAGATGAAGTAATTACATTATTGGGGGCATCAACTAACGACAAGTTCCTAGTCAAGTTTAACCCTATGTTTGATTCCAATTCTGACGTAGTGTCTGTCATGATGACTGAAACAAACACTATGGAAGAAAAAATTACAAAGATGCAGAAGCAAATTGACGTCTTGATGAAAGCGATTAAAGAAAGAGATTCTCAAATCGCATACTTAAAAAGTCAGATTGAGAACCAAGATGTCACTGAACCAAGTCAAACTCTTGTTGTCAAAGATCACAACAAAGGAAAGAATGTTGCGCGGGAAGATCAATCACAACCCTCCAAGAATTTGTGAAGCAAGATCAACCACAATCATCCACCTCAATTGTTGAACTATCTGTCCAACAACTTCAGGAGTTTCTCAATTAGAGCTCAATATGGTGGAGTTTCTCAAAGTTCTCTCTTGTATTCTAAACCATATACTAAAAGAATCGACAATTTGAGAATGCCAACCGGATACCAACCACCAAAGTTTCAACAATTTGATGGAAAGGGCAATCCAAAACAACATGTTGCTCATTTCATTGAAACATGTGAAAATGCTGGCACTCGAGGAGATCTACTAGTCAAGCAGTTTGTCCGAACGCTTAAAGGAAATGCATTCGACTGGTACACTGATCTAGAGCCTGAGTCGATAGACGATTGGCAGCAGTTTGAAAAGGAATTCCTAAATCTCTTCTACAGCACAAGACGCACTGTCAGCATGTTCGAGCTCAAGAACACTAGACAACGAAAAGATGAACCTGTTGTCGACTACATAAATCGTTGGAGAGCCATGAGTCTCGATTGCAAAAAGATCGCCTCACCGAATCACAACCGTAGAGATGTGCACTCAAGGCATGCATTGGAGACTTCTTTACATCCTCCAAGGCATAAAACTCTCGACTTTTGAAGAGCTAGCAACTCGCACCCACGATATGGAGTTGAGTATCGCTAGTTGAGAAGATAAGAACCTTCTAACCACTAACATAAATGAAGAAGAAAATGATATCGAAGTGACTTTAGAAGAATCTATGATGGTGAATACAACCCCTTTCAAGTTGTCTTCAAAGCAAAAATGCAAGAAGATCGAAAAGCAACGAGAAAATGAAAGATGTCGTTTGAGTTTAAAGGAAAGACAAAACAAAATCTATCCCTTTCCTGGTTCTGACATCCCTGACATGTTGGAACAACTATTGGAAGCACAACTTATTGAACTTCGTAATGTAAACGACTGTAAGATATGCAAAAAGTCGATAATTCAACCTATTGCAAATATCACCAAGTCATCGGTCATCCAGTAGAAAATATTTTGTCTTAAAAGAATTGATTTTGAAGTTGGCTCAAGAAGGGAAAATTGAGTTGGATCTCGATGAAGCAACTCAATCAGTGAAAATGGGCGCTTAGAAAAAACACTCCTTATCGCAAGAGTCTAAACTGCATGATGCTCCTTGCCCACATGAGCTAAAAAAAGTGAATGGAAAAAAAAAACAAAAAAACAAAAGCAAAAAAAAAAAAAGCAAAAGCAAAAAAAAAAAGCATTGAACTACGTTATGACTTGATCCCTTTTGTTAAAGGGTACGTAGGCAACTTAAAGAAATTTTAAGTTTAGTCTATGCAAAACAAAAAAAAAATCTTCATGGCTATTAGAGCATAATACAACAAATGGAAGGTATTCATCCCTACTGGGGGCAACACAACGAAATGAAGACGCTCAACCCAATTAAAAGTGGCAATACAACAAGTCAATGGGATGCTGCAAATTGAATGTATACAAAAAGGCTTCCTACAGTCATTGCTTCCCTTGTAAATCTGAAGGCTTCATCATCCTCTCCAAGCTCGAAGGTTTATCCTCGTTCCATCATTACGTTCAGAGACTTCATGGTCACTCCATCTATAAGTTCGGTTGACTAGAAGGTTGTCGCTCTCTCCAAAGTCGAGGTTGAGGTTGTCGCTCTCTCTCCAATGTCGAGGTCGAGGTTGCCGCTCTCTCCAAAGTCGAGGTCGAGGTTGCCGCTCTCTCCAAAGTCGAGGTTGCCGCTCTCTCTCCAAAGTCAAGGTCGAGGTTGTCGGTCTCTCTCCAAAGTTGAGGTTCTCTCTCCGAAGTTGAGGATGATGCTCTATTTTCAAAGTCGAGGTTGATGCTCTCTCTTCAAAGTCTCCAATGTCGAGGATGTCGTTCTCTCTCCGAAATTGAGGATGTCATTCTCTCTCTGAAGTCGAGGATGTCGTTCTCTCTCTGGAGTCGAGGATGTCGTTCTCTCTCCGAAGTTGAGGATGATGCTCTCTCTCTTTAAAGTTGAGGTTGATGCTCTTTCTTCAAAGTCTCCAAAGTCGAGGTTGCCGCTCTCTCTCCGAAGTCGAGGTTGCCGCTCTCTCTCCGAAGTCGAGGTTGCCGCTCTCTCTCCGAAGTCGAGGTTGCCGCTCTCTCTCAAATGTCGAGGATGCCGCTCTCTCTCCAAAGTCGAGGTTGATGTTGAATCTCCAAAGTTGAGGTTGATGTTGAATCTCCAAAGTTGAGGTTGATGCTCTCTCTTCGAAGTCGAGGTTGATGCTCTCTTTCCGAAGTCGAGGTTGTCAACCTCTCTTCAAAGTCGAGGATGTTGTTCTCTCTCCAAAGTCGAGGATGTCGTTCTCTCTCCAAAGTCGAGGTTGTCGCACTCTCTCCAAAGTCGAGGATGCCCCTCCCTCTCCAAAGTCGAGGATGTCGCACTCTCTCCAAAGTCGAGGATGCCGCTCTCTCTGTCAAATCGAGGTTGTCAAACAAAATTGGTCCTTAAATTTAAGAAAGGAAGTGTAATCAAAGTCAGCATTAAAAAAAAAAAATACATGGACCTAAATATATGGACACATATAAATGTGTGTTGTGTGTGAAGATTAAAAAAAAATAAATAATAAAACTTAAATCCATCCATGCATAATAACATGGAAGTTAACAAAAAAAAAAAAGTGGTCGGGAAGAAACGTGCATGGTTTAAAAGCTAATTCTTTTTTTGGACTACGTACATTGAAATTGGAGAAAATAAATTAGAAAGAAAGAGAAAATAAATTTTTCATTTTCTCTCCCAGATATTTTTCATCTTCTTCTTTTAGCCTAAACCAGTGGAGGCATGATGCAACTCTTCGATGTGACTCTAATATTTGCTCTCACAGACCCATTCAATGTCGACAGAAATATTAGGCAGTGTAAAATAAAAAATAACAACTTGATCTCAATCTTCAAGTATATTAATTACCATGATTTTTTTATTAGTCCATAAATATATTAATTTTTTTGAAAAAAGAAAGAGTGTGATTAGAAGATTTCTAAATAGGGAAATATTAGAAATTCTTGTTTCAAAAAGACGTCGAAATTTAATTAGATGCCTGGACATCCTAATTAAATACTCCATCATATGTCAAGCAAATGACTCGTTAAAATAATCATTATCAACCTCAATACAACCATTTCTTTTAAGAAAAAGTTAATGCATAACATTTAAAATATATCAAAACACTGTTTTATATATTACAATTAATTTTTCCAAGAGCACAATTAACAACCATTATTTTAGTTAATTCCAAACTAAGTTGTAGCATAATTGATCAAATAAAAGTCAAGTAAATGAGACCTAAGTAGTGAAGTTGAGGGAGGCTTGAAAAGATAATAACCACTAAGTCAAAAAGTTTTGTTTTTATATTTTAATTTGATTTTTCTTATAAATGTTATATAAAAGTAAAAAGTTTGAGGGGACGAGTCCCCCAACCTTACCTAAATCTGCCCCTGCCCATAAGTCTCTACCGCCATTTTATTTTACTCTAAAATTTCACCCAAAAAAAAACAGATATATTTTTTCATTTTTTTCCACCATTAAAGCAACTCCATTCAAAGCTCTTCAAGACCTTTAGCAAAAACCGCCGCAAAATTCTCGATAACATCTCTCTTCGCCGCCCACCCAAGCTCTATTCCGCCGTCTCGGCCGTCGCAGACACAAACGGCGCCGGTTCCGTCGATCGACACAACCTCCACCTTCGCCGGCGTTCCCCACCCGAAATCCACGCCGTATAACTCAAATCTCGGGGACCCGGCGGTGGAAAGCAGCTTCCGATTGCTCGCCAAAGTCTGTGTTATTAATGAAACCCAGTTTTCGGCGCCGTATAGAGGTCCGTCGTCTTCCACGCTTTTAATCGCCTCCGATATGCGCTCCACGGCGGTGACCACACCGTTTTCCGCCACCAGTTTGGCTCTCGCCACGGCGGTGGTCCGGCCGACCACGCAGTTCCCGAAGTAGTTCGCCGGCACCGGTGGGTCCACCCGCCGCCGAGCGTCCACTGACATTGCGAAGACCATCTCGGCATCGTTGGGTGAGCCGTCGGCCACGGCGGCACAGACCCATGTGTACGCCATCGCCACCGTGAAGGTGGAGATGTGGGCCGGGCTCCGACGATTGAGTACCAATTGCTTGAGTTTTTGGATATTTTGGGGATTTAGCTTGAATGTGCCTTTGAAGAAGAAATTTCATTACGTTCCATATCATTGACATTTTCCTTTTCTCAAATCTATCATTATTTTGCTTCTAATATGCTAATTAGAAAAATATTAAGTGAAAAACCAATAATAATTATCAAAATAATTGTTTTTTAAAAATCCTTATAAATTAAATAAATAAGCGGGTAGGGTACACACATCTACTAAAAATAGTTCTTTCCCCACTTTTGGTGTAAAAAAACAAATAACTAATTTGAAGAAACCAAAAAAAAGAGACCAAGTCAATTATCTTTTAAAAAAATAGAAACCAAAATAAAAACTTAGATAAATTTATTGAAATAGATGATGTAAGGTGATTTACAACTCAATTTTAACTATATAGAATTATTTTTTAAAAAAATTAATATATTGTTTTTATCCAATAACGTGAGAGGATGAAAATTCAATTTTTTTTAACTTCTTAATCAATTAAAATTGGAATTATGTTGTCAAATTAAGAACGTTTATATAATTTATAACATAATTTATATAATCAATTTGTACCTCTAAGTTGTCTCGTAAATTTGTGTAAATGATATTATCCATGATGCTATAGATGTCTTTCGATTTTTACTCAATTGTCATCCTCAATTTTCATTTGTCCAATAAAAAGAAGACTTTGTAAAGGTTTTCTTAAACAATTTCAAAGTTTGAAATTAATTTTTTTTCTTTAAAAAAAAAGTTTAAGAGCATAATAATTAATATGTTTATAATTCAGTTAGAAAAGTTTAGACAGGAACGGAAATACCTCGGAACAAATTCTGTGGAATTCTGGGCGGCCAGAATTTCAAGCTTCTGTTGTTGGGCCCTCCAATGGCCAACCAATCTCTCAAGTAAATGCCCTCAAGTCCCGCCGGATCGGCGACCATGCTCCGGTCGTAAAACGGCATCGTCTCACTCACCGAAAAAACCAGCTCCCACGACTCACCGCCGGCGACCAAATTTTTACAGACACGAGACCACAATTTCACGAACGAAGTCGAGGACCTCCCATCGAGAATCGCGTGATGGGAGGTAATTCCGATGCAAAACCCGGCATTCCTGAACGAAGTCAACTGCAGTGCCACCACCGCCGCCCGATCCTCCGCCGCCGGCAGCTCCGGCACCAAAGTATGAAACTCCGCCGCATCACGCAACCCGTCGCCAACGAGATGGTGGAAGTCGGCGTCGGATTCGGCGACGGTCAGCAGAACGCCGTCGCCAGCAATGGTCTCGACAGTGGGTTTGGGGGAGTTTTCCGGCCAAACAATTGTGCCAGCGAGGGGGAGGTAGTGTTGCAGAACGGCAGAGAGGGAGTTTTTGAGGTTGGAAACGACGGCGTCGAACGGCACCGGAGATTTGTAGAAGAAAAGGCGTTCCACCGGAGGGAACCGGAGCCAGAGGATGTCGTAGAAGGTGAGCGGAAGAGAGGCCGGGACGGCGGATCCCGGTGGTGGAGACACCGTGCAGACCTCCAGGACGTTGACAGGGGAATAATTTTCCGCCATGGAAAGATCGTGGCTGCTTTCTCTAAAGTTTGTTTGGCTCCTTTATAACAAGTGTTTGAAGATTAAAAAACCATTGTGAACTTGAAAAAGTCCTATACTCAATTTTGGTGTGTTAGGTGGAAGGGTTAAAATGTCCAAAAAAAAAATGTCTACGTCTTACTTTTAGGAAAATGTCCATCAAAATATGGATAAAATTTTCGATATCGATACATAATTATGGAAAAAATTTAAAAATTACAAATTAAAAAAATATATTTGAATTAGAAAATAAGCATTTCAACACTTTTCAAATAAGTTAAATTTTTTTATATAATATTATATTCACATTATGTTATATATTTCATTAATATTTGATCAATTTTGTATGATATAATTAAAATGTAGAGCCAACAATAACATAGTTTAACTGACATTAAGTAAGACTTATGACCAAGCGGTCATGAGTTCAAATCCTCCACCCTCAATTGTTGATGAAAATTTAATACCATGTAGGTGACATATTTCCATATCTATAATCTATAATTTATATTAAAAAGCTATAATCTTTGAAAAATATTTTTGGACTATATTATCATTTAATAAATCTTGAATTACAATGTATGCCACACACAAAAAAGATACCAATAATTATTAAAAAAATCACAATCTTTGAAAAACATTTTTGGATTATATTACCCTTTAATAAATCATTAATTAACAAAGGATGTCACACAACTAATTACCAATAATTATTAAATCATGGGTCACTTGCATGGATGATGCGAAATATCGAGTGCCTTAAACTAATGCAAACAAGAATGAGACTCCGACAATTCAGCATCGTTGGGTGAACGACAAAACAAGAGATGCATATGTAAGTTCTTCCTTATGAAGCCTGCTTAAATTTATGTCTTTCTTTATATGTTTAATATTTTCATTCCAACGTGAATGTAGTTGGAAATGCAAAAGCTAATAGAAGCATCATCTCAAGAAGGATCGACAACGATGACCAGTGCAGAAATTTTTAAGCAGGTTTTGGGTCATCGATCAGGCTACATTAAAGGCCTTGGTTGGGACCCAAAACCTAGCTCATCATCTAGCGCCACATACTCTGCACAATATGAAAGACAATTGAGAAATAAAATGAACCAAATGGAAGGTGACATGGCGCAGATGAAGGCAGATTACGAGAAGATGAAGGAAGCAAACACAACGTTAACTACTCAAGTATCAATGTAGGAAGATAAATGGGTTGAACTCCACAGAATGATGAGTCAAGGGCAGCAAGAGAATGGACATTCAAACACCTAGGTATATTTTTTCACATTTAACTCACTTAGAGTTCTTTACAAGTTCATTTTAGTCATTGATAGCACACAAAATGTGCTATCCTTAGGCTTAATTATTGCTAGTTTTATGATGATTTCAGGGCTTTTACGTGTTTAATTCATTCAATTTTAGGTTAAGAGCTTAAACGGAGCTATTGGAGACAAATTGGATCACTCGGAATTAAAACGAGGCTATATGGAGCTAAAAATAATACCAATTGGAAGAGAAACGATCAATCCAAGCATGATGACCCGAGGTGATGGCTAGCGTTGCAACGCCGAGCGTGCTGTTTAAAGGCGTTGAAGACCACTACCGATAGCGTTGCAACGCTGCCTTGCAGCGTCGCAACGCTATCTCGATAAGGAAGCTTATATGAGGAGTCGCACAGAGGGCGTTGCAACGCTGCCTTGCAGCGTCGCAACGCCAGATCGATAAGGAGGCACGCACGTTAGGGTAGCAACGTTACAACGCTGTCCCTAGCGTTGCAACGTTGCCGATCGCTTTTCCTTATTTACGATCGCTTAGGTACAGCGTTGCCGCATCGCCGTCCCTAGCGTTGCAACGCTGCACCGATTCCATCTATAAATATATCCTTATGATTTCATTACAAGGGGAGCCGAATGGTAGATTTTCCACCCTAATTTTGAAATACACTTTGTAAAAAGAGAGAAAATAGTGTTTTTGGGAGCCAAAGCATTCGTGGAGGTTCGAGATCGAAGACGGGAGCTCGGAGATGAAGGACCGACATCGACAGATAAGTTTAATTCCCTTTTCCTTCAAATTGTAATAGCGTTCTAAGACGTTTTCTACATGTTTAGTTTGATTTTCATGTGATTTAGAGTAGCTAAATATTGTAGTTAGGATTTGGTTTACTTGTTAAGACTTTCTTACCATGAATTGAAGCATGTTTTGTTCTTATTTTTGGCAATTCGTTCTTTACTTCTTAATTTGTTGGTTTAAGTGGACTAGAGAGATAAAACTTGAATTAGAGCAAAATTGTCAAAACCCTTAGAAATCTGGCATGATAATGACCTAGAAATCTTAGGGGAACGCATGAAGAAGTTGCTTAATGCCATGCATGTCGTAGGTTCATATGGAGACTATGGAGTTTATTGCATGTGTGAGGCTCACTAAGAATCGAGAGGTTTTCTTGAGTATTTTGCTTCTTGTTTATAATTTCATCTCTTGGTTCAATACCTGTGTTAATTAAGTCATTAACTTGTAAAATCACTTCCCTCAAATCTATCAATTCGTGTCTCCACATGTTTGTTTATTTGTTTGTATTTTCAATCACCTATCCATGTTATGTCTCTTCCGCTAAAATTGAGAATTAGTATCTTAGCAATTAATTAATCTAGAAACCCATTCCCGAGGACGATACTTGGACTCATAAATCACTATACTAAAACTTGACCCGTACAGTTGCATATCCATAATAAATACGCAACAGTCATCCAATAGTTATATCAGACAATTCATGCATAAGTTTGGAGATCTTGTCATGGTTTATTTATGTTATGGTGTAATAATGTTTCTTTTCTTTCCTTAGCTCGATATCCAAATTTTCATGTCAAGACAAAACATATTGAAGTTCACAATCATTTTGTAAGGGAGAAAGTGGTTCATGGTGATCTTTGTGTTAAACATATTATTTCTGAGCAATAACTTGTTGATATTCTCACTAAACCCTTGTCTTCTCCTCAGTTTGTCTTCTTTTGTTCCAAACTTATACTTTCTTTGAATGTATCAGTTTGAAGGTGTGTAATAGTTGAATACATGATTAGATAATATGTTAGTTAATATGAAGGTAAGAAATGATTAGTTCTTTAAGTTAATTTGTAGTCAAGATTTCAACTTTTGAATGTGGTAGAATTGTTTTTATGTTGAGTATGCCAACTTCAAAATTGTTGTGTATAACATGATGTTTGCCTTATATTTTGGTTGGTGGTTCTAAGCAAGGTTCGAAATGTCGATGTCGATGGAAATGTCGAGGTCAAAATTTTATGGAAATGTCGATGGAAATGGAAATATCGATGGAAATTTCGGGAAAATTTATGTAAATGGTGGAAACTGATGGAAATTGTTTGAATTAGTCAATAAAACTTTAATTGTGGCTTAATTAGACTATAATTGACCATGTTTACGCATAAAAAATTAAGACAAAATTTATATGTAAATATCGATTGAAATATTAATGCAAGCAGAAATTTATAAAAAATGAAAAGTTGATTAAAGTTATTTGAATTATTTCATTGAAATTTAATTGTGGTTAAATCATATTATAATTAATTATTTTTAACAATCGTATCTAAAATATATATAATATTTGTTTTAAAATGTCGATGTCATCAATTTTTTTTGGAAAAAAGTAAAGAAATTGATAAAAATTGTTTGAATTATTAAATGAAACTTTAATTATTATAATTAATTAAACTATACTCACTTATCTCTAAAAAGTTATATCAAAGTTAAAGAACATCTTGGCAGTTAGCTACAAAATTAAAAGAGATATGAAATTTTTGATAAAATAGTAAAAGTAATTATAACTATACAATTAATAATGAACTAAGAAGAAACTATATAATTAATGAAATAAAAATTAAATCATAATATAAAGAAGAATAATAACCTTTAAACTTAATTCATGAAGTGAGATTAATTCATGAAGTGAGATAGATTAAAATGTGAATTACTTAGAACCTAAAGGATAGATTAAAATGTGAATTACTTAGAAGCTAAAGTTCATAATTTAAGAAAGAAATTTGAGAGTAATAGGGAGAATTGATAATTTAGAATTCAGGTGCCCAACCAAGTGAAAATAGAAGGAATAAGTGGTAATAAAAAATAAATAAAAGGTAGATATTAATAAAAATATTTTTTTTGTAATTTAGAAGATGTTTGACTATCTTAAAATTGGATGTGAATTTAATGTAAAAGTAATTAATATAAAGGTTTGAAATTCAAAAAAAGGTAAATAACATCTATATAAATATTTATGAATTATAATTAATTATGAGTTGCTGCCATAGAATTTGATAGATTTTTTTAAACACAATTTGATATAGAACTTAGGGGGTGTTTGGTTTATGGGGTTGGGTTGAGTTGAGTTGGATTAATAACCCAACTCCTTGTTTGTTTCACCAACAATAATAACCGGTGACTTAATAACCCAACCCCATGGAGCTGAGTTATTAACTCAACCGTACGGTACTTTCTGGCGGTGATCCAGTAACTTTCCGACGACGGTCCGGCGAGTCTCCGACGAGTCTCCGATGACCGTCCGCGCGAGTCTCCGACGACTCTCCGACGACGATCCGTCGACTCTCCGACGACTGTCCGACGAGATGATGAAAGTGGAGAAAAGAAGAAGATGAGAAGAGTTTTGAAGTGTGTCTTTAAGTTGCTAATACTCTAGTTTAAATATACACCAAAAAGTCTTAATCCTTTTAGAATAAGGAATTTTAATCCTTTTACAAAAAGAAATCCTAAACAAACAGAAATCCTAATCATTTTTTAAACTTTGAAACATCATTTTTTAATCTTGTTCTGATTATCCAAAGATTCAAATTTAAAACAAATACAATTAAAGTATCTAATTTTACGGGGCGCCACAATATACCCATCTAAGAAAAACTTTCGTCCTCGAAAGTTGCTAGAACTTTTCAACGGTCACATCTTCGCGTCATAATCTAAACTTAAACTCTAAACTACATTTGCACAAGAACAAAGAAGTCAAAAGCATAGCATAATAAGTGTCAACACACAAGCAACTCAAATAACTTTAACTAGACTTCTTGCGAGAGGCTATAAGGATCATTGCCTACGATGTAGGCGAGTATGCAGAATCTAAGACCCATGCTCTGATACCAACTTTAACAACCCTAATTTTTCAAACTCAAAATTTCCTAGGGACGTTACTAAGCAACATTGCCTACCCCGAAAATTTCGGTAGCATAACGACGCTACTAAGACCTTGATGACATATCTAATATTTTGTAGATATGCAACTTCAATATGACATAAAATATTTAAGTATGTTGACATATTTTTAACATCTTCACAAGGTAAACTATTTATTCCATTCTAAAGATGTCCATAGACAATGCATGTGTTTAGACAAATTTAAATAAACACTCTTTAGTCTTCATATGCAAAGTATTAATACTAAATTAAGACCTACCTAAATTAAAATAAAAAAGTAGTGGTGAGCATGTGCATAAAAAAGGGAATAAAGTTTATATTAAAGAGTAAAAGTTCTAAATAATGAATTTTAATTGAAAAGAAATATTGATATCAAACCCAATATCAATTACTTTTTCATTAAATACCCCTAACATACATTTGACAAATGGTAATATATATTGTAATTTTATAATTGATCACATAATTGAGTTTTGAAATTGTAGACAAATGTGTTTGTATTTGATTTGTTGTGAAAACAAAGTAAGGAAAAAAAGTCACAAAAAAAATCAGACATTTCACTTTACATAAGATAAAAATGATTTTTAGGGGACAAGAAAAATTGATATCAATTTCAATATTCAATACTGTTCTAAATATCCCATATATCTTGCAAATGGTAATATATATTGTAAATTTGTAATTGATTTCATAATGAAGTTTTGAAATTGTAGACAAATATGTTTGCAATTGATTTGGTGGAAACAAAAAAACTAAAGAAAAAAGTCACAAAAAATCAGACTTATTCACTTTACAAAAAACTGCATCAGATACCCCTGACATAATAACTCAACTCTGCAAACCAAACATTGACTTCCTGACTCAACTCAACACAACTCTGCAAACTAAACACTGATTTTCAGAACTCACTGACAAAACAACTCTGCACAACTCAACCCAACTCAACTCAACTCTGCGATTCACGCCTCCTTAAAAGTTACCACTAACTTAGGTTAGAACTAGAAGTTATAAAAGATCAAAAGAAGAAAGGAAAAAAAAGACGGAAAGAATTTATCAAAAAAAAAAAAAAAAGACGGAAAGAAGAAAAATAAATAAAAAATAAAAAGCCTTACCACCGCTAGACTCAAGCACCCATAAATGTGGCAGTCGCAGGCGTTACTCAGTGATTGACGTGCTTGACGGTAGTGGTTTAACTAAGAGTCTAAGAATAAAAAATGGATATTAAATGAAAATTCGTTCAAAAGATCGAAATTTCGAGAATTTGACACTATTTCGTGGAAAGAGGGAGAAGAACGACTTTCTCTCTTTTTGATATATCGACCCTGTCGAAATGACGAAATGTCGAGCGATATTTCGATATGTCGCTCGACTTTTAACTCCATGGTTCTAAGTCATAATGGTTCTTGGATTGGAGTTTGGAGTGAACATTTGGTTATTCTGAATTTAGAAGTGTTATTTTTATCTAACAGGTGATAGGACAAATTTTGGTTAAGTCATAGTTACGTCGTTGTGCTACCGAAATTTTTGGGGCATTATGGTTGTTAGTGGTGTAGTGTGGGACTTAATGCTTGTAACTAACCAAGAAATAGCTGAGATGATTAGTTGAATGTTAGTTGTTTGTTATGAACGACATTTCAACCTTTCTTTTTCATTTCTATGTATGACCCTCGCACCAATCCCGAGCCTTTTGTTGAAGATGTGGATTTATGCCTTATTTCTTCTATAGAAAAATGCCTAGGACTCCCCCTTTATCTTGGAAAAGATTGAAAAAACACTATTTTAATGTGATAGGAACAAAGCTCCCAGACCGGATGAGTTCTCCATGGCCTTTTTTCAAGTTTCGCGTGAAAGGGTTAATTCATTGAATTGCTTGTTGTCTAGGGGCCCCACCTTCGGAGGTCGTTTTGTTGTATTCTTGTAACTGTTGGGATTTATGCCCTAAACAAGTGTAGTTTTGTAATAATCATATTTCAATAAAACGTGCCCCCACTTTCACACGCTTCTTCTTCTTTTTTAATTTATTCTCTCTTTCACTCTCGACGTTAATTTCAAGGCTTGGCATTGGCAACAATTAAAACCCCACCCTCCAGACCTCACCTGCACATTCACTTTTTCATTCTCAAGCGCGTTACATACGCCACGCACCACACCACATCTAATCTAAAATCAATTCAATTATTATTATTATTATTTTTTTTTCCACACAAAAAAAAAAAAAAATTGGTGCAGTTGCAGTGTGTGAAACGTAACAACTCTGCTAAAGCCGCCGCCGGATCTCACTACACGTGTCCTTCCTTCCTGTGTTCTACATCCACAACAACTCACCCATTTATCGACACTCTAAAGTTGTTATTTATTATATTCTTGCATATAAATCTAAATCCAATAAACTAAGTTTCAAGGTTATAATGATAGATCTTGAACATTTATGTAGTAGACATAAGTTGGATTAAGTTGTTCAAGTATAACCTAAAAGGTCTATGGTATATGCATAGGGTTGGGAACCTTGTACGGGTAACACCATGGATGCGACCCGCTTTGGATTTGGTACAAACGAGGTAATCCACCTCGTTCATGTGGTAGACATGCGAGTGGGGGCATCCTGTATAATGAGATTATATAAGACCGAACCGCGAATTATTAACCTACTAGAGTAACACCGTTATCAAGATAGGTATAATAATTCATAGATGATCATTAGTGACTTGACCTAAATCCTGAGCAAGCTACGAACTCCTACTTATGAGGTTTGTCCTTAGACTAGTATGGGTGAGAGTGGCCTTTAGCCGACTCAATAAGCCTACTTTCTCAAGGACATAACTTTGTAAGTAGCTGGGAACTTAACTATGTAAGAAGAAATTCACTCATTCTTGAATTAGGGCATCAGATAGGTTGTTCTCTTAAGACTGAATCCAGGTCTTGAACAATGAAGCCTCACCTTCTTATTGGCTTAAGAAGGATCAAGTTTATGGTAGGACCATAGACTGATTGTTCATTAGAGGATCAGTAGAGCTTAAGGAATAAGATGTATTCACAGGGGTAAAACGATAATTTGAACCAACTATGATTACGAACAACCTGTGAAGGGTCGACTCACAAGTATTGATTATATCAGTGGATACAACATAGTCTACAGTGAGGAGAGTGCAACTATGAGTCTATAGTGGAATGACTTATAGTTAATGAATGTTGATTAATTGAATCAAAGAGTTTGATCGATTAATCTTATATCATTGGAGCTCATGATCTGCAGATCCATTAGGTCCCTCCGTTGGCTCAACATGGAAATAAGAAGGGTTTATAAGTTTGGAGTGAAATTGAAATGTTCAATTTCATGTTTAAAGGGTATATCAATCATATATGATATAATTGATATAACATATGGTTTAAGCCATGAGAAATATATCATGAAAGCACTATTAGGGTAGGATGGTCATTTCTATCCTATTTCCCTATAAATATGTGTGCATGAGATGCACATGATTTAACATAATTCAAAAAGGCAACCCTAGTGCTCTTTTGATAAGTGTTATTTGGCGGAAAAGTTTCAATACACTTGTCTTCATCAAAATCCCTCCCAACTCTAAAAGAGGTTCCACCATCTTCCCTCTCCTAGAGATACAACGGAGAATATCTAGCGGATGGATTGAAAACTACTTCGTAGTTTGTGGAGAACACAAGATCGTTGAGATCGTGAGAACGAGAGGATCAAAAGGAGCATGTGTTGTTTTGTCTACAAAGGTAATAGTAATGTTGTCCAAATTCCTATTAGCATGTTTAATCGCTTTCGTTATATGCTTTTAATTAGATCTGTGTAACATCTTACAAGAACACGCAATCTAAATCGCTTCCGCTACATGATTCTATCCCATCAATTAGTATCAGAGCCAATTGTGTTCTTGTTTTTGTTCTAGATCTATAAAAAACATAGGTGGGATTTCATTTTGTTCATGAGATGAATGAAGGTTTGCAAAATTAGATGTTTACATTTTTGACACTTAGATTTGTAATTTTTCATTGAATTGTTCAATGTAATGGCCTGGTGTTTTGGGCAATTTTAATTGTAAATCGAGTCTGTAAGTTCGTGTCGATCGAGGCAAAGTGGTTGCTGAGAAGAATGGAGGAAAACCGAGTAAAAAATGAGACATCACCATTCTGTTCTGTGAACGGCATTGCAACACTGTTCATTGGCATTGCAACACCACTATGGCAGGCGTGCGACTAAGAAGACGACAGCGTTGCAACGCTGAAGGCGTTGTGCAACGATGATGGTGAGGCATGCTTCAACGGTCAGAAACGGACAAAGGACAGCGTTGTAACGCCGCAGGTGTTTCACGGAGAGCAGCAACGGGCAAAGAAAAACTTTTTTTTTTATATTATTTAATATATAAAATGTTTTATATTAATTAATATTAATTATATTTATTTTAATTAATATAATTAGATTATATTAATTAAAATTATTATTAGGAAGCCAAAAATGGTCTAATTTTTCTATTTAATTTTATGCAATTGTTGTATAATTATATCTATGCATAATGTATGCTATTTAGAAAATTCCACCTTAGGTTAAACGTTTTCATGCATCATTTATAATATAAAGTGTTATATTATATAGTTTGCATGAAATATTAATATAAGATGTTATATTAATTTTGGATAGCATTGACATGCATTATAATTCATGAGATGAATATGATATGTATGTTTATTATTCATCTGATGTATGATCAAACAAATATGACATAGTATGCATGTCACCTAAAGTTAATTATTAGTTTTAAAATGTTTAGAACTTGGAATTAATAGACCTTTGGTTATCTAGTTCTAATTAGATTAGAATTAGGAACCATGTAATTTATAAACAATGATTAAAAGAGGAACTCTGAATAAGGAAGGTTTTGTCTAGGGTGGGGTATTTAAGCTGACGGAAACAAAACACCCCTACCTGGGAACTGACCTGAGAGTGAATTTTAATCAGAGAGTTTATAAATTATAGTAGCGTCAACGAGTTTATTAAAGGGTTAATAAACTATAAATCCTAGGTTTAATATAAAAGTTATATTAGCAAACTTAGGATAAAAATTAATATAAGTGTTATATTGATTATTAGTATAAGTATTATATTGATAACTTTAGGTAAAACCATTAGCTGGGTTTAGCCTAGGTAAATTTCCTATAGAGTTAAAGTATCCAGTGGGAGGAAAAGTGTATATGATACATATATTTCCACCTACATATCTCTAGAAAATTTACACTGTGAGATCCATACTTGGCCTCGTGGCGCAAACAGGAGCGTCTCCCTTTGGATGGTGTTTGTATGGATCAATAACTAAGTGAATGGAGAGAGTACTTATAGTGAGTGAGAGCAGGTTAAGTGAAAACAAAACCTATGGTCTCTTTTATCGGTTCACACCATGAGATTACTATGATCAGCCTGCTAGTTTGGCCTGGACCAGACAATCCCTTCGCAGGGCTTTGATCATAGAGATCGGAACATAGTGAACACCTGAAAAAGGATAAAGATTACCTTAGTTTATTTTCCAACCTAGTCCTCCCTTAGACAAATTTTGCTGGATCGAGACTTTAGAATCCAAAGATAGAGGGTTACACTCACATGATACATTAATTGTATATCCAGACCAAATAATGGTAACTAAAGCCTATAGGAATAAGAGTTATTCTTGCATTAGGTTTTGGTCAAGAATGTCTTCATCCAGAGGAGGAGTGTTTTTTATTACCCTTCGGTGTCATACATTCTAAACCTTTGGAGTATCATTGCGAATTGTTAATGACTTGGGAATCATTAGATAATTAGCTAAAAATGATTGGATTAATTACAGGTTTAGCGAGAAACTAATACAAGTATTTTGTATTTCAACAATATGAATAGCTCAATCCTTTCCTTATTGGCTATTGAGAAATTAACCAGAGAAAATATGTTGACCTGGAAAAACAATCTTAATATCATCTTGGTTGCAGACGATCTAAAGTTTCTGCTTACTGAGGAGTGTCCTCAGGTGCCAAACTCGAATGCGTCATGAAATGTTCGTGATACATACGATAGATGGATCAAGGCCAATGATAAGACCAAGGTCTACATCTTGGAAAGTATGTAAAGACATACTAGCCAAGAAGCACGAGGGCATGATGACCGCCAAGGAAATCATGGATTCATTGCAGGGCATGTTCGGACAACAGTCTGTTCAGGTCAGACACAATGCCCTCAAGTACATCTTCAACGCTAGAATGGCGAAGTGATCATATGTTCGGGATCATGTTCTCGATATGATGGCTCACTTCAACACGACAGAGTCGAATGGTGCTTCTATCGACAAATCGAGCCAGATCATCTTTATATTAGAAACTCTACCAGAGCGTTTTCTACAGTTTCGAAGTAACACTGTTATGAACAAGTTTACTTTTAACCTTACCTCTCTTCTGAATGAACTCCAAACTTTTCAATCTCTGATGAAAATCAAGGGATCGAAAGGTGAGGCAAATGTTTTCAGTAGAAGTAATTAAGGAGGTTCAACCTCTGGAAAAAAATCAGTGGCTTCATCTTCCTCAAGTCTGAAGGGCAAGAACAAGAAAATGAAGAAGGTTGGTAAGGGGAAACAGACTGACAAAGCTGTCGCCCAGAAGGGAAAGAAGGTCAAAGAAGTTGCAGACAAAGGAAAATGTTTCCACTACAATGAAGACGGGCATTGGAAACGGAACTGTCCGAAGTATATTGCAGAAAAGAAGAAATAAGGTAAATATGATTTACTTTGCTTAGAAGCTTGTTTAGTGGATGATGATAATTCTGCCTGGATATTTGATTCAGGAGCCACTAATCATGTTTGTTCTTCTTTTCAGGGAATTAGTTCCTGGCAGCAGCTATAAGAAGGAGAGATAACACTCCATGTTGGAAATGGAAAAGTTGTCTCAGTTGTAGCATTGGGCACCATGAAGCTATTGTTTGGCAAGAAACATATGTTGTTAAACAATGTACTAGTGATACCAAGGTTTACTAGAAACCTAATTTCAATTTCTTGCCTAATAGAACAATGTATTTCAATATCGTTTTCTTCTAATAAAGTGTTTATTTTTAAGAATGGTATTGAAATATGTGTAGCTTCATTAGAAAATGGGTTGTATGTTTTAAGGGCTAATTCAGTCAAAATGGTTTTGAACACTGAATTATTTAAAACTACAAACACACAAACTAAGAAACATAAAATTTCTCCTAAGGAAAATGCTCAACTTTGGCACCTTCGGTTAGGTCACATTAACCTCAATAGGATTGAGAGATTGGTAAGAATTGGACTTCTAAATTAGTCAGAAGAAAATGCCTTACCAGTATGTGACTACTGCTCAGAGGGAAAAATGACTAAAAGACATTTTAGTGGAAAAAATTATAGAGCCAAAGAACCTCTTGAGCTTATACATTCTGACCTTTGTGGTCCAATGAATGTTAAAACCAGAGGAGGTTATGAATATTTCATCTCTTTTATAGATGATTATTCAAGATTTGGGCATATTTACCTAATGCATCATAAGTCTAAAGCACTTGAAAAGTTCAAAGAATTCAAGACTGAAGTTGAGAATAAATTAGTTAAAACAATTAAAACACTTCGATCGGATCGAGGTGGAGAGCATATGGATTTAAAATTCCAAGACTATATGATAGAACATGGAATTACATCCTAACTCTCAGCACCTGGTACGCCTAAAAAACGGTGTATCGAAAAGGAGAAATAGAACCTTGTTGGACATGTTTCAATCAATGATGAGTTATACTCATCTCCCTAACTCGTTCTGGTGATACACAGTAGAGACTGATGTATACATTTTGAATAATGTTCCATCGGAAAGTGTTTTAGAAACACCATTTGAACTCTAGAAAGAGCATAAAGGTAGTTTACGTCATTTCAAAATTTGGGGATATCCAACACATGTGCTCATGACAAATCCAAAGAAATTGGAATCACGTTCAAAATTATGCCTTTTTGTAGGGCACCCAAAAGAACGAGAGGTGGGTTATTCTATGATCCTAAGGAAGATAAGGTACTTATGTCGACAAATGCCACTTTCTTAGAGGAACACCACATAAGGGATCACCAACCAAGAAGTAAATTTGTGTTAAGTGAGTTAGACGGAACAACAACAAAAGTTACTGATAGTACATCAACAAGGGTTATTGATACAAATTTGTCAAGTCTATCTCAAGAGTTGAGAGTGCCTTGACGTAGTAGGAGGGTTTTAACACAACTTGACCGTTACATGGGTTTAACTGAAACCAAAATTATCATATCAAATGATGATTGCGATGATCCATTAACTTATAATCAAGCAATGCTTGACAAAGATAAAGACAAATGGGTCATAGCCATGAACCAAGAAATGGAGTCTATGCACTTCAATTCTGTTTGAGATCTTGTAGATAAACCTGATGGAGTAAACCTTATAGGTTGTAAGTGGATCTACAAGATAAAATGTGGTGTAGATGAAAAAGTGCAAACTTTTAATGCTAGACTAGTAGCAAAGGGTTATACCCAGGTAGAATGAGTGGACTATGAGGAAACATTTTCACCTGTTGCTATGGTAAAGTCTATCCATATTCTACTTGCCATTGCCGCATATTATAACTATGAGGTATGGCAAATGGATGTCAAGACAACATTCTTAAAGAGAATCTTGACGAAAACATGTACATGGAGCAACCCAAAGGGTTCATAGAACTAGGACTAGAGCAAAAAGTTTGCAAGCTTAAAAGGTCCATCTATGGACTGAAACAAGCTTCTAGGTCTTGGAATATAAGATTTGATTAAGCAGTCAAATCATATGGCTTTGATCAAAATAATGATGAACCTTGTGTCTACAAGAAAATCATTAATAGTTATGTCGCTTTCCTAGTCTTATATGTAGATGATATCCTACTCATTGGGAATGATGTAGGTTATCTTACTGACATTAAGAAATGGCTAGCTACGCAATTCCAAATGAAAGATTTGGGAGAGCCGCAGTTTGTTCTTGGAATCCAGATTGTCCGAAATCGCAAGAACAAAATTCTAGCATTGTCTCAAACATCTTATATCGACAAAGTGTTGTCAAGATTTAAGATGCAAGATTCCAAGGAAGGTTTATTACCTTTCAGGCATGAATTTCATTTGTTTAAGGAACAATGTTCTAAGACGCCTCAAGAGGTTGAGAATATGAGACGAATTCCTTATGCATCAGCTATTGGTAGCCTTATGTACGCAATGTTGTGTACTAGGCCAGACATATGCTTTGTAGTAGGAATGGTCAGTAGATATCAATCTAATCTAGGTTTAGAACACTGGAAAGCGGTTAAGACAATCCTCAACTATCTTTGGAGAACGAGAAACTACATGCTTGTGTATGGAGCTAAGGATTTGATCCTTATAGGATACATAGATTCTGACTTCCAAACTGACAAAGATTCGAGAAAATCTATGTCGAGGTCAGTTTTCACTCTTAACGGAGGGGTTGTAGTTTGGAGAAGCATCAAGAAAGGATGCATCATAGATTCAACTGTGGAATCCGAATATGTAGCAGCTTGTGAAGCAACTAAGGAAGCCGTATGGCTAAGGAAATTCATGATGGATTTGGAAATTGTTCCAAACATGAGGTTGACAATCACACTTTATTGTGATAACAGTGGTGTTGTAGAAAATTCAAGAGAACCCCGAAGTCACAAGAGGGGTAAACACATTGAGCGAAGGTATCACCTAATCAGGGAGATAGTGCATCGAGTGAAGGGAATCGAATCCCGCAACGGAAGCGATTGTGAACCGCGTTCTTAATTTCATTACTTAGATTACATTCAAGAACAAATCTAACTAGATTAAGCATATAATAGCAAGATGGACAGCAAGAACAATACCTTTGAAGAACTTTTCTTCGAGTGCTCCTTCTCCCACGACCACGATCTCAGCAACACGAACGCAAACGATCACAGACACTACCACCAGATCTTCTCCGTTGTTCTCTAGGTAAGGGAGGAAGGTGAGTTTCCTTTAGGTGAGATGAGATGTTTGTGAGAGAGATTGTGTTTTGGAACCTTTCCAACAACACAACAAAATGACACACTAGGGTTTTCCAAGGCTTGACCCACAAGTTACATCTCATGCAACTATATATATAGGGAAATAGATGGAAATTACCATCCTATCCCTCATTTATTCTCCCACTATTATATGGTTTATATGTGAATCTAATTCACCTTAAAACCATATATTATATCAATTATATCATATATAATTGATATAACACCTCATGCATAAAATTGAACACTTCAATTTCATTCCTAACTTTATACACTCAATATAACTATATTGAGCCAACGAAGGGACCTAATGGACCTACAGTTCATGAGCTCCAATGATGTAAGATTAACTGATCAAACTCTTTGATCCAGTTAATCAATATTCATTATCTACAAGTCACTCCACTATAGACTTGTAGTTGCACTCTCCTCACTGTAGATTATATTGTGTCCATTGATATAATCATTACCCATGAGTCGACCCTTCACAGGTTGTTCGTAATCACAGCTGGGTAAAATTAGCATTTTACCCCTATGATTACCTTTTTGTTCCTTAAGCACCACTGATCCTCTAATGAACAACAAGTCTAAGGTCCTACCATAGACTCATACCCTCATAGAGGGCGGGGCCCTATTGTTCAAGACACAAGTCGGTTCTTGAGGAACAACCTATCTAATTCCTTAGTGTAGGAATGAGTGAATTCCATCTTGCACAGTTAAGTCCCCAGCTACCTACGAGGTTCTGTCCCTGAGAAGGTAGGCTTATTGAGTCGGCTACAAGCCACTCTCACCGATACTAGTCTGAGGACAAACCCCTATAAGCAGGAGTTCTTAACATGCTCAGGATTCAGGTCAAGTCACTAATGACCATCCATAAATTATCAGTCGTACCCTGTTAATGGCGTTATACTGGTTAGACTAATAATTTGCAGTCTGGTCTTGTATGAACTCTTCATACAGGATGATCCCACTCGCATGTCAACCACATGAATGAGTTGGATTACCTCATTTATACTAATTACAAAGTGGACCGCATCCATGGTGTTACCAGAATAAGGTTTCCAACCTTATTCTTATACCATAGACCATTTAGGTTATACTCTTGAACATAATCCAAATAACGTCTACTACACTAATGTTCAAGATACATTATAACCATGGAGCTTAGTTTATTGGATTTACAAAGCAAGAATATAATTTTATCAAAACAAATAACTCTTTATTCATTTGATCAAAAGTACATAAGTGTAGGGCACAAATCCCAACAATCTCCCACTTGACCTAAAGCTTGTGGAGTATTAAAACATTACAGTTATGTAAATACAATAAACTAGGGCATTTAAACCCTTTGTACAATATACTCCCACTTGCCCTAGTTGGGGAATACTTATAAACCTAGACCTTTTAGGTGACTCTCAAATACTGTAGCCGTGAGAGCCTTTGTAAAAGGATCAACAACATTGTGCTTGAGGCTATCTTCGTGACAATCATGTCTCCTCGATGCACGATCTCCCAGATGAGATGATATTTCCGCTCAATGTGTTTTTCCCTCTTGTGACTTCGGGGTTCCCTCGAATTTGCCACTGCACCACTATTATCGCAATACAGCGTGATGGGCAAAGTCATATTTG
This sequence comes from Trichosanthes cucumerina, assembly GCA_036507285.1. Classification (NCBI taxonomy): domain Eukaryota; kingdom Viridiplantae; phylum Streptophyta; class Magnoliopsida; order Cucurbitales; family Cucurbitaceae; genus Trichosanthes; species Trichosanthes cucumerina. Next base: position 72,203,635 of record CM071838.1, read on the forward strand.
GACCAACTTCCAAATTTAACATGAATTTCCTTAACCAAACGACCTCTTTAGCTGCTTCACAAGCAGCTACATATTCGACCTCCATGGTGGAATCAGCGATGCATCCTTGCTTGACGCTTCGCCATACTACAACTCCTCTGTTAAGAGTAAATACTGACCCTGATGTAGATTTCCAGGAATCTTTATCAGTCTGAAAGTCAGAATCTGTGTATCCTGTAAGGATCAAATCCTTAGCCCCATACACAAGCATGTAGTTCCTTGTTCTCCGTAGATACTTAAGGATTGTTTTAAATGTTTTCCAGTGTTCAAGTCCTGGATTGGATTGATACCTATTGACCATTCCAACTGCAAAACAGATGTCAGGCCTAGTACACAACATGACGTACATCAGGCTCCCAACAGCTAATGCATAAGGAATCCGTCTCATATCCTCAACTCCTTGAGGTGTCTTAGGACATTGTTCCTTAGACAAATGAACTCCATGTCTAAAAGGCAATAAGCCCTTTTTGGAGTCTTGCATCTTAAACCTTGACAACACTTTATCGATGTAAGATGTTTGAGACAAGGCTACTGTTTTATTCTTGCGGTTCCGGACAATCTGGATCCCAAGAACAAACTGTGCATCACCCAAATCTTTCATTTGGAATTGCATAGCTAGCCAATTCTTAATATTAGTAAGATATCCTACATCATTTCCAATGAGTAGGATATCATCCACATATAGAACTAGGAATGCGACAGAACTATTGATGATTTTCTTGTAGACACAAGGTTCATCATCATTCTGATCAAAGCCATAAGATTTGATTGCCTCATCAAATCTTATATTCCGGGACCTAGAGGCTTGTTTCAGTCTATAAATTGACCTTTTAAGCCTGCAAACCTTTTGCTCTTGTCCAGGTTCAATGAACCCTTTGGGTTGATCCATGTAGATGCTTTCCTCAAGATTGCCATTCAAAAAGGTTGTCTTGACATCCATTTGTCATACCTCATAGTCATTATATGCGACAATGGCAAGTAGGATACGGATAGACTTTACCATAGCAACAGGTGAAAAGGTTTCTTCATAGTCAACCCCTTCAACCTAGGTATAACCCTTTGCTACTAGTCTAGCTTTAAAGGTTTTCACATTCCCATCTACACCACGCCTTCTCTTGTAGATCCACTTACAACCTTTAGGTTTTACCTCATCAGGTTTATCTACAAGATCCCAAACAGAATTGAAGTGCATAGACTCCATTTCTTGGTCCATGGCTATGACCAATCTGTCTTTGTCTTTGTCAACCATCGTTTGATTATAAGTCGATGGATCCTCGCAGTTGTCATCTGGTATAACAACTTAGGTTTCAGATAAACCCATGTAACGGTCATGTTGCATTATAACCCTCACACTACGTATAGGCATACTCAACTCTTGAGATGGACTCTCTTGACTAGACAAGCTAGTATCAACAACTTTTGTTGACGTACTAGTTTTATTAGCAACCTTTGCTATTGTTCCGTCTAACTCACTCAACACAATTTTACTTCTTGGTTTGTGGTCCCTTATGTGGTCCTCCTCTAAGAAAATGACATTTGTCGACACAAAAATCTTATCTCCTTAGGATCATAGAATAAACCACCTCTTGTTTCTTTTGGATATCCTATGAATAGACACAATTTTGAACGTGAATCGAACTTCTTTGGATTTGTCACAAGCACATGTGCAGGACAATCCCAAATTCTGAAATGACATAAACTACCTTTACGTCCTTTCCAGAGTTCAAAAGGTGTTTCAGAAACACTTTTGAGGGCACATTGTTTAAAATGTATCACAGCAAATTCTCTCTTGCGTAAACCCCAAAGGAACTAGGGAGATGAGCATAACTCATCATTGATCGAACCATGTCCAACAAGGTTCTATCTCTCCTTTCCGATACACCGTTTTGTTGTGGTGTACTGGGAGCCAAAAGTTGAGATGTAATTCCATGTTCTATCATATAGTTCTGGAATTTTAAATCCATATACTCTCCACCTCGATCTGATCGAAGCGTTTTAATTGTTTTACCCAATTGATTTTCAACTTCAGTCTTGTATTCCTTGAACTTTTCAAGTGCTTCAGACTTATGTTGTATTAGGTAAATATGCCCAAATCTAGAATAATCATCTACAAAGGAGATGAAATATTCATAACCTCCTCTGGCTTAAACACTCATCGGACCACAAAGGTCTGAATGTATAAGCTCAAGAGGTTCTTTGGCTCTATAACCCTTTCCACTAAAAGGTCTTTTAGTCATTTTGCCTTCCATGCATGATTCACATACAGGTAAAACATTTTCTTCTAACTTATTTAGAAGTCCATTCTTTACCAATCTCCCAATCCTATTGAGATTAATGTGACCCAATCTTAGATGCCAAAGATGAGCTTTTTCTTTAGGAGAAATTTTACGTTTCTTAGTTTGTGCGTTTGCAGTTTTAAATAATTCAGTGTTCAAAACCATTTTGACTGAATTAGGCCTTAAAATATACAATCCATTTTGTAATGAAACTGAACATATTTCTAAACCTTTCTTCAAAATAAACACTTTATTCATAGAAAAGGAAACAGAAATACATTGTTCTATAAGGCAAGAAATGGAAATAAGGTTTCTAGTAAACCCTGGTATCACTAATATATTGTCCAACAATACATATTTCTTGCCAAAATAAAGCTTCATTGTGTCTACTGCTACAACTGAGACGACTTCTCCATTTCCAACCCAGAGCGTTATCTCTCCTTTCTGTAGCTGCTGCCATGAATCAATTCCCTGAAAAGAAGAGCAAACATGATTAGTGGCGCCTGAATCAAGTATCCAAGCAATTTTATCATTATCCACTAAACAAGCTTTTAAGCAAAGTAAATCATATTTACCTTCCTACTTCTTTTCTGCAATGTACTTCAGACAGTTGCGTTTCCAATGCCGTCTTCGTTGCAGTGGAAACACATTCCTTTGTCAGCAACTTGTTTGACTTTCTTGCCCTTTTGAGCGGCAGCTTTGTCAGCTCGTTTCCCTTTACCAACCTTCTTCATGTTCTTCTTCTTCCCTTTCAGGTTAGAAGAAGATGAAACCACTGTTTTTGATCCAGAGGTCGAACCTCTATGATAACTCCTACTGGCAACATTTGCCTCACTTTTCGATCCCTGAATTTCCGTCAAAGATTGAAAGGCCTGGAGTTCATTCAGAAGGGAGGTAAGATTAAAAGTAAGCTTGTTCATAACAACATTACTTCTAAACTGTAGGAAACTATCTGGAAGGGTTTCCAGAATGAAGCTGACCTGGCTCGATTCATCGATTGTAGCACCATTCGACTCCGAGATGTTGAAGTACACCATCATATCCAGGACATGATCCCGAACAGATGTACCCTCTGGCATCCTCGAGTTGAATATGTACTTTAGGGCATTGTGTTGGACTTGTGTGAACTGTTGTCCAAACATACCCTGCACGAAATTCATGATTTCCTTGGCGGTAATCATGCCCTCATGCTTCTTGGCTAATATGTCAGACATGCTTGCCAGCATGTAGACCTTGGCCTTATCATTGGCCTTGATCCCGATCATATGCATCACGAACATTTCGTGAAGCATTCGAGCCTGGCACCTGAGGACACTCCTCAATTAGCACAAACTTCAGATCATCCACTACCAATATAGTGTTGAGTTTGTTTTTTCATATCATCATATTCTCTCCGGTTAACTTTTCCGCACCCAACAAGGAAATTATAGAGCTAGACATTTTGCTGAAATTTACAAACAAAACTTGTATGAGTTTCTTGCTATAATTGTCTAATCCAATCATGTTTTAGCTAATTATCAAATGATTCATAGGTCCTTTATAATTTGCAATGATACACAAAGGTTTAGAATGTATGACACCGATGGGTAATAAAAAACACTTCTCCTCTGGATCAAGACACTCTTGACCAAAACCTAATGCCAAAATAACTCTTATTCCTATAGGCTCTAGTTACCATTATTTGGTCAGGATACATACACTACTTATGTACCTTTTGAGTGTAACTCTCTATCTTTAGATCCCAGAGTCCCATCCAATAAAATCTGCCGAAGGGAGGACTAGATTGAAAAACAGACTAAGGAAATCTTTATCCCTTTTGGGTGTCTACTGTGTTCGATCCCTTATGATCAAGCCCTCCAAAGGGATTGTCTAGTCCAGGCCAAACTAGCAGGCTGACAATAGTGATCTTACGGTGTAAACTGATAGAAGAGAACATAGGTTTTGTTTTCACTAAACCTGCTCTCACTCATTATAAGTACCCTCTCAATTCACCTTGATATTGACTCATACAAACACCATTCGAAGGAGGACGCTCCCGTTTGCACCACGAGGCCAAGTATGAGTCTCACATTGTGAACTTCCCGGAGATACGTAGGTGGAAAAATATGTATCATATATACTTTTCCTCCCACTAGATACTTTAAATCTATAGGAATCTTACTTAGGTTAAAACCCAGCTAATGGTTTTACCTAAACTTATCAATATAACTCTTATATTTATAATCAATATAACTCTTATATTGATTTTATCCTAAGTTTGCTAATATAACTCTTTATATTAAGCCTAGGATTTCTAGTTTATTAGCCCTTTAAAAAACACGTTGACGCTACTGTAATTTATAAACTCTCTGATTAAATTTCACTCCCAGGTCAGTTCCCATGTAGGGGTGTTCCGTTTCCATCAGCTTAAATATCCCAGCATAGACAAAACCTTCCTTAGATAGAGTTCCTCTTTTAATCATTGTTTATAAATTACTCGGTTCCTAATTCTAATCTAATTAGAACAAGATAACCTAAGGTCTATTATTTCCAAGTTCTAAACATTTTAAAACTAATAATAAACCTTAGGTGACATGCATACTATGTTACAGTGCTTGATCATTCATCTCATGAATAATAAAACATACATAGCATAATCATCTCATGAAATATAATGCATGTCAATCCTCAAGTATCTTCGGAGAACGAGGAACTACATGCTTGTGTATGGAGCTAAGAATTTGATCCTTACAGGATACACAGATTCTGACTTCCAAACTGACAAAGATTCGAAGAAATCTACGTCGAGGTCAATTTTCACTCTTAACGGAGGGATTGTAGTTTAGAGAAGCATCAAGCAAGGATGCATCACAGATTCAACTATGGAAGCCGAATATGTAGTAGCTTGTGAAGCAGCTATGGAAGTCGTATGGCTAAGGAAATTCATGATGGATTTGGAAATTGTTCCAAACACGAGTTTGCCAATCACACTTTAATGTGATAACAGTGGTGTTGTGGAAAATTCAAGAGAACCCCAAAGTCACAAGAGGGGTAAACACATTGAGCGAAAATATCACCTAATTAGGGAGATAGTACATTGAGGAGATGTGATCGTCACAAAGATAGCTTTGGAGCACAATACTGCTGACCCATTTACAAAGGCACTCTTGGCTAAAGTATTTGAGAGTCACCTAGAAGGTCTAGTACTACGTATCTTACCCTAACTAGGGCAAGTGAGAGTATGTTGTACAAAGGGTATTCAATGCCCTAGTTTATTGTATTTACATTACTGTACTCCACTAGCTTTAGGACAAGTGGGAAATTGTTGGGATTTATGCTCTAAACAAGTGTAGTTTTGTAATAATCATATTTCAATAAATAAAGTTGTTATTTATTATATTCTCGCATATAAATCTAAATCCAATAAACTAAGTTCCAAGGTTATAATAATAGATCTTGAACACTTATGTAGTAGACATAAGTTGGATTAAGTTGTTCAAGTATAACCTAAAAGGTCTATGGTATATGCATGTTGGGAACCTTGTACTGGTAACACCATGGATGTGACCCGTTTTGGATCTGATACAAACGAGGTAATCCAACTCGTTCATGTGGTAGACATGCGAGTAAGGGCATCATGTATAATGAGATTATACAAGATCGAACCGCGAATTGTTAACCTACTAGAGTAACACCGTTATCAAGATAGGTATAATAATTCATAGATGATCATTAGTGACTTGACCTAAATCTTGAGCAAGCTACGAACTCCTACTTATGAGGTTTGTCCTTAGACTAGTATGGGTGAGAGCGACCTGTAGTCGACTCAATAAGCCTACCTTCTCAGGGACATAACTTTGTAAGTAGTTGGGAACTTATCTATGCAAGAAGGAATTCACTCATTCCTGAATTAGGGAATCAGATAGGTTGTTCTCTCAAGAACTTAATCCAGGTCTTGAACAATGGGGCCCCGCTTTCTTACTGGCTTAAGAAGGATCAAGTTTATGGTAAGACCATAGGCTGATTGTTCATTAGAGGATCAGTAGAGCTTAAGGAACAAGATGTATTCACAGGGATAAAACGATAATTTGACCCAGCTGTGATTACGAACAACCTGTGAAGGGTCGACTCACAAGTATTGATTATATTAGTGGATACAACATAGTCTACAGTGAGGAGAGTGCAACTATGAGTCTATAGTGGAATGACTTATTGTTAATGAATGTTGATTAATTGAATCAAAGAGTTTGATCGATTAACCTTATATCATTGGAGCTCATGATCTGTAGATCCATTAGGTTCCTCCATTGGCTCAACATGGAATAAGAAAGATTTATAAGTTTGGAGTGAAATTGACATGTTCAATTTCATGTTTAAAGGGTATATCAATCATATATGATATAATTGATATAACATATGGTTTAAGCCATGGGAAATATATCATGAAAGCACTATAAGGGTAGGATGGTCATTTCCATTCTATTTCCCTATAAATATGTGTGCATGAGATGCACATGATTTAACCTAATTCAAAAAGGCATCCCTAGTGTTCTTTTGATAAGTGTTGTTTGTTGGAAAAGTTCCAAAGCACTTGTCTTTCTCAAAATCCCTCCAAACTCCAAAAGAGGTTCCACCACCTTCTCTCTCCTAGAGATACAACGGAGAAGATCTAGCGGACGGATCGAAAACTACTTCTTAGTTTGTGGAGAACACGAGATCGTTGAGATTGTGAGAACGAGAGGATCAAAAGGAGCACGTGTTGTTTTGTCTACAAAGGTAATTAGTACTGTTGTCCAAATTCATATTAGCATGCTTAATCGCTTATGTTTTATGCTTTTGATTAGATCTTTATAACATCTTACAAGAACATGCGATCTAAATCGCTTCCGCTACGGGATTTTATCCCATCAGTAGCAGGTTGGAGTTTGTGCAATGTGTGGGGTCCGTGGCGAGAGATAAATAACTTAGCATGTTTTAAGTTTTGTTATCTAAGCTTGTGAATCCTATTTAAATTCTAGAATTATGTAGTTAAGCACGTATTTCTGACTGTTATGTCTCAACCCATGCATATTTAGAGTTTGGTGGGAGACTGGGGGATTGTGTTTTTTAAGGAGTGTTTGATTAATGCAAACAGGTCCCTGAAAATTGTTTGGATAATCCTAGTAACATCGTTATGTTGTCGAAATTTGTATGGTATTTTCTTTTGTAATTAGTTTGAACTTAACGCGTTACATATTTTTGTATGAACAATATTATGTTTCAAAATATTAACTATAAGTTACATTCATGTTAAAAATGTATTGATTTCATTATTTTCTAGTGAAAGAAAAATTGTTACAAAAATTAGAATAAAAAAAATAAAGGTTCTCCCGACGCAGTTTGCATTGGGATAGCTAAAAAGGCCCGAAAATATTTTAATAAATAAAAACAGTTATTTAAGCTTGCATCGGGATAGAAGAACTTCCTGACGCAAATTGCGTCGGTATAAACTATTTTTCTACCGGTGCATATGTTTGCATCGGGAAAAACTACTGTCGACTAGGCTTTGCTGACAAAAACTACCGACGCAAGGTTGCGTCGAGAATAGACATTCTGGCACAACTTGTGTTTTTCCCGACGCATTTTTGTGTCGGAAAAAGCTGAAACTTTGTAGTAACTTCTACGATGTGCAAGTATACACGGCCGCGTGCAGCAAGTGATAAGTTAAGTATTTATCCCACAAGTACTAGCTAGACCTATGTGAGTGAGTGTCCTAGCAAATTTCCTTTATTCTTGTGCAATGCATGAGCATGCAATTTTTGTTGAGAATAAACAAACACATAAATAAGAATTGGATTTTTTCTTTGATGAGATAAAAGTAACCACAATTGATGGGATAAGCAAAAAAATGAGAACAAGATACAAGAAAATAATTGTAATTAAATGAGAGGGTAGGAGAATGCAAGCAAGAGGCAAGATGCAAGAGGTGAGATTTTTTTAATGAAAAATAGGCTTGGATTAGATTGGATTTTTCATGTTCAAATGGAATGAAAATTTGATTGATGCCTCGAATTTAGCTACATATGTATTCGACTGAATTTTCCAAAGGCCTTGGGTTTTAAAACCTATAATTTCAATTCTTGATCTAAATTACGCACATTGTTTAAAGTTCTAGGTGGGTTGATTATTCCTTCTTAACTCAAGAATCTTAGAATGAAATCTTATTTCATTAGCTCTCCCAAGTTCATGAATTCTAGAGAAATTAAAGTTGCCAAATTCAATTCTCATACACCATAAAAATCAATAAAATTTCATAAATTCAACCAACGAAATCAATCATAAATTTTTTTCCAAAATTACATTGAAAACAGCCTAACCCTTGCCTAAAAAGAATTAGTGCATGAAGAAATTCAATTCACAATTCTCTAATTGAGGCATGCTTACGCTGTTCAAGAAATTCAAATATATGTGTTGTAACGGTATCACGAAGACAACCCACTCAATGTTCACAAATTCAACCTAAATCAGTCACAAAAACAACCTAAAAACAGTGAACAAATTCAACCTAAAATCAGTGTCAAAATGGCAGTGACAACAAACAATAACAATTAGAGATTATGAGCGATTTTGCGCAAGGCAGGTGTCACTCGTTTCACTTCAGCAAAACGCCAAGCAAAACGTCGGACGACAACATATTGCTCGTCTTTGCTGGCAAAGACAGCAGCCGAAGGCAGTAGCGTGACAAACCCAATGACGTCGTTGTTTCAACACTGTTTACGCCCCTTGAATCAACAACTGTCGGTCCATTTGCTTCAGCAAAGCTCGAGATGGCTTATTGATTCGCGGACAGTGCCTGCGCGGGATTGCTACTACAAATGGTTTCCTCCTCCCAAAGGCCTTCTTTGCTTCAGCAAGGTCGCAATGACTCTTCCAAGTCGACTTACCTCTCCCTCGATTTGTTTCAGCAATACGCCCCTCTGGCAAAAACGCAACAACCTTCTTCTTCTCGCAAAAAATGCCTCTCCCTTTTTTCCTTCGACTTCTTTTCCTTTTGTAAAACCTATCCTCCATACAAGATGATGTTGCCTTAACTCCAAAAATTACAAAAATACCCTTAGGGTAAAAAAACCTTTGGGCAAAATGTCTAAAATACCCTTGAAAATTCTTGTAATTTTTTTATGCATCTCTTGCACACAGAAAAATCTCAAATAAATTCATAAATTCAATTATAAATCAAACTAAATATGAAATATTTTTTTTTAAGTTAAAAAAAATATCGTATTCTGGTCTTTAATTAGTTAGCTTATTTTCTCAAATTTCTTAAATTGAAGCACAAGAACATCAAAATTAATTATTTTCGAACCTAATGCTTAAATTCAAGATTTTTAAGCTAACACACTCAATTTGGGGATAATATAACATGAGGCTTAATAAACTTTATGCAATTCACGTGGATTATGCACTAAAATTCTAGAAAAATAACTCTCCTATGGCGAGTTTTCAATGGATAGAAAAAAAAAACAAAAATTTACCTAAATTGCAGCATTGTCTACTCTTTATTCAATTTGCAAAAATAACAAAAAAAAAAAAAGAAAAGAAAAAAGACCCAACCTAAATGGATTATGCGAAAAGTCAAAAATACTATTATATTTCTCGCAAGTATATCAACCGTCTATCAATGACATACTACTAATATACCTAATAGAAAATATATTACCGATAAACTACTAATATATTTATATGAAGTTTATCAAGAGTATATAAATATATCACATATAATATATACATAATACATAATATGTCACTGATACACAATTGATATACTTTATTTTTTGTGTTTTTCAACATACAGTTTGTCAGTAATCTATCATTGATATGTCATTGATATACTTAATATAAAGTATATAACCGATATATTGCTAAAATTTAAGAATAGTATATCGGTAATTCACATATGAGACATAAATAATATTAAGCATATTACTGATATACTTTATTTTAGTTTTTTACTTTATTAATGATTTGTATTTACTAGTTTTTAGTTTATAGACTTGTTTAATTGATACATTTGACTAGTATTATATAATAAATTCATATTTAATATATCAAATATACTTAGAATGAAGTATTATCACTAATATACTATTAATTAATATATTCAATACTATGTATGACATACACAATTGATATACTTTATTTTTTGTGCATTTTTAATATATATAAAGTTTGTTAGTAATCTATTAGGACTTGTTTGGGACATAGGTTATAATAACTGTGTTATTATAACCTATAGAATACTCTGCACCCCAAACACAGACTTGTTGGGATTTAAGCCCTAAACTTGTGTAATTTTGATCAATTAAATAAAGTGTTATTTGTTTTGATAGAATTACAGTCTTGTTTTATAAATCCAATAAACTAAGCTCCAAGGTTATAACATTTATCTTGAACATCAGTGTAGTGGACACTATTTGGGTTGAGTTTAAGAATATAACCTAAATAGTCTATGGTATAAGAATAAGGTTAGAAACCTCATTCTGGTATTACCATGGATGCGGCTCACTTTGTAATTAGTACAAATGAGGTAATCCAACTCATTCATGTAGTTAACATGCGAGTGGGGGCATCCTGTATGAAGAGTTCATACAAGACTAGATCGCAAATTATTAGTCTAACCAGTGTAACACCGTTAACAAGATAATAGTAGTTTATAGATGGTCATTAATGACTCGACCTGAATCCTGAGCAAGTTAAGAACTCCTGCTTATAGGAGTTTGTCCTTAGACTAGTAGGGGTGAGAGTGGCCTGTAGCCGACTCAATAAGCCTACCTTATCAGGGACAGAATCTCGTGATAGCTGGGAACTTAACTATACAAGATGGAATTCACTCATTCCTACACTAAAGAAGAGAACTGACTCCAGGTCTTGAACAACGGGGCCCCGCCATCTATGAGGATATGACTCTAAGGTAGGACCTTAGACTTGTTGTTCATTAGAGGATCAGTGGTGCTTAAGGAGCAAAGAGGTAATCACAGGGGTAACGGTAATTTGATCCAGGTTGTGATTACGAACAACTTTGTGAAGGGTCGACTCATGGGTAATGACTATATCGATGGACACAATATTATCTCTGATGAGGAGAGTGCAACTACAAGTCTATAGTGGAGTGACTTTTAGTTAATGAATATTGATTAAGCTGGATCAAAGAGTTTGATCGGTTTATGTAACGCCTTAGAGAAGAGGGTACATGAATGAACCACCACATCCGAATGAGAGGGATCGTGAGGACATGAAGTATGGTACTCGAGGAAAAGGGTACACATGAGAGTGACCATGAGGATATGAAAGTATAGTTGAGAAAGGCTTAAAAGAATTGATAGCTACTACCTATATCAACAAGGTGCACCTTCCTTTTCGGTGGCTCAATCATAGGAACTCCACAGTTAAGCGTACTTGGCTTGGAGCAATTCTATGTTGGGCGACCTCCTGAGAATTTTCCTAGGGAGCATGTGAGTGAGGACAAAGCATGCTAAAAGGACCCGTGTTGGTTTGTGGGGAAAAGTTTTCAATCTTACAAGCAGTCATTGATGATAGTGACGCAGCCAGGTCGCAGGAGATCCTGTGCCTGGGGCGTTACAAATGGTATCAGAGCGGAACCTCTCCCAGTAAGATGTGGTTTGGGGACAAACCAAGGCGGAAGCTGGTGGGCATGTAACGCCCGAGGAAGAGGGGTACATGAATGAACCGACCACATCTGAATGAGAGGGATCGTGAGGACATGAAGTATGGTACCCGAGGAAAAGGGGTACATGAGAGTGACCATGAGGATATGAAAGTATAGTTGAGAAAGGCTTAAAAGAATTGATAGCTACTACCTATACCAACAAGGTGCACCTTCCTTTTCGGTGGCTCAATCATAGGAACTCCACAGTTAAGCATGCTTGGCTTGGAGCAATTCTATGTTGGGTGACCTCCTGGGAATTTTCCTAGGGAGCATGTGAGTGAGGACAAAACATGCTAAAAGGACCCGTGTTGGTTTGTGGGGAAAAGTCTTCAATCTTACAAGCAGTCATTGATGATAGTGACGCAGCCAGGTCGCAGAAGATCCTGGGCCTGGGCGTTACACAGTTAATCTCACATCATTGGAGCTCATGAACTGTAGGTCCATTAGGTTTCCCTATATATATGGTTGCATGAGATGCAACTAGGTTAAGAAATTTTAAGCTCTTTGTTGTGTTGTTGGAAGGGTTCCAAAAACACACATCTCTCCCACAAAATACATCACCTCTCCTAAAGGGATCCCACCTTCCTACCTCACCTAGAGAACAACGGAGAAGATCCGGTGGTAGTGTCGGTGTTCGTTTGAATTCGTGTTGCAGAGATCTTGATCGTGAGAGAGGAGGAGCACTTGAAGAAAGGTTCTTCAAAGGTAACTTTCTTGTTGTCCATTATATTCATATGCTTAATCTAGTTATATTTGTTCTTGAATTTATCGTTGTAACTAAATCAAGAGCGCGCGATTCTCAATCGCTTATGCTGCGGGACTTCGATTCCCTTCAATTGGTATCAGAGCCCAATTGCGTTCTTGATTTATGTTTTGGTTTTTTCAAGAACAAGGTGAGATTTACTGTTTTTGCATGAGATGTATGAAGGATTTTGCAAAATTAGATTTTTCAATTTTGGCACTTAGATTTACAATTTCCATTGAATCGTTCAATGTAAGGGCCCGGTGTTTTGGGCAATTTTAATTGTAAATTGAGTCTGTAAGTCCGTGTCGATCGAGGCAAAGCAGTTGCCAAGAAGAACGGAGCAAAAACGAACCAAAAACAATGGAGATTGTTGATGTTCTGTGAATGGCGTTGCAACGCTGTTCATTGGCGTTACCAACGCCACTCTACGGCGAGCACGCACTGTAGAAGGCAACAAATTACCTGTAACGCGCCTCGGCGTTGCAACGCTTGGCAGAAGACGACAAGAAGCAGCGTTGCAACACCAGAGACGTTTCGCGCATTTCAGCAACGGGCAGAAAACGTTTTTTTTATTATATATTAATTATAAAAATGTTTTATATTTAATATATTTAATATATTTAATTTTAATTAATATAATTAGATTATATTAATTAAAATTACTTCTAGGGTGCCAAAATTGGTCTATTTTTGCTATTTAAATTATGCAATTGTTGTGTAATTATTACCATGCATAATGTATGCTTTTATTTTAGAAATCCCACTTTAGGTTAAGTATTTTCATGCATCATTTATAATATAAGGAGTTATATTATATAGTTTGCATGATTAATTAATATAAAGTTGTTATATTAATTTATGGACAACATTGACATGCATTATGTATCATGAGATGAATATGCTATGAATTTCTTATTATTCATGTGATGGATGATCAAACACTATAACATAGTATGCATGTCACCTAAGGTTAATTATTAGTTTTAAAGTGTTTAGAACTTGGAAATAATAGACCTTAGGTTATCTAGTTCTAATTAGATTAGAATTAGGAACCAAGTAATTTATAAGCTACGATTAAAAGAGGAACTCTGTCTAAGGAAAGTTACGCCTTAAGGTATTTATTATTTAAGGTAGCGAAGCGGAAAACCCCTACAGAACCGACCGAGGAGTGAAATGTAATCAAAGAGTTTTATAAATTACAGTAGCGTCAGCGGGTTTATTAAGGGGTTAATAAACTAGAAATCCTAGGTTTAATATAAAAAGTTATATTGACAAACTTAGGATAAAATCAATATAAGAGTTATATTGATTATCGATATAAAAGTTATATTGATAGAGTTAGGTAAAACCATTAGCCGTGTTTTAGCCTAAGTAAGATTCCTATAAACTTTAAAGTATTTAGTGGGAGGAAAAGTGTATTAGATACATATTTTTCCACCTACGCTATCTCCGGGAAGTTCACACCGTGAGACTCATACTTGGCCTCGTGGCGCAAACGGGAGCGCCCCCCCTTCGGATGGTGTTTGTATGAGTCAATATCAAGGTGAATGGAGATGATACTTATAGTGAGTGGGAGTAGGTTTAGTGAAAACAAAACCTACGGTCTCTTTTATCGGTTTACACCGTTAGACAACTATGGTCAGCCTGCTAGTTTGGCCTGGACCAGACAATCCCTTCGGAGGGCTTGATCATAGGGGATCGAACACAGTAGACACCCGAAAGGGATAAAGATTTCCTTAGACTATTTTTCAATCTAGTCCTCCCTTCGGCGGATTTTATTGGATGGAGACTCTGGGATCTAAAGACAAAGGGTTACACTCATGGGGTACATAGGTTGTGTATGTATCTAGACCGAAAAATGGTAACTAAAACCTATAAGAATAAGAGTTATTCTGGTATTAGGTTTTGGTCAAGAGTGTCTTGATCCAGAGGAGGAGTGTTTTTTATTACCCTTCGGTGTCATACATTCTAAACCTTTGGAGTATCATTGCAAATTATAAATGGCCTAGGAATCATTTGATAATTAGCTAAAACATGATTGGATTAGAGTTATAGCAAGAAACTCATACAAGTTTGTTTGTAAATTTTTTAGGAAAAATGTCTAGCTCTATAATTTCCTTATTGGGTGCGGAAAAGTTAATCAGAGAGAATATGATGACATGGAAAAACAAACTCAACACTATATTTGTTAGGATTTTTGTCCTAATCTCGTGTTTGTAATATATTGATTGAAATTAATAAGAGTTATTTATTTCATTGTAACGCCCCTACTTTTCTATGACCAAATCCCTAGGGGCATTACTACTCATGCATGCATCTATAGACCGAGGAATAGAAGAACTTAAAAGCCATTTCTCATTTGTAATAAATAGTTCCAGGGATCCCAAACAAAAACAAAACATTCAAATCTTTTAAAACATCACATCAGCTTGGTCTGTTGAAAACTGTAAGTAAGTTTAATTTCAAGAAAACATAAAGACAACAATATTTCAAATCATGAATATGCGGAAATCAATGCTGGTTCCCATGGTCCAATTCACGCTTTCCCGTCACACGCCCGCACGTCCTTCCCTTTACCCGAAAACATTTTTAAAAAGAAAGGGTGAGTATTGCATAAACAATACCCGATGTAAGTAACCTCGCTCACCGAGGTTTGGGATATGCATACACATACAATCATGATCTTTAAATTCATTCATAACATACATAGATGGGAATTAAACTTTCTAAGGTTGCCAGGTCTTTAATCCATGGCTGTATATTTAAATGTCAGGCCTTTAATCCATGACTGTTCATAAAATTGCCAGGTCTTTAATCCGTGGCTGTTCATAAGATTGCCAGGTCTTTAATCCATGGCTGTTCATATAATTGCCAGGTCTTTAATCCATGGCTGTTCATATAATTGCCAGGTCTTTAATCCGTGGCTATTCATTCAGTTGTGAGGCCGACTGGTCATCCTGAGTCATTTCAGCGATCTTAGGATAACCAATGTCCACACTATTCAATAATTCATTTAAATGACATACAAAATCATGCATAAGGTCCCATCAGTCACATAATCATGGTGTACATATCATAAATATCATTATCAACATATCATTCATACTTCTCATGGACAGGGTGGTAAATCATACTTTTATAATTCACATGAAACATTCTCATACACCCTACTGTCCTATTCTCACATGAAATAATGGGATCTTTATACTTAACATACGAGAATACTTTCACATAAAATAATAATTCTTTTCACGTAATTCATCGAAATATTGCACATAAAATATCACGTATTTTCAAATAATATCTCATGGATTTTCATGTGGAAAAATATGAACTATTTCACATAAAATCATGAAAATCATTTTACTCCCATTTAAAAGTTCCTAAAGACACGAGGTCCCTTACCTTAAGCTTCGATTTTTATTCCAATAATCTAATCGAACTCCTGCCTATTCTCCTTTTAACGAAACTCGAATCACATCATCATTCCGAAGTTAAACTCCAAATATTCACACTTAAACCCTAATTGTGCGATACTTAAACCACCGTATTAAGATATCCTCTCCGCTTACCTTGGTTTCAACACGAGAACTCAGTAATTCTTAGTTTGCTTGACGATCGACTTCCAACTCCGTTCCACGTTCGGTTCCTACAAGGACGTATTCGAACCTGTACTCAAATTCTCAATTGAGCGTTTAATCTAAACGATCGGTCGCAATATTACTAGTTAAGCACGAAACTAAAATTAAACGCTCACCGACCAATAACTCATTTCTTTGTGAGCGTCTTTGGCGGATTGGAGCTCGGTGTGGCTGCTGCTCGAAGTCGAAAATAATCGTGCGAATAGCAAAGGTGTTACCGTCCCGGTCTTTGCGCAGCGTTCGTGGCTCGGGATCTCTTCGCTCGAGGGTCCCGCCGGTGCGGTGGCCGGGGATCTCTTACGCTCGAGGTCCCGCCGGTGCAGTGGCTTCGGCGCGGCCAGCGATCGGCGACGGGCGGAACACTTCGCCGTGGATCGGCGGTGGCGCCGCGTAAACTCCGGCGTGAGATGCCTTCGGTGAAGCGAGTGCGGCCGTGGCGGGGATGATCGAAGAGCGTCTCGGCGTCGAGGACTCAGCGGCGATGCTTGCGCGAGCTTGCAATGGCGGCTCGCGATCGATCTTGCGGCCGGATCGCGTGGCGCGCGATTCGATCAGAGGTGCGTGCTCGTAGCTCCGCGGCGTGGTTCTCATTTCGAGTTCGGCGGTGAAGTCTCGTGATGGCCGTGGAGAATCTCAAAGAAAAGAGAGGTCATACGGCTAGGGCAAGGAGTGCAAGAGAAGAAGAAGAAGCTTGCACTTTTTTTTTTTTTTTTTTTTAGGTTAGGGTTTTGAAATTCAAAGAGAAGAAGAAGATGTGTATCCTTTTAGGGTTAGGGTTTGGATTTGATACAATGAAGAGTAGGTGTGGAGGCTAGGATTTCTCATGATGAATATATACCATGCATTAGGTTAAGTCATGTGTCCAAGATCACCCTAATTTAGACCTAAATCCCCAAAACGCCCTTAAATTACCTTCCCTTTAATTATCATAACTAATCTCATCTTAAAAGAGACAAATCACGTAAGACAAACAAAATTACGGCTTCTACCTCGCCGAGCTTGATTAAAAACACTAGTCCAACTAAACACGGCGTTTACAAGAGCGTTAAATAAAATTAATAATAATACCTGTGATGATGGTCGTCACAATCTTCCCTCCTTAAGAACTTTCGTCCTCGAAAGTTCCTACTCTTGGAATAGTTCAGGATATTTAGCGCGCGTACTTCTCTTTCTCGCTCCCAGTAGCTTCTTCCGTGCGGTGGTTCTGCCACAATACTTTAACCAAGCTGATCTCACGGTTACGGAGGGTCTTTCGATCTCTTGCGATGATCTGTACTGGTCGTTCACCATAACTCAGATCTTCTGCTAACTGCAATGGTTCGAAGTCTATGACATGAGTCAGATCTGGGACGTACTTTCTCAACATGGAGACATGGAATACGTTATGAACCGCTGAAAGAGAAGGCGGCAGTGCTAATCTGTAGGCTACTGCACCAATCCTCTCTAAAATCTCAAATGGTCCGATGAATCGCGGACTCAACTTCCCTTTACAAACCAAACCTTAGAATTCCCTTCATTGGAGCCACCTTAAGAAATCGTGGTCCCCAACATCGAATTCTAGGTCCCTTCGTCTCGTGTCGGCATAATTCTTTTGTCCGACTTGGGCGATCTGCATTCGCGTGCCACGATCTTTTGCATTGCCTCATTCGTGGCTGTACTAGTTCTGGACCCAACAACCGGCGTTCACCAACCTCCTCCCGAATCTTTGGAGTTCTCGCAACGCTTCCCATAGAGAGCTTCAAATGGAGCCATTCCGATGGTCGTCGATAAGCAATGTTATAATAAACTCCATTAGATGCAAATGAGTGTCCCAACTACCGGGAAATCTAAAGTGCAAGCTCGCAACATATCCTCTAATATCTCGATTTAAGCGCTCCGTCTGCGTCCCATCCGTGCGTGGATGAAAAGCCGTCTGCTTGAAGTTCAATCATGAACCCAATGCTCTCTGTAAACTTCTCCAGAAGTTGGAGGTGAAACGTGGATCCCTATCTGAGATAATCTTGACTGGGATTCCATGTAAACGGACTATCTCTTCCAGTTAGAGCTGCGCCCACTTATCTGTAGAATAGGTGGGTTTCCCTGGTATGAAATGTGCTGACTTTGTTAACCTGTCCACTATGACCCAAATCACCGTGTAACCTCGTAAAGTCCTAGGCAATCCAACTATAAAATCCATAGAGATCTCCTCCCATTTCCACTGAGGCACATGTAGTGGTTGCAGTAATCCTGCGGGCCTCTGCCTAGGTGCCTTCACCTGCTGACAAGTCAAACACTTGCGACAAACTCCGCCACATCGCGCTTCATGTTGCACCACCAAAACGACCGGTTCAGATCCCCGGTACATCTTGGTACTGCCAGGATGCATAGAAAATGGTGAGTTATGGGCTTCGTTCAAGATTTCAGTTCTCAGCCTGTCCTCGTCTGGCACACACAAACGTCCCTGAAATAGTAATCCACCATCTGTGGATAGGGAAAACTCTGTCAACTCACCTGTAGTTACTGCAGTAAGTTTTTCCACTAACTGGGGGTCCACTTGCTGAGCCTCTATAATACGTTGCCTCAAAGTCGGTTTGCGACCGTTAATCCAGGCTAAGCGAGCTAGTGGTCCTTCCTACTAGCACAACGCAATTTCAGCTCGAGCAAACTCTCGCTCAGTAACTCTGCTGGCGCTCATCACTCGTGCGTGCGTATGTATGCACCAAGCTTCGCTTGAGGGCATCGGCCACTACATTAGCCTTACCGGGATGGTACTGTATGTCAATATCATAATCTTTCACCAATTCCAACCATCTGCGTTGCCTCATGTTCAATTCCTTACGGTGAGCAGATACTTGACTTTTATGATCTGTAAAAATCTGAATCTTCTCGCCATACAGGTAGTGTCTCCAGATCTTTAACGCAAATACTACTGCTGCTAGTTCCAGGTCATGAGTCGGATAGTTCCTTAGACTATTTTTCAATCTAGTCCTCCCTTCGGCGGATTTTATTGGATGGAGACTCTGGGATCTAAAGACAAAGGGTTACACTCATGGGGTACATAGGTTGTGTATGTATCTAGGCCGAAAAATGGTAACTAAAACCTATAAGAATAAGAGTTATTACAGTATTAGGTTTTGGTCAAGAGTGTCTTGATCCGGAGGAGGAGTGTTTTTTATTCCCCTTCGGTGTCATACATTCTAAACCTTTGGAGTATCATTGCAAATTATAAATGGCCTAGGAATCATTTGATAATTAGCTAAAACATGATTGGATTAGAGTTATAGCAAGAAACTCATACAAGTTTGTTTGTAAATTTTTTAGGAAAAATGTCTAGCTCTATAATTTCCTTATTGGGTGCGGAAAAGTTAATCAGAGAGAATATGATGACATGGAAAAACAAACTCAACACTATATTTGTTAGGATTTTTGTCCTAATCTCGTGTTTGTAATATATTGATTGAAATTAATAAGAGTTATTTATTTCATTGTAACGCCCCTACTTTTCTATGACCAAATCCCTAGGGGCATTACTACTCATGCATGCATCTATAGACCGAGGAATAGAAGAACTTAAAAGCCATTTCTCATTTGTAATAAATAGTTCCAGGGATCCCAAACAAAAACAAAACATTCAAATCTTTTAAAACATCACATCAGCTTGGTCTGTTGAAAACTGTAAGTAAGTTTAATTTCAAGAAAACATAAAGACAACAATATTTCAAATCATGAATATGCGGAAATCAATGCTGGTTCCCATGGTCCAATTCACGCTTTCCCGTCACGCATACACGCCGTCCTTCCCTTTACCTGAAAAACATTTTTAAAAGAAAGGGTGAGTATTGCATAAACAATACCCGATAAGTAACCTCGCTCTGAGGTTTGGGATATGCATACACATACAATCATGATCTTTAAATTCATTCATAACATACATAGATGGGAATTAAACTTTCTAAGGTTGCAGTCTTTTAATCCATGGTCAGATATTTAAATGTCGAGCCTTTAATCCATGATTTGTTCATAAAATTGCCGTCTTTAATCCGTGGTCGTTCATAAAAATTGCCAGGTCTTTAATCCATGGCTGTTCATATAATTGCCAGGTCTTTAATCCATGGCTGTTCATATAATTGCCAGGTCTTTAATCCGTGGCTATTCATTCAGTTGTGAGGCCGACTGGTCATCCTGAGTCATTTCAGCGATCTTAGGATAACCAATGTCCACACTATTCAATAATTCATTTCGTGACATACAAAATCATGCATAAGGTCCCATCAGTCACATAATCATGGTGTACATATCATAAATATCATTATCAACATATCATTCATACTTCTCATGGACAGGGTGGTAAATCATACTTTTATAATTCACATGAAACATTCTCATACACCCTACTGTCCTATTCTCACATGAAATAATGGGATCTTTATACTTAACATACGAGAATACTTTCACATAAAATAATAATTCTTTTTCACGTAATTCATCGAAATATTGCACATAAAATATCACGTATTTTCAAATAATATCTGCGGATTTTCATGTGGAAAAATATGAACTATTTCACATAAAATCATGAAAATCATTTTTACTCCCATTTAAAAGTTCGGCACGAGGTCCCTTACCTTAAGCTTCGATTTTTATTCCAATAATCTAATCGAACTCCCTGCCTATTCTCCTTTTAACGAAACCTGAATCACATCATCATTCCCGAAGTTAAACTCCAAATATTCACACTTAAACCCTAATTGTGCGATACTTAAACCACCGTATTAAGATATCCTCTCCGCTTACCTTGGTTTCAACACGAGAACTCAGTAATTCTTAGTTTGCTTGACGATCGACTTCCAACTCCGTTCCACGTTCGGTTCCTACAAGGGCGTATTCGAACTGTACTCAAATTCTCAATTGAGCGTTTAATCTAAACGATCGGTCGCAATATTACTAGTTAAGCACGAAACTAAAATTAAACGCTCACCGACCAATAACTCATTCTTTGCGGAACGCGTCTTTGGCGGATTGGAGCTCGGTGTGGGCTGCTTGCTCGAAGTCGAAAATAATCGTGCGAATAGCAAAGGTGTTACCGTCCGGTCTTTGCGCGCGTTCGTGGCTCGGGATCTCTTACGCTCGAGGTCCCGCCGGTGCGGTGGCCGGGGATCTCTTACGCTCGAGGGTCCCGCCGGTGCGGGTGGCCGGCGCGGCCAGCGATCGGCGGCGGGCCGGAACACTTCCGGCGTGGATACGGCGGTGGCGCCGCGTAGAACTCCGGCGTGAGATGCCTTCGGTGAAGCGAGTACGGCCGTGGCCGGATGGCTCGAACGTCTCGTCGTCGAGGACTTCGCGGCGATGCTTGCGCGAGCTTGCAATGGCGGCTCGCGATCGATCTTGCGGCCGGATCGTGAGGCGCGATTCCGATCAGTAGGTGCGTGCTCGTAGCTCGTGGCGTGGTTCTCACCGAGTTCGGCGGTGAAGTCTCGTGATGGCGGCGGAGAATCTCGGCAAAAGAGAGGGGCACTACGGCTAGGGCAAGGAGTGCAAGAGAAGAAGAAGAAGCTTGCACTTTTTTTTTTTTTTTTTTTTTTTTAGTTAGGGTTTTGAAATTCAAAGAGAAGAAGAAGATGTGTATCCTTTTAGGGTTAGGGTTTGGATTTGATACAATGAAGAGTAGGTGTGGAGGCTAGGATTTCTCATGATGAATATATACCATGCATTAGGTTAAGTCATGTGTCCAAGATCACCCTAATTTAGACCTAAATCCCCAAAACGCCCTTAAATTACCTTCCCTTTAATTATCATAACTAATCTCATCTTAAAAGAGACAAATCACGTAAGACAAACAAAATTACGGCTTCTACCTCGCCGAGCTTGATTAAAAACACTAGTCCAACTAAACACGGCGTTTACAAGAGCGTTAAATAAAATTAATAATAATACCTGTGATGATGGTCGTCACATTCATCACCATGTGTCTCGCAATATTTATAAACTTTTTCCAATAAACTAAGCTCCAGGGTCATTGATTTTATGAGAGAACTAGAACTTGAACGGTGTGTAGTGGACACACAGGGAAGATCACGTTCGAGTTAATGACCCGAACGGTCTCATATATGGATAGGGTTGGAGACCTAATCCACGGATACACTATGGATGCGACCCGCTTTGTATTAGATACTGAGGCGAGGTGATCGACTCGTTCATGTGGTTGACATGCGAGTGCGGGCATCCCATGCAATGAGATTGTACAAGATCGGACCGTGAATTATTAGACCTCACGATGTAACACCGCTTGTGATGAGACTAATAATTTCGTAGATGACCATTAGTGACTCGACACGAATCTTCGAGCGTGTTACGGACTCCTCATCTGCGAGTCTGTTCTTTGACTAGTGCGGTGAGGGTGGTCACGATTACTGCCCCAATATGCCCTATCTTCTCGGGGGCGAGAACCAAGTAGGGAGTCGGGAACTTATCTACGCGAGATGGAATTCACTCGTTCCCGCCTTTAGGGAAACTAGAGGGTTGTTCCCTTAAGTGTTGTCTCCGGGCTTGGACAGCGGCGCCCACCTTCTCACCGCCCGAGAAGGGTGTTGTGTATGGTTGGACCATCACAATATGTTGTTCATTAGAGGAGCGGTGGGGACTTAAGGAACAAGAGGTAGACACAGGGGATAAAGCGGTAATTTGACCCACCGTGTCTACGAACAACCTGTGAAGGGTCGACTCATGGGTATTGGTTATATCAGTGGACACGTAATATTCTGCACTGACGAGAGTGCAGCTACGGGCTATAGTTGAGTGTTACCGTAGCTAATGAATGTTGGTTAACCGGGTCAAAGAGTTTGGCAGGTTAATCTCGGATCATTGGAGCCCGCCATCAGAGGGTCCATTAGGTCCCTCGGTTGGCTTCATCTGGATTTAAGAAGGGATAAAGTTTTGGTATGAAATTGAAGTGTTCAATTTCACCTTAATGGCATTTATATCATTTATATGAGATATGAATGATATAAT
The DNA here is from genome assembly GCA_036507285.1 of Trichosanthes cucumerina. Lineage (NCBI taxonomy): Eukaryota > Viridiplantae > Streptophyta > Magnoliopsida > Cucurbitales > Cucurbitaceae > Trichosanthes > Trichosanthes cucumerina. Next base: position 72,227,005 of record CM071838.1, read on the forward strand.
ATATAGTTTAATGTGAATGAGATTCATAATAAACTATAGGTTAGCCTAATTGTTGAATTAGGGCTAATTGGAGAATTTAATTAAGAGAAATTAAATTGGATGTGATTCAATTTAATAAATCCACAACTATTGCAAACGAGATTTGCAATATGAGATATGAGATATCTTATATTATGTGGTTATACAAATGAGATTTGCATAACCTATGATTGTGGTAAAGTGGTAAATATGTGGACATTTTAACTCCACTAATCCCACTATATAAACCCTTCTTTCAAGAAGGATGGAACTTCACTCTCTCATTTTTTAGTTTTTCACAAAAGAAGAGAAGAGAAACTCTCTCTATTCTCTCTCAAATTCTCCTCCCTCTCCAAAACCAACAAGGTTCCCACAAGCCTCCTTTTTCCAAAAGAGAACAACCGAGAAGGCTTCTTGGTGGTGTTTGATTCACAACCGTTGGAGGAAATCATTGTGTACGAGGAGTACGAAAAGTTCGTGGATTTGAAGAAGAAATCTTGAAGAAAGTCTTCAACAAGTAAGTAGAATTTTTCTTCTTGTTTTCTTCTTCTTCTTAGTAGCATGTTTAGCCTAGATCTAGTTGTAGATCAATTTTAATAAACACAGTTTGCGTAATTGATACATCGACGATTCCATCGTCTTCTGCTGCACGGGATTTTCATTCCCTACAATTGGTATCAGAGCCATTTCGATGGTTTCTTAATTATGCACTGTTTTGTTAAAATTTGGTGGGTATTTTACCATAATTCATGAGATGAATGTCTTGGTTTGCATAATGGATGTTTCGGTTTTTGGCACTTTTAGATTTATTTTCTGTTTGATGAGATCAAATGTAAAGGGCCCGTGTTTTTGGGCAATTTAGAAAATAAATCGAGTCTGTAAGTCCGTGTCGTTCGTGGCAAGTGTTGCTGTGAAGAAATCGGAGCGGAAACAGGCAAAAATCGACGAAGAACATCAAAGGAGTTTGTTGTTCTGTCGATGGCGTTGAGACGCTGCCCAACGGCGTCTCAACGCTGTCCTTGCGGTTGGAGGCCTTGCTGCAGAACAGCGTTGCAACGCCGCTGGCGTTGAGAACGCGGGTCGACGATGGAGACGATTTACCGCAGCGCCGCGCCGCCACGTTACAGTAACGCCGCACGCGTTGAGGCGCGCGATTCGCGCGATTCTGCGAGGTCGTGGGTTCAAGGCTAGTTTTGGGCGGTTTTCACACGTTTTATTTATTTATTTTCATAAAATGTATTTTATTTTTTTATTTAATTATTTTATTAAATAATATTAATATAATTGTTATATTAATGTTATTTAATTAAATAATTGCCCTTAGGTGCCAAAAATCGGTCCATTTTTGCTAATTAATTATTATATGCATGAGATGTATATTTTAATTAATTTCTATGTGCATATTGTATGTCATATAGTTTTAAAATCCCACCTTAAGTTAAACATTTCATGCATCATTTTTATATTATAAGAGTTATAATATATAGTATGCATGATAAGATTATATTATAAGAGTTATAATATAATGTTTGCATGTTTTAATTTATTTAAATATAAGTGTTATATTTTTTTTTAATTAAAAGCATGCTCATGCATTTAATTCATGTGATGAATTATATTATGTTATAGTATATAGTATTATTCATGTGATGGATGATCAAGCACTATAACATAGAAATGCATGCAACCTAAGTTAATTATTAGTTTTAAAGTGTTTAGAACTTGAATAATTAGACTTAGGTTTTCTAATTTTCTAATGAGATTAGAAATTTAGGAAATCAAATATGACCTTTGAATGGAGACTGATAAGTAACTCTGTCTAAGGAAGGTTTTGTCTAAGGTCAGTATTTAAGTTGACGCTTGCATGAACACCCTACACCGAAACCGACACAGGAGTGAATTCGGTCAGCGATTCTTAGGTTATATTCTCGTGAGTGCCGTTTAATTAAGTGTTAATTAATTTACTCACATAGACCTAAGTTAATAATGTGATTATAAACTTAGGTTAATACCATATAAGAGTTATATTGGTAGACTTAGGTAAATTTTAGCCGGTTTATCTAGGTCAATCCTAATAAAATTTAAAGTCTTTGAGTGGGAGGAAATAAAGTGTATGAGATACATTTGAATTTCCAACCACAAATCTCCTTTAAGTCCGCACTGTGAGATCTATACTCGGCCTCGTGGCGCAAATGGGAGCGTCCCCCTTCGGATGACATTTGTATAGGTCAATATCATCGTGGATGGAGAGAGTACTTATAGTGAGTGGGAGCGGGACTTGTGAAAACGAGTCCCACGGTCTCTTCTTTCGATTCACACCGTGAGACCCCTATGATCTGCCTGCTAGTTTGGCCTGGACCAGACAATCTCTTCGGAGGGCTTGATCATGGGAGTCGGAACATCGTGAATTCTCGAAAGGGATACAGTTTCCTGGTTGGTTTTCCTTCTTGGTTCACCCTTCGGTGGCTATTCTTTGGACGGATGCTTGGAAACTTAAAGATTGAGGGTGACACTCACAGAATTCGTTAAGTGTTAATGAATTCGACCGAACAATGGTAATTGGACGCCTAATGGAATACGAGTTATTCTGGGATTAGGGTCTGATCGAGAAAGTCTCGTCCTAGAGGAGGAGTGTTTTGTTCACCCTTCGGTGGCGGTCAATCTAAACCTTTAGGGTATCATTGCAAAATTTTGATTGACTTAGGGATCATGAAACAATTTTTGCTAAAACTTGATTGGATTTCAAAAGTTTTTTGCGAGACTGATACAAAGGTTTTCTTGTTTTTCAGCTAAAAATGTCTAGCGCAATTATAGCTTTACTCGCTTCGGATAAATTAGTGTGAGATAACTATCAAAGTTGGAAAAACAACATAAATACAATTTTGGTACAAGACGACATAAAGTTCGTGTTATCGAGGTGTCCTCGGATGTCGGACTCGACAAATCGTCGCGAAGTGTTCGCGATGCATACGATCGATGGATCAGGGCCAATGAAAAGGCCAAGGTCTATATTATTGCCAGCATGTCTGATGTCTTGGCAAAGAAGCACGAGCTGATGGTTTCCGCTAAGGAGATCATGGAGTCTCTGCAAGAAATGTTTGGACAAAGCGGTCCTTTCGGTCCGCATGATGACTCGCTCAAATACGTTTTCAACGCGCGGATGAAAGAAGAAGGTCGCCGTCCGCGAACACGTTCTGACATGATGACCCACTTCCATCCGGCCGAGATGAGCGGGGCTTCGATCGATGAGTCGAGCCAGGTCAGTTTTATTTTGGAGACTCTTCCGAAGAGTTTCCTTCAGTTTCGTAGCAATGTTGTTATGAACAAAATTAGCTACACACTGACAACCCTCCTCAACGAGGTACATAATTTCCAATCTTTGCATAGGGTCGGGAATGCGAGGCAAATGTTGCCTCATGTGTCTTATCAAAGGTTCGACCTGCAGGGACTAAACTCGTTGCTCCTTCACGCCCAAAAGGGAAGAAGAGGATGAAGAGGTAAAATCGATCGAGCCGCCCCACAAGGGGCAAGAAGGTCAAGGAGGTTGCGAGAGAAAGGAAAGTGTTTCCACTGCAATGGGGACGGTCACTAGAAGAGAAACTGTCCCAAATTCCTTGCCGAGAAGAAGAATCAAGGTAAATATGATTTACTTGTGGATCAAAACTCGCTTTAGTGGAGAGTAGTGACTCTGCTGATACCGGATTCGGCGCCACTAACCACGTTTGTTCTTCTTTTCGGGATTGATTCCTGGCACCCCCGCGCGAGAGGGTGAGGTGACTCTACGGGTTGGATCCGGGAGCTTGTCTCTCTGCAGCGATGATCGACACGGTGAAGCTAAGCTTTGGCGGGAAGTACTTATTGTTGGACAATTTTTACATAGTTTCAGGGTTTACTAGAAACTTTGTTTCAATTTCCTGCCTTATTGAACAATGTATTTCAGTTTCTTTTGAATCGAATAAAGCGTTTATTTCTTTCAAAGGGAATGTGATCTGTTCAGCTTCACTTGAAAATAATCTGTATGTTTTGAAACCCAATTCGGTCAAAAGTGTTTTGAATACTGAATTATTTAAAACTGCAGAAACACGAACTAAGAAAGCGAAAGTTTCTCCAAAAGAAAATGCCCATCTTTGGCATCTTCGGTTAGGCCACATTAATCTCAATAGGATTGAGAAACTAGTGAAGAGTGGACTTCTAAACGAGTTGGAAGAAAACTCTTTACCGGTGTGTGAGTCATGCCTTGAGGGCAAAATGACCAAACGTCCTTTTAGTGGAAAAGGATATAGAGCCAAAGAGCCTCTTGAGTTAGTGCATTCTGACCTCTGTGGTCCGATGAATGTTAAAGCTCGAGGCGGATATGAGTACTTTGTGTCTTTCATAGACGACTACTCTAGATATGGGTACATTTACCTAATGCATAAGAAGTCTGAAACTCTTGAAAAGTTCAAGGAGTACAAGACTGAGGTTGAGAACCTCTTAGGTAAATCGCTTAAAACACTTCGATCGGATCGGGGTGGAGAGTACATGGACACTGAATTCCAGGACTATATGATAGAACACGGAATTACGTCTCAACTCTCAGCACCTGGTATGCCACAACAGAATGGTGTATCGGAAAGGAGAAACAGAACCTTGTTGGACATGGTTCGGTCGATGATGAGCTATGCTCGTCTCCCTGATTCTTTTTGAAGTGCGCAGTGGAGATCGCGGTTTATATTTTGAACAACGTTCCCTCGAAGAGTGTTTGTGAAACACCTTTCGAGCTCTGGAGTGGACGTAAAGGCAGTTTACATCACTTCAGGATTTGGGGATGCCCGACCCATGTGTTGGTGTCAAACCCGAAAAAGTTGGAACCCCGTTCGAAATTGTGCCTATTCGTAGGTTACCCTAAAGAGACTAGAGGCGATGCATTTTTATGATCCTAGGGAAAATAGGGTGCTTTTGTGGAAACAAACGCCACTTTCCTAGAGGAAGACCACGTCGGTGATCATGTACCAAGGAGTAAGATTGTATTGAATGAAATGGGCGGTTCATCAACCAAGAGAGTCTTGATGGGGCTAGAACGTCAACAAGTGTTGTTGATCCTAGCACGTCTAGTCAAATCTGTTCTCAAGAGTTGGGAATGCCTCGACGTAGTGGGAGGGTGTGAGACGGCCTGATCGCTACATGGGTTTAAATTGAAACCTCGGTTGTCGCTCCCGATGATGATCGTGAGGATCCATTGTCCTATGATCGAGCAATGGTTGATGTTGATAGAGACGAGTGGATTAAAGCTATGGACCAAGAAATGGAGTCTATGTACTTCAGTGCAGATGGGAGGTTGTGGATCAACCGGATGGGGTAAAACCTATTGGTTGCAAATGGATCTACAAGCGTAAACGTGGCGTAGATGGGAAGGTGCGGACCTTCAAAGCCCGACTAGTGGCAAAGGGTTTTAGCCAGGTTGAAGGGGTTGACTATGAGGAGACCTTTTACTTTGTTGCCATGGTAAAGTCCATCAGGATCCTTCTGGCCATTGCCGCGTATTATGACTACGAGGTATGGCAGATGGACGCCAAGACAACCTTTCTGAATGGCAAACTTGATGAGACCATCTACATGGACCAGCCCAAAAGGGTTCATTGCCCAAGGCCAAGAGCAAAAAGTTTGCTTGGCTTCATAGGTCCATTTATGGACCAAAAAGCGAACTTGAGGTCTTGGAATATAAGGTTTGATGAGGCAATCAAATCTTATGGCTTTGATCAAAATGTCGACGAGCCTTGTGTCTACAAGAAAATCATTGACAAAACTGCCGCATTTTTGGTGTTGTATGTGGATCGATATTCTTCTCATTGGGAATGAGGTAGAATTTCTTCTCGACGTTAAAAGTGGCTAGCTTCGCAATTCCAAATGAAAGATTTGGGAGAAGCTCGGTATGTTCTAGGTATCCGGATAGTCGAGAACCTAAGAAGAGCGAACGCTAGCCTTGTCTCAGCGCCTTATATTGACAAGATGTTGTCTAGATATAAGATCACGAGAACTCAAGAAGGGCTTCTCGCCTTTTAGGCATGGGGTTCACTTGTCTAAGGATCGGTGTCCTAAGACTCCTCGGGATGTTGAGCATATGAGATGGATTCCATATGCTTCAAATTGTAGAGGAGCTTTGATGTATGTCATCTTCGTGTACTAGGCCCGACATCTGTTATGCAAGAGGAATTGTCGGTGAGATATCACCCAATCCGAGATTAGATCACCGGGCGGGCGTAAAGGGAATCCTCAAGTATCTTAAGAGAACGAGGAACTACGACTTAGTGTATTGGGTGGGGATTTGATCCTTACGGGATACACAGTTTCGATTTTCGGGATCGATAAGGATTCTAGGAAATCCACCTCGGGTCACCTTCATTCTCGAATGGAGGAGTCAGTGTGGCGAAGCATCAAGCGAGGATGCATCGCTGATTCCACTATGGAAGAAGAGTATATTGCGGCTTGTGAAGCTGCAAAGGAAGCTGTTTGGCTTAGGAAGTTCATGACAGATTTGGAAGTTGTTCCTAACATGAACTTGCCAATCACACTATTCTGTGATAACAGTGGTGCAGTAGCCAACAAACGTGAGCCTCGGAGCCATAAGAGAGGCAAACACATTGAGCGCAAATATCATCTGATACGGGAGATTGTGCACCGTGGAGACGTGATCACCACGCAGAGATAAGCGTCGAGCGAGTAACGTAGTGATCCATTTACAAAGCCCCTCACGGCTAAGGTGTTTGAGGGTCACCTAGAGAGTCTAGGTCTTGAGAGCTTCTGACTAGGGCAAGTGGGAGATATGTAAATGGGTATTCAATGCCCTAGTTTATTGTATTACTTCGTTTTAATTTATGTACATTTCTGAAATGTATTTTCTCCACTAGCTTAGTCCAAGTGGGAGTTTGTTAGGATTTTTGTCCTAATCTCGTGTTTGTAACATATTGATTGAAATTAATAAGAGTTATTTATTTCATCACTTTGTGTCTCGCAATATTTATAAACTTTTTCCAATAAACTAAGCTCCGTGGTCATTGATTTTATGAGAGAACTAGAACTTAAACGGTGTGTAGTGGACACACAGGGAAGAACACGTTCGAGTTAATGACCCGAACGGTCTCGATATATGGATAGGGTTGGAGACCTAATCCTCGGATACACTATGGATGCGACCGCTTTGTATTAGATACGAGGCGAGGTGATCCGACTCGTTCATGTGGTTGACATGCGAGTGGGGGCATCCTGTGCAATGAGATTGTACAAGATCGGATCGTGGAATTATTAGACCTCACCGATGTAACACCGCTTGACAATGAAGACTAATAATTTCGTAGATGACCATTAGTGACTCGACACGAATCTCGACCGTGTTACGGACTCCCGCATCTGCGAGTGTCATTTCTTTGACTAGTGCGGGTGAGGGTGGTCACGCTTACTCGCCCAATATGCCTATCTTCTCGGGGACGAGAACCAAGTAGGGAGCTGAAACTTATCTACGCGAGATGGAATTCACTCGTTCCCGCTTTAGGGAAACTAGAGGGGTTGTTCCCTTAAGTGTTGTCTCCGGGCTTGGACAACGCGCCCACCTTCTCACCGGCCCGGAAGGGTGTTGTGTATGGTTGGACCATCACAATATGTTGTTCATTAGAGGAGCAGTGGGGACTTAAGGAACAAGAGGTAGACACGAGGATAAAACGGTAATTTGACCCACCGTGTCTCACGAACAACCCGTGAAGGGTCGACTCATGGGTATTGGTTATATCGGTGGACACGTAATATTCTCAGACCGACGAGAGTGCACTCACGGGCTATAGTGGAGTGTTACCGTAGCTAATGAATGTTGGTTAACCGGGTCAAAGAGTTTGGCAGGTTAATCTCGGATCATTGGAGCCCGTCACTGTAGGTCCATTAGGTCCCTCGGTTGGCTCCATCTGGATTTAAGAAGGGATAAAGTTTTGGTATGAAATTGAAGTGTTCAATTTCACCTTAATGGCATTTATGTCATTTATATGAGATATGAATGATATAATATATAGTTTAATGTGAATGAGATTCATAATAAACTATAGGTTAGCCTAATTGTTGAATTAGGGCTAATTGGAGAATTTAATTAAGAGAAATTAAATTGGATGTGATTCAATTTAATAAATCCACAACTATTGCAAACGAGATTTGCAATATGAGATATGAGATATCTTATATTATGTGGTTATACAAATGAGATTTGCATAACCTATGATTGTGGTAAAGTGGTAAATATGTGGACATTTTAACTCCACTAATCCCACTATATAAACCCTTCTTTCAAGAAGGATGGAACTTCACTCTCTCATTTTTTAGTTTTTCACAAAAGAAGAGAAGAGAAACTCTCTCTATTCTCTCTCAAATTCTCCTCCCTCTCCAAAACCAACAAGGTTCCCACAAGCCTCCTTTCTCCAAAAGAGAACAACCGAGAAGGCTTATTGGTGGTGTTTGATTCACAACCGTTGGAGGAAATCATTGTGTACAAGGAGTACGAAAAGTTCGTGGATTTGAAGAAGAAATCTTGAAGAAAGTCTTCAACAAGTAAGTAGAATTTTTTCTTACTGTTTTTCTTCTTCTTAGTAGCATGTTTAGCCTAGATCTAGTTGTAGATCAATTTTAATAAACACAATTTGTGTAATTGATACATCGACGATTCTATCGTCTTCCGCTGCACGAGATTTTCATTCCCTACAATATTGGTAGTGGATGATCTGAAGTTTGTGCTAACTGAGGAGTGTCCTTAGGTGCCAGGCTCGATTGCGTCACGAAATGTTCGTGATGCATATGATCGATGGATCAAGGCCAATGATAAGGCTAAGGTCTACATGCTAGCAAGTATGTCTGACCAATTAGCTAAGAAGCATGAGGGCATGATTACCGCCAAGGAAATCATGGATTCTGTGCAGGGTATGTTTGGACAACAGTCCACATAGGCCTGACATAATGCCCTAAAGTACATATTCAACTTGAGGATGCCAGAGGGTACATCTGTTCGGGATCATGTCCTGGATATGATGGTGCACTTTAACATCGCGGAGTCGAATGGTGGTTCCATCGATGAGTTGAGCTAGGTCAGCTTCATTCTGGAAACCCTTCCAGATAGTTTCCTGCAGTTTAGAAGTAATGTTGTTATGAACAAGCTTACTTTTAATCTTACCTCCTTCAAATGAACTCCGGACCTTTCGGTCTTTGATGAAAATTCGGGGATCGAAAGGTGAGACAAATGTTGCCGTGAGGGAGTTATCACGAGGTTCGAACTGCGGGACAAAAATATGGCTTCATCTTCTTCTAACCTGAGAGGAAAGAAGAAGAACATGAAGAAGGTTGGTAAAGGAAAACAGGCTGACAAAGCTGCCGCCTAGAAGGGCAAGAAAGTCAAAGACGTTGCTGACAAAGGAAAGTGTTTCCACTGCAACGAAGACGGACATTGGAATCAGAACTGTCCGAAGTACATTGCAGAAAAGAAGAAGGAAGGTAAATATTATTTACTTTGCCTAGAAGCTTGTTTAGTGGATAATGATAAAACAACTTGGATACTTGATTCAGGCGCCACTAATCATGTTTGCTCTTCTTTTCAGGGAATTGATTCATGGCAGCAGCTACAGAAAGGAGAGATAACGCTTTGGGTTGGAAATGGAGAAGCCGTCTAATTTGTAGCAGTAGACACAATGAAACTTTATTTTGACAAGAAATATGTATTGTTGGACAATATATTAGTGATACCAGGGTTTACTAGAAACCTTATTTCCATTTTTTTCCTTATAGAACAATGTATTTCTGTTTTCTTTTCTATGAATAAAGTGTTTATTTTGAAGAAAGGTTTAGAAATATGTTCAGCTTCATTAGAAAATGGATTGTATATTTTAAGGCCTAATTCAGTCAAAATTGTTTTGAACACTGAATTATTTAAAACTGCAAACGCACAAACTAAGAAACGTAAAATTTCTCCTAAAGAAAATGCTCATCTTTGGCATCTAAGATTGGGTCACATTAATCTCAATAGGATTCAGAGATTGGTAAAGAACGGACTTCTAAACGAGTTAGAAGAAAATTCTTTGCCAGTATGTGAATCATGCCTAGAAGGGAAAATGACTAAAAGACCTTTTAGTTGAAAAGGTTATAGAGCCAAAGACCCTCTAGAGCTTATACATTCAGACCTTTGTAGTCCGATTAATGTTAAAGTCAGGGGAGGATATGAATATTTCATCTCTTTTATAGATGATTATTCTAGATTTGGGCATATTTACCTAATGCACCACAAGTCTGAAGCACTTGAAAAGTTCAAGGAATTCAAGATTGAGGTTGAAAATCAATTAGGTAAAACTATTAAAACACTTCGATCGGATCGAGGTGGAGAGTACATGGATTTAAAATTCCATAACTATATGATAGAAAATGGAATTACATCCCAACTCTCAGCTCCCGACACACCACAACAAAACGGTGTATCGGAAAGGAGAAATAGAACCTTGTTGGACATGGTTCGATTAATGATGAGTTATGTTCATCTTCTTAGTTCCTTTTGGGGTTACGCAGTGGAGACTGCAGTATACATTTTGAATAATGTGCCCTCCAAAAGTGTTTCTGAAACACCTTTTGAACTCTTGAAAGGACGTAAAGGTAGTTTATGTCACTTCAGAATATGGGGTTGTCCAACACATGTGCTTGTGACAAATCCAAAGAAGTTGGATGCATGTTCAAAGTTATGCCTATTCATAGGATACCCAAAAGAAAAAGAGGTGGATTATTCTATGATCCAAAGGAAGATAAGGTTTTTGTGTCGACAAATGTCATTTTCTTGGAGGAGGACCACATAAGGGACCAAAACCAAAAAGTAAAGTAGTGTTGAGTGAGTTAGACGGAACAATAGCAAAGGTTGCTAATAAGAATACTAGCACGTCAACAAGAGTTGTTGATACTAGTTTGTCTAGTCAAGAGAGTCCATCTCAAGAGTTGAGTATGCCTCGACGTAGTGGGAGAGTTGTAATCTGACTGGCCACTGCTACATGGGTTTAAATTTGAAACCCAAGTTGTTATACCAGATGACAACTGCGAGGATCCATTGACTTATAATCAAGCAATGGTTGACAAAGACAAAGACAAATGGGTCATAGCCATGGACCATGAAATGAAGTCGATGTACTTCAATTCTGTTTGGGATCTTGTAGATAAGCCTGATGGGGTAAAACCTGTAACGCCCCAAGATTTTCAAGTACATTTTAGGTGTTCTTTTGATACATTTAATGAAAATTAATTTTAAATGGACTTTGAAGCTTTGTAACGTAATTTAAAATTTATGTAATTGGAGAAGTTTGGATAATTCAAGGGCCTTTTGAAGCACTTAATTAAGATTAAGAGCATTTTGGTGATTAAATTAAGGGGAAAGACATCTTAGTAGCTTTGGTTGAGAGAATGGGGCATTTTTGTAATTATTCTAAGAAGGGAAAATTAGGGTTTCATGTTGTACAACACATTTTTCGAGGTCTTCTTCCTTCTCTCATCTCCATCTTCTTCCTTTCAATACCCCTTCACCGCCGGCAAGCCAACCTCCTCGCCAGGCAAGCCATGACCGGCCGTTCACGGAACTGGAGTTGCAAGCTCCTCCGGCCACGGTCCGAGACGTCGTCCGATGAGACAGCCCCAGATCTGGAACTTGCGCGTCACGTCGGCCTGCGCGAGGAGTAGATGCTGTTTGCGCATCTCGCCGGAAGCCTTCACGCCGCCTGCGTTGGTCCGCTGCAGCCGAACGTCTGGCCGAAGCAAGTTGCCGTCGTTGTTTTGGTTTTAGCCGAATCGCCGCACGAAGCTGTGGATGGCGACCACGACCACAGTCTTGACCGATCGTCTATTGTATTTAATATTCGATCAATCTTAGGTTGGGTCAGACTAGTAAATCTTAGCATGCTCGGTGGGTTTGAACTATGAATTTCATATGATTTTAAGTGATTTGCTTTCTCTTAAGATGATTATACTTACATATAAAAATAAAGGAAAAAGGAAGTGACAATGGCACCTTAGTAAATGGTGCCTAAGTAAGGGCTAATTGGGACTTTTTGCAATGACCTAGACCCTTATTGTTTAACCATATATAAGCTTGCAACCAAGAGAAAAACCCTAACCCTAGACTTCTCCATCTTCTCCTTCTTCTTCTTCTTTTACATTTTGCCCTAGCCGACCACCCCCCTTTTTCTTGTTGTTGCCTTCGCCGCCGGCCAGACCCACGAACGGAAGTTGCCGCCCAGCCGTCCAGCCAACCGCAACCAAGGAACCCTCCAGCCGCCCACGTCTGCAGCCCACGAACGGAGAGGCGCCGATCGCAAGCTTCACGTTCCCAGCCGCCTACGCCTGCAGCCACGCCGGAGCTCACGAACGGAGAAGTGTCGCCGTCGAAGCCTGGACGCACGCATCCAGCAGAATCAACGCCGCCAGCCGCTGCTGCTGCTGCTGCTCGTGGATCGCGCCGCCGATCGCTCGTAGATCCCGCGTCGCCGATTGCTCGTGAACCTCGCTCGTCGCCGTCCGGGTCTACCTTCGACTGCAGCGCCGACCATCATCGCTTTACAGCCGCTGAACTTGCAGTCAGGTGATCGATTTGTTACGTTCCGGATTTGAGAGAGAGTTATACACTGACCTATTGAAGATTAAATCGTTAATTTGAGGACTTAAGTTACTGTTTGAACACAACTTTTAGGGACCAAGTTTAGAGCGGAGTTGAAGGCCAAACATCAAGGCGAACTAAGGAATATTAGGCCTACACGTTGAGCTTGAGGTAAGCGGGGCATGAAGCCTCAAGAACTTAAATTAAGTGCCTATGCGATTATGGATTTGGAATATGCTCAGAGTGTGATTTCGGGATATTGTGTGAAACAGGTTCTACAAAAGAAGCGTATTCAAAGAACTAAGGTTAAGTTTTGGAGTTAGAATCTAAACTAAGGTAAGGGACCTTGTGCCGAACCTTTCTAGATGGGATTAAAGAAAACGAATTTCATTATTTTATATGAAATTAGTTCGTTATTTTACATGGAAATGTTTCATGATTTTATGTGAGAGCATATCAGTATTTTGTGCGAATATAGCCTATTATTTTATGTGGGAATATTCCGAAAGTAGTCCATTATTTTATGTGAGAATTGTTCAGTATTTTATGTGAGAATATTTCATGATTTTATATGAAAGTTTTCTGTTATTGAAAGTACGAAATCGATCAAGTTTAAAGTTATTATTTTCAAAATGTTGCGAAAAGTTATAAGTTGCATATCAGTGTCATTGTTTCATGATATGTGCATTATAGTCACGTTAGATGATGGGACCTCATGCATGTTCTGTATGCCATGAAATGATTTGAATTAAAATGTAGAAATTGGTCTCCTGAGCTCATTGTATGCATGGTCAAACATGCATTAGAGACCCTATGGGTCAAGCTTATAGGGTCCAGCAGGGACTCAATCCATACAGAGTCCGTGAGGACTCAAAGCACTTATAGGGTCCAGCATGGGACTCAAATACTTATAGGGTGCATGAGGGACTCAAAATGAAATGACTCAGGATGACCAATTAGCCATTTAAAGTACAAAGGAAGTCATGTATTACAGTCACGTTGATATGAGAAAGTTTTAGGTCCCACATATGAATGTTTTAACCAAGTTTAAAAGTCATGATTGTATGTGTGTGCATGTCCCAAACCTCGGTAGCGAGGTCGCTTACTGGGTATTGTATTGCAATACTCACCCTTTTATTTTAAAATATTTTTCAGGTAAGACCAAAGACGTACGGGGCGAGTGACGGAGGCGCGTTGTCAAAACCATGGGGATAGTCATGTTTTCCGCATTTTTCCTTAATAACTGATGTTGTTGTTTTATGATTTCGAAGTGTAAACTTTATTTTTAGGATTTTAAGTAGGCCAAGTTTAAACTGTTCTTTTAAATGTTTTGACGTTTTCATCGGGATCCCTAAAGTTAATTTTGCTACCATGGAAATTTAAAGATTGTTTTATGTGTTTTGGCCTAAGAATGCATGCATGTGTAGTAGTGTCCCTAGGAGTTATAATTACAGAAAAGTAGGGGCCCTACAGTTGGTATCAGAGCCCTAGGTTTAGGGTTCTGTAGACTTGCTTACAGAGTAAGCACAGAGTAGTTCCCATGGTTGAGTAATGCGTTCCGGTCACCGCCAGGTACGTTCTTGTAATTTATAAACTAAGCAAATGATTATTCTGTATTGTGAATATAAATGAATTTAAACCCTAAAGGTGATCCTATTTTTTTTAGAAAATGAGGAAAACTAAGTTAGAAACTCTCTGCATTGTAGTACTGACAAAAAAAATGCCACCTAGAGGCCGAGGGAGAGGTAGAGGACGTGGTAGGGGTCGGAGGACAGGAGGAAACGTTAACACCCAACCAGAACTACCACTGGAACAGGAAGAGATTACTCCACCCGTGCCAGATCTCCCCCAGGACCAACCAGATCGCCAAGAGGATGCACCTGCAGTCACTCCAATGGTGGATCAAGGAAACCCTAGTGTCATGACCATGATGGTGGAGGCTATGCAGACCCTAGTGTGAGCTACAGTAGCCACTCAGCTGGCCCAAACAAGTCAGGATCGGAATGATGCAACTCTGGAGTCCCGTTATCTGAAGGATTTCAGGAAATATGATCCCAGATCTTTTGATGGGTCTTCTAATGACCCCACTGTGGCTGAGCTATGGTTGTCCTCCATCGAGACCATTTTCAGACGGATGAACTGTCCTGAGGATCAGAGAGTGTCTTGTGCAACCTTCATGTTAAGAGACGACGCTTACTTATGGTGGGAGTCCGCTCAGGGAACCATAGTCGCCAGCGGAGAGACGATCACCTGGAATTTGTTTAAGGAAGCATTCTGGCGAAAATTTTACCCTGCCGCAGCTCGTTATAGGAAGCAGGCGGAATTCTTACAGCTTAGTCAGAACAGGAGGGCAGTTGAGGTATATGAGAGGGAATTCACCCGTTTGTCACGTTTTGCCCCGAGTTAGTAGACACACAGAGGCGAAAGAAAACAGAGCATTTCGTTATGGGCTGGATGAAAATATTCGAGGCTTCATACAGAGCACTAGCACCCCAGATTACGCCTCCGCGCGTGAGAGTGGCGGAGTTGATTTGGGTGCGAGCACGCATCGCCCAACGTGTAGTAGCTAACCCGGGCAACCCCGACAAATCGAAGAGAGGAAATGGGAGCAGCAAATTCAAGCTCGCAGGCGCCCCAACGTCGCCGCATAGACCAGAAAATTTTCGTGCGAGTTCGGGCAGAAACCACGAGTTCAACAGATGAACTAACTAACGGTGGAGACAAACCACAATGCAAAGATTGTGGTAGACAACATTAGGGTAAGTGTTTGGCGGGACCGGGTATGCTTCGGATGTGGAAAAGAAGGACACCGAGCTAATAGTTTGTCCGAGTCAAGCGATGCTAGCCAACCTCGGGTTATCAATAGTGGAATGGCTTTGCCGCCCGTAATACAGCAAGGAAGAGCTTGTGCGAGCACAAGTAAGAGCGTCCATGGCACAGACTCCGTGGTTACAGATACACTCCCATTACTTGGGTACCTTGCCTTTGCATTATTTGATTCTGGCTCTACTTATTCTTTTATTTCTCGCATCCTTCGTGAGTCAAGCCGTTAGAGTTAGAAATAGATTCTGATATGCTTTGTCTGCTTCCCACTCTCTGAGGATAAATTTGTTAGCAACCATGAAAGTCAAAGATGGTAGTGTGACTATCACAGATCATGAGTTAGAAGTAAATCTAGTAGTCTTAGACATGACCGACTTTGATGTGATACTGGGTATGGACTGGTTAGCTCAGAACCATGCTTGCATTGACTGCTTCAGGAAGGAGGTAGTGTTCACTCCTCCTGACCAACCTAGTTACAGGTTAAGAGGCACGCTAGCGGGAAGTAGGCCTAAAGTAATTACTGCCCTTAAGGCCAGGAAGTTATTACATCTGGGAGCTTGGGGCGTCTTAGCTTGCATAGTAGATGCGACGTGTTCGGAGATCTCTGTGTCGTCGGTGCCAGTAGTGAATGAATTTCCAGACGTTTTCCCCGAGGACCTCCCAGGAGTACCTCCGGTCAGGGAAGTGGATTTTAACATAGGATTGGAGGCAGGGACAACTCCGATATCCAAGGCACCATACAGAATGGCACCGGCAGAGTTGAAAGAACTTAAATTACAGTTACAGGACTTACTTGATAAGGGATTTATACGCCCTAGCATTTCGCCTTGGGGAGCCCCTGTGCTGTTTGTGAAAAAGAAAGACGGATCCATGCGTCTGTGCATAGATTACCGAGAGCTGAACAAGGTTACGATCAAGAATAAGTACCCTCTTCCTAGAATAGATGATTTGTTCGACCCGATTCACGGGAGCGCGGTGTTTTCAAGATTGACTCGACATCGAAGCTATCACCGATTAAGAATCGATGAGGAAGACATTCCCAAGACAAAGATTCGATCACGTTATGGACATTACGAGTTCACGCGATGCCTTTTGGTTTGACCAACGCCCCGCCGCTTTCATGGACTTGATGAACCGACTATTCAAGGAGGTTTTAGACACGTTCGTGATTGTGTTTATTGATGACATTCTGATATACTCCAAATGTGATGAAGATCATGAAAGGCACTTGAGGAAAGTTTTATTCACGCTGAGAGAGAATAAGTTGTATGCAAAATTTTCCAGTGCGACACTCGCTCGGCATCCTCCTTCTTGGGACATGTGGTGTCCGAGGCGGAGTCTCTGTTGATCCAAATGAAAGTGGAAGCGATCCACGCAGTTGGCCTCGTCCCCACCACCGCCACAGCAGGTACGTAGTTTTACGGGTCTTGCGGGGATACTATAGACGTTTACGTGCGAGATTTCGCCAAGATAGCCATGCCCATGACTCAATCGACGCGCAAAGGTAACACCTTTGTTTGGGATGACACTTGTGAGGCGAGTTTCCGGGAACTCAAGCGGAGGTTGGTGTCGCCTCCGATCCTTCAACATCCACGAGCGAGCAGAAGCTTTGTGGTCTCTGATGGCGCGCTAAGAAAGGTTTGGGCGTGTTGATGTTGATGCACGCGGTAAAGTAATAGCCTATGCATCCCGACAAATCAAGACGCATACGAGAGAAATTATCCAACCCATGACTTAGAACTAGCGGCAATAGTCTTTGCACTAAAGATCTGGAGACATTACTTATATGGCGAAAAAATTCAGATTTTTACAGATCATAAAAGTCTGAAGTATTTGTTCACCCAGAAAGAATTGAACATGAGGCAACGCAGATGGTTGGAATTAGTGAAGGATTACGACATAGATATTCAATACCACCCCCGGTAAAGCTAACTTGTGGCTGATGCCCTCGATGAGAAAGCGATTCATACTTCAAAGACGAAAGTTCTTGTGAGAGCGGAGCTGCAGGCATAATTTGTACGAGCTGAAATTGCAGTACTAGTAGGGAAGGCCACGGCACAGTTAGCTCAGTTAACTGTACAACCAACTTTGAGACAACGCATCGTTGAGTCTCAACAGGGAGACCCTCAGTTAGTAGGGAAGCTTATTGCAGTAACTACGGGTGAATTAGCATGGTTTTCGCTATCCGCAGATGGAGGACTACTATTTCAGGAACGTTTATGTGTACCAGACGACGACAAACTGAAAACCAAAATCTTAAGCGAAGCTCATAACTCACCATTTTCTATGCATCCCGGTAGTACCAAGATGTATCGAGATCAAAAGCGATCATTACGGTGGTGTAACATGAAGCGCGACGTGGCGAGAGTTTGTTAGCAGTGTTTGACTTGTCGGCCAGTGAAGCGCCTGACAGAGGCCCGCAGGACTACTGCAACCTTTACATGTACCTCAGTGGAAATGGGAGGAGATCTCTATGGACTTCATAGTCGGACTGCCCAGAACCCTGCGAGGTTACTCGGTGATTTGGGTCATCGTTGACAGGTTAACAAAATCAACACATTTCATACCGTGAAACCCACCTACTCTACTGACAACAAGTGGCGCAATTGCACTGAAGACATAGTCCGTCTACATGGATTCCAAATAAATCATTTCGCATGAGGATCCACGTTTCACCTCCAATTTTTGGAGAAGTTTACGTAAAGCGTTAGGTTCACGCTTAAATTTTAGTAAATCTTTTCACCCACGCATTTGGCGGATGGATGACAAAGCGTTTGAACCAGATCTTAGAAGACATGTTGCGAGCTTGCACCTTAGATTTTCCAGGTAGTTGGGATACCCATTTGCATTTGATGGAGTTTGCATACAATAACAGTTATCAGGCGACCATCGGAATGGCTCCATTCGAAGCTCTTTATGGAAAGCGTTGCAGAACCCCTGTTTTCTGGGAGGAGGTGGGTGAACGTCAGTTATTGGGTCCAGAATTAGTACAGGTCACTAATAGTGCAATACAAAAGATTAGGGTGCGAATGCAGACCGCCCAAAGCAGACAAAAGAGTTATGCCGATTCGAGACGAAGGGACCTAGAATTCGGAGTTGGGGACCACGTATTCCTTAAGGTGGCCCCAATGAAAGGGATTCTAAGGTTTGGTCGAAAAGGGAAGTTGAGTCCGCGCTTTATAGGGCCATTTGATATTTTAGAGAGGGTTGGTGTGGTGGCCTACAGGCTAGCATTGCCGCCTTCCCTATCAGCAGTTCATAACGTATTCCATGTCTCCATGTTGAGAAAATACGTTCGCACCCACCCACGTTGTAGACTTTGAACCGCTTACGATTAGCGTAAGATTTGAGTTATGGCGAACGACACATGCTTTGGATTATTGCAAGAGATCAAAAGACCCTCCGTGAATCGTGAGATCAACTTAGTTAAAGTGTTATGGCAAAATCACCGCATAAAAAGAAGCTACCTGGGAGCGAGAAGAAGAAGTGCGAGCTAAATATCCAGAACTATTCCAAGAATAGGAACTTTCGAGGACGAAAGTTCTTAAGGAGGGAAGATTGTGACAACCACAACCACAGGTACTGATTGTCTATTGTATTTAACATTCGATCAATCTTAAGTTGGGTCAGACTAGTAAATCTTAGCATGCTCGGTGGGTTTGAACTATGAATTTCATATGATTTTAAGTGATTTGCTTTCTCTTAAGATGATTATACTTACATATAAAAATAAAGGAAAAAGGAAGTGACAATGGCACCTTAGTAAATGGTGACTAAGTAAGGGCTAATTGGGACTTTTTGCAATGACCTAGACCCTTATTGTTTAACTATATATAAGCTTGCAACCAAGAGAAAAACCCTAACCCTAGACTTCTCCATTTTCTCCTTCTTCTTCTTCTTTTACATTTTTCCCTAGCCGACCACCCCCCTTTTTCTTGTTGCTTTCCTTACGCGCCGCCGAGACCTGACGGAGAAGTTGCCCCGGCCCACCCAAATACCGCAACAAGAACCCTTCAGCCGCCCACGTCTGCAACCCACGAACGGAGAGGCGCCGATCGCAAGCTTCACGTTCCCATCCGCCTACGCCTGCAGCCATGCCGGAGCTCACGAACGGAGAAGTGTCGCCGTCGAAGCCTGGACGCACCCATCCAGCAGAATCAACGCCGCCAGCCGCTGCTGCTGCTGTTGCTCGTGGATCGCGCCGCCGACCGCTCGTAGATCCCGCGCCGCCGATTGCTCGTGAACCTCGCCGTCGCCGTTCGGGTCTACTTTTCATTTGCAGCGCCGACCATCATCGCTTTGACTGCCGGCCGAACTTGCGATCGGTGATCGATTTGTTACGTTCGGTTTGAGAGAGTTATAAACTGACCTATTGAAGATTAAATCGTTAATTTGAGGACTTAAGTTACTGTTTGAACACAACTTTTAGGGACCAAGTTTAGAGCGGAGTTGAAGGCCAAACATCAAGGCGAACTAAGGAATATTAGGCCTACACGTTGAGCTTGAGGTAAGGGGGGCATTAAGCCTCAAGAACTTAAATTAAGTGCCTATGCGATTATGGATTTGGAATATGCTCAGAGTGTGATTTCGGGATATTGTGTGAAACAAGTTCTACAAAAGAAGCGTATTCAAAGAACTAAGGTTAAGTTTTGGAGTTAGAATCTAAACTAAGGTAAGGGACCTTGTGCCGAACCTTTCTAGATGGGATTAAAGAAAACGAATTTCATTATTTTATGTGAAATTAGTTCGTTATTTTACATGGAAATGTTTCATGATTTTATGTGAGAGCATATCAGTATTTTGTGCGAATATAGCCTATTATTTATGTGGGAATATTCCGAAAGTAGTCCATTATTTTATATGAGAATTGTTCAGTATTTTATGTGAGAATATTTCATGATTTTATACGAAAGTTTTCTGTTATTGAAAGTACGAAATCGATCAAGTTTAAAGTTATTATTTTCAAAATGTTGCGAAAAGTTATAAGTTGCATATCAGTGTCATTGTTTCATGATATGTGCATTATAGTCACGTTAGATGATGGGACCTCATGCATGTTCTCAGATGCCATGAAATGATTTGAATTAAAATGTGGAAATTGGTCTCCCGAGCTCATTGTATGCATGGTCAAACATGCATTAGAGACCCTATGGGGGTCAAGCTTATAGGGTCTCGTGAGGGACTCAATCCATACAGGGTCCATGAGGACTCAAAGCACTTATAGAGAGTCTCATGAGGGACTCAAATACTTATAGGGGTCTGTGAGGGACTCAAAATGAAATGACTCAGGATGACCAATTAGCCATTTAAAGTACAAAGGAAGTCATGTATTACAGTCACGTTGATATGAGAAAGTTTTAGGTCCCACATATGAATGTTTTAACCAAGTTTAAAAGTCATGATTGTATGTGTGTGCATGTCCCAAACCTCTGTGAGCGAGGTCGCTTCTCGGGTATTGTATTGCAATACTCACCCTTTTATTTTAAAATATTTTTCGTAAGACCAAGGACGTACGGGGCGAGTGACGGAGGCGCGTTGTCAAAACCATGGGGATAGTCATGTTTTCCGCATTTTTCCTTAATAACTGATGTTGTTGTTTTATGATTTCGAAGTGTAAATTTTATTTTTAGGATTTTAAGTAGGCCAAGTTTAAACTGTTCTTTTAAATATTTTGACGTTTTCATCGGGATCCCTAAAGTTAATTTTGCTACCATGGAAATTTAAAGATTGTTTTATGTGTTTTGGCCTAAGAATGCATGCATGTGTAGTAGTGTCCCTAGGAGTTATAATTACAGAAAAGTAGGGGCCCTACACTAGCCATCAACCTCCAACCGCCAGAACCGTGAATCGCTGCCGTCGAACGTCTGTAGCGCCGGTCAGTGTGGGTGTTGTTTTGGTTCAAGCTTTTGGAGGAGTTTTGACCGGTTTTCAGAGTGTAGAGATCGGTTCTGGGTAGATCGACTCACGTGGGTTCCAAATCTAGTCTTCACGCGCCGCCGCCAGCCACCATGCGCCGCTGCTCACCGGGGTTGGCTAATCTGATTAGTCTCGATTTTCCCGAGTCCGTTTCAAGCCTCCATTAGTGGTAATTCGGCTTAGTTATTGTCGAATTGCAAATATAAGCTTATTTATGTATGATTTAATTATGAATCTTGGTTATGATTAAGGAGTTTTGAATTTGGAACGTGTTGAGTTGAACGTGAAAGTAAGGACGAGATTTTAGGACCTTGCGGAGATCTTAGAATGGAGACAAGGTAAGGGATTTTCTACAAATGATCTTAAAAAGGGGAGTAAATATGATTTCTTGAAAGATTTATTTTAAAATACGAAATTCGAGGTCTTATTTCAAAAGGGCGAATTACCAAGACTTACGCTCATGAATTTAGAAAAGTAATATTTCAAAAGGTTTTAACGGATCCGAGTAAATGACTTTCAAACGATTTAGAAAGGAGCTTGAATGATTTAAGGGTTTGGGGAGGACCTGAACAGAAATGATTTCAAAGTATTTTAAAACGAGCCTCGACACAGTTAGGTATAGATTTTCAGTTATGTCATTGTGTTAATTATGTATCCTAAATTATAAACGTACTTATTACTTATGATTGATTGACTCAAGTTTAAAGTTATGAAAGTTATGGCATGATTTTATGTTTTATGTGATTGTTGCATCATTCTGAATGTTTATGTATATGTGTTTGAAGAATGGGACCTCATGCATATTGTATGTATATGAACATGTCATGTAGGCTGTGGCAATTGGCCTTCTGAGAATTTATGCATGGTAAAACATGCATCGTAGACCCTATGGGTCAAACTTATAGGAGTCTGTGAGGACTCAAACTTATAGGGTCCATGAGGACTCAAAACTTATAGGGGTCTGTGAGGGACTCAAACCTATAGGGGTCTGTGAGGGACTCAATATGAAAAGACTCAGGTAGACTCAATTGACCACACATAGCCAAAGAGAAAAGTTATGATTTTATAAAAGAAGTTTTAGGTCTCACAACAGAAAATTTTATGATTTCCAAAGTCACGAATAACAGTCATGTATAAAAGTCATGTTTAAAAGAAAGTCATGTTGCATATGATTGCATTTCCCGACCCCCCACTTACTGGGTATTTTATAATACTCACCCCTTTACCTTTGTTTTGTTTCTCTGTTGTAAAATGTTTTTCAGGTAAAGACGAGGGCATACCAGGCGAGTGACAGGGTTGCGCTACAGAAGTCATGGGAACCAAGTCAAGATTTTCCGCACTCATGATTTAGAAAGTATTTTTAAATGATTTTAGTTTCTGCTTATGTAGCCTAACAATTTTTAAATTGAGGCCAAAGTTAGTTATGTTTTTAAATGTTTTGTATTTATGGGATCCCAAATTAAATCGATTTTAATTATCAATTTTTATCTATTTAAAGTTATTTAGTGCCTCAAATGCATGCATGAGTAGTAATGTCCCTAGGAACTTATGTTATAAAAGTTGGGGCATTACAAAATCTATAGGTTGTAAGTGGATCTAAAAGAGAAAACGTGGTGTAGATGGGAAGGTGCAAACCTTTAAAGCTAGACTAGTAGCAAAGAGTTATACCCAGGTTGAAGAGGTTGACTATGAGGAAACCTTTTCACCTATTGCTATGGTAAAGTCTATCCGTATCCTTCTTGCCATTGCCACATATTATGACTATGAGGTATGGCAAATGGATGTCAAGACAACCTTTTTGAATGGTAATCTTGAGGAAAACATCTACATTGACCAACCCAAAGGGTTCATTGAACCAGGACAAGAGCAAAAGGTTTGCAGGCATAAAAGGTCAATTTATGGACTGAAACAAGCCTCTAGGTCCTGGAATATAAGATTTGATGAGGCAATCAGATCTTATGGTTTTGACCAGAATGATGATGAACCTTGTGTCTACAAGAAAATCATCAATAGTTCTGTCGCATTCCTAATTCTCTATGTGGATGATATACTCATTGGGAATGATGTAGGTTATCTTCACGACATCAAGGAATGGCAACTCTGCAGCCCAAATGAAAGATTTGGGTGATGCATGATTTGTTCTTGGGATCCATTATGCAGAACCGCAAGAATAAAACACCAGTCTTGTCTCAAGCATCTTATATAGACAAAGTGTTGTGAAGGTTTAAGATGCAAGATTCCAAAAAGGGCTTGTTGCCTTTTAGACATGGAATCCATTTATCTAAGGACCAGTGTCCTAAGACACCTCAAGGAGTTGAGGATATGACATGGATTCCTCATGCATCGGCTGTTGGGAGCCTGATGTACACCATGTTGTGTACTAGGCCCGACATCCTGCTTTTTTCTGATTGGGATGGTCGGTGAGGTATCAATCCAATCCAGACTTGAACACTGGACAACGGTTAAAACAATCCTTAAGTATCTTCTGAGAACAAGGAACTACATGCTTGTGTATGGGGCTAAGGATTTGATCCTTACAGGATACACGAATTCTGACTTTCAGACGGATAAAGATTCTCGGAAATCTACATCAGAGTCAGTATTCACTCTTAACGGAGGAGTTGTAGTATGGCGAAGCGTCAAGCAAGGATGCATCGCTGATTCCACCATGGAGGCCGAATATGTAGCAGCTAAGGAGGTCGTTTGGTTAAGAAAATTCATGCTAAATTTGGAAGTTGTTCCAAATATGACTTTGCCCATCACGCTGTATTGCGATACTTGAAAGTGGTGCGGTGGCAAATTCGAGGGAACCCCAAACTCACAAGAGGGGAAAGCACATAGAGCGGAAGTATCATCTCATCCGGGAGATCGTGCATAGAGGAGACGTGATTGTCACGAAGATAGCCTCAGAGCACAACATTGCTGATCCTTTTACAAAGGCTCTCACGGCTAAAGTTTTTTAGAGTCACCTAGAAGGTCTAGGTTTACAAGTCTTCTCCAACTAGGACAAGTGGGAGTATATTGTACAAAGGAGTTTAAATGCTCTAGTTTATTGTATTTACATTACTGTAATGTTTTAGTACTCCACAAGCTTTAGGTCAAGTGGGAGATTGTTGAGATTTATGCCCTAAACTTGTGTAATTTTGATCAATTAAATAAAGTGTTATTTGTTTTGATAGAATTAAAGTCTTTCTTTATAAATCCAATAAACTAAGCTCCAAGGTTATAACATTTATCTTGAACATCAGTGTAGTGGGCACTATTTGGGTTGAGTTCAAGAATATAACCTAAATAGTCTATGGTATAAGAATAAGGTTGGAAACCTCATTCTGGTAACATCATGGATGCGGCTCACTTTGTAATTAGTACAAATGAGGTAATCCAACTCATTCATGTAGTTGACATGCGAGTGGGGGCATCTTGTATGAAGAGTTCATACAAGACTGGATCGCAAATTATTAGTCTAACTAGTGTAACAATCGCTTAATGAGGATAAGACTAGTAGTTTATAGATGGTCATTAGTGACTCGACCTGAATCATGAGCAAGTTAAGAACTCCTGCTTATAGGGGTTTGTCCTTAGACTAGTATGAGTGAGAGTGGCCTGTAGCCGACTCAATAAGCCTACCTTCTCAGGGACAGAACCTCGTAGGTAGCTGGGAACTTAACTGTGTAAGATGGAATTCACTCATTACTGCTAATATATTTATATAAAGTTTATCAATAGTATATCAGTAACTCATATACGAGACCTAAATAATATTAAGTATATCACTAATATAATACTAATATACTTTATTTTAGTTATTTACTTTATTAATGGTTTGTATTTACTAGTTTTTAGTAAATAGAATTTTTTAATTGATACATTTGGCTAGTAATGAATAAGAAATTCATATTTAGTATATCAGATATACTTAGAATGAAGTATATCACTGATATACTAATAATATATTCAATATTATATATATCAATAAAATAAATATACCTAAAATGAAGTATATCAGTGATATATCAAATATGAAAAATATTCATGATACGCTACGATATATATAAAGTATATCATTTAATTGATACCTAAAAAGAAGTGTATCGATAGTGTATCAGTAATGTACAACTAATATTGTGATGTCCGAGGAAAAGTGGTACATGAATGAACTAAGATCACATCCAAAGGAGAGTCATCCCAAATTTATGAAAATATGGATGAGAAATACTTAAAAGAAATGATAGCTACTACCTATACCAACAAGGTGCACCTTCCTAATTTTCGATGGCTCATTCATAGGAACTTCAAAGGTAAGCGTGCTTGGCTTGGAGAAATCCTATGTATGGCCAAATCCAGATTCCAAATGTTGATCCGAATCTTGAGCCTAAGGCGTTACAAATATATAGATATATATTAGTTGACTGATATATACAAAATATAAAGTATATCAGATATATACTACTGATATACCAATTAGGGTAAAATAGGAATAATAAAAAAATGAAAATTAGATTTTAGAAAATTTTGTTATATTTACAAATCTAAAAAACTATGGTTAAATTTGCAAATATCCTAGTATATTTTTCTATTCATTACAATTTCACTTAAATTATCTATTTAAATTAATTCACATGGTATTTAATTAGTTGGAATATAAATGAGTTTTTATTTATTTACATCATTGCTAATTTTAATTATATATAATTTAATTATAAAATAAATATCTTTCAAAATTTAAAAGCCTTACCATTTCAACCAATTATTATATTGAATTTAAATCATAAAATATCACATAAAATATGAAAATATGAAAATTTACCTCAAATTTACATAGTTTTTAAAACCATTTAATCCTTTTTATTCTTAGTACATGATAATTTATTTAAAATACCATCAAATTAACGACCAAAATTCAAGGTATATTTGTAACATAAAAATTAATTGCCTAAACACAGTAAAGCCATTGCATTAAGTAATTACGGTTACAAATTTACTAGTATTTCATTATTATTAAAATTGAACATGTCGAATAGAATTCCACCAAAATTATAAAAATATAACCATTTGAAAAACACTTTCAAAATCCAATTAGCTTAAAACCCAAGTAGTCAAGAAGCTACGTAGGGGCAACTGACTCCATTGTCCCTAACATTTGGATTTAGGTATGCATTGCACTCAACCTTTTCTTTCTTCCTTCATTTTATTTGTATTTGTATATTTTTATGAGATATAATTTCAATTTTAGTTCATGCACTCATAATTTTTTTTTTGTAATAGACTACTTTCTTCTTTCATTTTATTTGTGTGATTGTTACTACCCAATCGTTTTTTCCTCTCAATATATTGTTCACACTTTTAACCAAAGAAAAAATATCATGAAATAATTAACATATAGTTTTGATTTTCGTCCAAATTGAGTTGACTAATAGAGAAAATCAAACTAATTCACTTTGGTTACTTAGACTAAATAAGTTCATCTATATTTAGTAGAGTGTAGGTGATAGAAAGACTGATGGGGCCAGACAATTTTGAGTGACACGTTTCAGTAGAAGCAAGTAAAATTCAACGTGATGAATGAATGGATAGATAAATCAAAGAGAGAGAGGTTAAGAAAGAGATAGAGAATTTGAGCATGCAGTAACTGACCAAGGACGAAAGAAGTTGATCAATAGAAACGCTAACGTTGATGAATGAAAAATATGAGAGGTCAATGAGAGAAATGATGACTATTTATCTAGAGATGGACGAATAGGAAAAGAAAAAGAGGTGAGTCTTTGTCTAGCGAGAGATAAAGTGTAACACCCCTAGTTTCCAACACAACTCCAACTAGGGATGCCACTAGATAGCACCCTCTGCACCGAAATTTCGGGAACATAACGACACTATCCTGATGAATCCAAAATTTTACTTAACCTGTTTTAAGCAAGAAACACTTCTAAGAATCCACCCAATGCCCGACCTCCTCCAAACTACAACATAACAGGGTCGAGCTCTAGCAGAACAACACAACAGGAGCAACACATGCACCACACAACAGTTAAACGAGCATGCTAAACCAGGAAACCAACTGAATAAATAACATTAACAACAACACAACGAGTTCAGTAATCCAACAAGCACAAACAAAGCTCATGAATCAACTTAGAGTTACAATGGAAAAGCCTAAGTTCAAAATGGAAGTTCCCCTAAGACAATAAGTGGTCTCATAGCCTCGTCATGTCGCCACCGTCGCTCTCCAGCTCACCATTTGCCCTTACCTATAACCAAAGACATTAAAGTAGATGGGTGAGTATAGGAATACTCAGTAAGTAGCCCACTCACGTCCAAGCTACAATTGCACAACTGCACACACAGAGACAAATCAAGTTTGCAACCAAAAGCATCTTAGGGATTCATGACTAGGTACCCTCGAGCATACCTCACTCCGAGACTCACCGACGATCCAGGAACCTAGGCGGCCACAGATGGGGATGCACCCCAATGCGAAAGAGTGATCACTCTAATGCCCACACAGAAATGCAATAGAGTCTCGACTCTAAAGCCCATAGAGATCGCACAAGGGCCACCCACCCAAGTTCCCACACAACTTGCAAAAGGGTGTGCTCGACCCTAATGCCCACACAGCTCGCAAAAGGGCGCACTCGACCCTAACGCCCACACAGAGATCACAAAGCGTGCTTGACCCTATGCCCACACAGCTCGCAAAAGGGTGCACTCGATCTTAATGCCCACACAAAGATGCCAACCTAGAGGTTCTGACTCGCTCAAGGTCACTTAGTGGGTTTGGTAATGCTAGCCTAGAAGGTCAGACTCCATTGCCTCTCCTAGATTTTCTCCAAAACCCTTCCATGGTAATCTTAAAAACCGAGTCCCTAACCATCGACCTAACTAGCCAACCACACAACCCCCCAACGCGTAACTACCACACAGGCTCGAGTCTCACTCAGCAACCTGATGGAGATCTGATCTCCTTGAGCAGCGGAAACGTTTTTAGGATCTTAATTACTTGATTGTTTTGCTTAAAACAAAAACTAGTACATTGACAAAAAGAACAAAACAAGCATGTTTTCTAAACTAATTAGGCATGGATTAATTGCATACAAACATACTACAAGTTTAACGATTAAACTAATAAAATAGAATGATACCTTTGTAGACTTTCTCCAGCAACTTGTTGCTCCAAAGGTTGTACAACAAATCAATTGTAGAACTTCTATGTTTTTCTTCCAGCAAGAACTCAACCAACAGGAGAACCTCCTATGTCTCTGAATTCTGCTTAGATCAACCTTGGTGGGAAGGTTTCCAACAATTGGAAGTTTTGGGAATGAGGGTGAGAGAGAGAGAATTTCTCTGTATAATCAAAATGATCGATCGTTCACTTTCTTCTTCTCACCAGAAGAAGAACCTTCAGTGGGCAACTCCCCACTTCCCTATCGAGAGGGAGATGAGGAGTGGTGGGAACGTGTCCTCTTGACACGTTCCCATTTAATATTATATTAATATTTTAATTACTAATTAAATACATTAAATTAAATCATATTAATTCATATATAATATTAAATAAATGATTAAATCACATTTAATCATTTTACCCTTTATCCTATAGTTTAATGTACATCTTATGCACATTAAATCATAACCTATAGTTTTCAAATACGAATCACATTCATATTTGAATTTGATATTTGAACTCTTTCAAATATTCAATTCTCTCAAGTAATTTATATGAATCATATTCACATTAAATTTATAATATATAGTTCCAAAACTATATATTATATCGTATCCATATACATTAAATATATTCCCTAATGAATTTGAACATTTCAAATTCAAATGATCTAAAAACCCTTTACGAGCTAGAAAGTGGACCTAATGGACCTACACATCAGAAGCTCCAATGATACGAGATTGCTCGGTTAATCTCATTAACCTCCCAATCAACATTCGTTAACCGCGGGAACACCCCACTAAAGTCCCACAGCTGCACTCTTCTCACTGCAGATATATTTCTGTGTCCATTGATATTGACCAATAACCGCAAGTCAATCCTTCACGAATGTTCGTAACACCAGCTGGGTCAAATTACCGCTTTACCCCTGGGTTACATCTTGTGCCTTAAGTACCAGTGCTCCTTTAATGAACAATTTGTTTGTGGTCCTACCAACAAACAGAGTCCCTCTCGGGCCAATGAGAGGGTCGGGCCCTTTGTTCAAGTCCCGGAGACACCACTTAAGGGAACATTCCTCTACTTACCCTAGTAGGCGGGAAGGAGTGAATTCCATCTTGCTAAGTTAAGTCCCCAGCCGCTCACTCGCTCTTGTCCCCAAGAAGGTAGGCATATTGAGTGGGCGAATCTGGCCACTCTCACCCATACTAATCAAAGGACAATCTCTCGCAAACAGGAGTTCGTAACCTACTCAGGATTGAGATCAAGTTGCCTAGGTCATCCTAGTGAAATAGAAACCTAACTAGTCAACGGAGTTACAACTAGAGGTTACTATTTCGTGGTCCGGTCTTATGTAATCTCATTACATAGGATATCCTCACTCACATGTCATCTACACGAACACGTTAGGATCACAGTGTTTGTATCAAATACAAAGTGGGCCACATCCATAGTTTTACCAGGGTAAGGTACCCAAACCTTATTCTCTAACTATAGACCCTTTAGGTTGTATCTCGAACCGAGATCCTTTTAATGTACATTACATTCAGTTAAAGATTCATTTAACAGCCTTGGATGTTTGTTTATTGGAATTAGGGTTTAAATGAAGGCAAACTCGTAGATAACGAACAATAACACTTTATTGAAATAATAACACTTTATTACATTAATTAGAAGATAATTACAAACTACGAGTTTTAGAGCACAAATCCCAACATAACCAACCACAAGCAACACATTCACGACACGCAGGAGAGTCAAACCCAACACACAGAAGTAAGTACATGATATACACAACAAGAACATGATATTTAGAGTCTCATGCACCAAGCAATAAACTAACAACCACACAACATTCATAAAGCCAACCACAACGACCCTATGTCGAACGGGAGAGAGAAAGGGAGGCAGTGGCGGATCGAGAGGGAGAGAGAGTCGAACGGGAGAGGGAGAGAGAGAAACGAGAGGGATGTCGAGAGAGAGAGATTCGAGCAGCTGCTTGCGAAGGGAAGGACGGTGGCGCGGCGATCCTAGCAGTCGGCTTCGCGGCGAAAAGAAGACGGACCTCCAGCGGCTACTCTCCCTGCAACGAAGAAGAAGAACGAGGGGGAGGGGGAGTCGGCCGCACGAATACTCCTTTCACTTTTCTTTTCTTTTCTTTTTAAAGAAAAACCTAAAAAAATAAGTGAAAAAGAAGGAAGGTCCTCAAAATACCTCGGTTCCTTCTCCAAAGACGTTCGATGAGAAGCTCAAGGGTGCCAACCCAATTTAAAGCGAGATTTAGAAATTACTTTGGTCCCTGCAAGGTCCAGAAACTAACTTCTTGGCCAAAAACTTTTAAAACTAAGTCACAAGCCTAAAATTAACTTTGAAAAGAACTAATAACTTACTTGAAATCACCGGGCGTCACATCCTCCCCACGTTAAGAACTTTCGTCCTCGAAAGTTGCTAATTCCCAAACAGCTCCGGGTAGTTCGTTCTCATCTTGTCCTCACGCTCCCAAGTAGCTTCTTTAAGTTGTTGGTTTTGCCACAAGACCTTGACAAGGTCGATTTCTTTGTTCCTCAGCACCTTCTTCTCCCGAGCTAAGATTTCCACTGGCTTCTCCTCATAGCTCAAATTCTCATCAACCTGTGATGGCTTGTAATCAATCACGTGAGATGCATCTGGAACATAGCCTCGCAACATCGACACGTGGAACACGTCGTGCACGGCTGCTAGAGGCGGTGGCAAGGCTAAACGGTATGCCACTGGGCCAATACGCTCCAAGATCTCGAATGACCCGATGAACCTAGGGCTCAACTTCCCTTTCTTGCCAAATCTCAACACACCTTTCATAGGTGCAACCTTAAGGAACGTGTATTCTCCAACTGCAAACTCCAAGTCCTTGCACATTACATCATCACAACTCTTCGTCTGTTTTGAGCCATTAATATTCTCTCCCAGATCTTCTGCACGACCTCATTTGTAACCTCCTAGCTCGGGCCCCCAGAAGCTTACTTCACCAACCTCTCCGCAATACACTGGGGACCTGCACCTCTTCCCATACAAGGCCTTAAAAGGCGCCATCCCGATCGTTGCCTGATAACTATTGTTAGGCAAACTCCATCGAGTGGAGGTGCATATCCCAACTCCCTGCGAAGTCCAGGGCACAAGCTCGGAGCATATCTTCCAAGAACTGGTTCAACCTCTAAGTCTGACCGTCCGTCTGAGGGTGAAATGTTGTTCTAAAACTACACTCCGCTCCTAAAGCCTTCTGAAAAACCATCCAGAAGTTGGATGTGAAACGAGGGTCCCTGTCAGAGATGATCTTCACCGAGACTTCGTGTAACCTGAAAACTTCCTCCATGAACAACTTTGCCCACTTCTCCACTGTATAAGTCGGTTTTCCAAGAGGGAAATGTGCCGACTTTGTCAGCCTATCAACGATCACCCAAACCACCATGAATCCTCTAACGGTTCGGGGTCGACCTTAAATGAAATCCATCGAAACCTCTTCCCTTTCCACTGTGGTACCTCTAAGGGTTGCAACAACCCTGCCGACTTCTGTCTCGGGGCTTTAACTTGTTGACAGACTAGACATCTGCTAACAAACTCCGCTACGTCTTTCTTCATTCCACTCCACCAGTAGAACTGCTTTAGGTCCTGATACATTTTAGTGCTGCCATGATGCACTGGGAAAGGAGTACTGTGAGCCTCGGCTAAGACTTCTCCCCTGAGTCCATTCACATCTGGGACACACAAACGTCCTTTGAACAAACAAACCCCCATCTGATGACACTGTGAACTCACTCTCTTGGCCTGATTCCACCAATCCACAAGACTAGGGTTCCCCTGTTGGGAGTCTAGAACTCGTTGTCTCAGAGTCAGTTGCACTGACAACTGGTTAAACTGAGTCATGACCTGCCCTACCATCACGACAATACCGACACGCTCCATATCTACTCGCAAATGAAACTCCTTCGTGACTAAGGCTGACGTGTGAGCTACCTTTCTACTAAGGGCATCAACAACCACATTTTCCTTACCCGGGTGATACAAGATCTCAATCTCGTAATCCTTCACCAACTCCAACCACCTCCGTTGTCTCATATTCAACTCTTTCTAGGTAAACAAATACTTCAAGCACTTGTGGTTTGTATACATATGGATATTCTCACCATAGAAATAGTGTCTCCAGATTTTCAAGGCAAAGACCACTTCAGTTAACTCCAAGTCATGGGTCGGGTAGTTTCTCTCGTAGTCCTTCAACTGTCGGGAGGCATAGGCAATTACCCTCCCATTCTGCATCAAAACACAACCCAAGATCTTCTTGGAAGCATCACTATAAACTACAAAGTTTCCTGATCCATCCGACACTGTAAGCACCGGTGCTGAGATCAACCTTTGCTTCAAATCTTAGAAACTTGTCTCGCACGCCTCAGTCCACACGAAGGCATTTCCCTTCCATGTTAACTGACTAAGGGGTGTTGCAATCTTGGAGAAGTCCTTCACAAACCGTCGGTAATAACCAGCCAAACCCAATAAGCTACGAACTTCAGTGACGGTTTTGGGTCGGGGCCAATCTAAAACTGCTCCCACCTTCGCCGGGTCTACTGAAACACCCTCCTTAGATACTACGTGTCCTAAAAAGGACACTTGCGACAACCAAAACTAACATTTAGAGAACTTGCCAAACAACTGATTTTCTCTCAAGGCAGTCAAGACTTTCCTCAAGTAGTTCTCGTGCTCTTCACTCGACTTCGAGTAGATCAGGATGTCATTTATCGACACAATCACGAAGGTGTCTAGAAATTCCTTGAACACCCTATTCATCATGCCCATGAACACATTTGGGGCGTTTTTCAATCCGAACGACATCACGATAAACTCGTAATGTCCATACCTTGATCTGAAAGCTGTCTTTGGGATGTCTTCCTCTCTTATTCGCAACTGGTGGTATCCCGAGCGCAAGTCAATCTTAGAGAACACGGTGGCCCCCTGTAACTGGTCAAACAGATCATCAATCCTAGAAAGCGTGTACTTGTTCTTTATCGTCACTTTATTTAACTCCCAGTAGTCAATGCATAAGCGCATCGACCCATCCTTCTTTTTTACAAAAAGTACCAGCGCACCCCCACGGAGAGATACTAGGGCGAATGAAGCCCTTGTCTAGCAACTCCTGCAATTGAGTCTTGAGCTCTTTTAACTCGGCTGAGGCCATTCTATACGAAGCTTTCGATAAAGGTGCAGTGCCTGGTTCCAACTCAATACTGAAATCCACCTCCCTGGCTGGAGGTAAACTGGACAGATCCTCAGGAAACACATCAGCAAACTCCCTAACTACTGGAACTGTCGACACGTCCCCTTTCTCGCTTTTCAAGTCCATCACACTTTCCAAGAAGGCCCAAGCCCATTGGCCAACCAACTTGCTCGCCTTAAGTGCTGAAATCACCTTAGGAACTGTCTTTGACTCGATTCCCTTAAACTTGAAGCTCGGTTCTGATGGAGGCTTGAACACAATCTCCCTATGGTGACAATCGATGTTGGCATGATTCGTTCCTAGCTAATCCATGCCCAGAATTACATCAAAGTCACTCATCTCCAGGACAATTAGGGTCACTTCCAACGAGCGACCTTCCACCAAGACCTGACCGGTATTCACTTTTTCCTGGGTCATTAACTCTGCCCCTACTGGGGTTGCAACAGACAGGCTAGAACCTAGAGGCTCTACTTCTAACATGGCTTGGCCCACAAACAATGCAGAAATAAAGGAGTGTGTACAACAAGAATAAAAAAGTACAAAAGCTAGATGACCGAGAATAGGTAGGGTACCTGTGATGACTTACCTGCACCCTCCGTGGCTCGGCCAGCATTCACGTATGCCCTGCCTCTCTAGCGACCCTCCTGGTTTCTAGCATTCCTATTCTCCAGGCACGCTGAGGCCACATGGCCCTCCTTCTGGCATATGTAACACACTCTCAGGTCTGGCCTCTTCCTCTTCCTACACATCGTCGCCATATGGCCCACCTTGCTGCAATGGAAACAAACCTTGGTGGTTGCTGGGGGATAGCACATTAGGCTTAATTATTGCTAGTTTTATGATAATTTCAGGGCTTTTATGTGTTTAAATCACTCAATTTTAGGTTAAGAGCTTAAAAAGGACAATTGGAGACATTTTGGATCACTCAGAATCAAAACGAGGCCTTTTAGAGCTAAAAATACTATCAATTGGAAAAAGAAGGATCAATCAAAGCCATTTGACCCGAGATGATGGCGTTACAATGTCCTGCATAGAGTTACAACACCATCCGTGTAGATTCCATGTGTTATGGATCATACCGATAGCGTTGCAACGCTGCTTTGCAACGTCGTAACGCTATCTCGATAAGGAATCCATGCTAAAGACTCGTGCAGAGGGCATTGCAACGCTGCCTTATAGCGTTGCAACGCAGATCGATAGCAACGCGCACATTAAGGTAGCGACGTTGTAATGCTGCCCCAGATCGATAGCAACGCTGTCCCTAGCGTTGCAACGCTGTACCGATTTCCATTATAAATACAACATGATATCTTATTGCAAAGGGAGCTGAATTTGATAAAGATTTCACCCTAATTTCGAAATACCCTCTGTAAGAAGAGGAAAGTGAGCATTCCTTGGGAGCCAAATCATTCGTGGATGTTCGATATCGAGACGGGAGCTTGGAGACGAAGGACCGACATCGACGCATAAGTTTAATTTCTTTTTCTTTCAGATTGTAACACCGTTTTAAGAGGCTTTCTATACTTTTAGTTTTGTTTTATTGTGATTTAAAGTAGCTAAACGTTGTAGTTAGGATTTGATTCACATGTTAAGACTTGTTTGCTTTTGTATTGAATCATGTTTCGTTATTTATTTTTGGCAATTCTTTTTTAATTCCTCGATTTTGTTGGTTTAAGTGGACTCGAGAGATAAAACTTAGATTAGAGCAAAGTTGTCAAACTCTTAGAAGTCTAGCATGAGAATAACCTAGAAGTCTAAGGGAACCACATAAAGAAGTTGCTTAATGTCGTGCTAGTTGTAGGTTCATATGGAGACTATAGAATTTATGCGAGGCTCACTAAGAATCGAGAGATTTTCTTGAGTATCTTACTTCTTGTTTATAAATTCATTACATTAGTTCATTGCATGTGTGAATTGAGTTATTAACGTGTGAAGTCAAATTCGTTCAAATCTATCAATTCATGTCATCACTTGTTTGTTTGTCGTTTGTCTTTATTTTCATCACATATTCATGTTATGTTACTTTAGCTAAAATTGAGAATTAATATCTTGGTAATTAATTAATCTAGAAACCCATTCCCGAGGACGATACTTGGACTCTTAAATCACTGTACTAAAACTTGACTCGTACACTTGCAGTATTGCACAATAATATTTTACGCAACACTGGGCAGGCTCCTCTATTATGTTGCCCTGCACAATTAGGGCATGAACCCCTGCCTGCTCCTTGGGCCCACTGTTGCCCCTGCGCTCCTGGCCGATTTGGCCTAGGGAAGGCCTGATCATGCCTCCTCTTTTGACCTGACCCAGAACTCTGTCCTACCCCTGAAGTCTGGCCAACACCACTTCCCTGCTGTTTCAAATTAGCATCAATCAAGGTGGCCACTCGAACTTCTAAAGCATAGGTCTTTGGATTGTGGGTAGCTACAGACCCACGTATAACTCCACGCAAACCTGTGAGGAAGCGCTCAACTTTTTTCTTATCTGTGTCCACCAACTCCACAGCAAACCGAGACAACATGGTGAACTCGTGTTCATACTCTTCAACTGACTGATTCGGTCCCTGTTTCAGATGCAAAAACTCGGCTTGTTTCTCGATTGTCATCGCGCCGGGTAAACTTCTCATAGAATGCTTCCTGGAACTGCACCTCGGTTATCGACCCTTCACTGACATCAATGGACTGCGAGGCAGACTTCCACCATACATAGGCTCGCCCTCTCAAGGTGTAGACTGTGCACTAGACCCTTTGTGGCTCAAGACAACACATGCGCTCAAAAATGTCCTCAACCATTTCAGCCACATGGTCCACTCCTTGCCCATCAAAGAGAGGTGGCTCAAACTTCTTGAAGTCCCGAAGATATATGGCCTCCTCTGTGGTGGCTCCACGCGCCTGGGCAACAACTCCCTCGTTCTGAGCCGGAACTGACTGGTTTTGATTCTATGCCCCTTGATTTTGGGTAGCCACCACTCCCTGAACATGGGTGACCTAGTTCAACAGTGTCGTCTGGCTACCTACGGTTGCCTGCAGGATCTCCTGGAGTCCTGCTAAAGTTGCGGGAGCTAGCGGTGGGGCTTGGTCGTTTCCTCGCTCCTGAGGGTTTTCATCAATATGCTCTGACGGCTCCCTGATAGTTGGGGCGTCCTAATTAAGCTCCTCCTGATGCTCGAAGATATCATCCATTGGTGGGTCCATCACAGGGCCCTAGCCACGGGCTCCACGACCCTGGCCTCTTCGACCCCCACGACCACGCCCACCTACCACGACTCTACCACGTCCTCGTCCACGTGCCATAATCTGAGTTAAACCACAGTAAACATTAAATCACATCACTAAGATCTTAAGCAAGCAAAAACTCAAGCATCCATAGGCAAACAACTTACTTTACAGAATACAAACAACCAAACCTGGAGGTGACGAGGCAACTTTCTGCGAGAGGCTATGAGGACTGGTACCTACGATGTAGGCAAGTATACAGAATCTAAAAATCTAAGTCTTTGATACCAACTGTAACACCCCTAGTTTCCAGCACAACTCCAACTAGGGACGCCACTAGATAGCACCCTCTGCACCGAAATTTCGGCAGCACAACGACGCTATCTCGATGAATCCAAAATTTTACTTAATATATTTTAAGCAAGAATCACTTCTAAGAATTCTCCCAATGCCCGACCTCCTCCAAACTACAACATAACAGGGTCGAGCTCCAGCAGAACAACACAATAGGAGCAACACATGCACCACCCAACAGTTAAACGAGCATGCTAAACTAGGAAACCAACTTAATAAATAACATGCACAACAACACAACGAGTTCAGTAATCCAACAAGCACAAACAAAGGTCATGAATCAGGTCAGAGTTACAATGGAAAAGCCTAAGTTCAAAATGGTAGTTCCCCTAAGACAATAAGTTGTCTCATAGCCTCGTCATGTCGCCACCGTCGCTCTCCAGCTCACCATTTGCCCTTACCTGCAACCAAAGACATTAAAGTAGACGGGTGAGTATAGGAATACTCAGTAAGTAGCCCACTCACGTCCAAGCTACAATTGCACAACTGCACACACAGAGACAAGTCAAGTTTGCACCCAAAAGCATCTTAGGGATTCATGACTAGGTACCCTCGAGCATACCTCACCCCGAGACTCACCAACGATCCAGGAACCTAGGCGACCATAGACGGGGAAGCACCCCAATGCGAAAGAGTGATCACTCTAATGTCCACACAGAAATGCAATAGAGTCTCGACTCTAAAGCCCACACAGATCGCACAAGGGTATCCCACCCAAGTTCGCACACAGCTTGCAAAAGGGTGCGCTCGACCCTAATGCCCACACAGCTCGCAAAAGGGCGCACTCGACCCTAATGCCCACACAGAGATCACAATGGGCGCTCGACCCTATGTCCACACAACTCGCAAAAGGGCGCACTCGACCCTAATGCCCACACAGAGATGCCGCCTAGAGGTTCTGACTCGCTCGAGATCACTCAGTGGGTTTAGTGATGCTAGCCTAGAAGGTCAGACTCCATTGCCTCTCCTAGACTTTCCCCTAAACCCTTCCATGGTCATCTTAAAAACCGAGTCCCTAACAATCGACCTAGCTAGCCAACTACACAACCCGCCAACCAAACTTTGGTTCAACCACAAAGCTAACCAACCATCCCTGGCCTAAACCACCACACAATTTAAGCTGGTCGGTTCCAGGGTCAAGCACACAACGCGTACTACTACGCAGGCTCGAGTCTCACTCAACTAACCACAAGCAACACATTCACGACACACATGAGAGTTAAACCCAACACACAGAAGTAAGTACACGATATACACAACAAGAACATGATATTCAGAGTCTCATGCTCCAAACAATAAGCTAACAACCACAACGACCCTATGCTCAAACTCATTCACTTACGAGTTTGATGTTTAAACAAACCGACTACTTACCTCAGATTAATGTGCAATGGAAGGCCATTCTCTTGCTAACAGCCTAAAGCACCTATAGAAACCAGAAACAATGCACGAGTTCATATGGGAACCAACCTCGTGGTTCTACCCTTAAGGCACAAAACAATAACGGAACTAACCAACCTAACCAAAACACCTTTTGATGGTC
This sequence comes from Trichosanthes cucumerina, assembly GCA_036507285.1. NCBI lineage: Eukaryota > Viridiplantae > Streptophyta > Magnoliopsida > Cucurbitales > Cucurbitaceae > Trichosanthes > Trichosanthes cucumerina. The sequence goes on from CM071838.1 coordinate 72,265,894, forward strand.
CAACAGGAATTCACAGTCGACCGAACAGTTCTAAGCTTAAATACAGAACCAAACAGATTCGAGATCGAGTCTTACCCACAGTTACAAGTCGAACTAGTCCTTCGCAGGTTCTTAGCCTCGAGGTTCCTCCAAAGGTCTACTCCTTAGCCGAAGGATGTTTTCTTGTCCACCAAAACCAACACAAAATAGAGAGTGAGAACGATTCGATTAGGGGCAGTTTGGTTCGGATCCGAGGGAGAGAGAAAGAGAGATTGATAGCATGCAAATATGCTATCTTATTTCTCATATTTTAGCAAGTTTTTATAATTAAAACATGGGCTTTCATATCATTTTATGGTTAATTTCAGGAAACCGAGCTTCATAAGCAATAATAGAGTGTTTTGAGACTATTTTGGTGTAATTTGGAGCATGTGTATGCTTAATTGAAGACCCAAAAAATCTAGATGTATTTTGAGTATAATAAATATACCGATTGATTCTACATCGAATCACGATTCCAACGCATCAAATCGGAGGTCATTCGAACACCCGAGCGAAAGGATATGACAAAAATGGTCATAGTGGGTTGGTTGCAACAAGCACGACATTGCAACGCCGACCCTAGCATTGCAATGCCATACCAAAAATTCCTATAAGTATAACATGTTGTTTTCATTGCAAAAGGAGCCGAATTTGATAGTTTTTAGCGTAATTCAAAATACACACTCTAAGAGGAGAAAAAAGAGCATTCCTTGGGAGCCAAAGCGTTTGTGGAGGCTCGAGATCGTGACAGGAGCTCGGGAACTAGGGACCGACATTGACACATAAGTTTATTTCTCTTTCTCTTAGTTTGTAATAGAGTTTAAAGACTTTTCCTATGACTTTAGCTTGTTTTTATGGTGATGTTAAGTAGCTAAACGTTGTAGTTGGATTTTGATTATCATGTTTTAGCTTTATTTGATTATGTATTGAACTTTATTATGTTATTTATTTTTGGCAATTCGTTCTTAATTTCATAAATCATGTTGGTTTAAGTGGACTCGAGAGAAAGAAACTTAGATTAGAGCAAAGTTGTCAAAATCCTTAGAAATCTGGCATGAGAATGACCTAGAGTTCCTTGGGAAACACAGAAGTTACTTAATGTCGTGCATGCTTTTAAAATTCCTAAGGAAACTTTAGAATTTATCGTGTGTGTGAGGCTCACTACGAATCGAGAAATTCTCTTGAGTATTTTCACTTATTGTTTATAAATTCATAATATTAGTTTATTGCATGTGTTAAATAAGGAAGTAACTTGTGAAATCATCTTCCTGCAATTCTATCATATTCGTGTCTCCAATTGTACATTTAGTTTCTATCTTTGTTTTCACTATCCATCAAAGTTTTGTTGCTTTAGCTAAAATTAAGAATAAGTATCTTGGTAATTAATTATTCTAGAAAATCCATTCTCAAGGACAATACTCTGTACTCAAATCACTATATTAAAACTCGACCCGTACACTTGCAGTATTGCAATATAATTTTACACAAAAAATTTTTGGCGTCGTTGTCGGGAAATGACGATTATTTAGATTGATTAATATTAGGAGAAAATTCGATATTTTAAACTTTTCCTTTTGTTTTTCCCCCTATTTGTTTTTTTGTTTTTTTATTTTTTTCCTTATTTGTTATTTTTTCTTATTTGTTGTTTTTCCTTATTTGTTTTCTTTCTTTATTTGTTGTTTTTCTTTTCTTTCCTTTTGTGTTTTTTTCCTTGTTTTTCTTCTTATTTGTTTTTTTCTTAGTTGTTGTTTTTCTTTTTTTCTTTTGTATGTTTTTTTGTTTCTTTTCTTATTTTTTCCCTTATTTGTTTCTTTCCTTATTTATTATTTTTTCTTCTTTTTTTATTTATTTATTTTTTTCCTTATTTGTTATTTTTCCATTTTTCCCTTTTATGTTTTTTTTCTTTTTTTGTTTCTTTCCTTTTTTTCCTTATTTATTTTTCTTCTTTTTTTGTCTTTTTCTTCTTTTTCTTCTTTTGTGTTTTTTCCTTTATTGTTTCGTTTCTTTTTTTTTCTCCTTATTTGTTTTGTGTTTTTTTTTTCTGTTTTGTTCTTAATTTAGTATTGTGTGTTTTTCGAGTCTTTGTCTCCTGCTCTGATTGTGTTGATTATGTAAAAGTTTAAATTTGAACTATTGTGATTTAAAGTATGACTTTTCATGATTTTAATTATTCACCAATGTACTATCCTTCTCAGGACCCTAGGTATGCGAATCATTATTTCTCTAGATACCAATTGTCTAATTCTTACCACTCTGAATCTAAAATTTATGAAAATTCTTTTGATGGTAATCATATAGACACATGGAACCAAAATTTCTCCTACCCCGACCCATCTATAGAAAACTATTCTCTTGTGGATTTATTAATGGAATATACTTTAGAGTTGAGTGTTAAAAATTTGTGTCATGCTGAGTTAGAAAGGTTGGATAGGTTAGAGGCTAAAATTGTAGAACTTGAGACAATAATACATGAAATGACTCATCATCTTAATCAAGTAGTAGAATCCCTTAAGGCCCTGCAGGAGCAAATTCTTATTCTTGCCACCGAGGAAGAACAACCTAGGAGGACTTATGCATATGATAGTGAGAATGAATTGGAGGGGACTGAAACACACCAAGAACAGGTTTGTGAGGTAGAGAACGGTAATGCAATCACTGCCACAGAAGAAATCCAGGTGATAGGGTTCGAGGCTGAAAAGTCTCCCTTCCCTTTATTTCCAAAAGTTTCTTTTAGTCTTGATAACCATTTTTCCTATACTCACGAGTCTTGTTTTAAATTTTGTTCTTTTATTTTGATAAACAAAAATAACAAAAATATTTATCTTTCAAGTGCCCAAGAAAAACAAGAAAGCCTTTTAGACTTAGAAGGCTATATTGACTCAGGCAAGAAGAGCACGAGGAAATATGAGCAATTTTACGTGCCTTGATGCAAACCATGGGTCCAAAAATCTAGCTAAAGACGTGAAAGAAATAGCTTCTTGGGAGGCAACCTAAGCTTTACATTTCATTTACGTTTCGGTTTTTGTTTTAGTTGTTTTATTTGTTTGCTTAGTTCTTAGTTTTCGTTGTTTTTGTTTTGTTAGGTTGTGCTGATGTCTATCTCGTGAAACCCATGCTCCCGTTCTATAGTACTTCATCTCAACTTGGTCGCCCAAGGAATTCAAGAGAAAAATGAAAATCTTCATTATTCAGGACAGTATTGTTCACTCTTACCCTTCTTACTTTCTTTGAGCTTATTTTACAAATATTGAGGACAATGTTTAGTTTAAGTTTGAGGGTAGATGTGTTTATCTGTTGTGACTGTCCTAAGTATGTGTTGAATTGTTGATTGATCTTATGCATAAGTATGATTATGATGGCTTAGGACGAGATTTAATTGAAAACTTTTGTGATTCTGCTGAAACTTGAGAGCATGATATGAATTTGAGTTAATTTAAAAATTTTCTTGAGCTTTTCTTGCACTATTATGCACATAGCATGTGTTCCTATAGTTTTGAAATTCTTAGAACAAAGTTATTAGGTTTAGAAGTTTAATGTCACCTCGATAGGTCTGAGAACTAATTTGAGAGTTAAACTGTAGAATAGAGTGAGTGACAATATGAAGTGCATGATCTGTATAATATGTGCATTATGTGAAAGAGTTGTCGTCTGTTTTTTTTGTTTGTTTGTTAAAGAAGAAAAAATCGTGAGGGCAAAAAGAGCTACCTTCACTATGATCAGTTAGGTCACTCATTGAGCGAGTGCTCTGGGTAAGGGTCCTTGCAATGGATGTGTGAAAGTTAGTGTCCTTGCACACAAAAAAAAAAATAAGAAGAAATTAGAAAAAGTGACATAAAAAAATGATTAAGTACTGAGTAAAGTTGTTTATTTCTTGAATGTGGAAGTTGAATGGAGAACCTAATAAAGTTGTTCCGAGCTTAGTAGAGATGAAAGGAAAGGAGGCTAATCATGCACACACGCAGGAACACTTAGAAAAAGTTGTAAATTAATTGTTGAAGTATCATGTTTGATTGTTTCTCGTGATTTCTAAAATTTCTTTCTAAATCTCTGAGGCTTGAGTCTGATATATGCATAAGAAAGATCGCGTTAGGAGTTTTATCTTGGAAGTAGAAGTACGTTGGAGCACATCGCGTTTCTCAAGTTGCTCGTTGTTGCTGGAGTATATGTAAGTAGTCATTTGGACTATACCACCCCTAAGTGTAGGGCTTAAGGGCACGTCACATGCTTTTACCTGATTGGAAGTAGACTGAACGTTCTGGTTTTAGTAGCATGTTAGGATGTGAGAATTACAGTTATGCCTGATTCAAGTTCATTTGATTGTGTTGATGTATATCTGTGATGAACCTTCATTTGATTGTTTTGATGTATATTTGTGCTGAAACCCGAACCTGTTGGTTTAGGGTTTAGCTGTCTGTTAGTCCCACGTGAATTGTAACTAGTAGGGTCGATGTAAACTTGTGCTGAGAACTCTGAATGTGTTACTATGTTATGATTGTCTGTCCCGAGCCTGATATTCTCGTGCTTAGTTTGAAGTAACTCGAGAAGTGTTGTTGAACCTTAGGATTGTAGTTAGCACAACTAGCCCTAGTGTAGGCCCTAGTCTTTGTGTAACCCTTAGCAGGATGAGACTCGAGGTTGGTGAGATGATGATGATGTTATGGGATGTGATGGTCTGTCCTTCATCCAGTCGTGGGACTCGGGGTGTCATCCTTAGAGTCATAAGGGTTGGATAGATTCCTTCACCCTAGTACAGGCCCGAAAATGAGCCCGTGGTTGATTGTGCGCGGTAGTGCTGCCTTTGATGCTTTCATGGGATGTGGTGGTTCGTCCTCCATCCAGTTGTGCGACTCGGGGTGTGATCCTTAGAGTCAGAGGGGTTGGATAGAGTCATTCGCCCTAGTGCAGGCCCAGGAATGAGTCTCGTGGTCAGTTGTTGTCAACCTAGTTCAGAAGAAGGGTAGGACATGACTGAGAAATCTAAGTGACGAATAGGGTCAAGATGTTTGTTGAGGTTGTGTGGCGAGCTAGGTGTCGTGCTCAGCTAGGTCTAAGGTTGTTCTTTCGTGCTCTTTATTCTTGGACGAAGTGGGTTACTTACTAAGTATTTTTGTACTCATCCCTCGTTTATTTTCTTTGTTGCAGGTAAGACAAACCAGTGAGATGACCATCAACGGCGAGACCCCTGTGAGGCTATGGAAGACTTGTAGGACTTAGATAGGAGTTTCATTTAGAAGTTGTCTTTATTCCTTTGTCTTCTGTTGCGTTCTTCTTCTTTTAGGTTGTGTTTTAAACCATAGCATGTCATGTTCCCCTATCGTTCGAATCGAAGTATGTTCTGTTATGTTTCTTTCGTGTTCAAAGCATGTTTGTTGTCTTGTGGATTTCTATTAACTCCGAGGGACTGGAGCCTAGCCTATCGTTTCTTTGTAGTTTGGTAGAGGCTGGGTGCCCTCGTGAGGTCTTTTGAAGTGTTTTTGTTCAGGTTCAGGCTTTATAAATTTTTGGTTTGTCCAGGTTTGTACGGGGTGTTACAGTTGGTATCAGAGCCTAGGTTTAGATCTTGTAACCTGCCTACATCATAAGTGTTGATTCCTTCATAGCCTCTCGCAAGGAGCTTGTCGGGTCATCAACAGGTTTGCTTTTACTTAGTAAGTGGTAGAAGGTTCGCTGTTAAGGTTGTTATGTTTTCTTTTGTGTTGTAAGTCTGGAAATGTTGTTGATGTGTTGTTTTCTTTTGGTTTTAAATTATGGCACGTGGTAGAGGTCGTGCAAGAGCAGCTACTGGTGGTCGAGGTTAGGGTGGTTGTTGGGGTCGAGGTCGAAGGGCCCGAGACTAGAAACCAACCGTCGAAGCACCAGAGCTTTAGCACTCCGAGCATCAAGAGGAGCTCAACCAGGATGCCCCTATTGTCGAGGAATCAGCTGGGCAAAATGAAGGAGTCCAGGAAAGGGCAAATGTTCAAGTGTCGAACGTGCAAGCGCCATCGCCAGTTGCTGAACTCATGGTAGGCATTCAACAATTGATTCAGGCCAATATAGCTAGTCAGGCTAATCAGTCAGCTATGATCACTCAGGCCATTGAGGCCCTGGTAGCCCAGAATCAAGAACCAGTGCCTGCGTAGAATCAAAGGGTTGCACCAGCTCAGACATTTGAGGCAACGATCGAAGATGCGGGATATCTGAAGGATTTCAACAAGTATGCCTGCCTTTCTTTGATGGGTCGGTGGACCATGTAGCTGCTGAAGCATGGTTTACGATCGTGGACGATATTCTTAGTAGAATGGATTGCGTTAAGAGGAAATGCTCTCCTATGGTGGTGAGCTGCTGTATGGTCCATCGATGTCAGTGCAGGACCGATAACCTGGACGCAGTTTCAAGAGGTGTTCTACAAGAAGTACTACCCGACTGTGCTTAGAATCGAGAAGAAAGCTGAGCGTATAGCTAAAGCAAGGGTCGAACCAGACGGTTGAGGAGTACGAGCATTAGTTTACTCCTCTATCTCGGTTCACCCCTGGTATGGTGGATACAGAGAAGAAGAAGGTGGAGTGTTTCCTCACAGGTTTGCGAGGAGGCTTACGTGGGTCGACAGCTGCTCACGATCTCAAGACTTACGTTGTAGCAGTCCGAGCAGCATCCCTTATTGACACAGACTTGAGGTTGCATGGGTTTGTTGTTGGCAAGAGTTTAGGGGTAGGTAAGAGTTCAGGGGTAGGTCAGAGTTCTGGGTCCAGCTAGAAGAGGAAGTTTAAGTAGGCCTTTGCTAGGCCAAACAAATCTGGAACTCAGGGACATCAGCCCCAACAGGCTCCAAGCAGGAGTTCATGTTTCAGATGTGGAGTTTAGCACAGCGGGACTTGTCATGCAACTAGCAAGATCTGCAATAATTGTGGGAAGTTGGGTCTCTTGTCGTTCGTGTGCAAACAGGGAGCCAGGGATCAGCGAGTCTGTTATAACTGTGGGAAGCCTGGGCACCTGGCCAAAGCCTGCACAGCAAAGAAAGACGAGTCTGGAAACCGCCAGAGGAGTTGAGTCTATGCGAGTGCGAGCAGGAACGCAGGAGGTTCCGGTGCTATGGTGACAGGTACACTACCCATTCTTGGCCATTTGGTTTTTGTTTTGTTTGATTCTGGTTCCTCGCACTCTTTTATTTCTGCTGTTTTTGTGAGGCAAGCCCAGTTAGAAGTAGAGCCTCTAGATTTTAACTTGGCAGTAGCTACCCCGGTGGGTAGAGAGTTAGTAGCTCGAGAAAAAGTTAAATCTGGCCAGGTAGTGGTAACGGGTCGTGTGTTAGATGTGACGTTGGTTGTGTTGGACATGAGCGACTTCAATGTAATCCTGGGCATGGATTGGTTGTCGGTGAACCATGCCAACATCGACTGTCATTGCCGAGAGGTGGTGTTTCGGCCTCTGACAGAGTCCAGTTTCAAGTTCAAGGAAATTGAGACTGGAGAAATTCCGAAGATGATTTCAGCTCTCAAGACAAAGAAGTTGATAAGTGAAGGGGCTTGGGCCCTCTTGGCTAGTGTTGCTGATACAAGAAACAGGGGACTAGAGTTGAGTTCGGCTAGTGTTGTTCGAGAGTTTGCAAATGTGTTCCCTGAAGAGTTGCCTGGTCTACCCCCGGTCCGTGAGGTAGACTTCAGTATGAGCTTGATCCGGGACGACTCCATTGTCTAAAGTTTCCTACCGAATGGCGCCAGCAGAATTGAAGGAGCTTAAGACTCAGTTGTAGGAACTCCTGGATAAGCGGTTCATCCGTCCCAGTGTTTCGCATTGGGGTGCGCCGGTGTTGTTTGTGAAGAAGAAAGATGGGTCATGCGGTTATGCATTGACTACCGAGAGCTGAACAAGGTAACAGTGAAAAACAAATACCCTTTACCCAGGCGATGATTTGTTTGACCAACTGCAAGGAGCGGCAATGTTTTCTAAGATCGACCTGCAGTCAGGGTACCATCAGCTGAGAATCAAGGATGAGGACATTCCGAAGACTGTTTTTAGGTCCAGGTAGGGGCACTATGAGTTCACGGTGATGTCCTTTGGGTTGACGAATGCCCCGACAGCGTTTATGGAGCTAATGAACAGGGTATTCAAGGAGTTCTTAGACACCTTTGTGATCATCTTCATCGACGATATTTTGGTGTACTCCAAGTCAGAGGAGGAGCATCAAGTTCATTTGAAGGAAGTGTTGACAACTTTGAGAACCAACAAGTTGTATGCAAAGTTCTCCAAGTGTGAGTTGTTGTTGCAGCGAGTAGCCTTCCTAGGACACGTGGTGTCTAAAGAAGGTGTAACAGTGGATCCTGCCAAGATTGAGGCAGTGCCAGATTGGCCTCGCCCTAAGACCGTCTCTGAAGTGCGAAGCTTTTTGGGTTTGGCAGGCTACTACAGAAGGTTTAACAAGGATTTCTCCAAGATAGCCACACCCTTGACTCAGTTAACCCTGAAGGGAAATCACATCGTGTGGTGTGAAGTTTGTGAAGCGAGTTTTCAGGACCTCAAGCATAGGCTAGTCTCTGCACCTGTGCTTACAGTACCTGATGGCTCAAGAAGTTTTGTGGTCTATAGTGATGCCTCCAAGAAAGGTTTGGGTTGTGTATTAATGCAGAATGGAAAAGTGATCGCCCATGCCTCTCATCAGTTGAAGGATTATGAGCGGAATTACCCGACCCATGATTTGGAGTTGGTTGTCGTGGTCTTCGCTCTGAAGATATGGCGACACTACTTGTATGGAGAAAAGATTCAGATGTACACAGACCACAAGAGCCTCAAGTATCTTTTTACCCAGAAGGAGTTGAATATGAGGCAATGCAAATGGTTGGAGTTAGTAAAGGACTATAAGGTTGAGATACTGTACCATCAGACAAAGTAAATGTTGTTGTTGATGCCCTTAGCAGGAAGGTGGCTCACATCTCAGCCCTGGTCACGAGGCAAGTTCCTTTGCATTTAGAGATGGAACGTGCAGAGATAGCAGTTGTGGTGAGTCAGGTCACAGCTCAACTGAACTAGTTGTCGGTCCGGCCGACATTGAGATAGTAAGTTATTGAGGCTCATCGAGGAGATTCAGCCCTTGAGAACTGTTGGCGAAAGGCAAGAAGTGGTGAGGAAAGCGAGTTCTTTGTGACAGTAGACGGTGGACTACTATTCAGGGGACGGTTGTGTGTTCCTGCTTAGAGTAGTCTCATGGAGGAGATTTTGTCTGAAGCTCATAATTCTCCTTTCTCAGTGCATCCAGGAAGCACTAAGATGTACCAGGACTTGAAATCATTCTATTGGTGGTGTGGAATGAAAAGAGATGTGGCAGAATTTGTCAGCAGGTGTTTAGTGTGCGAGCAAGTTAAAGCACCGAGGCAGAAGCCATGGAAGTACTTCAGTGGAAGTGGGAGGAGATCTCCATGGACTTTATTTCGGGGTTGCCCCGGACAACGAAAGGATTCACAGGGATCTGGGTGATTGTGGATAGGCTAACTAAGTCTGCTCACTTTGTGCCTGGTAAGCCAACCTATATAGTTGAGAAATGGGCACATCTGTTCATGGAAGAGATAGTAAGGTTGCACGGAGTCTCAGAAAAGATTGTGTCTGATAGAGATCTGTTGGGGTTTGTGCCCTAAAACTCGTAGTTTGTAATTATGTTCTAATTATTGTAATAAAGTGTTATCACTTCAATAAAGAGTTATTGTTCGTTATCCACGAGTTTGCCTTTGTTTAAACCCTAAAATCCAATAAACTAAACATCCAAGGTTGTAATATGAATCTTTAACTGAATGTAGTGTACATATAAAGGATCTCGCTTAGAGATATAGCCTAAAGGGATAGTTAAGGGATAAGGTTTGGGTACCTTACCCTGGTAAAACTATGGATGTGGCCCACTTTGTATATGATAGAAACACTGTGATCCTAACGTGTTCGTGTAGATGACATGTGAGTGGGGATATCCTATGTAATGAGATTACATAAGACCGAACCGTAAAATATTGACCACTAGATGTAACTCTGTTGACTAGTTAGGTTTCTATTTCACTAGGATGACCTAGGCAACTTGATCTCAATCCTGAGCAGGTTACGAACTCTTATTTGCGAGGGATTGTCCTTTGACTAGTATGGGTGAGAGTGCCAGATTCGCCGACTCAATATGCCTACCTTCTTGGGGACAAAACCGAGTGAGTAGCTGGGAACTTAACTTAGTAAGATGAAATTCACTCATTCCCGCCTACTAGGGTAAGTAGAGGAATGTTCCCTTAAGTGGTGTCTCCGGGACTTGAACAAAGGGCTCGACCCTCTCATTGGCCCGAGAGGGACTCTGTTTGTTGGTAGGACCATAAACAAATTGTTCATTAGAGGAGCACTGGTACTTAAGGTACAAGATGTAACCCAGGGGTAAAATGGCAATTTGACCCAAATTGGTATTCTGAACATTAAATGAAGAATTGACTTGTTGTTATTGGTCAATATCCGTGGACACAGAAATATATCTACAGTGAGAAGAGTGCAGCTGCGGGACTTTAATGGAGTGTTCCCACAGTTAACGAATGTTGATTAGGAGGTTAATGAGATTAACCGAGCAATCTCGTATCATTGGAGATTCTGATCTGTAGGTCCATTAGGTCCACCTTCTAGCTCGTAAAGGGTTCTTAGATCATTTGAATTTGAAACGTTCAAATTCATAAGGGAATAAACTTAATGGATATTGATACGATATAATATATAGTTTTGGAACTATATATTATAAATTTAATATGAATAAGATTCATATTAAAATACATGAGAGAATTAAATATTTGAAAGAGTTCAAATATTAAATTCAAATATGAATCAAAATGTGAATGTGATTCATATTTGAAAACTATAGGTTAAATATGAATGTGCATGAGATGTACATTAAACTATAGGTTAGAGGGTAAAATGATTAAATATGATTTAATCATTTAATTAATATTATAGTTGAATTAAATGTGATTTAATTTAATGTAATTAATTTATTAATTAATATAATATAATATTAATTGGGAACGTGTCAGGAGAACACGTTCCCACTACTCCCCAACTCCCCCTCGATAAGGAGTGGGGAGTTGCCCACTGTGAGGCTTTTCTCCTAGTGAGAAGAGCAAAATTGAATTGATGGATTCATTCTAAGGTATTGATTGAGCATAGAAGAATTCTCTCATTCTCTCACACTCTCATTCCCAAAATATCGTTCCAATTGTTGGAATTCCTTCCCACAAAGGAATTGGTCTAAGAACTCAGAGAATAGGAGGTTCTCTTTTTGGTGTTGTCCTGTTGTAAAAGCAGAGAAGCAAAGAAGTTCCTAAGTTGCTGTATAACTTGGAGCAAGGAGTTGCTGAGGAAAATCTACAAAGGTATTCTTTCTTCCTTTAAGTTTAATCGTTAAACTTTAGAATGTTTGCATGTATTTATCCATGCCTAATTAGATTAGACTTGCATGTTTGTTCTATTTTGTTAATGTACCGGTTTTTGTTTCTAACCAAAAACAATCAAGCAATTACGATTCCAAATCACGTTTCCGCTGCTCAAGGAGATCAGATCTCCATCAAGATCTTCGGTTCAACTCGAACTTTTGTGTGGGTTTTCAGAGAGTCCTAAGGGCTCAAAGTAACTTTAGTACAACGTTTCATCCACAGACCGATGGCCAGACGGAAAGGGTGAACCAGATTCTGAAGGATATGCTTCGGGCATGTACGTTAGACTTCACAGGTAGTTGAGGCTCACACCTTCACCTGATGGAGTTTGCTTATAACAATAGTTATCAGACAACTATTGGTATGGCCCCCTTCGAAGCCCTTTATGGGAGGAGGTGCAGGACCCTAATGTGTTGGGGAGAGGTTGGGGAATGGAAATTTGTTGGGGCCCGAGTTGGTCCAGGTGAAAAATGAGGTCATACAGAAGATCAGAGTAAGGATGTTAACGACACAGAGTAGGCAGAAGAGTTATGCCGATGCCAAGCGTCGAGAGTTGGAGTTTGTCGTTGGAGACTTTGTATTCTTGAAAGTTGCACCTATGAAGGGTGTCCTGAGGTTTGGTAAGAAAGGAAAGTTGAGCACTAGGTTTGTTGGTCCTTTCGAGATCCTGGAGTGTATTGGATCAGTGGCTTATCGATTGGCCCTACCACCGTCCCTTGCGTCGGTCCATGATGTATTTCATGTGTCTATGTTGCGAGGGTATGTGCCTGATGCCTCGCACGTTGTCGACTTTAAGCCATTGAAGTTAGACAAAGATTTGAGCTATGAGGAAAAGCCAGTGAAAATTCTTGTTCGTGATAGTAAAGTCCTGAGAAATAGAGAAATCAACCTTGTTAGGGTCCTTTGGCAGAACCATCATCTCAAGGAAGCCACTTGGGAGCGCGAGGAGGAGATGCGAGCAAGTTACTCAGAGTTGTTCGAGAGCTAGCTACTTTTGAGGACGAAAGTTCCCAAGGTGAGTAGACTATAAAAGTCGGTTGCTTTAAAAAAAATTAAAGTAGAAGGAAAAGTCAGGGAGGGCTTCGCCCTCCCTTTTCCTTTCGCACATCGCGGGCGAAGCGGCCGCCACCCTTTCCTCTCCTCTCTCCCTTCCTCTTTTTCCCCGACCCCCTCTCCCTCTAAGTTCTCTTTCTCTCTCTCATCGCTCAGATCGCCGCCGCAAGCTTCCGTGCAACCCAGCGACCGCCCCTCCTCTTTCTTAACTCCGCCGCTCGAGCCTTGCCGTCGCCGTGAAGCTGGAAGCTGCCGCCGTGCCCAGATCCGCGAGATCCATCGCTTGGTTCAGCTACTTCGAGCTCGTTTCGACCGGTTTTCGAGGAACAGAGACCGGTTCTGGATATATAAGTTCGCGAGGATTCCAGATTTGCTACCCACGCGCCGCCGCCGCCTGCCGGTTGTCTCGTTCCGTGTGGTCGCATCGGTCCATCCCTTAGCTTGTTTCGAATCTCCGTTGGGTGAGTTTTGCTCCTCATAAGTCTTTAGGATTGTGTCGTGTTCAGATTATTAATTATTGTGCGTGTTTTTTTGTTAGGAGTTTTATCTTGGAAGTAGAAGTACATTGGAGCACGTTGCGTTTCTCAAGGTGCTCGTTTTTGCTGGAGTATATGTAAGTAGTCATTTGGACTATACCACCCCTAAGTGTAGCGCGGCTTAGGGGCACGTCGCATGCTTTTACCTGATTGGAAGTAGACTGAACGTTTTGGTTGTAGTAGCATGTTAGGATGTGAGAATTACAGTTGTGCCTGATTCAAGTTCATTTGATTGTGTTGATGTATATCTGTGCTAAAACCTTCATTTGATTATGTTGATGTATATTTGTGCTGAAACCCGAACCTGCTCGTTTAGGGTTTAGTTGTCTGTTAGTCCCACGTGAATTGTAACTAGTAGGGTCGATATAAACTTGTGCTGAGAACTCCGAATGTGTTAGTATGCTATGATTGTCTGTCCCGAGCATGATATTCTCGTGCTTAGTTTTAAGTAACTCGAGAAGTGTTGTTGAGCCTTTAGGATTGTAGTTAGCACAACTAGCCCTAGTGTAGGCCCTAGTATTTGTGGAACCCTTAGCAGGCTGAGACTCGAGGTTGGCGAGATGATGATGATGTTATGTGATGTGATGGTCCGTCCTCCATCCAGTTATGCGACTCGAGGTGTCCTTAGAGTCAGAGGGGTTAGATAGAGTTCTTCGCCCTAGTACAGGCCCGAGAATTAGCCCGTGGTCGATTGTGTGCAGTAGTGCCGCCTTTGATGCTTTATGGGATGTGGTGGTCCGCCCTCCATCCAGTTGTGTGACTCGGGGTGTGATCCTTAGAGTCAGAGGGGTTAGATAGAGTCCTCCGCCCTAGTGCAGGTCTGGGAATGAGTCTCGTCGTTAGTTGTTGCCAACCTAGTTCAGAAGCTAAGGGTAGGACAACACTGAGAAATCTGAGTGAGGAATAGGGCCAAGATGTTTGTTGAGGTTGTGTGGCGGGCTAGGTGTCGTGCTTAGTTAGGTCTAAGGCTGTTCTTTCGTGCTCTTTATTATTGGACGAAGTGGACTACTTACTGAGTATTTTTGTACTCATCGCTCGTTTATTTTCTTTGTTGCAGGTAAGACAAACCAGTGAAATGACCAACGATGGCGAGACCTCTGCGAGGCTATGGAAGACTTGTAGGACTTAGTTAGGAGTTTCATTTAGAAGTTTCCTTTATTCCTTTTTCTTCTATTGCGCTCTTCTTCTTTTAGGTTGTGTTTTAAACCTTAGCATGCTATATTCCCCTATCGTTTGAACTGAAGTATGTTCTATTATGTTTCTTTCGTGTTCAAAGCATGTTTTGTTGTCTTGTGGATTTCTGTTAACTCTGAGGGACTAGAGCCCAGCCTGTCATTTCTTTGTAGTTTGGTGGAGGCTAGGTGGCCTCGTGAGGCCTTTTAAAGTGTTTTTGTTCAAGTTCAGGCTTTATAAATTTTTGGTTTGTCCAGGTTGTGTCGTTATGCAGTCGGATTTTCGGCGCGAGCGGTGCAACTTGGAATTAATGTCCTGAGTAGGAAGTGTTCAAATTACGGGGCGTTACAATATTTTTAAAAGAAAATGTAAAAAATAGTAATACTTAAATAATTACATCATAATTAAATTTATGAAAAACATAATATTTGAAATAAAATTGTTCGGCCAAATAAATAAGATAAAGATATAAAAAATGAATCTTAACCATTTTTTCTATTATACTTAAAACTTTCACCTAAATCACTTACCATTTTAAAAAATAATTTATTTTAAAATATACGGGCATTGCACTAGTAAGTATAAAAGCATTTAGTTTTTTCTTATATTTTAAAACATCACCATTTTGTTGGCATTTTCATTTTTCTACAGGAAAATACTTGGTATTGCAACCATGTATAGTGCAACCCTAATCACATGTAGTTGAAAATGAGGTTGCACAATATTTGAGTGCAGCTTGTTTTACTATTTTCCTTAATCTCATTTTTTAATCACAATTTTAGCACCAAATTAAACTTAATAAAATTAAATTTAATAAATTTTAAGTAGGGATGTAGCTTAACTGATTTAGACATATACTCCCAACTTAAAAATTTAAGTTCAATTTTCATGCTTATAAAAAAAAATCAATTCTTTCCACTTTTAAATTTTTTTTTGTACTCAAAAGAAAAAACACAACAATAAATTTCTCTAAATTTTCTGTAATTGCAGCAATAACTATAAATTTTTATTGAAAAGTTTTCGTTGGGTAAAGAAGGTGTTAGATTTTTGCTTTTAGAAACTAATATTTAACTTTTTTTTTTTAATATAAATCTAGGTCAAATTTGATTTTTTCCCTTTCATATCTTCTATTGAATTTGAATAGGATCTGGACTTTGAATATGCCACAATCTTTAAAATTCTTAACTTTACCACTAATATGTATATTAAAAGTTTAAATTCTATTATACCATTAACATATTTAAAGGTTAATTTTATATTATTCTTTATACTGTAAATTTTCGTTTCTAGGGATTCAAATATTTATTTTAGATTTTTACTTTTATCTCTTATACATTTTAGCCTTGTGCTCATTTTAGTCCTTGTATATAGTAAAAGGCGACTATTTTAGTCTTTTTTGCAAAAATCTAATACAAATGGTACACAAAACAAAAATCTTTCAATCTAAACTTCATTTTAATAAATATATTGAATTTAGTTTTGTGTCAAAATTGGGATCTAAAAATGAGATTTAAACAAAAAGAGAGAGAAAAGTAAAAGGACTAAAATGGCCCTTCTTAAAAGTACAATAACAAAAACAAACATTTTAAAAGCATAGGTTAAAATGGACAAAAATCGAAATTACAAGAATTTAAATGAACAAAATCGTAAATGAACAAAATCGAAAGTACAAGGAACAAAATAGTTTCTAAAACTTGATTTTTTTTTACAATTTATATATAAAATTAGTTGAACTTGATTTTTTTTTAAAATCCTTATTTCCTTTTAAAATAAAATCTAAGAGTTAGTTAAATGTGATAGATATGATGATGACATAAATGCCCATCAAATGTATTTTGAAAAATCAACATGATGTTAACCTTTTCTAAAATGGGATAGCCATAAACACAATATTGAAATTATTTTAGACATATTTCATTAACTTATTTTATTTGTAGGCATTTTTCAAAATTTTCCTTTTGGATTTTAGATTATACACCAATTTAAGTACTTTTTGGACATGTTGTAAATTGAACCAATAGAAGTGAAGGCGTATATGGGCCAACAAATAGTATTTGAAATTTTTTCTTAATCTGATCGAGCTTTTTACACAAATAGTTTATTTATGAGGCATAATTTTTACATAATCATCACATTCACTATGTTTTACATAAATGGACAATTGAGCCTATTTTTTACACAAATGTTTTAGTCCTTTTAAAACTGTAAATTTACTTTCATACCATTAAATTTGATTTTACACTTTTTTTTTAAATAAAACAATATATGGAAACCTTAATAATTTATCAAATACCTTATTAGGAATAAATTCAAAAAATAAAATAAAATAAAATAGTATCATAATGGGAGATTTTGTGATTTCTACAGGATAGCCTATTTATGAGATTCAATTTACATACAAACCAAGAATTATTTTTTTTACATAGATGAACAATTAAATATAATTTTTTACAAAAAAATGTTGTAGGTCTTTTATTATTACACCTCAAACTTTAATTTGATAGGTTTTTTTAATAAAAAGTAAAAATAATATATGAAAAAATTAAATTGTTGCCCAAATCCCTTATTGAGAGGAAATTCAAATAAGAAAATAAGATTTGACTCATGATTGAAGAAACAAATTTGGAAGCAAAACTGGAAAAAACGAGATTGAATAATTTTAGACCAGAACAAAAGCTTCTCTTATTGCAATTGGAAGAAGATGAAGAAAATACGTACATGAATCAAAAGAAAATTTGTTCATAGACGAAGATATCACTAGTATGTCATCTATATTATTTGTTTTGTATCAAGTATATACGAGTTTTCCCATAGATTTTTTCATAAATTTCTTAGCTTATATGAGTTCTTTCTTAAATATATTGGTATTATTAAACTGAGTATGATTTTTATTTGGTTCGGAAAATATGAGTCAAAACCCACATATTTGATTTTGAAAAAAAAACTGGTCTTTTGTTTCTGTTAAATCGTTTTCTATGTACCAAATGAATAAGACAAAACCATGATTATGGTTGAATTCATTTTTAACTTGCTTTTAGTTTTATTACAATTATATACAGTATTCCCATAGGATTTCTTGTAAAATGAAGGAAGAAAATGACTCTTCGTTTTCTCATTTTCTTATACTTTTTTTTTAATAACTCATTTTCTTATACTTACTGCTTGAAACACATAAACAACTGGATATTTCATTTATATGGACATTAGAGTAAAATATGTACATTGGAAAGTGGAATTACAAAAAGAAGCCAAAAGACAAAAATGTGGTTATCACACTAGAATATGAGATATATTGTCATTGTATATATATATATACAATGGTATATGCAATTTATATATTGTCATTGTATATATATATATACAATGGTATATGCAATTTATATATTGTCATTGTATATATATATATACAATGGTATATATTTTTAAAATTGCAGGATGAGGGTAAAACGTCGAGATGATTTATTTAGACAAGAACATTAGTATGTCAATCAACTCGATATATTTTGTTGTCTCTTTAGTTGACAAATATGTAAAGTTTGTAATGCATTGAATAACTCATTAGAAGAAATTAAGACATTGAACAAGAGATTGTGCAGTAGTGGGACAAACACGATACATTAATACATGTCATTTAAACTATATTTGAAAACATATATTCGTGTATTAAGAGAATGAACATACAACACATTGCAATAATAAGAGAACGAACATACCATTAAAATAGAGATGGACTAAAGATGAAACAATTGCATATGACTATTTCTGTATAAAAGCATAAGAAAATCGAATTTACAGAAATAAAGGACTAACATACTCATTAGACGGAGAAGTTTGAAGATAATTTGGTAGTTCTAGCAGAATAACACAAAAAAAGGAAAGGAAAATGAGGTATCCAGATAACGAAAACCTCATAGAATATAAGGTGTGTAATGAAAATATATGGGGAGTTTATTTTTCTTATATATATGTTTATCTATGATGATATATATGTGATTGCAGGACGAGAGGACAAACACACGAACAATTAGATCGAACAATATTGGAATACCAACAATTAGGACACAATATTCATCTATACCATATATATGTTATTATGTTAAATAATCATTCAATATCAGTATTTGTATTCACTTATGCATTCTTTTTAATGAAATATTAAGATCCTATGCAAATGTATATATCCGCCGAGTCAATATGACCTACATTGCCTAACTTTTCCATGATACAATGTTGTAGCTCAATGAATGTCATTCCATCATGCAAATAAATCTCAAATACATGGTAATCAACATAATTACTGACTCGATCAAAAATCCACCACATAACATAGGTAAAACGCAACTACTAATAAAATTATGTTACAATATATCATATCATATATGTGTTATGCATAAAAGAATATGTAAGATAAACATTTGGATATTAAGAATAAAGTATGTTATATTGTAATCTTATACTAATCAGATTCGTTCCAATATATACCATATAACATAATTAGGTAAGAATTATTGGACTATTTTGAGTTCTATCAATATCATATACTAAAAACCATATATGTCCTATAATACATGGTATATTAATGATCTACTGTGAAAAGCATAACTAATACAGTAAGATTTTATATCATAAAAATATGAGATTGTATAATGTAAATCCATATATGCCCAATAATATATGGTATCTTTGAAGTTGGTGATTGTTATACAATAAAAACACATTTATTTTTTATACCATATAAATACCAACATATCATACACTTTATTCATTAATCAAAATAAAGTACCAATATATCATACACTTTATTTTTCAAGCATTGTGAAATGATGTTTAAAACATGTGATCGTGGAATGAAAACATAACCATAAAAAATAGAGATGGTATATAAATAAACTCATTATTTGATATTATAGATTAATGAAAATGAGTAGTTGAATATCAAAAGTATTAGATTGGGAAATAGGTGTTGAAAAATGAAAACCGATGGAAATTGGGTGATGAAATTCGAAAACTAGTAGACATAAAATATGAAAATTGAACACTAATAATTTTGAAGATAAATCGATAAATTGAAGGTAGGCTTCTACGAAATGAGTGGGTGAGTGAAAGATTTGTCCCCGGGTGTACGTTGAAAGCTTCTATAGTCGAACTCATTCGAGAGGGCTTGGTGGTCTTAAGAATGGTTCGGGTGGGGGAATCGATCCCCGTGTCCTGCCAATTCGCTAAGTAGACTCACTCTTCCGAGGGGCAACAAAGGCTGGAACTGTTCCCACCAAAAACAAGGGACCTACTTCTCATCCTAGGAGTTAGCAGGTATGAAAGAGTCCCCTCTCTGTCTCTCTGAGTTTCGACTACGAAATAACACTTCTACTATTCAATCATAGAATCGATTCCGGTCAAGCTGAAAAAGCCCACTATTATTAGTAAGCTAGCGCGCCCCCTTCTTTATCAAAGTCGACGTTTTTCGCTTGTTAGTCCGACTGGGATATTTGAAGAAGCGCAGACAAGTTTGATCCAAGGCCAAGGTGCTGGTCTCGATCTCGCTTGGTGGTGCCCCTCTCGATGATTGTTTACTCAACATTGATTTCGTGCTTGAGTTGGGGGGCCCTCCCTCCATCCATCCATCGAGTCAAGTGGAAGTTGACTAATTAAAATGCTAAAATTATAGGAAATGGTGTTAAACTAAAAAATAGGTAAATTGGGAAACTTAATGGCTAATATAAAATTGTGGGATTTGGAATCAAATATTAAATAAATAATTAAAATAAATATATATATACTTATTAAGGAGAGAGAAATTTAAAAAGGGCATGTTGGTCTAAAATTACACCAAAAATCCTACGTTTGAAAATGTTTAAATATTTTGTACATTTATGTAAATATGTATGATAAATGTTGACATCCTTGTAAAAATTCCTAATCTAAATGGTTTATGTGGGCCATCAATGTTGAGAATCACTATGAGCCCCTTGACCTATTACAAATCTATAAGAAAAGATAAGAAAGTTATCCCACATGGAAAGGTTTTGAAAAGGGAAGTTGGTTTATATATTTGAGCATGTTGAAGGGCTTGCAAAGTTTGTATAGAGTGGTAATAAAATCTCTCCTCACTTGTGTGTTGTTTGTTTGGTTGGGTGGGTTTGAGTTTTGGATAAATGCGATTGTGCGAAAAAATGAATTTTTTATTACTTCTAGATCTGACACTTTTTTATTTAACATAATATATTCTTATTTTTTAAAATATTAAAAAATATTATTTTATTAAAATATTTTTAATTTATTTATTTTTCTTTTTCTCTCTCTTCCTTCTCCTTTCTCCCACTTTCCTATTCTTTCTTCTTCCTCTTCTTCTCTAGCCTTCATGATAGCCAACATTGAAAGGGGTGGAGTTGCAGCCAGTCGAACACCGCCAGACGCAAGCCTCGCCGCTTGCCCCGCCCGAGCCGAACGCCGGCCGCCACACGTCGCTCGATCTGGAAGTCATCGACCCATCACAGATCCAACCTCCAAACGTTCAGACAGTTGTCCTTCGTCTAGAGTTGTAGCCGATCACCGGATCCTCGTCGTGGAGTCACGCACGTCGAGCCAGCCGTCGTGTTCGTCTTCGTTGCAGATTAGCGTCCGACCATCGTTGGTCACGCGCCGCCAATGCTTGCCATTTTTCGGCGATGGGAGGACAGAGAAGAAGAGAAATAAGAAAGAAGAGGAAAGAGGGAGAAGGGAGAAGGGAGAAAGAAGAGAGAGAAAGAGGAAAAAACCTCCAAACGTTCAGACAGTTGTCCTTCGTCTAGAGTTGTAGCCGATCACCGGATCCTCGTCGTGGAGTCACGCACGTCGAGCCAGCCGTCGTGTTCGTCTTCGTTGCAGATTAGCGTCCGACCATCGTTGGTCACGCGCCGCCAATGCTGGCCATTTTCCGGCGATGGGAGGACAGAGAAGAAGAGGAATAAGAAAGAAGAGGAAAGAGGGAGAAGGGAGAAGGGAGAAAGAAGAGAGAGAAAGAGGAAAAAATAAAACAAATATTTTTTTAGTAAAATAATATTTTTTTTAATAATTAAAAAAATAAAAATATATTATTTTAAATAAAACACAGGTGTCAAATCAACTTTCCGTTAGAAATTAATGGAAAAGTTGACAGAAGGACCCAATGTGCTACCAAATGCAAACCTTAGGGGTAAATTTGTTGAGTTTGAAAACTCAGGGACCAAAAGGGGACCAAACGCAAAACTGGGGACCAAAAATATATTTTGCCCTTCATCTTAACAACATAGTAAATAAATAATAAATTACAATTTAATTAAGTCTTCTTCCAAGAGTTGATTTTAAACTAGAAGGAAACAAGAAATAGAAAAGTGTTCAAAATTTACGTTTGATTGGATTCGAACCCAGAAAATGAGTGTAATAAAATGTTAACTAACCATTTTGTTAGAAGTGGGTTTTGCTAAAACTCTTGAGATGATCGTCTTTTTAAGAGACCATCAGCCACATTGTGCACATTTGGACATCTGTTTTTTTTACCAACTTAAAAGACAACAATATTATGATAAATAGTTTTAAAATTACAATATTTTTATAATAAGTTTTAAAAACTACAATATTAATCAAAACCCCTAATTTTAGGCATTAAACTGGTATTTTAAATCCCAACAAAAAGTCAATTTTAAGCAATAGAGTGAGTTAGATTTTGAGTTGGAGCAACTACCCAATTTTAAGATTATTAATACTATGTTGAGCAAGAAAGATTTCATTTTCAAACTCATAATTTTATGATTTTTAAGTTGATTTTTTTAAAAAAAAAAAAAAAGAAAATACAACGCCTCAGCGCCTAGATGCTACGACATTAACTTTCACGACTTTGGGGTAGTGACTAGACACTACAAATACCAGCAAAACACAATTTTTTTGGATACTGCGCGATTCCTGCTATAAATAATAATTTTCTCTTCGATTTTGGGAGGCCAAACCGAGGGGTTTTTTCTAAACTCAATTCTATATTATTTTGAGAGATTTTGGGAGCAATTTGTGAGCATGTGGGAGTAGATCTGTAGATTTGGAGCTAGAATTCTTGGTATAACATCTCAGAAACGCGAGATCATCCTTTGTTTGATAATTTTTCCCTTTTCTTTTCATTTATAGTTAATTTAATAGTTATAAAATAGGGATTTTTGGGTTGTATTGACTGATTTTGTATAGTTTAATCCCTACTTACTTGGGTTGAGTTGTTAAACTTTGTTTTATGCTTGACTCTTGGAAACTTTGGATCAATTTATTTATTTATGGATGTTTATGACTAGTAGGGCTTTGAATCATTTATTCATTTGTTACTTAATGTCTTTAACCCTTGTTTCTCTAATTGATTGAGGTATTTCTAAAGGAGATTACTTAGTTTAATGTAATATGTGATTAATTAACTAATCGAGTGACAATGAGGTTAATAGTTAATTAATTGTAGTTGTAATGAAGGTTAATTAGTTGGCCATTAGTTAGTTGACTAGTTTTCTAAGTGGGATGAAGAGAAGTTTAGACAATAACCCAAATCAATAACTAGTAGTTATTTACTTGAGTGATAACCAAGGTTAATAAATGGACATTAGAAGTCCATAAAGAAGAGTCTTAATGCCTTGTATGAGTTAGCTAGCGCTAGAGAGACAAGGTTAGTTAATTAGTACTTGAGAGTGGATGAGACCGAGAGGAGATTCCACGTCTTTAGAGCTTTTAGACTTATGAGTTCATTGTTGATTAGTTTATAATTATCTGTCAGCTTAGTGATTGATCTTTTCCCAAGTTATTCCTCGTGTTTGTGTCTCCCCTTCATTTTTTGTATTTTATTTTCTGTTGTTAGCTTAGTTTATCTTCTTTTGACTTCTATTCTCTAAATAAAGCTAAGTGAGATTATTCGCGATACTTAATTGAATTAAAAACCAATCTCTGTAGATTCGATACTCTACAGGAATACCGTTTTATATTACTTGACCAGTGCGCTTGCAGAAACGTAAAATACTACATCAAGTTTTTGGTGTCGTTGTCGAGGATTGATATATTTTAATTCGGTTAATATTGTGGAGAAATTTCTTTCTTTAATTTAGAGGTTTTTTTATTACTTTGTACTTGTTTGCTTTTATTTTTTGTCCGAGTCATTGTTCTTTGTTCATTGTTATATGATTATCTGGGGTTTCTTGAGAGCCTATGATTGTTTGTCTGTTTCATTTGTATGGCTTCTAATAGATTTGGGTGACCCGTTAGGAAATCTGAGCCTGAAAAATCAGCACCATCTAGTAATTTTTTTTCTTTTTGGGGCAATGAGAGAAATGACTAAAATCTAATAGTGCAAATAGACAAATAGCTACAAATCTTTTTTTTTCTAAAAAATGTCTAAACTTAATTTTTAATTATTTTGTTAATTATTAATGGACATAAATGCCCTTACCTACTGGGAATCAAGCAAAACAGGGGAAGAGACTTCTTTTGATGATATTTCCTCGTGCTTACTAGTTTCTTTAGAAAATAACAATTCTTGTACATCCCTTTTGATACTCCAATCTACAACTTCTTTTGATTGTATTTCCTCGTGCTTAATTGTTCTTTTAGACTTACCTCGTTCTTGTATATATTAGTATCGGCAACACAATATTAACGACAAAGCACCAATCCTTGTACATCTTTTCGATACCCCGACAAGCATGTGAGATCTCTATCCTCATAAAGTATCAACTAAACATGAGTAAAAAAAAATTAATCTCTAAATCACAACCATCACCTACCCACTACTGATTATGACTAAATAGAAATAATTATCCTATTTGAAGGGATCGAATCCCGCAACGGAAGCGATAATGAATCACGCATTCTTAATTTAGTTACATGGATTACAATAAAAAAACTAATCTAACTAGATTAAGCATGCATTTCTACAAGATGGACATCAAGAATTATACTTTTAAAGAACTTTTTCTTCAAGTGCTCCTTCTCCCACAATCACGATCTCAACAACACGAACTCGAGCATCACGGACACTACCACTGGATCTTCTCCGTTATTCTCTAGGTGAGGGAGGAAGGTGGATTCCTTTTAGCTAAGGTGAGATAATCTTATCAAGATGTAGTTGGAACTCTTTCCAACACTATGAGAGAATGCACTAGGGTTTCTCCAAGAGATTAGTCCACTAGTTACATCTCATGCAACTATATATATAGGGAAATAGGATGGAAATTACCATCCTATCCCTTCTTTATTCTCCCACTATTATATGGTTTATATGTGAATCTAATTCACATTAAAACTATATATTATATCAAATTATATCATATATAATTGATTTAATACCTCATGTATGAAATTGAACACTTCAATTTCATTCATAACTTTATACCCTCAATACAACCATGTTGAGCCAACGGAGGGACCTAATGGACCTACAGTTCATGAGCTTCAATGATGTGAGATTAACTGATCAAACTCTTTGATCCAATTAATCAATAATCATTAACTACAAGTCACTCCATTATTGACTTGTAGTTGCACTCTCCTCACTGTAGATTATATTGTGTCCACTGATATAATCATTACCCATGAGTCGACCCTTCACAGGTTGTTCGTAATCACGGCTGGGTCAAATTACCGTTTTACCCTTGTGATTACCTCTTTGTTCCTTAAGCACCACTGATCCTCTAATGAACAACAAGCCTATGCTCCTACCACAGACTCATACCCTCTTAGAGGGCGAGGTCCCGTTGTTCAAGATCTGGAGTCAGTTCTTAAGGAAACAACCTATCTAATTCCTTAGTGTTGGAATGAGTGAATTCCATTTTGCATAGTTAAGTCCCCAGCTACCTACGAGGTTCTGTCCCTGAGAAGGTAGGCTTATTGAGTCAGCTACAGGCCACTCTCACCCAACTAGTCTAAGGACAAACCCCTATAAGCAAGAGTTCTTAACTTGCTCAAGATTCGTGATTTAGTCACTAATGACCATCTATAAATTATCGGTCTTATCCTCATTAATCCATGTTATACTCGGTTAGACTAATAATTTCTTGATGCAGTCTTGTATGAACTCTTCATACAGGATGCCCCCACTCGCATGTCAACCACATGAATAAGTTGGATTACCTCATCTGTACTAATTACAAAGTGGGTCGCATCCATGGTGTTACCAGAATAAGGTTTCCAACCTTATTCTTATAGCATAGACCATTTAGGTTATACTCTTGAACATAATCCAAATAGTGTCTACTACACTGATGTTTAAGATATATTATAACCTTGGAGTTTAGTTTATTGGATTTATAAAGCAAGAATATAATTTCATCAAAACAAATAACTCTTTATTTATTTGATCAAAATTACATAAGTTTAGGGCAAAAATCCCAACACTATTGTCCCCCATTAATGATGGATTTGAAAAACTTCATCGTTTATCCCAATAAACACTGTTTTTGTTTAAACATTCGAGTCCTCAAAAAATGTCATGCATTTAAACCCTTATCCTCATACCTTTACATTTGAGATCGAGGGTTCCCGATTGCCTTGCTAAATACTAAATGATTTAGGATCAATTCTGTAGTCCTCAGCTACCTCAAATTGTTCTTCAAGTACCTAGTTTACTTTCTCTTATTAGTCTTTTTCTTTCTTGATTGCTCACTTTTTTCTAGTGGTATGTCTTCAACCATAAAAATATATTTTACGAATTGATATATGTAAATAGTTGAACTAAAGGAATGAAAATCCTACGCAGTGGAAAAACGATTTATTCGTCGTGGTATCGTTGTGAAAAACGCTTTCTTAAAATCGAATCTATCATATAAATCCTAGGTTAAACATGCAATCTAGAAGGAAAAAACAGTAAGAGAGACTTACTTGTTGAAGAATCGTTCTTCGTGTTTTCCTCATCCGGTCACGAACTCTTCGCGAACATGATCTCAACGAACTCGATCTCCTCGAACAAACTAACGAACCAGACACCTCCGATAGGCTTCTCGGTTATTCTCTTTTAGGTAGAAGGAGAGTATGTGGGACTCCTTTTTGGTGAAAGGGATGAGAGATTGAGAGAAGATTTGAGAGAGAAATGCAAAGCTCTTTGGTGAGAAATCCAAAAAATGAGCCAAATGCATATGAAATCCTTCTTGCAAAGGGTTTATATAATGGTGATAGGTGGAGTTAAAATCTCCACCTATTTACCATTTAACCACAACCATAGGTTATACAAATCATATTTGCATAACCATATATAATAAGATATCTCATATCTCATCATACAAATCACATTTGTATCATTGTGGATTTTTAAATTGAATCACATTCAATTTAATTTCTCTCAATCCAATTTCTCCAAATTAGCCCTAATTTAGACAATTAGGCTAATCTATAGTTTATTATGAATCTCATTCACATTAAACTATATAATATGTCAATCATATCTCATATAAATGACATAATTACCCTTTAATGAATTTGAACACTTCAAATCCACACCAAAACTGTAAACCCTCTATTAATCCAGTTTGAACCAATCGAGGGACCTAATGGACCTACAGGTGACGAGCTCAGATGATCCGAGACTAACCTGTCAAACTCTTTGACCCGATTAATCAACATTCATTAGCTACGGTAACACTCCACTAAAGCCCGTAGATGCACTCCCGTCACTGTAAGACAAGTTGTGTCCACTGATATAACCAATGCCCATGAGTCGACCTTCACAGGTTGTTCGTAGACACTTTTGGGTCAAATTACCATTTTACCCTTGTATCTACTTCTTGCTCCTTAAGTCCCCACTGCTCCTCTAATGAACAACAACATTATAATGGTCCAACCATATACAACACCCCTCTCGGGCCAGTGAGAGGGTGGGCGCCCGTTGTCCAAGCCCTGGAGACAGCACTTAAGAGAACAACCCTTATAGTTTTCCTAAAGTCGGGAACGAGTGAATTCCATCTCGCGTAGTTAAGTTCTCAGCTCCCCACGTGGTCCTGTCCCTGAGAAGATAGGCATATTGAGCGAGTAACTGTGACCACCCTCACCCGTACTAGTCAAAGGACAGACCCTCGCAGATAGGAGTCCGTAACACGCTCAGAATTAAGATCGAGTCACTAATGGTCATCTACGAAGTTATTAGTCTCATACTGTTAACGGTGTTACATCAGTAGGTCTAATAATTCACGATCTGGTCTTGTACAATCTCATTGCACAGGATGCCCCCATTCGCTTGTCAACCACATGAACAAGTGAGATCATCTCGTTTGTATTTAAAATAAAGCGGGTCGCATCCACAGCGTATCCAAGATTAGGTCTCCAACCCTATCCATATACTGTAGACCGTTCGGGTCATTAACTTGAACGTGATCTTCCCTGTGTGTCTACTACACACCGTTCAAGTTCTAGTTCTCTCATATATTCAATGACCCTAGAGCTTAGTTTATTAGACAAAGTTTGTAAAATTGCGAGACACAAAGTGAGGAATGAAATAACTCCCTTATTTATTTCAAATGGTAATATTACAAACAAAACGAGATTATGACATACATCCCAACAAACAACAAAGTTAGTTAAATAATGATGACATGACTGTACATAAAAATGTCCACCAAGAACATTTTGGGAAATCAACGTTATATTAAGTTCTCATTAGAGACCCATCTTCTCCTCCTTCTTCCTTGACTTCACGATAACCACCTCACCCATTAGAAGAGCTTTTCTGGCAGCCCCCATCCAACACACCCTCCCCGCCACCAGCTACTCCCATCTTCACCAGCACGCTAGGAACTTCTCACCACCACAGATTCGTGCCAACCCAAGCTCTCGTCGAACGTCGATCGTAGCACACGTCACATATCTAAGCTCGAACCCGCCATTTGTGAGCTCGCATAGCCGACCGGATGAAGTCGTCGGACAACACAGCATGGGTCGACCATAGTAGGTAGCCGCTCGCGTTTCTTCTCCATTTGCAACAGATCTGCTCGTATGCCACATATCTGAATTCTAGTTGCCGCCTGAAGTCGCCACGCGCCAACAGTGAACTCGACGTCATCGCCGATTGGTGTCGCTGAAAGAGTCTAAGAAAGCGGAAGCAATTTCGGATCTTGAACACTCTAAGTTGATCAATTTTACAAAATAAGAAGTATGCTCAAAACTGGAAAATCAGAGAGTAAGAACACATACCTTTCTAACTCAAAATTCTCCAAATCCGTAGACTAATTCTGATCACAAACACTTCGTGGACCACCCTTAGAGTCTTCCCTACTATCCTCAGGCCTTGGAACAGACTGTGGGATCCAAAGTTGAGTGAATTTGGAAGAAAATATGGAGATGGTTTCAAACCGAGAAAACCAGAAAAAATCTGTAAAATCCTCCTCAATTCACTTAATTCTTCTTCAATTAATACTTCAATAAGGTTTGGAAAGATGCCAGCAAATGTGTGATGAGGACAATTCAAGAAGGAGATGCTGAATTATGGTGAATTTCAAATTTAAAGATGTTTGTTCATCGTTTGTATCTTTGGCCCAATTGAAATTCAAAAATCAATTTGAATTTTTATTTAATTTTAATTCAAAATTAATATAAAATTAATTTTAAATTAAAAATAATTTATTAATTTAATTCATTAAATAATTTAATTAATTAATTTTAAATAATTTATTTAATTTAATATAAAATATCAAATTAAATAATTGGACAAATCCCGATTTCTTAAATCGACCGTTCAAACATGAATAATAAACTGAACCAATATTTAAATCATATTTAAATACGTTCACCTCTTCTTTATCATAGTTTAATTCACAATTAATCTATCGCATATAATTAACGTTTTCTCCCAAAATCGAATTTGAACAATTCAAATTCTTTTCTCTCAAATGTTACAAGGCTTAGTCCGAGCTAGTAAGGGAACCTAATGGACCTACAGATCATGAGCTCCAACGATACGAGATTAACTTACAAAACTCTTTAGCGTAACTAATTAACATTCGTTAACCACCGGGTCACTCCACTAAAGCCCAGTGGTTGCACTCTCCTCACTGTAGATATATTTATGTCCACTCGATATAACCATGATTAGTAAGTCGATCCTTCACAGGTCGTTTGTTATTACAACTAGGTCAAATTTATCGTTTTACCCTTGTAATTACTTCTTGTTCCTTAAGTCCCACCGATCCTCTAATAAATAATTGGTTTGTGGTCCAACCAACAAACCGAATCTCTCTCGGGCCAATGAGAGGGGTGGGCCCTTTGTTCAAGACCCAGAGTCAGCACTAAGGGAACAACCTCTCTACTAATCCCAAAAGCGGGGTAGGAGTGAATTCCATCTTGCAGAACTATGCTCCCAGCTATCTACCCAGTCTTATTCCTGAAATGGGAGGCTTATTTGAGTCGACAATCTCTGACCACTCTCACCCATGAAAATCTAAGGATAATCCAAATAAACAGGAGTTCATAGTATGTTCAAGATTAAGATCGAGTTACCTAGGTCATCGTATGAATATAGTCAGTTAAGACAGTAAACGGAGTTATAAAGTCTAAATGACTATTTCGCAGTTCAGTCATATCCAAACTCACTGCATAGGACACCCCCACTCGCATGTCTCTACATGAACGATTCAGGATCACATCGTTTGTACTTTACAAAGTGGGTTGCGTCCATAATGCCCCCAGGATAAGATACTCAACCCTATCCTTATACTATAGACCGTTCTGGCTGTAACTTGAACTTCATCCACTTTTATGTCACACATAAAGTTCAAGTATATATCTATAGCCAAGGGTTCTTTATTGGATTGGGTTTCAAAATATACAATTCACTTTATTCAATAACACCTTTACTGAATAAATCTCAATAACATCTTTATTGTAAAATAGAATATACATTCAGTTTACAAACCCACGAGTTTTACGACATAAAACCCAACAGTCGTTGTCAAGCATCTGCCGTGTCGCTGCTATTACACATTTGCAAGTGAAGTTCTCACCAGAAATCGTTCAACTACTCGACTTTGAATCAAATTTAACATGAACTTTTTTTTGTGAGTAAGTGGGGCTATAATTTTATATTTATTGGACAATTTTGTTGGGTAATATGATTTTAAAATTTGTTGTAATTCGGTTTAGAAGACCCATTTTGTTTGGCACCAAAAAGAAATACCAGTTGTTGTTGCCAAATTTTGGACAGGAGAACTCATCTGACCTCCGCGTGACAACGACGGTAAATTTGTAACTCTTGGGGGAAGAACGCAGCCTGCAAGACAAGGAAAACCTGGACACCGGTGTAGTGTAGACCACACAAGCTCCGATGCTTAAGTCAGAGAGGGTTTTGTGAGAGAATTATGAAGAAGTTTTGTATTTAGGTGACTCGAATCCACTTACCCCGCTCTTCCCTCTTGGGAGAGCTTAAATAGCTTTCTTCTAGGGTTCTGTATGGGTTTCTATGGCCTACTGGTCAAAGAAAAGATCGAGAGAGGGTTGAATACCAGCTTGTGGGATAGATGCAAGATCTAGAGGTCGACCTTGCATAGGTCGAGGTTGACCCCCGGTTTGGGCTTCGACCCAAGGCCAAATCCAGCTCTCGTGTAATTGGGCGAGAGTAGAGCCCAAATGAGGGGGGCTTACGTGCTTGGGCCAAAGCACAAGCGCGCCTTCTCGTCCTTTCTCATCTTGATTTTGTCCCCGTCCGATTTCGACCCGTTATGACTTCGTATTGGGCTTTTAATCCCAAATGGTCCTTTGCTACAACCATTTGTCCAACTCATTCTTGTTGGTCTAATTTAACCCCTAACATTAACCCCCATTCCCTGGACAATATTTGAGATTAAGAGTTTTTGAGTTAATCCAGAGCCTGTCTTGGGAGTTATCTACTGGACTTCTTGTGGGTTGTCTCGAATCCCCGTCGGTGATTGTTGTGCGTTCTTATAAGGATATTTGATCCTTATGAGTGTCATTCTTTCGTGATTCAATTGGAATTCTAGGTTCTCATCACGTTTGCCCTGCGCTTCGATTCGCCTGATTTCTTAATCAAAATTCTTCGAAGTCATTTTAAACATTTCAAGGGTAGCCTCAAATTCTCTCTAGTTATTGTTGTCCACCCTTATGAGGGTTTTCAGTCTTCTAGAGTGCCAATTTCTCCAGTGTCTAATACAGATTTTAGGATCTCGTCGTGCTTACTTTGCACTTCGATTCTTTGGATTATATTTTGTCCGAGTCATTTTAGACCTTTCGAGGGTTGCCTCGAGTTTTTTCCTAATTTCTGTTGTCCATCCTTACAAGGATATTCAATCTACTAGGGGTCAATTTCCCCATTTCCAAGGGGCTTTTGGGCTATCGTCATGCTTATTTCGCATTCCCAACATCCCTATTTTCTCTCGGATTTTATTCTAATGTGTTTACTTTGCGCTTTACACTGTCTCTCAATTGGGAGTTTAGCGTCTCCTTTGGCTTAGGCTCTTATCCTTATCCATTATTCGTATCGTTCTCTTGGATGGAGTATGCTTATTGGGGGTTGTCGCCTAACAACCGCGTCACTTTCGACGCTTCAAAAAGTCGAAGGTTGGTCCTGACGAAAGGAGAAGAGAGTT
Organism: Trichosanthes cucumerina; assembly: GCA_036507285.1. NCBI lineage: Eukaryota > Viridiplantae > Streptophyta > Magnoliopsida > Cucurbitales > Cucurbitaceae > Trichosanthes > Trichosanthes cucumerina. The sequence continues at coordinate 72,297,646 of CM071838.1, forward strand.
GGATAACCATTATTACAGGTCCACAAGGAACAACGGGGAGAAACCAGATTCCTCTTTCAGTCGGACTAGCTCGTGTGGACCGGTCTGGTCGGCCTCGACCAGACCAGCGTCGAGGCTGAGGCGTGCCTGACGCACTAACGCACGCATGCCTGCCCTCTAACACGCCCCATGCATGCGCAAATGTGCCCGCTGCTCGACAGAGTCACGGGTCGGTCGAGGTCGACCTTTCCCATCACATTTTTCATCAGCTTTTTTTTTTATTTTTGAAATTCAAATCTTCATTTTCAAATTTCTCTCCAATTTGTCCTCTACTTCTATAAATAGGGCCATTTCTCCTTTCATTTTCCACATCATTCTTCTCATCCTCTTCCATTTTTTAAGGTAGTTTTTCTCTTATTGTGCTTCTAAGTTTCTTTCTTCTTCGCCCTCTTCTTTTTATTTTGTGCTAAATGGAAGGTGATTGGTCTACTACATCCCCTGAGGCTGATAAGTCTTCCCTTGGTGAGGAGTCTTATGACACAAGTTGTCATGAGGCTTCTCGACCGTCCGATCATTCTTTCGAGGGATCCTCTGCAAGTCACGAGGTTATATATTCCTTGGTGACCGGAGCTCAACTCGAGCAATTACGGTACAAGTATGATATTCCCTTAGATGTGCAAATTAGGGTCCCTAGGCCTAATGATCGGATCGATGACCCTCCTCTTGGTGAAGTAGTTTTTTATTTCAGCAATGTTCAAATTTGGTTTTCATCTTTCTCTTCCCTTATTTTTACAAGCTTTTTATTGTTGGTTGGGTTGGCGCTCACCCAAATTGTCCCAAACAGCTGGAGTCACATCGTTGGTTGTTATGTGTTATGGGCAACTTATGGTGACGGGAGTCCACTCAGACCACACGCTTTTATGCCCCTCTACATTTTGAGTCAAAATCCGTCCTTAAGTCGCTTCTTTTATTATTTGAGCTCTTCTTGTGGAAAATTGATTAATAGCCCGAGTTCTGTCCACAATTGAAAAAATAAATAGTTTTTAATGAGTGGAAATTGGTTGTCTCGGGGTTCCCAAAATGCCACGTATGCGGTTTCCACTAAGTTTGGAAATTATGGTGAGTTATCCTCTTTCTTATTCCCTTTCTTCTTGGAAACTGCGTTTGTATGTTCCGCCTAACCGTGTTGCATTTTTTTCTTTTTCTTAAGCTCCTTTGGAATTTTGTCTTCCTGCAGCAGTTCAAGCTTTTGTTAGGGTCGTGAAGAGTTTGGGAGCTCCCTCTCGTTCCTAACTTGCTCTCGTAAGCCAAGAGAACCTTGAAAGAGTCAGTTTTGCACCTTCTCCCCTCTCCGAAGGTCAGTCTGCAGGTCGGCCTCGGCTATTGGCTCTCTTGTTCTTCTTTTTGGTTTTTTTTGTTGTACTTTGATTAACTGATCGCGTCGTTTTGTTTTCTCAGAAATGCCTCCACAAAGTGCTTCCATGTATGAAATTATAGAGCAGAGGAAGAAAAAGAAGACTCGTAGTGGGGTTGGACCTTCGAGGGTTGAAGATTCCATCCCTTTAAGAGATGAGGTGGCACCCCCTGAAACTCATAATCTTCCACCCTGCCCTATTGGAGTTAGCACACGCCGTACTCGGAGGAATGCTTCTTCCTCTTCAGAGGGGGAGAATCCTCCACTTCCTGGGGGCTTTTACCCTACCTCAGGGTTATACCTCGCCAGCCACCGAAGTTGAGCTGCTCGGGCGGAGCTTTGAGCATTAGAGAGGGGTAAGCCAAAGCCACTGATAGCACACAAAATGTGTTATCCTTAGGCTTAATTATTGCTAGTTTTGTAATGATTTCAGAGCTTTTACGTGTCTAAATTACTCAATTTCAAGTTAAGAGCACAAACAAGACAATTGGAGACATTTTGGATCACTCGAGATCGAAACGAGGCTATTTGGAGGTTAAAATAACATCAATTGGAAGTGAAAGGGCCAAACCAAGCGTGAAGACCCGAGGTGATGGAGTTCCAACGCCATGCAGAGCGTTGCAATGCCGAACGTGCAGCCATGGAGCATTGAAGAGCACTGCCGATAGCGTCGCAACGCTATCTCGATAAGAAGGCACGCTTGAAACGCTGCCCTATATGTCAGCCGCCTAGGGTACAGCGTTGCAACACTGTCCCTAGCGTTGCAACGCTGTACCGTTGAAACCTATAAATATATCTTTACATTCTCTTGCAAAGGGAGCCGAAATTAGTAGACATTTGACCCTATTTTCGAAATACACATTGTAAGAAGAGAGAAAAGAGCGTTCTTGGAGCCAAAGCATCCATGGAGGTTCGAGCTCGGAGACGAAGGACCGGCATCGACACATAAGTTTCATTTCCTTTTCTTTCAGATTGTAATACTGTTTTAAGACGTTTTCTACATGTTTAGTTTGGTTTTCATGTGATTTAAAGTAGCTAAATGTTGTAGTTAGGATTTGATTTGCTTGTTAAGACTTAATTTCTATGTATTGATGCATATTTGTTGTTATTTTTGGCAATTCGTTCTTTAACTCTTAATATTGTTGGTTTAAGTGGACTCGAGAGATAAATCTTGAATTAGAGCAAAATTGCTAAAACCCTTAGGAATCTGGCACGAGGATGACTAAGAAACTTAAGGGAAACACATAAAGAAGTTGCTTAATGTCGTGCATGTCGTAGGTTCATATGGAGACTATGGAGTTTATTGCATGTGCGAGGCTCACTAAGAATCGAGAGGTTTTCTTGAGTATTTTACTTCTTATTTATAAATTCATCTCATTGGTTCATTGCATGTGTTAGTTCAGTCATTAACTTGTAAAATCACTTTCCTCAAATCTATCAATTCGTGTCTCCACATGTTAGTCTGTTGTTAGTGTTTACTTTCAATCACCTATCCATGTTATGTTTCTTTAGCTAAAATTGAGAATTAGTATCTTGGTAATTAATTAATCTAGAAACCCATTCCCGAGGATGATACTTGGACTCTTAAATCACTATACTAAAACTTGACCCGTACACTGCGGTATTGCATTATCATAATTTTACGCAACAAGTTTTTTGCGTTGTTGCAGCGTCGCAACGCCCTCTTTGTGGTTCTTCAAGCGTGCCTTCTTATCGAGATAGCGTTGCGACGCTGCAAAGCATCGTTGCAACGTTATCGGCGGTGCTCTTCAATGCTCCATGGTTGCACGTTCGGCGTTGCAACGCCATCACCTTGGGTCTTCACGCTTGGTTTGGTCCTTTCACTTCCAATTGATGTTATTTTAAGCTCCAAATAGCCTCGTTTTGATCTCGAGTGATCCAAAATGTCTCCAATTGTCTTGTTTGTGCTCTTAACCTGAAATTGAGTAATTTAGACACGTAAAAGCTCTAAAATCATTACAAAACTAGCAATAATTAAGCCTAAGGATAACACATTTTGTGTGCTATCAGCCACCCTACAGGATTCATGGCCAATGATCCCACGAGGGCCTTTAACGAAGGGATTATTGAACTCCGTCATGTAAGTCTTCTCCATTTATGCGTTTTCTAAACTTTCATATTTCTTGGTAACTAACTCTATTGTTGTTTTCCTCTATCTCTTCCTTTTTTTAGAGATTTGGTCGCATCAGGTATGGTTGTCATGGCTATGGCGGAGACCATTAACAATTTCCAGCACACTTCTGTTCCCAGATCTGAGTTGATCCGGGCTCAAGCCAACTTGAGTCAAGTTAATCGCCTCCTTGTAGAGAGTCAGATTGAGCTTAACTCCGCCAAGGTTGGGATTCAAACTCTTCATAGCCAACCGAGCGAAACACATACCCTGTAACGCCCAGGCCCAGGATCCTGAGCTTAACTCCGCCAAGGTTGGGATTCAAACTCTTCATAGCCAACCGAGCGAAACACATACCCTGTAACGCCCAGGCCCAGGATCCTCTGCAACCTGGTTGCGTCACTATATCATCCATGACTGCTTGCAAGAGTGAAGACACTATCCCCACAAACCAACACGGGGTCCTTTCAGTATGTTTTGTCCTCACTCACATGCTCCTTAGGAAAATTCCCAGGAGGTCACCCAACATAGAATTGCTCCAAGCCAAGCACGCTTAACTGTGGAGTTCCTATGATTGAGCCACCGAAAAGGAAGGTGCACCTTGTTGGTATAGGTAGTAGCTATCAATTCTTTTAAGCCTTTCTCAACTGTACTTTCATATCCTCATGGTCACTCACATGTACCCCTTTTCCTGCACCATGTTTCCATATCCTCAGGATCCCTCTCATTCAGATGTGGACTCGGTTCATTCATGTACCCCTCTTCCTCGGGCGTCACATGCCCACTGGGGCTTTTCCGCTTGGTTCGCCCCCCAAACCACATCTTACTGGAAGAGGTTTCGCTCGATACCATTTGTAACGCCTGTGCCCAGGATCCTCTGCAACTTTGGCCGCGTCACTATATCATCCATGACTCACTTGCAAGAGTGAAGACACTATCCCCACAAACCAACACGGGTCCTTTCGGTATGTTTTGTCCTCACTCACATGCTCCTTAGAAAAATTCCCGAGGTCACCCAACATAGAATTGCTCCAAGCCAAGCACGCTTAATCGTGGAGTTCTATGATTGAGCCACCGAAAAGGAAGGTGCACCTTGTTGGTATAGGTAGTAGCTTATCAATTCTTTTAAGCCTTTCTCAATCAGTATTTTCATATCCTCATGGTCACTCACATGTACCCTTTTTTCCCGCACCATGTTTCCATATCCTCGTGGATCCTCTCATTCAGATGTGGACTCGGTTCATTCATGTACCCCTCTTCCTCGGGCGTCACATGCCCACCAGCTTCCGCCTTGGTTCGTCCCCGAACCACATCTTACTGGAAGAGGTTTCGCTCTGATACCATTTGTAACGCCCAGGCCCAGGATCCTCTGCAACCTGGCTGCGTCACTATATCATCCATGACTGCTTGCAAGAGTGAAGACACTATCCCCACAAACCAACACGGGGTCCTTTCAGTATGTTTTGTCCTCACTCACATGCTCCCTAGGAAAATTCCCAGGAGGTCACCCAACATAGAATTGCTCCAAGCCAAGCACGCTTAACTGTGGAGTTCCTATGATTGAGCCACCGAAAAGGAAGGTGCACCTTGTTGGTATAGGTAGTAGCTATCAATTCTTTTAAGCCTTTCTCAACTGTACTTTCATATCCTCATGGTCACTCACATGTACCCCTTTTCCTCGAGCACCATGCTTCCATATCCTCAGGATCCCTCTCATTCAGATGTGGACTCGGTTCATTCATGTACCCCTCTTCCTCGGGCGTCACATACCCATTTGGCCAATGTTGAATATCTGGCTGAAAGATTTATGAAAACAGAAGAATTTACCGCCCTCCAAAATAGCATGTTTTATGGTGGGTGTAGTTGGGCTATCGTGCTTCCAGGTGGTTTAAGGATATAGACTTTGGGATCATTGAGGAGGACTATGCCACTTTTAAGAATGATCTTACTGCCTTCCCTTAGTCTGAGGATTCGAACAGTAGTGGTGGAGTTGAAGTGGATGAATCTTAGTTTTTTATGGATCCCTTTTTATTTCCTCTAAATTTGATGTAATCTCACTTTTTGAATTAATGAACATATGCCTTTTGTCAATTGTCGTCGCCTTTCTTTTCATGTATGGGAGAATATAGGCTTAAACAAATGAAATTGTTTGTCTTTTATCAAACTTATATGAAACAAATGGGATGTCTTATTCAGCTGGGAAGAAACCGAGTGTTTGCTCTAGGATCACGTGTGGTCGGTCTTGGCCATGATGTGATTGGCCTCAGCCGATTCGAGGTCCTCAGTTGGGGTGCGTGTGGTCGGCCTCGACCATTTTGGCCTTGACTGATTTGCGTGCCTCTCCAGTTTTTCATGTTCTTCCTTTTATCTTTTTAGAGGTAAAAATAATAGAATGTATGAGACAGTGCACGAGCTATATCTCCACTGTAGCCCTCTACTCAAGTGGGAGTTTTAGGTTGATGATCGTACTTGAGTCGTGTTTTGCAACTTCGAGAAACAAAAAAGAATAACTTTCATTCATAAGAGAAAAAACTTTAATCTTTACATAGGAGTTTTGCATGAAAATAAACCTATCTACTAGTTAAAGACGGAGTGACTATGCCCGTTCATCGACCTCAGCTTAAACCACGTCGGCCTCGACCATATTGGGGTCGAGGTCCCTTTCGGAGTTTCGTTTCCTTATTTCTCTCAATGCAGTGAAGTAGCATTCTCTCGATGCTTTATGTTGCCCTTTAACGATCCCAACACAGTTTGTGGTTGGGAACTTCAATGATTGATGGTATGTGGAAGCAACTGTCTTTAATTGGTGACGGTCTCCCAAGGATTGCATTGTAGGCGGATGTGCACTCTACTACCAAGAAGTTGATCATTTGTGTGACTGAATTTGATCCTTCGCCAAAGGTGACTGGGAGCTTTATACTGCCTTCAGGCGTAACTCTTTCTCCTCCAAATCCTAGAAGGGGGTTAGATTTTCTTTCAGGAGCCCCTTTGCCAATCTCATGGCATTGAAAGCTGCCAAGGATAGGACGTCGACCGAGCTCCCTCCATCTATGAGTATCCTATATACTTTCACATTGACTATAGCAAGAGTTACTACCAATGCATCGTTGTGGGGTTGGTGGACCATTCTGGCTTCGGTCTCTGTGAATTCTAGGGCTCGATCTTCCATCCACTAAGAAGATACCTGGGTAGTAAGGATCTTGTCGAGCTTCACGAGCAATTGCTTTCCTCTTCCTGCTGGATTCTCCCCTTGTTGGCCTTCCAAAAAACGTCCTAATCTCTCGAGGTTGTTCATCCTCGGCCATCGTCTAGTCGACCTCGGCTTAATTCCGGTCGGTTTCGACTACTTTTGGCTGACACGGGCAGGGTCTCTTCCTAAATGTATTCTTTCAGGTATCCTTCTCTGATTAGAGGTTCGATCTCGTCTCGGAGTTGATAACAATTGTGTTGGGATTTCTGTCCTAATCTCGTGATTGTAAAATATTGTTGTGAAATTAATAAGAGTTATTCATTTCTTCACTTTGTGTCTCGCAAATATTTTAAACCTTTCCAATAAACTAAGCTCCTCATTGAATATATGAGAGAACTAGAACTTGAACGGTGTGTAGTTGACACACAAGGAGGATCACGTTCGAGTTAATGACCCGAACGGTCTACAATATAAGGATGGGGTTGGAGACCTAATCCTGGATACACTGTGGATGCGGCCCGCTTTGTATTAGATACAAACGAGGTGATCTGACTCGTTCATGTGGATGACATGCGAGTGGGGGCATCCTGTACAATGAGATTGTACAAGATCGGGACCGTGAATTATTAGACTTACCGATATAACACCGCTGATGATAAAGACTAATAAATTCGTAGATGACCATTAGTGACTCGACTCAATCCACGAGCATATTACGGACTCGCATCTGCGGGGTCCGTCCTTTGACTAGTACGGGTGAGGGTGGTCTTGGTTACTCGCCCAATATGCCTATCTTCTCGGGAGACGAACCAAGTAGAGAGAGTGGGAACCCTAATTACGTGAGATAGAATTCACTGCGTTCCTCGCCATAGGGAATTTAGAGGGTTGTTCCCTTAAGTCTTTGTCTCCGTGGCTTGGACAACGGCGCCCACCTTCTCACCGCCCAAGAAGGGTGTTGTGTATGGTTGGACCATCACAATATGTTGTTCATTAGAGGAGCAGTGGGGACTTAAGGAACAAGATGTAGACACAGGGGTAAAACGGTAATTTGACCCAGCCGTGTCTACGAACAACCTGTGAAGGGTCGACTCATGAGCATTGGTTATATCAGTGGACACGTAATATTCTACACTGATGGGAGTACAAACTCTGGGCTTTAGTGGAGTGTTCTCAGAAGCTAATGAACATTGGTTGACCAGTCAAAGAGTTTGACCGTTAACCTCAAATCATTGGAGCCCGTCACTGTAGGTCCATTAGGTCCCTTGGTTGGCTCAATCTGGGATAAAAGAAGGGTTAATGTTTTGGTATGAAATTGAAGTGTTCAATTTCACTTTAAGAATATTTATATCATGAAGATGATATAATATATAGTTTAATATGAATGAGATTCATAATAAACTATATCTTAGCCTAATTGTTAAATTAAAGGCTAATTGGAGAAATTGATAGAGAGAAAATAAATTGAATGTGATTCAATTTAATTAAATCCACAATTATTGCAAATGAGATTTGCAACATAAGATATAAGATATCTTATATTATATAATTATGTAAATGAGATTTACATAACATATGGTTGTGGTAAAGTGGTAATAAAGTGAAGTTGTGAACTTCATCATTCCACTATTTAAACTCCTTTGCAAAAGGGTTTTGTGAGGCTAACCTAACCTAAACTAAGCTTTGGAAGCTAAGGGAAATTCTCTCTTCTCTCTCAATTTTCTCATCTCTTTCCAAAACACAAACTTCCCACAAACTTCCCTTCTCCAAAAGAGAACAACCAAGAAGATATATTGGTAGTGTTTGGGATCCGATAGTGGGAAGAGTTCGTGGAGATCGAGAAGCGCGAAGAGTTCGTGATCTACAAGGAGAGTTTGCTGAATTGGTCTACAACAAGTAAGTTTTCCTTCTTGTTGTAAAATTTCAGCATGTTTTAGCCTAGATCTAATAATTAGATCAATTTTAATAAGCATGTTGCATGATGATACCATGACGATTCGATCGTCTTCCGCTGCGCGGGGATTCTCATTCCCTTCAAATTGGAGGTTGCGTGCCTGTGATCCCTGTGGAACATGCAATACTTGGCTGGGTCTCCCAGGTGGAGCTCTCATCTTTTCGGGAAACTTTACGAGATTCAAATGGCGAATCTCCATCAAGATCTTTTCGGGCGGGAGAGTCGTGGGAGTGTACCTTTCGAATGGTTGATTTGGGGCCATTTGATGATCTGATCGACTTCGGTACTCCTCTGGTCGACCTCGACCATTATCTGGTTGGCCACGACCACTCTCTTCGACTCTTCTTCTTTTGGAGCTCGACGAAGGATTGTCCCGTGCCCTAAATTGATCCATATTTTTGTCGTTTTTTTCTTGGTCAGGTACTTCTTTGGATCGCAATAAGTCTTCTGCACTCATGTACTTCTGTGCTCTTGCTATGAACTCAACGTAAGATGTTGGTTCCTTTTTCCCAATCGATCTTAACAATCTTTTATCTTGCAAACCTGCAACAATGGCAATTAATGTCGTAGTGTTTGTGAAACCCTCGACCTGTAGAGTCTCTTTATTGAAACGAGAGACGTAGTCACGTAAGCTTTCCTTTGGTCCTTGCTTTATCATAAGCAAGTGCATTTGGGGCTTCCTCTAGTCTTGGCCTCCCAGAAACTACGACACGAATGCCCTTGCAAGTTCTTTGAAGGAATTGATGGACTTCCTCTTCAATTTCCTGTACCAATCTTGTGCGGGCCCTGTTAATGTGGAAGAAAAAGCTCTGCACTTAAGTACCTCTGATGCTCCATACATCTCCATGTGTGACCTATACGTGTCCAAATGTTCTACAGGGTTTGAGCTTCCGTCGTAAGGGGTAATGGTTGGTACTTTGAACTTTTCTGGAATATTTTCGTCCATGATCTTGTCAGTGAAGGGAGGATCAACCTACTTAATGAGAGCTTCAAGGTCCCATCTTTCAACCTCTCGAACCTTCAAGAGGTTCCCTTGGAGATCTACAAATTCTTTTTGTATTTCGCGAATGTCAGCCTTCTAGAGGGGAGTCGCTCCTAATGCCAACTTTGGGTCTTCTGCTTCAGCTCCGCTTTCGTCGTCCTCGACTCTTCTCTAGTCGGCCTCGCCATGTCCCCTTCGCTTCTGATTGATTAATTCTCGCAGGTCCGATGTTTCCCCGGAGCTTTTCCTAGATGTCGCTTCCGAGTTACCTGGTCGACCTCTACGATGGGTGCGTGAGCTTACCTGCACAACAGATTTTAATCTGCCCGCTTTGCTTGCTCTGCTTTTAGCCAAGGACGAGCGTGGTTTATCGTTTCCTCCAAGGATCAGCTTATCGGTGTGCTTCTGGGTTGGGGACTTTGATTTTCACATCTCATCCGCAACCTTCGCTTTTCCTTTGTGTTGGTCTGCATAGTCGACGGTTCGCCCCTCCTTTAGTCGTTTTCCTGTTGGTCGAACTTTTCCAAGATCTTCCACAGACATTCGTCCATCTTGTCGATCTTCTCTCTCAATTCGGCCATCCTCTCGTGTGGTCGGCCTGTGTCAGTATGAGGTCGAGGAGAGCAGGTTGCTCAGATTCTCCGAGGATGACGGTCGTGATCGGATTTTTCTCCATCTTCACTCTGAATTCTGTTCCCTGTGAATCGACTCATGTTTCTCTAGTTGTTTGACTTAAACTCACAGTTTTCCAAGCAACCGATGTCGTTCCCCACAGATGGTGCCAACTGTTGTTGCCAAATTTTGGACAAGAGAACTCACCTGACCTCCACGTGACAACGACGGTAATATTTGTAATTCTTGGGGGAAGAATGCAGCCTGCAAGACAAGGAAAACCTTGACGCCGGTGTGGTGTAGACCACACAAGCTCCGATGCTTAAGTCAGAGAGGGTTTTTGTGAGAGAATTATGAAGGAGTTTTGTATTTAGGTGACTCGAATCCACTTACCCCGCTCTCCTCTCTTGGGAGAGCTTAAATAGCTTTCTTCTAGGGTTTTTTATGGGTTTTTGTGGCCTACTGGGCAAAGGAAAGATCGAGATTGGGTTGAATACCAGCTTGTGGGTCGTGTGGGATCGATGCAAGGCCTAGAGGTCGACTTTGCATCTGGTCAGCCTCAGTCGAGGCTGACCCTGGGTTTGGGCTTCGGCCCAAGCCCAAATCCAGCTCGTGTCATTGGGCAAGGGTAGAGCACAAATGAGGGGGGGTTTTATCCTGGTCGCCGAGCCCGACCACGTGCTTGAGCCAAAACCCAAGCGCGCCTTCTCGTCCTTTCTCATCTTGATTTTGTCCCCATCCGAATTTCGGCCGGTTATGACTTCGTATTGGGCTTTTAATCCCAAAAGACCCTTTACTACAACTATTTGTCCAACTTTGGTCTAATTTAACCCCTAACACCAGTATATTGGGAAAACACAGCGATAATCAATTACAATATGGATTTAAAACACACAAGCATTTAGAAATACTTCCTAAACTATCACTGATAGAATTTCTTCTCTGATTCAATGGGTGACTCCCTCAGTATTTTTCTCATTGTTTCTGCATTTTGCTTCATTTTTTGTCGTGATTGAGTGTGTTAGTTACGTTCTTCTTCTTCTCGTTCTCACTCTGACCTACCTTTTTCAATCGAGGATTTAGTGTTTGGTTTTTCTATCGTGGACTCTAACCAACGTTTTATGATCGTGGATCGTTCACCGATGACCTAGTATTCGCCTTTATTTTACGATATTCTCAGTATTTGGCGATTGTTGTTGATTTTCACGTTTTCTGATCATGGATTCTTCGTATCTATGTTTTTCAATCGATTTTCTTATTCCTCTTTTGTCTCTGTACTTTTTTTATTGTTATTTTTGATCTGTAGGTATTGGATTATCTATAATTGATAGGTTCTAATTTTACTCAGTGATAGATCCAGATTTCTCTTTTAACTCTATATTTAGATTTTTTACTATTCGTAATCTATGGGTAATGGTTTTGTATGTCGCTGATAGGTCTTCATTTCTCTATTGTCATTGTATTTGATTTCTCTTTTATCTATGTATTTGATTTATAGGTAGTGGATTTGTCTATGAATGATAGACTTCAATGTGTTATTCAAGCCTATGTATAGACTAATATTAAGTACTTATTACTTTGCATATCAGTATTAATTGAAGTCTATTGGTAACTTATTGATAGAATTATATATATATGTGTATCAGTAGTGAGAATGTTGCTGCTATGAAACCTAAAAGACAACCGAAGCTAATAAAAAAAAATGTTGAAGAATACAAAGAAATTCAAAAGAATAAATATCCAAACAAACAGAGACATTTTCCAACATTGAAGCATGATGGTTCTTCTTTTAATCTCAAAATATCTGAAGAGAATGATGAATACTTTTTTAACTTTTTTATCTGAACTATTTTGTAATACTTTTTGAAGTGTTATTTGAATGTATAACTTTTTTAAGGGTTACATTGTAATACTTTTTTTTCTATATATATACTTTAATTCTATGAATGATATTGATTCATTTATTGGGATGGTTGTTGATTATCATGTGCTTAAGAATTTTGCCAAGATTCATTAATATTATATATAACATCTAGTTTATTATTGTATATGTTACTTAATACTATCTTGATGATTAATGATCAAAGTGGGATAATCACGTGATTAATGTTCAACGAGCAAGCTAGGTGTAAAATACAAGTAAATTAACCCTCCCAAATGAACTCAGCTTCTTACTTAGTTACTTCGTTTAGTTACTTGGCTTAGTTACATTACTTTATGTATCAACTTTTATCGGACTTCTACATAATAGACTAGCAATCTATCAATGATAGAAGTCTATTGGATAGACTTCTAACTATGTTGAAATATTTTTGGCAAACGCAATACTCAACAAAAACTTGTTCTTATACCGAGCAAGTCATGTTATCTTATTTTTTTTGTCAAGCAACAAACTAGAACAATAAATATTTTTACTTGCTTAACCCCACCTACAAAGTAATTTTTATTCTATTCAACACACTATAAATGGAACAATTCTCTCAAATAAATTCTGAGACTAATTTGGGAGATTAAAGGATGAACAACTACTATATAACAAGAAAAAAGAAAGTACTGAAATAAATGAATGGCGATAAATACCTGTTGTGATCCCAGATATCTAATTGAGCACCATCTGTAGCAAAAAGATTTCCATTCCACTTGTTAATTTTGAGTGTTGGTTGAAATTTATTGAAAATTATTAAGTTGGATTGTTAATTTGAAAGTACGTTTAATTTGAAGAGATTGAATTGTTGGCAATTGGAAATTTGGAGGAAATTGAAGGGCAAGTTGGTAATTTTTATCCTTTTGTCCTTTAGTGGAAATTATTTAATTATTCAAAGGGGAGCCTTCAAACCCTATCTTCTCTCTTCTTCAGCCAATATACCAAGATGCAGAAACAAATAATTAACATCATTAAAAAAATCAAATGAAACACACTTCCTTTTCATTTAGACCAAACAAATAGTAGTCAGCATACACATCCTAGAAGCAAGGGGAATCCAAGCCACCAAACCCAAGAACCATCTAAATGAGAAAACAACAAAGTCGTTGAGAATGCACAAAAAAAAAAAGAGCATTTATGAAGCATAACTAAAGCACATAAGCTATGTTTGTGTGTGTTGATAAGCCAAGAGGGTGAGAGAGATTAAAGGACATTTTTCCTTTTCATGAGGATTTTTGTTGGCTTAGTTACAAGTCGAGCTTCAAAATGTGTAATAATAATTTCTTATACTATGTAAAGAAGTTTTTTATGCTTCTGTCTTCAAACAACTTGAGAAAATATAGTAATGATTCAAAGGCAACACTAAATTTTATATACACAGTATATATTATAAAGTAGAAGAAAATGAGAGCGACATCTTAATTTTAATCAATGGAAAAGATTAGAGTGGAAAAATTGTTAAAACGAAAGCAGTAGATAATTAAAGAGAATCACAGAAGAAAATCACACACAGTATTTACGTGGTTCACTAACGTTGTGTTAGCTACATCCACAGAATGAGGGACAGAGTAATTTTATTAACTGGGATAATCGAGAGAACAAAATTACACAGAGCAGACTAACTTCAGATAGAAGTTTAGGGGGTTTATATATAGTACCCCTCCTAAACCTTAATACAGAGTCGACCCAATAGGCCCAATATACAAAAAATGTAAACTGATTTAGATTTCGGAGGCGTTGCCCCCAAACCCCCACAAGGGCGCTTCGCCCCTAGACCCTGACTCGCTGACTGGGCAGCAAGACCTCCGTACTTGGTCATTCGAACCAGTAGATAAGAGATTCAAGGCATTGTTACAAAAATTTTGACAAAAAGAAAAAAAAATCCTCTCCAATGTTGAATCGAGATGACATCTTCTAATAAAAAAGGAAAAAAAACAAAAGGGAGACAAAATGGGGAATGGTATATACCTGAACAAAAAAAAGATCAAGAATACATCTCAATAATCTCTGAAAGATGGGTGTTAAAGATCAATAATCGGACATGAGCTTACTGTTGGGATATATGTCCTCATCTCGTGTAGTTTGTAATATTCCAAGTTGTAAATGAATAAGAGTTATTTATTTCAACATTGTGTAATAAATAAGAGTTATTTATTTAAACTTTGTGTCTCGCATTTTTCATAAACTTAATCCAATAAACTAAGCTCCAGGGCCATTGCATTATGAGAGAAGTAAGAACTTGAACGGTGTGTAGTGGACACACAGGAGGATCACGTTCGAGTTAATGACTCGAATGGTCTACAATATATGGATAGGGTTGGAGACCTAATCCTTGGATACACTGTGGATGCGACCCGCTTTGTATTAGATACAAACGAGGTGATCTGACTCGTTCATGTGATTGACATGCGAGTGGGGGCATCCTGTGCAATGAGATTGTACAAGATCGGGCCCGTGAATTATTAGACTTCTTGATGTAACACCGCTAACGAAGATAGAGCTAATAATTTCGTAGATGACCATTAGTGACTCGACCTTAATCCTGAGCGTGTCACGGACTCCTATCTGCGGGGGTTTGTCCTTTGACTAGTACGGGTGAGGGTGGCCACTGTTGCTCGCCCAATATGTCTATCTTCTCAGGGGCAGGACCACGTGGGGAGCTGGGAACTTGACTACGCAAGAAGGAATTCACTCGTTCCCGACTTTAGGGAAAGTAGAGGGGTTGTTCCTTTAAGTGTTGTCTCCAGGGCTTGAACAACGGAGCCCCACTCTCTCATTGGCCTGAGAGGGTTATTGTTTATGGTTGGACCATGCAATGTAGTTGTTCATTAGAGGAGCAGTGGACTTAAGGAGCAAGAGGTAGACACAGGGGTAAAACGGTAATTTGACCCAGCTGTGACTACGAACAACCTGTGAAGGGTCGACTCATGGGTATTGGTTATATCGATGGACACAACTTGTCCTACAGTGATGAGAGTGCAGCTACGAGTTTTACTAGAGTGTTACCGTAGCTAATGAACGTTGAATAATCGGGTCAAAGAGTTTGACAAAGTTAGTCTCGGATCATTGGAACTCACACGTGTAGGTCCATTAGGTCCTCGGTTGGCTCAAATTGGACAAATTTAGGTTTCTGATTTGGTGTGAATTTGAAGTTTTCAAATTCATTATTTGGGTATTTATGTCATTTATATGAGATATAGATGACATAATATATAGTTTGATGTGAATGAGATTCATAATAAACTATAGTATAGCCTAATTGATTAATTAGTGCTATTTGGAGAAATTGAATTGAGTGAACTTAAATTGAATGTGATTCAATTTATAATTCCACATTTATGCAAATGAGATTTGTATAATAAGGTATGAGATACCTTATATTATATAATATGCAAATGTGATTTGTATATTATATGGTTGTGGTAAAATTGTGATTTGGTGGAGGTTTTAACTCCATCACGCAATAGTATTTAAAAGCTTTGCAAGAAGCCTTTGGTATGCCATCTTGCCATTTTTTGGATTTCCATCCAAAGAGAGCAAGAGATTCTCTCTCAAATCCTCTTTCAATTCTCCAAAATTCTCTCCTCACCTAAAACCAAAGGGAGTCCCACTCACTCTCCATCAACCTCCCGAGAACAACCGAGAAGACGTTTTGGAGGTGTCTCCCTGTTCGGATTGAGGATCGAGTTCGAGGAGTTCGTTGGTACGAGAGAGATTGTGACCGGAGAAGGAGAAAACGTTGAAGAACAGTTCTTCAAGAGGTTAGTACTTTTTACTTACTGTTTTCTTCTTCTTTTTTGCATGTTTAGCCTAGGATCTATGAGATAGATTCAATTTTAAGATAGAATTACACAACAGATCAACGACGTTTCACAACGTCTTCCGCTGCGAGAATTCAAAATCCTTCAATTGATATCAGAGCCAATTGTTGCTCTTCGTTGTGTATTCTGTGAATTCTTAAAATTAGGTGGGTAACATTAATTTTCATGAGGTGAATGTTAATGGTTTGCAATTTTGGATGTTTTCGATTTTTGGCACTTTTTAGATTTACATTAAAGTTGATGAGATCAATGTAAGGGTCCGTTTTTTTGGGCATTTTTTAATGTAAATCGAGTCTGTAAGTCCGTGTCGTTCGTGGCAAGAGTTGTCGTGAAGAAAACGGAGCAAAAACGGGCGATTTCGGTGAAAAATAGCAAAAGTTGTTTGCTGGAAGTTCATCAGCGTTGCGACGCTGTTCTTCAGCGTTGCGACGCCATCCTTGCTGCTGGAGGCTGCTGCAGTGCAGCGTTGCAACGCTAGTGGTGGCGTTGCAACGCCACAGCGTTGAGAACGCTAGGCGCGACGCTATACATTATAGCGTTGCAATGTAGTAACAATGTTGCAATGCTGTGTCGTAGTGGTGCGTGGAGCTTAAAAAATTTTGGGGACGTGGTACGTGTGCAGTGGTTCGAGTCTAGGATTGTGCATCTGCTGTTTTAAGTTTTTTTATTTGTTTATCTGTAAAATTTGATTTTATAAATGTATTTTATTTAATTATTTTAATTAATATTAATATAAATGTTATATTAATGTTAATTAATTTAATTTTATGTCCCTAGGATGCCAAAAATCGGTCCAATATTGCTATTTAATTATTTTATGCATGAGATGTATGATTTAATTATTTCTATATGCATAGAGTATGTCATATAGATTTAAAATCTCACCTTAGGTTAAACATTTCATGCATCATATTTATATTATAAGAGTTATAATATATAGTATGCATGATAGGATTATATTATAAAAGTTATAATATAATGTTTGAATGATTTAATTTATTTAATATAAGTGTTATATTTTTAAATTAAAAGCATGCTCATGCATTTAATTCATGTGATGAATGTATGTTATAGTATAGTATTATTCATGTGATGAATGATCAAGCACTATAACATAGAAATGCATGTAACCTAAGTTAATTATTAGTTTTAAATGGTTTAGAACTTGAATAATTAGACTTAGGTTTTCTATTTCTAATGAGATTAGAAATTAAGAAATCAAATATGACCTTTGAATGGAGACTGATAAGTAACTCTATCTAAGGAAGGTTTTGTCTAAGGCTGGGGTATTTAAGTTGACGATTGCGGAACACCCCTACCTGGAAACCGACCTGGGAGTGAATTCGGTCCGGAGATTCTTAGGTTATATTCTCGTGAGTGTCGTTAATTAAGAGTTAATTAATTTACTCACATAGACCTAAGTTAATAATGTGATTATAGACTTAGGTTAACCCAATATAAGAGTTATATTGGTAGACTTAGGTAAACTTTAGCTGGTTTATCTAGGTCAATCCCGAATATTTTAAACTGCTGAGTGGGAGGAAATAAAGTGTATGAGATACATTTATTTTTCCATCCACAAATCTCCGTTAAGTTCGCACCGTGAGATCCATGCTCGGCCTCGTGGCGCAAATGGAAGCGTCCCCCTACGTGTGGCATTTGTATGGGTCAATATCAACGTGAATGGAGAGAGTACTTATAGTGAGTGGGAGCGGGATCTGTGAAAACGGGATCCACGGTCTCTTCTTTCGATTCACACCGTGAGACGCCTATGATCCGCCTGCTAGTTTGGCCTGGACCAGACAATCCCTACGGAGGGCATTGATCATGGGAGTCGGAACACCGTGAATTTCCGAAAGGGATACGATTTCCTTGTTGGTTTTCCTTCTTAGTCTTCCCTACCACGGCTATTGTTTGGACGGATACTTGGAAATCTAAAGATTAAGGGTGACACTCACAGGATTCATTAAGTGTTAATGGATTCAGACCGAAAAATGGTAACTGGATGCCTTGGAATAAGAGTTATTCTGGTATTAGGGTCTGGTCGAGAGAGTCTCGTCCTAGAGGAGGAGTGGGTTTGTCTACCCTACGGTGGCGGTCATTCTAAACCTTTAGGGTATCATTGCACATTTTGAATGACCTAGGGATCATAGGATAAAAATTTGCAAAAACCCGATTGGATTTTCAAAAGTTTTTGCGAGACTAATACAAAGTTTTTCATTTTATTTCAGCAACAAAATGTCAAACGCTTTTAACGCCCCTTTAGCTTCCATTAAGTTAGTCGGCGATAGTATTTCGTGGAAAATTAATATAGACACGATTTTGATAAATGACGACCAAGAGTTCGCACTCACTGAGGAGGGTCCTCAGGTGCTCGGTTCAATAGTCTTATTCGACAATCTATAAACCTTTCAGTCCTTGCTGCAAACCAGGGGACAGGAAGCTGAGGCAAGTGTTGCCTTAAGACCTTTTCACAGGGGTATGACCTCTGGGACAAAGTTTGTAGGCTCTTCAGGCCCTAAAGGGAAGAATGAGAAGTTGAAAAAGGATAGTGTTGACCGCGCTGCCGCCCTAAAAGGCAAAGAAATCAAGGATGTTGCCAGAAAGTGTTTCTACTGCAACGGGGACGGACACCTGAAAAGGAGTTGTCCCAAGTTCCTTAATGAAAGGAAGATGACAGGTAAATGTGATTTACTTGTCACAGAAACTAGTTTGGTGGAGAGTAACGACTCAGCTTGGATATTGGATTCAGGCGGCACTAACCATGTTTGCTCTTCTTTTCAAGGATTAAGTTCCTGGTAGCAGCTGCAAGAAGGTGAGATAACACTCAGAGTTGGATCCGGAGAAGTTGTCTTGGCTGCAGCAATAGGCACGGTGAAGCTGTTCTTTGGCGGGAAGTACTTATTATTGGATAATATGTACATAGTTCCTGGGTTTACGAGAAACCTAGTATCTATTTCCTGCCTATTAGAACAAAATATTTCCGTTTCTTTCAAGAGTAATAAAGCGTTTATTTCTCGAAATGGAAATTTGACTGCTTCGCTTGAGAGCAATTTGTATGTTTTGAACCCTAATTCGGTCAAAAGTGTTTTGAATACCGAATTGTTTAAAACAGCTGAAACGCGAACTAAGAGAGTAAAGGTTTCTCCAAAAGAAAGTGTCCATCTTTGGCATCTTCGGATAGGCCATATTAATCTCAATAGGATTGAGAGACTAGTGAAGAGTGGACTTCTAAGCGAGTTGGAAGAAAACTCTTTACCGGTGTGTGAGTCATGCCTTGAAGGCAAAATGACCAAACGTCCTTTTAGTGGAAAAGGATATAGAGCCAAGGAGCCCCTTGAGCTTATACATTCTGACCTCTGTGGTCCGAGTGAATGTTAAAGCACGAGGAGGTTCTGAATACTTCATTATCTTTCATAGATGACTATTCGAGGTATGGGTACATTTACCTAATGCATAGGAAGTCTCAAACACTTGAAAAGTTCAAGGAGTTCAAGATCGAGGTTGAGAACTCATTAGTAAATCGATTAAAACACTTCGATCGGATCGAGGTGGAGAGTATATGGACACCGAATTCCGTGACTATATGATAGAACATGGAATTACGTCCCAACTCTCAAAGACTGGTATGCCACAATGAGAATGGTGTATCGGAGAGGAGAAAGCGAGAACCTTGTTGGACATGGTTCGGTCGATGATGAGCTATGCTCGTCTCTCCCGATTCTTTTTGGGGTTACGCAGTTGAGATCATGCGGTTTACATTTTGAACACGCTTCAGTCGAAAAGTGTTTGTGAAACACCTTTCAAACTCTAGCATGGTCGTAAAACCAGTTTACATCATTTTAGAGTTTGGGGATGCCCGACCCATGTGTTGGTGTCAAACTCGAAGAAGTTGGAACCCCGTTCAAAGTTGTGCCTCTTTGTAGGTTACCCAAAAGAGACTAGAGGTGGTTACTTTTACGATCCTAAGGATAATAGGGTGCTTGTGTCGACAAACGCCACTTTCTTTGAGGAAGACCACATAAGGGATCACTTACCAAGGAGTAAGATTGTGTTGAATGAAATGGACAGTTTATCAGCAAGAGTTGTTGATGGTGCTAGTACATCAACAAGTGTTGTTGATCCTAGCTCGTCTAGTCAAGTCCGTTCCCAAGAGTTGGGAATGCCTTGACGTAGTGGGAGGGCTGTGAGACAGCCTGAACATTACATGGGTTTAGCTGAAACCCAAGTCGTCACCCCTGATGATGACTGTGAGGATCCATTGACCTATGATCTGGCAATGACTGACGTTGACAAAGACGAATGGATTAAAGCTATGGACCAGGAAATGGAGTCGATGTACTTCAATTCCGTCTGGGAGCTTGTGGACCAACCGGATGGGGTAAAACCTATTGGTTGCAAGTGGATCTACAAGCGCAAACGTGGCGTAGATGGGAAGGTGCAGACCTTCAAAGCTCGACTAGAGGCAAAGAGTTTTACCCAGGTGGAAGGGGTTGACTATGAGGAAACATTTTTACCTGTTTCCATGGTAAAGTCGATTAGAATCCTTCTGGCCATTGCCGCATATTATGACTATGAGGTATGGCAGATGGATGTCAAGACCGCCTTTCTGAATGGCAACCTTGACGAGACCATCTACATGGACCAACCCAAGGGGTTCATTGCCCAAGGCCAAGAGCAAAAGGTTTGTCGGCTTCAAAGGTCTATTTATGGACTGAAACAAACCTCGAGGTCTTGGAATATAAGGTTTGATGAGGCGATCAAATCTTATGGCTTTGATCAAAATGTTGACGAGCCTTGTGTTTACAAGAAAATCATTAACCGTACTGTCGCGTTTCCTATATTGTATGTGGATGATATCCTTCTCATTGGGAATGAGGTAGGATTTCTTACTGACATTGAGGAATGGTTGGCTTCGCAATTCCAAATGAAAGATTTGGGAGAGGCACAGTATGTTCTAGGTATCCAGATTGTCCGGAACCGGAAGAACAAAACGTTAGCCATGTCTCAAGCGTCTTTTATTGACAAGATGTTGTCTAGATATAAGATGCAGAACTCCAAGAAGGGCTTGCTGCCTTTCAGGCATGGGGTTCACCTGTCTAAGGATCAATGTCCTAAGACGCCTCAAGAGGTTGAGGATATGAGGCGAATCCCTATGCTTCACCGTAGGGAGCTTTGATGTATGTCATGTTGTGTACTAGGCCCGCATCCATTATGCGGTTGGGATTGTCGGTGAGGTATCAATCCAATCCAGATTAGATCACTTGGCGGTAGTAAAAAGCAAATCCTCAAGTATCTTAGGAGAACGAGGAACTACAAATTTTGTGTATGGGAGTGGGGATTTGATCATTCACAGGATACACGATTCGACTTTCGGTGATAAGGATTCTAGGAAATCCACTTCAGGGTCAGCGTTCATTCTGAATGGAGGAGTTGTAGTGTGGCGAAGCATCAAGCAAGGATGCATCGCTGATTCCACGATGGAAGTCGAGTATGTTGCGGCTTGTGAAGCTGCAAAGGAAGCTGTTTGGCTCAGGAAGTTCATGACGGATTTGGAAGTTGTTCCAAATATGAACTTGTCAATCACACCGCTTTGTGACAACAATGGTGCAATGAGAGCTAACTCGAGAGAACCCTGAGTCATAAAGGGGCAAACATATAGAGCGTAAGTATCACCTGATACGGGAGATTGTGCACCGCGGAGACGTGACAGTCACGCAGATAGCTTCGGAGCACAACGTTGTTGATCCATTTACAAAGGCCCTCACGGCTAAGGTGTTTGAGGGTCACCTAGAGAGTCTAGGTCTTCGAGTGTTTCCTGACTAGGGCAAGTGGGAGTGTTGTAAAGGGGTATTCAATGCCCTAGTTTATTGTATTACTTTACTGTACATTTGAGAAATGTATCATGTACTCCACTAGCTTAGTCCAAGTGGGAGTTTGTTGGGATGTATGTCCTCATCTCGTGTAGTTTGTAATATTCCAAGTTGTAAATGAATAAGAGTTACTTATTTCAACATTGTGTAATAAATAAGAGTTATTTATTTAAACTTTGTCTCTCGCATTTTTCATAAACTTAATCCAATAAACTAAGATTCAGGGTCATTGCATTATGAGAGAAGTAAGAACTTGAACGGTGTGTAGTGGACACACAGGGAGGATCACGTTCGAGTTAATGATCCGAATGGTCTACAGTATATGGATAGGGTTGGAGACCTAATCCTAGATACACTGTGGATGCGACCGGCTTTGTATTAGATACAAACGAGGTGATCTGACTCGTTCATATGGTTGACATGCGAGTGGGGGCATCCTGTGCAATGAGATTGTACAAGACTGGACCGTGAATTATTAGACTTACTGATGTAACGCCGTTAACAGTATAGAGCTAATAATTTCGTAGATGACCATTAGTGACTCGACCTTAATCCTGAGCGTGTCACAGACTTCTGTCTGCGGAGGTCTGTCCTTTGACTAGTACGGGTGAGGGTAGCCACTGTTACTCGCCCAATATGCCTATCTTCTCAGGGGCAGGACCACGTGGGGAGCTGGGAACTTGACTACGCAAGAAAGAATTCACTCGTTCCCGACTTTAGGGAAAGTAGAGGGGTTGTTCCCTTAAGTGTTGTCTCCAGGGCTTGAACAACAGGGCCCCACTCTCTCATTGGCCTAAGAGGGTTATTGTTTATGGTTAGACCATGCAACGTAGTTGTTCATTAGAAGAGCAGTGGGACTTAAGGAGCAAGAGGTAGACACAGGGGTAAAATGGTAATTTGACCCAGCTGTGACTACGAACAACCTGTGAAAGGTCGACTCATGGGTATTGGTTATATCGATGGACACAACTTGTCCTACAGTGATGAGAGTGCAGCTACGAGTTTTACTAGAGTGTTACCGTAGCTAATGAACGTTGAATAATCGGGTCAAAGAGTTTGACAGGTTAGTCTCGGATCATTGGAACTCGTCACGTGTAGGTCCATTAGGTCCCTCGATTGGCTCAAATTGGACAAATTTAGGGTTTACAGTTTAGTGTGAATTTGAAGTGTTCAAATTCATTATTTGGGTATTTATGTCATTTATATGAGATATAGATGACATAATATATAGTTTGATGTGAATGAGATTCATAATAAACTATAGTATAGCCTAATTGATTAATTAGTGCTATTTGGAGAAATTGAATTGAGAGAACTTAAATTGAATGTGATTTAATTTATAATTCCACATTTATGCAAATGAGATTTGTATAATAAGGTATGAGATACCTTATATTATATAATATGCAAATGTGATTTGTATATTATATGGTTGTGGTAAAATTGTGATTTGGTGGAGGTTTTAACTCCATCACACAATAGTATTTAAAGGCTTTGCAAGAAGCCTTTTGTATGCCATCTTGCCATTTTTTGGATTTCCATCCAAAGAGAGCAAGAGATTCTCTCTCAAATCCTCTCTCAATTCTCCAAAATTCTCTCCTCACCCAAAACCAAAGGGAGTCTCACTCACTCTCCCTCAACCTCCCGAGAACAACCGAGAAGACGTTTTGGAGGTGTCTCCCTGTTCGGATCGAGGATCGAGTTCGAGGAGTTCGTTGGTACGAGAGAGATCGTGACCGGAGAAGGAGAAAACGTTGAAGAAGAGTTCTTCAAGAGGTTAGTACTTTTTACTTACTGTTTTCTTCTTCTTCTTTGCATGTTTAGCCTAGGATCTATAAGATACATTCAATTTTAAGGTAGAATTACACAACGGATCAACGATGTTTCACAACGTCTTCCGCTGCGGGAATTCAAAATCCATTTCTAGAATCGGAACATTTGCATCGAAAAATCCTTGACCCCTAGATGGAAAATGAAAGTGGAAATGAAACTTTAGGAGTTGTTTGGGGCACTGAATGAGTTATAATAACGGAGGTTATAATAGTTTGTAAGTTATTATAGTCTGTACAATCATATATAATATTATTTAAAATGCAAAGTAGTATAGTCAGAGTTATAATAGTCTGTATTTGGAGTGCAGATTATTCCACAGGTTATAATAACACAAGTTTTTATAACATGTCTCCCAAACAACCCCTAAAAGTGCAAAATGGCATAAAAAGGGTAAGTGAAAAGAATTGCAAAATGTAAATGTTTTCCCCTCTCTTTTTTCACAGTAAATAGATATATAAGGGCTTATTTGGTAAGAAATCTGAAAATAGAAATTTGAAAACAAGGGATTCAATGAAAATAGAGTTGTATTTCATGTTTCCAGATATGTGTTTGGTAGCAGATTTAGAAATTTGATTACATTCTAAACAGTTGTTTTAAAGTGTGTCGTATAACATATTTATATATCATGAAATTAGTAGTAGTTGCAAAATTAATTATTAGATTGAATATAAGTCATTATTAATTAATTTATGAACATGATTTTATAAATTTTATAAAATTATCCTTTTTTATAATATAATATTATATAATTTTTAATATATTATATTATACATGTTTTAATTTAACAAAAGTAAATTAAGTGTATAACATGAAATATTGTATTTATTAAAATTTTATCTCTGTTTAATATAATTATGCATTTTAAAATTTTAAATTCAAGAATCTAGATACAATGAAAATATAAAAATGTTGTTTTCAGAATTTCTACTATTTGGATCCCAGTATCCGAAAACAGTTTTTGAAAATACATCTGTCAAACACATATTCACTGAATTCAGTGAATCCGAAAACATAAAACAGAATTCGGATTGCATACCAAACATACCCTAAGATAAGCCCGCCGAAAAATTTTAGAAGTTTTTAATAACTTTTTGTAAAAATGCTTTAAATAAAAGTTATTATATCCCTAATTTGTTGTAGTGTAGGCTAAATTTTTTACTATTTGCATATAGGATAAAGAAGAGACATGCTTACAATTGAGCCAAACTTTTTTACTATTGTTGCTAGGGGTGAACAAAAAAGATAAAAAATCAACTCGACCGACCAAAACCAATTGAAATGAAAACTGAAAAAATTTTATACATTTATATTATATCTTATAAATATATTAAATAATAACTAAATAAATAATTAAATAATTATATGTTATAAATATATTAAATAATAATATTACATCCAATTTTGCAAAATTCTCCCATTCACCATGCAAAGTACCCTCCTTTTAATTGTTGTGCAATAAACCACAAACCTGGCTCTGATGCCAATTGATGAGATGAATCCCATGTAGAAGCAATTTTACAATCGTAGTTTGTGTTGATTTGTTGTTAATTGAGAAGTACAACAAAAACTAAACTAAACTAAAGCATGCTTTTTACTTGAAAATACATAGGAACTTAGAAAAGATCAAACTTACCCTCGAAGAACTCTTATTCTATTTTCAGTAAGCACACCAAATCGTTCTCCAAATACGAACACAAACGAACTAACACCAATTATGACACCACAAGATCTTCCTTGTTGTTTCTATAGGAGAAGGAGGTTGTGTGGGAATCCTTTTTGGATTTCGATTTTTTTAGAAATCAAGAACGATTCTTGATCTTTGATTGTGTAAGAGAGAGTATTCTTGATTTTTTGAATTCACAAAAACTCAAAACAAAGGGGAAAACCTAAAACCTTTTTCTGCCAATCTTTTGCATGGCTTCAAAGAGCCATTTTAAAAAGGTGGGGAATTCATAACTTCTCACTCCCCACATTTCCTTCCCCAGGGGAAGTGAGTTTTAAAAAATTATTTTTTATTTAATTATTAATTAATTAAAAATAAATAATTAATTAATTAAAACTAATTAAATAAACTTATTTAATAATTCAAATTTATTAAATAAAAGCATATGAATTAAATATCACATATTCAATTAATAATTTAATCATATTCAATTGGATATCTCTCACATAAACTATAGTTTGTAATGCAAATCTCATTCGAATTAATTTTTAGCCTATATTTTAATATGAGCTCACTTCATATTAATGAAAATTAATCCAACTTTATTATATAGTTTAATTTAAATCATTATTCACATTGAACTATATATTATATCGATCATATCATATATAATCAATATAAAATTCTCAAATGCAAATTTGAACGCTTCAAATTGTACCAAAACTTTATACCCTCATTTTATCCTTGAGCTAACAAGAGGACATAATGGACTTACAGATCATGAGCTCCAATGATATGAGGTTAATTGGTCAAACTCATTGACCTTGTTCACCAACATTCATTAACTACGAGTCATTCTACTATAGACTCGTAGTTGCACTCTCCTCACTGTAGGACAAGTTATGTCCATCGATATAATCAATACCCATAAGTCAACCCTTCACAAGTTGTTCGTAATTACAGTTGGGTCAAATTACCGTTTTACCGCTATAATTACCTCTTGTTCCTCAAGTACCACTGATCCTCTAATGAACAACTTGTTTATGGTCCGACCATAAACAAAACTTCCTCTCGGACCAATGAGAGGGTGGGCTCCATTGTTCAAGTCTCAGAACCAACACTTAAGAAAATAACTTATCTACTTTCCCTAAAAGTCGGGAAGGAATGAATTTCATCTCGCGGAATTACGTTCCCAGCTCCCCACTCAGTTTTTTCCCCAAGTAGGATAGGCATATTGAGTTGAAAACTCAAGCCACTCTCACCCATACTAGTCAAAGAACAAACCCTAGCGGACAAGAATTTGTAACCAGCTCAAGATTCAGGTTGAGTTACTAACAGTCATCTATGAATTATTAACCTAAACAGTTAACGGTGATACTCCAATTGGTTAATAATTCTTGGTCCGATCTTGTACGAATTCATCGCACATGATACTCCAACTCGCATGTCTACTACATGAAATAATCAGATCCCTTCGTTTGTATTAAATACAAAAGTGGGTTATATCCATAGTGTTACTAGAATAACGTATCTAAGCATGTCAAGGATAAGACTCTGCTTGAACACGATCCTCTCGTATGTATTCACATACAGTCCAAGTTTCACTAAACGACCTAAGGATGTTATTTTATTGAACTTGGTTTTTTAAGTGCGAGTCAGAATGAAAATGAATAAAATTTTTATTACATTTATAAACAAATACATTTACAAGCCACGAGTTTAGGACATAAATCCCAACAGATATCAGTGTAACGCCCGTGTAAAAAAAAAAAAAAAAAAAAAAAAAAAAAAGGCTTGGCTTGCGTTTGCGCCCTTCCCTTCCTTTTTCTCTTCCTCTTCTCTTCTTCTTCTTCAATCGACCGCCGCAGCGCCAAAGATCCGCCACCACGCTCGCGCCACCGTCCCGCCTCCTGCCCGACTCGCGGCGCCCCAACGCGCGCGCTCGCCACCGACGCTGCGCCTCGCGCGCACGTCCCGCCTCCCCTGCATATGATAGGCTCGTGAGGCTGGGGTGCATCCCCGTTGTGATCGGGAGTGGTTGCTTTCCATGATCCCGAACTAGCTTAGGGTGATTCCCCAATGGGCGTGTTGGTTACGCACCACACACGCATACCATGCTAGTGTGTTATGAGAGCACAGGGTGCATCCCCGCTGAGATCGGGAGTGGTTGCTTTCCATGATCCCGTCTTTGGCTTAGGGCGATTCCCATGGGGCGTGTAGGATACGTACCTACTCGCTCTATGCCGCGGTGTGTAGTGGCGTGAGAGTTGCTTTCTCTCATTGCATCGTCAACCAAAGTTCTAAGACCGAGGTAGCGCTCGAGTTGTTCTTCTGCAGGAGGGCTCGGGGTGAAGCGTGCTAAGTGTGAGACCTATGTTGGGGTTGGGTGAGTTTAGAACACGAGACTCGTTTTGGTTGCATGCTAGTTTGTTTGACGTGAGTGAGCCGCCATCGAGTATTTTTTTATACTCACCCGCCTATTTTGTTGTTTTTGGTTGCGTAGTAGGAAAGCTCGAGGCGGACGATGATGACGACGACACTGCTGAGGCCGTGGAACCCTTTTCCTTCCCGCTTCTCTAGCTTAGAGTTGTCATTCGTCATTGTCCCGCTTTTGGTTGTATTTTAAATGTCATGTCGCGTGCGACACTTTGTTTTTCACCGGTACTTCTTAGTTATTGGATTCTGCTTTCATTGTATGATTGTTATATCTAAGAGATCGTGATTTGGAACTCTGGATGTAGCCCAACCCATTTTCTCTGCTTGTAGTTTGGTGGGGTTGGGCATTCTTGTTTCTTTGAAGTGTTTCTTCTGCTTATTAGGTTCCAGGAAAATTTTGGTTTTCTCCTTGCTATGCTGTTATGCTGCCGAAATTTCGGCGAAAACGGTGTAGCGGAGTAACTTCCCTAACGTAGTTTCGCCTTTAAATTTTAGGGTCGTTTCAGTTGGTATCAGAGCTTTAGGTTCTAGATTTTGTAGACTCGCTCACATCGTGAGCATCCTGTTCTTCACAGCCTCTCACAGGGAAGTCGTCTCGTCGCTGCCAGGTTTGATATCTGTTAACTAATTAGTAAAGTAGATACTAATGTGTTTGCTCATCTTACTGTTCTTGCATTGTTATGCGTTGAAGTCGTCTGATCCTGCTCTTAAAAGTGAGTCGTCCTGAGGTGTTTGCTTGTTAGCTGAAATTTCAGGTGAATGGTTCGTGGAAGGCCATCTACCGATAGGCGTGGTCGGGGTGGTCGCAGAGGTCACAGTCGTAGAGGCCATTGACAATGTCTAGTAGTAGATCCATTCTTGGCCACGTGGTCGTGTTTTGTCCGTTTAGTGATTGGTCGCTCGTTGGAAGTGGCCTTGTTTTTGTCTTGGAGGTGAGTGACTTCGATGTGATTCTAGATATGAATTGGTTGGCTTCGATGTGGTTCCAAAGGTGATTTTGACCCTAAAGGTAAGCCGGATGGTTGGCTAAGGAACTTGGGCCTTCTTGACAAGTATGACAGGCTTGAGAAACGAGACAGGGGACGTGTCGATAGTCCTAGTGATCAGTGTGCGGATGTATCTCTCAAGGGTTCACCTGGTATACCTCCAGTCGGGGAGGTGGATTCTAATATCACGTTGGGGCCAGTCACCACGCCCCTATCGGAAGCCCCATGTCGAGTTACCTTTGCCGAGTTAGAAGAACCCGAGGCCCAGTTGCACGGAGCAACAAAGTTCTCCAAGATCGTTTGTCACTCGAGCTATCGCAAGACGAGAATAAGGAAGTAGGACATTCCGAAGACAACGATCAAACCCAAGTTTGGACATCACGATCTGTCGTGACGTCGTTTGATTTGACAAACGTTGACTGTCTTTGTGGATCGGGCAAATAAAGTGTTTAAGATGTTATTGGACGCCTTCGTGCTTGTGTTTATTGATGGCATCCTTGCCCACTCGAGGTCGAGTGAAGGATACGAGAGCCATTTAAGGGAAGTCTTGGTTACTTCGAGGAGGAACAGGTTGTACGCTAAGTCCTCCAAGTGCGAGTTTTTGTGGAATCAAGTGTCCTCTCTAGGGCACATTTGCCGAAGGGAGAGTCTAGTAGGCTCGATAAAAGTGGGAGTGGTTTCGAATGGCCTCGACTCAGTGCCCGGCCGAGGTTGCGCTTTTGGCCCTAGTTGGTTTTTACCGACACTTCATGAGAGACCTCTCCATTTTGGCTACACCTCTCACCTAGTTGGCATGAAAGGAGAATGCTCTCGTGTGGAGTGGCGCGTGTGAGAGACGAGTTTCTAGGTTCTCAAGGCGAGGGTGATCTCGGTGATCGATGCTCTCTTGGTGCCTGTTGGTTTAGGAGTTTTCGTGGCGTGCTGATGTCTCCAAGAAGGGTTTGAGTTGCACTTTTAGGCAAAAGGGGAAGTTTATTGCCTATGCCTCCCACCAGTTGAAGATCTGTGAGCGGAATTATCCGATCCATAGCTTGGAACTAGTGTTGTGGGCTTTGCTTTGGAAGTCTGTGACACTACGTTTGTGTTGAAGAAAATCCAGATGTATGTAGATCGCAAGGACGTGAAATATGAGACATCACAGACGGTTGAGCGAGTGAAGGATCTCGAGATCGAGAATTTTAACCCATGGGGGTACCGTGGTGGGAATGGAAGGAAAAGGTGTTAGATTTCATCTCTGGCCTTCCCTGAACAGTTACAGGATTTACAGTGTTTTGGGTTGTCGTGGGCAGGTTAACTAGGACGACACAAATCTTTCTAGGGAAGACTGACTCATGCAGTGGCAACGAGCAGATCGAGAGGATTGAATCAAATCATAGAAGGCATGCTTCGAGCTTGAGCTTTGGAGTTTACAGGTAGTTGAGTTATGCATCTTCATTTAATGGAGTTTGCTGTGACCACAACTACCAAACAACGATTGGTTTGGCGCCTTTTTGAGGCCTTGGTTGGTAAGGATGTAGGTCCCTAGTGTTTTGGAACGAGCTTGGTGAGTGTAAGCTCTTGGGAACCGAGTTGGTCCAAGTCACGAACGAGGTCGTGTCGGAGATCTAAGCAAGGTTGATGACAGCGCAAGGCAGGCAGAAGAGTTACGCCGATGAGAGGCGCAAAGATCTGGAGTTTGCGGTCGAGGATTTCGCTTTTCTGAAGGATATCTATGAAAGGAGTGTTGAGGTTTGACAAGAATGTAAAATTGAATCCTAGGTTAATTGGGCCCTTCGAGATCTTGGAACGGATTGGCCCGACGGTGTTTTGGTTAGCTTTGCCACCATCTCTGGCAATCGCGCATGTCGACGTTGCGAGGCTAAGTGCCAGTTGCTTTCCATGTTGTTGATTCTGAGCCACTGCAGGTCAACCAGGACTTGAGCTACGAGGAAAGACCTGTGGAAATCCTAGCTCGGAAGAAAAACGTGTTGAGAAACAGAGAAATCGACCTTGTCAAGGTCTTGTAGCAATACCAAAAACTTAAGGAGGCTACCCGGAGCGAGGCAAGTTGAGGACGAACTACCCGTGTTGTTTGTGAACTAGCCACTTTCGAGGACGAAAGTTCTTAAGGTGGGGTGGTTGTAACGCCCGTGTAAAAAAAAAAAAAAAAAAAAAAAAGAGTAAAGGCTTGCGTTTGCGCCGCCCCCCCCCTCTTCCTTTTTCTCTTCCTCTTCTCTTCTTCTTCTTCAATCGATCGCGACGCCAAAGATCCGCACCGCGCCGCGCCCGGCCGCCGCCTCCTGCGACTCGCGGCGCCCGGCGCACGCCTCGCTCACCCAGCCAGCTGCGCCTCGCGCGCTGCGTCGCCTCGCTCCTCCTCTCGGGCTTCGCGGCGCCCGGCCAGCGCGCCTCGCCGACACGCACGCTGCGCCTCGCGCGCCGCGTCCGCCCTCGCCGCCTAGCTCATGCATCGCCACGCCGCTTCCGCTCTCTCTCACGCGCACAGTTATGAGGGTGCGCTCGCCGGTAAGTTTTCCCCCAAACCATTTAGTTTTGGTTCAATCGGTTCGAGCGCTTTTAGATCGGTTCTCTTAAATTGGTTGTTGGTTTTGAATAGATCGGGTCGTGGGCATTTCGGATCTATGCTCCAAGCGCCGCCACTCGCCGGAAATTTTGTCGTCGCCGGTCGCCGGATTCTGTCGCTGCCGCCGCCGTCGCCGCCGCTGGATAGGTATAACCAGTCGACTTCGTTTTCTCGATCCCATCTTAAGCCTCCATGCATTAGTTTGATTATTTAAGCAAGTTTGCTTGAGATTTGTGCTTGGATTTTGACTTTTTAGGACATTTGTTTGTTATTTAGGGGCTCGAAACTTGTAATGGAGGCATGTGGGACTGTGGATCGGATTTTGCACCTCCACTATCTATGTAAGTAGTCTTTTGGATTAAGCCCCTTAAAGTTATTGTTTGATTTGTTCGAATGTAGTAGCTCGTGAATTTGTGTTTAATGCACGAAAAACTACGTTGTGATATATGTGTTGAGCTTGAGTTTGTGTTGGTATTGTTTGTACCACTAATGGACTAAGAAAGCAGTTAGTATGGGAATAGGGGCTTAAGGCTTCAAGTTAAGAGTGAGACTCAAAGCCCTTGACCGTGATAAGTGTGATCGATCATTGTGGATCTGAGATTAATGTAGTTGATAGGTGGTTCTAGGCTCGGGTTTCCCCTCGAGGTAGGTGGTTGGAAGAGGTGAATCACGAATAATCCCTTGTGGAGCGAGTGTGGCGAAGCGTAGTTGACCAAACCAAATAGAGGATTACTGCGTTGGGCTCAAGGTCGCCTAAGCGTGAGACAATACTTGTAAGGGGTCCGAGGTTGCACACCAATGTTTTGGTTACTGAGGCTTGGGCCAAATGTGATCGTTGGGTGTAATGCCCTAAGTTTCGGTTCGTGTAAAAGTTGTTTGGATCGCTTTAACTAACTTGTTAGGTGTTAAAGGTGAGCCCCAGGCCAGTGACCATTCGTTTCCTTGGAATTGTTTTAGGTGACCTTGTGTGTTACTTTTAAGAAAGTGGTTGTTCATGGATCCTAGAGTCAATGTATGTGGCCAACTCGATCTCGTAAACGAGCTCATAAGTGAGAGAGTTGGATTGCTTAGCTTGTGGATTGAAACCTTGTGTTGTTGTGTAAGTTAATGGGGTTGGTCCCGACCGTGTTTGAGTTCGCGCTCGTGTGGTTGAGGTTCGTAATCGATAGGCAACTTATATTGCTCGCAGGATTGGTAGTATGTACCTTCGATTATAGTTTTAGGACCAAGTCAAGAGATTTGTAACATGGAACCCCCGAGCTAGTAGTCCCTGCCTTACTCCTTATTAGGTGACGTTATCCTATCATTTTGCGTGGTGAGAAACTAGCATGGAATGTGTGCATTGACGATGCCTTGTGGTGAGTCACAGTGCGTGTGGCAATAGACCAAGGGCGGTGATGTCTTCGTGGTGAGCCATGGTAGTTATGGCAACAGATCAAAGATGAGAACGCTTCGAGGTGAGTCATTATGAGTGTGGCGACAGACTCGGAATGAGACATAGCTTACGAACATCCTGTGAGATGGGTCTGGGCTATGTCAGAATGCTAGTTAGGGAGGCGTTCACCGACGTAAGCTAGGAGCTGAGCAATTTCTGTGTGGGCTTGGGGTAAGGTCAAGTGGGACGTCCAGCTAAGTGTGGTCTGAAAGTGGAACTTAGGTACTTTGAGGTGTTGGCTAAAAGTGAAAAGCCTGGTTAAACTTGGGACCCTTGGAGAATGGGTCGGAGATTTTATGAACGTCTTGTTAGAATCCTAAATAACCTTATGAAGCGTAATACCTAACACTTACTAAACCCTGAGCTACGCCTGAACAGGTAAGAACCTCTAGGTTGACGATATATGATAGGCTCGTGAGGTCAAAAGCGTCCCGCGTTGTGATCGGGAGTGGTTGCTTTCCATGATCCCGAACTAGCTTAGGGGTGATTCCCCAATGGGCGTGTTGGTTACGCACCACACGGTACCATGCTAGTGTGTTATGAGAGCCTGGGGTGCATCCCCGTTGAGATCGGGAGTGGTTGCTTTCCATGATCCCGTGCTGGCTTAGGGGCGATTCCCCATAGGGCGTGTAGGATACGTACCTACTCTGCTCTATGCCAGTGTGTAGTGGCGTGAGAGTTGCTTTCTCTCATTGCATCGTCAACCAAAGTTCTAAGACCGAGGGTAGCGCTCGAGTTGTTACTGCAGGAGGGCTCAGGGTGAAGCGTGCTAAGTGTGAGACCTATGTTGGGGTTGGGTGAGTTTAGAACACGAGACTCGTTTTGGTTGCATGCTAGTTTGTTTGGACGTGAGTGAGCTGCTTACTGAGTATTTTTTTTTATACTCACCCGTCTATTTTGTTGTTTTTGGTTGCAGGTAGGAAAGCCTGAGGCGGACGATGACGACGACGACCTGTTGAGGCTGTGGAACCCTTTTCCTTCCCGCTTCTCTAGCTTAGAGTTGTCATTCGTCATTGTCCCGTTTTGGTTGTATTTTAAATGTCATGTCGTGCGACACTTTGTTTTTCACTGGTACTTCTTAGTTATTGGATTCTGTTTCCGCTGTATGATTGTTATATCTAAGAGATCGTGATTTGGAACTCTGGATGTAGCCCAACCCATTTTCTGTTTGTAGTTTGGTGGGGGTTGGGCATTCTTGTTTCTTTGAAGTGTTTCTTCTGCTTATTAGGTTCCAGGAAAATTTTGGTTTTCTCCTTGCTATCTTTGTTATCTTTGCCAAATTTTAGCGAAACGGTGTAAATGAGTAACTTCCCTAACGTAGTTTCGCCTTTAAATTTTAGGGTCGTTTCAATCAGAGTCAAAGGTTATGAGTTCTGTAGACTCGCTTACAAAAGTTTTTATTAAGAATGTAAAAATGTTTGTGATTAGATTTTATTAATGTGAAGTTTTGAATCTTTATTTGGTGATATGTTTTATTGTATCAATTGAAATTGTCAGGGCTTAAAGAAAGCTTTACCAGCATAAAATACTTGTGTGGGTGATATGGAAGGAGTCAGTTGTACTCGGAAGGAAAGAGGAAATCGTAAGTGAACATTTTCAAAGGTCATTAATGACTAAGTTTTATAAGAAAAACTTTTGAAAGAATGAATGCCATGATTACTCTGAAGAAGTTCAAAAGTTTGAATGTAGTAAATAAAATATTCGTAATTTTTTATACATGACATGACCAAAGGATGAAAAGGTTATGAGGTGTAGTATATGTGCTAATATGGAAACTTTCCTTTAAAATACTCAGCTTTATTGGTGCTAAAGAAAGTTCCTTCACGACCAACTGTGTGCTTGGGCATGAGATTGAAATAGTTGGAAGATAGAGAGAAAAGGGTCTTAAAAGACTAAGGTTTATTTTTCAAAAGGTCACTGGATATTGAAGTTGATGTCTTTTAGGTGAAACTTTTAAAGGGATGATATCTATGACTACTATGTCATGTCAAAAGAATGAAAAAGTCAATGATGGAGTATAAGTAGTAATATAAAGAACTCTCTTTAAAATGAGCATCTTAGTTGTGTAGGATAAAGAAAGCCAAAATAGTTTGAAAAAGGACTTGAGACTTAAATGAAAAATAAGTTGTTGGTTTTGAACTGGAAATTAAGTTTCTAGGTGTTTCGAAATACTTGGATTTTATCCATACCATTGCTATGATGAAAATACTCTAGTTCAGTTGAACTAAGAGGAAATTTAGTTTAAAAGTAACGCCAACTTGTTAAAAAAAAAAAGAAAAAAATCGTACAAGATATTTAAATCACAATCCCAAATGCAAGAAATATGGAAGTGTTATATGAATAAAGACAACTAATACGTTATTGAGGATAGCTTTGTGTGGAGTTTTAAAAGTGGCATCATAAGTATAATCACCTTAATAAAGACAAACATGAAGTAGAAAAGCAAAGAATTATAATTTTTCTTTTGAGAGAACAAGGGAGTTAAATGTTTAAACTCTAGGTATTTGAGTACAGTTTGACTTTTTGCATGGTCATTTGTGTGCACGAGCCTTTGGAATTGGTATAAGGAAGCTCGCTACTATTTTCAACTTTATGTATTGGTGTATATGTATTAGTTGAAAGAAATTGTATGAGACTTTAACCTTAGAAATCCATATTTGGTATGAAATTTTCTTGTCTCGAATGCAGATGACTAGCAGATGACTAAATAGGGGCGATTCAAATACTGGAAGAATGTTTTGATGAGTTTTTTCCTTGTTCTCGAGTTAAACAAAGAAACATTTTAATTAAATTGGAGATTACTATAGTAGTTGTGGTCGAAGAACTCTTGGAATGAAATAGGGATGCTTAATTAGTAAAGGGATATGTTGACGGCCAAAATAGCAAAGTTCAGACAATTTCGATAATGTTTCGACCGACGTCTTAGATTAAAGGTAATTGGTGTGGGTTTGTGAGACCCATAGATTCTCTCATTAAGGTTGATTTGTTAGTTGGACTAATTTTTTTTAAAAAAAAATTGGGAGCTCAAGTTTTGAAAAGTCACGTTTCAAAGAAAAAGAAAACTTATAACTTTGCCTTTATAAATTATGGAAAAGAAATATATTTATTTTGCATGAGAATATTGTTTTCTTTGTTAGAGGCTATGTTTATCATTTATGGTATAAATATATGAATTATAAGTTATGGTGTATATTTTCATACCTTCCATGATTTATTGCATTATTACATGATTGAAAATGTTGGGACCTCATACACATGTTGTATGCTCATTAAAATGATGATGCGAAGGTGGTGACAATTAACATCCTGAAATATATTTATAACGAAAAGGGACTTGAATAGGTCATATACAGGGCAGACCTAGATGTTAATGTTTGGGGGGTCGAATATGTGAATAAATAGAATAAAAAAATTATCCAAAAGATCAATTTGAACACACCCACATTATGTTGACCTAAAAAAAAATTATTGGTGATAAGAATAGATATGTATACCGAAGACTTCTTAACTAAGTTTTATAATGTCTTATCAAATAGAAAAACAAATTAAATGACGAGTTTAGCCCATGGACTTTTAAATTCTAGTCTATTAGAACTCTAAAATTTAAAAAAGTACATAATTCAATTTAGTATCTAATAAGTTTTTAAACTTTAAATATATCCAATAGGTCCGAATTATGTTGACCTAAAAAAATTATTGGTGATAAGAATAGATATGTATACCGAAGACTTCTTAATTAAGTTTTATAATGTCTTATCAAATAGAAAACAAATTAAATGACGAGTTTAGCCTATGGACTTTTAAATTCTAGTCTATTAGAACTCTAAACTTTAAAAAAGTACATAATTCAATCTAGTATCTAATAAATTCTTAAACTTTAAATATATCCAATAGGTCTCGTGTATAATACATCTTTAAATTTTAAAAAATATCAAATAGGTCAAGAATATATATTATGAATTCTTGTTGAATTAAATATTAAAAACTAATTTATTGAAATTTAAAAATATTCGTGAATTACAAATACTTATATCTACATCCCTAAATTTTAAAAAATATCGAATAAGTGAAGAATATAATATTATAATTTCTTATATAATTAAATATTAAAACTAATTTATTAACATTTAAAATTATTTGTGAATTATAAATACCCTCATCTAGATAGACATTTTCAAGAAAATGTGACTTTATCAATTATATTTATAAAAAAGATATGTGTCTTTTTTTAAGTAATCTTTTATAAAGTTACATATAAAATGAAATAAATATATAAAAAAATTGAAAAAACAAATAGCAGCAATGTATTAAAAGAAAAAATGTTACATATAAAATGAAATAAATATATAAAAAAATATGAAAAAACAAATAGGAGCGCAATGTAAAAGAAAAAATGAGGAAAAAATTATAGAAGAAGTAAACAGAAAGTAAAAGAAAAAACATAATAAGTGCGTTGGCCGGTATCAAACTCAGGCATGCCATAAGCAAAAACAACCACAATGCCACCCTGGCAAACCATTCATTCAATAGTTTAACGTAGTGTTAATATATATATTATATATTATATATTATTAGATATTAAATTCAATTTTTGGGGGCCTGGCTCCCTTTAGTCCCCAGGTAGGTCGGCCCCTGTCATATATGAAAAGATGACCCAAAAAGGATCAGAAAGGAAATGTCATGGAAAGAAAAAAGAAAGTTTCAAGATGATTTAATTGTCCACACTATGCCAAAGAAAAAAGCGATAGAAAGTAAAGTTTAGGTCCCATTTAAAGAAAGTTAAAGTTCATTTTGTATGTGATTGCATATCACAACTCTAGTAGTGAGGTCGCTTACTAAGTATTTTATAATACTCACCGTTTCTTTTTAAAATGTTTTTAGGTAAATGCAAGGGCATACAAGCACGAGTGACAGGAAAAATGCTTTAAGAGCTATAGGAATAGTGAAGCCATGTTTTTCCACATCTTTACCCTAGAAATTTAGTAATCTTTATTAAAGTTTTATCTTATTTGATTATGACAAAATTTTAGGTTAAAATACTATTTTGGTCCATGTACTTTGATGTTTGTTCCATTTTCCTTTCAAAATGTCTAATTTTGGTCTCTATATTTTCCAAAAAAGCTTAAAAATAGTCATTGACATTAAATTAGCTTAAACACCATTAACGTTCAGATGAGTTGGCAAAAAAAAAAAAAAAAAAAACTGCCACATGCGATAAAAATGGCACAATTAGCCAATTTGGTTAAAATAATCGATGTTTTTTTTAAAAAAAATTATAATGGGTCTGGTAGGGTTTCAATTTTTTAGCTGGAGGAGAAATCTATTTCTATGTCAGATTGCAGCTGCTAACATTCCATCGATGAGGCTTGATTTTTTTACAGAATGTAGCTTCTAACATCCAATGGTTAGTTCCTCCTCAACTCAAATCTCCTCCAAAAAAAACCATTTTGATACATTCTCAAATTGGTATTTGAACCCTTAAAAGAAACTTAGGGCTTGTTTGGTAAGCAATCTGAAAACAGAAATTTGAAAACAAAAGATTCAATGAAAACATAGTTGTATTTCATGTTTTCAGATATGTGTTTGGTAGTAGATTCATAAATTTGATTTCATTCTAAATAGTTATGTAAAGTGTGTCTTAGAACGTATTTATAGATCATGAAATTAGTTGTAGTTGCAAAACTAATTATTAGATTGAATATAAGTCATTATTAATTAATTTATGAACATGATTTTATAAATTTTATAATTATTATTTTGTAATATAATATTATGTAATTTATAATATATTATATTATACATATTTTAATTTAACAAAAATAAATTGAGTTTTATAACATAGAATATTGTATTTATTAAGATTTTTATATTTGTTTAATATAATTATGTATTTTAAAATATTAAATTCAGAATTTGTATACAATAAAAACATAAAAAATGTTGTTTTCAGAATTTCTACTATTTGGATCCCAAAATCCGAAAACAGTTTTCGGAAACATCTGCCAAACACATATTCACTGAATTCAGTGAATCCGAAAACATAAAACAGAATCCAGATTGCATATCAAACGGGCCCTTACTATCTCTATCGATCTTATTTAGAAATTGCAAAATAATTTTCCTCTTCCACTGAAATTGCAAATTGTTGAAGTTCTAAGTTTTTGTTCTTTCTGATGTAAGACAAATAGGAAGGGTCATGTTGCAGGTTTGATCGTGTTCAATCCCATTCGGTGAACAATTGTACTAATCCATGTTGTATGTTCACCAGATGAGATTGAACACGATCAAACCTGCAACCAACAATGTTAGTATTTAGCGATAAATAACCAGGAACATGACCCTTACAACTTGTCTTACATCAAAAAGTTAAAACTTCAACAATTTGCAATTTCAGTGTAATAAGAAAATTATTTTGCAATTTCCAAACAAGATCGATAGAGTGAAAGCGAGATAGAAAGTTCTTTTAAGGGAATACCAATTTGAGAATGTATCAAAATGGTTTTTTTTTTTTTGTTTTTTTTGTAGGAGATTTGAGTTGAGGAGGAACTAACCATTGAGTGTTAGAAGCTACCCTCTGTGAAAAATCAAGATCGATAAAATGTTAGGGCCTGTTTGGTTGGCAATCCAAAAACAGAAATTTGAAAACAAGGGATTCAATGAAAACAGAGTTGTATTTCATGTTTTCAGATATGTGTTTGGTAGCAGATTTAGAAATTTGATTCCATTTTAAACAGTAGTTTAAAGTGTGTTCTATAATATATTTATATATCATAAAATTAGTTGTAATTCCAAAACTAAATATTAGGTTGAATATAAGACATTATTAATTAATTTATGAACATGTTATTTTTTTATAAATTTTATATTATTATTATTTTATAATATAATATAATATTTTATATTTTATAATATATTATATATTATATTATAGCTATTTTAATTTAACAAAATTAAATTAAGTTTATAAACATGAAATACTATATTTACTAAGATATTTATCTTTGTTTAATATAATTCGCATTTTAAAATTTCAAATTCGAGAATCTGGATACAATGAAAACATAAAAATGTTGTTTTCGTAATTTCTACTATTTGGATCACGAATCCAAAAACAGCTTTTTCAAAACACGTCACAAACGCGTATTCACCGAATTCAAAATCAAAACATAAAGCAGAGATTCGATTCATGCTAACCAAAGAGGCCCTTAGCAACTGCAATCTGATCACAAGAAATTGATTTCTCTCCTCTGCTAAAAAATTGAAACCCTACCCGACCCATTATAAAATTAAAAAAAAAATCATCGATTTTTTAACCAAATTGGTTAATTGTGCCATTTTTATATTGCATGTGGAAGTTTTTTATTTTTATTTCTTTGCCAACTCATCTGAACGTTAATAGTCTTTAAGCTAATTTAATGTCAAGAACTATTTTTTAGTTTTTTTGGGAAGTACAACTGAAATTGGATATTTGATAGTATATAGATTAAAATAAAACAAACATTAAAGTTCCTCGACCAAAATAGTATTTTAACCAAAATTTTATTTTGTTTCGAATTTAGAGGCCTTAACTATTGATTTTATTGTTTTGGATGATTTTTCTTCAATGGGATCTCAAATAAATTAGTTTTGTTTTCACCTCATTTTACTTTTTTCTCTTATTTTACGACCCCAAGGGCTTTAGAAATTAAATCCTAGAGCTTAGTTAGGATCATTACAATCAATTAATGATTTAATATTTTCATAAGGGATTTAATAACGATATTTATGCTTGTTTTATGAAATTAACCTTAAAAATTATTTTGATACATGAACCGATCAAAATTAATTTCAACCAATAAAAATAAATTAATTAATTATAAATATGTATAATTAAATAATTAATTACGATTATTAAAAATGAATATATATGTGTGTGTGGGTGTTCTTGAAAATATACAAAAATCCATATTTATTATGCAATATATTGTACTCATAA
The DNA here is from genome assembly GCA_036507285.1 of Trichosanthes cucumerina. NCBI lineage: Eukaryota > Viridiplantae > Streptophyta > Magnoliopsida > Cucurbitales > Cucurbitaceae > Trichosanthes > Trichosanthes cucumerina. The sequence goes on from CM071838.1 coordinate 72,338,414, forward strand.
ATATATACATAGAAATATATTATATAATCATCAATATGTGTTTTCTTTAACGTTGTATTATATATATATTCAAATTACTCAACATTCTAGTCAATATAATATATATCATTCAATTGTACTTAACATTATAGGTAACATTAATATATACACAACATTATAGAAAATATTAATACATACACCGGAACTTATACTTATATTTAATATTATAGGCAAAATATAATATATGTAGAAATAATACATAATATGTTCCTAACAAACATAAATATCGTTGTTTCTAGAATTCTAATTTTTTCTTCCATTATTTTATATAAACCCCAAATCGATTTGAAAAAAAATTGCATACAAGTATATACCTCATAATACTAAATATATCCTTACATTTAGAAAATGTAATTAAACACGGCATAAACAACTATACAAAATATAAATATTTATATATTTTGATGGTCGTTTCCTTCAAAAATGAGCTTGTTCGCTAGAAATAAAACCTTCGTTATTGTTGGAAGGAAACATATACTTTAGATTGAAGGAAATATATTTTCACTTCAAAGAAATATACGTCGTTTGTTTTTTGTTTAGTGTTCGAAAATGTTCGAGCTCGGAAGATCTAAAATGGGTGTTCAAATTTGAGTTCAATAGATGTGTGGGTTACCTTTGTAGGTCGTGTTATTACTCAAAAATGTTTTTGCTGCCATTTAGGGGTCGTTTGGCCCCCTGTTTTGGAATTGGATGGTTTTGGATTTGAAATCCAAAACCATGTTTGCCCCAATGTGTTCAAAACCCTTGGTTTTGAAACACAACCCCATGGGTTACATCAGCGCAACCCCATGGATTTATTCCATGTTTTCTTATTTTATTTGTCATCTTCCATTTTCGGTGATTACTTCAACAACAATTTCGGTGACAACTCCAACAACTACATCGGTGACCCGACTACAACTAATGGCTACCTCCAGCAACAACTCCGACGATCCGACCACTGCTGACAATTACCTTCGACGACCACATCGGTGACCCCGCTACCACTGACAACTACCTTCGACGACTACACCGGTGACCCCCCACCAATGAAGACTTCATCCGACGACAACTACGACGACCACACTGGTGACCCCTGCCACCGCTGACGACTACCTCCGGCGACAACTCCGATGACCCCTACCACTGCTGACGACTACCTCCGATGAAAATTCCAACTACCACACTGACGATCCCAACCACCGCTGACAACTACCCCGACGACAACTCCGACGACCACATTGGCGACCTTAACCACCGCTGACGACTACCTCTGATAACAACTTCGATGACCACACCGTGCAATCCCTGTCACCGTTGACGACTACCTCGAAGACCATACCGATGACCCCAACCACCGTTGACGACTACCTCCGACGACCACACCGGCGACCCCTGCCACCGCTGACAACTACCTCCGACGACCTCTGTCACCACTGACGACTACCTCCGACGACCATACCGATGACCTTGACCACTGGTGACGACTACCTCCGACGACCCCAACTACCGCCGACGACAATTCCGAAAACCACACCGATGACCCCAACCACCGCTGATGACTACCTTCGACGACAACTCTAATGACTACATCGATGGCCTAACCACTACTAATGACTACTTTCGACAACCACTCAAGAGACTTGTATACGCCTCTCCCAACAACTCGATCACTCGAGCAATCAACTACCCTAACGACTTAACTTGTGCACAATCACCATTTTTCTTATTAGAGTTCCAAAAATAGGTTTTTGGATACTTTGTAGAATAAAATTTTAAATTTTCAAATCACTTAAATAGACTTCCAATCTTTTAATTTTTAAAATAGAATTCCAAAAATAAGTTTTTGAATACTTTATAAAATATAGTTTCAAATTACCTAATTTGTTAAATAGACTTCCAATGCCAACAAGAGCATGACTCAACTGACATCAAGTAAAACTTATTACCAAGAGGTCATGGGTTCGAATCCCCTCACCCCCAACTATTGATGTACTCAAAAAAAAAAATAGACTTCCAATTTGACGTGAAATAGAGTTTTTAATTCCCTAATTTCTTAAATAAACTTCTATTTTTTTAATTTCTAAAATAGAGTTCCAAAAATACTTTTCTAAATATTTTTTGAAATAGAGGTTTAAATCTTAATTTCTTAAATGGACTTTTAATTTTTTAATTTCTAAAATAGAGTTCCAAAAATACTTTTCTAAATATTTTGTGAAAGAAAATTTTAAATTCCCTAATTTCTTACATAGACTTCCACTTTCTTAATTTCTAAAATAGAGTTTCAATTTTGTAACTCATTTATGTTATACAAGGGTTTCTACAATTGACAAAACATCCACTAAAAAATAAGAGAACAAAACAGCTAAACAAAAAAGGAAAAAAAAAAATAGCATAAACCCAGGATTCAAAACACTGCACCCAACCACTGTTTTCTTATTCCCGGACTTCAGAACACTGCACCCCAAACACAGTTTTCTGATTCCCAGGTTTCAGAACCCCCAAAACAAACCCCACAGGGTTTTGATTCCCATGGTTTTGATTCCAAGATAGGGGGCCAAACAACCCGTTAAGGTTTCTACTCGTTGATGCTATGTTGTGGGAGTCTTTGTCATGGCATCAATGAGTTGTTGGGATGTATCTGGTTGCACATCCATAGACAAAGATGCTTACGGAAGTAAAATGGTGTGTTGCCAAAGTCGGTTATGAACGAAATTTCATAAATAAGAATTAAATTCAATAGGCATATCTGTAAAATCATTCCTCTATTGATTTTTTTTTTAAAAATCTTAACATTTGTGTAATTTGAGATTTCAAATAGGCTATATATGTAGTTAACCCATAGTAAAAAGCTAAGAAAGAAAAACTGTTACAGAAAGAAAACTGGGCTCCCATAGGGCGAATTGGTTAGGATGGTTTAGTGCCTTCCATTTAGTTCTTTTAGCTAAAAAAATTTGGGTCCTCCGTGACTTACAAAAGGACTCATGTACAAAATATGGGCTCAAAGCGCAATCATTTGATCTATATAAAAATTATTCAATTTAGGTAGATAAGTTTTGACAGATTTTCTAGATTTGAACGGTAAGCATTCAAATGAACTTTTCTTCATCTTTCTTTCAACTTTTCTCAGAATAGATATCTTTTGGTTAAATTATAAATTTAATCTCTGAACTTTCATATTTGTATCAGATAAGTCCCTAAACTTTAAAAAGTTTCTAATAGGTTCCTAAACTTTCGATTTTGTATCTAATAAGGCCCTGAACTTTAAAAATTATCTAATAAGTTTTTAAACTTTTGATTTTGTATCTTTTAAGTCCTTCAACTTTCAATTTTGTGTCTAATAGATCCTTGACCTATTCGACATTTTAAAAAATTCATGAACCTGATGGACACGAAATTGAAAGTTTAATATACTTTTAAACACAAAATTCAATTTTATGTCTAATAGATTCATTAATTTTAAAAAATTTGAATGTGTCAAGGACCTATTAGATATAAAATGAAAGTTTGAGGACCTATTAGATACTTTTTAAAGTTTAGGAACCTATTAGACACAAAATTGAAAATTCAGGGACCTATTAGATACTTTTTAAAGTTTAGAGACCTATTAGACATAAACGTGAAAGTTTAGGGACTAAACTTGTAATTTAACCATATTTTTTCTAAGTCGATTTGATTCATTTTAGGCACTAGAATCAATCAATTTGGACTTAAGAATATTGAATGAAAAATAGGCAAAATATACCAGAGATATGCACCCAAAAAGAAATCTAAGAACAAATTTAAAAGAAAACAGGTGATGCTTTTGAATCTAATATATGAATTTCGAATCAAATGCATGTGGTTAAAGTTTTCCTAAACGTGATCAAATAAAATATAATTGTTTCAAAAGATTATGCATGAATAAGCTAAAAAATAATTATTGTCTAGAATGATGAAGCGCAAAAATCAAATTGCAAGTAATTTTTTGTTTTAATAAAAGAGACAAGAATTTAGGAAGCAAATAAATTCAAAATATAAATGAGAGAACAAAAATAAAAGAAGGATAAGTCCGATCTAGAACTAAAGCTCTGATATCAAATGATATGAAAACTCAATTGGAATTAGGAACCCTATGTAAATCTCTAATTCAAAACATACTAAAACCATCAAATCGATTCGATTTCCATGAGGATTTTGCGCTGAAGGACCCCCTTCATAATGGTAGAACGAGGATTGACCTCCGACTTTTATTTTTTTGACGTCTATCCTTTTGCTGACGTCTGGAAACTAACGCGAGTGAACGCGACAATTTTGATCACTAACGCGAGACACATATAATCGTGATCGGGCTCATTGTTTGATACCTATCCCGATCGATAGAAGAATGCTAACGCGATTATCGCGATAACATTATGCTGAGATGACGAACACGAGAGACCATTTGATTTTCACTTATTTGTAATATTTTTAAACGAAACGTTATTTCACTTATTTAAGGTTCGTTTTAGAAAACCATTAGACATTCTTCTTCGACATTCAGACATCTTCAGATCAGAGTCTCATACTGAACACACTTCCCACTTCCGACCGATGAACTCAACGACTTTCGGACCGTTCACTAGTCGTATTTGTAACGTATCGTTCACACAACTCATTTTTCATTCACCATCTTCATTAGATTTTGTTTAATTTATAGGTTTCAGCTTTAGGGTTTAGCATTCTTAGGAAAGGTTCAGTGTTTAGCCATTTTCATGCATGTGGTAGCCATCTGAGTTTGAATATTCACTATTTAGCATCGATCGCGTTAGGGTTTGTGTACCATTCACACAACCCATTTTTCATTCACCATGTTCATTAGATTTTGTCGGATTTATAGGTTTCATCTCTAAGGTTTAGCATTCTTAGGAAAGGTTCAGTGTTTAGCCATCTTCATGCATGTGGTAGACATCTGAATTTGAATATTCACTGTTTGGCATCGATCGTGTTAGGGTTCTAATGACAGTTTTTGTACGGATGAAAAAGAAACGTATATAGAATCTCGATCGCGTCTTCGAAATCGCGAGTACAAGCATATGATAAAGTGTACTTGTTTTCAGGTAATGGAACGTAAGTATATCGAGACATTCCCTGCCCAGATCTCTTGTTTGTCGCACCTGAAGCAGGCAAACTCTGTGGTGAAGAGCAAACTTTCTGAAAAACAGCTTGAGTAGTTCAAGAAAACCATATTTGGGAAATATGTCGACTATGAACTCGCCTTCAACAGTCCACTGGTTCATTTCATTCTTGGTTTGGAGGTTTTAGATGAGAGACCCAATGTAATGAGCTTTGTCATCGGAGGGAACGTAGCTTCATTCACCCTGGAATCATTTCTATTGATTATTGGCTTGTGGCCTTCCCCCGGTGGTGTGGTGAGACGCAAGAATCATGGAAGATATGCTCAAAGCAGTCTCGTAAGGAAGAATCTCAAGGGCATAGAGCGGATGCGTCCAAAACACTTAGAAGATGACTACCGGAAGATGAATTTTAAAAATGATATGAACGCAGTGATGATGTCCCTTGTATACTACACAGAGATTGCAATGATTGGCAAAGATATGGTGAATACAATAGTTGACACCGCACTGTTCAAAGATGTGGAGGATTTAAACTACTTCAACAACATTGAATGGGGAAAGATCATATTTTAAAGGACGTTGAAGAGTCTATAAAATGGGATGAAGGATAAAACTGCCTTGTACAAGAAGCAAGCTGCTTCGAGTAAAGGCTTCAAAGTGAAATACAGTTTGGCTGGATTTCCTTTTGCCTTCATGGTACGATGATCATAAATGTATTATTTTATTTGTTGCCTGAATTCATTTCTAATCATTATGACTTTGATTTGCAGGTATGGATATTCGAGACTATACCTTCACTAGAGGGTGTAGTAGCAACGAGACTGAACTTGGATGCGGTGCCACACATACTAAGATGGACATCATCCCAATCAGTCTCGTTGAATACATTACTTCAACATGTGTTTAACTCATCCGAGGTACATACCAGTTCAACATGTGTTTAAATCATCGGTTGAATACATTAGTTCGAATGCTAATATATGTTGTTGCGTACAGATCATTGTGATTTCTCCACTGCAAGAGGCAGAAAACGAGAAGCAATTTTGGGAGACTCGAGTTGACCAACGACCTGTATATAATATTGTTGTTGATCTTGATGCATCTCGCGCTCATCCAACTACACATGGAGAGCCTCAAGATGAATTTACACATATGCATCCTGAGGGGTACATGGATGTTGGCGAACACCCTACGTGTTCAACTCATGATCATACATCGGCGCCAGAGACGGCTGAAGTTGCACCACAAGTGTCGTTCGAATCACCACCACCCCCATCAGATGAGAACTCATCTGATTGTGTGTTGGTGGAAGCCGTGGTTTCCAGCCCAGATATCATAGACGTCCCGACTGACACAGACGACCCTTCGTCCGACGAACTCTCGGAAGCGACAAAGGAGAAAATCACATTCGATGTTATATATACATATCGGATTCAGATTCTAGAACCGTGTAATAAAATTACTATGTATTAAATTATTATTAATATAAATATACTATCTTTATCATGTTACATATTTGTTTTCGATTATTATTTGATGCTCGACTGACTTGACGACAATACCAACTGTAAGATTACATTACACTAAATTGACGATGACCAAAAATAAATAAATAAATAAAAACATATGAGTGACTAACCAAGATGACTAATAACCAAAAACCCTAAAGAAGAAAGAGGAATCAGTGTAGTATAAATTTTAATTACATTTGGTTAATGTGTGTTTCTCTATATCGACTAACCTTAAACATTGCCAAACATGTGCACAAAAACATGAAAAAACCTCATACATCGCGTTCGTGAATAAATATGATCGCGTTCGCGTTCGCGTTTGTGAATAAATGTGATCGCGTTCGTTACAATGACACATGATTGAGTTATTGCGAATTTCAGTGGACCGCGAGCGCGGGGTATGGAAAGTATTGTGATTCCCCATGTCATTTGATATCCAAAGATATGAATTAATTTTCATATCTGCGAGCATCATTGTTGACAAGACCAAATTCAAACTTTCATTCCTTAACGTGATCGTGTTAAGAGATTTTGTCTGTTAAACTCGATTGCAGTTCAGTTCAAAACTGGTCAGGATAATAAAAACACGTCCATCAACTTTAATATGGTGGTTCAACCAACTAACTTAGACGATATCAAAGTAATATTGTATTTCAATTCGTTGTTTGAAGTTAGAGTTTATGAATGCAATATCGTTCAACCAACTAACTCAGACGATACATGTTACGCATATCATGAATACGGTAAGTCATCTCTAACATATTGTAAGAATGACAATGTAAATTAATATGACAAACTCTATTTTGCAGAAATCAATTTTCATTCGTTACAATAGTTCGTGGGATATCGAAGAGAGACATTATGAAGGTGGTAGAATGAAAGGCATTATGGTGTTGAGCTCCATAACGTTCCACCAATTGAAAAGACGAGTATACAATGTCGTTAAAGTCAACCCATCTGCGTTTGATCTTATACTTGGTGTTCAATATAGTTTGACGGGAGGATTTCCTCCCATTTACATCAAAGACGACGATGACGTTCGATTCCTTCTATAATAACCCGAGTTATCACAATTGCCAATCTGCGTGAAGACAATACCATCACAAGGCCATGTGGACGTTGTGGTTGGTAATGAAACAATGTCAGTATGTAATGAACAGATACCAACATTCAGCATCCCGCCCGTTGTGTCCTTAGAGAACGATGACAATGATCTATAGAGATTGTCTGGAAATCAAACAGGTTGGGATTCAAACGACGTTTACCATGAATATCAAATAGATGGAACATCAACTGTACATACACAACCATCAGAATCTAATTTTGAAGATACACCGCTACCCACGGTAAAATATTCCGTTTTCAACCTCCATGTCAACAGATAATATCACTCGACATCAGTTGGTTCATCAACCTCAGTTGGTACATCAACCTCAGTTCTGTCTGAGAAGCATCATAATGCAAGAACCTGTTCCAATTGAAGAGGGTCAACTCTTTTTTTGCAAGCCTGATTTGAAACACCAATTGTCGTTGTTCGCAATTTAAGAAAATTTTGAGTTTAGGGTTAAAAAGTCTTCAAAAGACTTATACACGGTACGGTGCATCAACGAAGCGTATACATGGAGGCTTCGTGCAATACGCTTACATGGTTGTAACATGTTCACAATAACGAAGTACGTTGCTTCGCATACGTGCACGATCGAGGTCTTGAACCACGATCATAGACATGCATCGGCCAGCGTTGTTGGAAACTTAATAAAGGACAAGTTTGATGATGCGGGTCGCACGCACAAGCCAAAACACATAATCGAGGACATCAGAAGAGATTATGGTGTAAATATAAGCTACGATTAGGCATGACGTTCACGGGAAACAGCCTACGCTATTGCTAGGGGGACACCCGAGGAATCGTATGCAAGGTTGCATGCGTACGGAGAAGCATTGAAAATTGCGAATCCAGGAACGATATTTGAAATTAAAGTCCAAGATTCAAAAATATTTCAAGTATGTTTTCATGGCGCTGGGACCTTGTGTAAGAGGGTTCGCACATTGTGGTAATGTCGTAGTAGTGGACGAGGCCCATTTGAAAGGAAAATACAAAGGTTGCATGTTGGTTGCTATAGCAATGGATGGTAACGACCACTTGTACCCTTTTGCCCATGTAATCGTTGACAATGAGACAGACGAATCGTGGACGTGGTTCATGACAATATTGAAGAACCATATCGTTCGCGATGAGTCAAATCTTGTCATTGTTTCTGATCGCCACATTTCGATTGCAAATGCAGTTAATGTCATGTTTTCCAACGACATTCCATGGAATCTGTGTCTACCACCTTCGAAAAAATTTAATCAACAACTTCAAGAGTAACGAAGCGGTACTGAAGTTGTTTGATAAGGCAGCTCGAGCATTCAGGACGGTAGAATTTAATTCTTATTGGGAACAACTGCGTCTCTTTCGCAATGGAGCAGTGACCCAATATTTGGAGGAGGTTGGGTTCGACAGATGGGCGAGATCCCATCAAATAGAGCGACGGTACGACAATATGACCAACAACACGACAGAGTCTTTCAATTCTTTAACAAAAGATGCTAGACTCTTGCCTATCACATCCTTACTTGAGTTTGTAAGGAACCATCTGCAACAATGGTTTCATGATAGGCGAAACAAATGGTCATCAACGAATGCAATATACTCAGATTACGTGTTAAGGAAGATGGCCACAGACTGTGATAGAGCCAGACGATATCAAGTAGAGCCCATCGACTGTTACCGTTTTAACGTACGAGATGGTCGGTTAGATGACATTTGTTGACCTACACGCACGTGAATGCACATGCAATGAGTTTCAAGCTATAGAGATTCCATGTTTGCATGCTATTGTAGTTGCCATACATAGGAACATTAATCCATATACTCTTTGCAGCCATTACAACACCGTCGAATCATTGATAGTTGTGTATGCCGAGCCATTGAATCCGGTAGGTCACATTTCAGAATGGAGGAGACCACCAGGATATACGCATATGACCATTCTCCCACCCATAAGAGCGCCTCGAGTAGGTCGCCGTCGGGTACAAAGAATTCCATTCGCAGGCAAATACCGTCCATCTCGAAGATATGGTCGATGCGGAAACCGTGGACATAACAGAGCAACTTGCAACCAACCTATCTCAACTACTTTTTTAAATGGAAGAATGAGTTAGATTTATAGATGTCCCACCATTGTCTACTCAACACCATTGATTATATAAGAAACTTATGAAGTCCTTGTTCAATGAGTATATATGTTGTCCAATTATTTTTAGTTTTATTTCTAGAAACTTCTGCAAGATTATGGCTTCCTCGAGTTGAGGCATGCGCGAGCACGATGTGGGTTTCATCGCATTCACGAATGCTCGAGCGCAATTCATTATTACCTCGCGTTCAATGAATGTTCGCGTTCGTGTTCATAATATGCGACCACGATTCCTTTCATCGCGATGACGTTCGGGTTGGCGATTGACTCTAATTCGCGCTCAGGTTTCTATGTCTGCACACGAGCACGACTTTATAACATCAACAAAAGGATAGTTTTCATTATTGCAATCCCGGAGGTCAAACCACATTTTTTAAATCGAGAGAAGGTCATCCGTACGAAAACCCCAATTTCCATCCTAAGGGAAGGAATAGATATAGAATTCTTAAAATGTCATAAAAGGGATAAAATTACAAAGTAATAAAGTTACATAAAAATTATAAAATAATAATTTTATGCCTCTAGTGATTCATACAAGAAGTTCAATGTGTAATGCAAATATTTGATTTATATGAATGGAAAGGAGTTTAAAACATAGCAGGAAGAGAAAACAAGACTATATTGCCTATAGTTTGGAAGAAGTCAATTTCTAAAAAAAAAGAAAGATAAAAAATGATGTTTTTTTTTTAAAAAAATTAATATTGAAGATAATATTAATTAAGTGAACCTCTGAATTGAGTGTTAGATAGTTGAGATCCCAATTTCAATTTTTTTAGATGGAATGCCTGAGCTTAATAGGCTCTAATGCTATATTAGAAGATATTGACACTTGTTGCTTATAAAATGAAAAAGAAAAAATAAAAGTTAATTAGAGGAAACCATCCGAAGATTTCAAGCTTAATATTTTCACACAGAATCAGATATTCCCATTTTGAAGCTCTCACACCGATCTCATATCATGGAAGCAAATGATTGGTTCACATTTCAGAGGATTCAGAGATGATTCCACAACGCAAATGATACTGAGAGGCCACTCTGCTCTGTCCTCATGTCGCAATGGTAAGCCCCACGAAACCCCCACTTCCATGTACGCAATGTATTTGCTGAAATGCCCCAATGACTATTCCTCACAGTTTCATTCTCTTTAATCGGCCATGGCCTTGGGATCTTTTGCTAATCCTTTGTCCGTAGGGCCGATTCGGTTAGCCCCCTTATAATTTCTGTCTGTTTTCTTTTGTTCTTGTTCAATTTATTTGTGGGGTTTTCTATAATTTGTTTCTCTGTTCTTCCATAGCTGGTGGTCGTCCTTTAAACACCACTTATTCTCCTCCTTACCTGATGGAGAAGAGCCATTTGGGGTGTGTCATAATGCATTAGACTTTGAGGAATTTTGGATTTTTAGAGAAAGATGGGGTGAAATAAATAAAAGTGGATTTTAGAGAGTATCTGGAATTGGTCCACTCCCTATGATTTGGACATACTGTAGGAGACGTCTCTGATGAAGTCTGCAATGCGTGGTTGTTAGCAGACAGGCTCGTTAATCATGTAAAGCATGATGTTCTTATTTATTGTGGATTTGATTTATTTGGTTTTCTAAGGTTTTCTTTTCTTTTCTTTTGAAATAACCATTGAAAGTTGGAAAGTAGGTGTAATCATTTGCTGGGTCAATGTATAGTTTGAGTTTAAGCTTGCAATGTTTGGTTTGGGACAGGGCAATTGATAACCATTTATATGCATGTTAGCCTCTTTATACACTCTAATTTTGTATTATTAGTCCATATATTATATTTTGTGTTTTTTATGTGGCCCCAAAACTTCAACTCTTGTTTCATAATTTTTCTTTTTGGAGATTTTGTTGAGTTGTGCTTGAGTTGTTTTGGGACAAATGCAAATAACATAGGAAGAACATTATGGATCAAATTTGCCTTGATTGTTGCCCAACACATCTATACATGAATCCATGAATCTGTTCTTTATTTTACTCATATCTTTCTAAAAGTAAAAGCTATGGACATAATATCCTCTAAAAGTAAGGCTCTTTTGTTTCATACAAACTTTATGAAGTACAATGAATTCAATTGTGGATCATTTGGGAAGGGAAGAGTAAATCTTAGTATTAAGACTAAAGTACAACATCTAAAAGTATGAGATTTGGTTAAGTGTATTGTTTGCATTGAAGACTATTCAATGTTTCAAAATGTAATTATTTAAGACCGGGACACATTACAAAAATTTATCATATTTGTCTTTATCAATACAACTCAACCAAATCGGTGATGTCAATTGTTTCCTCAATTGAGTCAACTCTAAAGTGACTTAATTCACCCTGGAGATACGATTAATACACTGTAATACACATGCACGATCTTATTGAGAAAAATCTGAATCACACAGTGATAAAATCTAAAGAAAATGGTGCTCGTGACTTGGCTATAACTACTAATACGTCAAGTTAATGTCTAATTATATGGAAATAGCAGACTATTTCATGAATTTATCTAGTGTTCAGTAAATTTTAGTTTTTAGCTTTTGTCATGTATTTAATTGATCTAATCTTCCTTTTACCTAATGGACATCTTTACACATTGTCATTACTTTTTATTAGTCTCATGATAACATCCTCTTCTGCATAGTTTACCTAATGGATATCTTTACCCATAGCTATTACTTTTTATAGCATGCCATTTCAATGAAAAGTTTCGCTTCTTGTTCAAAAAAAAAAAAACTTTAGATTTTCTGCTTTGGTGTTTATTTATCAGATATTAACATATATTGATCCTCGTTTAGTAATTTTGTGACTGTTAAGTCAATAACCATCATTGCTACTTTGACCATCGAAAGAACAGTTATCCTACTAGAAATATAGGAGGCATTAGCTAATGTAGTTACCTTTCATTTGACACTTTTAAGGTTTTAAAGAGAGCTATTGGCTTAAGACAACAAATGACAGCACAATGTTGAAAGCGAATCACAGTCTCACAAGCATCTCAAGTGTCAAATTTGACCAGACGTCATTTCATCGGGTTTTTCAACAAGTAGACATGATTTACAGACAAGATAACTAAATCCCATCAAGAAGCTGTTAAAAAGCTCATACTGACCAGACATCGACAATATTAGGTATTTGGTTGCACTGTACTACTATCTGCAATTTACAGTAGATGTAAAATTGATACATTTCTGTCTGGTAGTTTTGTTTTCAGCATTTTGTTGACTTGTGAGAAAACACTATCTTGTTTTCCTAGAGAGAGTGAATATAGGAAGCAAATTCATGTGATTTATGACAATAGATAACAAATGCCCCATTTGCAGTCAAAAGGGCTTACTCAAGTGGAAGCAACTGTGCTCTCTTTATCATTTCCTCATCTATTTCTCTACCACCTGTTCCTCATGTGATCTTGTCCCCTGCAGTATTATGCTTAAGGCTTAAACATCAATATTTCAATATTAATGAATAAAGAATGCACCAATATCAATTTCATACATGGCAATAAATTAATTTATTTTTATCATTTTATTGCTTGGGAATTCAGCCTTGTCCAATCATAAAGTCCTTTTGTTAAATTAAGTCTGGACAAAAATTACTTTTTTATCCATCTTCTTTTTAAACCCACCTCACTCCTTCCCTTCTTCTAGCCAATCAACACCATTTTTCTGTTGATATATCATTATCATTGCCCTTGACATCCCTTTACACTCCTTTCCTCTTCTTTTCCCTCCTTTCTCTCCTCCTTTAGTGGGAATGGTAAATTCTTCTTTAATTCTCGGATGCTTAAGAGAAATTGTGGTAGGTGGAGGAGAGAAATTTCTTGGTTAAGTAGGTGAGGTGAGTGAAGAACTTGTGTGAACTGAAATAAATGAGCGTCTATAAGTTTCTTTAGTTTTTTTTTCATTTTCCTTGTCATATTTCTATCTTTGTCATAAAGGAAGTAACTTAATTTGCAAAAGTAAAAAGGAAAAGGCAACTTCGTCCCACCTTCGAGAAAGAGACTTCTAAACAGTATATGTTGAAGTAGGCACTAATTTACCCAACAGTTTCAATAGTAGAAAGTAAAATGTCAAAAGTTAATAATCTTTTGGAAAGTTGTTGGATTACCAAAGCTTTTCTGATAGCTCCCATGCCAAAATTTATGCCTAAAGAGGAACATGCAGCTGCAAGCTCCATTGAGAGAAACTGAATTCAGGAACAAAGTGATTTGATCAGTGCTATTAGATGAAAGCATTATAAATACTTATGAAAAGTGCACCATATTCCTCACCTCAACCTGATTCTGTAGTGAATGAACATAATTGATAGTCTCATCCAACACCATTGCCATACCCATTGTCTGCAGAATAATATGCAAATTTCATTTGAACTTGAGACTCCAATGTTTTGGTAAACAGGACGGAGAAAAGAACGTTACCTTGTGGCAACCTGGAATAAGGTTTTGCAAGCATTTTAGTTTGTTATTGATTTTCTCTCTTCTCACCTGAAATATGAAAAGATGGTTTCAGTATTGAATTTTTCATTTCATGATTTTCTATATAGAATACCAGTATATCAATCCATAAAACAATTTGTATTAGGAAGAAACATTGTATAATTCAGTAATATACCCTTTCTGCTAAACTGTGACTATCTGTAGCTTGACCTCTTTTTGCTCTAACATGAACTACGTCTGCAGGCTTTTCTTGTTCTTTCTCACAGTTCCGTCTTTTCCTTCCTCCTACTAAGTTCTGAGAGAACAAAGAAACCAATAAGAACGCACATCTAATACTCAAAGAGAGAGAAAGTAAAAGTTTAAAACAAATTGACAGAATTTGATGAAGAATTGACACTAGCTTTCAAATTCCTTGCATTGCTAATGTCATTTCCAAAAGCTGCACACGGGGTTCCTGTGCTGCTTTCCAATACTTGTTTTGCTTTTCTATTCATGGTTTCTCCAGCTCTATCTACCAGCAGAGTGCTTCGAGTTATCACCGGAAACTCGTTCTGACATTTTAGTAGGGTAAGACAAGGAAAATCAGAAATTGAGCCTGGCGTTGCATTTTCTGGTAACTGGAAATGGTAGCCCAAGAAGTTTTCCTCTGAGAATTCTGTTGCATTGAAACCCTCTAACATGCTCTCTGTCATATTAGAGAACTGGTTTACGACTTCCATATTCAAACACCTTTCTTCAGATGCTTTGGAGGACTTAAAGTGATTCAGGTCTTCTCTAAACTCTGTCATGATTGAGTTTCTCAAAGTTTGCAGGCTTAACTACTTATATGAATTATTTAAATCAAATTGCGCAACAAAACCCCTATATTTACCATTTAGTTGTGGATGTAATTTATGTTTTCCTTCAAAATTAAGTAAATGAAGATTATTGCTATATAGCTAGCACTTGTGATCTGCCTCACAGCCTCATTTTCTGATGTTGAAACTCCCTGATAAGTAGGGTCCATGATAAGGATGTACATATTATCCAATATGTATTGGCAAATGTAATAAGCATCTATGATTGGTTTGATTTACTACTGTTTGTGAAAAGAGAGAGAGATTGAGCAAAATTTTAGTGTAAAGGAGTAATAAAGCCATAAAGAGGAAAAATGAAGATAAGTACACAAATCTTGTTTATCTCGAATCTTCTTTTGTATGTCTTAACCTTTTATGACCATGGCTGCTTTCATATTTTCTCCTTCTTCATCCTTTCTTCAAACGTTCTTAGTTCTTACTTTCCAAAATGAACAGAAGCTCTCTTTTGAGAAGCCTAGCTAGATTAATGATGAAATGAAGCAAAAGCCAACTATAGTAGCAGGTAATCCTTGCTTTTTCGAAATTTCCTACCATTTTGATAATTCTTCAAATGCTTCTAAGACAGGTATTGAATATATTGAATTTCTTGGAAGCCAGCAAATGGTTGGATGATTAGTGCTCTCCTTGGAATGAAAATGATGGAAATGACATTACTGACTCATAACTGCTATTGATTGTGATGTGAAGCACCACGAAGCTGAAGAAAGGTCTCTTTCTTGAAACAGATTTTGCATTCATTATTGTTGCTGCCTACTGATAAGTTTCCCTTTTTAAGAAAACCATTTTAATTATTATTCCTTCATTATATATTTAAATAAATACATATTTGACATCTGTCTTAGATAAAGTTTGATGAATACTTCTGTGTAAATTGGTGAAGTATATCACGTAAATGCTAATTTGTAAAATGAGTTTGCTTTGAAGGTAGATGAAGTTGGACGATCTGGATGAGTCTTGTCCTTCCAAAAAGTTGGTAAATATATGCATGAACAAGGAATTTGTTCTTTGCTGTTAAGATGTAGAATAAGACAACAAAATTGAAAAATATCTTTGTACTATTTGTATTCTTGAATTTTGAAGTCTCAATCACCACTAGCATTAATTTTTTCTTTTAAAATGACAGTCCTGATGCATCTGTAGATAATTAAAATTTGATTCTTCCAAATGCATCTGTAGATAATTAAAACTTGGTTCTTCCATGCAAATTAGTCATTAATTATTTAAGGCCCGATAATTACTTGGGAAATTGTCATTGATACTTTTTCCTTTTTTCTTTTTTTCCATCTAATTATCAAAATAGTCCATCTATCATAAATAGTTTCGCATAATTGGATAAGATTTTGGCTGAGGACCAACAAATTTGACAATATAACAATATGTTAAGCATCTCCCTTAAAGGAATCGTTTGGATTCAGCTCATTTAAAAACTTCTTCATGGTGTTCTCTTTCTAAACTCGTTGCGGCGTATTCAATTCAAGACTTATATATTAATTGGAATGCGTTTATTTTTTGGTTGTAATTTTCTGTTTTTGTTTGGTTAATTTCCTTTTCTCTCCTTTATGGAGGTTATTTTTTGAGCATTAGTCTCTTTTTCATCAATGAAAATGCTTGTTTCTTGTTTTTTTTTTTTAAAAAAAAGAAACAGAGGTTTATGTCTGGTTAAATCTGATTATCTCATTGCTTGTCATAACCCTTTTCATACCTCCATCTTTGCTCTTAATCTTGTTTGAGTCTCTAATGAAGTTGCAAATTGTTTACAAATTTGAGATTTCAACAGGCAAACCTTCCATAACATGCAGAAAAGTGGCATTAAAACAGTGGTTTGGTGGCTGGTCTACAAGAAATTGTTGCTGATTCTATGTTGATGGCAGTGGGAAGTTGATAATGGATATAGATGGAGGAATTGTTCGTTGTTGCAAGTGAAGGGAGAGATTGCCTTTGTTGTAAAAGACTAGCTAGCTCATCGAGGAACATCAAAACTTGCATAATGACTATGTTATTTGGTGTAGATGTTTCTCTTCTAGCTGCAATTTAAATGAACCGTTGCTTATTGGAATTATTTTTGGTATATTCTCCTTCTCATCAATGATAAAAATCGGCTGTGTAAGAAAAATTAGAATTTAAAACCATTGTGGTTGAGAAAGTCTGTTTAATCTGGACAAACTTAAATTACACTAATTCAATGAGGCCTCTTTTTGTATCAAAAGTTAAATTAAAAATGGAAATGAAGTTGTGAACCAAAATAATAATGTGTAACAAGAAAGGAAAAGAGAGAGGAAAGTTTGGATGGAAAGCAAGGCATAATTTCCATTACAGTGAGCTAGTGAGTACATTTAGAAAAAATATGGATAGAGAGAGAGAAAGTCTAATATCCAAAAGGTTAAATTACAAGTTTACTCTCAAAGATTTGTGTCTATTTGATCAACTTTTAAAATTGTCAAATAGGTCTTTGAACTTATAATTTTGTATCTATTTGGTCCCTAAACTTTAAAATGTGTCTAATAATTTCTCAAATTTTCAATTTTATATCTAATATGTACTTGAATTTTCAACTTTGTGTCTCATAGGTTATTGACTTAGTTGACGTTTTTTAAAATGGATGAACTTACCAGGCACAAAATTGAAAGCTTAAACTTCTGGACAAAAAATTCAATTTTATATATAATAGATCAATTAATTTTAAAAAATTTGTGAATATGTTAGAGATTATTAGAAGTTCAAGGACTAATTAGACATTTTTAAAGTTTATGGACTTATTAGATACAAAATTGAAAGTTTAGAAACCTATTTAACACTTTTTAAAGTTAAGGAACTAAATAGATACAAACCTCAAAATTCAGAGACTAAACTTGTAATTTAATCTGTCCAAAATTTCAAACTAAAATAAAGTTAAAATACTAAAAATGAAAAGGAGTGTTCTCGAATTTGAGATCTTCGTCCCTCTTCCTTTCTTCTTAAGCATCATTGGAAGAAATATTTCAGAGGATTTCTCTTTTCCGACGGACTCATCGTTGATTTTCTCAACTTTCTGATGAAGTTTAGAGGTCTTTGTTTCGATTTTGGCCTTGCAAGAAATCGTACAAATTCGACGAAGCCATGTAAATGCAGGTCCGAACATGGCAGAGAGTGGGTAACTTAATCAGACTCTTCTTCCTCTTTTGAAATATTCTTCTGCGAGATTTTGGATTCAAAACCAATTTAAGGCTCAACATTCCTCTCATTCTTCTTCAGAAAAATATCGAAGAACAGCAGAAGAAGAAAGAACATAGAGAGTTAGCACTGTCCTTGTCCCCTGCCCATTTTCTCACTCTCCGACTGACTGCCGGTCATATTCTAACCCTAATTTCATTTTGAATTTTAAATAGTGAATTTGATGTTAAATGGTTTATTGATTATTATTAAACCCAGATGGTGATGACTCTACTCTGTGTTTGGTTGAAGCTGCCGACTCGTTTTATATGTGAGGATGAAGATGACATTTTTTATTTACTTTTTTTTTAATATCATTAACTTTTTTTTTTTAATTTTATACATTATTTAAAAAGTAAATTATAAGTTTACCCCCTCGACTTTTATAATGGTATATAATAAATCCTTAAAATTAAAATTTTAATTTTATGTATAAAAGACCTCAAAACTTTAAAAATAGGACAAAAAAAAAAAAAATAAAGCGATAAACTTTAGGGGTTGTATCCACTAAAAGCCTAAAATAATATAATTACACCAATTTAAACTCTAAGCTTTCATAAAGGCATCAATTTGCTGTTGAAATTTATAGAAATAAAAATGTGAAAGAAATGATTGATTTGAAACATCAACATCAATTGATGTTGATGTTACTTAAATTTAAATTCAAAAGTTTCAAAATAGTTTGAAACATCCAAATGTGTTGATGTTTCTTATACAAATTTAACTTAAAATGTTAAGTTTGTAAGTTACTGTTTAATTTCAATGAAGAATACACAATTGAGTTATTTTTTATATATGTTTCATATTATTTATATTAATTTGATTTTAGAGAGTTCTTAAGTTCTTTAAATTTATAAATAAGAATTTGTTTTTTCATTTGGAGATCTCATCCCATTTTGAAGTATCTCATTCCAAGTGAAGAGTATTCTCTCTTTTATTTCTTCTCTTTAATTTTGAGTCAAGTTGAGAGCAAATGTCCAAGAGTTCTGCCAGATCCGAGTAGTTCGAGGTTGCTGTTCTATCGGAGTTAGTTATTGTATCCTGCTGAGACGATCGCTGTAGTCTGCTTGCAACCTGTGCAACGCAAATAATTGTCTTCAGGACAACGCTTAGTAAACGTACCTCGACTATTTACAATTCTTTGTTCTTGAGTTTTGAGTTGTTATATACAATATATTGTAATTGTTTGTAGCCAGTTAAGTTGTAATCTATTTGCTAGTGTTACTCAGTTTTATACACAGCAAAATAGTAATATTTTTCCAACAATCTGAAGACAAATATCAAAATGGCTGCAAGCTCCTCCACTAATACTGTTGCTTCTACAATAATGGGATCGACCATCCTCAAAACTCAACCTGAAAAACCAGAGAAATTCAAGGGAGAAAACTTCAAGAGATGGCAACAGAAGATGATCTTCTACCTCACAACATGGAACCTTGCTCACATCTTGAAGGAACAATGCCCAATTACCCCACCAGAAGCTGTCACTTCTGAAACTGAAGCTGCCAAACAAGCATGGATGCATTCAAACTTTTTATGTCGCAATTATATACTAAGTGGTCTTGAAGACACCTTGTATAATGTCTACTGCAATGCCTATAATACATCAAGGCAATTGTGGGAGGCATTAAACAAAAAGTATAAGCTGGAAGATGCTGGTACTAAGAAATTCCTTATAGGAAAATTCTTAGATTATAAAATGGTTAATGTCAAATTGGTAGTCAATCAGATGGAAGAATTGCAAATTATCATTAGTGATTTGCAAAGTGAAGGATTGGACATCAGTGAACCATTCCAAGTTGTTGTTGTGATTGAGAAGTTGCCTCTTTCTTGGAAGGACTTCAAATGCTATCTCAAACACAAGCGAAATGAATTATCCATGGAGAATCTTGTTGTTAAACTCCGAATAGAAGAGGATAATAGAAAAGGAGATAGAACTTCACTAGAAGTTGAAGCCAAAGCTCATTTGCTGAGGCTTCAAGGCGTGAACCCAAGAAACAACAATCCAAGAAGAAAAATGTGAATCTTGGACCGAGGAATGACGTCAACAAACACATTCGTGGAAATTGTTGGGTTTGTGGTAAGTCTAGCCATATAGCTGTAGCTTGTCGATACAAGAAGGGACAAAACTCCAATCATCAAGCTAATGTTGCAGAAAATGACGATCTAGTTGTTGTCATTTTCGAGGTAAATATGACTTCTGATACCAAAGGTTGGTGGATTGATACTGGTGCTACTAGGCACATTTGTAAGGACAAGTCATTGTTCACTTCGTATGAGAAGATAGATGGTAGCGATAAGCATACATGAGAAATTCTTCGACTGCCTCTGTGGAAGGCAAAGGGAAGATCCTGCTGAAATGGACTTTTGGAATGATACTTACCCTCAATGATATGTGGCATGTGCCAGAGATTCGAAAGAATCTAGTGTCAGGAACTCTACTTAATAAGAATGGGTTCAAGCTTGTATTTGAGTCAGATAAATTCATTCTGACAAAAGGGGTATGTATGTGAGAAAGGGCTATCTAAATGATGGAATGTTCAAATTGAATGTATTGGCACAAATTGAATAATAATAATAATAACAACTCTTCTGCTTATATCGTTGAGTTGTGTGATGCATGACATTCTAGGTTGGGGTATGTCAATTATCATTCTTTAAGGAGAATGATAAATTTATGACTATTGCCTAATTTTAACATTGATAATAGACACAAATGCGAAGTTTGTGTTGAATCAAAGTTTTCTAGAAAATCATTTTCTTCTGTGGAAATAAGTAATAAGGTCCTTGATTTAATCCACAGTGATGTATGTGACATGAAAAGTACCACCACAAGAGGCGGTAAGAAGTATTTTATCACATTCATTGATGATTGTAGCAAATATTGCTATGTATATTTATTACATAGTAAAGATGAAACCTTAAATGTTTTTAAAGCATATAAGGCAGAAGTTGAAAATCAACTTGAGAAGAAAGTAAAGGTGCTTAGATCAGATAAAGGTGGTGAATATGAATCATCATCACTTTATGAATTCTTTGAAGTTAATGGGATAATCCATCAAACTACAACACTTTATACACCACAACCAAATGATGTAGCTGAAAGAAAAGATCGAACTTTAAAGGACATGGTTAATTTCATGTTAAATAGTTCAGGTTTACCCCATAATTTGTGGGGGGAGTCTTTGCTTACAACAAATTTTATCCTAAATAGAATTCCACATAAAAAGACTGAAAAATCGCCTTATGAAGTGTGGAATAGAAAATTACCCTCATATAAAATGTTGAAAATGTGGGGGTGTTTGGCAAAGGTACAAGTTCCTTTACCAAAAAGGACCAAACTGGGACCTAAGACAATTGATTGTGTATTTATAGGTTATGCAATGCATAGTGCTGCTTATAGATTCCTAGTAGTTAAATCAGAAATACCTGATATAAACAATAATACTATCATGGAATCTATTGAAGCTGAATTCTTTGAGAATATATTTCATTTGAAAGAAGGAAGATACACAAGTAGTGGTATCAAAAGGAGTTATGAGGCTAGCTCTTCGAAAGGTCAAGGCGATCAGAAAACTGAGTCTGAACCTAGAAGAAGCAAAAGAGTTAAGAAAGCTAATTCTTTTGGACCTGATTTCATAACTTATATGATTGAAGGTGAGTCTCAAACTTTTCAAGAAGCTGTGTCATCTCTGGATGCACCTTATTGGAAGGAAGCTATCAATAGTGAGATAGAATCCATTTTACATAACAATACCTGGGTATTGGTTGATTTAGCTCCTAGAAGTAAACCAATTGGTAGTAAATGGATTTTTAAAAGAAAGCTAATGTTTGATGGCACTATTGATAAATACAAAGCTCGTTTAGTAGCTAAAGGCTTTCGTAAAAAAGAAGGGTTAAATTTCTTTGATACCTATTCTCTAGTGACGATGATTACATCTATAAGGATGTTAATCACAATAACATCTTTACAAAATTTAGAAATACACCAAATGGATGTAAAAACTACATTTTTAAATGGAGATGTAGATGAAGAAATATATATGGAACAACCTGAGGAGTTTTTTGTAAAGGGGCTTGAAGATAAAGTTTGTAAACTAGTTAAATCTCTTTATGGGTTGAAATAAGCACCCAAACAATGACATGAAAAGTTTGATCACACTATGTTATCAAATGGATTCAAGATAAATGGGTGTGATAAATGTGTCTATGTTAAAACCATAGATCAAGACTATGTCATTATTTGCTTATATGTAGATCACATGTTGATAATGAGCACAAATAGAAGTGTCATTAATTCCACTAAAATAATGTTAAAATCTAACTTTGATATGAAAGACCTTGGTCTTGCTGATGTTATACTTGGAATCCATATAACTAGAAACTCTAGTGGATATGTACTTTCTCAATCTCATTATATAGAGAAAGTGTTGAGAAAATTTGATCAATTTGAGAGTAAACCAGTTGTTACTCAATTTGATCCAAATTGTAAGTTAAAGAAGAACAAAGATGAAGGTGTGTCTTCTCTAGAATACTCTAGAGTTATTGATAGTTTAATGTACATAATGAATTGTACAAGACCTGATATTGCCTATTCAGTAGGAAGGTTAGCAAGATACACGAGCAATCTTGGGCATGATCATTGGAATGCTTTAGTCAGAGTTTTAAGGTACTTGAAGTATACTATAGACTATGGATTGCATTATACGAGGGATCCACATGTACTGGAAGGATTTAGTGATGCTAATTGGATTTCTGATAGCATGGAGACTAAATCAACCAATGGGTATATATTTACCTTAGGTGGAGTAGCTGTATCATGGAAATCTTCAAAACAGACGTGTATAGTACGTTCGACTATGGAATCAGAGTTTATAACTCTTGATAAAGTTGGAGAAGAAACTGAATGACTTAGAAACTTTCTTGAAGATATTCCATTATGGCCAAAGCTTGTAAGCGCAATATGTATTTATTGTGACAGTTTGGCGACCTCTATGAGGCCAAGAATAATGTCTACAATGGGAAGTCACGACATATAAGACGTAGACATAATACGATAAAACAATTGCTCTCTAATGGAGTTATTTTCATTGATTATGTGAAATCAAAAGAGAATATTGTAGATCTTTTAACAAAAGGATTGTCAAGAGAGCAAGTGACATATACATCAAGGGAAATGGGGCTAAAGCCCATGAAATGAATTATCTTATGGTAACCTAACCTAGTTGAATGGAGATCCAAGATTTCGGTTCAATATGCAAACTGGTTGGATAGTTTATAGTTAACACACTAAGAAACTTATGGTTTCTTCCCATTTCTATGATATTGTAGAGTGTGTGATTTGTTGTTGTTGAGGTCGTGTTGATATCTTGTTTACAAGAAGAGTAATGACAGAATACTCTTAATCAATATCACCTATGTGAGAGTAGAAGTGGGGTCGCTTCTATGATGACTTTTAAAATGGCTTATGTTCTCTAAAGCTCTCATGAATTCAGGATTTTGTCCAGGACCAAAATGGACACAAACGTCTAGAACTCAAAGATACAAGATGAGTTATGTGTGATGTCTGTTGTCTCAATTTACCAATGGGAAGGATAGTTCCAGAGTTGGTCTCACTATTTCTTCGGTAAGTTCGATAGATATTCACTAAGGAAGGTTCAAGTCCAGAAGACACCTATCCTGATGCATAACTTATTTGTTTGCTCTCAACGATTTTGTTTTGTTTTTCAAACTTTCTTTCATGTAGGAGATTGTTGGAATTTATAGAAATAAAAATGTGAAAAAAAGGATTGATTTGAAACATCAAGATCAATTGATGTTGATGTTACTTAATTTTAAATTCAAAAGTTTCAAAATAGCTTGAAACATCCAAATGTGTTGATGTTTCTTATACAAATTTAACTTAAAATGTTAAGTTTGTAAGTTTTGTTTGAATTTCAACAAATAACTACACAATTGAGTTATTTTTTATATATGTTTCATATTATTCATATTAATTTCATTTTAGAGAGTTACTAAGTTGCTAGCATATAAGTAACAACTTGTTTCTTCATTTGGAGTATCTCATTCCATTTTGGAGTATCTCATTCCAAGTGAAGAGTATTCTCTCTTTTCTTTCTTCTCTTTAATCTTGAGTCATGTTGAGAGCAAGTATCCAAGAGTTCTTCCAGATCCGAGTAGTTCGAGGTTGCTGTTCTATCGGAGTTAGTCGTTGTATCCTGCTGAGACAATTGTTGTAGTCTGCTTTATAGGGAAATAGGGTGGAAATAACCATCCTACGCCTATAGTGCTCTTATAATATATTTCTCATTTAGTATATAGACTAAATTATATACTATATCAATTATATCACATATAATTGATATTTCTCCTTTATATATGAAATTGAACACTTCAATTTCACTTCAAACTATAAACCCTCAATATTTCCATGTTGAGCCAATGAAGGGACCTAATGGACCTACAAATCCTGAGCTCCAATGATACGAGATTAATCGATCAAACTCTTTGATCTAATTAACCAAGATTCATTAACTACGAGTCACTCCACTATAGACTCGTAGTTGCACTCTCCTCACTATAGAATGTGTTGTGTCCATTGATATAATCAATACCCGTGAGTTGACCCTTCACAAGTTGTTCGTAATCACAGCTAAGTCAAATTACCATTTTACCCATGTGACTACCTCTTGCTCCTTAAGCACCACTGATCCTCTAATGAACAACCGGTCTATGGTCCTACCATAAACTCAATTCTTCTTAGGCTAGTAAGAAGGTGGGGCCACGTTGTTTAAGACTTGGATTCAATTTTTAAGAGAAAAACCTATCTGATTCCCTAATTTAGGAAAGAGTGAATTCCTTCTTGCAGAGTTAAGTTCCCAGCTACCTAAAAGGTTTTGTCCCTGAGAAGGTAGGTTTATTGAGTCGACTACATGTCACTCTCACCCATAATAGTCTAAGGACAAACTCTCATAAGCAGGAGTTCGTAACTCGCTTAGGATTCAAGTCAAGTCACTAATAATCATCTATAAATTATTAGACCTATCTTGTTAACGGTGTTACACTAGTAGGTTAATAATTTGTGGTTCGGTCTTGTATAATCTCATTATACAGAATGCCCCCACTCGCATGTCTACCACATGAACGAGTTGGATTACCTCGTTTGTACTAAATACAAAGCGGGTCGCATTCATGGTGTTACCAGTATAAGATTTCCATCCTTATGCATGTACCATAGACCATTCAGGTTATACTTGAAAAACTTCATCCAACTTGTGCCCACTACGCAATTGTTCAAGATCAAACATTATAACCTTGGAACTTAGTTTATTTGATTTAGGTTTATGTGCGAGAATATAATAAATAACATCTTTATTTATTTGAAATATCATTATTACAAAACTACACTTGTTTAGGGCATAAACCCCAACAATAATTATGTTTTGTGAATCATGTAAATAAGTTATTGATAACCTGCTAATATTACGTGAATATTTCACTTTTACATGACATTAATGTTGAAATATATCGTCGTTTTATTATCATCTTCATGTGATTTAACAAATGTAAACAAACAATGTTTCTTTTTTTAAAAAAAAGTAATGATCATTGTATTTTAAAACAAACAACACTATTGGTAATTTTAAAAAGTCATAATAAATTCCTCATTTGTAAGTTTCACAGAAGTTCAAGTTATGTTTAGACGATGAAACCTTAAATTTCTCTATTTTAATATAAGTTCAATTTATGTTTAAAGAAAAAAAATACATGTACATTGACTTTTTTCCATTCATCCATTGCTATTTGTTGTTATAAAGAATACAAAATTTGATTTATATCCATTGAAATAAGTTCAATGTGTACTAAAAATATGTGATTTCTATATGTCGCCACGTACCTGCGACCCGGAGCGGCCGACGTTCTCATAAAAGGGATATTTAAAAGGAGTCGCCACCAATCTTTTTACGGTGTGATTGGGCACCAAAATACAGTAAAACAACCTTTTTTAAAAAAAAAAAATGGTATGCGAAAACCAGATTTGGATTCGGGAGTTGTTTGTGTATGGGGAAGGTGTTAGCACCCCACAACACCCATTTAAAACGGTGGCCAAATTTAATCTTGAATTGCACAAATTTTAGAAGGACAAAAAAAACTTATTTAGGAAAATGAGATTTTTAAAACAATGTCTTATTTTACCCCTCATTACTCCAATATTTAGAGTCATGATCCCATAAAATAAGTGGATGAAAATCCATCAATGTGGCTACATTGAAATTATTTCCAAGATTTTAGAAATAATATCATCTCAAGAATATGAGAAAATTTTACAATTTCTCAAATCTATCATAGGATAACCTCTT
This sequence comes from Trichosanthes cucumerina, assembly GCA_036507285.1. Classification (NCBI taxonomy): domain Eukaryota; kingdom Viridiplantae; phylum Streptophyta; class Magnoliopsida; order Cucurbitales; family Cucurbitaceae; genus Trichosanthes; species Trichosanthes cucumerina. The sequence continues at coordinate 72,365,108 of CM071838.1, forward strand.
ATAAAATATATTTTTTTTTAAAAAAAGTTTTAATTAAATTCATTTTTTCTTGGGACCAATATCTCGGACTCCCAAAGATAATGATCATTCACCTCAAGAATTCTAGAAAATCAGACTTCCAAATATTTCTAGATTCCCTCGTAGGAATTTTTTAGGAAAAACGACCTTAAAAGAAAATTCACATTTAAAAAAAAAAAAATTTTAAAACTTAGAAAATAAAATACTTTGACTTTGAAAACAAACTTTTATAAAACAAAAAAGGCAATTTTAAAGAAATTGAGAAATAATATTACAAAAAAATGAGAATAGAGTTTGTAAAAAAAAATTGAAATCACTAAGAAAAATCAAGAAAATCAAAGTTAAGCAAAACAAATAAATGCAATGACAAGATAAGTTGAACATGTATAATAATTTATTCATAGCAAATAAGTGAACAAACATAATATACAAATATGATTAAATTTTCTAAAAAATTAACGTATTGGAGTTGATCTTGGACTTCCAAAGAATCAATTCCTCACCTCAAGAAAACTAGAAAATCGGACTCCCAAATATTTCTAGATTCCGTTGTCGGCTTTTTTTTTTATTTATAAACAAACATAATACAAAATAAAAGAGATAAAGCGAATAACCCTGAAAAAAATCTACTTTAAAAAATTTATACATTTAATTACATGAGAGAAAAAATAAAGAAAAATAATAAAAGAAAAGAAAGTCTATCAAAGCTTCAAAAAAAATTTTTAAAAAAAATTAAGGAGGCGTGCGTCGATGTACACCGCACTCGACCTTGAAGAAGAGATGATGACAAGTCATATCCTTTTTTTGCTTTTATATATATATATATATATAATAATAATAATAATAATAATAATACATAACGTCAGTCATAAAACTTAATAATAATATTTTAATATATATAACATAAGTAATAATTACTCTTAATATTTAAAAAAATAATAAAATAAAAAAAAATAAAAAAAAAAACAACAAGATTCGCAGAGCTTTTCTTCTTTTGTCTTTTTATAATAAATAATAATAACAATAATAAACTTTTTATTTTAAACTAAAACAAAATCACTTCTTCAAACACTTTTCTTCAAACCCCAGACCCTAATTTTTTTTTCTCTTCTCTTCTTTTTCTCTTTTTTTTCTTCTCTCAACTTCTTAAACTTAATCACTTCTATTCTAAATGGCTTTTTAGCAACATTCTTCACAGATTAGGAGCCAAACTTACCCCCCCACGAAGGTATGTTTTACTTTTAGTTTCACAATACATGATTTTTTTTCTCTGTTTCGTTTTGTTTTTGCTTTGTGACTGTTATTTCTATAGAACAAAACCCCCAACCCTCATTTTCTTTTTATTTTTTTATTTTTTAAGACCTAAGAACAGAAAAAAAAAAAAGAAAGAAAGGAAATGAAAAATAAACGAGTTAGAAGATAAAGAAGAGTAGTAACAAAAATAACAAAAATAAAAGAAAGTATCATAAAGAAAGATGTAGGGGACAAAGGAAACGACAATAAATAGAGATTCTCAGTGTATATATATATATAAAAAAGGGTGCATTAAGCAATAAAAATAAAGTAAAAACTTGCAACAAAAACCCTTACTCAACTACTGTTTTTCAGAGGGTGCTCTCAAATGAAGGTGAAAATCTAGCAACCGGGGAAGCGTAGAACACCATTGACTCGTTGCTTGAGATTCGGATCCTTGGGTCAAAAACCCTACCAAATGCATCTCGATTAAGGTTGTTCTAAGACTTCTTGTTCTTTTTTTTTTTTGTAAAAAGGGTAGCTCTAAATAGGGGAGAAAATCTTACTTTGTAACCAACTCTTTTTGTAATATGGTTGTGATTGAGTTGAAGGTTGAGAATGGATTGATATTGCTTTGTAGGTTTTTTTTTGTTCTTGTTGTAGGCCTCCCTTGAGGGATGTGAAAAGAGGGCTTATAAAACAAAAACCTCTTCTTCTTTTAGGCAAAAAACAAAACAAGCAAATTTGTTGTGAAAATGGGCCATTACTTAGAAAGGAAGGAACAAGAATTTGATCTTAAAAACAAAAACCTCCACTTTTTCTCATTTTTTTCAAAAACTCTAATTTTCACACTTAGCAACAAATAGCAAAAATGCCACAAACAAAGATTATAAGATTAAAACTCTAATTTAAATTTGATAATTAAAACTGATAAAATAAGCAAGCCGTGCAAAAATAAGTGGCTACAGCATGCCCCCCTTTGTACATCCTTATAGGATTATAAGGTGCACAAAGGAATAGCCATTATTTTGTTCGGTCGCAGTAGAGATGAAAAGTGTCAAGTGCCAGGGATAAACAAGCACCACATGACAAAATAAAACACGCTGAGGGCCAAGGATAAACAAGCGCCACTGCAGCAAAAGGTGTCAATGGCTAGGGATAAACAAGCGCCACATGACAAAATAAAACACGCTGGGGGCCAGGGATAAACAAGCGCCACTGCAGCAAAAGGTTTCAAGGGCCAGGGATAAACAAGCGCCACATGACAAAATAAAACACGTTGAGGGCCAGGGACAAACAAGTGCCACTGCAGCAAAAAAAGTGTCAAGGGCCAGGGATAAACAAGCGCCACATGACAAAGAACAGACAAGATCGTGAACAAAGGTAAGCCTTGCTTAAATATGCATACATATGCAAAATTTTGACTGATTTATTTCCATTACTTTATCCTTCTTTTATTTGCTCGAAAGGTTAAAACCTATAAAATAGCTTTTTAGAACATAATTGTTCAAACAAACACCAATTCATTGGATTGGAAAGCCTCATGGATACAATTCCTGACTAAACAAAAGCCTTCTATCGGGCTTTACAGAGCAATTCCAAATAAAACGTAACTCCTACGACCAGAAGTTACTACTCTTTACGCATAATACTTCTTGACAAAATCCGCATTTAGCGGATTGGGTAGGTCATTCCCATCCATGTCAGTCAAAACCAAAGCCCCACCTGAGAATGCCCTTTTTACCACATATGGCCCTTCGTAGTTTGGTGTCCACTTCCCCCTGTGATCCTTTTGGAATGGCAAGATCCTCTTTAAAACCAAATCCCCTTCTTGAAAGCAACGTTGGCGTACTTTCTTGTTATAAGCTCGAGCCAACTTTCTCTGGTATAACTGTCCTCTACACAATGCAGTCATTCTTCTTTCTTCAATGAAGTTTGACTGCTCGTACCTTGCTCGAGCCCACTCTGCTTCTTCTAACTCCGCCTCTTTAATCACTCTGAGAGACGGGACTTCAACTTCAAAAGGTAAAACTGCCTCCATTCCATATACTAAAGAAAATGGAGCTGCCCCAGTTGAAGTGCGAATGGAGGTTCGGTAACCGTGTAGAGCAAAAGGCAACATCTCATGTCAATCTTTGTACGTGACAGTCATCTTCTCTATAATTTTCTTGATATTCTTGTTTGCCGCTTCTACGGCTCCATTCATCTTAGGTCGGTAAGGAGTAGAATTAGAGTGCCTAATTTTGAATTGAGTACACAACTCATCCATTAACTTGTTGTTCAAGTTTTTTGCATTACCAGTAATGATCCGCTCAGGCAAGCCATAGCGACATATAATGTCTCTTTTAATGAATTTGAGCACGACTTGCTTAGTGACGCTTCTATATGAGGTGGCTTCTACCCACTTTGTGAAATAGTCAATGGCTACCAGAATAAAGCGGTGACCATTCGATGCTTTTGCTTCGATTGGTCCTTTCACATCCATACCCCACATAGAGAAAGGCCACGGAGTCGTTAGTACATGAAGAGATGAGGCTGGAGTGTGCATTTTATCTGCATATATATGACATTTATGACATTTCCTTGCATATTTAATGCAATCTGATTCCATGGTCAACCAATAGTAGCCAGCGCGTAGGACTTGCCTTGCCATCATGTGCCCATTTGCATGAGTCCCACAAACTCCTTCATGCACTTCTTCAACTATCTTTTTGGCCTCCGCTTCATCAACACACCTTAGCAAAGTCATGTCATGATTTCTTTTATATAACACCTCCCCATTTAAAAAGAAACTCATGGCTAACTTCCTGATCGTGCGCCTATTATTTTCGGATGCCCCTAGTGGGTATTCTCGACACTCAATGTAACGTTTAATGTCGTGATACCAGGGCCTCCCATCTGGTTCCTCTTCAATGCTCAAGCAGTAGGTTGGCACTTCTCGCTTTTGAAAATTTAAAGGTTGAATTTCCTTATCATAATCTAGCTTGAACAAGGCAGACAATGTGGCTAATGCATCTGCAACTTGATTACTTTCTCGTGGAACATGCTCAAACGTGATTGACTCAAATGATTGAGCCAAATCTCGAATATACTTATTATAAGGGATCAATTTAAGGTCTCTTGTCTCCCATTCTCTATTCAATTGGTGTATCACCAAAAGAGAATCTCCAAACACTTGCAATTTCTTTATCTTCATGTCAAATGCTATTTGAACTCCCATACTGCATGCCTCGTACTCGGCTACGTTATTTGTACAGTCAAAGTATAACTTGGCAGTTAATGGGTATAGCTTCCCTTCAGGAGATGTCAACACAACTCCGATTCCATGTCTCACCTCGTTTGTGGCTCCATCAAACCACATTTTCCACATTTCCAAGTCATGTGGCACATCTGATACAACCAGGATGTCCTCGTCTGGAAACTCGAAATTCATCGGCTCATAATCCTCTATTGGCAACTCGGCCAAACAATCAGCGATTGCACTCCCTTTTATGGCCTTCCTGGTAACATAAACAATATCATATTCTGATAACAAAACCTGTCACTTAGCTACTCTTCCGGACAAAGATGGTTTTTCGAAGATGTATTTTATGGGATCCATCTTCGAGATAAGTCATGTCGTGTAATACAACATGTACTGTCTCAATCTTTGGGCTGCCCAAGCTAGGGCGCAACAAGTTTTTTTCTAACAAAGAGTAATTCGACTCACAACTTGTAAATTTCTTGCTCAAATAGTAAATAGCCTGCTCTTTCCTCCCTGAAGAATCATATTGCCCGAGCACACATCCCATTGACCCTTCTTTTACTGTTAGGTAAAGGATTAGTGGGCGTCCTGGTATCGGTGGGACCAACACTAGGGGGTTTTGCAAGTATTCTTTGATTTTCTCGAAAGCCCTTTGACAATCCTCATTCCAACGACATACTTCACTTTTACGTAATAATCTTAGCATCGGCTCGCAAGTTTAAGTTAAGTGCGATATGAATCGTGCAATATAGTTTAAACACCCTAAGAAACTTCTGACCTCCTTTTGAGTCTTTGGAGGTTTTAGATCTGTTATTGCTTTGAACTTATCGGGATCTACCTTGATTCCTTCTTGACTAACAACAAACCCCAATAATTTTTCAGAGGATACCCCAAATATGCACTTTGCTGGATTCAACTTTTATTGAAATTTCCTTAGCCGCTCAAAAAGCTTACGAAGAATGACGATGTGCTTTTCTCCTGGCTTGGACATGGCGATCATGTCGTCTACGTACACCTCAATTTCTTTGTGCATTAGATCATGAAAAAGAGTAATCATGGCTCTCTGATAAGTTGCCCCTGCATTCTTTAAACCAACAGGCATGACTTTATAGCAAAATGTCCCCCATAGAGTGATGAAAGTCATCTTTTCTTGGTCTTCAGGAGCCATTTTAATTTGGTTGTATCCTGAAAATCCATTCATAAATGAAAAAGTAGAATATCCTGTTGTATTGTCCACTAAAACGTCGATGTGTGGAAGTGAAAAATTATCTTTGGGACTTGCACGATTGAGATCCCTATAATCCACACACATTCTCACATTTCCATCCTTTTTCGGGACTGGGACAATATTTGCAACCCACTCTGGATACTTTGCTACTGCTAAGAAGCCCGCGTCAAATTGCTTTTTGACTTCTTCCTTTACTTTGATCAACATTTCAGGTTTCATTTTTTGCAATTTTTGCCTTATGGGTTTATATTCAGGTTTAAGCGGTAACCGATGTGTTACAATTTCTGTATTCAGTCCAGGCATATCTTGGTAAGACCATGCAAATATATCGTTGTACTCACGTAAAAGGGCTACAAGATCCAAACGATATTGCTCCATAGCCAAAGTGACGATTCGTATTTCTTTTACTTCCTCTAATGACCCCAAATTGATTACTTCTAGCGGCTCTTGGTAAGGCACCGTTTCTCTTTCTTCTTGCTTCATCAGTCTCAATAACTCTTGTGACACTTCAAAGTCATCCTCCTCGCTTTGGTCAATGCTATAAACTGGAACTTCAAAGTTGGCTTCTTCATCTTTGACGTCCCTGTCAATGATCCAAGTTGTATTGGTGATAGATAGAGGATGACGGAAAGTGAATGACAATCAAGAGTAATAAAACAAATGGGAGCGAAAGGAAGAGGTCAAGTGGATGAACTAAATAAAAGCCGACAATCTCTTTTTCATTTCTCAACAAAAAGGTACAAGTTCTTGAGATGTAGAGATTGCATACACATTAAGCAAGTAATAAAGAAGTATCACTATTACAAAATCTGTGGCTTTAAGCATAGCCACAAATAAATTATTACTCTTGCATCTTCCTAGTGACACTGGCCTCTCTTTAACCTCCCAATTGTTTAACTCAAAGCCTGGAGGGCAGGGGTAGACTAGTTGTCGCGGCTTAGTGGCGCTTTCAGAGACAACAATGATCGAAGTGTCAGCGGCTTGAACACAAAGCGGGTTGTCACCATGAATCACTTCACCCGATTTGAAAATCTCGGATATATGTGGTATATACATTCTTCCTTGCTCGACTTCTCGACCTTCAAGACGTGCACTTCTCACCTTTCTCTTTTATGCTCTGACTCTCTTGCTCTCAGAAGTTGTTGGCTTGTACCCCAATCCAAACCTCTCTTTTCTTTTAGGGAGGCAAATCACCTTTGGGTTTCCTTGATTATTCCGTCCCAACCCTTCATGCATCCGAAAGCCGTTGTTTAACATTACTCTTGCAACCATCAGAGCTGTAACGCATCTACTTTTATATCATAAGTTCCTAGGGACATTACTACTCATGCATGCATTCGAGGCCCTAAATAACTTTAAATAAGTAAAAATTGATAATTAAAATCGATTTAATTTGGGATCTCATAAATACAAAACATTTACAACCTAACTTTGGCCTCAATTTAAAAATCGTTATACTACATAAGCGGAACTAAAACCATTTAAAAATACTTTCTAAATCATGTATGCGGAAAATCTTCACTTGGTTCCCATGGCTTCTGTAGCGTATCCCCGTCACTCGCCTGATATGCCCTTGCATTTACCTGAAAACATTTTAAAAACGGAGAAAAGCAAAACAAAGGTAAAGGGGTGAGTATTATGAAATACCCAGTAAGTGGGGGTCGGAAAATGCAAACACATGCAACATGACTTTCCTTTAAACATGACTTTTATACAGGACTATTATTCGTGACTTTTAAAATCATAAAACTTTCTGTTGTGGGACCTAAAACTCTTTTCATAAAATCATGACTTTCTCTTTTGGCTATAAGTGGTCAATTGAGTCTACCTGAGCCTTTTCATATTGAGTCCCTCACAGACCCCTATAGGTTTGAGTCCCTCACAGACCCCTATAAGATTTGAGTCCCTCACAGACCCCTATAAGTTTTGAGTTCCTCACAGACTCCTGTAAATTTGACCCATAGGGTCTCTGATGCATGTTTTACCATGCATAAATTCTCAGGAGACCAATTGCCACAGCCCACATAACATGTTCATATTCACATAATATGCATGAGGTCCCATATGTCAGTCACACATATATAGGCAGTCATAATGATGCACAATCACACAATCATGGCATAGCTTTCATAAATTTAAAACCTAAGTCAATCAATCATAAAGCATAAATGCATTTACATTTTCAAATGTGTATTCATCACAATAGCGTAACTGAACATCTCACTATATGTAAATATACATAACTGTGTAAAAGAAACTCATTTTCAAATACTTTAAAATCATTTCTATTCGGGTCCCCTCAACCCTTAAATCACTTGGAACCCTCTCAAATTCCAAGATTAAGTTCTTTTCTAAATCTTTTGGAAATCATTTACTTATGATCCTTTAAGACCCTTTGAAATATCACTTTTCTAAATTCATGAGCGTAAGTCTTGGAAATTCACCCTTTTGAACTAAGTCCTCGAAATTCACCTTTGAAAATAAATCTTTCAAGAAACCATATTTACTCCCCTTTTTAAGATCATTTGTATAAAATCCCTTACCTTAGCATAACTTGAAACTCCTCAAGCTCTGTTCCTAATTCGCGATTCCTCTCAAACTTGCTCGTTACTCGAATTCCTTCAATCCAACCCATTTTCCTAATTAAACACATAATGAGTAAACTTATTTTTCAAATCCAATAAAAGATAAGTCGAATTACCACTAACGGAGGCTGAAAACGAACTCGAGGGATTAAAATAGGTGGACCGGAAACAGCTCCGGCGAGCAGCGGCGCGTGTGGTGTCGGAGACTGCGCGTATCGGCGCGTGAAAATCAGATCTGTGAACGTCGTGAGCCGATCTATTCAAAACCGATCTCTTCTCTCTGAAAACCAATCGAAAACAACCAAAAAGCTTGAACCAAACCGTGAACCGGTGACTGTGACTAGCTGCGGCTTCAATGTCCAACGGCTTGGACCCATACGAATACGACGACCCAGCACCTTCAACCTCACTCTCGGCTCGGCGACAAGGAGACTCCAGTGGCTTGGTATGCCCAGCTCCTCGACGACAACCAGTGAACGGTCGTTCCCAGTCGACTGGCGGCGCCTGGTGGGTGTGAGATCGAGGTTACTGGCGGACGATTGGCGTGGCTGCGAAATGAAGAGGGTGGGCGGCGGCGTGGACGAGCTGCTACACGAAGCCCCGCTCGAACTCGGATAGAAGACGTCGACGGCTGGGGAAGGGCTGGCGAACATGGGTTGTCGGCGGCACTCACGTGAAGGAGGGAATGGAGAAAGGAGATGAGCATTCCTTGATTTACGTGCTAGAGGATGAAGCCCTAATTCAATTTCCTTAAAATTACAAACATGCCCTTTTCTCTTTCTTTTAATCACAACAAGCCTTTAGCCCTATTTAAGTGCTTCAAATTATCCTTTAATTACACAAAATTCACCAATTGCATGAATCTTAAATTAAACTACAAAGCCTCAAGGTCTAATTAAATTTAATCTCTATAAAAAATAATCCAAAACACAACCTAAAAGGTATTCGAAAATTCTAGGGCATTACAAGAGCTGTCTTGGTTGAATAATGGTCTATATCCCAACCTTTAGTTGGAAAGGTAGTGGCATAGGCAACCTCAAACGATCTATACGAGCACTCAAAAGCCTCTTCTGCTGCTTCAACATATGGAAACGATGTTGTCTTTGTTACAAACATATCTTCCTCTCCGAAAACGACAGCCTGACCATTTTCTACAACGAACTTCACTCTCTGATGAAGTGAAGATGGAACTACTCCTGTGGAATGAATCCAAGGACGCCCAAGCAAACAACTATACGAAGAGTTTACGTCCATCACTTGAAATGTTACATTGAAAGAAGATGGTCCAATTTGTAAGGAAATTTCTATGTCTCCGATTACTTCCCTTCGAGCACCATCGAAAGCCCTAACAACCATGGTACTTGGCTTTAAATAGGAGGAGTCCACGGGGAGCTTCATCAACGTCGACTTTGGCATTATGTTTAAAGATGAGCCATTGTCCACAAGAACTCTAGCCACCAGATGATCTTTACACCTCACAGAGATGTGTAGTGCCTTAGTGTGTCCAAAGCCTCTCGGCGGGATCTCGCCATCGAGAGAAGGTAATACAATTCGTGGCAGTTATGTTTCCCACAATTTCACTGAGTGCATTTACCGAAATATCAGGGCCTACATGAGCTTGGTTCAAAACATCGAGCAAAACTTTGCGATGCGGGGCTCAGAATACAGAAAAAGTGATAGAATTGATATCCGAGTTGGGGTGCGATGTAACTGCTCTATCACTTTATACTCACTTTGCTTAATCAACTTCAAAAACTCGCGTGCTTCTTCTTCAGTCACTGATTCCTGACTCGTCTTTTTTTTCTGTTATGGCCACTTTTTCTACGAAAGCTTTGTCTAGATCTTTTAAACCATCTTTGTCGATTATCTCCACAGCTTTGCCCTTACGTTGTCTAATTTCCTCTTCTCTTGAAATACTTTTCAAAAATTCTAGCGTGTAACATCTACCACTGCGGGTCATTCCTCCGACTGCTAAGATGTCAGGTGTAGGAACACCATTATCCGTGATGAATCGACATTCGTATTTCAAGTGCACTCGACTATCCTTATAAGCAAAGGGACCGGGCACTTCTAAAATCATTGGCTTGGGTACTTGAATATGAGAAGTGGTACCTGGATTACTCTTATAGTGAATGATTAATGGTTTTGGTGAAAATGACACTTCTCTTGTCGTTTTCTTAGAAGGGGACGCATGAGTAATCATGTCAACATTCATTTCCTGTGTAGTTGTCTGGCTCACAATTAATAACTTTGAATCCAATAGTTTTTGCACATGCTGCTTAAAATCATCACAATCTTCTATGGAATGTCCGACCATTCCTTTATGAAAAAGGCATATCTTCTCGTTGTGCAAGACCAAATCATCTATGCTACTCTGCTCAGACCCTACTGAAAGATATCCGACATCGCAGAGAATTTGAAAGAGAGTCTTCATAGATGTATTCAAATTTTGGACTTTATCTTTATAGCATTCTTCAGATGCTTCAATGACATTCACAGTAGGATTTTCATGGTTTGGGAGAGGATTTTGATTAACATCAGGCCCTTCCCCTGCTTTCTTGAATTTTAACCATCCTGCTTTAACCAAGCTTTGTACCTTAGCCTTTAATGGATAACAATTCTCTGTGGAATGTCCAATTGCCCTCGCATGATATTCATCATCGCGCTTGGATCGTACCATTTAGGATACGGGGTTGTAATGGCTCTTGAGGCACAATGGCAACTTGATGGTTTTTTAGTAATTGAGGCAAAAGCTCAGTGTACGCCATGGGAATGGGATCAAAACGCATTTGTTTCCAATTGTCGCTAGTAACACGCTGATTTGACTGATTCAGTTGACTTTGTCCTCCAAGTTGAGGACTGCGGTTATAACTCGCAGGTCTTTGAGTTGGTGAAGTCATATGGGTCACAACTCTCGGTCCTGAGCTTACCTCATGGACCTCTCCCTCCTTCTTCTTAGGAGTCATTACCTTCCTCAAATTTGCCTCAGGGTGCTTCGCGTATGATCCTCCCATTCTTAACTCCATACTCTATCCTTTCTCCGATTGTTATGATGTCGAAAAATTTGTGGACACACTTCCGATCATCCCGCTATAATATGGCGCTCAGAGTATTGATAAACATGGTGACAATTCTTTGTCGACCAAAGGAGGTTGTACTTGAGCGACCAATTCCTCCACCTTTGTGCATACTCCTTAAAAGTCTCGATAGCCTTCTTTTCCATTCAAAGATCTAAACGATCGGTGCCATGTCAATATTGTACTTATCTTTGTTTTAAAAAGCATCACCCAAGTCTTTCCACTTGTGCACTTGGGAGCCATCCAAATGCATATACCAACGGACGTGGGCCGTCAGTCATTTTGAAAATGATGAATCAATAACTTATCATCGTGCGCATAGGCCGACATTTTCCTACAATACATGACCAGATGACTCTTCTGGACATGTAGTCCCATTATACTTTTCAAACTCGGCGTCTTGAACTTTGGGGGAATAACAACATCTGAAATCAAACATAGTTGGCTAGCATCGATATCCCCATAGACGTCGGCACCCTCAATCGTGCGCAGTCTTTCTTCGAGGAACTCTAACCTCCATTTTCCTAACAAATCTTCGGAAATCTTCTTATGATTTTCTGCGATTGGAACCAATACTGGATCACTCACATGACTAGCTTGTGGTGGAACTCGACCGGGATCTTGCATAGGGAAAGAGGTTGGGTAAGCTACCCCGGCCATGTGTGGGTTTGACACCATTGGTCGCGTAAACCCTGGAGGGTAAAAAGGAGTGTCATCTAACCCTTGGTTTTGACCTATCTCAGCTTGCAACGACGTTCCTGCTACAGACTTTTCCTTTCTTGCGGTAAGAAGCTCCAAGATCTTTGCTACTTGCTCTTTCAATTCTTCCACCTCTAGGCAGACTGTTTGTACCTGCTCGTTCACTTGATCATCCATGAATTTGGCCTTCCTTCTTGTCCAATATGAATGATGAGGAGGTGAACTTCGAGCTATTTTGTAAACTTTGAACATTTTATTATAAAAGAAGGCGTAATGGTTTGATTAGTCAAAAAGAAAATTTTGCTAGTGAAGTTAGATCTTTGTTAGTGCTTACATGAAATGAATGAATGCAAGCTAGAAAAAGAAAAAAAAAACGATGATTCATTCTACGGTCAAAATTCACCATTACAAGAGTCGTTTAAAAATGAAACAACAAACAAATCAAAACAAGACCTAATGGTAACACCCAAAATGCCCGAGGTCTCATCCTATCACCCCTAGGAATCTAATCAAATCTTCACCGCCTGGCTGTGTGGGCACGATGCCTTGTCGAAGAATACTGGCTCTTCCAGCTAATCGGTCGGCCTTTTTAGCCATCAATCTTAACTTCTCGGCTCCCTGTTCAACTTGTCCTTTTATGTAGTCATAACGGCATCTCAGATTTCCATACTCGTCTCTCCAAATGGCAAAGTCTGTATTCATCACCTGATGCTTTTCTTTTAATCGTGCATGATCTTCCATCACTACTTCGTTCGCATTTCGATATACTACCAACTGGTGCTCCAAACTTGCAATAGTATCTTGAAGCAATGTGTTTCTCTGTTCTGCATCAACGAATTGGCTCTTATACTCATCTGTCATCTTTTGCAAAACTTCATTTTCTTTTTCCAAAGACACAATTGTCTCTTGTGACTTTGTAACTTGTTCATTAAGTATATCTTGGAAGTTTTTCATGGCATTGTTGAGCTTCCGTACCTCTTGCTTCAGGTCTTTGATGTGTAATTTCTGAGCCTCTGCCTCACCTTGTAGGACTTTATTTCTCTCCACAAGCCCCTATTTTTCTTCCGTAGTTGGATGACTTCTGCGTTTAGAGAACCGTTTTCCCTCTCTAATTCAAGTTGCCTCTGTAAACGTTGTTGAACTTCTTCCAACTGTCTTTTCGCGCTTGTGGACTGTCCAATCCATAATTTAACTTCAACCCTTAATTCCTCATTTTCCTTCATGAGCACAGAGTTTCTTTCTTTTGCAAGCTTCAATTCTTTTTCCAAATCAGCATGGTCTATCTTCAAGGTTTCCTCTAAATCAATTGGCATTGGTGAAACCTCAACTTTTGCCCCAATTCTAACTGCTCTCCAGTCTTCGTATTGTGGCATGGTTCCTTCACAATGTTGGATATTTTTCAATTTCCTTATATCCTTCCAAACATTGATTGTCTGACTGCTCATGGTGCTAGCAATGTCGAAATCGTGCGAGAACTCCCAATCCTCCAAGTCAGGGATAACCGGTGCAAACTGCTTCAGCCATACCTGTCGTAGTACCAACAGAGGCGAGTAAGCAATACCTCCCCACGGTCCCAAAAGTGGTACAAATGGCAATTGCCCACATCGATATGTTATGGGACCTGAAGGTAGCCACATCGCCCTCCATACTACTTCATCCAATGTCAGGTGGCTCAGAAAAAGCTTCCAAGCTTCGATAGAGGGAAAGCTTGGATCCCAATGTGCAGCAATGAAATCTCTCACTATGTTTCTTGCAACATTCCATGGACTGCTAAACCTTATAAGAGCATACTTGAACTTGCTCGGATACTTCAGATGACTGGAAATCCAAATAAAGAGCATAGGTGCGCAACTAAAAAACTTCCCTTTGCCTTGCAATTTACAATAGCTCAAAGATCTTAGGGTTTCTGCAAGAATTGGAATTACGGGGTTTACTCCGCGCTCAATTGCAATGAAAAGTTTAATGACTTGTTCTTCCACGTATCCTCTAATTCTTGGAAAAATAACCATGCCATAGATACACATGGCTAAGAGAGACAAACCCTTTTCTCCCGGCAAGCACGTACGTGTGAGGCTGATCAAATAATCAACAGGAATGCAATTCCTCCCTTCCTTGACTTTCATTTGCTTCTTTATATCTGAAGCATGAACGCCACCCAAGAACTTGGATAAAGATCTTTGTAAAGTTGACCTTCGATCATGAGTGAAGACTTTACTTCTGATTGGGCCGGTACGCGCGTATCAAAGCCTGATACTCCTCGATCGTGGGAGTCAAATCAAACATCTTAAATGAGAAACATTTAAGCACGGGATCCCAGAAATGAATTAAGGCTTGCAAAGCGTTCAGGTTGACGTCTGCATACACGAGATCAACGATATTTCCATACACTACACTAAAACTAGCTCTGCTTTCCATACTCAACCCTTCCCATAAACCTTTTAATTCTTCCACATTGTTAAGAACGAGCTCTAGCTGACAATCCTGAGGGAGTTGGACCTCTGCAATTCTTGGCCAAATAACCTCTGATGAATGCTGCAACTACCCAAACTGCTGGAACACTACTTCCCACGAGTCCTCCTCAGGGGTGGATTTGGCGAATGCCCCGGGCAAATGAGTGTCTATCATCCTAAGACTTTACACAAAAAGAAAAGTGAGTCTAACGGTTGACTTAAATGAAAATACAACATATCATAGTCAAAACAACAACATGAAGACTCCAAACAAAGTGAGGTTAGATCTAAAGATCCTAAAAGACACAAGTCCCCAAAATGATCGTTGTCTTAATAACTTCATGATCATCTTGAGTGAGAATCTTTCGTGTGCCTGCACGGAAGTATAAACTTCTCGAAGGTCGACACTACTCCATCCTCGATTCTAGTCCTATTGGAAATAACCCGGGTAGAGGGCTCGTGATAGTGTGTGATACAAAATAGGTAAACCATTAAAGCATAGAAATAAATAACAAGGCCTTCAAACAGGTGAAGTTGGGTCTAAAAACCTAGACAATACAGGTCCCCAAAAATGGTCTCAATTTCATACATGATCATGTGACCAAATTGAGTGAGGATTTTTCGTGTGCCTACACGGAAGCATAAGCTCCTCGAAGGTCGACACTACTTCGTCCTCAAATCTAATCCTATTAGGAAAAGCCCGAGTAGGAGGCTTGTGATAGTCTGTGAAACAAAACAAAATAGTAATGCAAGAAAAAAACAAATGCATAAAAGTACAAATAAAAGAATAAAATAAATAAAAAACAAATCAAGAATAACAAATGGCCAAACTTTCGAGGTGGAACCTCATTGTCCCCAGTGAAGTCGCCAAGCTGTCGCCACGTACCTGCGACGCGGAGCGGCCGACGTCCTCATAAAAGGGATATTTAAAATGAGTCGCCACCAATCTTTTTACGGTGTGATTGGGCACCAAAATACAATAAAACAACCTTTCTTTTTTTTAAAAAAAAAAAAGGTATGCGAAAACCAGATTTGGATTCGGGAGTTGTTTGTGTATGGGAAAGGTGTTAGCACCCCACAACACCCATTTAAAACGGTGGCCAAATTTAATCTTAAATTGCACAAATTTTAGAACGACAAAAAAAAACTTATTTAGGAAAATGAGATTTTTAAAACAATGTCTTATTTTACCCCTCATTTACTCCAATATTTGGAATCATGATCTCATAAAATAAGTGGATGAAAATCCATCAATGTGGCTACATTGAAATTATTTCCAAGATTTTAGAAATAATATCATCTCAAGAATATGAGAAAATTTTACAATTTCTCAAGTCTATCATAGGATAACCTCTTATAAAATATTTTTTTTTTAAAAAAAAGTTTTAATTAAATTCATTTTTTCTTGGGACCAAGATCTCGTACTCCCAAAGATAATGATCCCTCACCTCAAGAATTCTAGAAAATCGGACTCCCAAATATTTCTAGATTCCCTCTTAGGAATTTTTTAGGAAAAACAACCTTAAAAGAAAATTCACGTTTTAAAAAAAGATTTTTAAAGCTTAGAAAATAAAATACTTTGGCTTTGAAAACAAACTTTTATAAAACAAAAAGGGCAATTTTAAAGAAATTGAGAAATAATATTACAAAAAAATGATAATAGAGTTTGTAAAAAAAATTGAAATCACTATGAAAAATCAAGAAAATCAAAGTTAAGCAAAGCAAATAAATGCAATGACAAGATAAGTTGAACATGTATGATAATTTATTCATAGCAAATAAGTGAACAAACATAATATACAAATATGATTGAATTTTCTAAAAAATTAACGTATTGGAGTTGATCTTGGACTTCCAAAGAATCAATTCCTCACCTCAAGAAAACTAGAAAATCGGACTCCCAAATATTTCTAGATTCCGTCGTCGGCTTTTTTTTTTTTATTTATAAACAAACATAATACAAAATAAAAGAGATAAAGCGAATAACCCTGAAAAAAAATCTACTTTCAAAAATTTATACATTTAATTACATGAGAGAAAAAATAAAGAAAAATAATAAAAGAAAAGAAAGTCTATCAAAGCTTTAAAAAAATTTAAAAAAAAAAAATTAAGGAGGCGTGCGTCAGTGGCACTGCCACTAACGCAAGAAGAGATGGGCGGCAACACAGTCATATCCTTTTTTTTGCTTTTATATATATATATATATATAATAATAATAATAATAATAATAATACATAACGTCAGTCATAAAACTTAATAATAATATTTTAATATATATGACATAAGTAATAATTACTCTTAATATTTAAAAAAATAATAAAATTAAAGTAAAATTAAAAAAAAACAACAAGATTCGCAGAGCTTTTCTTCTTTTGTCTTTTTATAATAAATAATAATAATAATAATAAACCTTTTATTTTAAACTAAAACAAAATCACTTCTTCAAACACTTTTCTTCAAACCCTAGACCCTCATTTTTTTTCTCTTCTCTTCTTTCTCTCTTTTTTTTCTTATCTCAACTTCTTAAACTTAATCACTTCCATTCTAAATGGCTTTTTAGCAACATTCTT
The DNA here is from genome assembly GCA_036507285.1 of Trichosanthes cucumerina. Classification (NCBI taxonomy): domain Eukaryota; kingdom Viridiplantae; phylum Streptophyta; class Magnoliopsida; order Cucurbitales; family Cucurbitaceae; genus Trichosanthes; species Trichosanthes cucumerina. The sequence continues at coordinate 72,382,212 of CM071838.1, forward strand.
CACAGATTAGGAGCCAAACTTACCCCCCACGAAGGTATGTTTTACTTTTAGTTTCACAATACATGATTTTTTTTCTCTGTTTCGTTTTTTTTTTTTTTTTTTTTTTTTGTGACTGTTATTTCTATAGAACAAAACCCCCAACCCTCATTTTCTTTTTTTTTTTTATTTTTTAAGACCTAAGAACAGAAAAAAGAAAGAAAGAAAGGAAATGAAAAATAAACGAGTTAGAAGATAAAGAAGAGTAGTAAAAATAACAAAAATAAAAGAAAGTATCATAAAGAAAGATGTAGGGGACAAAGAAAACGACAATAAATAGAGATTCTCAGTGTATATATATATATATAAAAAAGGGTGCATTAAGCAATAAAATGAAAGTAAAAACTCGCAACAAAAACCCTTACTCAACTACTGTTTTTCAGGGGGTGCTCTCAAATGAAGGTGAAAATCTAGCAACCGGGGAAGCGTAGAACACCATTGACTCGTTACTTGAGATGCGGATCCTTGGGTCAAAAACCACTCCAAATGCATCTCGAGTTAAGGTTGTTCTAAGACTTCTTGTTCCTTTTTTTTTTTTTGTAAAAAGGGTAGCTCTAAACAGGGGAGAAATTCTTACTTTGTAACCAACTCTTTTTGTAATATGGTTGTGATTGAGTTGAAGGTTGAGAATGGATTGATATTGTGTTGTAGGTTTTTTTTTTTTGTTCTTGTTGTAGGCCTCCCTTTAGGGATGTGAAAAGAGGGCTTATAAAACAAAAACCTCTTCTTCTTTTAGGCAAAAAACAAAACAAGCAAATTTGTTGTGAAAATGGGTCATTACTTAGAAAGGAAGGAACAAGAATTTGATCTTAAAAAAATAAAACCTCCACTTTTTCTCATTTTTTTCAAAAACTCTAATTTTCACACTTAGCAACAAATGGCAAAAATGCCTCAAATAAAGATTATAAGATTAAAACTCTAATTTAAATTTAATAATTAAAACTGATAAAATAAGCAAGCCGAGCAAAAATAAGTGGCTACACTATAAATTGAAAGAAATTTAATGTATATAAAAAAGAGGAAACAATGCTACATTACCTATGTTTTGAAAAACGTCGATTTCTAAAAAAAAAAAGAAAGATCAAGAATGATATTTAAAAAAAAAAAATCAATGTTGAAATATATTATTTTTTTGAAGTGGATATCTGAATTCAGTGTTACAAATATGAAAAAAAAATATGTTTCTAGATGCATGACTAGAAAAATTTAAAAAAAAAAATAGTCAACTAAAAATCAGTCTATTTCATGTTAGAAAAAACTACATCAGATACCCTTAACAACTCAACTCAACTTTTCACCTCAAACAGTTAGTTGATTCTCAATACATCTCATTAATTTCTTTAGATGTTCTATACTTGCTCAATTTCTACGATATCAACAAATAAGAGCCTAAAATTGGTCAATTAATTATCAAAACTACCACCAATTAAACTCTAGAAATAGCTCACTAGAGACATATATGAAAAATTGCTTCTGTTAACCCTTGCTAGCCAAGAGCTATATTATTTTCTTTGCAAAGATGTTTTAAGCTTGCATGTTGTGAATAATTCAAGTGAATCTTGATTAAGCTTTCATGTGGAGTGATTCAAATCTTCCCTAAGAAACCAGTTTTTTTAATACGTGATAATCGATCACAAGGTAAATCCAACATCGAAATTATTTTCTTAAATAGGTTGTTAGAACCATTTCGCTAGGGTTGCATAGCCACCACCATGTCTCCTCCATTCATGTCATGATCAATCTAATGATCATAAAAACACAAGAAATCAAGTGTGATTCTCTTGTTTAAAATTGTTAACTCCATAGTTTACCATTACTAATATATTTGGTCGTGAAGTTTTTACATTGAGTTATCATAGTGCTTTTTTTTTAGTTCAATAAACGTACTGGGTGTGGAAGATCATCCAATGAACAATAAGAATTTTAGCAACACAAACATATAGTTCTCATATACAAGTTAATGAACAAAAGATTACATCATGATAAGACACTATTTTAGAAAAGTGAAGAAAGGAAAAAAAAGAATCAAGGTCAGTATTTTATTTACCATTCATGTATCTGTTAAAGAACTTGTTGTTTACTCCTGTTCTAAAAATGAGCAACTCAACTTCACTTGTTATGTTAATCTCAGTTTGAGCAGGTACAAAGAGGACGTCTCCTTCACTGATTACATCACTTCTAAGTGATTCTTGATGCAGCATCTTCCCCTCTCCTCCAGCAACCAGAAATATCGAAGGACCGGGGCTCGCCGGAAATAAGACGGATGCCCCCTTGGGAAGAACACAACGATCGACCTCGAATTCGTCAAATGGTGGAACATACTTTGTTATGAATTGATTTACATGAACTCCTTGGAGGATTTCAGGAAAGCCCTGCAGATCAAAGCATATAAACATGTCAAAACTCTTTAAACTCGAGCCTTCTAGTGTTTTTCGCACAACCGTAAACATTTTCGCTCATTGATGGATGAACATTCAAGAAGAACATCATGTTATTTCGTGGACTTTTGATATCAAACTTACTATAGAACTGGTTGTAATTGTCATTTCAAAAGTCTACCTGTTTGTAAGTAAGCATGGCACAGAGAGTCTGGACATCACGAAACTTGGGAGTTAAGCCAGCCCGGACAACGTTATCGGATGTTGCCATACACTCGATACACTCACCACTTATATATGCATGGGGCTCATTTGCCCCAAGGTACAGAGCTTCTCCAGGATTAAGCTTCACATAATTTAAGAAGAAAGCTGCTATAACGCCCACATCATCTGGATATTGCTTCTCCAGACGTAATACCAGAAGTTCCTTAGCAGTTAGTTGCCTCACCTGAAGAAAGATTAAATAAACAAACACGGCGGCTAGATGAGAACAAGTTCAGGAGCAAGCGTACTTCAAACATGAACTACAAGGCAGATGCAGAAAGAAAGAAGGAACATCAAACAGAAAAACAATTGGTTTAAGTTCCATAATGAAGTGAACTTCAAAACTTACAGCTCGACCTAGAATGAAATCGAGTAAAGATCAAATTACGTCAAGGTTCACAATCATGCTTTACATAAAACATAATAATAAAGGTTAAAGCAGAGGTTTTCTTTATTATCTTTTTCGAAGAAAACAATACTACAGAGCAGATGCAACACATAAGTTCTTCATTGTTGCTGTAACAGAGAACGACTTGAGATTACCTGAGATAAACTTTGATTCCTATATTCTATGGCAAATATAATAAATCACTTGAAAAAGGTTCCTTGAAAAAACCAAATAAAACCATAGTTACCTCACTTTCAGAGTGCAGTCGCTTCTTCAAGTCAGATATCGCTCTCGAAATCGACAATTTGGTAGCCGACATTAACAGGGTGAAAGCCGACCTCAGAGTAGACTTCAGGTCCTCTTCTTCATCTTCATCATCTAATAACAGCACTCTGTTTGTGTCTGCATCACCAATCATTTCTACAATCTCAGGAACAGTGCGAAGAACATTCTTCAGCTCCTGAAAATTAAAGAAAATTAAAGTAAACAACAAATTGTGTCATCTAAACATGACAGAAACAGAATTTCTATTCAATATGGTAAGAAAAACCATGGAACTTTTTTTTTAAGGGAAAACCAGCAGCTGAGAAACCAGAGAAACAAGAAGTTTTCTCAACCCCAGAAAAAATAACTATTTGTTTCACAAAAATCTGTCTTCACTTGTTAATTCTTGTAAGATATTCAATAAAGTTTGCAAATAATGTGGAGCATAATAAGCACTAACATCCAAAAGTTTGCAAATAATGTGGAACATATTAAGCATCAACTTCAAACACGTTTTTTTACCCCAATGTTCCTTCATCACCGACACATTTGAAAAGTCATACTCAAAAAGTTAAAACCATCTTGCTGCTAAAGGGAACACATTAATTCAAGCCACAAATTAAGGATATATAAGACATTTCACTATTAGACCACAAGCAACGAATTCAACTGTTTAACCCATATGCATAAAATATTTTGTTAATTGTCATATCAAGATTAACAAGTCTAAAAGAAAGGTTCTGTCAAAGAAGAAAAAATATAAAAGTATAAAGGAGATTGGGCAGAAGCCTGTTCAAACCTTTACAATATAATAGTTTAATAGATCCCAGTGAATAAATATTCATTAAACAACTAAGAAAAGTAACAATCAAGATTATGAAATCAGATAACATTCCATTTGAACTTAAAAAAATTCAAACAAAACTAAAGAAGACAAAATCGAGGGGAACCATTAAAATAATCATTAAAAAGCCTCCAGGAAATCTGGTAAACAGGAACTTATCATAAACTGAAACAATCAAACAAACAAGCAAACAAATCCACGGCACTTCAATAATTCGCAGATCATCTGGAAGATTTGAGGTTCCCAGTAAATAATTTACCTGGAGACTGATGAACCCACACAGAGCCTCGAACTCCGTAATGGCCAGTGCCATTTCAGGCTTGTGATTCGCATCTCTATAAACTTTAGGCTGCAGCTTATGGAGTAGCTTCGCCAATTCCTTATCCGGATGAGCCTGAATCGACAATGGTTTCGCAACAGAGAGAACCTAAAAACGAAAAGCGAAATAAGAAATGAGAAATGAGAAAGAAGATGAAATGAAATCATCCGTTTAATTAAACAACACGGCGTTCCGTAACTCAAACGTACCTTGAACAGAAAAGGGATATCGACGCCCCATTTCTCAACAACCTTATCGCCGAGGACATTAGGGTTTTCCGAAACCCAGGACTTCAAGGAAACAGAATGGGAGTCAATCGCGGCGCCATTATCGGCGGCGGCAGTTAAAAACGACGGCCCGGAATCGTGAGTCCCCATCCAGAATTCGGCATAGGGTTTATCAGAATCGACAATCGATCCAGAGTTGAAGGCGAAGAGCCTGGCGACGTGAGAACCACGTCCTCTGATTCCCCAATCGTAATTCTGAACGGAACACTTCAATCGGAGGACATTGCTCTGTTTCGGCCTCGAAACAGCATCAGATTCCATGAAATCACAGAGAGAACGAGCAAGAACGAGGTAGAAGAAGAAGGAGATGAAGTTGTGGGAAATTCAGAGAAGGTTGAAGGGGTATAAATGGATGATGTTGTCCGCCATGGGAGAGGCAAAAGGAAAAGGAATTTTGCTGGTTTTTGAAGGAGTTTGTAAGAGAGGGAAATAAGTACCGGAATGCGACTAAGAGAGAGAAAGAGTAAAGACGACGTTAGAGAGAGAGTCAAAATGTTGACTTTTTACTTTTTTTCCTTTAATTTTATCTCTGTTTAATTAACTTTGACATTTTGACGAGAAATTCGGCCGATATATTGTCTTTACGATAATATCAAATGGCCTCAGTGCAAGAGAATTTTCTAATTTCCTCGGTGAGATTTCTAATAAATCATTAAAATATCATGTCATGAATGTATAAACTAATTTTCATATTTTCTAACAATGAATGTATTACGAAAAAAATATTATATCATAAGAGACTAATTAAATTGAAACTTTTTAAACGTCGAAAGTAAAAGATTAAAGTAATTTTTTTAAGTTTAACAAATGTGAGAGTATTCGAAAGTAAAAAATTAAAGTAATTTTTTTAAAAAATTTAATAAATGTGAGAGTGAGAATTTGAACCTTCTAACTTATTTTCATGGAAAGTTTTTTTTTTTTTTTTCGTTTTTGTAAAGGTTGAGTATCATGTTGCGAAACATTTATTGGATTTCTGTTACATAATAGTGATTTTTTATGGCTATTGGTAATTTGGTTAGTGTGCTAATTATATTGAACAATTTCTCTTCCTAAGTAAGAGCTTTTTTTTTTTTTTAGATTAGTAAGTAAGAGCTCTTAATTTGTTAGTGATTGTGGTTATTTTGTTTGTACTCACAAGTCAGTTAGTTCATAACTAGAGTTTAATTACATTTTAACTTAATTTTGATTGTATATATACTGTGAGAGGTTTTTTCTGACTATTAATAAAAATCAGTTTTCTTCCCCTTCAAATTCTCTCTAACTCAAAAAAAAAAAAAAACCTATAACAGTTTAAAATGTATTTTTACCTACTTTTCCCAAGTTTTTGTCCATTTGTCTTTGTGTTTTTTTGGTAATTGGTTTACTTAGTTGTATAGTAACCAAATCAACTCTTCATTTTAATCACACCAATATTTAACGGAAGTTTCTAATGACACGGAGTCGTTAGAAATAAAGTTAAATTATACAAAAATATCCTTAAATTTGGTTTTTTGTTTCAAACGTAATTCTATTTTTTTAAAAGTTGTAATATTACTTTTCATTTCATACATGTTTCAAAACTTCCTCTTGAATAGAAATCTGTTATGATGTATGACGAAAAAGTTGATGTGACAGTAATGGTGACTAGGATGTTTGTTTGGATTAAGTATGAAAGAACAATATCTAGATACATCAACTTTTCGTTCAATATTTTAATGGGTTTTCTCCGTGTTAACAATAGTTTTGAAACTTTTATAAAATATTAAGGATGATATTACAACTTTTAAAAAAATTGAAGTATTTTTTTAAAGAAAAATGACGAAGTTTAGAGGTATTTTTGACATAATTTAGACTTAAAATAAAAGTTGAGAGTTTTTTTTAGTACATCAATATTTAGGGGTGAGAGATTCGAATTCATGACCTCTTGGTTATAAGTTTTATTTGATGTCAGATGGGAGTTGTACGAGACATTTAAAAAAAGTTTAAATATAGTTTAAATATGAAATATGTAACTATAAAAAATTTTGTGATAAATTTATTATACAAGAGATTATATTAGTATTAGGCCCAATGATCATGGGGTAGAGTGACGTTGAATTATGGAATGTGGTTTGGCTACACTTATGTTTTTTTTATAACTTTTTTTTCAATAATTAATGTTATTGTTGATTTTTTTTTCAATTTTTTTTATTTTGAAAACATAAACATTATTTTTTTTCACAGTCAATAATTTAACTCTTGCTAAAAAAAGATTTAAAAGGCATTATGAACTTTTTTTTTCCTTACCATGAATTTAAATATTTTATTAAAGTATTTAACGCACGATATGTTAATATAGAAATGAAATATTTAATTATTTAATTTTTTTAGTACATCAACAAATTAAAGGTGGGAGATTCGAACTCATGACGTTTTTAGTCATAAGTGTTACTTGATGCCAGTTGAGATATGCTTTTGTTGGCACTTAATTATTTAATTTAGTACATAGTTGTATAATTTTTATTTTAGTATTTTCTTTCGAGAGTTCCATTCTCCTTCTTTAATTTATATCTTTTATGTAATTACATTTTTTTATTAAACAAACTAGTGTTAGATTTATACATATATAAAGTCATATTCTTTTTAGGGATAATTGTGTAAATAGTAAAATGAGCCTAAAATATTACAAATATAGCAAATTATTAAACTATTTGCATATATGACGAATTTTCATTTAAATTACTAAAAAGTCAATACACATGAAAATTGTGATTCATCTTTCGTCATTTCTTCCTCAAATTATCTTTAATTTTTGTTTTTTTGTAATTTTTTGCCTTTTTCCAACGTTTAGTCGATAGCCTAAAAATCCTATGTTCAATTGATGTTCAACGTTCAATTTTTTCTATAGTGATTGGAGTCTATCACTAATAGACTTCAATCACTATTTCTTGATAGAAGCCTATCAGTGATATAAGTTTATCATTATCATTAATAGACTTCTATATATGTTGTTTCTCTTATTTTATTGAAATTTATTACTAATAGACTTCTATCTCTATCAAATGGGTAGTGTGTGATTGAAGTCTATCACTGATAGAAACATATATGTTAATTGCCACAATTATTTGAATTATTATAATTTTGAATCTTGAAACAACTAAGGTTAATATAGGTTAATTTTCATCCTTGAATAAGCTAGGGTGTGTGATTGAAGTCTATCACTAAGATGTTTATTTCATATATCACTATGATAAGATTATTATTAATAGAAGTCTATCACTGATAGATTATTTACTATGATAAAAATATATTAGCATACTACTTCAAGCCTTACTTCAATTGTAGAAATCTATCCCTGATAGACTTCAAATTGTGATAAGAGTCTATCAGTGATAGAATAATATTGACAAAAATCTATCAGACTACTTCATGTATTACATTCTATCACGGATTATCACTAGTAGACTTCTAACTTTGAAAAGAGTCCATCAGTGATAAAAGTTTATCACTGATAGAATCCTAACTGTGATAACAGAGTCTATCAGTGATAGAATTCTACCATTGATAGAATACTAATTATGATAAAAGTCTATCAGCCTACTCCAAGCCTTGTTTCAAAATTGCATTATACTTCATTCAATCACTCATAAACTTTTAATTGTGATAAGAATCTATTAGTGATAAAAGTTTATCACTAATAGATTCTAAACTGTGATAAGTGTCTATTATGATGATTTCAATTATTTTGATGAAGTTCTAATTGTGATAAAAGTCTATCAGAGATAGAAGTCTATCACCGATAGATTCTGAATAGTGAGAAAAGTCTATCAGGGATAGAAGTCTATCACTGATAAATTCTAAGAACGATGATAAATGTCTACCAGGCTTCAATTAAGAGTAAAATAAAAATTAAAAAACGTTATTTAAAAAATTTGCTATATTTACAATTTTTTAAAAAAACTTGTCATATTTGCGAATAAGATCTCATATTTTGCTATCCATTACAATTTTCCTTCTTTTTAATGGAACAAATTAACATCAAATAAAATAGTTTGTTATAATTTAGTAATTAATTTTACTTGATCTGAATGTAATATATTAAAGACAATATAAACATACTTAAAAAATAATAACAAAAATAAAAAATAAAAAATAAAAATACAATCTAAGCCGAGGTCAATTAGCTAAGACATTTTTTTTACCAAAAGGTTTGAATCCTTACTCTACGATTGTGAACTAAAAAAAGTTCAATATATCCAAACATATATATGGTTCGCACTTTAGAATACTTTGTACCGGAGAAATTAGTCGATGAGGTCGTTACAATGCGTCCAACAATTTTTTACCGTTAAATAGAGAGAGAAGTATCTGAAATTTATATCCCATAGTTATTAAAGGTATGAAATTTATTGGAACCATATTCAACAATATGTGACTGTTTCATTGAATAATTTGTCATCTTTCATTCAATTTTCGCGGTTATATTTTATCCCTAACTTTTACTTGAAGTTTTATCTTTTAAAAAGCCAATGACTTTTTCTATTTTTCAAAGCATTTTTTAAAAAGTTTTATTCAAATGGCAAAAGCCAAAAATAATCTTTTAATTTCTTTGAAGGTGGTTGGATAACTATTCTTATTTTTAGCCTTTTCCAAATATCTTTTATGTCTATTTTATTTTACTATCTAAATTTCAAAATTTTAGGTTTAATCCCATAATTTTGCAAACAAAAGAAAATCATTTTGGTGATTGTCATGTTTTTCTTTCTTCTTCTTTTTTTTTTATAAATCAAAGAACACGAATTTATGCATTTTCTTTTTTCATTTATTTAATTAAATAGATATTTACAAATATTTAAAGCCACTTAGGCAAGTTAGTTGTTGAGTTTTAGGACATATTCAAATTTTGTTACATGATTAAAGAAGGATGAAAATGTGAGGACCAGTTTAAATCAAGTACGATGAAGTTACCTTTCAAGCAAAATGGATTTATTTCATAGGTTTAAGTTGTGATTATTTAGCGAATGGGTCAACGTTTTATGTTTGAGACTTTTGGGGGGCAGGGGCATTTCTCACTCTTGTGAGGGAACTGAATTAAGCGTTACAGGCTTTAAATTCATGTCATTCACATTCCAAAAACGTCAGACTCAACCCTCGTCTTCTCGCTTTCTCGTTGGGAGCTGATTCAGAGAACGAGAACATCTGGATAAGCAACCCCTCTCTCCCTCTTTGTTTTTCTCTTTGCCTTTCTTTAGAGTTGAAGTTCTTTTGGGGTTTTAAAGAAAAGAAAAAGAAAAAAAAGAAAGGGAGGGAGAATCGAAGGACCCTTGTGCGACAGACCCTCGGCCCTTCTCTCTCGATTGCTCCCTTCTTTCCGTTTGCAGGTGCTACCACCGACCACCCTCCTCGCTGAGCCCCTGCTGCCGCCACCTCCTCCCTCGTCGTTGTTCCCCCTCGCGCCCAGTCATTGGCGAAACCGTCAAGCTCCTCCAACTTTCCTTTCGCGAAAACAGCTAGCAACCCGACTCCTCACCTCCTTCTCCTCTTTCTCTCTTGTTTTGAGTTGTTATGACCTGTACCCTTCTAAGATTCATGAGCCCGAGACCCCTTCCCTCTGATCTATCCAATTTGGGGTTTGATTTTTCCCCTTCCTCTTTCTTTTCTCTTGTTGTCAAACTGATTGGAAGCCTCATCTCCCCTTTGTTTGCGTGTTGTTCATGGAGCCCGAAACGAACAACTCCCCTAGTTAGTCCCCACTAATTTGTCCACCATGGTTTTGTTTGGTCAGGTCTTTGAGCTAAGGTGTGGATCGGCTAGAGAAGTTTGGCTAAAGCCAATAACTTGGGGTTTCATCTTGGCATCATCAACTCGTGAATAGTGGGTAAGTCTTCGTAGCCTTGTCATTGTATTTGGGTCCGATTGTTGGGGTGTATGCCCTAATCTCGTATAGTTTGTAATATTCCATGTTGAAATAAATAAGAGTTATTTTTTTCAGTACTTTGTGTCTCGCATATTTATAAATTTAATCCAATAAACTAAGCTCCAGGGTCATTGAATTATGAGAGAACTAGAACTTGAATGGTGTGTAGTGGACACACGGGGAGGATCACGTTCGAGTAAATGACCCGAACGGTCTACAGTATACGGATAGGGTTGGAGACCTAATCCTGGTTAACACTATGGATGCGGCCCGCTTTGTATTAGATACAAACAAGGTGATCCAACTCGTTCATGTGGTTGACATGCGAGTGGGGGCATCTTGTGCAATGAGATTGTACAAGACCGGACCGTGAATTATTAGACTTACTGATGTAACACCGTTAACAATATAGATCTAATAACTTCATAGCTGACCATTAGTCACTTGTCCTTAATCCTGAGCGTGTTACGGACTTCTATCTGCGGGGGGTCTGTCCTTTGACTAGTACGGGTGAGGTGGTCACAGTTACTCACCAAATATGCCTATCTTCTCAGGGACAAGACTACGTGGGGAGCTGGGAACTTGACTATGCGAGATGAAAGTCACTCGTTCCCGAATTAGGAAAACTAGAAGGGTTGTTCCCTTAAGTGTTGTCTTCAGGGCTTGGACAACGGGCACTGACCCTCTCACTGGCTCGTGAGGGATGTTGTTTATGGTTGAACCATGCAACGTACTAGTTCATTAGAGGAGCAGTGGGACTTAAAGAGCAAGAGGTAGACACATGCATGAAACGGTAATTTGACCCAACAGTGTCTACGAACAACCTGTGAAGGGTCGACTCACGGGCATTGGTTATATCGATGGACATAACCTGTCCTATAGTGATGAGAGTGCGGCTACGGATTTTAGTGAAGTGTTACCATAGCTAATGAATGTTGAATAGTCAGATCAAAGAGTTTGACAGAATAATCTCAGATCATTGGAGCTCGTCATATGTAGGTCCATTAGGTCCCTCGGTTGGCTCAAACTGGATAAATTGAGGTTTTACAGTTTGGTGTGGATTTGAAGTGTTCAAATTCATTAATTGGGTATTTATGTCATTTATATGTGATATACTTGACATAATATATAGTTTGATGTGAATGAGATTCATAATAAACTATGGTATAGCCTAATTGATTAATTAGGGCTAATTGGAGAAATTGAATTGAGAGAAATTAAATTGAATGTGATTCAATTTAAAATTCCACAATTATACAAATGAGATTTGTATAACAAGGTATGAAATACCTTATATTATGTGATATGCAAATATGATTTGCATATTGTGGTAAAATGGTGAATTGATGTAGATTTTAACTCCACCTCTCACCATTATATGAAGGCTTGGTGAGAAGTCTGTGGAAGAGGATTGTCTCATTTTTTGGAATTAGAGATCCAAGAGTTCTCATTTTCTCTCAAACTCTCTCAAAGAATTCTCTCTACTTTCTCCTCACTCAAAACCAAAGGGAGTCCCACATACTCTTCCTCAACCTATCGAGAACAACTGAGAAATGAAGGAGGTGTCCAATTGTTCGGTTTGAGAGATTGTGTTGTAGAGGTTGTTGGTACGAAGGAGTTCGTGACCGGAGAAGAAAACGGTGAAGAAGGGTTCTTCAACAAGTAAATACATCTTATACTTTATGTTTTCTTCTTATTAAACAACATGTTTAGCCTAGAATTAATTAGATTAGTTCAATTTTAAGATATGGATTGCACAACGAATCAACAACGTTTCACGACGTCTTTCGCTGCGGGAAATCAATTCCTTCACCGATGTTAAGTGAGCTAGGTTGTTACTGTGAATTGCTTTTAGGTGCAAGACCCTAAGTTTGGTTCCCAATTAAGTTGTGTGGGTTGTTGTGTTTATTTTGGGCATTGTGGTTTAGCTCGACATTATAAAAAAGGGGTGGCCTAGGCGGTGAGTGGTTAATGGTGACAGCTTTTGTGTTTTTTGTAAGTTCTCTTGACTCTTATCAAGAGGACTACCCCGTTACATTGCACTTCTAAATAGAGGTAAGTAGCCAATTGGATCTGGTAAGCGAGCCCATAAGTGAGAGAGCATGCTTGCGTAGCTTGTGGAATGAAATCTTGCTGAAGGGAATGAAAATCCTCGCGCAGCGGAAGACGATCGAATTGTCGTGGTATCGTTATGCAATTCGTTTTCTTAAAATCAAACTATCTAATAGTATTAGGTTAAACATGCATTAGAGAAGGAAAAAACAGTAAGTAAGAACCACTTACTTGTTGAAGAACGTCTTCAAGATTTCTTCCTCCGATCACGAACTCTTCGTGTTCTTCTCAACGATCTCGAACTCCTAGAACAAAACCAACGAACGGAGACTTCCACTCGATTACTTGGTTGTTCTACTTTAGGTAGAAGGAGAATGGTGAGATTCTCTTCTTTTGGTGTAGGGAGAAGAATTTTAGAGAGATGTGTTTGAGAGAGAATGTCAATTGCTTTTGGAGAGAAAATCCAAAAATGAGCAAGAAGACCTACCACCCCTTCTTGCAAAGGGGTTTATATAATGGTGATAAGTGGAGTTGAAATCTCCACCTATTTACCATTTTACCACAACCATAGGTTATGCAAATCATATTTGCATAACCACATATAATAATATATCTCATTATACAAATCACATTTGTATAATTGTGGATTTTTAAATTGAATCACATTCAATTTAATTTCTCTCAATCTAATTTCTCCAAATTAGCTCTAATTCAACAATTAGGCTAACCTATAGTTTATTATGAATCTCATTCACATTAAACTATATAATATGTCATTCATATCTCATAGAAATGACATAATTACCCTTTAGTGAACTTGAACACTTCAAATTCACTCCAAAAATGTAAACGTTATATTATTCCAGTTTGAGCCAACAGAGGGACCTAATGAACCTACAGTGACGAGCTCTAATGATTCGAGATTAACCTGTCAAACTCTTTGACCCGGTTAATCAACATTCATTAGCTACGGTAACACTCCACTAAAGCCCGTAGCTGCACTCCCGTCAGTGTAAGATAAGTTATGTCCACTGATATAACCAATGCCCATGAGTCGACCCTTCACATGTTGTTCGTAGACACTACTGGGTCAAATTACCGTTTTACCCCTGTGTTTACTTCTTGCTTCTTAAGTCCCCACTGCTCCTCTAATGAATAACTACGTTGTAATGGTCCAACCATACACAACACCCCTCTCGGGAAAGTGAGAGGGTGGGCTCCCGTTGTCCAAGCCCTGAAGACAGCACTTAAGGGAACAACCCCTCTAGTTTCCCTAAAGGCGGGAACGAGTGAATTCCATCTCGCGTAGTTAAGTTTCCAGCTCCCTACTTGGTCCTGTCCTGAGAAGATAGGCATATTGGGTGAGTAACCGTGACCACCATCACCCGTACTAGTCAAAGGACATACCCCCGCAGACAGGAGTCCGTAACACGCTCAAGATTCAGGTCGAGTCACTAATGGTCATCTACGAAGTTATTAGTCCATACTGTTATCGGTGTTACATCAGTAGGTCTAATAATTCACGGTCCGGTCTTGTACAATCTCATTGCACAGGATGCCCCCACTCGCATGTCAACCATATGAACGAGTCAGATCACCTTGTTTGTATCTAATACAAAGCGGGTCGCATCCACAGCGTATCCAGGATTAGGTCTCCAACCTCATCCATATATTGTAGACCGTTCAGGCCATTTACTCAAACGTGATCCTCCCTGTGTGTCCACTACACACCGTCCAAGTTCTAGTTCTCACATATATTCAATGACCCTGGAGCTTAGTTTATTGGACAAAGTTTGTAAAATTCGCGAGACACAAAGTAATGAAATAAATAACTCTTATTAATTTCAAATAGTAAATTACAAACAAAACGAGATTAGAACATACATCCCAACAAACTCCTACTTAAACTAAGCTAGTAGAACACTTTGGAAGTTATCTCCCACTAACTTATCCGAAACGAGTAATGCTATTATCGAGCTAGAAATTTTGCTGAAAAAATCAAATTAAAACTTTGTGTCAGTCTCGCAAAAACTTTTTGAAATCCAATCATATTTTAGCAAAAAAATTAATCCTATGATCCCTAGGTCATATAATATTTGCAATGATATCCTAAAGGTTTAGAATGACCGCCACCGAAGGGTGAACAGAAATACTCTTCCTCTAGGACGAGACTTTCTCGACCAAACCCTAATCCCAGAATAACTCTTATTACATTAGGCGTCTAGTTACCATTTTTCGGTCAGATCCATTAACTCTTAATGAATCCCGTGAGTGTCACCCTCAATTTTTAAGTTTCCAAGTTTCCGTCCAAATAATAGCCACCGAAAGGTGAACCAAGAAGGAAAACCAACTAGGAAACTGTATCCCTTTCGAGAATTCACGGTGTTCCGACTCTCATGATCAAGGCCCTCCAAAGAGATTGTCAGGTCCAGGCCAAACTAGCAGGCGAATCATAGGGGTCTCACGATGTGAATCGAAAGAAGAGACCGTGGGTCCCGTTTTCACAGGTCCCGCTCCCACTCACTATAAGTACCCTCTCCATCCACTATGATATTGATCCATACAAATACCATCAGAAGGGGGACGCTCTCATTTGCGCCACGAGACCGAGTATGGATCTCACGGTGCAGACTTTACGGAGATTTGTGGTCGGAAAATTAAATGTATCTTATACACTTTATTTCCTCCCACTCAACACTTTATATTTTTGGGATTGACCTAGATAAACCGACTAAAATTTACCTAAGTCTACCAATATAACTCTTATATTGAATTAACCTAAGTTTATAATCACATTATTAACTTAGGTCTATGTGAGTAAATTAATCAACTTTTAATTAACGACACTCACGATAATAGACAGAGTTACTAATCAGTCACCATTCAAAGGTCATATTTTGATTTCTTAATTCTAATCTTATTAGAACTAGAAAACCTAAGTCTAATTATTCAAGTTCTAAACATTTTAAAACTAATAATTAATTTAGGTTGCATGCATTTCTATGTTATAGTGCTTGATCATTTATCACATGAATAACTAAACTATAACATAATATTCATCACATGAAATTAAATGCATGAGCATGCTTTTAATATAAAAAAAATATAACTCTTATATTAAATAAATTAAAACATGCTTTTAATTATATTATAACACTTATAATATAACCTATCATGCATACTATATATTATAACACTTATAATATAAAATGATGCATGAAATGTTTAACCTAAAGTGAGATTTTAAATCTATATGACATACATTATGCACATAGAATTAATTAAATCATACATCTCATGCATAAAATAATTAAATAGCAAAAATGGACCGGTTTTGGCACTTAGGGGGATTTATTTAATTAATTAACATTAATATAATAATTATATTAATATGAATTAATAAAATAAATTTAAATTAAATGAAATTAATACATTTTACAAAACAAAATAATTAAAAACTAAATTAGAAAACCGCCCACGAATTGCAACACCTTCATGCCCCACGAAAAACGTGTGCACGCCTCGCGAACTGCCCACTAACGCTTGCACAACGCTGCGTTGCGCTTGCAAGTGGCGTAACGTTACTGTAACTGCGCGCGCTTCACACGCCAACGTTCCCAACGCTAGCAGCGTTACAACGTTGTCCTGCAACACACCTTGCCCCCGCGATGGCAGCGTTGCGACGCCAATGAACAGCGTCTCAACGCGGTCGACAGAACAACAAGTTGCTCTTGTTGTTCTTCGTCGTTTCTTGCCTGTTTCCGCTCCAATTTCTTCACAGCATCTCATGCAACGAACGACACGGACTTACAGACTCGATTTATATTAAAAAATACTCAAAACACGAGCCCTTACATTGATCACATCAACTTAATGTAAATCTAAAATAAAGTGCTAAAACCGAAAACGCCCATTTTGCAAACCAAAAATCATCACATGAATTAAAGCATTTACCCACCTAATTTTAAGAAAACAAATGCACAACAAGAAGCCAACAACCTGACTCTGATACCAATTGAAGGGAATGAAAATCTCTGCGCAGCGGAAGACGATCGAATCGTCATGGTATCGTTATGCAATTCGTTTTCTTAAAATCAAACTATCTAATAGTATTAGGTTAAACATGCATTAGAGAAGGAAAAAACAGTAAGTAAGAACCACTTATTTGTTGAAGAACGTCTTCAAGATTCCTTCCTCCGATCACGAACTCTTCGTGTTCTTCTCAACGATCTTGAACTCCTCGAACAAAACCAACGAATGGACACTTCCACTCGATTACTCGGTTGTTCTACTTTAGGTAGAAGGAGAATGGTGTGATTCTCTTCTTTTGGTGTAGGGAGGAGAATTTGAGAGAGATGTGTTTGAGAGAGAATGTCAATTGCTTTTGGAGAGAAAATCCAAAAATGAGCAAGAAGACCTACCATCCCTTCTTGCAAAGGGGATTATATAATGGTGATAGGTAGAGTTGAAATCTCCACCTATTTACCATTTTACCACAACCATAGGTTATGCAAATCATATTTGCATAACCACATATAATAAGATATCTCATATCTCATTATACAAATCACATTTGTATAATTGTGGATTTTTAAATTGAATCACATTCAATTTAATTTCTCTCAATCTAATTTCTCCAAATTAGCCCTAATTCAACAATTAGGCTAACCTATAGTTTATTATGAATCTCATTCACATTAAACTATATAATATGTCATTCATATCTCACATAAATGACATAATTACCCTTTAGTGAACTTGAACACTTCAAATTCACTCAAAAAATGTAAACCTTCTATTATTCTAGTTTGAGCCAACCGAGGGACCTAATGTGACGAGCTCCAATGATTCGAGATTAACCTGTCAAACTCTTTGACCCGGTTAATCAACATTCATTAGCTACGGTAACACTCCACTAAAGCCCGTAGCTGCACTCCCGTCAGTGTAAGACAAGTTGTGTCCACTGATATAACCAATGCCCATGAGTCGACCCTTTACATGTTGTTCGTAGACATTGCTGTGTTTACTTCTTTCTCCTTAAGTCCCCATTACTCCTCTAATGAACAACTACGTTGTAATGGTCCAACCATACACAACACCCCTCCCGGGCCAGTGAGAGGGTGGGCGCCCGTTGTCCAAGCCCTGGAGACAACACTTAAGGGAACAACCCCTCTAGTTTCCCTAAAGGTGGGAACGAGTGAATTCTATCTCGCGTAGTTAAGTTCCCAGCTCCCTACTTGGTCCTGTCCCTGAGAAGATAGGCATATTGGGCGAGTAACTGTGACCGCCATCACCCGTATACTAGTCAAAGTGCGGACCCCGCAGACGGAGAGTCCGTAACACGCTCGAGATTCGTGTCGAGTTACTAATGGTCATCTCACGAGTTATTAGTCCCATCACAGCGGTGTTACATCGATGAGTCTAATAATTCACGCAGTCGATCTTATACAATCTCATTGCACAGGATGCCCCCACTCGCATGTCAACCACATGAACGAGTCAGATCACCTCGTTTGTATCTAATATAAAGCGGGTCGCATCCACAGCGTATCTAGGATTAGGTCTCCAACTCCATCTATATACTGTAGACCGTTCGGGTCATTTACTCGAACGTGATCCTCCCTGTGTGTCCATACACACCGTCCAAGTTCTAGTTCTCTCATATATTCAATGACCCTAGAGCTTAGTTTATTGGACAAAGTTTGTAAAATTCGCGAGACACAAAGTAATGAAATAAATAACTCTTATTAATTTCAAATAGTAAATTACAAACAAAACGAGATTATGACATACATCCCAACACTTGTGTCATTGTGTATGTTAAATGGATTGGTTTCGACCTTGAATGAATTCATGCATATGATTGTCTGATTATCTCTGTTGGCTCTAAAACATATCTATGGCTTGTTTATCATGTTTAACATTTGAGACTGACTAGTTGCTTTTTAGTTGAAGTACTCTATGTATCTTGTTGTGAACCCAGTTGGGTCTTATGGGTTGTTGTGATGCTTGTGCGGTCTAGCCTTTGTGGTGATGGTGTAGTAGGCCTAGATGCGTAACTTAGTCTTTATGGCAACTTCAGGTAGGCCTAGTGTTTGTTGGTCAGCCTTAGTGGTAAGTTTGGTAGATCGGACAAGTGAGGGTTAGCCTTGTGGTAAAGTGGTTAGACCCAGTCTGGGATGCCCTACCCCTATAGCGAGTCCGTGTAGACCTAACCCTAGGACCCTTAGCCTTCGAGACAAACTAGGACCCGACTCCATTGTTATGAGTAGCCTTTGTTGCAAGTTAGTCTGGCAGCAAGGCCGAGATAGCCTTTGTGGCACGTAATGTGGCAAGCCCCAGATAGCCTTTGTGCCACGTTACCCGCTCTAACAAGTCCTAGGTAGCTTTTGTGGCGAGTTAACCTTTGTGGAAAGTCCTAGACAACCTTTGTGGCAAGTAGGCCTTCGTGGCAAGCCGAGATAGCCTTTGTGGCAAGTTGGCCTTTGTGGTCGTGAGTCGGGGGGGGGGGGGGGCAGTTCTTGAGGCAAGGCTAAGAGGATGCAAGATGAATGACTAGGGTCATAAGACTTCGTTTAGAGGTTTAATTGCTAATGTGTGCGTAAGGTTGAGGCATATTGCTTATTGATCTATGGTTGTACTTGGACTTGAGGGGGCTATTACTGAGTATTCCCAATACTCACACTACTTTCTCTGATGTTTTGGTTGCAGATAGGGTCTAACTGTGAGCTGGCCAACAACTGTGACCACCTGGTGAGATTATGAAGACTTTTATTCTGCTTTAGGCCTTGTTTAGTACTATTTGATTATGTTGGTTTCATCTTTGGCTACGAACACGCATTGTAGGATGCATGTTTTTTTTTTATTATCTTGGCATGTTTTAAGTTTTGTTTTCTAGAACTACATAATTGAACTTTATGTTGTATATTTTCTGACTGTTGCACCCCAGTCCATGCATCTTTGAAGTTTGGTGGGAGGCTGAGAGGATTGTTTTGATTACGGATTGTTTAATTTATGCAATCAGGTCCCTGAAATTTTTTTAAAAGTTCTAATAGTGTCGTTATGTTGCCAGAATTTCAGCATGAACGACGCGTCTTAAATAACACCCTTTGATATAGATTTTCTCCAAAATTTAGGGTTGTTACACAAAATTTGAAAGTGCTAATAAATTTGTCTTTTAATAATAATAAAAAAAAAGGTGATTAAAATATAATACAAGAAAATTTAAAGAATAAAGCGAAATATGCAGGGGAAATTTGGGGATCAACATAATATTTTAACCTTATTTTTTTTATTTCTTTAAAGTTTTTCATGAAATTTAAAAAAAAAAAAAAAAAAACCTTATGTTTGGGACATAGGTTTGCCTATCCCCAGCTGTAAGTTTGTCTAGCTCTGTATAAATTTATGTTTTATAAACTCAAGCTTATATAAAACTCACTTTTTACACTCCATGCTAAATTTCAAATATCATAAACTTACCAATCAAATGCTAAATAAAACAAACATATATGCAAATATACCATCAAGACATAAACTTACCCATCCGTGTTTGGACAATTTTTATTAATATTACACTTTTTAAAACTTATTATAAAAATATTGTAATTTTAAAACTATTTATATTAATATTATTGTTTTTTTACAGGTGGCAGATGGTCAAAAAAACGGAGGGTGGTCGATGTCCAAATGTGCACAATGACCATCAAGACATGACCATCTCAAGACTTTAAAGAAAATGCATTCTTGGCACAGCGGTTCAGTGGCATTTTAGAATACCCTTATTCCTGGGTTCGAATCCAACTAAACGTAATTTTTAACTTATTTTTCCCCTTTCTTGTTTCTTTTAGTTTTTTCATTATTCCATTTTTCTCTATTTTTATATTTTCTTTTATTTAAATCAAATAAGATATTTTTAATTTTTAAAATATAGATTATATTGTAATTTATTATCCCATTTGAAAATGTTCTTCTTCCAAATATTTACTTTTAAAAAATAAATTATAATATAATATTCATTTTACTTAAAATATTAAAAAAATTTAAGATATCTTATTTTATTTAAATAAAATAAATAGAAGAAAGAGAAAGAAAAGAATTATCATTTAATTCAAATAAGATAGCAATAAGACATATTTTCTTTTCTTTTTTCAAATAATATAGCAAAGAATTATCATTTAAATCAAATAAAATAGTAAATTGATAATTTGTCTTATTGCTCTGATAATACATTGGAAGAAACATTTTCATTTACGTCATTTTGGGTTGATTTTAGTTTTTTTTAATATCTTAAGTAAATTGTAATTTATTATTTTTTACTATATTTTAACATTTTAAGTAAATTAAATATTATATTGCCATCTTTTTTTTTTGAAAAATAAATAGATAAACTTTTTTTATTACTTCATAAGGTTTTGTGAAACAAACATTTTCATTTACGTCATTCTGAGTTGATTTTAAATAAAATTATCACGTTATTTTAATTATAATATAATATAATATTTAATTTATTTAAAAATGTTAAAAATAGGTAACAAAATAATAAATTACAATATAATCTATATTTTAAAAATTGAAAAATATCTTATTTGATTTAAATAAAAGGAAATATAAAAATAGAGAAAAACGGAATAATGAAAAAACTAAAAGAAACAAGAAAGAGGGAAAAAAATGTTAAAAATAACGTTTGGTTGGACTCAAACTCAGAAACAAGGGTATTCTAAATAATCACTAAACCGTTGTGCCAGGAATGCATTTTCTTTAAAATTTTGAGATGGTCGTCTCTTGTCTCATCTGCCAGATTGTGCACATTTGGACATGGTCGTCTCTCGTCTCTAGCATCCTCTGTTTTTTTGAAAAAAAACAACAATATTGATATAAATAGTTTTAAAATTACAATATTTTTATAATAAATTTTAAAAATTACAATATTAATAAAATTGACCCTCCGTGTTTCTATAACCTATTCTTTTTTACCATCAAAACATGGATTATGCAAATTTAGGCTCCTTTTAATAATCATATGGTTTTTGAAAATTAAGCCTATAAATATTCTTTCTACTTATTTATTTCTTTATTTTTTTTTCATAATGTTTTTAAAAATCAAGTCAAGTTTTGAAAATTAAAATTAAAAAAAAAAGTTGTTTTCAAAAAATTGTTTTTGTCTTTAGAATTGGAAATTTGGCCAAAAATTCATTTTTTTTTTTGTTAGAAAAGATGAAACTCATAGTAGAGAATTGATAAGAAAACACAAATAATTTTCAAAAACCATAAACAAAAAACTAAGGCTCCGTTTGATAACCATTTGGTTTTTAGTTTTTAGTTTTTGAAAATTAAGCTTATAAATACTACTTTCATCCATGATTTTTTCAAATATTCTTATCTACTTTCTAGATGTGTTTTAAAAAACCAAACCAAGTTTTGAAAACTAAAAAAAGTAGTTTCCAAAAACTTGTTTATGTTTTTAAAATTTAGCTAGAGATTCAGGTGTTTTCTTAAGAAAGGTAAGAATCCATTATAGAAAAGAAGAAAACCATGTAGATAAATAGTAAGAAAACAACTACAATTTTTTAAAAACAAAAAACAAAAAATCGAGGCCATTTGATAACTTTTCCATTCCTGTTTCCCGTTTCTTGTTTCCTATTTCTTGTTTTTCATTTTTTAAAAATAAGAAACAAGAATATGTTTGATAATTATTTCTGGTTCTTGTTTCTTGAAAACAAGAAATAGAAATAAAAGCTTGTTTGATAACTCTTTCTTATTTCTTGTTCTAGAATGTTTTTTCTCGTTCTTATTTTTTCTCTTTTTTTTTATAGTTTAAAAGAATTTAGTTATATAATGTAAAATATATAACATGCATTAAAATATATAAAAATACAATTAGTTATAACACTTTATATTATCTAATACCAACAAGTATGGATACAAAATTAATTAATAATAAAAGTAAATAAATAAAATTAGTTTATTCTTCAAATCTTGTCCAAATTTGATCTGGAATGTTATCTCTTACGCTAGTCATTCGTCTTAAATGATGTCGACTTAGATCAAACTCAATTATATTGCTAAATGTTGTGGTTATAAAACATTAAAATGAGGCTAAATGGAGCAAAATTTATTTATTACAAAATTCTAACAAGTTCTTATTGTACTAAAAATTAAAATAATATATATTGCAAAAACCAAAATTAAAAATTAAAAAATATATAAATAAACATATTAAAAATCTAAAATCTAAAATTTAAAATTAATATATATATATATATATATATTTTGCAAAATTTAAATTTTAAAATAAAAATAATATATCAATAAATATATTTAAAATCTAATATTTAAAATTAATTACAATAATATATAAATATAAAGATTGATAAATTTAAAACTCAAAATTCAAATAATAAATAAATATTGAAAAATCTGGGTAAAATTAAGAAATAAAATAAGAAATATAAATTTATATATTAATAATAATAATAAAAACAAAATTCGAAAATTAAAAGATGAAGTAAAAAGTGTACTGCTTGGGGTTCAAACTTGAGACTTGCAGAACAAAGGAAGGAATGAAGGGGAGGCACACATTTTGCAAACATACCAAGAGCCTATTCCTAATTGTTATTGAAACATTTTGATTTAAAAAGAAACGAAAGGGAGAAACTAGTATTTGTAGTTTCTAAAACTTAGCTCTACTTTTAGAAACGTTTTTTAAATTTGGGAAACAAAAAACGAGATGAATTATCAAACAATTCTGTTTCTTAAAAAGTGAGAAACAAAAACAAAAAACATGAAACAAAAACGTTATCAAACGAGTCATATATAATTATCAAATGGAGCCTAAAATAGTTATCGCGAGCTTTTAGGTATCTCTCAATCTTAAGTTTCATATTAAATGTAGACGTGTTAAAACTATTCATCAAATATCTTTATTGTTAAAACTATTCTTCAAATATTTTTGTTTGTTTTATTCGATATTTTGCATCAAATAAAACAAATTCACCTTATTTATTAGATAAAGACTACAAGGGGGAGGAATCTCAAGTGATGTATTGTGTTTGGGTAAGGGGAGAATAAATTCTAATTCCTTGAGCTTTATTTTATACTTCCAACTTGTAAATGGAAGTTGATATAAGAGAATTAGGCATCTTCTTTGTTTTGGGATATCCATTTCTCTTTATCCTCATCTATATATATATAGATACACATATTCATTTGTGATAAGATTTTAAATATTAATTTTGTTTAAAAAAATTCTTAGAAATATTAACCTTCTTCCTAGTTCTTTTTATGTTAATTAAGAAAATTTAAAACTTCTAATCCTTCTTGAAAATATCAACTTAGTTTTTGTACATTCGAATATATGCATATGCATTCTCGAATCAATTTTATAATTGATTTTAGTAAGGAGTGGAAGGAAGGAGCGGTGGTAATTGGCTATCAAATTTGTATTAGATTAAAAAATTTATATTTTAAAGATTTCTCTTTAATTTTCTCATAAAAATTTAGAATGGAAAGTCTATATATAAAAATATTGAATGTAAAATCTTTTTCCTCCCGAAAATTTCAACCTCGGCCCGTTAATTATAATTTTAAGGTTAAAATAGTGGTCTCTCTATTTTAAATTTTATTTTATTTTAGTCTATTTATTTTTAAATATTCAATTTTAGTTTATGTACTTTTAATAAAGCTTAAAATGAGCGTCCATGGTTAACTTTCTTTAAAAAAAAAAAAAATAGTCTCTATTAACCTTCATTCTATAAATTTTAAAAATTCATTCACATTATATATTTTCTTACAAAAAAATTATTGTTATTATTATTTAACTAATTTCGAAAAAAAAAATTAACTTCAAACTAATGTTGGGGGACCAATTTTATTATGAAGTACAAGGATATTTCACATTTGAAAATATAGAGGCTAAAATAGGATGAAACTCAAATTACATGGACATCATGTTGGTATTTTAACCTAATTTTAATTTCAACCTCTTTATATACTTACCATTTCTTTGTTTTATTTTTTTATATTTTCTAAACTTTTTAAGCTGTATAATAATTTTTTTGAAGAACAAAAATTAATCTTGAAACTACTTGTTTTAGTTTGACATGACTAATTAATTTACAAATACATATAAAATGGTTAACAAACCAGCACTATTTTTTTTTAATCTTTTTTAATATCATTTTCAAACAAGTGAAACTTTATAGCATATTTTTGTTAGGTATAGATAAGTGTGTATATAGTATACATGCTACCATATTACTTCATCGAGCCTCTCTTTGAAATTATATTCATATTCTTATCCTTTTCATATAGTCTCTATTCTTTTCATCAATTAATCAACTTTTATTTTTTTTGATAATTTTACACTAGACAATTGGCATCGATTCCTCACACGATTTTAAGATTTTGCATCGTTCTATGTTCTATATTTCTTTTTGTTAGTAGTTTGTTCAATCCTATTCTCTATTGCAACTCCTTTTGAGGGAAGATGTCCCTTCTCTAAAGGTACTTTTCACATGAGATTCTTTCATTTTGTTGGCATATGAGGACTAAGCTTTTAGCACAAGTTATAGTTATTCAATTATGTAGAATGTAATTAAAGTGATCTTTTTTTTTTAAGTACATATTTAAACTGATCTTGAATCCAAAACCCTATGAGAAATTGATCATGATACAATTAACTTCAACTTGACGTTTAATTTGCATCTCTACAATACAATATTATGATATTATCTATAGCTAGGTAAAAATCTTCATAACCTTGCCTTTTGGTTTTTCAGAAGTGTTCGTATTAATAAAGATAATTATCCTCATTTATATATCACGAATCTCTTTCTAATGTGAGACTTTAGGTTAATACTCCTAACAATAAATATCTTAAGATTTATATTACATTCAAGGTTTAAAACTCAAACATACTATGCGTGGCTTTAAACAATTGTCAACATAAACATTTATCGGTTAGATAAATGAAAAAAAAGTGTTAATATTAGGTCCTTCCTCATATTAAAAAATTGACAAATGATTAAATTTTATATAATATATTTTTTTATTGAAGTTGAAAGATTAAAATAGAAGGGAGGGAAACCAATTTATATTCAGAAATAGAATACAATATGAAATTTTCAATACTAAAATAGAATTTAAATAATTTTTAAAAGGAAAAAAAAAGGTTGAAGAGGAGAAACGAAAAACTCAATTTATCGCGAGAATATGAGAAGAAAGGTAGTTTTATTGAGATTTACTGGAGGTGGAAATTTGTCGAAATGTCCAGCGAGGAAACTTGGACGGAAAGATAACGCCGTTATTATTAAAGAAAGTCGGTGAAGGGAGTTTAGTTGCATCCGTTTTGTTGTGTTGGGTCACTCTATTTGAATGTGGGCCCCATTGCAGATCTGACTTATCAAATCTATAACAAAAAAAAAGCTTCCTTAAAATTAAATCTATTTTTTAAAATTAAACTAAAGTTAGCTTACGTGTGATTGGATATTACGTGTAACTTTATCCCTGCATTTTTAAAAAGTCCATTAATCATATTGCGGTGCCACGTCATGGATTTAGTTGTACTTGGGTGCAACCCGGTGTATGGTGGAACCCATTTTCTAACCACAAAATATTTTTTTTATAAAAATTAAAATTGTTTTTTTGTCACCCTCCATTAGACTGCATATTAGATGAGTGCAAATTAGGCTGCATCCAAATATTTTTTTTTTAATCTTCTAATTAACAAAAATGAATTGGTTTGGTAACTATTTTGTATTTTAGCTTTGATTTTTTTTTAAATTAGACCTATTTCCTTATCATTTTTATATAATAGTTTTTACCAGGTTTGAATTCTTAGTAAATTCGAAAAACACAAAATAAAATTTTCAAAACTTTTTTTTTTTAATTTTTAAAACTTGGCTTGACTTTTTAAAAACTTAGGTAAAAAGTACCTAACAATTTTTTTTTTTGATTCAGTCATAATTATAACGAAATTATCTATTAGTCATGATATTTAAGAAAGTTAAGACTAGAAACAAGATAAGACCCACCACGATAGATTGATTCACTCGATGAGATTAAAAAGCCAACTATAATTGAAGGCAAAACTACCAAACCATTAGGTGGATTTAGGTATTCATGACATTTGGGTTATCATAGAAATAAGGTAAGCTTGCATAATTTGAGGGGCGATATAGCATTAAATTCTAGCAATAGTACACGAGACACTTTTTTAATCTTTTGTGGTGGTGCTTTGTAGTAAGTCATAAAATCTCCACCAACCGTTTATTAATCAATGTATAAGAGGTCACTAGGTAAATGATGCAACAAAGTTTTGATAGAATGGAAAATCCATCTCAAGATCAATGTTTGTCTTTTCTTATTTATTAGTTGAACAATCCATCAATATCTTAGCTTGTTTCTTTCTTTCTCCTTCATTATGCTAATGCATATAAAATGCTTCAATGATTTAAAGTTTTTCGAAAAGTCTCCTATTACAACTTAAATGTGACTATCTATAACTTTAAAAAATGATGGGGAATGGAAATTAAGTCATAAATACTACTAAGGGGCAAATTAATTAACTCAAATTAACCATTTAATTAAATTAAATAACTAAAAACTTACGTTAAGTTGAGTATAACTTAACTAGGTCAATGTATCATTGACTATAAAGTTAGATGTTTGAATTTTCCATCCTATATTACTAAACTAAAAAAACCCTAAATTTAGCAGATGTAAACATGTATATAATACATCCCCTACAATTTTAGCTACAATTGCTGCACTCATTTTATAAATTAATAGATGAATGTACTTAAATTAACTTAGGGTACACTTACACTATTAAGTTGAAAAAATCAGACTCTATTCTAACTCGAAGACTTTAATGTGTTTAGATGACTTTTAAAAAAAAGACTTTTTTTTAATAGAAATATTACTAATTTAGAGTGTATTTAATATAACTTCTTTTGAGTTATCTTAGATGACTTATAATTTTTTTTAAAAAAAGTTAAAATTAGATTAATTCAAATACAAACACTTCATAAATGATTATTTTACAAAAAGTGATTTTAAAATGATAAATCGAAAATCTTCAAAATATGTGTTAAGAAAAGAAATACATATCTATTATGTGTAGAATCACTATTACAACCAATTTGTTGTTAAAAACACTTCTAAAATAATGTAACCAAATGCATTAAAAGCATTTTTAAAGTTATGCCAAATTCACCCCAAAACAAGTATTTGGATAGAAATGTTGGATCTCAATTTTATAAAAAATATGGATAAAAGGTCAATTTCGATGAATATTTCTTTAAAAAAATATAAATTTAAAAAAACCATAAAAGTATTTAAATTAACCATACATATTTTCACCTTTTTCAATAAGTTATTTTTTTTATAACTAAGAGTAGGTTATATTAGTAATTATGTTGATATTTTCATTATAATTATTCATTAATTTTTATGATATAATGAAAATATCAATTCATCTTTGATATCGATAGAGATATCTATGAATTGTAATTCATAAACATATACAAATAAATACCAATGAAAAGAGCATCACGTTGACCGAAATTTAAAACCCAACTTAAAATTTAAACTAACTTAAGCATGAAGAAATCAACTTGTTTAGTATTACTACCTAGGTGGATGATTAGCTAAAAGGTGACATATACATTTAGCCAACCCATTCTTATATGCAACCAAATTAAAACTCCACAAAAGATATACATTATTAATATGGAATGGAAATAAGCTGATAAGAATTCCAACTCAGTGCTGATTTGAATCCCTCCACAAAATGAGAATGGTAAGAATATTAATGTAAAAATGAATTAATTAAAAAGGTACAATATGAGGTTATGTTTTGTTAATATTCTTGTTATAACCTTCCCATAAAATTACAAAAACTTTACATTTACATAAAATATTTTTGTTAAAAAAACCATCATTTTCACAACTTTCAAGTTAGCTTTATTGATAATTTCAATTTATCTTGTATTATTACTATTAATATTTTCATTTCAGTCAAGTAATAAAGAGACCACCAAAATTCATAATGTATAAAATAATAAGTATATATATATATATATATACACATTTATTGGTCAACTAAAGTTTCTTTTCTTAACAAATAAATAAACCTCCATGGTTGAATTAATCTTTTTCCTCTCCCTTTGATTTTGAATGTATAATTTGTAATTAAGATTTCCTTTGAATCTAGGAGTTGTTCTTTGTTGAAAAGTTCCTGCATATAATATATGATTCTAAAATTACTATATATTTTATGTTACGAATATGAAACCAAATCGAACCAACTTTTTTCATTATGAATTATGGTTTCATACCAAACTTTTCTCATAAATAATTTAGACTCTTATATTTTGAATTCTTTCTTGACATTCTGAATCTATCTAAAAATAAATAAATAATATATATCTCACAAAAATCAATATAAGAAATTGTAGGGCATGCTATTGAACGATTACAAATGACACTTCAAAACATGGTTTTGAGAAAAATTTAGGTCCATCTAGTTTTTTAAAACTAAGCTCTATAGTCTATACCAATGCTTTCATCTATAAATTTGTTTGATTTGTTATCTAGTCTTGACAAAAATATTTTTAAAATTCAAGCCAAAATTTAGAAATTACTAAAAGAATAGTTTTTACAAATTTCTTCTTCTTTTTAAATTTTTAGAATTTGACTAAAAATACAACGATTTTTATAAAAAGTAAATCGTGAGAAAAGAAGTTTAATTTTTAAAAATCAAATAGGTTATCAAACATGATGTTAACTTTTTAGGATCATACATTTGTTTTTCAAATGTATAATTTTGCAAAATTTAAATATACATTGCTATCAACAATTTTTGGTATACAATTCATTATTTCCTTGTGAAAGTTTCTAAATAAAGGGCTAAAAAATTTATTAGGTCTGATTTTTCATGTGAGGTTTTAATATTCTTATAAATTGTTTAAAGCCAGGGGTACATTAGTAGATCAACAATACGTAGGTCGAATGTCGCCTTGAATATAATTAGGGTGGACCCAAATAATATATTTTGGGGCATTTTTTTTTTGAGAAATAACAAATTATTTAATTTAATTTTTTTAAAACTGCATTAGCATTGTTATTTATTTATTTTTTTAAATGCATTAGCATTGTAATGAAAACAATAAGGGGCAACAATAATATGAAAGGATAGATCTTTTTCTTTTTCTTTTTCTTTTTTTTTTAATCCCACAATATCTGGGAAAGAGATTCGAACCTCTAAATTTTAGTAAAAAAATATATGTGTTATGAGTGAAATTGGACCAATAAGAATAGATTGGCTAAAGAGCTACAATAAATGGTCGAACGAGAAAAAAAGCCAAATACAAAGTCAAAACAGATCGGGACAAAAAGAGGACCGAGTTAGGACGAAAAGGGACGAAGAAACGAGCTTGGACAAGTTTAAGCCTATAGTCGGACTCGACCAATGAGAAAGAAAGCCTAATACGAAGTTAAAATAGATCAAAATAGAAAGAAAACCAACCCAAGACAAAAAAAGATGAAGAAACGGGCTTAGGCTTGGTCGGTGGCCAAGGCCGACCACATGGCAAGACCCCTTTTTGGGCCTTGCCTTGGTCCCTCATCGCTCATGTATCCCCAGTCTAGTCCCATTGGTCCTTTTCTTGCCAATAAAAAACAGAAACCCACAAAATAACCTTAGGAATGAGGCATTCAAGCTCTATTTTTAGGGGAGAGCAAATTAAATTCATTCTAGTTGCCTAAACTCCCCTAAAACTCCAAAATGATCTCTAAACTTTTTTCTGATTTAAGCATCAGAGTTTGCGTGGTTTACACCACAAAATGTCCAGTTGTTTTTTTCATCTTTTTATTTTTATTTTTTTGTCTTGTAGGTTGCATTGTTCTCCTAAGAATGCAAATTCACACTATCGTCGTCACGTGTAGGTCAGGTGAGATTTCTCCAATCTAGAATTTGATAACAAAAGTTGGCGATGTCTATGGAAAATGACAATATATTTGCTTTAAAAACCTTATTGCTTAAGTTAATCCTACGAAGAGATAGAAAATAACATTGAGAAACAAGCATTAGAACGACGAACGAGACGATTCTGATCAAAATAGTTATCCACAACAAATAGGAGTTATCACTCCTCCTCAACCTCATATGGAACAAGCCGACCAAAAGAGGAGATGGTTGAGTTGAAGAAGAAGGTCAACAACATAGACATGTACTGGTTGAGATTCTGAAAAAGCTCGACAGTAAGTCCTTGAGAAGGAAGAAAACCGTGAAGAAGAATCACCTCTCCTTCGAGATCCAAGAAAAAGAAACACAAAAGTGGATGGGAGGATGAGAGAATTAAAATACCATATCCAAAAACTAACTGAGAAGCAATTAATCATATCTCAGTGCCACGCCATGTACGAAAACCTTTTTTTTAAACCCCTTAATTAATGGAACTAAAATTATCATCGAGTTACATGAATAATAGTTATGAATGAAAATTTTCAAAATGAAGAATACTAAATTACACTTATATTCAAGGTTAATTAGCTTGATCTACTCATAATTATAACAATTTATTTATTAGTCATGATATTTGAGGAAGTTGGGGCTAGAAACAAGATAAGACCATTATGATAGACTCACTTGATGAAATTAGAAAACCAAAACTACCAAACTATTGTTGGGAAAAACCTCCCACCACTAGAAATATTCAGAAATAACTTACCCTCGAACAAAGTAACAACCGAGCCTCCCCTCAAATTGTTATTCATCCGTCTATCTCTTATCCTAGCCAACTCGTTTACCCGGAGCACACCGCTAGCCCAGGTCAACTCCTTTTACCTGAAGCACACCGCCTATCCGATACAGCTCTCTATCAGGATCTCCACCATGACTACACTTCAAGGCTCGTCTCCTTTGTTCGACACTCGAGGATTTTACCGATCACAGCTCAGGGGCATGACTTTGATACTACTTGTTGGGAAAAACCTCACACCACTAGGAATAACACAGAGAATAACTGAAAAATTAAAAGAACACAATTATTATTAACTGGATTAGACGTGCATGACATTTTGTCTACCATATAAATAAGATAAGCTCGCTTAATTTGAGGGGTGATAACATTAAATTCTAGCAATAGGACACGAAAAAGTAAACATTCATTTAGTCATTTGGGGTGGTGCTTGAGGTAAGCATTAAGATTAAGTTAGTTTTATTTCAGTTTATTTCAGTTATCTTTTACTGACTTACTGTTATCATTCTTCTTATATAAATACCATTTTATGGAAGCTTAATAAATATACAAGTTTCATTTCTGCACCTTTACACGTGTTATGGTATCATAGCACATTTCTCTTTCTTCCATAATTTTCAAGTATTTTTCCTTTCGTTTCTCGAGAGTTCTTGCTATGAATTATGGAGGTTCCCCAAATGCTTCTTCTTCATCTCTTCAACCCTTCTTTACTGAATCCAACTCCCAGACCCAGAGCCCTACTTTGTCCATCATAATAATATGGCCAACCTCATTCTTATCTATGATCTCCTCATCGATGATAATTACGTCACATGGAGCCAATCGATGCTTTTTGCACTTTCTATTAGTAATGAGTTGAATTTCGTCAATGCAACCTACCGAAACCATCCAAAAAATTGCCTTCCGTCGTGGACCTACAACAAAATGTTGTTATTGCGTGGATTTTAAATTGAGTATCTAAACGAATTGATGGAGATCGGATCTTCTTGAGCAACGGAAACGTGATTTGAAATCGATTTTGCAAGTTTATTTTGGTTGAACACAAATACCAGTACATTGGTGTACAAATAGAAATAAGCATACATTTCTAATCTAATTAGGCATGGATATAATCATGCAAACGTGTTGTAAAAAAGTAACTAAACTAAAAGGGAATTCGCAATTACCTTTGTAGTTTTCCCAACAGCAACACCTTGCTCGTTTTGCACAGCAACTCAACAACGTTCTTCTCCTCTATTCTTTTTTCTCCACAGGGACAACGCCAACAGGAAAACCTTCTATGTCTTTGAGTTCTACTTAGATCACCCTAGGTGGGAAGGGATCCAACAATTGGAGAGTGAGGGAGTTTTAGAGAAAATTTTTCTTTTAGAGAGATTGATCAATCGATCGATTCATTCTCTTCTCCCAATTGGAGAAAAAGAATCACTCCAGAGGGCAATTCCCCACTCCCTATCGATCAGGGAGTTGGGAGACATGGGGAACGTGTCCTATTTATTTATTTAATTAATAATTAATCATATTAATTCTTAATAAATAAATTAAATCTCATTTAATTAAATGAATTAAATATCATATGTTTAATTTAGATTAAATCACATTTAATCAATTTACCCTCTAACCTATAGTTTTAATGCACATCTAATGCACATTAAATTATAACCTATAGTTTTAAATATGAATCACATTCACATTTAAATTAATATTTGAATTCTTTCAAATATTTAATTCTCTTATATAATTTAATATGAATCATATTCACATTAAATATATAATATAAAGTTCCAAAACTTTATATTATATTATATCTGTATACATTACATTTATTCCCTAATGAATTTGAACATTTCAAATTCAAACGATCTAAGAACCCTTTACGAGTTAGAAGGTGGACCTAATGGACCTACAAATCAGAAGCTCCAACGATACGAGATTACACGGTTAATCTCATTAACCTCCTAATCAACATTCGTTAACTGCGGGAACACTCTACTAAAGTCCCACAGCTGCACTCTTCTCACTGCAGATATATTTCTTTGTCCATGGATATTGACCAATAACAGCAAGTCAATCATTCATGAATGTTTGTAACACCAGCTGGGTCAAATTACCGTTTTACCCCTAGGTTACATCTTGTACCTTAAGTACCAGTGATCCTCTAATGAACAATTTGTTTGTGGTCCTACCAACAAACAGAAGTCCTTCTCGGGCCAATGAGAGGGTCGACCCTTAGTTTAAGTCTCGGAGACACCACTTAAGGGAACATTCATCTACTTACCCTAGTAGGCGGGAATGAGTGAATTCCATCTTTCTAGCCTAAGTCCCCAACTGCTCACTCAGTCTTGTCCCCAAGAAGGTAGGCATATTGAGTCGGTGAATATGGCCACTCTCACCCATACTAGTCAAAGGACAATCCCTCGCAAACATGAATTCGTAACCCGCTCAGGATTAAGATCAAGTTGCCTAGGTCATCCTAGTGAAATAGAAACCTAACTAGTCAACAGAGTTACACTCAGTGGTTACTATTTCACGGTACGATCTTATGTAATCTCATTACATAGGATATCCTCACTCACATGTCATCTACACGAACAAGTTAGGATCACAGTGTTTGTATCATATACAAAGTGAGCCACATCCATAGTTTTACCAGGGTAAGGTACCCAAACCTTATCCCCTTACTATAGACCCTTTAGGTTGTATCTCGAACCGAGATCCTTTATATGTACACTACATTTAGTTAAAGATACATTTTACAGCCTTGGATGTTTAGTTTATTGGATTTAGGGTTAAAATAATGGTAATATCGTAAATAACGAAAAATAACTGTTTATTGAAATAATAACACTTTATTATAGTAATTAGAACATAATTACAAACTACGAGTTTTAGGGCACAAACCCCAACAGGAATTTCATCTAGTCTCATATTTTCTGCCTCAACCCGAACGATTATCTTGAAGATCGATTTCAACACAAGAATGGACCTCAAAATTTTGAACTCAAGCGTGGACTGGACACTACATTAAAATTGGCAATCATATGTATTTCTCACGATTAAAAACCCTCTGAGATGAATATATCTCATATCATCCTGGTTATACATGTGGAAAATGTGAATGTGGTGGTGTACAACAAATCGCAGAATTTGGTAAATATGAGTATCTCATGAGTTTTCTGATGGGACTGAATGAGACTTTTGGCCACACGCGATCCCAAATTGTGTTAATGGATCCAACACCTCCAATCAACAAAGAATTTTTCGTTGATTGCATAAGAGGAACATTAAAGAGCCTTGTCCATTCTTCCTCTTCCACTGGCAATAGGTCTTGTTGTTAATCAAGCTACTGCGAAGGTCAATGTTTCCCATATCTCAGACCACCGCAACCAAAGATTATAGACAGAGGAAAGATCGTCCAACTTGCACACATTGCAATAATCAAGGTCACATTGTTGATCGTTGCTACAAAACATACTGTTATTTCTCGGGTTATCGATAAAGAGGATGACAACGTATGTAATCAGAACCCATAACCACAACCATCTTCTATTTCATCTGTTAATTCTACCATCACTCAAGCTACAAATATGACTCATTCATTTGATATGGCTAACATACTTCTGATGCGATAACTCAATGCCACGATATTCTAACACTGTTACACTTAAAATTGGATGCTATCAAGAATGAATCAAAGACTGCAAGTGTCTCACACTTAGCAGGTATGTCTCTCGATTCCCCTCTTACATTTTCTTGTTAGATTATAGACGCTAGAGCCTCAACTCATATCTGCTATAGTCGAGAATTATTTCAGTCTATGACTCTTGTGTTGGGATTTGTGCCCTAAAACTCGTAGTTTGTAATTATGTTCTAATTAATGTAATAAAGTGTTATTATTTCAATAAAGTGTTATTGTTCGTTATCTACGAGTTTGCCTTTATTTAAATCCTAAATCCAATAAACTAAACATCCAAGACTGTTAAATGAATCTTTAACTGAATGTAATGTACATAAAAAGGATCTCGGTTCGAGATACAACCTAAATAGTCTATAGTTAGGGGATAAGGTTTGGGTACCTTACCCTGGTTAAACTATGGATGTGACCCACTTTGTATTTGATACAAACATTGTGATCCTAACGTGTTCGTGTAGATGACATGTGAGTGGGGATATCCTATGTAATGATTACATAAGATCGGACCACGAAATAGTAACCTCTAGTCAGTAACTCAGTTGACTAGTTAGGTTTCTATTTCACTAGGATAACCTAGGCAACTTGATCTAAATCTGAGCGAGTTACTTAACTCCTGTTCATGAGGGATTGTCCTTTGACTAGTATGGGTGAGAGTGGCCGAGTTCGCCACTCAATATGCCTACCTTCTTGGGGACAAGACCGAGTGAGCGGTCGGGAACTTAACTTAGCAAGATGGAATTCACTCCTTCCCGCCTACTAGGGTAAGTAGAGGAATGCTCCCTTAAGTGGTGTCTCCGGGACTTGAACAAAGAGCCCGACCCTCTCATTGGCCCGAGAGGGACTCTGTTTGTTGGTAGGACCACAAACTAATTGTTCATTAGAGGAGCACTGGTACTTAAGGCACAAGATGTAACCCAGGAGTATTCCCGCAGTTAACGAATGTTGATTGAGAGGTTAATGAGATTAACCGAGCAATCTCGTATCGTTGGAGCTTCTGATCTGTAGGTCCATTAGGTCCACCTTCTAGCTCGTAAAGGGTTCTTAGATCATTAGAATTTGAAATGTTCAAATTCATTAGGGAATAAACTTAATGTATATTGATACAATACAATATATAGTTTTGGAACTATATATTATACATTTAATGTGGAAATGATTCATATTAAATTTTGTGAGAGAATTAAATATTTGAAAGAGTTCAAATATTGAATTCAAGTGTGAATGTGATTCATATTTGAAAACTATAGGTTAAAATTTAATGTGCACTGGATGTACATTAAAACTATAGGTTAAAGGGGTAACATGATTAAATGAGATTTAATCCAAATTAAATATATGATATTTAATTTGTATTATTTAAATATGATTTAAATTAATAATTAAATTTGATTTAATTATATTATTATTATTATTATTATTATTATTTTAATAATAAAATAAGGAAACGTGTCATCGAGACACGTTCCCCACTACCCCTCCCCTTCTCCCTATCGACAGTTTAACAGGGAGAAAGAGTTGCTCATTTGGGTTAATCAATCGATCGATCATTTTCAATTGAGAAAGAATTCTCTCTCTCACACTCTTATTCCCAAAAACCTTCCAAGAGTTGGAATCCTTCCCACAAAGGATTAGGTCTAAGCATTCAGAGGATAGAGGGTTTACACTATTGGTGGTGTTCTGTAAAAACAGAGAAACTAAAACTTCTTGTGTTGTTGTACTGATTGGAGCAAGGAGTTGCTGCTGAGGAAAACTACAAAGGTAATAATTTTCTTTCCATGGCTAGTTTGATTGTTAAACTTAGTATGTTTGCATGCTATCATCCATGCCTAATTAGATTAGAGTTAATTATATGTTTGTTCTGTATTTTTGTCAATGTATGGATTTTTGTTTTTTAAGCAAAACAATCTTGCATATTACGATTCTCAATTCGTTTCCGCTGCTCAAGGAGATCCGATCTCCATCAATTGGTATTAGAGCAATGCTTGTATTGTTTTATTTTGAAACAATATTGCATTGATTTGGTGGGAAATGCATTTGGTTTGCTGTAAAACTGTTTAGGAGTTTTTTGGCCATAGTTTACTTTTGATTTGATCAAATTATTGTAAAGGCCCCTGCATTTTTGGGAAAATAAAGTGCATAATTGTAACGCCCTAGAATTTCAAATACCTTTTAAATTGTGTGTTTGAATTAATTTATTTGGAATTAAATTAATCGGGCCTTAGGGCTTTCTAATATATTGAAGGGTGATGTAAATTAAGAATTTTGTGTAATTAGATTTTATGTTAAAAACATTTAATTTAGTTAAGGGCTTACTTGTGGTTAAAAAGAAGAGAGAAGGGTGTTTTTGTAATTTCTTAAAGGAAAGCCAATTAGGGTTTTGTCTTGTTTTGGCACGCATAACGAGGACCCTCTCATCCTCTCCTTCTCTTTCTCCATGCTCTCCTTCACGAGAAGAAGTCTGCGCGACCGAGAGCTCAAGGAGGACCGTCGTCGCGCGTCGACCAATTCACGCACACAGAGACGTCGGAGGCTTGAGCTCGCGGAATCCGAGGAAGATGGGTCGCACGCCGTTGACGAGTCCCCTTCGCCGCCGCCGAACCAATCGACACCGCCGCCTTTCGAAACTCGTCCCACGCCGCCGCTCATCCTCCCGTTGGTAGTCACGCGAGTCATTCGTCGACACCCTCGCTTCTCACGCCCTGCCGCCCCTGCTGCAACCTCCATCACGCAGCCGCGGTGGTTGAACTCGCCGCACGCGCGCTGCTGCGCACGTCGTACTCGCCGAACCGCAAGCCACCGGATCGAGCATTGTTGGTTCGGTCGGTTCATCACTTTTTCGACCGGCCGTAAAGTAGAGAGTGGTTTCGTGTAGATCGACAAGTGGGCTTTCGAATCGACCTTCACGCGTGCCGCCAAAGACGCCGCCACGCCGCCGCAGCCGTCCTGGAAGAGAGAACGCGCGCTCGGCGTTTGGTTCGAGCGATTCGTCCGATTTCGATCGGTTTTCAAGTTTCGGGGACCGGTTTTGGATAGATCGGGCCACAAGGATTCCAACGGCATGCTACACGCCCGAGACGCGCGCCGCGCCACCACCACCTCCACGCGCCGCGCCGTGCCCGCCACGCCACGCCGCTCACGAGCTCTTTCCGGTCCACCTGTTTTGATCCCCCGAGTTCGTTTTCAGCCTCCGGTTGGGTAATTTCGCTTGTTTATTACTCGATATTCCAACTAATTTCGATGCAGACTCTAAGTTATGCTTATAGTAACTAATTAAGGAATTGACGAAATGGAATTAGGGATCCGGCGTACTAATCACGATTGTGATGAACACTGAGTTAGGAACGGAGCATGAGGAGTATTAAGCGAAGGCTATGGTAAGGGATTTTCTACAAACGATCTTAAAAAGGGAAGTGAATACGATTTCTTGAAATATGTATTTGTTTTAAAAGATGAAAGTTGAGAATTTATTTCAAAAGGTGAATTTCCAAAACTCATGCTTAGGGCTTGAATTTAGAAAACGAATATTTCAAAGGGTTTTCGAGGACCTCGAGTGAATGATTTTCTAGAAAGGAACTTGATGATTTAAGGGTTTGAGAGAACCCGAGAAATGAAATGATTTCAAAGAATTTAAAAACGAGTCTTGACACAATGGCGTGTATATTTACAGATATTGAGATTTTCATTTATGTTATTGTGCTAGTTATGCACCTTAAATAATAAACGTACTTATTATCGATGATTGATTGACTCTAGTTAGAGTTATGAAAGTTATGTCTTGATCTTAAGTTTATGTGATTGTTGCATCATTCTGAATGTAGATGTATATGAACTTAAAGAATGGGACCTCATGCATATTGTATGTATATGAACATGTCATGTAGGCTGTGGCAATTGGTCTCCTGAGGACTTATGCATGGTAAAACATGCATCGAGAGACCCTATGGGTCATTATTACAGGGTCCGTGAGGACTCAATATTACAGGGGGTCTTTGAGGACTCAAACCTACAGAGTCCATGAGGACTCAAACTTATAAAGGGTCCGTGAGGGACTCAAAATGAAAAGACTGGGTAGACTCAATTGACCACGCATAGCCAAAGAGGAAAAGTCATGATTTTATGAAAGAAAGTTTTAGGTCCCATTACGTAAAGTTTTATGATTTTAAAAGTCATGAATAATGATCATGTTTAAAGGTCAGATTTGAAGGAATATCATATGCATGTGTTTGCATTTTCCCGACCCCCACTTACTGGGTATTTTATAATACTCATCCCTCTACCTTTGTTGTGTTTTCTCTGTTTTAAAATGTTTTCAGGTAAAGTAGAGAGCATATCAGGCGAGTGGCATGGATGCGCTATAGAAGCCATGGGAACCGAGCCATGAATTCCGCATCATTGATTAAGAAAGAATTTTTAAATGATTATTGTCTTCCGTTTATATAACATTGAGTTTTGAAACTAGAGGCCGAACTTGGTTATGTTCATTGTAAACGTTTTGTATTTCCATGGGATCCCAAAGTAAATTGTTTTGTTATTTATCAACTTTTACTTATTTAAAATCAGTTAGGGCCTCGAATGCATGCATGAGTAGTAACGTCTCTAGGATATTCCGTTCTAAAAGTAGGGGCGTTACAATAATTGAGTCTGTAATTGAGTTACAAGTCGTTTGGGACCAGTTTCAAGCAATTCGGTGGAGAGTCGAAGGAGAAATTACAATTGGAAGCTGCTGTGTTCGTGGATTTCTGCCACTGCCGAAGCAGCAACGTTGCAACGCTGAAGAACGACGTCGCAAGGCCAGCGTTCC
The DNA here is from genome assembly GCA_036507285.1 of Trichosanthes cucumerina. NCBI lineage: Eukaryota > Viridiplantae > Streptophyta > Magnoliopsida > Cucurbitales > Cucurbitaceae > Trichosanthes > Trichosanthes cucumerina. Next base: position 72,422,172 of record CM071838.1, read on the forward strand.
CTATCGAGTCTGGCGTTCAAGGGGTCAGTGGCGTTGCAACGCTGCTCCTCAGCATTGCAACGCTACCTCGATAGCAGGCGCGTAAAAGAACAAAGCGGGCGTTGCAACGCTCGCATCAGCGTTGCAACGCCATGGGGCTTTCCAGCAGCTGCAGACCGGTTCGGCTGGTTCATTATTTTTGGTCCGGTTCGAGAGGTTCAAGGCCGGTTCAGGATGTTTTTTGACCGGTTTCATGAAATAAAATTAATGTAATTTTATTTTTTGCACTTTAGGGGTCAAATTATTCCGGTTTTATAGCTTTATGTCTTTATGAATGCCATTTAGATTTTTCCCACCTTAGGATAAGCATGTTCATGCATTTTATTTATATAAATGTAATATGAATATGGTTAAATGCATGATTAATTTATTTTTCATGAGTAATAAATTATAATTTTTATGATTAGATTATATGAAAAATAAATTGCATGGAGCATGAAATTACTTAGTTTAAAATAAATGTTATTTTGTTTAAGTAATTTTATAATTCAATTAGTTGAATTCCTTTTATAATTCCAATTTGAATAATGATTGTTGGATTTATAATATAGTTTCTTTATCATAGGTTAATTATTAAATTTATAAAAGTTATATATTAAAGGGGTTTTAGAAACCATAACCTATAATAAAGAAATGCATGCAAACATAGGAACTTGGGTTAAATTTAATTATTTTTAAATCGTTTAAAATTAATTTAGACCTAAGTTTTAATTTCTAATAGGATTGAAAATTAGTCTTACGTAGTATTTTAAATAGTTTAAAATATAGTAGGACTTTAGGACTTTGGTTATAAGGAAACTCACCTGGTGAAGTTACATCAAGGTTGGGGTACTTAAGTCGACGGTTAACTAACACCTCCTACCGAGAACCCGACCGGAACTCCGAGTTGAATTAACCTTAGTTCTATTTTATCTCTAGGTAATTAAAATGTTTATTCACCTAGACATAAGATTTTAAGATCTAGTTATAATAGTTATAATAGGCATAGACTTAGATAGATTCTTTTAGCCAGAATCCAACTAAGTTAAACCTATATCCTAATTTTAGGAGCTTCAGTGGGAGAAAACCATTTTGACTGAATTAGGCCTAAAAACATACAATCCATTTTCTAATGAAGCTGAACATATTTCTAAACTTTCTTTGAAATAAACACTTTATTCATAGAAAAGGAAACAGGAATACATTGTTAAAAAAGGCAAGAAATGGAAAAAAGGTTTCTAGTAAACCCTGGTATCATTAATATATTGTCCAACAATACATATTTCTTGCAAAAATAAAACTTCATTGTGCCTACTGCTATAGCTGAGACGACCTCTCCATTTCTAACCCTGAGCGTTATCTCTCCTTGCTGTAGTCTCGCCAGAATCAATTCCTCGAAAGAAGAACAAAAACATGATTAGTGGCGCTCAATCAAGTATCCAAGTTGTTTTATCATTATCCACTAAACAAGTTTCTAGGAAAGTAAATCATATTTACCTTCCTCTTCTTTTTTCTGCAATGTACTTGATGATTCTGCTTTCAATGCCCGTCTTCGTTGCGGTGGAAACACTTTCCTTTGTCAAGAACGTCTTTGACTTTCTTTCCTTCTAGGCGCAACTTTGTCCGCTGTTTCCCTTACCAACCTTCTTCATGTTCTTCTTCTTTCCTCTCTCGTTTTGAAGAAGATGAAGCCATCGCTTTTGTCCCGCAGGTCGAACCTCTCGTGATAACTCCTATCGCAACATTTGCCTCACCTTTCGATCCCCGAATTTTCATCAAAGACCGAAAGGTCCGGAGTTCATTCGTAAAGGAGGTAAGATTAAAAGTAAGCTTGTTCATAACAACATTAATTCTAAATTGCAGGAAACTATCTGGAAGGGTTTCCAGAATGAAGTCGACTGCTCGACTCATCGATGGAAGCACCATTCGACTCCCCGATGTTAAAGTGCACCATCATATCCAGGACATGAACCCGAACAGATGTACCCTCTAGCATCCTCGAGTTGAATATGTACTTTAGGGCATTATGTCGGGCTTGTGTGGACTATTGTCCAAACATACCCTGCACAGAATCCATGATTTCCTTGGCGGTAATCATGCCCTCATGCTTCTTGGCTAATACGTCAGACATACTTGCTAGCATGTAGACCTTGGCCTTATCATTGGCCTTGATCCATCGATCATATGCATCACGAACATTTCGTGACGCATTCGAGCCTGGCACTTGAGGACACTCCTCAGTTAGCACAAACTTCAGATCATCCACTACCAAAATAGTGTTGAGTTTGTTTTTCCATGTCATGATATTCTCTCCGGTTAACTTTTCCGCACCCAATAAGGAAATTATAGAGCTAGACATTTTTGCTGAAAATTTACAAACAAACTTGTATAAGTTTCTTGCTATAACTCTAATCCAATCATGTTTTAGCTAATTATCAAATGATTCCTAGGCCATTTATAATTTGCAATGATACTCCAAAGGTTTAGAATGTATGACACCGAAGGGTAATAAAAAACACTCCTCCTCTGGATCAAGACACTCTTGACCAAAACTTAATACCAGAATAACTCTTATTCCTATAGGTTTTAGTTACCATTTTTCGGTCTGGATATATACACAACTTATGTACACCGTGAGTGTAACCCTCTGTCTTTAGATCCCAGAGTCTCGATCCAATAAAATCTGCCGAAGGGAGGACTAGATTGGAAAAAAGTCTAAGGAAATCTTTATCCCTTTCGGGTGTCTACTGTGTTAGATCCTCTATGATCAAGCCCTCCGAAGGGATTGTCTGGTCCAGGCCAAACTAGCAGGCTGACCATAGTGGTCTAACGGTGTAAACCGACAAAAGAGATCGTAGGTTTTTGTTTTCACTAAACCTGCTCCCACTCACTATAAGTACCCTCTCCATTCACCTTGATATTGACTCATACAAACACCATCCGGAAGGACGCCGCTGCCAAGCTTGCGCCACGAGGCCAAGTATGAGTCTCCTACGGTGTGAACTTCCTGAGAGATAGCGTAGGTGAAAAAATATGTATCTCATACACTTTTTCCTCCCACTGAATACTTTAAGTTTATAGGAATCTTTCTTAGGCTAAAACCCGGCTAATGGTTTTACCTAACTCTATCAACATAACTCTTATATTGATAATCAATATAACTCTTATATTGATTTTATCCTAAGTTTGTTAATATAACTCCTTATATTAAACCTAGGTTTTCTAGTTTATTAACCCCTTAATAAACCCGCTGGCGCTACTGTAATTTATAAAACTCTCTAATTAAATTTCACTCCCAGTGTCGGTTCTCGTGTAGGGTGTTCCGCTTTCAAGTCACCTTTTAAATACCCCAAACTAGATGTAGAACTTTCCTTAGACAGAGTTCCTCTTTTAATCATAGTTTATAAATTACTTGGTTCCTAATTCTAATTTAATTAGAACTAGATAACCTAAGGTCTATTATTTTCAAGTTCTAAACACTTTAAAACTAATAATTAACCTTAGGTGACATGCATACTATGTTATAGTGCTTGATCATTCATCACATGAATAATAAGACATTCATAGCATATTCATCTCATGAAAAATAATGCATGTCAATGCTGTCCAAAAATTAATATAACAACCTTATATTAATTAATCATGCAAACTGTATAATATAACTCCTTATATTATAAATGATGCATGAAAATGCTTAACCTAAGGTGAGATTTCTAAAATAAAAGCATACATTATGCATGACAATAATTACACAACAATTGCATAATTAAAATAGCAAAAATTAGACCAATTTTGGCACCCTAGAAATAATTTTAATTAATATAATCTAATTATATTAATTAAAATTAAAAAAAATTAAATATATAAAATATAAACATTTTATAATTAATATATATAAATAAAACAGTTTTTTCGCCTGTTGCTGAAATTCGCGAAACGTCTCTGGCGTTGCAACGTTGATAGCAGCGTTGCAACGCTGCTTCTTGTCATTTTCTGCCGAGCGTTGCGCAACGCCACAACGTTGCAACGCTGCCTCCTGTGCGCGCCTTCTCCCGCAAGCGCAACGTTGCAACGCCGATGAACAGCGTTAACAGCGCATTACACCTGAAACACATAGAATCACCATTCCTTGCTCGTTTTTGCTCCGATCTTCTCAGCAACCGCTTTGCCTCGATCGACACGGACTTATAGACTCGATTTACAATTAAATTTGCCCAAAACACCGGGCTCTTACATTGAACATTTCAATGGAAATTGTAAATCTAAGTGCCAAAATTGAAAACATCTAATTTTGCAAAACCGTTCATACATCTCATGCAAAAACAGTAAATCCCACATTGTTCTTGAAAAATCCAGAACATAAATCAAGAACGCAATTGGGCTCTGATACCAATTGAAGGGAATCGAAGTCCCCGTAGCGGAAGCGATTGCGAATCACGCGCTCTTGATTTAGTTACAACGATAAATTCAAGAACATACATAACAAGATTAAGCATAAAATCAGAATGGACAGCAAGAAATTACCTTTGAAGAACCTTTCTTCGAGTGCTCCTCTCTCCCACGATCACGATCTCAGCAACAGGAATTCCAACGTGCAAAGACACGACCACCGGATCTTCTCCGTTGTTCTCTAGGTGAGGGAGGAAGGTGGGTTCCCTTTAGGAGAGGTGAGGTATTTTGAGAGAGGTATGTGTTTTTGGAACCCTTCCAACAACACAACAAAGAGCTTGTAATTCTTTTAGAATTCCTTAACCTAGTTGCATCTCATGCAACCATATATATAGAGAAATAGGATGTAAATGACCATCCTACCCCTCATTTAGTCTCTCTTTAGTATATAGTTTATATATGAATCTAATTCACATTAAAACTATATATTATATCAATTATATCATATATAATTGATATAACTCCTCATGTATGAAATTGAACACTTCAATTTCACTCCTAACTTTATACCCTCAATATTACCATGTTGAGCCAATGGAGGATCTAATAGACCTCCACGGATCATGAGCTCCAATGATGTGAGATTAACCGATCAAACTCTTTGATCCAGCTTAATCAATATTCATTAACTACAAGTCACTTCACTATAGACTTGTAGCACACTCTCTCTCACTGTAGATATTATTGTGTCCACCGATATAGTCATTACCCATGAGTCGACCCTTCTTCACGGTTGTTGTTCGTAATCACAATTGGGTCAAATTACCGTTTTACCCTCGTGATTACCTCTTTGCTCCTTAAGCACCACCGATCCTCTAATAAACAACAAGTCTAAGGTCCTACCTTGACTCATACCTCATAGAGGCGGGGCCCCGTTGTTCAAGACACGAGTCGCTTCTTAGGGAACAACCTATCTAATTCCTCGAGAGAGGAATGAGTGAATTTCATCTTGCAGCTTAAGTTCCCACTACCTCGAGGGTTTTGTCCCTTAGAAGGTAGGCTTATTGAGTCGGCTCATGTGCCACTCTCACCCATACTAGTCTAAGGACAAATCCTATAAGCGGGAGTTCTTAACTTGCTCAGATTCAGTCGAGTCACTAATGACCATCTATAAATTACTAGTCTTATCCTCATTAACGCGTGTTATACTTGTTAGACTAATAATTTGCGATCCATCTTTGTACGAACTCTTCATACAGGATGCTCCCACTCGCATGTCAACTACATGAATGAGTTGGATTACCTCATTTGTACTAATTACAAAGTGGGTCGCATCCATGGTGTTACCAGAATAAGGTTTCCAACCTTATTCTTATACCATAGACTATTTAGGTTATGATCTTGAACTCAACCCAAATAGTGTCCACTACACTGATTTCAAGATAAACGTTATAACCTTGGAGCTTAGTTTATTGGATTTATAAAAGCAAGACTGTAATCTTATCAAAACAAATAACACTTTATTTAATTGATCAAAATTACACAAGTTTAGGACATAAATCCCAACATGTGTTTGCATGGTTCAATACCAAGGTGAATGAGGGAAGTATCCATAGTAAATGGGAGCAGGACGAGTGTCAACGTATCCTACGGTCTCCTCCATTAGGTCACACCGTGAGATTTCTATAGTCTGCCTGCTAGGTTGTCCTGGAATAGGCAAACCCTACGGAGGGCCTGACTATAGGGATCGGAACACCGCGGACTCCAGAAATGGATAGGGTCTCTTAGGTTGTTTGCCAACAGTTGTCTTTCTTAATAGTAGTCTGTTGGCTTGGGCCTGTGGATCTGAAAATGGTAGGGTCACATTTACGGGATGAGTTAAGCTAGTTAATAAGTCCTTGACCAAACAAACGGTAGCTAAGGACCATTGGGACATGAGATGTTCTGGTAGTGAGAATTGACTGAGAAAGTCTCAATTCAAAGGAGGAATGACTGACCGCCCGACGGAGGCTTTTGTTCTAAACCCTTGAAGTATCGTTGCAAAATTAAAAGGTTTAATTTAAATAAAGGGGTTTAGTTTAAACACTAGGGTTCTTTAATAATTTTGCTAAATTTGATTGGTTTTTACAATGGGTTAAAAGGCATAACTAATTAGAACTATTTTGGATTTTCGAAGATGTCGTCCTCAATAATAGCCTTACTTAAAAGCGACCGTTTAATCGGTGAGAATTTTACTACGTGGAAATCCAACTTTGAATACGATTCTCGTTGTTGATGACCTACGGTTTTTATCTTGTCCCGAGGAATGTCCTCGAGTCCCTACCGTAACGCCTCCTCAATCACATTAAGAAGCGTCACGATCACCGAATCAAGGCCAATGATAAGGCCAAGGACTACATTTTGGCAAGTTTTTCCGAGTTCGCCCAAAAGCACGAGGGCATGGTCTCAGCTCGTGAGATCATGAGTTCGCTGCAGGAAATGTTTGGACAACCGTCTGGACAGATTCGACACGAATCCCTCAAATATGTTTATAACTCCCGTATGAAGGAGGGGTCATCGGTGAGAGAACACGTTCTTGATCTGATGGTCCACTTCAACGTGGCTGAGATGAACGGAGCGGTCATTGACAAGCAAAGTCAGGTATCATTTATTCGGAATATCTTCCAGAGAGTTTCTGCAATTCATGAAGATGCGGTGATGAACAAGATAGAGTATAACTTTGATCGCTCTCCTAAATGAACGACAAACTTTCCAGTCTCTTATGAAGAATAAGAGACAGGTTGATGGATAGGCAAATCTGTTTGCCCATTCCAGAAGGTTCCAGAAGGGTTCATCCTCTGGGACTAAGTCTTGTAACTCATCTTCTGGGCTTAAGAAGACCCAAAAGAAGAAAATAGGAGGGAAAGGGAAGGCACCTGCTGCTGACAAAGGCAAGGGAAAAGCCAAGGTTGCAGATAAAGGAAAATGTTTCCACTGCAACATGGATGGGCACTTTGAAGCTTAAACCGCCCAAAATACCTTGCTGAGCTCAAAGAGAAGAAAGGTAAATCAGATTTACTTGTTCTTGAAACTTGTTTAGTGGAAAATAATGATTTGACCTGGATATTTGATTCAGGAGCCATTAATCACGTTTGCTCTTCATTTCAGGAAACTAGTTCCTTTAAGGAGCTCGAAGAGGGTGAGATGACGCTCAGGGTCGGAACAAGAGACGTTGTCTCAGCTCGTGCAGTGGGAGATGCCAAGCTATTTTTCAGAGATAGATTTCTTTTATTAAAACATTTGTATATAGTTCCTAAGCTTAAGAGGAACTTAATTTCTATCTCTTGTTTAATAGAACTTGGTTATTGTATTTCTTTTTCAATTAATGAAGCGTTCATTTTGAAAGAGGGTGTCAATATTTGTTCTGCTAAATTGAAAAATGGCTTGTACGTACTGAAACCGAATAAAACAAAAACAATTTTAAATCAGGAGATGTTTAAGAATGCTAACACTCAAATTAAAAGGCAAAGAATTTCTCCAAATAATAATACCTCTCTATGGCATCTTAGACTTGGTCATATTAATCTCAACCGGATTGAGAGACTCTCTAAGAATGGACTTCTAAACAAGTTAGAAGATGATTCTTTACCACCTTGCGAGTCTTGCTTGGAAGGTAAAATGACCAAGCGACCTTTTATTGGAAAAGGTTATAGAGCCGTAGAGCCCCTAGAACTTGTGCATTCGGATCTTTGTGGTCTAGTGAATGTCAAAGCTCGAGGAGGGTACGAATATTTCATCTCTTTCATAGATGATTATTCGAGGTATGGTTATCTATACCTAATGTATCACAAGTCTGAAGCTCTTGAAAAGTTCAAAGAGTATAAGGCTGAAGTAGAGAATGCATTAGGGAAAACCATTAAAACACTTCGATCCGATCGAGGTGGAGAGTATATGGATTTGAGATTCGGGACTATATGATAGAACATGGAATTAAATCTCAACACTCAAAGACTCTAATACACCACAACAAAATGGTGTGTCGAAAAGAGAAATAGAACCTTGTTAGACATGGTTCGTTCTATGATGAGCTATGCTCAATTGCCTGCCTCGTTTTCGGGATACGTAGTAGAGACTGCAATTCAAATCTTGAACAGTGTTCCATCAAAAATTGTTTCAGAAACACCTTTTGAACTTTGGAAGGGGCGTAAACCTAGTTTACAACACTTCAAGATTTGGGGTTGTCCGGCATACGTGCTCATGACAAACCCAAAGAAACTGGAACCTCGTTCAAGATTGTGCCAATTTGTTGGCTATCCCAGAGAAACGAGAGGTGGTCTTTTCTACGACCCACAAGAAAAGAAGGTGATTGTATCGACAAACGCCACGTTCTTGGAGGAAGATCACATGAGGAACCACATACCGCGTAGTAAATTAGTACTAAATGAAACTACTCATGAACCAACAAGAGTTGTTGATCAAGCTGGACCTTCATCAAGAGTTGATGGAGGAGTCAACACCTCAAGTCAGTCCCATCCTTCTCAATCGTTGGGAATGCCTCGACGCAGTGGGAGGGTTGTTTCCTAACCTAACAGCTACTTGGGTTTAGCTGAAACTCAAGTTTTCATACCTGATGACGGCGTAGAAGATCCATTGTCTTATAAACAGGCAATGAATGACGTAGACAAGGACCAATGGATCAAAGCCATGGACCTTGAAATAGAGTCAATGAACTTCAATTCAGTATGAGAACTTGTAGACCAACCTAAAGGGGTTAGACCCATAGGGTGTAAATGGATCTATAAGAGAAAGAGAGATGCAACCGGAAAGGTACAGACCTTTAAGGCTAGGCTTGTAGCAAAGGGTTTTACCCAAAGGGATGAGTTGACTATGAAGAAACCTTTTCCCCTGTTGCTATGCTGAAGTCTATAAGGATACTCTTGTCCATAGCCGCATTTTATGATTATGAAATTTGACAAATGGATGTCAAGACTGCCTTTTTGAATGGTAATCTTGATGAGAGCATCTATATGTCTCAGCCCGAAGGGTTCATAGCCCAAGGTCAGGAGCAAAAAGTTTGCAAGCTCAATCGATCCATTTATGGGTTGAAACAAGCGTCAAGATCTTGGAATATAATATTTGATACTGCAATCAAGTCTTACGACTTTGACCAAAACGTTGACGAGCCTTGTGTTTACAAGAGGATCATCAACGACAAAGTAGCTTTATTAGTACTTTATGTGGATGATATCCTACTCATTGGGAATGATGTAGGATACCTTACTGATATAAAGAATTGGCTAGCGACCCAATTCCAAATGAAAGATTTAGGAGAGGCGCAATATGTTCTTGGGATTCAGATCTTCAGGAATCGCAAGAACAGAATGCTAGCATTGTCTCAAGCGTCTTATATCGATAAAATGTTGTCCAGATATTCGATGCAGAATTTCAAGAGGGGCTTATTACCCTTCAGGCATGGAGTTTATCTGTCTAGGGAACAGTGTCCCAAGACACCTCAAGAAGTTGAGGATATGAGACATATTCCCTATGCCTCTGCAGTAGGTAGCTTAATGTATGCTATGCTATGCACGAGGCCTTACATCCGTTATGCAAAGGAATAATAGTCGTGAGTACCGATCAATCCGTGGTTTGACCACTTTGGACAACGATTAAAAATATCCTCAAGTATCTAAGGAGAACGAGGGACTATACGCTTGTGTATGGGTCTATGGATTTGATCCTTCTGGATACACCGATTCTGATTTTCAGACCGATTAGGATTCTCAGAAATCCACATCGGGATCAGTTTTCACCCTTAACGGGGGAGCTATAGTATGACGAAGCATCAACCAAGGATGCATCACGACTCCACAATGGAGGTTTGAGTATGTCGCCGCTTGTGAAGCAAATAAAGAGGTCGTTTGGCTAAGGAAATTCCTTACTTATTTGGAAGTTGTTCCAAATATGGAATCTCCCATCACCTTATCTTTGTGACAACAAAGTGGTCCAGTAGCCAATTTGAAGGAACCTCGCAGCCATGCGCGAGGTAAGCACATCGAGAGGAAGTATCACCCGATCACGAGAAATAGTGCAACGAGGAGATGTGATGATCCACGAAGATCGCCGAGCACAATATTGCTGATCCGTTTACAAAGACTCTCACGGCTAAAGTGTTCGAGGTCATCCGGAAAGTGCAGGTCTCACGAGATATGTACATAAATCTAGGGCAAGTGGGAGATATGTAATGGGTATATGGATGCCCTAGTTTATTGTATTTCTATCTCTTGTAACCACTGTTTTAGATTATGATGTACCCCACTAGAGTTTTAGTTCAAGTGGGAGTTTGTTGGGATTTGTGCCCTAAAACTCGTAGTTTGTAATTATGTTCTAATTAATGTAATAAAGTGTTATTATTTCAATAAAGTGATATTGTTCGTTATCTACGAGTTTGCCTTTATTTAAACCCTAAATCCAATAAACTAAACATCCAAGGTCATTAAATGAATCTTTAATCTGAATGTAATGTACATAAAAAGGATCTCGGTTAGAGATACAACCTAAAGGTCTCTATTGTTAGGGAATAAGGTTTGGGTACCTTACCACTGTTAAACTATGGATGTGACCCACTTTGTATTTGATACAAACACTTTGTGATCCTAACGTGTTCGTGTAGATGACATGTGAGTGGGGATATCCTATGTAATGAGATTACATAAGACCAACCACGAAATAGTAATCTCTAGTTGTAACTCCGTTGACTAGTTAGGTTTCTATTTCACTAGGATGACCTAGCAAACTTGATCCGAATCCTGAGTAGGTTCTGAACTCCTGCTCATGAGGGATTGTCCTTTGACTAGTATGGGTGAGAGTGGCGGATTCGCCGACTCAATATGCCTACCTTCTTGGAGACAAGACCGAGTGAGCGGTTGGGAACTTAACTTAGCAAGATGGAATTCACTCATTCCCGTCTACTAGGGTAAGTAGAGGAATGTTCCCTTAAGTGGTGTCTCCGGGACTTGAACAAAGGGCCGACCCTCTCATTGGCCCGAGAGGACTCTGTTTGTTGGTAGGACCACAAACAAATTGTTCATTAGAGGAGCACTAGTTCTTAAGGCACAAGATGTAACCCAGGGGTAAAACGATAATTTGACCCAATGTTATTATTACGAACATTCGTGAAGGATTGACTTGTTTGTTATTGGTCAATATCTGTGGACACGAAAATATATCTGCAGTGTGAGAAGAGTGCAAACATGTGGGACTTTAGTGGAGTGTTCCTGATTAACGAATGTTGATTGGGAGGTTAATGAGATTAACCGAGTAATCTCGTATCGTTGGAGCTTACGATCAGTGAGGTCCATTAGGTCCACCTTCTAGCTCGTAAAGGGTTCTTAGATCATTAGAATTTGAAATGTTCAAATTCATTAGGGAATAAACTTAATGTATATTTATACAATATAATATATAGTTTTGGAACTATATATTATAAATTTAATGTGGATATGATTCATATTAAATTTTGTGAGAGAATTAAATATTTGAAAGAGTTCAAATATTGAATTCAAGTGTGAATGTGATTCATATTTGAAAACTATAGGTTAAAATTTAATGTGCACTGGATGTACATTAAAACTATAGGTTAAAGGGGTAATATGATTAAATGAGATTTAATCCAAATTAAATATATGATATTTAATTTGTATTATTTAAATATGATTTAAATTAATAATTAAATTAAATTAAATTAAATTATTATTATTATTATTATTTTAATAATAAAATAAGGGAACGTGTCATCCAGACACGTTCTCCACTACCCCTTTCCTTCTCCCTATCGACAGTTTAACAGGGAGAAGGGGGTTGCTCATTTGGGTTAATCAATCGATCGATCATTTTCAATTGAGAAAGAATTCTCTCTCTCACACTCTTATTTCCAAAAACCTTCCAAGAGTTGGAATCCTTCCCACAAAGGATTAGGTCTAAGCATTCAGAGGATAGATGGTTTACACTATTGGTGGTGTTCTGTAAAAACAGAGAAACTAAAGCTTCTTGTGTTGCTGTACTGATTGGAGCAAGGAGTTGCTGCTGAGGAAAACTATAAAGGTAATAATTTCCTTTCCATTGCTAGTTTGATTGTTAAACTTAGTATGTTTGCATGCTATTATCCATGCCTAATTAGGTTAGAGTTAATTATATGCTTGTTCTGTATTTTTGTCAATGTATGAGTTTTTGTTTTTTAAGCAAAACAATCTTACATATTACGATTTCCAATTCGTTTTCGCTGCTCAAGGAGATCCGATCTCCATCATCCTGTGTCTACCTCAGTGTTTTTGCCTGATAATGCACGCATTTGTGTACATTTTGTTGGGTCTATAGCATTGTATGGGTCATTAACCTTCAAAGGTCCTTTTCATGCCCTAAGTTAAATTCAACTTGATTTCGGTAAGTGCACTTAACTCTGATAGCTCTTTTTTAGTCAAATTCTCCACTGATTGTTGTGATATCCAAAAATGGTCCACTTTGAGGGTGATTGGTAAGGGTAAATTGCAAAATGGGTTATAAATTCTTGATGAATTTGATGTTGTTGATGCTTTATATGTTTGTGCAATCACTATCCATAAATTGCCTTTGAATGTATGGCACTCTAGGCTTGAACATCTTTCTTTCTCACATTTAAATGTCTTAAAAGATATTTTACATATTGAGTTTAAGATAGATCACTCTGCCTCTTGTGATTTCTAGCTAGCATTTAGCTAAACAAAGAAGACTTTCTTTTACTTCAAATTATTATTTTTCTACTGATCTTTTGACTTAGTTCATACTCATATTTGGGTGCCTTTGCCCCTCATTCCTTTGATGGTTATACATACTTTCTTACTTTAGTCGATGATTGGACAAGGTACGCTTGGTTCTATATAATGAGGTATAAATCGAATGTTCTGACCATCATCTTTTTTTTTTCAAGTTATACATACTCAATATGGAAAAGATATTAAGACTTTTAAGTCTAATAATGCCCCATGATTAAAATTTGAAGATTTTTTTTCATAAGAAAGGAGTTGTTCATAAATTTTCATGTGTTGCTAGACCTGAACAAAATTCTGTGGTAGAAATAAAGCACCAACATATTCTAACTGTTGCACGTGCATTGTATTTCTAGCCTCATGTGCTTTTATAATTTTGGAGTGAATGTGTACTAACTACAATGCATTTGATAAATAGAACCTCATCTTAAGTTTGCAATGGAAAACACCATATGCGCCTCTCCATGGGCATCTCTCTAATTATTGTTCACAAAGAATATTTGGTTGCTTATACTTTGTATTAACCGTAGGTTCTAACAGGTCAAAATTTACTCCCCATGCCATACCGACTGCATTTATGGGTTACCCTCCTGGGATGAAAGCCTACAAATTATTTGATATTGAGAAACGAAAATTGTTTGTTCCACGAAACTATTTTCCCATTTCATAAAGTCACCCATGCCAACACACAACTTGATCTATTCCCCACGACTGTACTACCTATTCCCATAAACCTTGACCTTTCTTATAATCCTTCACACCACAAAGAAACATCATACCAACTAGTGTGTTCATCCCATCCTAAGGTTTCAACCCCACCTAATGAAACCACTACAAAAATATCTCCTACTGTAGCCATAGAACCAAACAATTCAATTGTTCCCAAAAAATCAACTCGAACATCTAAGCTACCTTCCTACCTTCCTACCTTAAGAACTACTATTGTAGCCTCTTAAACAAACCCTCACTACCTACAACCTCAATAAAATATCTCTTATAACACCATCTATCTTATAATAGATTGTCTCCCAACTTTCGAGCTTTCTCACTTAGATAGTGAAGGGAAAACAATAATGATTGTTTTCCCTTCACTCATTATGAACCCCAATTTTATCATCAGGCTTTCTCACATGAAAAATGGAAAACAATAATGAGTGTTGAGTTAGAAGTTATGGAGAATAATCATACATGGTCTGATGTTCCTTTTTCCCTAAATGAGCATTTTATTGGATGTATATGGGTTTACAAAATTAAGCACAATGTAGATTGTGAAGGGATTGAATCCTAATATAGAAGCGGTTGATTGCTTTTGTTTTGAAAGTTGTGAGAATTCTACAACCAGAAACTAGTTAAGCATGCAATTGAGAGAAGACCTTTACATACCTTGATGTTCACCGCAACGATCGAATGGACACCTCCCAAATGTCTTCCCTACTATTCTCTGGACAAGAATCCGACTTTTGGGAACCTTTCACCTTTTGGAAATTTGAAGAGAAAAGGGAATTGTAGAGAGAAAAATCTTGAGACGTTGGAGTGTTATTGAATTGTAAAGTGCCTTATGAGAACGTAGCCCCAAGATGCAAAACACTTTTGAATTTTATAGTGAGTGGAGATGAAGGTGACTTCCTCCATCCACTCACCCCACACACCGTATCAATTTTGCAAAATGCAATGACATTTGCATTTGATATTTAAGTCAACCTTCATTGAATCAGATTCAAATGTACATCTCTTATATAACCTATAGTATTAATTTAAATCTCATTCAAATCAATTTTGTCCTATAGTTTTAATATGAACTCAATTCATATTTATTAATATTTGAATCTAATTCAAGTATACTATATAGTTCAATTTTGAATCTAATTTAAATTTTACTTTATACTATATTAATTATATTTCAAATGTTCCAATTGATTAAGGGAATGTATACACATCCCCTTAATCAATTTAAAATTTTCAAATTTCTTCCAAAACAAATGATCCTTGTTTTACCCATGGTGAGCTAGTAGGGGACCTAATGAACCTATAAAGTATAAGCTTCAATAATTCGAGATTAATCAATTAAACTATTTAATTGAAGTAATCAACATTCATTAACTATGAGTCACTCCACTAAAAACATATAGTTGCACTCTTAGCACTGTAGAACAAGTTGTGTCCATCGATATAAACATTACAAGTAAGCCGACCCTTCACGAGTCATTCGTAATTACAATTGGGTCAAATTACCGTTTTTCCTCTGTAATTACCTTTTACTTCTTAAGTACCATTGATCCTCTAATGAACAATCTATTTATTGTCCGACCATAAACAAAGTTCTTCTCGGGCGAATGAGAGGGTGAGGCTCCATTGTTCAAGACTCGGAGTCAACACTTAAAGGAACAACTCCTCTACTTTTTCTAAAGTCGGGAATGAGTGAATTCTTTCTTGTGCAACTACATTCTCAGCTCCCTATTTGGTCTTGTCTCCAAAATGATAGGCATATTGAGTTAGAAACTCGGGCCACTCTCACCCATACAAATAAAATAATAATCCCTCATAGGCAAGAGTCCATAACTGACTCAAGATTGAGATTGAGTTACTAATGGTCATCTTGTTGAAATAATAATCTCTTCATTTAACAGTGTTACAAAAAGAGATTGATCATTTCGTGGTCCGCTCTTATACAAAGTCATTGCATAGGATCCCCTTTGCATGTCTCTACATGAACGAATTAAATCAATTAATTTGTATTGAATACAAAGTTGATCGTATCCATAGTGCTACCAGGATAAAATACCTAACCTCATTCGTGTATTATAGATCCTTTAGGTTATTACTTGAACATGATTTACCTGTATGCCCACTACATCTATCCAAATTACATAAATAACCTTAAATGTTTGTTTATTGGATTTTGAGTTTAAACAAGTCTAGAAAACTGATAAAATAATATTTATTTTATTGAATAAATAAATTTGATTTACAAAGCCACGAATTTAGGGCATAAAACTCAATAGATAGTTCCATTGAACATTATAAGGCGAGATTGGTTGCCAAAGGCTATGCTCAACATAAGGGGTTAGGTTTCTTTGAAACTTTTTCTTCGGTGGCCAAGTTCATCGTTCATGTTTTGCTCACTATTGTTGTGTCTTTTTAATGACCTTTAATACAACTCGATGTCAATAACATCTTCTTACATGATGAATTATTTGAATAAGTATACATGGATTTACCCCTAGGGTATGAACCCAAGGGATATGTCTATAGAAAAGGGGGACACTAATAGCACACAAAATGTGCTATTCTTAGGCTTAGATGTTGCTAGTTTCTATATTGATTTAAGTACTTTCACGAGTTTAAATCATTGAATTTCAAGAAAAGAGCAGAAACGAAGCAAAATGAGAGATCTCGAGTTATTATGTCTCAAAGTGGAGTGAAATGAGCATAAAAGATGAAGTAGAGGAGCCGAAATATCCTGCTGACTCGAGCCCAGGGCGTTGAGACGCCATGTCTGGCATTGCAATGCCAGACATGACGTCTCAACCCAAGCAAATAGTTAATGCAAGTTGAAGACTCGAGTAGGCGGCATTAGGATGCCAAAATGCGCCTCCTTCGCGTCAACCATGTTCGTAGCGTTGAGACGTTGCACACAACGTCTCAACGCTACCCCTCTTTCATTCAATATGCTTACCTCTCTTTCAACAAACATTACATATTTAATCGTGCGCCTAGGGCAAGTGGGAGTATTGTAAAGGGTATTCGTATGCCCTTATTTATTTTATTACATTCATGTATTACTTTTCATTTAAGAAATATATATGTACTCCACTAGCTTAGTTCAAGTGGGAGTTTGTGAGGGCGTTGACCCTAATCTCGTGTAGTTTGTAATATAATTGTTATAAATGAATAAAAGTTATTGATTTGTCAAACTTTGTATCTCGCATTTTATAAAACTTAATCCAATAAACTAAGCTCCAGGGCCATATCATAGTACTTAAACGTTGTGTAATTGACACATGGGGAGGATCACGTTGAGTTAGTGACCCGAACGGTCTACAATATATGGATAGAGTTGGAAACCCCATCCTGTTACACTGTGGATGCGGCCCACTTTGTATTAGATACAAACGAGGTGATCCAACTCGTTCATGTGGTTTACATGCTAGTGGGGGCATCCTGTGTAATGAGATTGTACAAGACCGGACCGTGAATTATTAGACCTTGTAACGTCCCGTCCAAAAAAAAAGGAAAAAGGAAGTAGGTTAAAAAAAAAGAAGGGAGGAAACGCAGAGTTCACGTCGCCCCCCCTTTCTCGATTTCTTCTTCTTCTTCTTCTTTTTCTTCTTATTCTTCTTCTTCTTCTTCGCGCAGCAGCCACCGGCGGTGCCCCCTCCCTCGTGAAGTCGATCCTCGTAGCCTCGTCGCCGGCAACTTCATAATTCGATCCTTGTAGTCTCCCCGCCGACAGCAGTCGCAGACCTCGTCGGTAAGTTTTTCAAGAAGACCCTTTGAGTTTTGGTTTAGTCGGTTCGTGGGGTTTTAATTCGATTCTCATAAATTGGATGTTAGTTTTGAATAGATCGGGTCACGGGCATCCCAGATTTGTGTTCCACGCGCCGCCACCCGCCGGAAGTCGTCGCCAGTCACCGGAATCGCCGCCTCTGTCGCCACTGATGATGTGCAGTAAGTTGCTTCTTTTTTCTCGATTCCGTTTCAATCCCCAATGTATTGGTTTGGTTATTTAAGTCAAGTTGGCTCAATTTAAGTGTTTGGAACGTGATTTTTAAGATTGTTTGTTTGTCACTTAGGAGCAAACGGTTAAGAAAGTGCGTCGAACTCGGGATGGAACTCCCGAACCTTGGTTATCCAGGTAAGTAGTCTTTTGGATTAAACCCCTTAAAGTTATTGTTTGTTTTGCTTGAATGTGGTAGTCGGTGAAGTGTGTGTAATGCCCAGAAATTATGTTGCGTCGTATATGTTCGAATTTTTGTTTGTGTGCTGGTGTTTCTTGTAACACTAATTGACTAAGATTGTAGTTAATGTGGGAATAAGGGGCTGAGACTTCAAGTTAAGAGTAAGACTTTAAGTCTTTGATTGTATTAAGCCGAGAACGAACATTGTGGGCTCTGAGATTGTTCTGGAAAAAGGGTTCGAGGTTGAGGACTAATGTTTTGGTTACTGTGGTTTGGGGTAAATGAAATCGTTGGGTGCAATGCCTTAAGCTACGGTTCATGTTTAAGTTGTTTGGGTCGCTTTAACTAGCCTGTTAGAAGTTAGAGATGAGCCCTAGGCCAAGCTAGTGACCGTTCATTCTTTGGAATTAATTTAGGTGAGCTTGTGTTTTCCTTTTTAAGGAAGTGGTTGTTCATGGATCCTCGAGTCAATGTATGTGGCCAATTTGGTCCAGTAAGCAAGATGAGAGAGAGCTAGCTTGCATAGCTCGTGGAGTGAAACCTTGTGTTGTTGTGTATGTTAAAGGGATTGGCCCTGACCGTGATTGAGTTTGTGCTCGTGTGGTAGAGGATTATAATCGATATGCAACTTGTATTGCTCGCAGGACTGTTAGTTTGTACCTTCGATTAAGGTTTTAGTACTGAGTCAAGAGTATGGTGGCATGGAACCCCCAGGCTAGTAGTTCCTACCTTACTCCTTGTTTAGGTGACGCCATCCTACAACCTTGTGTGGCGAGAAACTAGCATGGAGTATGTGTTTTGATGATGTCTCGTGGTGTGTCACAGTGCGTGTGGCAACAGACTAGGGGCAATGATGTCTTGTAGTGAGCCATGGTAGTCATGGCAACAGACTAAAGATGTGAATGCTTCGAGGTGAGTCATTATAAGTGTGACAACAGACTCGGAGTGAGACATAGCTTACGAGCGTCCTGCGGGGCGGGTCTGTGCTACGTCAGAGTGCTAGTTAGGGAGGCGTTTACCGACGTGAAGCAAGGAGTTGAGCAAACCTGTGTGGGCTTGGGGTAAGGCTAAGTCGGACGTCTATCTGAGTGTAATCTGAAAGTGGAATTTGGGGAAGTTCAAGGTTATGGCTAAGAGTGAGTACCTTGATGAATTTAAGACTCTTGAGAATGGATCGAGGATATTAGGAAGGCCTTGTTAAAACCCTATGTAACCTTTTAAAGCGCAAAACCCAGCACTTACTAAGCCCTGAGTACGCCTGAGCGAGTCGGAACCTCTAGGTCGACGATATATGATAGGCTCGTGAGACTAGGGTGCGTCCCCGATGAGATTCGAGAGTGGTTACTTTCCATTATCCCGTGCTAGCTTAGGGGCGATTCCCCATAGGGCGTGTTGGTTACGTACCTCACTGCACTATGCTAGCGTGTTGTGTTGTGAGAGCCTGGGGTACGCCCCCGTTAGGGAGTGGTTGCTTTCCATTATCCCGTGCTGGCTTAGGGCTGATTCCCCATTGGGCTTGTAGGATACGTACCTTTTTTGCTCTATGATAGTGTGTAGTGGCGTGAGAGTTGGTTTCTCTCATTGGATCGTCAATCAAAGTTCCAAGATCGAAGGTAGAGCTCGAGTTATTACCGCAGGAGGGCTCAGGGTGAAGTGTGCTAAGTGTGAGACCTGTTTGGGGTTGAGTGAGTTTAAAAGATGAGTCTTGTTTGGTTTCATGTTAGTTGTTTGGTCGTAAGTGGGCTGCTTACTGAGTATTTTTATACTCACTCGTCTACTTTGTTGTTTTTGGTTGTAGGTAAGAAACCCTGAGGCGGTTGACGACGATGACAACCCGACGAGGCTGTGAGACCCTGTTTCCTCCCTGTTTTGTTTTTTTCTTAGAGTGCTCGCTTGACACTGTCATGTTTTAGTTTCGGTTTATTTTCTTTCTGGTCGCGTGACCCTCTATTTTCTCTTGTACTTCTAAGTTATTGAAATTTTCATTCTGGTTGAGTTTTCTTTTCGCTGCGTGGTTGTATTATTTAAGAGATCGTGCTTTGGAACTCTGGTCGTAGCCCAACCCATTTTCTGATTGAAGTTTGTGGGGGTTGGGCGTTCTTGTTGTCTCTTAAAGTGTTTTTTGTTTGATAGGTTGCTTGGAAAATTTTGGTTTTCTTTTTGCTATGTCGTTATGCTGCTGAAATTTCGACACGAACGGTGTGGCAGAGTAACTTCCCTATCGTAAGTTAGTCTCAAATGTTAGGGTCGTTACAGTTGGTATCAGAGCTTTAGGTTTTAGATTTTGTAGACTCGCTCACATCATGAGCTTCCTGTTCTTTACAGCCTCTCGCAGGGAAGTCGTTTCGTTACTGCCAGGTTTGGTGTCTGTTAACTAATTAGTAAAGTAGATATTGACTAATATGTTTGCTCATCTAGTTGTATTTGTATTTCTATGCGTTGAAATTGTTTAACCTCGATTTAAAAGTGAGTAATCGTGAGATGCCTTCTTGCTGACTTGAAATTCAGGTTATGGTCTCGTGGAAAAGAATCGTGGAAGGGATGCCGCCAGCAGGCGGGATCGGGGTGTTCAGGGAGGACGTATTTAAACCTCATCAGAACCGAGCTCCAAGTTCAAGGAGATCGAGTCAGGAACGGTTCCAAAGGTGTCTTCAACCTTAAAGGCAAGCATGATGGTTGGCTAAGGAGCTCGAACCTTTATGACAGAACTAAGAAACGAGGAAGGGGACGTGTCGACAATCCCTGTAGTCAGAGAGTGCACGGTTGCCTTTTCGAGGATTTACATTGTTTCCCTCCAGACAAGGAAATGGATTTTAGTGTCAAGTTGGAGCCAGACACCACACCTCTATCAGAAGCCCCGTTTCTAATGACCTAATTGAGTTAAGTGAACTCAAGACCAAGTTGCAGAAGCTTCTAGACAAGGACTTCATCCACTAGTGCGGTGTGTCGTACTCTTTGTGAAAAAGAAAGAAGGTTAATGCGTTTGTGCATTGGTCACCAAGAGTTGAGAAAAGTAACTGTAAATGACAAGTACCCGCTTCCCAGGATCAACGATCTGTTCCACTAGTTACTTGAAGCAACAGTGTTCTCCAAGTTTGAGTTGTGTTGGGCTACCACTAGTTGAGAATAAGAGAGGACATTCTGAAGACAACTTTGAGATTCAGGTTGGGACACTACGAGTTTACTATGATGTCGTTAGGTTTGACGGACATCCCGACGGTGTTTATGGACCTGATGAAGAGGGTGTTCAAGGAGAGGTTGGGTACCTTCGTTATCGTTCTTATTGACGACGTCTTGATCTACTCGAAGTTGAGTGAAGATCACGAGGGCCATTTGAGGAGATTCTTGACTTCTTTGAGGGAGAGTCGGTTGTATGCTAAGTATAACAAGTGCGAGTCTTGGTTGAATCAAGTGTTCTTTCTGGGGCACGTGGTATCTAAGGAGGGCGTTTCAGTAGACTCGGCAATAGTGGAAGTAATTTGGAAATAGCCTTGACCCAAGACTGTTACCGAGGTTTGCAGTTTTTGGACCTAGTCGGCTTTTACCGTCAGTTCGTGAAAGACTTCTCCATGATTGTTACACCTCTCACCTAGTTGGCACGGAAAGAGAATGCTTTTTCGTGGAGGAGTGTGCGTGAGATGAGTGTCCAGATTTAAAGCAGAGGTTGATCTGAATACTGGTACTCACAGTGCTTTATGGTTCAGGAGGTTTGTGGTGTACAGTGATGAATCAAAGAAAGGCTTGGGTTGAGTCTTAATGCAGATTGAGAGGGTGGTTGCCCATAGCTTGGAGGTTGTTATTGTAGTTTTTGCTTTGGAGACCTAGGCGCACTGTCTTTTGGACGAGAAAATACGGATGTTTGCAGACCTTTAGACCTTAAAGTACTTGGTCACTCAGAAGGAACTGAGTATGAGACAACACGAATGACTAGAGCTAACAAAAGATTGCGAGATCGAGGGTTGTAATCCTTAGAGGTATCGCAGTGGAAATGAAAAGAGATTTCAATGGATTTCATTTCAACCTCTCCCGAACAGTTAAAGAGTTCTCAGAGATTTGGGTAACCGTGGATAGATTGACTAAGTCGGCACATCTCTTTCTGGGGAAATCGACTTATACGGTGGAAAAGTGGGTGAAGTTGTTTTTGGAAGAGATTGTCGGGTTGCATGGGTTCCAGTTCAGATAGTGTCCGACAGGGAGTCCCAATCCGCATCTAACTTCTGGTTGAGCTTTCAGGAAGCCTTAGGGGTTGAGTGTAGTTTCAACATGATATTCCACCCTTAGTTTGACGGTCATACTAAGAGGTTGATTACATCGTGGAAGACATGCTTTGGGCTTGTGTTTTGGAGTTTGTAGTCAGTTGGGTTACACACACCTCCATCTAGTGGAGTTTGCCTATAACAACAGTTATTAGGCAACGATCGGTTTGGCGCCCTATGAGGTTTTGCATGGTAAGAGATGCAGGTCACTAGTGTATTGGGGCAAGGTTGGTGAACATAAGCCCTTGAAATCAAGCTGGTCCAAGTTACAAACGAGTTCGTGCAGGAGATTATAGCAAAGATGTTGATGGCTCAGAGCAGGCAGAAGAGTTACGCTATTGTGAGGCGCAAAGATCTGGATTTGGCGGTTGAGGATTACGCTTTTTCTGAAAGTTGCACCTATGAAAGGCACGAAAGGGAAGTTGAATCTTGGGTTCATCGGGCCATTCGAGTAATTAGAGCGGATTGACTCGGTGGCGTACCGTTTAGCCTTATATGTGGTGGCCCAGGCTATGTGCCAGTTGCATCCTACGTGTTAGATTTCGAGCCACTACAAGTCGTTTTGGACTTGAGCTACGAGGAGATACTAGTGGAGATCTTAGCTTGTAAGAAGAAAGTGTTGAGAAACAGAAGACCCACCTTGTGAAGGTCTTGTGGCAAAACCTTTCAGCTTAAAGAAGTTACCTATGAGTGTGAGGATGAGATGAAGGCGAACTACCCTAAGTTATTCGACAACTAGCCACCTTCGAAGATGAAAGTTATTAAGGTGGGGAGAATGTAACGTCCGGTCCAAAAAAAAAAAAGGAAAAAGGAAGTAGGTTAAAAAAAAACGAGGGAGGAAACGCAGAGTTCACGTTGCCCCCCTTTCTCGATTTCTTCTTGTTTTTCTTTTTCTTCTTCTTCTACTTCTTCTTCTTCTTCTTCTTCGAGCAGCAGCCGCAGGCGGCGCCCCCTCCCACATGAAGCAGATCCTCGTAGCCTCGCCGCCGACAGCTTCATAATTCGATCCTTGTAGTCTCCCCGCCGACAGCAGCCACAGACCTCACCGGTAAGTTTTTCAAGAAGACCCTTTGAGTTTTGGTTCAGTCGGTTGTGGGGTTTTAATCTTGTTCTCATAAATTGGATGTTGGTTTTGAATAGATCGGATCACGGGCATCCCAAATTTGTGCGCCACGCGCCGCCACCCGCCGGAAGCCGTCGCCGGTCACCAGAACCGCCGCCGCCGATGTTGTGCAGTAAGTTGCTCCTGTTTTCTCGATTCTGTTTTAATCCCCCATGTATTGGTTTGGTTATTTAAGTCAAGTTGGCTCAATTTAAGTGTTTGGAACGTGATTTTTAAGATTTTTTGTTTGTCATTTAGGAGCAAACGGTTAAGGAAGTGCGTGGAACTCGGGATCGAACTCCCGAACCTTGGTTATCCATGTAAGTAGTCTTTTGGATTAAGCCCCTTAAAGTTATCGTTTGTTTTGCTTGAATGTGGTAGTCGGTGAAGTGTGTGTAATGCCTAGAAATTATGTTGTGTTGCATATGTTCGAATTTTTGTTTGTGTGCTGGTGTTGCTTGTAACACTAATGGACTAAGATTGTAGTTAATGTGGGAATAGGGGGCTGAGACTTCAAGTTAAGAGTAAGACTTTAAGTCTTTGATTGTATTAAGCCAAGAACGAACATTGTGGGGTTTGAGACTGTTCTGGAAAAAGGGTTCGAGGTTGAGGACTAATGTTTTGGTTACTGTGGTTTGGGATAAATGAAATCGTTTGGTGCAATGCCTTAAGCTTCGGTTTGTGTTTAATTTGTTTCGATCGCTTTAACTAACCTGTTAGGAGTTAGAGGTGAGCCCTAGGCCAAGCTAGTGACCGTTCATTCTTTGGAATTATTTTAGATGAGCTTGTGTTTTCCTTTTTAAGGAAGTGGTTGTTCATGGATCCTCGAGTCAATGTATGTGGCCAACTTGGTCTAGTAAGCGAGATGAGAGAGAGCTGGCTTGCATAGCTCTTGGAGTGAAACCTTGTGTTGTTGTGTATGTTAAAGGGATCGGCTCTGACCGTGATTGAGTTCGTGCTCGTGTGGTAGAGGATCATAATCGATATGCAGCTTATATTGCTCGCAAGACTGTTAGTATGTACCTTCGATTATGGTTTTAGTACCGAGTCAAGAGTTTGGTGGCATGGAACCCCCAGGCTAGTAGTCCCTACCTTATTCCTTGTTTAGGTGATGCCATCCTACAACCTTGTGTGGCGAGAAACTAGCATGGAGTATGTGTTTTGATGATGTCTCGTGATGGGTCACAGTGCGTGTGGCAGCAGACCAGGGGCAATGATGTCTTGTGGTGAGCCTGATAGTCATGGCAACAGACCAAAGACGGGAATGCTTCGAGGTGAGTCATTATGAGTGTGACAATAGACTCGGAGTGAGACATAGCTTACGAGCGTCCTGCGAGGCGGGTCTGGGTTATGTCAGAGTGCTAGTTAGGGAGGCGTTTACCGATGTGAAGCAATGAGCTGAGCAAACCTGTGTGGGCTTGGGGTAAGGCTAAGTCGGGCGTCTATCTGAGTGTGATCTGAAAGTGGAATTTGGGGTTGTTCGAGGTGATGGCTAAGAGTGAGTACCTTGCTGAATTTGAGACTCTTGAGAATGGATCGAGGATATTAGGAAGGTCTAGTTAAAACCCTAAGTAACCTTTTGAAGCGCAAAACCCAGCACTTACTAAGCCCTGAGTTATGCCTGAGCGAGTTAAAACCTCTAGGTTGACGATATATGATAGGCTCGTGAGACTAAGGTGCGCCCCCGATGAGATTCGGGAGTGGTTGCTTTCCATTATCCCATGCTAGCTTAGGGGTGATTTCCCATAGGACGTGTTGGTTACGTACCTCACTGCACTATGCTAGCGTGTTGCGTTGTGAGAGCCTGAGGTACGCTCCTGTCAGGGAGTGGTTGCTTTCCATTATCCCGTGCTGGCTTAGGGGCGATTCCCCATAGGGCGTGTAGGATACGTACCTACTTTGCTCTATGCCAGTGTGTAGTGGCGTGAGAGCTGCTTTCTCTCATTGTATCGTCAATCAAAGTTCCAATACCGAAGGTAGAGCTCGAGTTATTACCGCAGGAGCGCTCAGGGTGAAGTGTGCTAAGTGTGAGACCTATTTGGGGTTAAGTGAGTTTAAAAGACGAGTCTTGTTTTGTTTCATGTTAGTTGTTTGGTCGTAAGTGGGCTGCTTACTGAGTATTTTTATACTCACCCGTCTACTTTGTTGTTTTTTGTTGCAGGTAAGAAACCCAGAGGCGGTTGACGACGTTGACAACCCGACGAGGCTATGGGACCCTGTTTCCTCCCTGTTTTCTTTTTTTCTTAGAGTGCTCGCTTGACACTGTCATGTTTTAGTTTCGGTTTGTTTTCTTTCTTGTCGCACGACCCTCTATTTTCTCTTGTACTTCTGAGTTATTGAAATTTTCATTCTGGTTGAGTTTTCTTTTCGCTGCCTGGTTGTTTTATTTAAGAGATTGCTTTGGAACTCTGGTTGTAGCCCAACCCATTCTCTGATTGAAGTTTGTGGGGGTTGGGGATTCTTGTTGTCTCTTGAAGTGTTTTCTGTTTGATAGGTTGCTAGAAAAATTTTTATTTTCTCCTTGCTATGTCGTTATGCTGCCAAAATTTTGGCACGAACGGTGTGGCGAAGTAACTTCCCTATCGTAGGTTCGTCTCGAATTTTAGGGTCGGTACAGACCTACTGATGTAACACCGTTAACAGTAGGACTAATAATTTCGTAGATGACCATTAGTGACTCGTCCTTAATCTTGAGCGTGTCACGAACTCATTTCTACGGGGATGTGTCCTTTGACTAGTACGGGTGAGGGTGGTTTGGATACACCCAATATGCCTGCCTTCTTGGCGACAGGACCTCGTGGGGAGCTGGGAACTTGATTACGCAAGAAGGAATTCACTCGTTCCCGACCTAGGGAAACCAGATAGGTTGTTCCCTTAAGTGTTGTCTCCAGGGCTTGAACAATGGGCGCCCACCCTCTCACTGGCCCGAGAGGGACATTGTTTCTAGTTGGACCATATAACAAAGTTGTTCATTAGAGGAGCAGTGAGATTTAAGGAATAAGATGTAGACATAGGGGTAAAACGGTAATTTGATCCAACAGTGGCTACGAACAACCTATGAAGGGATGACTCGCGGGGATTGAATTATATCGGTGGACACAACTTGTCCTACAATGGTGGGAGTTCAGCTACGGGATTTAGTGGAGTTTACCGTAGCTAATGAATAATGGTTATCTGGATCAAAGAGTTTGATCGGTTAATCTCACATCATTGGAGCTCATCAGGTGTAGGTCCATTAGGTCCCTCGGTTGGCTCAATTGGACAAATTGAGGGTTTATAGTTTGGAGTGGATTTGAAGTGTTCAAATTCATTATTTGGGTAGTTATGTCAATTATATGTGATATAGTTGACATAATATATAGTTTGATGTGAATTAGATTCATAATAAATTATAGAATAGCCTAATTAAATAGTTAGTGCTAAATTAGAGAAATTGAATTGAGAGAAATTAAATTGAATATGATTCAATTTATTATTCCACAATTATGCAAATAGAATTTATTATAATAAGGTATGAGATACCTTATGTTATGTGATATGCAAATATGATTTGCATATCATATGGTTGTGGTAAAATGGTGAATTGGTGGAGATTTTAACTATACCACACACCATTATAAATAGGTGCTTTGTGAGCACTTAGAAGATGAAGCATTCACTTTTTGGAATTCCATCAAAGAGATAGACCAAATTCTCTCTAGCTTCTCTCAATTCTCAAAAATTCTTTCTCCATCCCAAATTCCTCCACAACTCTCCCTCAACCTCTCGAGAATAACCGAGAAGAGATTTTGGAAGCGTCTTTGTTCCTGAGGTTCGTTGAATCGAGAAAGATCGAGGAGGAATTTCAAGAAGTTGTCTACAAGAGGTTAGTAAAAAGTTTACCTTTTGTTATTCCTTCTCAAATCAACATGCTTACGTTAGGTTTGTTTTAAGAAATTACACAAACATCGAATCAACGACGTTTCACAACGTCTTCCGCTACAGGAAATAGATTCCCTTCAATTGGTATTAGAGCCTAACTTTTCTCTTCATTGTGTATTCTGTAATTTCTTAAAATTAAGGTGGATAACATTAATTTCATGAGATGAATGTTAATGGTGTGCAAAATGGATGTTTTCGGTTTTGGCACTTAGACTAGATTTACATTTTTCATTGATGAGATTGATGTAAGGGCTCGTTGTTTTGGGCATTATTGTATGTAAATCGAGTATGTAAGTTCGGATCGTTCGTGACATGAGTTGTTGTGAAGAAACGGAGCGAAAACGGGTGAAAAACTCAAAATGGAGCTGCTGGACAGAGGACAACATTGTGATGTTGTTCATCGGCGTCACAACGCCATCCTTGCGAATGGAGGGCTTGCAACAGGCGGGCATTGCAATGCTGAAGGGCGTGGAGGCGTATGCAACACGCCACGGCGTTGCGGCGCCGATGGCGACATTACAACGCCATGCGCATGCATGCTACCGGGCGAGATCACGAAGGAAACGCAGCGTTACAGCAACGCCGCTCCGATAGTGAAGCGATTCGGCCGTTTTTCGCGAAAAGTGGGCGAGAAAGGGGCTTCGTGGGCATTTTTAAGGTCATTTTCTCTGAATTTTAATTTTAATTTAATTAATATTTTATGTAATTTAAATTTTAATTAATTTATTTAATTAATGTTAATATAAGTGTTATATTAATGTTAATTAATTAAATTAATGTCCTTATGGTGCCAAAATCGGTCCATTTTTGCTATTTAATTATGCAAGTGTTGTATGATTTAATTATATGCATAATGTATGTCATATAGTTTTAAAATCCCACCTTATGTTAAGCATATCATGCATCATGTCTATATTATAAATGTTATAATATATAGAATGCATGGTTAGGATTATAAGAGTTATAATAAAATGCATGTTTTAATTTAATTAATATAAGAGTTATATTACTTAGATTAAAAGCATTGACATGCATTTATACATGTGATGTATGCATGTTATAGTTTGATTATTCATGTGATGAATGATCAAGCACAATAACATAGAAATGCATGTAACCTTAGTTAATTATTAGTTTTAAATGGTTTAGAACTTAAATAATTAGACTTAAGTTTTGTTTTTATAATAAGATTAGAATTAGAAAATCAAAATATAACTAATAGATGGTGACTAATTAGTAAATCTGTCTAAGGAAGGTTCTAACTAAGGCTGGGGTATTTAAGCTGGCGCTCTGTGGAACACCCCTACCTGGGAATCGACCTGGAAGTGAATTTGGTACGGAGATCCATAGGTTATATTGCGCGTGAGTGTCGTTAATTAATCATTAATTAAATATGCTCACATAGACCTAAGCTAATAATATGATTATAGACTTAGGCTAATCCAATATAAGAGTTATATTGGTAGACTTAGGTAAATAATAGCCGATTTATATAGGTCAATCCCGTTAGTTTAAAGTACTAAGTGGGAGGAAATTAAGTGTATAAGATACGTTTAAGTTTCCATCCAGAAATCTCCATGAAGTTCACACCGTGAGATCCATACTTGGCCTCGTGGCGCAAATAAGAGCGTTCCCCTACGGGTGGCATTTGTATGGGTCAACATTCAAGGTGAATGGAGAGAGTACTTATAGTGAGTGAGAGCGGGACCTGTGAAAACGGGACCCACGGTCTCTTCTTTCGATTCACATCGTGAGACGCCCATGATCTGCCTGTTATTTTAGCCTGGCCTAGACAATCCCTACGAAGGGCTTTGATCATGGGAGTCAAAACACCGTGCTCGAAAGGGATACGATTTTCTTGTTGGTTTGCCTTCATATCCTCCCTACGACGGCTAATGTTTGAACGATACTTGAAATTTTAAAGATTGAGGGCGACACTCACGGGATTCATTAAGAGTTAATGGATTCATACCAAATTATGGTAACTAGATGCCTAATGGAATAAGAGTTATTCTGGAATTAGGGGCTGGTTGAGAAAACCTCGTCTCAGAGGAAGAGTGATTCTGTCTACTCTACGGTGGGGGTCATTCTAAACCTTTGGGGTATCATTGCAATTTCGAATGACCTGGGAATTATAGGATAAAATTTACTAAAACAGGATTGGATTTTTTGAAAAGTTTTTTGTGAGAACTTATACAAAGTTTTTTTTTTCTTTCAGCAAGATGTCGAGTTCAATCATAGTTCTTTTAGTTTCAGATAAACTCGTTGGTGACAATTACCAATCGTGGAAAAACAATATAAACACAATCTTAGTAACAGACGACCTTAAGTTCGTGCTCACTAAGGAGTATCCTCAGGTGTCGAGCTCGACCGCATTAAGAAGTGTTTGTGATGTGTACGATCGATGAATCTGGGCCAATGAAAAGGCCAAGGTCTACATTATAGCAAGCTTATCTGAAGTTTTGCCTAAAAAGCATTAGGTCATGGTCACCGCCAAGGAGATCATGGAATCATTGCAAAACATGTTTGGACAACAGTCCTTCCGGTTAGGCATGATTCACTTAAAGATATATTCAATGCTAGGATGAAGGAGGTCACATCTGTTAGGGAACATGTTCTCGACATGATGACCCACTTTAACTTGGCGGAGATGAATGGAGCTTCGACAAGCCAAGTCAGCTTTATTATGGAGACTCTTCCGAAGAGTTTCCTTCAGTTTCGTAGCAACGCTGTTATGAACAAGATAAGCTACAACCTGACCACCCTTCTTAATGAATTACATACCTTTCAGTCCTTAATGAAAGTCAGGGGATAGGAAGCTGAGGCAAATGTTGCCTTCAGTCTTATCAAAGGGATTCGACCTCTGGGACAAAGTCTATAACCTCTTCTGGACCGAAAGGGAACAAAAAGAAGAATGTGGGTAAGGCTGGCCGTATTGTCGCCCTCAAAGGAAAAAAGGTCAAGGTAGTTGCAAAGAAAGGAAAGTGTTTCCACTGCAATGGGGACGGTCACTGGAAGAGGAATTGTTCCAAGTACATTGCCGAGAAGAAGAAGGAAGATAAATATGATTTACTTGTTGTTGAAACTTGTTTAGTAGAGAGTAATGACTCTGTCTGGATACTTGATTCAGGCGCCACTAACCATGTTTGTTCTTCTTTTCAGGGAATTAGTTCTTGGCAGCGACTGCAGGAGGGTGAGATAACGCTCAGGGTTGGAACCAGAGAAGTTGTCTCGGCTGCAGCTGTAGGCACAGTGAAGCTATACTTCGGCGGGAAGTAAATTTTATTAGATAACATGGACATAGTACTATGGTTTACTAGAAACCTTGTTTCAATTTCCTGTCTGTTAGAACAATCAATTTTTGTTTCTTTTATGAGCAATAAAGCATTTATTTCTCGAAATAGAAATGTGTTATGTTCAGCTTCACTTGAGAATAATTTGTATGTTTTCAAACCAAATTCAGTCAAAAGTGTTTTGAATACTGAACTGTTGAAAACAGCTGAAACGCAAACTAAGAAATTAAAAGTTTCTCCAAAAGAGAACGCCCATCTTTGGCATTTAAGATTAGGCCACATAAATCTCAATAGGATTGAGAGACTTGCGAAGGGTGGACTTCTAAGCGAGTTAGAAGAAAACTCATTGCCAGTTTGTGAGTCATGCCTTGAAGGCAAAATGACCAAAAGATCTTTTACTGGAAAAGGTTATAGAGGCAAGGAGCCTTTTGAGCTTGTACATTCTGACCTCTGTGGTCCAATGAATGTTAAAGCACACGGAGGTTACGAGTACTTTGAATCTTTTACAGATGACTACTCGAGATATGGGTACATTTACCTAATGCATCGAAAGTCTGAAACTCTTGAAAAGTTCAAGCAGTACAAGATCGAGGTTGAGAACCAATTAGGTCAAACCATTAAAACGCTTCGATCAGATCGAGGTGGAGAGTACATGGGCACTAAATTCAAAGACTATATGATAAAACATGAAATTACGTCACAGCTCTCAGTACCTGGTATGCCACAACATAGTGGTGTATTGAAGAGGAGAAACAAAACCTTGTTGGACATGGTTCGGTTGATGATGAGTTATGCTCATCTCCCTAATTCGTTTTGGGGTTATGCAGTGGAGACTGTTGTATATATTTTGAACACTGTTCCATCGAAGAGTGTTTCTGAAACACCATTCGAACTCTGGTTTGGTCGTAAAACAAGTTTACACCACTTCAGGATTTGGGGATGCTCGACCTATGTGTTGGTATCAAACTAAAAAAAATTGGAATCTCGTTCAAAATTATGCCTATTTGTAGATTACCCAAAGGAAACAAGAGATGTTTTCTTTTACGATCCTAAGGAGAATAAGGTGCTTGTATCGACAAACGCCACATTCCTTGAGGAGGACCACATTAGGGACCATAAACCAAGAAGTAAAATTGTGTTAAACGAAATGGACAACTCATCAGCAAAAGTTGTTTATGAAGCTAGTACGTCAACAAGTGTTGTTGATCTTAGCTCGTATAGTCAAGTCCATTCTCAAGAGTTGAGAATGCCTCGACGTAGTGGGTGAAAGAGTCTATATTAAGAAAATGGAAGCAATTTAGGATCTTGAACACTCTAATTTGATCAATTTTTCAAAAAAAATGCATGCTCAAAGCTGGAAAAATAGAGGGATAGAAAACTCAACTTTGAAGATCAAATTCTCTTCACCGGGTGGATGATTTTCAACACGAACACTTCGTGGACCACCTCTAGTGTCTTCCATACTATCTTCAGGCATTTGAACGGATTGTGGGATCCTAGATTCAGATAATTGGAAGAATAGTACCCAAAGGTCACAAAATGGAAATTATTTGAATTTCTGCAAAAAACTTTCAAATCACCTCGAATCACCATTAAATAAAGCTTCAATAAGCTCTACCAATGTGACAAGTCAAGAGTGATGAGGATGGATTGAGGTGGAGGTAACCAATTTTGGCCAATTTTGAAAATGTGGAGGATTTGGCAAGTTGGAAACTTGATTTTCATGACAATCATGAAAATCCTTCATTTTTCATTTAATTTTAATTCAAAAATTAATTTAATTAATTAATTTATAATTTAATTTAATATCAAATATTAAATTAAATAAATTTCCCAATCCCGATCGTTCAAACATGAATCCTTATTCATGTTATAATCTGATCCAATATTTAAATCATATTTAAATATATCCACCTCCTTTTAATCATACTTTAATTCATAATTAAGCTATGACTCGTTAAATATATCACATATAATTAACGATTTCTCCCAAAACTGAATTTGAACAATTCAAATTCTTTTCTCTCAAAATGTTACAAGGCTTAGTCCGAGCTAGTAAGGGGGACCTAATGGACCTACAGATCATGAGCTCCAACGATATGAGATTAACCGACCTAACTCTTTAGCCTAACTAATCAGTATTCGTTAACCACTAGAGCACTCCACTAAAGCCTAGTGGCTGCACTCTCCTCACTGTAGATATATTTCTGTCCACTTGATATAACCATGATTAGTAAGTCAATCCTTCATAGGTCGTTCATAATTACAGCTAGGTCAAAATTACCGTTTTACTCCTGTAATTACCTCTTGTTTCTTAAATTCTACTGATCCTCTAATGAACAATTGGTTTGTGGTCTAACCAGCAAACCGAATCCCTCTCGAGCCAATGAGAAGGGTGGGCCCTTTGTTCAAGACCCGAGGTTAGCACTTAAGGGAACAACCTCTCTACTAATCCTTAAAACGAGTAGGAGTGAATTCCATCTTGCAGAACTATGTTCCCAGCTATCTACCAAGGCTTATCCCTGAAATGGGAGGCTTATTAAGTCAGCAATCTCGGGCCATTCTCACCCATGCAAATCTAATGATAATCTGAATAAAAATGAGTTCATAGAACGCTGAGGATTAAGATCGAGTTACCTAGGTCATCGAATGAATATAGCCAGTTAAGATAGTAAACAAAGTTATAAAGTCTGAGTGACTATTTCGCGGTCCAGTATTATGCAAACTCATTGCATAGGACACCCACACTCATATGTCTCCACATGAACGATTTAGGATCACATCGTTTGTACTTTACAAAGTGGGTCGCGTCCATAGTGTCCCAAGGATAAGGTACCCAGCCCTATCCTTATACTATAGACCGTTCTGGTTATAACTTGAACTTGATCCACTTTTATGTCACACATAAAGTTCAAGTATTCATCCTATAGCCAAGGGTTCTTTATTGGGCTAGGGTTACACAATATACAATTCACTTTATTCATAACACATTTACTGAATAAATCTCAATAACATTTTTATTGCAAAATAGAATATACATTCAGTTTACAAAACCACGAGTTTTAGAACATAAAACCCAACAGTGGGAGGGTTGTCAAACAACCTGAACGTTACATGGTTTGGCTGAAACCCAAGTTGTCATACCTGATGATGATTGCGAGGATCCATTGATCTATGATCAGGCAATGAATGATGTTGACAAACAAATGGATTAAAGCCATGGACTAGGAAATGGAGTCTATGTACTTCAATTCCGTCTGGGAGCTTGTGGACCAACTGGATAGGGTTAAACCTATTGGTTGTAAGTGGATCTACAAGCGTAAACGTGGTGTAGATGGGAAGACACAAACCTTGAAAGCTAGACTAGTGGCAAAGGGTTTTACTCAGAGAGAAGGGGTTGACTATGAGGAAACCTTTTCTCCTGTTGTCATGGTAAAGTCTATTAGGATCCTTCTAGTCATTGTCGCATATTATGACTATGAGGAATGGCAGATGGATGTTAAGACGACCTTTCTGAATGACAATCTTGAAGAGACCATCTACATGGACTAGCTCAAGGGGTTTATTGCCCAAGGCCAAGAGCAAAAAGTTTGCAGGCTTCAAAGGTCTATTTATGAACTGAAATAAGCCTCAAGGTCTTGGCATATAAGATTTGATGAGGCAATTAAATCTTATGGCTGTAATCAAAATGTTGATGAGCCTTGTGTCTACAAAAAAATCATCAACAACACTATCACATTTTTTTATATTGTATGTGGATGATATCCTACTTATTGGGAATGATGTAGGATTTCTAACTGGCATTAAGAAATGGCTAGCTTCACAATTCCAAATAAAAGATTTGGGAGAAGCTCAATATGTTCTAGGTATCCAGATAGTCCGGAACCAGAAGAATAGAACACTAGCCATGTCTCAAGCATTCTATATCGACAAGATGTTGTCCCGATATAGTATGCAGAACTCCAAGATGTTGGGATATGTGCCCTAAACTT